>CM060732.1:54931933-56413585 GCA_030704615.1 Takakia lepidozioides
TATTTTTGAGGAGGATGGTTTGCGATCCCAAACGTGACAACTTCATTCACCAGGCCACTATGAGTTTCAACGAGGTCGATACTCTTTTGCAGCGGGATACAACACATGGGTAGCATGAACTATGTAATGTGGTATGTGGATGACCATGATTTGAAATGTGTAATTCACATCAATTCGTCGGCTGTGCAATGATATGGCCTCCAACTATACGGAGTGAGGTCTGAGTGACAACTTTTAGGTAGTGCACATTTGTCATTGCACCGTTCGAAGTCTACATGTCTTGCTGTCGCTATGCACTACAATCATCTTTTGAAGATGATCATAACTCTCATTGTTATTTGAGGAGGGAGGAAGTCTTCTCGTGGCAGCCTTTATGGCGCACACTTTGTGAGGATATTTTGTCGTCTTCGTAATTGTAAAAGTGAAACAAACATTTGTAATTGCACAATGTTGGATGCTGCAATTGTAGGCCTCAACGCTCGTCTTGATTCTATTTAGGCAAGATTCCCTGCATTAATTCCACGGTCATAGGACCATCCACGGTTATAGGCGGCGCATGTTAATGCTGACGTGGCAGTTGACGGACAGTGCCACGTCATCATTTACCGCCACATCAGCATGCTGACATGACGCTCACGCCACGTCAGCATGTGTGCAGGCTCACGCCACGTCAGCTGGCGTGAGCGTACGCTCGCGCGCTCACGTGCAACGCTCACGCCATTGCGTCGTTGGTGTTGTAGGAAGGAAGCTGCCATGCGCTCAAAGTCCTCCTCAGTCAATCCGAACAAGTGCTTTCTTCGCACCCCAAAGGTTGGATGTGCCATAGGCATATGTCTGAGGTCTTCAGGCCGTGGGTCATCCATGAGAATCAGCTGCACAAGTAGAGGCGGCATATTTTGGACGATTGTGGCTTCAATGGCAACAACAGAGGCGGCTTCTAGAACATGGTTGGCTTCCTCAATAGAAAACTCCATGGAATAATGAAAGGGTACAAATGACCACCGGCGGTCCGCAACAATCCGGTGGAGCTCATTATGCCAATCCAAATGGGGATTAATTTCTCTCACCCTAAGCCGGGGAAGTGTGAGGTCTTCAGCTCCGGGTCGAATTACCGGTGATGGCGATCGCCAAACTGCAAAAAGCGTCGTGCTATGTGAGAGAAAGACAGTCTGCTGGTCAGTCTGCTGGTCCGCAGTCTATTGGATGACAGGACTTCCCATTGGCATGGGCTGCATGATGGGCTCCTGGAGAGGAGTCTGCAGGATGATAGGCTGCTCGTTGGGAGTATGCTCCGTTGGAGTCTGCTGGATGACAAGCTGCTAAACGGGAGTTTGCTGGATGACGGCCTGCTGAATGGGAGTCTGCTGGATGGCAGACTCGGCTGTCCCAGACGCATTCCCCCCCGATACGTCTTGAATATGTAATGCCGCTATAGCAGCAGTTGACCCAGGATACTTCAATAATATGTACTCTCGCACGCGGTCCACTTCCGCACGCACTGCAGTCGCTTGTAAAGGAGCATCATTGTTAGGTATCCGCTAAGCCTGAATGGCCCTATGAATAGAAACACGTTCATCCTGGTACACGGCAGAGAACTTGGACGTCAGGAACATGGACGTGGACTCTATATTCACCTCATGCAGCGGACTGGACTCACAGACCAGCAGACTGACAGACGTAACGTGCGTACGTAGGGTGGAGGCAACTAGTAGACTGTACCAGTGGACTGGACCAGCGAACTGACAAACGGACTCAGTAAGTAATGCAGCGATATAAAACAGACTAACTGACGAGCGGAGTGAGCCAGCGGACTGAGGAGAGAACGCAGCGGACTGACCAGACTGAATAGGCAATGTGACCCCGATGATGGACTCAAACAGCACAGAGAACATACTGGGCGGTCAGACTGACCATTACCTCCTCTACTTCATCATCATCTTCTTCATCTTCAAAGCTGTTCAACCAGTTCTGTTCCGCCTATCGGATGAATGTGCGTAGCAGGCCTGACTGGGCAACTTTGTAGAAATAACGGAAGAAGTCTGGATCCCCAATTGGTGGGCACACTGGTGGGAAAAGCCCAAAGTCAACGAGGCGCAATGTGCCAGGGCACACTGACCCTTCAGTGCTCTGTTGAGTTTTTGGTTTTGACCCTAAACCGATGGCATGGGTCGCGATATTTGTGTGAGTCTGCTGCCGAGTCTGGTCAGGCAAGTCAATGTCCACTGGACTTGTCACCCCTTCCAAGCCCTGAGCAGATTCACTTTCAGTATCAGTACCGATGGTGTGGGTTTGCCGCCCAGGACGGGGTTCAGTCTGTTGCGTGGATTTTGCCCTTGCCTTGCGAGCAGACCTTGCAGCCTTCTCCTTTTTTTGCCTCTCCTTTTTTTGGGCCCCATCACTCAGTTTACATTTTCTGGCAGCGTCCGGCGTTCCCTGCACTTGCAAATCCTCCATTGACGGGCCACCAGAATGGACGCCATACCGTGCGCGCACTTCGTCTAATTCCAAAGTGCGGGGGTCAAGTACTGATCCGCGCAAGCGCATTGTGGCCTCTTTGACAATCGTCAGTATCGGCCAAGGCTTGAAATCCCGTGGAATCATTGCAACAGTCTCCTTGCAACCCGTGTCAACACAATGCCGATTTAGTTGGATTTTGTCCTTGATAACCTCTTCACAGAAGGGACAGAAGAGCTTGTCCTTCTGCCAATTTGAGTTTTTGGGCTTCCGCGCGCGGAGGTCTACAAATGCTTCCACTATTTTATGATCAAACTCGTCTGGCGAGTACCAGTACCTTCGCTCCTTCTTCAGTCTGGTTTGGTGCACAAAATCCACCCAATCCGCTCCACCTTTTTCACAAGCATCCTCCATCGCTGCAGAATGAAACGAGGGTGCAAGGACAATGAGCGACAGATAGAAGTCCTATGAAAAGACTCACCCTAAGCAAGAAGAGAACACAGAATGGAATGGAAACACCGCAGCAAGTGAGAACCTCACCAAGCCGATGAACTTCGAGTTGTTACGAAAGCGAGCGTGTTTGCGACGCTTCGCGGCTCACCGCGACTCTCCACACCTGGGGAAGAACGGCTGTCTTTCGTTACGGTGATGGAAACGCAAAGAGGAAAACAAAACAGTGCAAAACAGTGCGAAGAAACAGGCGTGAAGAGAATGGAGTCGATCGCACAGGGAACATGAGAAGAAAGTAGAAGTAGAAGGGGGAAAGCGGGCATGGCACTGCCAACGTGGCGCGATTTCACAGGCGCCAACTATCCGCCGTCATCGCATTGAATACGTCCACCGAACGAACGCATCGTACTAAATTCATCCACGGTCCTTGCAAGTGCAGCAGACTCATTTCCCATTGGGCCGAGAGTCCAGCGGACCACCAGTCCAGCGGACTATTCGCTTTGCTGAGGCAAAGCGGCTTCATATTGGAGGCACTTCCCTGCCAGCGGAATGAAGACAAAAGAGAGTAAGGGGAGAACAGGAAAGTCGAACACACCCATTGCGAACAGACTCGCGGCACAACAGACTGATGCATGCACAGTCCAACAGACTGATATCCATAGAGGAGAACTGTCCAGCAGATGGACGTTTCGCCAGAGTGGCGGGAGAACAAGCCAAAAGACTGACCGGAGGGAAAATAAGAAGTCAAACAGACTTAGTGCAACAGACTTCCGACACAACAGATTGACAAATTCACAAGTGCGACAGACTGATATCCCAACAGACGGACTTCCAGCAGACTGCCTCCAAACTGACTGTTATGCACGCGATAAGGGGAATATCTGGAGCACTGACGGGCTAGCGGACCCACTGTGAACAGACTCGCGACACAACAGACCTCAAACATCCACGCGCATTTGCAGATGCAATTGTCTCATCCTGGTCCGTCTCCTGGCAAATGCGACAATGTACCGATTCTGCACCTACTCCCGTCGTGGCTCAGACATCTGCATTCAGTAGGTGCGTGTGGATGTTTGAGGACCTTACGACTGGATGGTGTTCCGTGACGACTCAAATTGCTTTTTTGTGCTGCCATCCCTTATATAATACCATGTGGATCCATCACAAAGCTGGGTTTCTTCAGATTCTCCACCCTTTTCCACAACTTATGCACGACGGATGCAAGCCGCTATACTTGGTCACATAAACAGTCCCATCGTCTGATACAAAATCTGCAATACACGCCCCCATGTGCATACGCTTCCGCCATTTTCGCGCCCATGTTACCCATGGGTTCTTTTAACGAACTAAACTTGTGAAGGCTCTCATGAGGGATGCAGTACGAAGGGGCTAAACGTATCATGACGGATCACAAGCAGATGACGTTATCGATGACAGATGTCCGCATTTTCCATATTTATGACATAGAACCAAACCATAAAACAAAGGTTCCCGAAAGCACAACAAGAAGGCAAAAATAGTGGAAGCATATGCACGATGGTGGCTGTAGTGCCGAGACAGTCCTCTCATGTTCAAGCACACGCTTCATCATCATCATGAACATCGCGCGCAAAAGAGGAACAGTCGCGTGCATGGAAACGCCTACCGCAACATCAGACAACAAACAGCCGTCAAAAGAGAGCGGTCGGGATTTGGTGGGAAGATCATTGCAATTTTCGCAGCCCTAAAAATGGAGGGCTCGGATGGGTTATGGGAATGGACGGTGGCGATCCTGCGCCGTCAGCGGACTGGATGGCAGGGGACTGGCCAGCGGACTGGCGGGCAGACTGGCGGACTGGCAGACTGCTGGGCAGCAGACTGGCCAGCAGCGGACTGGCAGACTGGAGGGCAGCGGACTCATGGGCGGGGGACTGGCAGACTGGAGGACAGCGGACTCATGGGCGGGGGACTAGCCGCGCGGCGGACGGGGGCGCGGGCGCGGTTGCTGTAGCCGCGCCCGCGGCTGGGCGACCGCGAGCACGGGCGGGCGGGTGGGGTGCTGGGGAGCCGGGCGTCCGTGCGCGGGGCCCACCGGCCACATCGCACGTGCCCATTGAAGACCCTATTATCTTAAAATGAGAGGCAAACATAACTCTCTCTCCCCCTCTTCTCCATATTACATTTTCGGATCATTATGCTAGGCCCTTTCTCGGCCGTACTCATAGTCGACTTCAGATGCTCGGACATGCATCAGGTCTGCCACCGTTCATAGGCTTGAGGCAGCCAGCCGGAGGGCAGCATTAAGGATTGCGTCTGCCACCCTCTCAGTGGCCTGCAAGTCCTAATCAAACATATTATGTTTCGCAATGTGCTAGTGGCCATAGGCCTAGAATTCTGCTTTTTAATCCTCCTCTGAATCGCATAAATCCTTAACAAAACTATATTATAACAATAAATAAATAAATAACTCGCTTAGCCTTTTAGTCCTTGGCCTTATTTTTCCTAGATGATGGATGGGCCGCATCCGCTCCTGTTTTCTGCCTCCTCATAGTTTAGTGCTTGCTCTCCGTTCTCTTCCTTTGTTACTGTTCTACATTTTTGGTTACCAGGTGGCAACTCTTTTATACACTCTATGGCTGGCTTGTAAAAGGGTTATTTTTTCCCATCCATCTCTTTAATTTGATTAAAAGGGCCACTGTCCCCTTTATTGGCCTTGCCTTCCTAAGGCATGACTAGGCAAAGGGTTTTGATGCAAGTTAGCACCGATACTTGCGATTAAGTTTCGAATTAGATTCAGATAGGTGTAATCGGAATATTTCATCCATATCTATGAATGAATGAAATCCTTGGATGAATAATTTTATGGAGGCTTGAATATGTCTACCAGCCATCCCAGCCCGATCTTCTCTCCCCAAGGAGAACAATGACTTGTATTTCCTCCTATCCTATTTCATGCTCAGCTCGTTGAAATTTCTGAATCTCATAATGGAAGACTTCACCAACAATTAGTAGCTCAGTTGGTTAGTGCACTGAGTGCCACCCGGATGATTCTAGTAGGGTCAAATCCTGCTACTTGACGGATGTGGTATACTCCCCCTTCCATTGGGCAGTGTCCCATTTCTATGCCTTCATGGCGAGGTTATTGTGAAAGAGGTTTGTAGTGTGAATATGTGGTAACTGTTTGCAGCTGTGCTTTTTGGCTCTATCTTTTGATGAATGTACATCTAGATGAATGTCCGTTTGGATGTAGTTTTGGAGTATTGGATGAAGACGTTCATCCGATTTCATCCGCCTTGCCCTAAATTGGCGGATTATGGAGTGCGGCGTGCTGAGTGAAGCACCGAGGGTGGTGCACAACGAGCTGCTGACACTCAGTATTTCGGAGCAGACATAGGCCTGCAAGCTTTAGCTTTCGGCTGCTAGTTACTTCTCTGCTCCTTGTCGCTTAGTTAATATCCTGCAATGGAGGCGTATGCAGCTTTCTAGCTTGGTATTGATGTACTTGTCGGCATTGGGAGTAGCAGGTGTAGTAATTCCACAGGCAAGTGGAGTAGGGGACGTAAGGGAGAATTCGGCATCTATGTGGTGGCTTCTCGGTTTTTGGAGATAGAGTGTGTGGCTAGAGGTGGTGAACTCATAGAATTCTGGAGATGGAGTGAGTGAGAGGTAGTTGGTGGTGAAGTTGTTGTGTTGAGGCAGCAATGCTTTAAGATGAGCACTTATTCATAGATTTTGGGGAGGTGATTTGGAGCTGATGAATGACTAAGAGACCACGCATTTCTGGTTGCTACCCTGTCTAAAGTCCATTTGGGTACTAACTCGCATCATGCACTAATAGTACTGATTTTCCAGTAAGTGCATTGGTCTTGGTGTTTGTTTATCATGCCAACCTTCTAGGGTAAACTGACTGCTAGCTGAGTGGGTAGTTTAGTTGGTTGGGAATTCATGATTAAAGGGTTGCATTGATGGATAGAGCACACTGATTTACTAGGCTGCATTGAGGGTTTATCCTTGGCACATTCATGAGAGGCTAGGATGCATGCATGAGTCCAGTGTTGTTTACTTGATTCTTGTGATGCAACATTCAGCATAGCTCTGGCTCGACAGTTGCAGTGTATGGATTCCGCCCTTGGCATTTGAGAGGTAAAATGAGAGATAAAGCCGGATGGGCATTCGTGTAGTTCGGATCTACTATTTATGAAGGGAGATTGTAAAAAACCAGTAAGTGACTTCTTCCCATGGGCGATGCCCCCCCCCCCGAGTACGATTGTGAAGGTGCAGATGGACCTCAATCTTCATGCGTAATCACATGTCATACCACGGGTTTTTGAAACTAGTTGAACACCCGCCTATGTCTTCCCTTTTGCTGCGGCGTGGGTGGGGATGTATAACTACTCTGATAATCTAGTGTTAACCCTTAAGCGCCCATTCGACCCGTTTTCGGCCGTTGGTTTTGGTTTTTCCCCTCTGTTTTTCTCGGATTTGAACCGATTAACCTGATTTTTGGAGGGTAGGATGCCAGCCACATGGCAGTCAGGATTCCAATGCGCGATTAGGTTTTTTTTTGGGTTAGGGTTGCAATTTTTGGCTGCGCAGGAGGTGGGGTCTGCTTCTGCAGCAATTTTGGCTTGCTCCCACGTTTTCAGCGTCGTCTCTCTCCTTCCCGCGCTTTGCCTTGTGCTGTGATCTCGTCTGTTGTGGCGTTCGCGCGTGTTCCATACTTTGTTGCAGGTTGCCGTTGCAGATGCCTTGACAGGTTGTCGTTGGTGGTCTGCTCCGATTGCATCTTCCATTATCTCTTTCTCTTTCAGTTGAGGAAACTTGGAAATTGTGCATCGCTATAGAGACTGAGCCATAGCTGTGAGAGAGGATGGGCCGGCTTTGCATTGATACTCAGGGTGCGCATTCAAGGCAATGTTCATTGTTTGATACCTGAGCTAGACTATGCGCAGGTAGGGCATCGTGTAGCTCATCTTTGTGTTTATCCTTGTGTGCATATGCAAATTGGTGGATGAATGTTGAAGCTACATAGTATAAGATGGGTTTGGGTGTGTTGCCTCCCCCTACACCTGCGCATTTGGAGACTCAAGCTGCATCGATTGCCAAGTGGGCACGCTCACTGGGCGCATCAACCGAGCAAGTCGAGCGGATTGTCGGGTGTCTGAATGAGGACTACCTCTTGTGTTTGAAGAGACCTGCTCGTGTGCGTTGGCCTGGATTTCCACAGCCCTCCAACTTTCGTTACTTGTTTAGGCGCCATTGTGCAGAGATTTTGGGTTGGGTAGATCGCAAGGAGGAAGGAGACCCCCTTGGGTTCAGCGCAGAGGTCAACGACATTTTGAGGCTCGAGGTTTGGCCTGACTTCCAGACGTCTTCTGCCAGCCACGATGAGGCTCAAACAACTGGCCAGGGAGAGAGGTAATCGTATTGAACCCTCTTTTGATTTCATGAGTGAGGAGATGGGCAATTCGACCTACTCCTTGTGCAACTCTCAAAATCCGCTATGTGATCCTGCTGGTCACTCCCAAACTATGGAGGACATAGGGATTTTGGGATCCACAGTGAAGGTGGCAGTGGCTGAACTGCACCTTCAGGATGTGGCATCGTCTAGCAATGCCCACGAATTTGGATATGGCACTGTGGTAGACAAGACATGGGACATCCTGAATGGTACAAAAAATTATACTGTCTCTTTTTTTGGTGTCCTTGGTGTTCATGTGGTATCGTCACAGTCCTGTGTTGTGTGTAATCTTGATGATTCAATGTTGTGCACTATCCCTGAGCTCTTGGGGTTGGATTCTGAAGCTGAATTGCCTGAGGGGGAAGTAGATGATAGTGAATCAGATTCTGATTGTGACTATAATCCAGAAGATGATGACCTTGTTGACATCGACAATCCTGACTTGATGGACTACTGTGTTGACACGGGGAATCCAACGCGTGAGGTGGGATTATATGATTTGCCGCCCAATTGGGAGTAGTGGGGTCCTGCTGAGTTGTTTGGTGATGACATGTAGAACTCCTCTGCTACTGAATTGCCAGACATTACATGGTTAGGTGGGGATTCGGGTCCTCGTTTGCCTTTTGGAGATTCAGCAAATCCAGTTGATTTTTTCAATTTGTTTTGGCCACTATCGGTCATGCGCCGAATTTGCAGCATGACCAACTTGTATGCCAGGACAGAAAACCAGAATGGAAACCTGAAAGGAGGTAGATGGTGGTACCCTATCACCATCCGTGAATTGAAGGCTTGGCTTGCTGTTCACATGCTCATGGGAATCAAAAAATTGCCTAGTACTAGATTGTATTGGAAAGCCAACAATGCCTTCTTCAATTGCCCTTCCATCATGCGCATTATGTCCCGCAACCGATGGGAGGCAATTATGAGGTGCCTCCACCTTGTTGACAACAAGGATGTATGCACTATTGACACTGACCCTGCTTTTGATAAGTTAGCTAAAACCAGGTGGTTGCTACATGCACTAAATGGTTTGTATGCCACCTACATGAGCCCCGAGCAGAATTTGACTGTGGATGAGCAAATGGTGAAATACAAGGGCAAATATGCCTGAATCCAGCAATACCTGAGCAAGAAGCCTGTGCAGTGGGGTCTGAAGGTGTGGTGTTTGTGTGGTGCATGTTCCAAATATGTTCAGAAGTTAGAGGTTTACCTTGGGAAGGATGATGGGAATGATATGACCCATGGTAGTGGATATGGCGTGGTGACAAGGTTACTAGAAGGATTTGAGGGTAAGGGCCATATTGTAATGATGGATAATTTTTTCAGTAGCCCCATCATGTTCTATGATTTGGCAGCAAAACAGATCTATGCTACTGGCACGGTAAAAACCTCCCGAGTGGGTTTTCCTACGTGCCTTGATTTGGGGAAGAAGGGTGAGAGAGGTAGGCTGGAATATCGTGTTCACATAAGTGGCAAAGTAGCCGCTATTGCCTGGATGGATGCCAAGTTGGTGACCATGATTTCCACTGCCATTTCCCCTGTCGGTCCTGATTGCTTCATACAAAGATGGCACAAAGGGGCAAGACGTGATGTGCCTACCTCCCCTATTGTGGTTCATTACCAGCAGCATATGCAGGGAGTGGATGTTCAGGATCAGCTACGGGGTTACTACTCTGTTCAGACCAGGGACCATAAATGGTGGCACCGCTTGTACTTTCATGGAGTTGACACTTCTTTGGTGAATGCTTACATATTGTACCTGTGTTTTATGAGGGGAAAGGGCCACATTTCTCTTAGCCACATGCTTTTCAATTTGGAGGTTGCAAAGGGACTAAATTGTGGGGTGGGTTCCTCCCATGAGAACAGTAATGCCAGGGGCAGATGTGCCCAACCCGGGGTCTGTGCATTTCTCCCTCAAGACTAGTAGGAGGAGGAAGTGTGTTCAGTGCGGTATGCGTCAAAGGTATTTTTGTCACGCGTGTGGAGATGTGTATATGTGCCTTGGAGGATGCTTTGTCAAGAGCCATAGCCTTCTCTGATTATAGATACTTCTATGTTCAGTAATTGATATGGTTGATTTCTTACTGCACTGATGTGGAGACCTTTGATGCCAAAGAGGGGGTATCCTCCTTACGACATTTTTTCTATGTAGTGGTGTTCTGTCTTTTTCTAAGCAGTGGTGTGTTTGGGGGTTGGTTTGTTGTTGGTAGCCATGAAACGTTTGTACTGAGGATCCAGCCGTAGAGAGTCGCTTGACAGTCCAAGGAGAGGTTGTGCAGTATTGGGGTTCACTGAGTCCTGATCTGAATGATTTGTTTGCTACTCCAGCTTTTTGCCTTAGTGTTCATGTAGCTCCGAGGTCTTTGCTGCAACAATTTTGTGTTTCAATTAGGACTGAGTCCATTTTCTTTGTGTCTAGTATAATTATGTGGTAGTCCCCCAGTCAAGCGGGGGTGCGCATAAGGGTGGAGACTCCTTCCCTCCCTGGGGAGGAGTCTCCCCCTTGTGTTCATGTGTGAGTTGCCAATTGGGGCAAGTTAGTGGGTTCAACTCCCACTCACACAATTCGGCGTGTAAATGTGGGTTCATCTCTAGTTTTTCTGAGTCTGATTTGATGCTAGTGTTGGCCACATGTTGGTCTTTCTTTGTGTGAGCTGCCAGTTGGGGCAGGCCACTGGGTTTAATTCCCACTCACACATTTTGACCCCCCTTACTTTGACCAGGTGTAAATCAGAAAATATGAATCCATTTTTTGCATTCTATGGCTCATCAGAATGCCAATGTGCTGGACAACACCTGTAAGCAGGATGAGATCCTGCAGATTTCATCCCGTCAGTGAAAATTGCAAATTCCTCCAATTTCCCTTATTGTCTTGGGAGGGGCCCAAAAAATGGGCCCCACACTCAACGGTGGCGTTTCTCGGATTTTCGCCTGATTGGCCTGCAAATTTACCGGTGTCTGGAAGGGGTAGGTATGAGCATAATGTCTGGTCAATTTTCCCAAAAACTTTTTTTTCGCTGAGATATTCTCATTTTTCTGAGCTGGGGTCCACTTTTTTCAAAAAGTCAACATTGGGCACTGGGCGCTTAAGGGTTAATGTCCAAGGTTTATGTTATAGCCCCTTTCTTTCACACCAGAGGTTATTTTCTCCCCTCACTATTTAAGGGGCCTGATTTCTGAGCTGTCGTTCCCAGGTGTTTTCTATTTATTAGAATAAAATTAATAATAATAATAACTTATGTGAGGACAGTTGAATCTCCCACAATTCTCATAGTAAAAAGGGCCGGAAAAGAAATGAAAAGAACAAAGAAAATAAATAAAAGTTAAGTTTATTTAATATCCAGTGTATTAGATAGCCTACTGCTCAACACACAGCCCATCAAGGGGCCAATGGATGGTTAAACGCACATGCTGAAGGATTGAACCCAGGATCACCCAGGTTATGCATAGGCAAGGCACAAATACCCAACCACTAGGCTACCTGCTCAAGAGGAATAAAGAATGAATGTACTGTTTTTGGGGCAATTTCTGCATTAACCCTTAAACGCCCAGTAGCCCGTTTTGGGCCTTTGCAATAACTTCACAGGATCTTAGCCAATTGTTTGAGTTTTGGATATGTTATGCCCAGCCACCTGGGCTAATCTGAACCGTTGGGCGATTTTCCCTGATCAAGGTTAGGGTTCCGGAATTGCTGCGAGAGTGGCAGGGGGTCAGCTTCCGCCATTTTGCTTCTCTCTCCCAAACACTGTGCTCTGGGTCCCGCGCTTTTTGAGTTCCTCGCGCGAGTTGGAGGGTGCTTGCAGGTGGCCGTTTGGATTCCTTGCAGGTTGCCGTTGCATTTCCTTGCTCTTGTCTCCTTCTATAACTGAAGCTCCCGCCGTCGCTGCATCAGGAAGTTCTTAGCATTCAATGCGTTGTTGGCTCATTGCGGCTGGTATGACACCTCTCTTCTATTGCCTGTCATCAAGCTTTGTTTCTTCATGTATGTTGTAGATGCGAGCTTCTTCTTGCATTGAAGGCTTTGCTTCATTCCTGTAGGCTTGCAGGCAGAGGAACTTAGGGAGACAAGTTGCCAAGATTCCCTGTTGTCATTGAAGGAGAAAGAAGGCCCGTTACTGGTGACTATATAGGAGAGGAAACATGGGTTCTGCAGACATGCCTCCAGCAGCTCCTGCGCATTTGCTAGAAGAGTCTCTTGTTATTGGCAATTGGGCTCGCGCTTTGGGCGCCTCTCCAGAGCAAGTCGCCCAATTGATTGGGTGTTTGAATGAGGATTATCTTACGTGCTTGAAGAGGCCCAAGCGGGTGAAGTGGCCTGAATTTCCAAAACCAGCCAATTTTCGGTACATATTTTGTCGTCAGGCTGCGGAGATTCTCGAGTGGGTTGATCGTAAAGAGGAAGGTGATCCACATGGCTTTTCTCCTGAGGTAAATGAGTGTTTGAGGCTATCTGTGTGGCCTGATTTTGATGGATCCTCATCTGCCACCAACGATGAGACTGAAGGCAGTAGCAAAGTCCAGAGGTAAGAACGATTCTGGGCAGACTTGATGACATTGCGAGTTCAATTTCTGGTTTTGATTCGGGTCTTGCATATTCTCTGCTTAGGTCTCAAGTTGCTAGAGATGTCGCAGGTCATAGTCAATCTTGGGAAGATCTAGGGGTGCTGGGATCCACTATAAAGGTTGCAATGAACCATTTGTACCTGCCTAACATGGCTTCTTCTTCCAACGTCCAAGAATTTGGTTATTGTACTATAGGGCTTGTATTGCCCTATAGTTGACTATTTTCATTCTCTTTGTGGTTGATAGTATGCAGGAGGGATCCATTCTGTTTTCATGTTGGAATTTCACCATGTAATGAAGATTTTAAATCATTTAATTCACTTTCATTTTAAATAATAATATTAAAAATAATACCATTTAAAAAAAAATTCCAAGGCTGCAATCTCCCTGTTCTTTTAAATATTAAATAAAAACTAAAAAATAAAATATGAACATTAAAAATATAAACTATTTCGGAAAACAATCTTGATGACACGTGACATCACTTTTGCTCAAACCAGAACACGTGGCAGTATACGACACGACATTCTTTATCCATATTTTCACCACGTGTAAAGATCCGTAGTCATATATGCTAGTCATATATTTTGTCTGTGTGCCATATGTCACATCTCAAGTGCAACAAGTGTCCCGCTAACAACTCTCCATGTAGACATCCCTGTAGTCATATGAGCGAGTCATGTAGTCACCACGTGTGAAATCTGTCATAGCACACGTGCCCCTCTTCCTTCATATCCCTTTTTCTTTCCGCCCGCTGCCACCCCCTTTGTACATCGACAGGAAGTACATCACCCATGTTTGTATTTGCAATGCGTGTGTGATCCTGGCAGCCCTGGAAAAGGGCAAAGAGGTCCATGTTGACATTGTCAAAGCTGGAATCGTACCAGATGTTGTTCTGAACACTGCTCTGATGAACATGTATGTGAAATTTGAGAGCATTGAGGATGCAAAGGGAGTGTTGGACAATAGGGTAGTTGCAGCCTACGGTGGACCAAAATGAGACACACCATGAGTCCCTAAAAGTACATAAAGGGGGATGTGGCGTATCCTCAACCATTGGATTCGCTTCAATTTACGATCTCAAACGTCTATTATTGACCATTAAAGACTTTATTTTCAAATCGCGATAGTTCTAGATCACAATAGTTTTTTTTCAAATTTGACCTTGATTTACCCCATGGGTCTACCCTTGGTCTATTTATTTAATGAGGTAGTGTTGATATTTCAAAGAATTTCATACGTAAAGGACTTTACGAAAATAGTTATTTTGAAGGCTCAAAATAGTACATAAAGTTTATTTTACTTAATATTTTTTAGTGGGTGTTTTCATTCTAAATTCTTTATCCCTCATAGCACATTTGGTCAAGTCCCTTTTTCTAATTTTTTATGAATCATGCTTTTAAAAAGTCCATAACGACATTTTATATGGAGTATAACAAATCTTTATGGACTTGCTCAAAAGTCCATAATTTCTAACTTTTTGCTTTTTTGGTTATGAGACTTGGAATAGGGGATAGCTTAGTCCTTTTTTACTATCAACATGGAGTATGATAATTCACAACTAATCAAGGTAAAAAAAAAATAGTGTTGTGACAACATTTTTGGTCCACAGTATGCAGCTGCCTAATATGACCGAACGAGATGTGGTGTCTTGGACTGCGATGATCACAGCTCATGCACAGCAAGGGCGCGGGATGGAGGCTTTGGCAACCTATGAGCAAATGATGAGGGAAGGGGTGAAGCCCGACCAGATCATCCCAGGTTAGGTTTGCAAGGTGTGTGCGAGCCTGGCAGCGCTGGATAAGGGCAAGGAAGTCCATGGGGACATTGTCAAAGCTGGAATTTTACCAGATGTCATCTTGAATAGTACCCTGGTGGACATGTATGCTAAATGTGGGTGCATTGAGGATGCAAAGGGAATGTTCGACCTAATGGCTGAACGCAATGTGGTGTCTTGGAGCGCAATGATTGCAGGATATGCACAGCATGGGTGCGGGATGGAGGCTTTGGAGACCTATGAGCAAATGGTTTGGGAAGGGGTGAAGCCCAACCACATCACCTTTATTTGTGTTTGCAATGCGTGTGCAAGCCTAGCAGCCCTGGAGAAGGGCAAAGAGGTCCATGGTGATATCATCAAAGCGGGAATTGAACCAGAACACAACAATACCCTCGTGGACATGTATGCCAATTGTGGGTGCATTGAGGATGCAAAGGGAGTGTTCAATAATATGACTGAAGAAGATGTGGTGTCTTGTAACGCCATGATCGCAGGATATGCACAACTTGGGCGCGGGATGGAGGCTTTGGAGACTTATGAGCAAATGTTTAGAGAAGGGGTGAAGCCCAACCACATAACGTTTGTTTGCGTTTGCAATTCGTGTGCAAGCCTGGCAGCCCTCGAAAATGGCAAAGAGGTCCATGGTGCCATCATCAAAGCTGAAATTGTGGGACAACCGCTATCCAAGGTTGTGCCTTTTTCTTAATGTACAATGTGAAGAAGTTTGTCCATCCTCCATGGATCATGAG
Source organism: Takakia lepidozioides (assembly GCA_030704615.1). Taxonomy (NCBI): domain Eukaryota; kingdom Viridiplantae; phylum Streptophyta; class Takakiopsida; order Takakiales; family Takakiaceae; genus Takakia; species Takakia lepidozioides. The sequence goes on from CM060732.1 coordinate 54,947,367, forward strand.
ACAAGGTCGGGGACAATTGGTGAAGGCACATTCTTGGCCAATGTGTGCAGACATCGATTCTGTAGCCAGGATGACCTTCACATTCATGGCAGCATGCTCCGCATATCCCTTGTGCTTTCTCTGTTTTCTGATCGAGCCAAAATCCTGTCGTCATGCAGCAGATTCCTGTGGAGCGGACATGGACATTCAGCTTGGCAGTGCCGAGCTTGAGACCCTTGCAAGTGATGGTTATGAAGTCTCCCCAATATCCAGGAAATCGAAGAAGGGTACAAAAGGTATCACTTGCCTTACTTTTTTGCAGTTCTTACACTGTGTACCTTATTATCTTCTTTCTCATGCAAGAAAAATTACACCCAATTTCGCAGAATCCTCATCAACCCCTGAAACATTGGAAATTTCTCATTTGTTTCTCGTTTTGTAATTGAATTAGAGAAAGACACAGAGTGAGGGAGCTTAATTTTTTTGTGTGCCTACTCTACCATTCCCCCAACACCCTCAATTAGGAGGTGATGAAGATGTCTTAAGTGGTGTTTGCATGCAGGCCTATCACTAAGAATATAAGGGATTTCTCTCGATGTCATGTCATATCCTCCCCAATTGTGGGGCAACAGGTTTCCAAAGGTGAGGCTTTGTTCATTGTTACCCAATCTTCTTTCAGTCCAAGGGAAAGCAGAACAGAGATTTTTCTGGGTGGAGCAGGCAAGTTGCAGTGATCGATAGTAACTAACATTTGTTACCATGCCACTTGTTAGGAGGCAGTAATGCCAAAATCATTATGTTCAAAATGAGTCTTGTTGTTTGAAGCGATGATTGTAGAGCTTGGTGGTTGTAGCCTGCTTTATATGTGGTTGTGGTTGAAGCTACGGGTCCTCTGCTGCCCAGTCGTGCTTTCCTCAGAAAACTTGAATATTGCCAGATTTTGCACCTGAGCGCAGGAAGGAGGTACGTTAGATTGAGCACCCTCCGTGGGTATAAGATGGAGCACAGCCAGGTGATGGTTCAATATTCGACATGTAGTCAATGGAGCTCAGGGGAGCAAAAACCACATGTACTTTTATGATGATCCTAGGCTGAAAGATACCCACTTGCAAGGATTGTATTGGTCCAGTCTATCCTCAAGTAGGTGACTGATAGTCTGTCATCAGATAAGAAGCATGTCCTTGTCAAGAGGTCTTTCGTACGGAGTGTAGTCTGATATATTTTGTCATTTCAGAGTCCGGGCTCTGTTCAACTCCATGTAGCCATGTTTGTAAATATATTCCTTCATGCTCTTCAAGTTAGGGTAGCCATCTAGGTGATATAAATGTTCAACCACTATGATGTGGCTTTCATAGTGCGACATTTGAGCTTGAGTGTATAGGTTGAAGGTGTTGGTTCTTGTTGTGTAATGACCCACAGTGTAGATTTTGTGGAGAAGAACTTCTATCCAGATGATCCCGTACTTGCCAAGTGCCTCCTCAATAATAGAGTTGTCATAGTGGTAGCTTTGACACTTCTAAATCAATTCCTATACGCTCTTCAAAGTTAGGGTAGCCTTGGTTGATAATGTTCAATCACTGTGATCTGGCCTTCATAACACAACATCTGAGCTTGAGTGTACAGGACGAAGGTATTGGTTCTTGTTGTGCAGAGTTAAGAATATATTCCACAAGAATACATGCCTGTCTCTCCTTAATGAACATTTAGTACATGGCCAATCAAAGATAAAACAGGGGGAAAGCACTCCTGACTTCAGTGAGAGATTTGAAAAGATAGTGAAAAATCCCGTGGATCTCATAATACAGAGGGCAATAAAGTGGACAAGTCTGTCTTTAATGGAGTTGGAATTGCAGAAATAAAATCATAGGCCATAATACATGAGGACTTGTTAGAAACTGGTCCACAAAATGAAGGTGGGAAGCCCTGTGCTTAATTGTGCAAGTTACTCATCAGTTGGAGCGTTCTGTAGACTCAGAAGCACTGTAGAACTGAACAGTCAGGGACCTGAGAGGTCAGGGAACTCCAATAGTCAGACAAACTCAACAGTTGGCTGGAAGCAAGTGACCCGGGCTGTGGTCTAGCCATCTGAATAGGTTCGAGCTCATACGGTTCGAGCCCATACGAACCAAGGACGAGATGAGAAGGATATAGCAAAGCGGAAGAGGAGAGCAAAGCTTTTGGTTACAAAGGAAACATCCATATATTAGTCTGCAGTTTGTATATTCTCTCGGATTCCCATAAATCGCAAATAGGCTCATTCCAAAGGCCCTGCTGGCAAAAGATATCCGGCTATGGTGAGATATCTCAAACACGCTTTCTATGCTAGAGCTATGCTTATCAATTAGACTAGAAGCTGGGTGGATAACCTTCAGTGGAATCTTTGGCTCTGCTCAGGCTGTGTGCATGAGGCTCCGGCTTGTTCTCAACATTGTTCTCTGGGAGCATCTATACCAGAAACTCAACTGAAAGGAAGGAGTGCTACCGGTCAGACAGTGCTCTGAGGCCAGTCGTATTGACGAGCCCACCAAACCCTTCCACCAAACCCTTCCATCCATGATAATTCATGAGATAATAATGGAATGTAGAGCTCCACAATCACCCAAGCAGGCAAGAGCTACATCCGGCCACATCAACAAACACTGCACAACAAATCCGCCACTCTCTTGTTTTGAAATTGGCTCCAGTCTGCATTTTCGTTCGGGCCTCATGTCTGTAGGCTTCCCGGAGAGAGCCAACCCCGAAAGGAAAAGGGCGGTAGCCACACAAGGTGAAGTGGCTCTGATTCACCGGCTTCGGCAGGTGTCTTCTCTCTCTCTCTCTCTCTTTTCCCAGGAGTTCACATGTTTTTAACCATGTGTAAAGGCCAGCCTAGGGGGGGCCTCCCGCCATGTGAGAAACCAGTGCTTATCTTCTGCCAGGGGAGCGTACAAAAACTAAATACCCGGTGGTTACGTTCTTGTGGTGGCTGTGTTAAGCCTCATGGCCTCTGAAGGTCGCGTCTTTCCCCTTTTTCATTTACTCAATATAGCTTCAGGGTTTCTTTCACCTTCCACCTAAAAAGAACAGAAATGAAAATCTGAACACATTGCTACTCACAGATGGGTCTTCTAGCTTGTGCCAAGGTACAATTGTGAGGCAACTCTGATGTACAAAGAATCTTGCTGACAAAATAAGGGACAAAAAGGAGGGCCATCACAGACAAGCTGGGAGAGAACTCCCAATTCAACCATGGCCTGGAGTTGGGAGTTGTTTGCTTAGTCAGCATAAAAGAGCAGGGGTGAAAAACTCCATGTCGAGTTTCAAGTTGTCCGCAGCATACAACTGGTGTGTAAAGACAAGAATGACTGGAGTACTTGACTCGAGGACACACAATTGCTAAAACTCCAATGAAAGGAGGCCATACTTCATCTTTAGTCTGCAATACAGGATCCTCCGTGGGAATCCGCTGGTATGAAAACCAACTACCACCAGCATTCCAGATAGGAAAAATAAAAAGCAGCTGCCCAACTACCTCACAGGCTTTGTACCAAGGAAGGATACACCATGATCGTACCTTACAGACACTTGTGCCGCTCACTACAAGCCCAGCCCAACCATGCAACCATCTCATCTCCATAACCCCTGAAAAAACTGCTTCTCCAAGTCCTCTAGAAGCCCCCTTGTCCAGGGAGGCCATAGACAAAGTCTCTGGGGGAATGCCAACCATCCACTTGACTTCCTTGCAGGCACAAAATGAGAAGAGGCACAATGCAAGGCCCCATTGTTGCCATCTCTCTGCCGCAGAAGTCACTTTGCAAAGTGCTAGGATATGTCTTACTACATTCATACCCTCGCAGGTATTGGGATATGGGGACATATCTCCAGAGCTTAAAAGTTGCTGTGCTGTTGTGCCTCTGACTACAAGCCAAGCCCAACGGTGCGACCATCTCGTCTCCTCAAGCCCTCCGTGAACTGCTTCTCTAGGTCCTCTTGAAGTTCTCTTTGTTTCTCTTCGGTAAATATGGCAGTTCCTTCGGGTGGTGGTGGAACCTCCCCTTCTTTGAGGTCGCCCTTCACGCCCTGCAAAGGGCCATTGGCAGCATAGGACACTCAGACTCTGTGGACGTGTTAGCGATATGATGGAACAACTTCAGACACATTGAACGCCAAAGAACACACAACACCAGATAGATGGTGATCCAGAGGGTGATTCACATTTGCTTACAATATAATGAGGTACAACATTATGGACCAAATACCTCACTGCTCACTACTTTAGAAAAGACCACTCTACTGTGATCTCGTGGGCTGCAATCCAAGGAATCAATATGGAAACTTTTGGCCTTGTACTTGTAACCATTTTCACTGCCATTTTCTTTCAAGCCACAGAGACTAGTGCTGAATGTGACAGAGCACTGATACAAATAGACACAAAGCAAGTGAAATAGGAATTACCATGAGCTTATGAAATTTTTCTTGCCGGTCGCGATCAGAGAAATGGACCGTATCCCACCGATTAGTTCCTGCTGCTGCCACAACTGGCTCCTGCTTGTCAATGGACACACAAGTAAAGATTCATAGGCATAGTTACTAACACAACAGATTCGATGTAACATACACTACACAAGTCCAAAGCTTTCCTACCACCGATTATCTTCTGGCAAGTGCTGATGTCATGGCTCATTATTGCACACAAGCACCGATCAATCCAACACAAGTCTACCCTCATGTGACCTCATGGTTTTTAAGCCCATGATTGATTTCCAAGGAAAACTAGAATAAATCAAGGAAGCATGACTGACCCTTTAGCCGAATTGCAAAGACAGGGTTCTTTATACCGTTGAAGGTTCCAGGGTCTTCCCAAGCCCTTCCCCAACAGCTTTGCTGCTAGAGGTACTCTGCTAATCTACAAACTCAATGAGGGGATCCCAGAAATGAATCCTATCAATGCTAATTCTAGAGGTAGATGTACCTGTTCAACTGCAGCCTTCTTGCTTCCCCACAGAAGCTTCTTTTTATGGTCTGCAGACAGGAATCCAGCTAATCCCAAATTCCTGTCAACTGCAGAGCACATTTGTGATACTTATTGTGAATGACTCATCCCCCCTTACACTAGCATGATCTTATTTGAATACAAGATTCTCGACAGCCACCGCCTACGGTCCAAGGAGGAATTTCCATGCAAACACTAGATACTGCACACTATTGATAAAAGCATAGTTATGACTGCATCTAGATCAGGTCAATGACTAACTTGAACAATGAGGAGGAACCTCCCTTCAAGCTCCCACTATCAGTCACATCCTGGTCAGCAGCCATAAAAGCACACAAGAAAACACTACTGTTCTTACCTCACCTTTGAGTTATGAATATGTGAACCTTATCAAATGATCTACTCTGAAGACAAAATGCCAGAATCTCTTTGGCTTGCTGTCAATTTCCTGTCCTCGCTACCACCAGCATGAGCAAAGTTAAGAACCAGATGACAGGGCTTAAAGATCAATATTGCAACGGAACCGAGGATCCCAAAATAGAAGCAAATTTTTTAGCACTCACCCAGCTCTGCTGCCCTCATGGCTGCAAGTTTGGCAGCATTGAGATCATTTGCCACTTCTGCTGACATAGAATGCCCTGATGATGGCTCTGGCCCCCACTTTGAACTCTTTGCAGGTTTTCCATCTGGAGCAACAGATGCTTTAGTTTCTTGCCCTTGCAATGAATCTGAGTGAACCCCTGATGAAGCAGCTGGTGGTAAGGCACCTGGAGTAGCCACACCTTCAGCAGGCTCCCCCACAACAGCATGACTCTCTTCTTTAGTATCTTCTATGTCCACAGCCATCTCCGATGCAACTTTGTGTTGCCTCTTAACCTCTGATGCCAAACCACCATGCATATCCGAACGTTTTTCAAAGTCAATGTGACTGTCTTTCTCAGTATCTTTCCTTGCAGCACCTTCACTCACCTTGACAGAGCTTACCAATGACTTCATCTTGCCAGGTGCTACAAGGCTAGCCAGATTATTATCATTCTGAACAGGAATCTGGTCCCAGCCACTTGTTCCCCCCAAACGAGAACCTTTCTCTCTCCCTCCTCGTTCCCTATCTCCACTCCCCTTCTCAAGTCTCTCTCTCTCCCCTTTTTCCCTTCGCCTCTCCTTCTCACCTCTATCCTGGTCCCCTCCGTCCCTTTCCCCTCTATCTTTATCACGCTGCGCAAAGCCTTCAAGCTCGGCATTGGCCTTGCTCCCTTCACTCTCGAATTCATGTCGGTGGCTGGGCCTTTTCATCTCCTGGGCTGCACCTTCCTCATCTCTGCTGTCCCTTGGCCGCATACGTCTCTTGTCCCTGTCTCTATGATGATCATGATCCTTGAAATCATCTCTCTCAGAATGTCGGTCGCATCTTACTTCCTCTCTTTCTTTCTGCCTTTCTCGCTCTTTGATTTCTTCTCTACCTCTGTACCGGTCAGCTCCCCTATACTCATCCCTGTCCCTGTGCCTGTCCCGCTCTATCTCGTCTTCTCTATCTTTCGACTGCTCATGATCTTTAAGACTCGACCTATCCCTGTCTCTACTCCTGCCCCTCTCCCTCTCCTTTTCCCTTTCTCTCCCCTTTAGCATATCAATATCCCTCTCCATTTTTGCCTCTCTGCCTCCCACTCTGGTATTATTTCTCTCCCTCTCTCTCTCTCTTTCCCGGTCTCTTTCTCGATCTCTATCCTTCTCCTTCTCTTTTTCCCTGCCTCTGTCAATATCTTTGTCACGAAAGCCTCTGTCTTGGCTTGGTCGATCATTCCAAGCCACCCTATCAGACTCTCCAGCTCGCCTGAAATGGTCATGTCGTGCACCAGCAGCATAGGACTCCCAATTCGAATGCATGGAGTGGTTATGTTCCCTGCGGTCACCCGATCCAGCATATGCTCTTCTGTTCGGATCATGATCATCAGCCTTGCTATTGCGATGATGATGATTAAGAGTATAGGAGTGCGATTCTGAAGGTCGTTCAAAGCGAAATTCTGAAGTTGGACCCTTCTGCCCCCTCCGGCTTGGAACATCTCCTTCTCTGTAAACCTCCCTCTCTGAATCAGTTTTCCTTCCTTTCTTGGATTGGTCCAAGCCCTTCAAGCTTCCATCCCCGTGGTTTGGTGAGTGCGAAAGACTCCGGTCACGCTTCCCAGTACCTATGACAATGTGTTGACACAATGCGTGTCAGTGTAGAGAGAAGGAATTTTACATGCCTAAAGAGACCAAGGACAAGGACATGGACTTCAATAGCATGTCACACAGAATACCTCGGGAAATCCCATTCCAAAGACAGATATCTTCTCCTTTATAAAGAGCCCAACAATTAGGGAAACAGAAACAGCAATAAAGCACCATCCTCGAGAACTTTACTACTAGTCAACAGTTACGGGTCAAGTACTCATGAAGGATCCCTAGGCACACAAGGCAAGAATCCAAGGTCTGCATTTCCTGAAACAGCAAATGGTTCTGAGCAAAATCGAAAACGTAGGCTTCACAAACGTTTGGCAAACTATCATTTCAGTGTTGTCGATGTATGAAGATAGAGATATTTTACCACCACGTGGCTGACAAGCACTCCTGACCTTCAGATCCTTCTCGTCTGTGTTACATACTTATCCTAAATGATTGAGCCTGTTGAACTCTGAACTCACACTGGCTGGGTAACAGAAAACGAGGTCCCATCAACCATCTTTTGCAAAGTGTTTAAAACAGCTAGCTTCTTGAAGAAGAAACTGAGAAAGACTGATCCATTGATTGGTAGTATGCAATCATTTTCGTTTCACTTCATAAGGCAAATGGACTCAGAGACCATTGACGCTTCTCGAAAACCCTGAAACAACCCAACGGTACAAGCTTAAGTATGACTCTCCTATGTATTGGGGAATCACGAGAGCACCAAAAATAGAAGAAAGGCTACCTGTCGGGGGAGGCGAAGGAGACTCTGACACGGTCCGGGAGCGACAGCGATAGTTGCGATGGGAGGCATCATGAGCAGGCTTACGAAATGAGGTCCTCTGACCCGCGGCCTCCTGTGACCACCCTCCTAACCCGCCCTCCATAGGGCCCAGACTGGTCACAAACACAGGCACCGGCACAGTCTCTCTGACTCTGATGAGGCGGAAAGTTTCACTGAAATTCTCACAGCTGCAAATTGTGGGTTCAACACGACACTCTCACAATCTCAGATTCTTGCAGCATCAACCCTCATCTTCCTCCATCCCCCCTACCCACTTGCTGCATCGGACATTGTTAAAGACAGAGATCCGAGGGAGGCCAGCCACGGGGGTATGAAAGCCCTCTTCAGGCCCTTGCCACCAGTTTGCATTGTAGCCGTCCGCACGGGATACGATCTAGTAACTCTACAGATACCTGCTTTTAGGTCTCTAAAGTATTCACACTTACGCCAGGCTAACACTTGTCAACCATGGCACTTTTTCCCCCTTGCTGGCGTTTGTCTTTCTTCCTCTCTTGCTCACATTAAGGGCCGCTACCTCGAGTGGAGCGGGTTTGTGGCTAAGAGACAGTGACACTGGCTTCATAGTTATTTATAAACATCAGGGCTTTTCTATCATAATTGTCTGCTTTGCAGATGAGGTGCGTGGGATGTTATGAAGTCTGCTCAATGCCATGTTTTCTCTCTGGCAAGCATGCAACTTCAGACACATACCTTAACCAAAAGAGCACTCGCTACTTCAATGCTAAATTGGGCTGTTCTGTGACCAAACTACTGGAAGAGGCTACATGTCTGTCATTGGGGCTTCTACCCCACTTTGAATCAATGTGCGTTGTACTCGGATTTCTAAGTCAGGTGTCCAATGATGCGGTATCTAGTATCTAGCTCCTCCAGTCCGATTTCCCGACAGAACCATTGTGCGGGCTGTCCTGCCAGGATGTAGTAAGCTTATAAATATCTTCCTGTGGGCCGCTCTTTCCCATCTGTTTGGGAAAACACATCCGGGAATGATCTCTATGTTTCTGTGGCTTAAAGTCAGGTACTTACCTATCAATCCAGTACTCTACCACACCATTTTTAGCTGGCTGTCCTCCCAAGCTGTGAGTGAGCTCTTATACATTCATCTGTCTTGGCACTATCCAACTCTGTTTTGACCTTAACTTTGGGGAGATTTGAGGAACACTGCAATCTACTAAAACCTCAACAGCGAAACCTGAACGCCTGCTCAATGTGCGTTCTGATATATATGATGTTGTCACCTCAGCCTTACATTCCTCTTGAGGCAGTGATCCAGCTTTTCTCAGCTTCTCGTGTGTTTTGGAGAGGTTGTGGAGGAAGATGACCGAGTAGCAAAGCCACACAGCGTTTACAGTTGTGAGTGGATTCTGGAGATGAAACACTCTCACCATGAGAGTAACAGTCTGAAAACTATTTTGCAGTAAGGATTTTCAATACCACAGGAGAAAGTTGCAGATTCTTGCATGGAAACCACGTACACAATTTGCAATAGAATTCTATTGCCTGTCCAAGAACACAAAAACACCCTAAGAGGTTGTTACGGAAGTTTGAGCAGCATTTGCAGAAAAACCCACCACTTCTCCTCACTGGTAACCATTCTGACAGTAGTCCAGTCATCTTCCAATGCTGCAATTTCTATACGGTGGGGTATCCCCTGGTAACTATCCAGTTGTTAACATGTCAGATAGTGATGCTATATGTTACCTAGCTGATAAGCCCCCTCTGGTTGAACACCCATGAGATGATTAATGATGTGTTCAACAATGCAACCTTTTTCTCATTGCATGCTCCAGAGCATACTTAGTTCATGGAGGACAGGAGACAATCAAGCAGTACGCACCAGAAGAGACTCTCTCCAGTCAGTTCACTACTTTTGCAGATGCCTCCCCTGCAATTCTTTGGAGGCAAGTATAGCACTAGATTGCCCTAAGAATTTACAAGTACACACGACAAGAATGAGAGAATGTACTCATAAGACGTTGTTTGCCGTAGCCTTAGCCTTGTGGCCATTGACCCCGCGCCCAGTTTGAGCAGAACACAGTGAGAGAGGTGGGTGCCATGGATATCCATTGCAAGCTCTAAGAACCCATAGAACTTTGCTACAAGCACTCACCAAACAGCTTTTGCAAGACCAGTAGAATGGGTGGATCAACAAGCCTTCATGTGCCTTCAACTGGTGCAAATCTCTTTCACAGCCTACCCCTGTTAGCCAACAAATACCCTGCCCAAATACGTCTTCAGACAGACCCACTGATATGGTAGGATTGAGCTCGCGTGCCCCTGAAACACTTCCTAAGGTACAAGAGACTGTCAATAGTTCAGTCATTGCTGTGCAGCAAAGGAGCCGGCACACATGCCTGACAGCAAATAGATTTACAGCTTAGCTATGCTTGTCAGCCAAGATCAAAACCAACAATGGGTCTTAGATTACATCTACTACTTGGCACCCTGTGGGTATGTATGTAGCTTGGATGTAGAACTACTTTTGTGTCCAGCTGCATGATACCAGCCAAACACTAGCTATAGTGACTGCATCACAGGATCTCTTGGATCCTGATGCAGTTCCTGCCCATCAGGTCTGTTCTCTTCCCTTGTCCTTCTCACATCCCGCCCCCCATAACCACAGAGGGCCCCCACTGCCTTCCACGTACATTGGAAAGTTTCTTTCCTTCATTCTTTCTTCCATTTCATTTCTTTCTCCCCCTCTCCTCGCCCGCCCCCATGGATCCTTTGGTACTCCCGTGGAAATAATCAATGTCTTCTGTGCTTCACTCCTGCAATGAGCCATCCCACATTATCCTACTTAAGCATGGCTGAAGCCAAGTCATGTAGAGGGAACAATATCTCTGCCCATCTGAAGTACAGTGACAGCTTACCCACGAACTTCTGGAGAAAGAGGGAGAGTACCTCAGTTCGATGCAACAAAATAAAATCCTTGAGCTGGGCAGGGTTGTGAAGCGGAGGACCCTTGCTCCAATCACAGCTCACCTGGATCACTAACCCCCCCATTAGTCACCTGTCTCTTTCCCTCTGTCCTTGGGCCTCCTGCAGATGATAAATCTTTCTCTCTCTCTCCCACTCCCATAGAGGCAGGCACAGCTCTAGACATTACCGCATATGCGAAGATGGTCCCGTCGTTGTTGAAGCTACAGCATGGAATGGGCTCGTAACACCTCTGCAGTGCCTGTAAGTCCACAAAAAAAAACACACGAGTCTCAGTATCTACTTGACTATATGCGTAGGACTGCTGTAGTCAACTCATTTGAAAATTCTTGTGGAGACCAAACAAGCATTCTTATAGAGAGACAGGTAGATGGTGAGTGATAAAGTACAGGTGAGCTAGGATTGGAGCAGGGGTACAGAGAACTGCAACCCTGCCCAGTTGAAGGATTTTATCCTGTTACATCCATGCACTGCCACGCCTACATGGCGTGTTTTTATTGGATACGAGGAAACTACGTACCTTCAATCTTACTCCCCGGTCCTTGTCCCAAAACTTGCAGACTCCATCTGAACCTGCAGTAGCAAAAGTGGCGTGGACCTGCAAACATGCATCGAGATGTCACCTTATGCACCCAAAGAATTCGCTTGGTCAAGACAGAGTATGCAAAAACAACTCTGAGGCAAGTTAACAAACAGAAGCTTTAGAAGGAAAGAGGGGTCCCTTTCGACGTACAGGATGGAAGTTGATGGCATTGACAGCATAGATATCACTGTTATCCCTGTGGCACGACAAGGTAAAATCTTTTTCTTGTTGTGCCTGATCAATATGCTGGAGCGCAACTCTTCCATGAATGGAGCCCACCAAGAATCCCTGTTTGTCTGGAAATACTGCAACACAGCTTGTCTGGTGTTTGAAGGGTGATCGGATCCTTGTGAACTCCCTCTGCCTCAAGAAAACATCTCAATCAATCAATGAACCCCAGTTCCCCTATCTTCCTTGCCTACAGACAACCATCACCAGAAGCCATATGATTGCAAGATTATGACAAGTTTCAGTCTACTAGATTCAACTCTCGGTTCATCTCTCTCTAGGACCTTAAGGATGGTCTGAAGGCCTACCTACACCTCAGCAGTAGACTGAAATTTAAACTTGGGGACAGGGAGCCTACCTTTGAACAAAACAGATGCAGAGGAAAAGGAGATTGTAATTGCCCCATGCACAGGCACTGTGAAGACGATATCCATTTCCTGATACATTCTCTGGGGTATTATTCTCACCAGAGAGTTACCCTCTTCAAGAACATCAAGAACATGGTTCATGCACCTCTGTTCACCAGCAAAATCTCAAGCAGAGCCCAAAGCCCTGGCCCTGTTGGGATCTAACTTTTGGGCTGCTCACACACAGCAGATTGCGTGAACGGCTATCTAGAGGATATCTGGAAAGCCAGAACTAATTGTTTATATCACTGACGTAAGTCCCACTACTGGAGCGAGTCACTCACAAAGGTAGTGTCTATTGTCTATTCCCTCTGTTTCCAATCAAACTGGGTGTGGGGTCTATGGCCACAAGGCTACGGCAAACAAAGTCTTGAGTACATCTCTATCCTAGTTTCTGTCCAAACTGGGTGCCGGGTCTAGGGCGACAAGGCTACGGCAAACTAACTCATATGAGTACATGCTCTCTCTACCCTAGTTGCTTACCTGAGGGCTGGTAAGATTGTAGACGACGGTGTTCTGATCTGCAGTGGCCACCACCATCAGTGGGTGGCACACACTGATTCCATCACAGCCCTCTGGCAATTGTTGTGTGTGCGCTGGAGTCTGCTGCAGCAGGTCCCAGTACCTGCACATACCCCATCACCCTGTTAGTTAGAGATTGGGTTTCAGGGAATAGACAGTGCAATCTCCCACGGATCTCATAGTAGAGAGGGCAGTAAAAGAAGAAGTAATTTTTGGTGAAAATAACATACTTGAGAGTTTTGTCCCAGCTCCGGTCACCAGTAGGTTCATTTCGGGAATCCAGGATATGGCCTCGATGGAGGTATCATGCATCCCCACAGTCACCGGCTGCCCACCTGACAGTATGGGCCACATCTTGGCCTGCCTGTCATACCCTGCTGAAAACACCGTGCTGCCATCGTCCTTCCAGGCTGTGCACAGTACCTGCACAGCATGCATTCTTACCCTGTTACTTCATTCTTATTTGCAACTGCTGGGTTCCACTGGCACCCTGTAAGAGTCACTGAGGGTCGTCATCAGCAGACCAGAATAAGGATACCATCAGTGGCTACAGCAAACAGAATCAAGTGCCTCAGATTGCCAAACTCGCAACATATACAGAAACAACTCAACATGAAAAGCAAAAAAACTCACTGGCTGATCATGAGAGATGGCTCCCTTGGGAATAATATCCCCATTTTCTGGAAGCTCCCAGCACCGTACCTGCAAGTCCACCTTCCTCATATTTTCAGCACACCACTAGGAGTCCACCTGGAGGAGCCTCACTTTGGTCTATGTTCCTTCAATTTGTATCAATACCCTTATCAGCATTCGCTTTTCAGTCAAACGCAAGAAGGTTCAAGGGGATGTGACCTGATGGTCCCAAGATGAAGCAACAAGGTAGTCTGCCTTCGTACTGAAACTCAAACTAGAGATGCTGTCGGTTGGGGGTGACACAACCTGAAAAAAAACTCACAGTTGAAGATCGCAGCTCTTGAAGTTTGGGTCCAGAAGGTACAATTATCAGGGTTAAGCCTATGAGGTACTCCTCCCTTCTAAGCAAGCAGAAATAATATAGCATTCCAAGAGTGGCGCTAAGCAAATTTAACCTCAAACTGTTGAGTATCCGTGAAGGGCGCCATCATCCAGATGCATCGCGCACAACAGCACAACAGCACAGCAATCTCTGGAGCGGTCCTTTCTGATGCGCCCTCTCCACCTCCCCACCACCTTGTCCTCGATAAGTGAGAAGCTCCGCCCACAACGGTAAGCTAACGGTAACGGTAAGCCCTAAACGGTAATCTCGTCGGTAGCAGATTAGCTGTATACTCACGTGGTCCTTTTTTCCTTGTTCTCTAGTGTGAAAGATGCCATCACCTGGTAATTTTGCATTTTGATTGTAAATGCGATGAAATCCCATGCAATCGTTATCTTGTAAAACCTAAACACGATGAAGCTACTGTAGGGCAGGATAACTGAGGAGTCATCCCCGACATTAGCAGCTGGGGCTCTGGCGTATGGAATACCAAATGCCTGACAATTCTACTATCATCTACAACCCTCATCAAGTCATCCACAACCCTCGACAAATCATCTACGACCCCCCACAAATCATCTACGACCCTCGACAAATTAACCACTAGTGGTTGTAGATGATTTGTCGAGGGTTGATTTTGTGGGCAAACGTTATGCATAGGGGTACCAAATGCCCATGTCTTCATCCCACTTGTTCAGCAAATATTCTCTAATAGATTCTTAGATCCTTTAGAATTATGCTTAGATGCTTTTGCATTGCGAAATTCCACATGAGGGGAAAGTGTCTTTTCCCTTGTTTTTTTTAAAAATAAAAAATAAAAAATCTCTCATGCCACTTTAGAGGAGAGTGTCTTTTCCCTTGCTTTAACCAAAAAACAAACAAAACAAAACAAAAACTCCCATGGATAATTTCCCACTGCGAAATTCCACTTGATAAGCAATCACCTTGTGGTTATGAGCTCCACCGGATTATTGCGGACTGCCGGTGGTCATTTGTACTCTTTCATTATTCCATGGAGTTTTCTATTGAGGAAGCCAACCATGTTCTGGAAGCCGCCTCTGCTGTTGCCATTGAAGCCACAAACGTCTAAAATGCGTCGCCTCTACTTGTGCAGCTGATTCTCATAGATGACCCACGGCCTGAAGACCTCAGACATATGCCTATGGCACATCCAACCTTTGGGGTGCGAAGAAAACACTTGTTCGGATTGACTGATGAGGACTTTGAGCGCATGGCAGCTTCACTACAACACAGATGGATGCAATTTGACAATTTTCGCTCATACAACAAGTTGATGAAGGATCTGCATAGTTTGAGGATGGACTTACTCCATGAAACAGACCACAGAAGTTTGTGGTAGATAACGCATTGCACTGGTTTACATTGGTGATGGAGCAAGCAGTATTCGACATTGTTTTGCAGAATCCCAATGTCTTCAAAGTCCTGTGGTGTGGGATCCCAACTGAAGACCGCATCGGCGCCATTACTCATCTCGATGGAGCATGCATGTGCCGGCAAATCAAGGACATTAGCCTCGTCGGAAATCTCTTGGAAGGTAAAATGTTATGAGCAACTTTCGTGTTTCAGCTCAATTTCTTTTGCCAACTTTTTTAGAAGTTCACATTTGCATAAACATGTGTTGCAGGGCGAGTTGATCTGGGAGACAAGCAAGTGCAGGCTGCTTTCGACTCTTTTGCCAGAGGTGCAAGGGACCTTGTCCTGGCTTTACAAGGAGTTCGGGAGACTGTCCAGCAGACTGGCCACAAGAATGTCCAACAACATATTCCCCACGACACATGTGGGCAGACTGCCCAAGTGCTGGAGACCAAGCATGTACACCAGACCGTCCCGGGTAATAGGCCGGATCACTCCCAGCAGACTGCCCCGCACACACATACTCAGTATGTGCAAACGGTACTGAGCGGGCAGCGAACTTTGCAGACTTTACAACAGACCAGCCAACAGACTGCCCCTCAGCCGACTGTGCAGCAGACCACCGAACATGACCACAAGACTACTCCTCAGCAGACTGTGCAGCAGACCGACGAATCCAGCCAGCAGATTACCCCTCAGCAGACTGTGCAGCACACTGGCGAACCCACTCAGCAGATGGCCGAGCAGACTATCTAGGAGACTAACAACCAGTCTGTTCCCTGGATTGTGCAACAGACTCGGATGCACTGGCCTCACCGGGACCCTGTGGACGAATTTCTGCTGAGTTCCCAACAACATATTTTTGGATATGCCAGTATGAGTGTTTTGACCGAGTCCACTTTTCCCCCATGCACATTCACTGACGACGTCATCAGGTCACCGGTAAAGCAAAGGATTAAACCATGAGGATTGAACCTAGGATCTCATGGTGCTGAAGGATTGAACCCAAGATCTCATGGAGCTGAATCTTCCTACAGAAAGGAAGAATGCATTCTCAATGAAGGAAAAACCTGGCAAAGGACATATGCACCGGAGGGGAGGGACGACAATAAGAGGCACAACAGCAGCAGCCATGACAAGTCCCAGTGTATGCATCGCAGCATCAACTCCAGCGGTGGCGCCGGCCCCATGATCCGTGTGCGTGGCGCAATGCACTCGCTGTTGCGGGGATGTAGCACATCGAGCTCTTCTCCCTCCCACAGACAGATATACTTATGTATGAGGGGAGATACATGTCTTCCGTCAGAAGGAGAGAGGTGGATGGAGGAGGGAACTACCTATCTTGAATATGAAACACTGATACCTCGTTTGCCTCACATCGACCTACAGCCGTTGGAGAGGAAGATCTATCGTGGGCTGAGGTGACACCATGCAAAGATTTTCAAGAAAGATGCTATCCAAATTCCAGGAAGCCTTTGGGCTCTAATTTCCAGAGATTCCAAAAAATCAGACTACATCAGGTGATCTGGTATTCATGTCTTCGCTTGAGTGCCCTTATCGACCATCTTACCTTTTGATTGTCTGATTTTGCAGGATCCAGACAAGTATTGCCACTGCACTTAGTTTTGGCAGTAAAATGGCACTGTGCAAGTTAACTCTCCGAGTTGTGCAAACAGAACAGGCTACTCTTCTTCAGTAACTACGTTCAACACCTTTCCTGATGGTTCTTTTAATTTTGCAGTGACACAGGAGATTCGCCATTGCAAAGCTCAAGTCCTGAAATCGAATGTTTAAGTTGGATGCATGCAGATAAGTACAAGTTAGCCCGATCGGGAGGAGAAACTCAATAACAATGTCTGCCCAATCTGTCATGTGTGGAAACAACCTTACTGTACTCAGCAATCACACACACGATTACTTGAGTTGGGAATATGGAATAGCTCGTCCTTGCAGGTCCAAGCCTTGCTTTCCCCCGAAAGCATGTAGCAAGATGGTTTTGAGCTCTGTTTATTATATCTTGAATGGACTCAAATCTCACCTTTTGGCTAACTATGTACAATCACTAAGCTGACAAACCACACTTTGCTAGTTGATCAGCACAGGCACACCACTTACATTGTGTACATCTTAGAGACTCTGATCTGTCTGCAAATCACAGAAGTGACTCCCACACCTCTTCTTGGTGATTGCTTGCTCTTCCATTCACTTTCAATCTCCAGGTATGCTGGGCTCTATCCTTGTCCACAGGATGAGAGAGAAAAATGAAATGAAATGGTGCTTTATAACGTCCGCGGAAAGCTCGTAGAGCTTATGGGACAAAATGGAAGAGGGCTTAGACAGCTTCGGACGGGGATGGAAGGAGGTGGTCAGTGTAAGATTTGCTATGCACTTCCATGTCAGGTGGTCGCAATGTAGGGTGCAGATAGGCATTCTGAATGCATTTTAGCATGTCCTCGGTCACGCCTTTCTCATCGTCTATTTGATCCTTTTTCACTGTGCTCTGTCCCATTGATCCCAAACACAACGTAGGCTGTGAGATGTAACCAGGAGAAGAAGGGAAAAAGGGAAAGTTGAGAACAAAAAATTGGAGTAAGAAGAGTGGCACAGGAATGACTCTATCATGACATCTAGTTCCAGTAGCTTCTCGTAATTAAAGGCAAGATATTGAGCTGACCTTCTACTTGAGGAATATTAAGCAACAGTACCTCCACATTGTAGCGTTTGAAGGTGGGTAGAAACCGCTGCCGACAAAGCTCATTGAAAAGCAGAGTGAGAATAGGTAGGGGTACACATGCGAATGAGGCCACCCCCAAGCCTTTGACCGTAAAAAGTCCAATGAACAATATTTGCATTAGAACCAAGCAGCATATGATCCGGATGTGTACATGAGGCCAGAATTGGCCACCAGTATCATATGCTGGTTCATAGACATGTAATATCTGCACTCACGCAGCACAAGGTTTCAATTAGACTACTATCTCTGAAGTATCCCTGACCAGATTCGAGTCCAAACTTTCCTAGAAGGCAATGGCAAGCACACTACAGCACACTACTCTCTTCTTCCTTACCACACAATTTAATGCTCAGGCTTATAATATACAAAGAAAGTCAGCAACTGCCGGTGCAGGGAGGACAGGGATAAAGAGTAGTGATGCCACCTGATTACGGAAAACAATGTAGCCGAGGATAAAATATATGAGAAGAAATGGAAGCAACAGAGGCGTGATAATCGAATATGTCAGCCCCAACAGAACAAAGAGGAGCACATATGGCAACATCCGGTAGTAGGGCAGTGACCGAACATCACTCGAATGGAGTTGCTTTCTGTCACTTGTGTTCCTTGTCAGTACGTTCACGGTGAGTGATCCTGGATGTAAGATCTCAAGAGGGAAGCCTGCCCAACCACTCGTCATCACGTAAGTTATGAAAAAATCCGCCTGTCAACAAACAGAAAGATTGTACTCATAAGACGTTGTTTGCCGTAGCCTTGTGGCCATTGACCCCGCGCCCAGTTTGAGCGGGAACAAAAGGGACAAACAGAAAGAGAGTGACTCAGAGGTGTCGCTTATAGTCATGGATAGCCAAGCATAATGCTGAAGCCTCTATCCGCAAGGTAATAGACAACATGAGCTTCAAGAAAGCCAATAATAACACAAACGAATTTTGAAAAGAATGTACTCTTACGACGTTTGCTGTGGCCGCCATCGACCCTGCACCCAGTTTGGGCTGAACAAGAGGGAGGAAGAGAGAGAGCTTACTTTGCTAGGTATCGCTTCAGCTAGACGCCTTGGTATTTCCCGGGGTTCAGATGAGAATGAGTCAATTATACTCATGAGTGAACCCCCCAATACACCAACAAGGAACACATTGCCAGCCAGAAGGATGAAAAATTTTCCTGCTGCCTTCCTCTCCTGACGACTTCTGGAGACATGACCTTCAATTTTCGAAAGGAAAAGCATGATGGGAGGAATGCCATAGTAAAGTGCCGCAAGAACAAGGGCAGGAAGGTATCCTTTTAACACCTGCTCCAATCCAGGGCTGCAAAACAGTGAGGACAAAGTCAGACCAATACCCACTAAAGAAATGAGGTCATATTGTGTTTTCCAGTCTTCCACAATACCTCTGCTCATTTTATCCCTTCTTTCACCATTACCCTCCCTCTCCAAGGTGAGGGCCTTCTGTGTTGCTGCAGCTTGCCAATCTATGTAGGTAACATAGATGCTGAAATGCTTCACAAGAACCATGGCAACCTGCTCCCCAATTCTGTCCAGCTTGGAAACTCCTACGAGCAATATTAAGGTAGTGCCCCCCAGAATCTGGGTCTACCACATACCGAATCTCCAAGTCTCTGACATAGACAATAGGTGGAATTTGCCCCATGACCACAGTGATGGCCTATCTATTTTAAGCTGAGACTGTACAGGTTGAAAGGAGAAGCTCACATTTTCCAGAGAATGTCTCCAATATTCTGTGGTAAGTATTCTTTGAAGCTATCGAGGTTGGCAAAGGCCACTACTACAGCCGTCAGAGGTGTGAAGAAGAGAGTCATGAGACCAGCTCCAACTGCGGCTAATTTGTTGCGGAACATTCTCTGCCACAAAGGTATCTCTAGATTTTCCCAGTCAACATCTCTCGGTTCCGGGGCCCATTCAGTGACCCACAATAGTGGGTTTGTTGATTGCTGAGTCTGGGCAGTAACAACCGCTTCCCACCTTCTCTTGAATGAAACAAATACTGTTGGCAGTTCCTGCACCCAAGTACCTCTTTGTCAAATTCGTTTCTCCCTTGGCTGCTTCTCTTCTCCATTAATTCTGCCTTATGTTCAACTCGTCCACCCTTTTACATCCCTTCCCATCTGTATCTACCTCCCTTCTCTCCATAGCCGCTCTGCCACAAGTTATTGGCCTTACAAAACAAGCTGGAAAATTAAAGACGCCTTATACTAAGCACAACACATAGCACACGGTCAACAAAAGAGATACCGTATTTTGCTAAGTGAACTTCAATACAGAGCTGATTTTCCCCCCAGGTCATTTCGTAGTACTTGCCTTTGCAGCCCAAAGGGTGATGAAAAATTTGCCTGGCTCAATGACAGCAATTTCACAAGGACAAGAAAGGAATCACAGACATGTTGACAAGAGCGTTGAAGGACTAGCTAGCCTCAGGTAATCTACCTTCTTTCTACTCAGAATTTCATGTTGACTCTCTCGGATCTGTTGATAAAGATCTTCCAGCTTCCGGGTGTGCAACTCAAGAGGGTCCACTAGTGCTCCATACAACCCGCAGAATCCGTCACGACAAGGTTTTCTCCTTTCAGAAGGCTGTTTTCTCAAGGATGCAATCTTCGTCTTCTCTCTCTCAAAGTTTTTCTGACAATACCACAGTAACTGGTCAGCTTTCTTGGATGTACGATGGCAAAACTTGTGTCTGTCGAAAACATGAAGATTGCATGCACTCCAGGAACTTTACATTACATCCATCTACCATCATTCTCAATTAAATGGCAATTTGCATTAGCAAAAGCTTGAAAAAGAGAGAAGTACCAGCAGCCTCTTTAATATTCTGGACTCAAAAACCATTTGATGTGAAAGATACTGCAAAGGATGGAAGTTTCTGAAAAACTCCTCCACATTATCACTGTAGGCTTGCTCGGGATTCTCGGGTTTGGGAATTGCTCGCACTAGTACTGAAAATTGGTCGGGCTGGGGGTTTGCCGCAAACAAATACTCCTGCCGTTTCTTAGCTATACTTTTATACTCCTGTAAGCAGACACATCCATCAATAGCCGCAGTGAAATTCAAGCTTGAGAATCTCTTCTCTGTTGAATTTCTTCTCTCACACTGACATTCAAACCCCTGGCATTTTCTCTAGTAAATATCAAGTTGCAGAACTCTCTGGTCTACAACAGATGGGCACAGTGGCTGAAGGAATTGCACGTACCATAAAAAGCAGTGTATAAGCAGTGAACGAGATGAAGTAGAGCACTGCAAGGTGAAACCACAGCCTATCCCAGACAAGAATTCACCCAGTGATCATGCAATGAATCAATGAATGAACGGCATAAGCTGCTCAGACAAACCCTTCCCCTGCCACAGAAAACCCATGAAGGGGGACACAAACGAGACACCGACACCAAGATATAGGGAGACAGGGAGTGTGTCCTCCGTGCATGGAGAAATCTAGGGGAAGAACACCTTTCTTGTCATGACCTTGCCATGAGCTTCATCCCAGTTTGGATAGCCACAACAGGGGGCAAGAAAGTGGGACTTTGGATTTATACAAAGTTGCCTCTGGCCTCCAAACCTTTTCAGGAAGCTCTTTGACATTATTTGGCATCCTGTCGAGCCTCTCAGACCCAGTGAGAAGAGGTGGAAGAAAGAATGTACCCTGAGACATTGTTTGCCACCCCTTACCCCATGCCAGTTTGGGCAGCACAAAAGGGAACAGAAACTACCATTGTGAGGGGCTCACTACAGTAGTGACTTACCTTGGTATAGACAATCAGTTCAGGCTTTCTAGATATTCTCTAGAAGGCCCTTCACACAAGCATCAACCTGGTGCGTGTGATCTGCCCAGCAATTAGACCCCAACAGGCTCAGCCTCAAGATTTTCAAAATTGGTGAACAGAGGTGCGGGGATAATGTTCATGATGTTCCTGAAGAGAGTCACCTTCTGGTGAGAATATCCCGAAGGTATATCAGAAAATGGATATTGTCTTCAGGCTGAAAGAATGTACTCATAAGACTTTGTTTGCCACAGCCTCAGCCTCAGTCTGCGAGAGAGAGAGAATCACACTGGCAAGTGCCTGCTTCGTAGCTGTGTTTTAACTAGGCCCCAGCAAAAACCATATAGTGCAGAAGCTTACCCAATATCTCCTAACCGCTATTGCAAAGCACATTGAGAAATAGCACCCTTGATTGTTGGTGGAACAAAAGAGTGCAGACCTCAGTTTAGCCCTGCATTACTCTAATGCGTAAGAGGATGTTGCATAGATGCTGACTCCCCAAGCTGGTAAAGGGATGTGCTCGGCCACAATTCGCCGAAGCATTTGTGCACCGGCTAGGGAGTTGCCACAGCGTTCATTTTGAAAGAAATTTCATGTGTTTTTAAAATAGGACGATATCCAACACGACCCTTTCGTGTGAAGGGAGAAAGAAATACCTGGAAGAGCCCTGTGATATGTTGAGAATTGTGAGTCTTTCCAGCATCCCATAGTGATGTTTCTCTTTCTCACCAGGATGGTCTGCTAAGTAGGTATCCGTGAAATTGAGCGGTGCAAGAATGCCAAATCCCACCAGTGTGCATATTGAAAAAAATCGTATACTGCACCCCCGATGCTCAATCAGCCGAGACTCAAAAGAAGGATAACCCAGCTTAACAAATTAAGAACCTTCTCCCTCCCAATAAAAACAAACTGAACTAATTCAGAGTGAATCTTTGGAACAGGGTCTAGAAAAGACAAATCCTCTATTTTCTACAAGTAAACCCCATTCATGCCCTGGTTTCCCTTCCCCTCCGTCGCACTGCTGCCACTTGCACATGATCAAAGCTTCTCCAAAGAAGTGAAAAAAATGCAACTGAAACCAAGACTGAGCGAATGTAACTAACCAGAAAGCGAAAATTCGCAGAAAAACTACAGCATCGAGGCCTGAAGATTTTAAGATCTCGTCCTCAGAAGGATCCCATGCTCGTTTGACCCATAGCGCCGAGGGCACCAAATTCTCGAGAGAGTAAGTTCCCACCTTACTCTCTGTACGTTTCTGTCTTATTAAGTCTCGGGGAAAATACACACCAGCATTACTTGGCTTCCTACTTAAAACAGAATATAGAACCAGAAACAGAATGGCAAACCCTATGTTGATGCCTGCAGAAGTGGCTAGATCAGAGACCTTCATCCTTCCGCAGGAACTTGGTGGTAACCAAAAAACCCTGTAATTAAGTTCCTCCTTGGTCTCAACGATTACATCAACAACTTAGAGACGCTAGTCACTTCTTGCCTTGCTCATATTCTCTTACGACGAACACGATTTGAGCTTGAATCGTATGTCACCAGCGTCTGTTCCGTTATGCTCTTGAATATAATAACAGTAACCCATTTTGAAACTAAAGCCCTGATCACGACGGTGATGAACGAGCACAAGCTGCATGTCGAATTCAGCAGCAGTGGACTCCATCAAGTTCCAATTGTCCTCCCTCACTCGCAGCTAGTGTCTCCGTCTCGCCCTCCTCCCCAACCCATCCCTGCCAGGCGACTAGCATACAGCATGCACTCTCATCTCTCTCCATACACTTCACATACACAGCCCTTCTTTCTGGCTATCTCTTCGTGTACGATCTTTCTTCCTGCCTGCACAAAAACCGTAGTGAAGAATCTCAGCACTCAAAAGCCCAACTCTCGCAAATTCTAAACAAGCCCATTCATCATCTGCATCACTGGAATCTTTCCCCCACAGCAAAAACATCCACGTGTGGCACGCAACACGGGTATCCATCCACGTGCGCATGCTTCTCCGAGGAATCGGAGGTGCTTCACACTCGTTGGTCCCACCGCTTGCAGCTGTGCCAAGCTGGGTTGCCAGCTGGGTGATGCATCCCTGCAGCCCCCCCTCCTCCTCGTCATCTCTCCGGCCCGATGCGCAATCACATGTAGCATATACGCATCTAAGATGGTGAGCTGCGAGGTTGAATTCCAGACAAGCTACTTTTACCGTTAAACTCCAACTGCATCCACCCTCTTCGTACATTCGAATTCCTCATAAAGTCGTCTTTCATATCACACTTTTTATGATTGTGCAATCCCATTGCTACCTGATAGGGGGGGTTGGGGGTTGGTAGAACGTGAGCACAGCTGTCCGCAGAGCTTCCCTGAGCATAGGAGAATGGAGTATACGAGCACAAAACACCGCAGTAGGGTACCCATGTTCCCACGGAAATATAATACACGCAAATAGGATTCCTACACGCGAAATAGGGGTTTATGTGCCTATTTCTGTCCCTATTTCCTGAACCCTAATTGCGAAATAGGCACCCCTAATGTATATCTAGAAGCTTCAAGTTTCAAATATTTACAGCTTTGGTATCCTACAAAGGGGGTTGGTATCATGTGAGCAGAGCGTGAGCACACTCACGTGAGAACGGCGCGATCACAACCCACGGTCATGGGGGTTGTATGTTATTAAATCGCGGTCATAGGAGTTAGATGTTTTGAGGCATGGTGCATTTATAGGGTGCAGTTGCACCAAAATGATAAACTATCTGATCTATTTTTCAATTTCGCATTGAAAAATTAAAATAAGTAGTAGTTTCGGGAGTGAGAGTTTTAATTTCGCATTGAGAAATTAAAATTAAGTAGTAGTTTCGGGAGTGAGAGTTTTAATTTCGCATTGAGAAATTAAAATTAAGTAGTAGTTTCGGGAGTGAGAGTTTTGTCTCGATAAATTATCCATGGCTCAGCGCCTTTTTCTCAAGTCTATCGTGGAATTGGCCTAGTATCGGGTGAGTATAGCGTGAGGAAATCCCACGCCTATAGGGAAACATGTTTATCGTGTATAGGGGTTACTTGTTTCTTTAGTGTTGCTGTGAGGGCCTATGTGAGCACTTAAAAATAGTTTCGCAAATTTTTTAGTTTCTCAATTTTTTGTTTCGCTGAAGAATATTCTGAAGGCATCTTAAGAATATACGGTATATTCGCTTTGTGCTCACATGGCATGCTCACTCACTACCCAACCTCCCTACAAAAGAATGACACATTAGGGAAAAATCCCATGAGTCGATTGGGAACGAGGACCGTACTCGTTCCCTCCGAACTCTCTCCCGCGATTGAGGCCGGCTCCCACAATAACCAACACCATCCAAACAAATACCAAACAATAATTGAACAATTGAATATAAGGAGGCAAACATCGGATTTCGCCAGCGAAATAAATCAAGATATCGGGTTTCGTTAACAAAATGTCAAGATATCGTTGCGTAGGTCATTACCCAATGGTTTGAAAGAGTGAAAGAAAATGAGTTGTGTTTGGTTTTGCATATAAGGACGACGTGAGGTTGTTTCATTTTGCTAACGAATTGTTACGTGCTTATTGTGGTAGGTCATTACTTGTGGGTGGAACAAAATGAATTTGTGTTTAGTTTCGCATATTAGTGATTGCTACGAGCGTCAACATCACATGATTAAATATACAACTATTAATCAACGAAAATTGTTGAGGGAGATGGCACTGATATAAATTCCCTATGCCCCAAGATCGTGTGGCTTATGCTCTTGTGAGCAGAAATCCTCAAATATTTTGCATTTTGTTTGGCGTAAGCACGTTTTAGTTTTGCTAAAGTATTTTCCGAGAATATTTTGGAATATGCGACATATTCTCTCTTTATTCACTTGAGGCCTGAGCCTGCGCACATGCTATCCAACCTCCATGAACAACATGAGAAACATTGTGTTTATTTATTATTTTGTGATAAATAGGGACGAAAGCCCTGAATTTTATTGATAATTTCAAGGAAAAATAACCTTGAGCAACAACACACGGCCATAGAGATGAACTAAGGAGAGATGCATAACCAGTGAATAGCACGAAGTGATCTAAAAGAAGAGTAAAAGAAAACAGATTTCGAAGGCTGCATTTGTTACGTTTGGAATAGTGTTTTTAAATCTGGCGAAAATCGCCACGTTTCCACCTGGAAAATGGGTCATCTAATTTACTAAGGAATAATAGGAATATCAAGAAAATCGCCAGAAAGCGCCAATGGTTAAATACCAGGACGTGGACCTGTTAAAATATGACACCTGTTACCTAGCCACTTTTCTAGCTCTGTCACCTCGTTATTCTCGCCACATGGACACTGGGTAGAATTTACATGTCACCCTACCTGCGGAAAATGAAAAAAGAAAACACTGGTTTTGAAAGCTCAAAGTTCAGTTCGATTTTTAATTTACCTTTCGCAAAACCACAACGGTGACGCCAGTTCACCTCCGATTCATCGCCATCAGCAGGAGAGATTTCAGCGCTAAGGAACTATCAGATTGCCGAAAAGGAGTCACGCCATGCACTGTAACTTGGGAGCACAAAAGAGCTTCTTTCCCCATCACTAATCAAAGTCTCAAAATGTTTTGTTCAGTAAGGTCCAGCTGATATTGTGCCTTGATGACCTCCATATCCAGGTCAATAAATAGGCTGAGATTCATCAATTGAGGCCGCTGCTTCACTCCAGGATTCATATGATCCAGTCGAAGAATTTGAATTACCATTTGGGCCAGCGCCCATCACCCCCTGAGCCAATATGAGCTCCCCTTCTAGCGATCGACCAAGTTTTACTTCTACTGTCTCGTTGAGGTTTGTAATGTCTCCTAGAGTCACTGCGGTATTCCCCTCGATTATCACCTCGGTGATCTCCTTTGTAATTTATGGAGGTCGGCATACTACTGAAACGAAAGAGGTCATGAAGATGAGATCAGCAGGGGGGTACGCGTAGAGTAGAAGAAAGAAGGCAACAAACCTGAGAGATGAGAGGAAAGAGGGAAGGCGAGTAGCAAGAATTAGATAAGCCAACATACGAGAATGGAGCAAAAGGCAAGGTGCCTCATGTTTTACAGCTGATAGAGTGGAATAAGATGAGGCGGGAAGATGATGCTTAGTTAGTTAAAAAAAGATAGAGGACTAGGAAGCTGATACTACAATGTCAGTGGTGGGAACATCGAAAAGTTGCAGTGCATTGTGGCACTCCTTCTGCATCGGAGGAACGACATGTGTGAGCTTGTCCCTAAGTCAAAATGGTGATGAACGACATTAAGCAACGCCGAAAGATAGTGAGTGAGTCATTGGTTGGGGAGAAACATGAGTACATTGAATGATTAGCATGTATTCAAGTTAGACCATTAACGTTGGTCACAAAAGCTTGCGAGAGATGTAGGTGATGAGACGAAAAATCGTTTCATGGTGGTATCAGGAAGAGGTGTCTCACAAAGAAAAAATGACATAGGAAGATTCGGTTGCAGTACGGCAAAATTGAGGATATTACCATAGCATCTAGCTTTCTCATGAGGATGGGCTTGGAATGCTGAATTTTCCAGTGTTGTACGGTTACGAGGACGGTTTGAGGAGTATCTTCATGATATTTCCATGGTCATGCAAGTGAGGGAAAAGAGGAGAAGAAGAGTGTTGGGATGAGAGCATGCTGGGGTTAGGCATTGCTGTAGCTTTTCTTCCTCATAGTTTTCCACCCTCTCATTAGGCCAAGACCTTTCCGTAGGTGGAGGCAAGAGTCAGTCCGGGTTTGGGCTGGGGTGTCCTTGTAGGAGCGACACCGTGGAATTGTTTTTGGTGGTCCGGATTTGATTACCGGCCAGTCCTAGAGCGTGCTGTCGATGGTGAGGCAGGGGTGATGACCAGTCAAACCATCATTGTTTATCCTGTGGTGAGGTTGGAGGTGATGACAAGCCAACCATAGGAGTGCTTGCGGTGGATGCAGGTGTAGGTGCAGGCTATGTTAAGAACCTAGTATTCAAAACCATAAGCCGCAATAGGTTCTCTACCCGATTACCTTATGGAAAGGGGGTTAGGGACATGTTCATGACCGGTTGAGTGTCAGTTTGTCAACACGGAGGTACCACTAGTTGCCGGGGAAAGTGCCGGTTCGAGCACTAGCGATACCTTCACCTCCTCCGTCTTCCAAGGCACCGGACTGAAACTTGACCTACTCCTGCAGAACCGGCTTAGTAGGCGACTTAGTTTTATTGGAATTCCAAAAATGCAGTGTTTTGATTGTATGTGGTGCTACTTTGAGCGACAATGGTTTTTGTAGAATGTGGGTGCAGCTCGTGGTCTCATTAATTTCTACATTGCTACAACTTACTGCATCACTTTCCTCCAACTCTGCATTCACATGTCAGGCTGCTAGCGGCCCTCACTTCGCACTTGTCTCTCTGCCACCCAATAATGTAGCAAAGGCAGTGTTTAGAATTTTCATGGTCCCAATCCTGTTGATGAAGAGGGAGAAGTTCTGGAGCACACCTCAGAATTGGACATGCGCTTGATGTGTACCGGGTATGATGCAGGCCTGTGCTTCCGTGAGTGCATTGATGCTAAGGCCCGCGCACTTCAAGCTCTTTTCTGTTCGGCAATGGTGGTGGGTTGTTGATGCTTCTGCTGCCTGATTGGCGCACCCCTGCAGGTGCCTTCCACCCTGAGGAGATTGATAGCTTGATTTATTTGCACCTACTCTGAACGCCTTTCTTTCTGGGTCCTATTTATTTCTCGAGTTCTTTTTTGTCTTGGTAACTTTTACATACTGTGAAGTAACGTCCGGATTCCGGGAGCAGATTTGGCGAAGGAGCAGACAGACACAAAGTATGACCCTTGTGGAGGGCATGCCTGCCTTGCGGCGCTCCCTTATGGCCTTCGTCGACAAGAGCAGCATTCGCCAAAACATTGCTGAGGTCAGTGTTATTCTCACATATGTATGCCAATTGTTAAGGACAGGTAGGGCCTCATATGGCAGGAAGGGCATTGGCTCTTAGGTGCCTCTCTCTGTCTCTTTGTCCTGTCATAATCAGAGTCTGGCTCACTTTGTTAAATACACCCATGCCCATTGGGCCAAATGCATCTGTTGATTGAATAGTGGTTGAGTTCTCTACAGTGGAATGAATCGTCAAGTCTGTTGCAGAAGCGCTATAGAGTGAAAGGAACGACAACTGGTCCTCGGCTAATCATTTTGCCTGTGGGCATGGTTTATGGGGAGGTTTTTCCAGTCTAAGATACTGGCCGGTTGTGGTGTGTGGGACGCAAGTGGGGATGACATGATGTGTGGGTTAGTGTCATGCGGGAGACAGGTGTTCATGAGCACATTGAGCTTTATGGAATCAGTGAATTCAGGTTACCCATTTCTGCCCTTTTTGGTCCCTCCAAATTAGGCATGATGTCTGTATCCACAAGGCTGTGGTAAACTGTATAGTGATACATCTCTTCATTTCTCTCTCTTTCCCCTTCTCCCTGCACCTCTGCTCTTTCAAAATTTTGAAGCTGAGCCTAAAGCCCTGGCCCCGTTGGGCTCTAATTGCTGGGCAGCTCACACACAGCAAGTTGATGCTTGTGTGAAGGGCTTTCTAGAGGATAGTATCTGTTCCCCAATCTGATACAGATATGTGTCTCATCTGGCTATGATGGTAATAGTCAAACCATGCCTTAGAAAGGGTGGGTGCAAAGAAAGAGGGATAGAAAGAGGTGAATCTTATGGAAAGCCGGCATCCAACAGATGGCCCAGTGGTTAGGGCACAGGGCCACAGGTGTATGTTGGATGTCACCCATTATGGTCAACCAATTACTTAATATGTAGGTATCTTGGGACTTTAGAGTCCTTGGGGGAGGGTTGGGCAACCGTGTTGCCCTGGTTACGGCCGTTACAAGGTGTCCACCTTCCAAACCGAAGGCAGTAGCCCTTCGGGGTGGAGTGACACCATAAGTTACGCCTGCTTTGGCAGGAGTCTTCCCTCCTCTTATGGAAAGCCTATGATAGCCTTTCCTTAAGGCCCAGGACAAGTAGGAGCTGTTGAGGATCTATCTTGAAGCACTAGTTTTCCTTACTACAAGCTGTGGCAAGTAGCACCGGCAATTTCTCATGGTCTTGTGCTTCCTGCACACAGATCAAGCAGAGAGCACGGAACGGCTCTGGCAGGAGTTTTTCTCGGATCCTTCACTGTGGTGGGACAACAGTGTTCATAAGGTGAGGCTACTTTGCATTTAGTATGTTAAAGAGTTTGTCACGGACTGCTTGTGACTGAAGCTGCATGATATTTGTCTCTCATTGCTGAAAAGGCAGCTTAAACCTGGTTCTTCCTACTGCTATGGATGTTTAGAGTGGTGCAGGGTGTTGTAGGATGGTGTTTCCAGGTGGGTTGCTCGAGGCTGTTGTCTCATATTTGAGGAGGCTTGGAGATCAGTGGTGGTAGCCTCATTTGTGGTTAAAATACTCTGTGGCTTCTCAGCTGCTCTCGGGTGGTTCACACAGAGAAGTCCAAGAGCACCAGACTTCAAACATAAACGCACAAAGGTGGCCCTTTGGATGGATAGTTGGTCAAATCCTCCTTGGGTGAAAGCAGAGCTAGCTGCCAGGATACAAGGTCAACTACTATGTGGTGATGTGAGGACACTATGTATGGCAGGAGAGGTGAAAGAGGCCCTACAAATTTTGAACCAACAAGGCATTTCAGTGGACTCCCATACCTATGTCTGTCTCTTGCAGGAGTGCATCAACATGCAAGGCCTAGCAGAGGGACAGCAGGTGCATGCCCACATCATTCAAAGTGGATTGAAGCCCACCATCTTTCTACTTAACAACCTTGTCAACATGTATGTCAAATGCAGAAGCTTGGTGGATGCACGCCAAGTGTTTGACAAAATGCCTGAACGAAATGTGTTTACTTGGACTATAATGATCACAGGATACTCTCAGCAAGGGCATGGTAGGGAGGCTGTTGAGCTCTATCAGAAAATGATACGGGAAGGAGTGACTCCAGACAATGTCACTTTCATTTGTGTTCTCAAGGCATGTGCCAGCCTACGAGCCTTGGGAAATGGAATAGAGGTCCATGGGGACATCATCAAATCGGGAATTGCACCAGATATCATCCTGGAGACTGCCCTTGCTGCCATGTATGCAAAATGTGGGAACCTGAAGGATGCCCGTCAAGTATTTGATAATATGGCTGAACGAAATGTGGTCTCATGGAGTGCGATGATTGCAGGATACGCTGAGCATGGGTGTGGTATGCAGGCTTTCCAGATCTATGAGCAAATGATATTGAAAGGGGTGATGCCCAACATTGTCACGTTTGTCTGTGTTCTTAATGCTTGTGCCAGCCTGGCAGCCCTCGAAAAGGGTATGGAGGTTCATGCTGACATCGTGAAAGCTGGAATTGCTCCAGATATTATCCTTGAGACTACCCTCATTGACATGTATGCCAAATGTGGGAGCATGCATGATGCACGTCGAGTGTTTGACAATATGGCTGAACGAAATGTGGTCTCATGGAGTGCAATGATCACAGGATATGCTCAGCATGGGTGTGGTCAAGAGGCCCTCACTCTATTCGAACAAATGCGAAAGAAAGGGTTGAAACCAGATGGTATCACCTTTACATGTGTTCTTTGTGCATGCAGCCATGGGGGTCTAGTGGATGAAGGCCGTCAGTATTTTGATTCGATGAGCCAAGATCATGGCCTCACTCCTACAGTGGAGCACTTTGGCTGCATGGTGGACATCCTTGGCCGTGCAGGCCGATTGGATGAGGCAGAGGACTTCATTTACAAAATGCCGGTCGAACCAGGTGCTGGGGTGTGGGGGGCCTTACTTGGTGCTTGCAGAATTCATGTCAATGTGGAGGTAGCAGAACGCGCAGCAGAATGCCTTCTCAAGTGGGATTCACAGCACGCTCCAACTTATGTGCTGCTATCAAACATTTATGCTGCTGCTGGTAGGTGGAATGATACAGCAAAAGTAAGAAAGATGATGCAGGACAGAGGTATCAGAAAGGAGCCAGGGCACAGCTGCATTGAGGTGTACAACCAGATCCATACTTTCCTTGTAGATGACAAATTGCATCCACAAATTCAGGAGATCCAGAGTGAGCTGAAATGGTTGTCTGGGCAGATGAAGGTTGCTGGCTATGTGCCTGACACACGTTTTGTATTGCATGATGTGGAGGAGGAGCTAAAGGAGTTTTCTCTTTGCCACCACAGTGAGAAACTGGCCATTGCTTTTGGTTTGATCAGCATGCCTCCTGGGATGCCTATCCGTGTCATCAAGAACCTTCGGGTGTGTAGTGACTGCCACATGGCCACCAAGTTCATCTCCAAAATTGTCGGGCGAAGTATTGTTGTACGGGATGTTAACCGCTTTCACCACTTTCAAGATGGAGTTTGTTCTTGTGGGGATTACTGGTGAAACAAGCAATGTGCATGAAAGAAAGTGCATCATTTCAAACTTGAAGGAGAAAGGTGATGCGCTGCCATTACTTTTCCAACCAAAAAGCCCTGTGCCATCTTTGTAGATTGAAAGAGGTTGGTATGAAAGAGATTCCAAAGATTGCTACAATAGTGGGGCTTACCTTTAAGAGCGGTGATGTTGCATTTCAGATTTTCTCCAGAAAGCTTTTAAATCGACAAATACGACCTAGAACAGAGGGAAGAAAGGTCACAGCTTTCAGCAGTGTCTCGACTGCCTAAGCTGAGCGAAAGAAGTTCAAGTATGATATACCTGCACCGAGTCAATCTGCTCTGCTGTTGTCCTTTCGCCCCCCTCCCTCGGTGTCCTCGGCGCAAATTCGGGGGCGTTCTATGTTCACAAGGCTGTAGCAAATGGCATGTTACCCCAGAACGCAAGCTAGTCTTCATTACATACGTGAAGAAGAAGAGAGCTTCACAAGTTCGTGTCTCTCTCCCACCCCTCTGGTTGTTGCCAGGTCTCACTCAATCCAAAATCGCATGATGTTAGTCTTGCTGATTATATTTCCATAAAGATCATTGAATCGAGGAGCTAGACTTGCAGTGATCCCAAGCCTTTGTCACCTGTGGAAGCGATACTTCTGCTTGCTGGTGGCTTTTATCATGCCTTGCTAGTAATTCAGGGGAGTTCTTGTTTCTTGAGATTTAGGTCTGGTTACACATGTTGTTGCCAAAATGGCATGCACCCAGTTTGTGTTGTGGGCTTCATGAGTTAGTTACTTGCCAAGGGATCTGAGTGTTGTAGAGTGCTACGTGTGGTTGCAGGCAATGTCCAAGTGTCCAAATATTGATGTGGAGAAGCTTGGAGAAATTTTTTTCAAGTAGAAGGTGGTTAAGGAGTGGGACTGTGCCCTCCTGGTCATGTCATAGCCAAAGGGTCAATGGCTGCATTCTCCCATTTTGTGCTTCAGTTTGACCTGCAACCACAGAGACATAATTTCCCTCTTCGTGTGGCGGCATGGTGATGATTGCAATTCAAGTGAGCAACACAGCGAAGTCAAGGAATACCTTATGGCAGGCCATGTCAAGAATTTACAGGGACGTGTAAGCATGAGTTGACCAGAGGGATCTCTTCATACATGGTTCTTCCCCTTGCCTCTGAAAGCTGATGCTATCAAACCAATTTCTCAGGAGCTCCTCAGGGGAGACTGAAGCCCCTCCATCATCATTGAAGTCGGAACCAATCGTACCCATCCGAATAACACTTGTGCCGGAATAAAGGGCACACACTAGCAATGCTCTCTACATTTCAGGAGTCAGCTTCTTGAGATGAGGCATGAACAACTGGTTTTGTTTGTAGGAGCATGGATTTCATGCCTTCACAACCAGCGTTGACTGTAAAGGTACTGTGTGATGCCA
The DNA here is from genome assembly GCA_030704615.1 of Takakia lepidozioides. NCBI lineage: Eukaryota > Viridiplantae > Streptophyta > Takakiopsida > Takakiales > Takakiaceae > Takakia > Takakia lepidozioides. The sequence goes on from CM060732.1 coordinate 54,980,750, forward strand.
CAAACATAATAAGAAACCAGTGATAATGAGAACATCTTCAGAAACTGATTGTCACCAACATACCTACTACACAGACAATCTGTCTATTAAAACCTCGGTCTTACATATCATGGACTAGTTTATTCCTGGGAGGCAGGGTTTGCATTGTTCCTTTCAACCAAGCGTTGTCACCAGACAGCTCTTGCAATTGCATGGACACTCTACTGAAAAGGAAGAATTTCCTTGAACAAAAGGAATCAAACATGTGAAAGGATGAAAGATCGCAAAATCCTCTTCTACCTCCCACTTCTGTTTTTGGTTCACGGCTCACTGCTTCCCTTCTAAGTTCTTTGCCCTCTTAAAGACAACCTTTCCTGGGACAGAAGGGGATAGCGAGAGAGGGAGAAGAAAGAGTGGGAGAGAGAAAAGATTTCCTGCACCCGATGTGCTCCATATCCGCAAAACCAAGCGCTCTGGCCCACGTACACGAATCATGAGGCAGCAGCCATCGCTGGAGTTGATGCAGCGATGCATAGAGAGGGACTTCTCATCTCGGCTGCTGCTGTCTCACGGCCTCTTCCGTTCGCCCTTTCCCCACGGTTCTTACGTCCTGTGCGAGGTTTTTGTCTCCGTGCACCATCGAGTCGAATTTTCCTTGCATTTAGAACAGCAACTTGGTTCTCCCAAGGAGGAAAATTGTACTTTGCTCGATGGAGGCGGGGATCCATATAGGAAAATGTGTGGAATTGGGTGATGCACAGAATTGGGTAGTAGAAATGCCGAAACGTAGTGTTTTAATTGTCTGTGGTGAGCTGAGAGAATCTGACTGCAAAATGTGCCATTTCCAACGGGCAATGGACGAGGATATGTAGGTGCAGCTCGTGTTATCCTGTTTTGTCAAATTGTCATCGCGTTTTACACTCTTTGTGGAACTCTACACTACCCCTGCAAATTGCTGCATCATTTCTAACCATCTCTGCCTTCACACATCAGCTTCCCAGTGGCCTCAACTTTCCTCTTTCTCCTCTAATCCCCCAATATGTGATGACCAATAAATGACAGTTCTGAAGCTTCCAATCCCGTACTGAACTTGTAATTGTTTGGAGCACCGTCAAGACAAGCTCGAAAAGGCTTAACTCGACCTATGCCCATAGTTAGTCAAGGCTGTATTTTCTACACCATAGTGCAATCCACTGGGATGAGTTTGTGCTCTCTTGTTGTAACACTGATGGACCTTAAATGATATGCTGTGCAGGTGGACTTGACAGGAGACTTACATCTAAAAGCAGGGTGGCCACTGCATACCTTCACCTCATTTTATTTAGTCATAATGGTCTTGGCCGTGTCTTGCTGGAACAGTCCTCGGGCACTCTTTGGAGCTAAGTTATTGTTTTTGTATTGCAGATATGGGGGAGATACAGAGCTTGTTCTCCAATTGTTACCTCTAGAAGAGGAGGTGACCAAGTCTGCCAATGTCAGGTGCAGAGAATTTCTCTCTCCTATTCATGGCGAGCCTATACATCACAATTAAACCCCCATATTTAGTACTGCAATTAGTCGAGGAAATGCTTATTCTCAATGAACCTTTGGTGTTTTCCACTGGAGCCATCAATGTCTCACAACAAAAAGTGACGAAAGCAAGGACCTTTGAATGGTGCACAGGTCACTAGGTCTTATATTTCTGGAAGATTTCCTGGTAGTTGGACATAATTGTTCAGCTTCATGTAATCTTATGTCTCACATGCATCTTTGAATGCCTACTAGGAGAATTTTGTCAGGACTGGCTATCTTGAGGGCAAATTACACCCTAAGCCCTCTAAATTCCTTTCTTCTAGGGCTCCAGTACGAGTTATTGCCTGACACCCAGGAAGGATCTACTATATTGCAAATGCCAAATTGAATAACATCCCAATATCTCTCACTTCCAAGTGTCAGTTCTGTAGTGAGCACATCGTTAGAAACGGGTGGGTTTGGTCTTGGCTTCACATGGTAGGTCTCAGTCCTCTGTAACAGAATCAGGACAGATTGTAAACGGGGCCTAAACCTTTCAGGAACTACTTGGATTCTTGGCACGGGCTGTGTTGACAGAGCTTCCTTGTTTAGTGGCTGTCATAAGCTGAACTTCGCAAGGTTGATCACCTCTAGTGCACATGCTCATTGCAGAGCCAATAACAGTCTGCCCAAGAGCACAGAAAATGGAGAAGAGATTAAACCACTGGAGACTGGGACTCAGCAGCCGGACAGCCTTCCTCTGGAGAATATGGAGGTAATGTCGCCCTGTTTCCATTGCTGGAAGAATATGCCATGAGTTTTGGTCCTGTCAATATTGTCGGAGTAGTGTACATGTGAAGGTATCTCCGATGCGTTTGGACTGAAAGTGACGTCTAATTCTGAAGTCTTGCTCAAACCTGTGTCCAGGGTGAGAGAGAGTTGGGTCAAGAGGCTGATACCTCTCAGACAGAACCCCTCCTCGGCTCTCTCGCAATGAAGGCCCCAGTTGAGCTTCTCAGCAACTCTAGTAAAATGGAAGATGGGTCTACTTGTTTGAGTAATACTGAGGCTGAGGGCTTCATCTCTCAAGCAACTGAGCGGGCCGAAGTGGGCATCTGTTTTCAATCTCTCACAGAGCAGTTGGTTCAGGGAATGCTTTCAGCATTGACACCAGGGGTGACTGTCTTACCAGCATCTTTTGATGGCATATTGGACATCCTTCAGAAGCTCCGAATCTGGGACAGGGGAGAGAGCAGAGTGCCAACCAGAGACGGAAAAGATAAAGAGGAGGGTCTATCCAAGAAGTCTGAGGGCCCACTACAGATGGCAACACCTTTGGAACATAGCTTGATCGCAAGACACGTCAGGCACCCAAATATTATTCCCATACTGGGGGCATTCAAAGGAGAGGGTGTGCTTTATCTGGTTTATCCTCCAGCCTCTTTCACATTGGAAGGTGTATTGCACTTCAGTCCAAGTGCATTGGGAGATGAGGCTCAGATTCGTCTCTTGGTTTTTCAGCTTCTGTCAGGATTAGCCCACTGCCATAGCCAGGGAGTCATCCATGGGAATTTAAGGCCTTGGAATGTGCTCTTATCGAATACATTGTGGTGCTGGCTGACAGGTTTTCAGAGAGGCCCATCACGGACAAAGGAAGGAGCAGTAGAAGGTGCTCATTTGCAAAGGCTTTCAAGTGCTAGACAAAGCCAAGATCTTTCCACCAGCACCAGGGGAGGGATTTTTAATTTGATCTGTGGGGGCGTTACTGCTGAAACACCGCTGCAGGGCTCCCAGGCAAACAAACGTGGTCTGCATAGTGCATCAGGTTCCTCTCCAGATATCAGTGATTTCAAAGGCAGTAATCTATGTGCAGAGGCCAGGGTGCTAGATATTTCAGACTGGAGGGGAGTATTCAAAAGATGGTGGGCTGGGGAGCTGAGTAACTATGACTACCTGCTTGTGTTGAACAAGCTAGCAGGCCGACGCTGGGGCGACCGTTGCTTCCACACTGTCATGCCATGGGTCATTGATTTCAGTGAGATGCCTAATGAAAGGTATCTTCTCTGGGTCTCTGTCATGCCATCTCATTTCGCTCTTCTCTATTTGATGGAACAAGGGTTTGAGGTACGAGCATAGTATCTGGCTAAAGCTGAAACTGAAGGGCGGCATGAGTACGAAGGACCTCTTTGTGGGTTGTGTTTACATGCCCACAGAGGGGACCCTTAAAGCCTTCGAAGATGTAAAGCTAGACTGTGCTTCGTTCCTTGCCAAAGGTCAGGTGATTTTATTGGGTGACGTCAATGCCCGGGTGGGTAAAGGTCTCCATCAGGATGATATCATTGGGCCTTTTGGTGAGGACGAGCTGAACTCTAATGGCAGACGGTTAATTAACTGTCTGGAAGAGCTTCAGCTTCTGGCCTTGAACAATAGGGCAAAAGGTGACCAAGTGCAGTGGACTCGTGAGAAAGCCCAAACTGGGGAACGTTCCATTGTGGATTATATCATAATGGACAAAAAATTGTTTCCCCAGAGTGCCAATGTGTTGATCGACAGAACTGATATTGGTACCTCTGACCACTTCCTGGTTTGGACTGCGATCAAAAGGTGTTTTCCCAACACCAAGAGATCTGCGAAACGTTCGATTCGGAAGTGGCGCATAGAAAAATACTATAATGAAGAGGCCAAGGCTGAGTATGTCCAGGCCTTGCAAGAGGCTCTTCCTCATTTTGTCCATTCGCTCCAAGACCTTCAGTCTTGCGCAGACAATGCAAGAAATGAAGTCGAAAGAGCAGTGGATTCTTGGGAGAGTTTCGTCTCCTCTGCTGCTGACAAGATCATTGGGAGGAAACTAATGTCTGCGGTAGAGCTGTTAATTGGTGGACCAATGAGATTAAACTCAAGATAGCTGAGAGACGAGTCCTTTATAAAGAGTGCTGCAATTTGAAAACCAACAAAGAATTGTGGGCGAGGTACTACCAGATCCGTAAAGATATCATTCTGCTTGTAAGGGCTCAGAAGAAATTATACTGGGACAAGTTATACAGTGAAATAAACTCAAACCATGGTGGTAATGACAAGAGATTCTGGTTGGCCCTTCAACGCTTGTACAAGCCGAAAAGCTGTCAGCAAGTACAAGCGCTGAAGACTACTAAGAGTGCAGTGGCAACTTCATCGGTTGACATTGTCAAAGCCTTTGAAACCCACTACAGTATCCTTGGCAGAACTTCTAGGTCTAACAGTGAGGGGTCCTCTGATGAATGGAAGGACACAGTTGGTAAAACTGTTCCTATGATTCAAAACAGTCCTGATGAACTGGAGTATATTTCAAAAGCCTACAACGCTCCCATTAGTTCTTCTGAGATTGTGGAAGCAATTGAACATCTAAATGGATATAAAGCAGGTGGTCCTGATGGCATAGTCAACGAGCTTATCAAGCACGGTGGCGATCCCATGATAGAGGCCCTAGTTCTCCTCTTTAACCTTATCTGGAAGACTGAAATGATTCCCTTCCGCTGGCGACAGGGGGTCATTGTCAATCTATATAAGAAGGGTGACAGAGAAGACCCGGGGAACTATCGTGGCATCACGCTCCTCAATGCTTGGGCAATATATTTTGCAGAGTTATAAGTACTCGTCTTGAGGTTGATCTGGAATCTAGAGGTTGTTTTCACGAAGGCCAAGCTGGCTTTCGGCGAAACAGGGGCTGTGTGGACCATATTTTCACTCTAAGCCAGATTATCCAGGGAAGGAAAAAAGAAGGGAAACCCACTTATGTTTTTTTCTTGGATGTCAAAAAGGCTTATGACACAGTGTGGAGAGATGGTCTATGGCTCCGCCTCTGGTCTTGCGGAATCAAGGGAAAAATGTGGAGAGTTGTCCATAACTTGTATGCCCACACCAAAAGCTGTGTCACTGTTAATGGACAGAAGTCTAACTTCTTTGACATAGACCAAGGGTAGCTCAAGGATGTACGCTCTCCCCTCTGCTCTTCAATGTTTGCATCAATCAACTCCACGAGGATGTGGAACGTGAGGGATTTGGGTTAAGGGTGGGTGATGCCACCATTCCAGCCCTTATGTTTGCGGATGACTTCGCAGGCATAGGGGAGACTCCTTCCAACCTCCAGGAATTGATTGATTGCGCGAAGAGATACTTTGATCTTTGGGGGCTAGAGGCTAATGTCAGTAAATGTGCAGTGGTGGCATTCAATGACAGAGGAGAGGGAGGAAGTGATCTTAAGTGGCAGTGGGGTAGCCAAGAGATCCCAGTCCTCCCTTCCTACACATACCTGGGCGTTGAGTTTTCCTCCAACTGTAACTGGGATGCACACATCCAGAAAGTTGTTCGAACTGGCAAGGGCAAAGCGCTGAGTCTCACTAAATTTTTTCACTGCAGAGGGATTAACTCTGAGGTCAAGAAAACCTTACTTTGCCGCGTTATTAGACCTGCCTTGGAGTACGGATCTGCTATATGGGTTGATAACTCCAACCAGGCTAAGTCTCTAGAATCCATTCAAGTGGGGGTGCTTAAGGAGTGCATGTCAGCATGCTCCAAAACAGCCAATGTGGCTGTTCGGGGTGAGTTTGGCATCCCTTCCTTAAGCTCCCGACGAGATGAATTCAAGGTCAGATGGTGGGGTCAATTGCAACACATGTCCAACACCAGATACCCTAAGTTAATCGACTCTATATCTTGGAAACAGGACCGCCCTGTCAAACAGGCTAAGTCCTGGCAGAAGAGAGTAGAAGAGATTCTCAAGGATCTGAATCTGGACCCGCAAGTGTTGACCTTGCTGGATAAATCTGACTTAGAGACTGTAGTGTCCAAAGCCATGTCTGTTACCAGCAAATTGTCTGATGCAAATGAAGTTAGCCAGAAAACTTCCCTGAACCTGTTTCCAGGCTGTGACATGGGGGAGGATATCATGGATGACCTCAAGGGTCTACCCACTCTCGGCACCAGACTGAAATTTAAACTCAGGGCAGGAAGCCTACCTGTGAACAGTAAACAGAAGCAGAGAGGAAAGGGAGAGTGCAATTGCCCGTTGTGTGGGCAACCCGAAGACAATATTCATTTTCTGATTCACTGTCCGGGGTACTCTCACCAGAGAGAAGCTCTCCTCCAATCTATCAAAGAGAATTGTGCCTGTACCTCTGTTTACCAACTTTGAAAGTCTCGAGGCTGAGCCAAAAGCCCAGGCCCTTCTGAGGCCTAGTTTTTGGGCAAATCACACACAGCAGATTGATGCTTGTTTGAAGGGATTTCTAGAGGATATCTGGAAAACCTGAATTAATTCTATTTATAAAGGTAAGTCTTACTACCAATGTCAGCCCCTGACGGAGGTAGGTTCTGTCCCTTTGGTTTCCGCTCAAACTGGGCGCGGGGTCAATGGCCACAAGGCTACGGCAAACAACGTCTTATGAGTACATTCTATTTGATGGAAGCAAGACCGTTCTGTTAAACAGGCTAAGTCCTGATGGAAAAGGGTAGAGGAGATTTTGAGGTACCTGAATATTAGGCAGGAAGAACTGACCCTGCTAGATGAAGCTGAGTCGGAGGCTGAAGTGTCTAAGGCCATGTCAGATGCATGAAAAATGTCCGCACAAGACGAAGTTAGGCATAAAAACTCCCTGAACCTGTTTCCAGACTGTGACATGGGACCTCAAGGATGACCTGAAGGGCCTACCTACCCTCGGCCCTAGACTGAAATTTGAACTCAGGGCAGGGAGTTGTCCTTTGAACAATAAACAGATGCAGAGAGGAAAGGGAATTTGTCAATACCCACTGTGCAGGTGGCCTGAAGACGAGATCCATTGTCTGATACAATGTCCGGGGTATTCAGAGAGTGACCCTCTTCAGGACCATGAAGAACATAGTCCCTGCACCTCTGTTCACCAACTTTCAAAATCTAGAGATTGAGCCTAAAGCCCTGGTGGGGTCTAATTGCTGGGCAGCTCACACACTGCAGATTGATGATGTGAAGGGCTTTCTAGAGGAGAAAGCCTGAACCAATTCTTTCTAAGGTAAGTCCCAATACTGCTCACAAAGGTGGTGTCTGTTCCCTTTTGTTTCGCCCAAATTGGGTGTGGGGTCTATGGCCACAAGGCTACGACAAACAACGTCCTATGAGTACGGTTTCTTCTGTTGTTGTACTGCCCCTGGGCTGCTTTTGGAGGTAATTTCCAGTGTTGTGAGGTTCTTTGTTCTTTGAACAGAGACACGGAGGTTCTGGGTAAGGATATCCTGAGGTTGTCAAAGCATTAAAGAACCGGGAAGAGTAAAGAACCGTGGGTATTTAATTTGGAAGTAACCAATCAAATACCCTTCAAAAAACCTCTGAACTAGCGCCGGTTATTTGAAATTTTTTCTAGTATCCGGAACCACAGGTTATATCTTGGCGTAAATTATCATAACATCCGTAACGTGAGGTTATTAGTTTTCCTAGCTTGAAGAAACCGGAACTGGAGGTTATGATAAAAATCAAATAAACCCCAAACACTGGTAATTTCTTTCTTTCGGTCTGTCTGTTTGTCTGTCTGTCAGTCTCCCCCAATTCTTCCGCCCCACTCCCAATTACCATTGCAAGCATATCCCCATTTCCATACATTTGTTTGGATATGCAGGGTTACAGTCACAAGAATTGTAAGTATATTTGATGCAAGCACCTGCCGCTATTGTTTCCTCTGTATGTAAGTTAACATTGCAAATGTGTTTCATAATATTTTAAGGTCGCCTGGCGGGTGGCGCGACCTGACTAAGAGCAAATGGCGTCTGGCAAAGGGAGATGAGCAGCTGGATTTCACTTATGCATATGCCGAAATGCCTCATCATGTTTCTGATGAGTGCCTTTCAGAACTAGCTGTCTGTATCTACAAAGCTCGCAGGCTGCCTCTGCTGGTACTTCGTCGGATTGTCCGCTCCGTCTATGAACCAAATGAGTATCCGGCCAGCATGCAGCGTGTGTATCAGTGGACACCCGACGAGTGTATCCCAGAGTTTTACAGTGACCCCGACGTTTTCCTCTCAATTCACCTGGGCATGAACAACCTTGCCATTCCACAGTGGGCTCAAAGTGCCAAGGACTTTATTTCCTTACACCGGGCTGCCCTGGAAAGTGAGCATGTCTCACAGCAGCTCAATCACTGGATTGATCTGACTTTTGGTTACAAACTTTCCGGAGAGGCTGCGATTGAGGCCAAAAATGTCACTCTGGTTTCTGCTGGCCCAACAATACCCAGGTCTAGTGGACGCCATCAACTTTTTGCAGGGCCTCATCCTAAGCGAAGGGAGCGGCATAGAAAAGACAGTTGGTCGTCCCCTGTTTCAATGGATGGTGGAAAATGTACTCAAGTCAACGCAAATGCTGCTTCGAGGAATCCGTCACAAGCAGGAGACACATGCGTAGATTTCAGCAGCACAGACAGAACTTCTGGACAACCCTGGGAGATGTCGGTAGGCTCTAGAAGTTCCGGTAATATTGCAGTGAATACCGAAGAAGAGCGTACCTCAGAGAAAGCTAGTAACCGCCTACGAATAGTATCTCCACTGGAAGATCTTGAAAAGTCTATGTTTTTCTGTGAGTCAGCCCGGAACCTTTCTCCATGTTACAGGCCAATATCAAAGCCCAGTGCATCACAGTTGGGTTCGTCAGTGGATAGAAACTTAAATGTACAGTGGAAAGGTGTCTTATCAGGGCAAACGAGACATCATTTATCACATAAATCTTCTACAGGTTTCCATCACATTGACAAAACATACTTAGATTCAGTGGACCCTTCACCACATGATCAAGAAACTAATTTACCTTCATTACTTCATTTAGATCTCCATAGGCTGGCAGAAAGGCTCAAATATGAAGGGAATGAGTATGAATGGGATCTTGATAGCTTAGCATCATGGGAGGCTACTGTGGCAAGGGAGAGTAAATGCTCAGAGGATGAAGGGCAAGACATTTTTGCAGCAGCTTGCATAATTGCTGAGGTGTATCTGCAGAAGCCTCTCTTTGACCCGGTCTCCATAGCCAATTTTGGAGCAGATGGACTCCTACCTGATAGCATAGAACAGCTTCCACCCCATGTTCGCTCTCTCATAGTTCCAGCACTGCAACCTGATGGCACCCAGTAAGTGTTCTCATCTTTGCAGATAGACATTCCATACGAGCATGTGAGGTTCTGGAGCACTGACAGTGGATCTGGTAGTTCATGGCTGCTATTTCAGTTATCAATCCGTGTAGTATGAGAATGGCATCCTTCTGTAGCGGTGGATCTGGTTGTAAACTTGTGATCTTCTGTGCAGACAACCAACTGCAGAGATTCTACTCAAATCTCCCTATTTTTCATCTCGAATTCGCACTGTCTACCGTTTCTTGGCTCCCCTGCAAACGTTGAAGTCCGTGCAGGATCGCTTGCAATATGCAGCCAACATGGCAGAACTGGGGGCATTCCAAAACTTGGGCTCTATTGCAACAGAGATGTTGGCCCCTTTCTGCCTCTCTCTGCTTGTTCCCCGCTCCCCAAGCCTTGATCCAAATGCAGTGGTATCTTTGCTTCGCGAGTTTCTCCGAGCCTTGAAACCTTATGCATCAAATCGTCTTATAGTACCAGTGATTCAACGGCTCTTGCAGGTACATTCACAAGGAGCTCTTTTCCCTTTCTTGTACCAATAAATAAAGAACTTAACTTTATTTTCCCTCCACACAGAAACATGTAGTGATTGTAGTGTACTTGCATAAATCTTGTCTCTGAACACTGCCCGAATCAGGATAGAGCAGAAAGGGTGGAGAGGAGGAAGAGACAATGACGGGAGAGTGAAGGGTGCCACGAGGCTCTTTTTATCGATGGGACATATCGTTGGACCACAGATAACCACATGACCTCGTTCTTTTCTTTAAAAGAGCCTTTTTCAAAGCATCAATTATTTAGAGCCAACCTTTTGGAAGAGAAAAGGACAGCTGCTAGTTGACCGCCCTCTGCTGATGTTGGCTGCGGCCTACTCTTGAGTTCAGAAAGGCACTCCAGTTCACTCTGAATGTTGTCTGAGAACAAAAATGTACTCTGTTTGTGTTGCAGAGCCAAGGTAGCTCAAATCTGAAGGTAGCACTGCTGCAGCCCTTGTTTTTAAGAGAGGTACATAAAGTTGTGGGCAGTGCTTCATACCTTCAGCATCTCCATTCCTCGGTCCTGGCCAGTCTACGACGCTCCCACTGCAGCCAAGAGGAGGTAGCTGCCACTGTCCTCATCAGCATGTGTCATGACCTGGGGTTGCCAATCACCTTGCGCCAGGTTTGTTCTTTCGCTTTTTCTCTTACCCTGGCCTGGGTGGACAGCGCCATCGTACATGGGTTAATTGTTCATCTGTCTATTCAGCATATGGGTCTCTGGGTGGGTCTCTGGGTGAGCCCTGGTTGACACTGACTTATCGACAAGTTGGGGTTATTTTCGCGTAGGAACTATGCTCTTGCATGAACTGTGTTTCCAGTGGATCAAGATAGATTCCTTCTTATGCTGTGGGTATATGCAGACAATATCACCTCTGCTGCAATTGTTTGGTCGAGATATTACTGCCTCTGGGATTGATGCGCTCATAGGGATTGGTGAGCACTCCCATTCTTCTGCTATGTTAGTTTTGGAAGTGGTGAAACAAGCCTTCTGTGTGATGGATGACATTTCTGGAAAGGAAAAGGGTTTCAGCAGTTTCCTGTCTGTGGACCTCATTTCCAGTGACCTAAATAATCAGATAAATATAATACGAATCTTGAAGCATGGTCACATGCAAATTCACTGCAGTCAATGAGATGATGCCCTGTTATTACTGTTCATTTCGATAGATAACTCCATAGATTTTGAGTTTCCAGGTCAATATATACTTATAGAGCAAGACTTACCCTCGTCATTAATGATGGTTATGAAGTTGGCTAATTATTCAGGGTGGTCGGGCTATAGGAGATCGGCTGGGCCAAAGGGTGACGGTGAAGCATATTCTGCCCCAAGTACGTGCCATTTTGTCTTCAGGACTAGAGCTCTCTTTGCAGGAGAAGGCAGGGCCTGCTCAAAGCTGGCGTCTCTTGGCCATGGTGGATGCCATGGCTGTACTAGACCGTCTCATCATGATTTTGCCTCCTTCAACGGTCCTTACTGAGTTATTGCAGGTTATATTTCTTTCTTTCTCGCTCCTCTATGACGACTGCTTAGTATTGTAAACAGCTTTTTGGACTACTTCTAGAAGATATCCAAATTTATTTACAAAGGGAGGTTGGAGAACTGGAAAAACTCTTCCAGTTGGCAATTTACCCTTTTCCACTTGCCCATCAGTTCCTTTCCCCTCCCCCAAATTCCAGTACATCCTTATTGACAAATTTTATTTGTGTACTTCACTGTTGCTCGTTTAGCTCTGGTGATGCGGAACAGTTCATTCTCATTCACATCAGATCTTCCCCTATAAGTTAGAAGGTAGGAACTTGGAGGTGGTAGCTTTCCAGCTTCTGATGCAAGGTGTGGAATGTCCATTTTGCAGGAGCCCCATAACGTGTATACACAGATCTTAGTGCAACCTAATTTGATCCCAAGCTTGCTGCAGGTACAGGTCCTTTCACTCATAGCATGCCTAAACAGAAAAACTCAAAAGATCCATGGAGAGTTCAGTCATCAATTTCCATGTTGGAGACGTTCTTCTTCAATTCGATAGTTCGATGGTAGAAGAGTGGATAGGAGTGGACAGTTGTTTTGTCGGAGTTGCTAATTCTCAAAATTAATACGGTACAATATATGTGAGCACAGCAATATAGGTACAAGAGTACAAGTAACGAATTGCAGTGAATTGTCGTACTTGCAGTACTAACCTTGGATATGTCCAAGAAGATAGTTCGTGAGTTTAACAAAGCTAGTCAAGTTTGTGGATAGTGTGCAGCCAAGGCGCTGCTGTTGGTTTGTCAACACGTGGGGCCCGAAGCCACATCAGCCCTCGTACTGCCCCAGCTGAAACCACTCTTTGATTATGTGGCATTCACTGGAAATCATGAAGTGTCGTCAGAAAGAGCGGTGATGGCTGCTCACAAGGAAAAAGGGTCATCTTCCTGTGATCTTTCAAGTGGATCCCAGAAGAGCTATCACTCCCAGGTCGAGTTTGAGAGAGTGCAACTTACAAATGCTCCGGGGGTTCCCATCACTGGGAATGGGACAAAATGCAATACGGCTCTTTGCAGAATCACCCTTGTGTAAGCCTGGGATTCCTTAGGAGAAAAGCAAGAGGGGAGTTTGAGAGAGCCAAATGAGAAGAGTAGCTAGGCTTTCTAATCTTATGGGCAAGCTGCTTTAGGTGAAGACCTAGGGAGAACCCTAATGAGTCATCCCGTTCTCCGTTTTCCCGTTCTGTTCTAGGCAAAAAGTTGTGAACAGAAAAACAAGATCAGTCTGTAATTATTTGAATGTTATTATAGCCACATTCAAGGAAAGAGAGAGAATGTACTCATAAGGCATTGTTTGACCTTGTGTCCACCGACCCCGCGCCCAGTTTGAGCGGAACACGAAGGGATAGAACCTACCTTTGTTAGGGGCTGATGCCGGTGGTAAGACTTACCTTGGAATAAACAATTGAGCAAGGTTTTCCAGATATCTGTGATTATTACTACTCTTTCTCATTATGATGACGCTTCACATTCCTTGCAGATATATTCTGTACCCGGGATTGGCATCTCTCTTGGGACTAGAGAGGCTGCGCCAATGTCTGACTACCTGGCTCCTCATGGAGCAAGCCCTCCTCAAACACTTCAACTGGAAGGTATCCTCTGTCTTTCTTTCTCTCTCTCTTCTTCTCCCTGCCAGTGCCACTATTATTCTTGCGCTGACAGTTCCCCTGATACCTTTCATGTGCTGGTTCAGTGGGAAGGATTAGGTGGCGCACAATTGAAGTCACCAGAACGAGTTCAGATGGATCTGGAAGCAAGTGCTGATTTTGCCTCAGATCGAAATGCAGCAAGTTTGTTACTTGATGGGGTGGGCTGGTCTATACCTCAGTCACCAGTTGGAAAGTGGAATAAATCACCAAAAACCAGTCGATATTCAGCAGAATCTAGCAGCGAGCAGCCCAGAAACAACAGTTTGGAAGTATTGTCCACTGAGGATGAGGGGGCCTGGTTTTGGGTTCCTGGGAAAGGAGATAACTGGGGGAGCCCGGAAGCCTTTTCTCGAACAGGAGCAGGATTGGGATTGGCCAAAGATGAGCAACCTTGGGAGTTGAACTCTATAATATTACACTCATGGCGAGTGCATAGTGGCTCAATGAGAGTCACAGCCGTTGCTGAGGATGAAAACACAATTTTTACAGCAGGGGGAGGGCCAAAGGGAGGTTCAGTAGTCCGACAGTGGAAACTAGCAACTTCTGAATGTTCTATGGAGTATGGGGGGCATCAAGAGGTTAGTGTTCCCCATGGCTCGTCTGGAAGAATGCATCTAAAGAGACCTTGTCACGTTGAAATTGTTGGAGATAGGTCTGTTCATGGGTAGTGCTGAGCACAATGTACAGCTCCAATAAACTCAGAATCAACCCCCTCCCCCCCCCCTTTTAATTTTTTCATTTGTAGCATTTGTCATTGACTGGATGGCCTAATAGAATACAAGCAAGCAGCCACTCCAGTGATGCTGTTTAATTATATGGTCAAATTTGTCAGATCTTATGGATCCCTGACTAGTACCACTGCTTGGCCAGGCGGTGATCGACATCTGCACTCTTCCAGGGAGAGACAGGGTCGCTTCTTGTGATGGGACACTTCATATATGGAGTTCACAGACAGGTGAACAGGTTGCCTTCTTTGACGAAGCATCAAGTCCCACATTATCAAGAGTGGCTGCAAGCCTGGACAGTAGTACTGTGGAGGGAAGCAGGGTTCCAATTAATGGCAGTATCCCACTTGGGGCCACCACGTCAAGTGGTGGTCTACCTGTTAGCTTGACTGGGGGCCATCTATACACATGTCTCCACTCCCTGGAAGCTGAAGAGAGGCTTGTTACCGGCATGGTCAATGGATCCCTGAGGTAAGGGATCTCAGGTAGCAGCCATTATGATAGAGTGACACGAGCCTAATTCAAGATTAGCTCCCATGGTCTTACTAGGCTAATTGCTACTTATTCCAGGGGTACTCCATGCTGGATTGACCATCCTGTTGTCTGTGTGGAAGGGCAATTTCCTTGCATTCCAGTATGGTCACCCTAAACCATAGAAAGTATTGACCTTGTGGACATGCTGTGGCCTTGCAGATTAGACTGACTGTTTCAGGCGTCGTAGGGCAGCTTTCTACTTGTTCTTGCACTCTTTGGAGATTACCTATAAGACGTTGTTTGCCGTAGCCTTGTGGCCATTGACCCCGCGCCCAGTTTGCACTCTATGGAGATTACCTGCACACAACCAGAGTGACGGGATGCCTTTTCCATGCATGTTATTTCTGTGATAAACACAGGGCCATAAATTACATCAGTAACTGTCCAACCGGGCTGTCGAGTTTGCATGTGGACAAGTGCCTCTGTGAGCGCCTTAATGGCAGTTGCGCTGGGATGAGCTAAACTCTGTTGGGTGCGAACCACAAAATGCTCCAGGGTTGATGGCCTTAAGGCTATGGCAAGCCAATCCTAGCAGGGAACGGCATGAGTACATTCTATGGAAACTCCTGTCTTTGAATTTTCGCTACAACTGATCAGAGGTAACTTGCTAGTATGATCGATTGGGAACAGCATTCTTGTTACATTGAGTTCATTTTTATGCCCCTTCTGTATTACAGATTCATCGACATTGTTGAGGGGCGTCGACTCTTCTCATGGCGTTGTGACCCAGGGGAGGGCTCTTTGTCATCATTTGTGTCAGCCATAAGCTCATCGGGACAGAGGACATCCATGGAAGGTGGCACCAAGCATGCCCTGTCTTCTGGGTGGTTGGCAGTAGGTTTCAGTTCTGGGCAGTGCCGTCTTCTGGACTACCGGAGCGGAAGCGTGGTGGCCCGCTGGCGAGCCCACGATGCTTCAATCACTAAGGTATTAGCTATCTTTCACTTCTTCTCAACTTCCATGTATGGAAGCCCTGTATCTTTGAGTGCATGTCTCTCCATCTCTCTTTTCCATGCATGTATGTTTTTGTGACTTAGCAAAGCCTTGATGCAGCTGGAAGCGCTGGAGGAACATCTTCTGGTTTCAAGCTCTCTTGACAAGACCTTAAGCCTTTGGGATCTACGAAGGTGCTCATTCGTATTCACTTGTTCCTACATCTTTGAGTTGCCAGTGTAAATGTCGTCCTAGGTTTAGTTGAATACAGATTCATGGTTTTGGGTTTCAAGTCTTTCATCACTTCAGCAGCTGTTGATTAGAATATTGACTATTCTAGTAGGTTACGTTAAATCTATCTCCATCTTTAGGTACATGTCTCTCCATCTCTCTTTTCCAGTGTGGCTAAGGCAAACAATGTCTCATGACTACATTTTTTTTTTTGTCAGTGTGGCTGGAAGTGCAGCCCCAATCTATGTGCTGTATTTGCTTAGAACTAAGCCTTGAGATCAGACCTCAACGCCATATTAGTTTTGTACACAGGTGAGTGTCATGGCATTACAGAGCTGAGTCCCATTCGGTGATTGATGTACCCTCCATGCCTAGCTCCAGGCATTCAGTATAACAACCTGTTCAAAATACTGAGTTAGGTGGGCACGACAATGGATGGACTCTTACGAGTTTATGAAGAAGAATTCCTGTTCTGTGTAGGGGTGTGCCAAGTCAGCTGCAAACATTTCGAGGCCACTCAGATGGAGTAGCAAGCTTTGCCCTTAGGGGCACAGATATGCTGTCAGTTGCTGGCAACAAGATTGGTCTCTCTTCTCTCACGAAGTCACCGCAATCAGTATGTCTCTTTTTTCTCAGAGAGGTTGAAATCCTTGTCAATTTCTACTCACACACAATACAATAGGGTTTGACAGCGAGACATATAGGGCTTTAATAATGCATCCAATTGTCTGTCACAATTTTTGAGCCTTAGTGTCAAGTAGGATGGTTCTTTGATTGTGGTACCCAGTGGAGAAAATGGGCATGTGTCATTTTTTACATTGTATGCTTCTTGATTAACAGTGATGCTACTGAACACCAACATCCAAGTGTGCCCTGTACAAGCATGACCCATGAGTAACTCGGAATCCGTTACAAGTTCTCAAATCTGACCGAGAAAATCCTTAACACAAGAGATCCATAACTTCAAAGGATTTTAACCTTTTTGTATGTGAGACTGACAGCTTTTTCACAAGGTGGTTATCCTGATTTGAAGCCCCTCTGACATCTTAATCTAATGGACATGGGGTTGCAGGGTGAAGAGAGGCAGGTGATTCACCCCCAAAAACTCTACTCTGCTCACCGAGGCATACGAGTTCTCTCCCACATTGTCAGCATTGGTGTTCTTCCCTTTTCTCGGTTCTTTCTTCTGGGCACTGAGGACGGCTTCCTCAAAGTATGTACTTAGCACACGTCTGCCTCAGTTTCCATCAAGTTTTCTAACTACAAGTCTGAAATGCTTGTGCAAATCTGGGCCCCCAATCCTGTTTTGAGAGGGCTTGATGTTGCAAGTTCTTTTTTGAGTTAAGTGACAATCTCAGCGTCACACAAAGGTTTCCAGGAAGAGGATTTGCTTACAGCTTGATGGCACCTTGACAACACTAGATCTGGGATCATTTGTGGTCAATTAAGCAATCCAAGATGATGTAGCAGGCCTAACTTTTCCTTGATTCAAAAAGAATTTTGACGACTTTCTTGGGAGACCCGGCTTTGTATGAAGGCACCCCCAACAGATGGTCAACTCTGCTGAAGCACGCCGAACTTATGGTATCACATCACCCGAATAAATTATTTTAGTGACGACCTTGAGACTAATTTTAGTGTAGAGCAGGAATAGGGGGCCATATTGCCACATCATCGGTAGCCACGTCCTTGTCAGCCACGTCATCGTCTCTTTTTTAAGCTTAAAAAAAAGACATTTTTTATTTTTTTCCCGAACAGGGGACGGTGACCCTGATAGAAATTTTATTAAAAAAGGTGGGAAAATGTAACAGAGAGAAGAAAAAAATAACCTCCTAGAAAGGCCATAAAGGCATATCGCATGGGGCACATGGGACAAAACAGCGAGTAGGGGGAAAAGCAGGATGAGGCCTGCCATAGGCCAAGTTGGACTAGGAAATAAAATCAACCGAGAAGAGAGTTGATAGAGCTAACAAGATATTTGCCTAAGCCTGGCAGAGGGAGCACTATCTGAGTGGAAATACTGTGAATGCCTTCGAAACACGAGTGCAGGCAGGAGGTAGTTCTGCAACTCCGGGGTGCACTGTGCTCATCAGGCCCCAAAGTCTAGGTGCGCCGTGGACCTGGAGGGCCCCTGCTTCTAATGGCACCAGTTGATGTCTGGTGCCTCGGAGTCAGCAGGCGATTTTCCAGGGCCCGGGGACGTCGTCGTGCCAAACAATCCTGGATTCATTGAGCCTGGAGAGATGAGGTTGCCCTTTACCCAAGTGAGATCGAATTTCTCGAACAACCGTTGGCGCTTCCTTTCACTGCACCTGTTGGAAGCTGAAAGCAAAGACATCCACGCCTTACGCCCCTCAGTCATCAAATCAGCATACAACTTGCCAAGGAGCGATCTGATGCTAGGGCGCTTACCCTGGTAGACTAAGGAACATCTAGCTTTCCAAACTGACCATAGAGCATGACCTCTGAGGGTAGCCCAAATCGGGCATCTGTCCCGCGCAGTCCCATTGTGCAAATCGAGCAGCAGCAAAGGGGCAGACAGAGGTGGCAGTACTTTCCAATTAGAGTAAAAGTTCCCCACATATCCCCACATTCTGGAGGAAAGATTACAATGAGTCAGGCAATGCTCCAGCGTTCCCTCGCACCACAGCTGCATAGTAGACAGTTGGGGTCTCCGTTTGTAAAATAGTCGGCTACAGGTAAAATATGATTGGCTATTTTCCACAAGAAAGCATTGACTTTGGCCAAGCGGTGCTTGGCCCAGATATCTCCCCACACCCTGTTCCAGCACTGGCCTAATAGATTTAAAGGACCATTTGCTGTTCCATTTGACTTTGAAATCAGCTTTTCCCAATAACATCATGTAGTCTGCCTTGACTGTGTATCCCGTAAGGGGGTTTTTGTTCTGTCGGACCATTTCCACTCCCCCGGGTCCATCTGCAGTCTGCTCAGAGGGAAGCATAGGAACCAGAACAGGGGAGTTTTAGAGGCCCAGTATATCTCTTCACCTAGGATGGGTGTTTTGGGGTCAGGAGTACCTGATTTTACTTCCAGAACTCTGATCCTAACACCTTTTCATGATGCATCTCCCCTGTCCCGAGAATGGTTAGCAACCCGTCAGGAGAGGCTTGGAATACAAAGCCTATCCAATGTGAAGAATTGGAGGCAGTGGGCAGTAGTGTAAAATTGCCATTGCGTTTGGATGTGCCAAACTAGCAGGGGAGGTCGTTAATAGTACAGCCACATCCCGTGAGCAGCGGCATCAAATTCGAAACCCCTTGCGTAATATGATCCCAACCATACCTTAAGGAAGAAGCTGACAGGAGGGACGCCAACATGGGGCGCTCCAAGAAAGCCCCATTCTCCCACACGTTCGCAATGTGCGAGAACCCACGGGATTCCCAAGTTGACCACTTCTTGTTCAGAGTGGCGAGAGACTCATGGCACAGGTTAGGATTTCCGAAGAGGGGTTGACGTACAGCTTCTGTCACAGACATAGCCCAGAGGAACTTACTAGGAGTAAACTCCAGAAATTACCAAGTTATCATGTTATCGGAAGTTATCATGATTTATCATAAGTTATCATTAGTTACCATTAATTACCAAGTTACCGGGAGTTTACCAAATTACCGAGAGTAACTTGGGAATGCTCAGGAAGTTTCATTTGGAAGAAACATCTCCATCAAGATACCTCATATGCTTAAGGAAACTTCTCCATCAAGAAACCTCCATTGGGGAAGCTTCTTAGGGAATTTCCTAGTAACTAGTATATATAGGAGGTGAGACTAGACACTCTTCAGTCTCGCCAACACAAGTTCAAGCTTCTCTTGTTCCCAGTCCCAGTACTCCAGTCCAACTTCTAGTATTCTAGTCCAACAGGAAGCTTCACGGTGAAGATATGACTCCCCATCGGTGCGGAGCGTGTAGGGGAAAACTCCGGGAAGGTTAGAATCAAAGTGAGCGAGGGTCTTGTGGAGGAGCAAAGGGGGACCGTTATGTCCCGGTGAGCAGCCGAAACTCCGAGTTGGCCCGGCGGCCAGTTTGGGAGTTAGGCACGCGCATCAAAGCGAATAACTATGACTTGTAGGAGAGCTTACCGAAGTGAGGTGTGCGACACTTGGTATCAGAGCTTAGAGTTCAGTACGCGATCGTCTTTGGCCTCATCATGGGGTCGGGCAAGACAAAACGAAAGCGGAACGGCCCGAAAGATGATGATCCTGGTGAGTCCGGTGGGGGCGACATGTCACCGAAGCGGCAATTGGAAGAGGCGATTCATGCTTTTGAAAGCGAGGCCGCTCAAGAACGGGAGGAATTTTGGGAGTCGGAGCCCGAGGACTTCCCAGAGGCTCCGCCAGACCAACAGATGTCTCTCATGCCAGCAACCTTTTGGGAAGGTTCTTGGCGCAGTTTGGCGGGACGTTGAAAGACGTATTGAAGGCGGCTAATATCACTTCCATTAAGGCAAAGTTTAAGGTGAAGCCTAAGGAACCCGGCATCTTCGAGGGCGTCCGAAATCGGAAGGCACTCAACACCTGGCTTTTGGAGCTAGAGCAGTACTTCCAAGCGACCAAGTTGAGTGACGAGGATCGGGTGGAAGTGGCTCCCACCTATTTGAGGGGCTATGCTCAACAATGGTGACAGAAACGCCTTCATGACCAAGGTCCAAACCCATAAACCTTGAGCTGGAGTGGGTTCAAGGAACTTATGAAAAGACAGTTTGTGCCCCTCAACGCGTTCTGGCTCACCCGGGACAAGATGAGGAATTTGAAGCAAACGGATGACATTTGGGGATATGTTCAGGCTTTCAATGTGATGTTGCTCGAAGTCGTGGATATGACGGAACCAGAAATGGTCTTCAATTTTGTGGCGGGACTGGCCCCATGGGCCAGGCGGAAGTTGGAGGAGAAGCCACCTAAGACTTTGAATGAGGCAATTGAAAGGGTTGAATGTTTCTCGGATGTCCCTAGGGGCGAAAGACAAGGCCGTACGGAGCTAAACCACAAGAAGGCTCGGCGGGAGGGTGATTCCTTCCGACCGGAAAAGAAGTGGGATAGGCCACGCGGTGAAAATGGCACATGGAAATCGAAGGGAGGGCATTCACACGTCAAAGCAGCACTCGATGCTCCGAAAAGAAAATCAGGTGCGGCGGCTTATGGCAGACAGAAAGCAACATTTGATGGAGTGTGCTTTAATTACGGGGAGCCCGGACACATGGCCAAGAGGTGTGCGAAACCCCGACAATTGAACATGACTCAGGCGACCACGGAGCTGTCCGAAGAGTCCATCAACCGCTTGGTGGAGGCGGTGGTCGCCAAGACTTGCAAGGTAAGCAACTACGCTTGTGAATTGTATCAGGAGACTGGCCCCTTGCGTAAAGGGAGTCAGTTAATGTTCGTGAGTGGGATAATTTTCGGAACTAACATGCCGTTGTTGATGGACACAGGAGCGTCGCACTCCTTCATGACACCGACAACGGCACGGAAGCTAGGGCTCCCGACAAGTGATGTGGGGGCCTCTATTGAAGTGCGTTCTGCCAAAGAAGAACCACAACTGGCGACGAGGTTGGCGTTCGATGTTCCTCTTCAGCTCGGGGGTTGGGAGGGACGTAAGAACCACCATTTGCGAGATCGATGGAGTGGATCTCATTTTGGGAATGACCTTTTTGAGCAAATCCGGAGCGGTCATAGATGGTCGCAAGAGAATAGTCATGCTACCGTGTGGGAATGGGGGGCGAAGTTAGGGGTATTGAAAACGCCCAACCGAGTGGGAGGGCGAATAAACCTGCTATCAGCAAAGGAGTGGGCCGTGGAGGAGCCACACGAGCCCCAATTTTTGCTTTACGTAAGACAAGTGGAAGGAGAAGTCGATAGGGAGCCCAGATTGGATCAAAGGGATCTTGGAGAAATACCAGGATGTGATGCCGGAGGATTTACCAAACGGATTGCCACCGCGAAGAGGAGTTGACCACAAGATAGAGGTGATACCGGGATCGGAACCGCCTGCCAAGGCGCCCTACCGGTTGAGCCACAGAGAGTTGGTCGAGCTGAAGGCCCAGCTCAAGGATCTAATGTCAAAGGGGTACATCTGGCCGATTAAGTCACCTTATGGAGCCCCGGTACTATTCGCAGACAAGAAGGATGGGAGGCTGCAGATGTGTGTCGATTACAGGGCTCTGAATAAGGTGACTATCAAAAATCGGTACCCTTTGCCAAGGATCGACGACCTCTTCAATCGGTTGGCAGGAGCAAAGTATTTCAGCCGGATCGATTTGCGCGCAGGTTACCATCAAATCCGAGTGGCGGAAGGAGATGAGGAGAAGACCGCGTGCAAGACAAGATATGGTTCATATGAGTTCTTGGTGATGCCTTTTGGGCTCACCAATGCACCCGCAACCTTTAGCACGCTAATGAACAGCCTTTTCCAAGAGTGGTTGGATGACTTTGTGATTGTGTACATCGACACATCTTGGTGTATTTGAAAACAAATGAAGAGCATCTGGAACACCTCAAAAGGGTGTTCCAGAAATTGTGAGAAGGGAAGTTGTATGCCAAAGCTTCAAAGTGCGAATTCGGGGTCACAAAATGGAGTTCTATGGCATATGATTACACAGGATGGGATCAAAATGGATAAGAGAAAGGTGATGGCAATCTTGGACTAGGAGCCTCTGACTTCGGTCCCGGGAGTGCGATCCTTTCTAGGACTCGCCTCCTATTACTGAAAGTATGTGAGAAATTTTGCCAAGATCGCGGGGCCGCTGTCAGACCTTCTGTGTAAGTCCGAGGTATGGGTATGGAACACATTTTGTGGCCAAGCTTTTGCCGAGTTGAAGCAGCGGATGGCGGAAGCTCCAGTCCTGAAAATCCCGGAGTTTGACCATCCATTTGAGATTCATACAGACCTTCTGTATTTTGCCACACAGCCTAAGTTGTCCCCAAAACAACTTAGGTGGCAAGACATTTTGGCAGTGTTCGACGTGGATATCCAGTACAAACCGGGACGGGACAACGTGATGGCCGATGCTTTAAGTAGAAAGCAGCAGCTCCTGTTGGTGTACAGGGGCGAGACGGCGCTCCAAAGGAAGATCCGGAAAGTTTACCGGAAGGATGAGATGACGAAGTTCGTGATGGAGGACTTGAGATTAGGGGTTAAATCGCAGTTCCACTTGTATAATGGACTGCTCCGGTACAAGCAAATACGTCTCTACGTGGCGAAGGGAGGCATCAGAGATAGTCTCTTGAGAGAATGCCATGATGGCCCGCTTGCGGGCCATGACGGAGCCAAGCGCACTGCGGCACTCTTGAAAAAAGAGTATTTCTGGCCCAAACTGAGGGAGGAGGCCGAGGAGTATGTCAAGACATGCACCACATGCCAACAAAACCGGAGCGAGTACAAAAAGCAAGCGGGGCTGTTACAACCCTTGTCGATTCCAGAGGGGTCTTGGGAAAGTGTCTCGATGGATTTCATGACTGCTTTGCCGCTGTCAAAAGGATTCGATGCAATCATGGTGGTGGTGGATAGGTTCAGTAAAATGGGCCATTTCATCCCCACCAAAGAGACGGCAACGGCGCAGGAGACGGGGCGACTTTACTTCGCCAACATCTTCAGGCATCATGGACTCCCGAAGGATATTGTCTCGGACCGCGATCCAAAGTTTACAAGTAAATTTTGGAGGGCACTTTGGTAGAAAATGGGGACGAGGCTCAAGATGAGCACGGCCTTCTGACCTACGACGGACGGCCAAACGGAAAGAGTGAATTTTGTGGTGAAGCAGATCTTGCAGAATTTTGTGTCGGCAAAATAGTCAGACTGGGTGGAGCACTTGGATGCGGCAGAGTTCTGTTATACTAACACAAAACACTCCGCAACGGGAGTTTCCCCTTTCGTATTGGTCTAGGGAAAAACACCTCTGGCGCCGACAAGTTGGGTCGCCTAGGACATTGAGGAGCCGGCAGCAGCAGCGGTGCTAGAAGAACGCGAGTGTTTGTTGGAGCTCGCAAAGTACAACATTGTCAAAGCTAGGAAACGGTATGAATGGCAGACGAATCGGAAACGGAGGGAAGTTAAGTTTGAGGCAGGCACGGAGGTCTGGTTGAACATCAAGAATTTCGACTACCTCCGGAAGTGAGTCCAAAGTTCGTACCTCCGTATGCGGGGCCCTTTTGCATCCGGAAGGTTATGAATGAGGATGTGTATGAATTGGAGCTGCCGGCAAACAGCAAGGTGCATCCGGTATTCCACGTTTCCTTTTTGAAGCCTTACTTCAAAGATGAAGCGCGTCTGAATCGGCATCAAGTGTTCCGTCCGCCACCAGTGCTGTTGGATCATGAAAATGAACCTGAGTACGAGGTGGAGGCAGTACTTAAGTTGAGGAGGTTCAAGAATCGAGAAATGGAGAATCTCGTGAAATGGAAGGGCTATCATCAAGTGGAGGCAACTTGGGTGCGTGCCTCAGAAATGGGAAACGCATCTGAGGCGGTTGCAGTTTTCGAAGGGCAACCTCAAAAGCGGAAGATTCGTTGATGGGGACAACCAGCACCACCCAGTGCACTCTTCTTAGCCCACTTCAAGGCCAAGGAACGATCCTCCCCGAGGATCGAATCGCCTTACTGCAACAACATTGTTTGCGATCGCTCATGATGTCGCTTTTTGGTATCACCTTGAGCAAGGGTTCACCTTGAACCCTTTTTTACTAGGAAGATAACCTTGAACCAACCGTGCGCCCCAATCATTACAATTGGGTCCGCCTTGGAATGCTGGCCTGAGGTACGAGAACACGCCGAAGCCGCACTACGACTTCGTCCCGAGGTTACACGATTATAGTACGTGAATGGAAGCACGTAGCTTCTGTGTTAGCCCGCACTACAAGACAACCCCCTCGGTAACGCAGTTATAGTACGCACACGCGCCAAGTGCGCACTAGCACATGAACTCCCAAAGAAGGCGCAAGTTTCCTTGCCCCTTGGATGTGAGTCACTCGATTTCGGCACTGCGCAAACACACGATTAATCCAATTTACCTCTCCCATTTTTGAAGCACAACATTTGGAAACCATTTCATTTATAAACAAAAATTTGTGCAACACAAGTTTTTGCAATCGGATTTCTGAGCTAGCTAAGCCAGACTAGGCATGCATTTCCTCCCCCCACGATCCAAGGTTGATGTCCACCCTTGGCCGGGACTTGGAGGAAGTCAACCGAACTAGCTAGTGGAGAGTAGAGTCAAGTGGGGGTTTGGTTCTTTGCCAAGGGACGCAATGGTATGGAAACAAACTCCTTGATGTAGGACGCCACAACTTGGATGTTAGTTTCTATAAAATGGACAAGTCGATGAGGACATCGACTCCCTGTTGGTAGGGGTGTGTGTCGTGGCTCTTTGCCTTATGAACAGGGGGTCGAGACACAAAAGGGGCTGCCCCTGTGGTGGGGGCAGTGGCAACAATAGGTACGGGGGCTGAAGCACCCTTGAGTGCCCAAGGCACTCAAGGAGCGGAGACGCTCACTAGGTGGAGCCCCGTACACCGGGTTGCGGTGGGGGTGGTTCCACGAGGGGTAGTGGTAGCTTAGTGGGTCTTAGTGGGGGTGACGTAAGACTCACCATGGGGCGGAGACCTTGTGGTGAGAGTCGTGGGGAGTCTTGGGACTCATCACGGTCCATTGGGGCCGTGGTGGGTGGGCCAAGACTCACCGCGACTCATCACCGAGAGTCAAGGGTCTTCATGGTGGTTCGCCATAAAATGATTGGGTTGTTTGTGAAACCCCAACGGACAGTCACAGAAGTATATATATGGAGTAGTAACCCCGATAACGGTGTAAGTCCGTTGGTGACCAAAAACTAGTGAGTAAGCGTACGAGCCGGAAAGCGACCAAGGTGTAGGGAGTTGTTCCGGACTGCCAACAACCAAAGGGAATTTCCACTAGGCCCAAAGTGAGCAAGGGTTTTGTGAAGGAACAAAAGATGACCGTTATGTCCCGGTGAGCAGCCGAAGCTCTGAGTTGGCCCGCTGGCCAGTTTAGGAGTTAAACGCGCGCATCAAAGCGAGTAACTATGACTTGAAGGGGAGCTTACCGAAGTGAGGTGCGTGACACATCATGCATTCGGCCACGCCGACCTTGACTTCTTGTCTAGTTTTGTGCCTCTAGTCTGATATCTTGTTTGGGTTCAGTCATGTTCTCGTTTGTGTTCAGTCATGTTCTCGTTCTTGACAGTTTGACGAGACTATCGTTTGTTCAAAAGATGTCAAGAGAAGCGATCTAGATGGTCTACGACGCAACATGCCGATACTACTACGACACCAAACACAACGATCCATCAAACATCCGGTACTGATCATATGCAGATTGATATTGTTCGATTCAAGCCATTGACGCCACAAGAAAAACAAAGACGATGCTCGAATGGATTATGCTTCTATTGTGGAGAAGAAGATCACATAGCAATAAACTGCCCCAACAAGAGAAGATTCAAAGCTCGAGGCGCAACTCAAGTGTTCGATACGATGAGGTCGGAAAACGAAGATGTCCAGTTACAGTATGGACCATGCGGCTGGACACCACAAATTTCTCACAAAAAAAATGTTTATTTTTACCTTCAGACCCTGCACCTTGCTTCACAGTTCCGGTAAAAAATAGAGTGCAAAATCGAGATATCTTTGTAGAAGCAATTTTGGACTCAGGGGCTTCAGCATGTTTTATTGACAAAAACCTTGCGAAGCAACACAATTTAACGTTCCTAAAGAAGAAATTTTTGGCCCCCGTTGAAGTCATCAATGGACGACCGTTAGCATCAGGAAATGTTGACCATGAAACTCGACCACTTGAAGTGAAGCTTAAAGATCAAGCATCACATATTGTTTTCAACGTCATCCAGTCTCCAACGAATCTTGTGACCCTTGGACTTCCTTGGTTCGTACTTCACAATCCTGACATCAACTGGCGATTGCGAAAAATTTCTGCAAGACAAAAATGTAAAAATATCAAAGGTACCACAACAGAAAAATGTACTTCAACACACTCAATATCAAGATTTCAAGGATGTATTCGAGAAGAAAAATGCAGACATATTGCCAGAACATCGACCTTATGACTGTGCAATTGAGTTACAAGAAGGAGTTCAACCACTATTCGACCCAATCTATAACTTATCCCAAACGGAGTTGGCTGCATTACGTGAGTACACTGATGAAAATTTGTCGAAGAACTTCATTCGACATTCAAAATCACCTACGGGGGCGCCTATCTTGTTTGTGAAAAAGAAGGACGGATCATTACGCACGTGTGTAGACTATCGCGGTCTCAACAAAGTCACAATTAAGAATCGTTATCCGTTGCCGCTGATTTCTGGGTTTCTCGACCAGCTGGGACGTGCGAAGATTTTCACCAAAATTAACTTGAGAGAAGCTTATAACTTTATACGGATAAAAGAATGAGACGAATGGAAAACAACTTTTCGAACAAGGTATGGACATTTTGAACACAGTGTTATGTCTTTCGGTCTTACAAATGGTCCAACAATTTTCCAACATATGATGAATGACATCTTTCGAGAATTTTTAGATGACTTTGTAGTTAATCTATTTGGACGACATTTTGATATTTTCACAGAATGAAGAAGAACATGGCCGCTATGTATGTCTTGTCCTTGATAAATTAAGAGAAAGATGACTATATGCCAAGTTGAAAAAATATCTTTTACATCAATCTGAGGTCGAATTTCTGGGCTATATTATTTCCGAAAAAAACGTCTTTATGGATCAGAAGAAAATACAAACCATCATCAAGTGGATTAAACCAATTTCGATCGGAGATGTACAATGTTTTCTGGGATTTGCAAATTTCTATAGAATCTTCATCAAGGACTACTCCAAAATTGCTGCACCATTGACACGACTAACAAAAATTGACAAATTTATATGGGACGAGAAGGCTGACCAGACATTTGAAAGGTTGAAGTAGACATTTACAACGACTCCAATACTGGTACATGCAAACCCATCTAAACCATTTTTTTTAGAAGCAGATGCATCGGACTTTGCACTTGGCGTTATACTCTCTCTATACGGTACAGATGGCCGACTTCACCCTGTTAGTTTTCGTTCTCGCAAATTTTCCGTTGCAGAGATCAGTTATGAAATCCATGATAAAGAACTTCTAGCGATCATCGATGCTTTTGAGGAGTGACGTCATCTATTGGAGAGAGCTAAACAGCAAGTCACTGTCTACACCGATCACAAAAACCTCGAATATTTTATGAGTACTCGTGTTTTGAATCGACGTCAAGCAAGATGGGGTATGTTACTAGCAATGTTTGATTTTGTTATTATGTATTGCCCTGGACATCTTCAAAGGAAACCCGATGCTCTTTCTCGACGATCGTATCTTGCGCGGAAAAAAAGGGAGACAACTTTCGACCAACAAAAATCCATCATTTTGAAACCAACAAATCTCCAATTGAAAAATGATATCCATGTCCACCTATGACGATGTAGAGATCATAAAGGAGATTTAGGAAGCACTGAAGAACGACCAATTTGCTACGACATTACGAAGTCAACTAAATCGACATCGAGACAACCCACATGTTACAAACGACTTCGAATTCAAATATGACATTATTTCAAGGGACTTCTCTATGTACCTCCAGGACCTACACGACTTCGAATTCTTCAAACATGTCATGATCTTCCGGCTGCAGGACATTTCGGCTTCAACAAAACAATGGAATTGATATCCAGGGACTATTGGTGGCCGCAGATATGGAAACTCGTGAAAGAATTTATAAAATCTTGCGACACGTGTGCTAGAGCGAAGGGACCACGACATCGACCTTACGGCCTTCTTCAACCATTACCCATTCCTAAGGGTCCATGGTCGTCCGTGTCTATGGACTTTATTACGAACCTTCCAATTTCCAAGACCACCGATTCAATCATTGTTATTGTAGATCGTTTTACGAAGATGACACATTTCATTCCATATAATAAGATGGTTACCGGCGAGGAAATTGCAAGACTTTTCCTCAATAATATCTACCGCGTCCATGGACTCCCGAAGGACATCGTATCTGATCGAGGACCACAGTTCATATCAAATTTCTGGAGTGAACTATTTCACATATTGGATACTAAGATCAACCTCTCTACAGCTAATCATCCACAGACTGATGGTCAAACCAAACGCATAAACCGGATTTTGGAGTAGTATCTTCGCTGTTCGATAAATTATCACCAAGATAATTGGACGGACTTTCTGTCATTTGGCTGAGTTTGCCTACAACAACACTATACATTCTTTGACCAAACAAACTCAATTTTTCTCCAATTATGATCATCATCCTCGAGCAAACCCTTTCCACATGAAGACTGTTGGAAGCCATGCTGCAGAAAACCTTGCTACTCATCTTGCTATGATTCACAATGAGCTTACATTCCACCTCGCAGAAGCTCAAAAACTATACAAGGAGTATGCAGATCAACATCGTCAACTCCAACCCCAGTTCAAGGTTGGAGATCGTGTGTGGCTTTTTTGACGGGACATACAAACCTCGCGACCATCAATGAATGAAACATGAAAGACTGGATGGATGCGCGTACTTCGTGGGAGTTCAAGCCGAAAACTGACCGGATTTATTTGTCGAATAATTTTGAATGGTCCCAGATGTTGATAATTGGAGTTGTATCATCCATCAAATATTCCAGGGAAAGTCTCCGTATCACCTCCACCAATCGAAGTCAATCAAGAAATCGAGTATGAAGTCGACGAAGTCCTAGACTCTCGCATCAAGTATAAACGTCTTGAGTATTTCGTACATTGGAAAGGCTACGACATCAGCGAACGAACGTGAGAACCTTCATCCAACCTTGCCAATGCATTTGACAAATTCCAAGAGTTTCATCAACGATATCCAGCTAAGCCCCGAGCTACACGTCAATAAGACTTCAGAACGATGATGTCAGCCAAGTTAGCTTCAAGGTGAAGACTTTACATTTAGTGTACCTGATACACACTAAGAAGGGAGGAGCACCACACATCAGTATATGTAGCTACATTTCCAACACTCTTGCATCTTGTATTGACAGCATAGAGTCACAGGAACCAGATACATTGGAGCTGTCATTTACCCAACTACCAGATCAGCCGTTCCGACTCTCACGACCTTCAACATCACGCCGACGCTCTCGAGACGATGGGCCATCAATGCGATTGCGTACTTCCTCGTCTGGACGACGGCAATTGGATCTTACTTGAAGTCTGATAATCCTGTTGGAGGTTGAGGCTTCGAACCCAGATGACAACGAAATCATGTTTGAAGGTAGCTTCGAAAATCAGAATGCTCAAATCACTGCGTGATCCCAAGTTCAAGGTATTGGACACTATCGATGGTTGCACGGACCTATAAATCATTTGAGTCAAGAACGAAGAGCCGAATACTTGACAAGTACCATTCGCCGGATTTTGGATTTTCTCCAACTCTAATTAAGTCCAAGATTTTACCGTTCCTCGAGGAACTCGACGCTAGAAGAGGGGGTGATGTCACGGACATATCCCTGAGGAACTTACCAGGAGTAAACACCAGAAGTCACCAAGTTACCATGTTACTGGAAGTTACCATAATTTACCACGATCTACCGTGATTTACCATAAATTACCATTAGTTATCAAGTTACCAGGAGTTTATCAAATTATCAAGAGTAACTTGGGAAACTGCTCTGGAAGCTTCATTTGGAGGAAATTTCTTCATCAAGATACCTATTTTGTTTAAGGAAACTTCTCCATCAAGAAACTTTTGTTTAACCTTGGAACCTCCAAGAAACCTCCAGTGGGGAAGCTTCTTAGAGAACTTCCTAGTAGCCAATATATATAGGAGGCAAGACTGGACACTCTTCAGTCTCGCCAATACAAGTTCAAACTACTCTTGTTCCCAGTCCCAGTACTCCAGTCCAGCTTCCAGTACTCTAGTCCAGTTTCCAGTATCTGGTACCCCAGTCCAGTTTCCAATATCTGGTACCCCAGTCCAATTTCCAGCATTCCAGTATTCGAGTCGAGTTCCAGTATCTTGTACTCTTGTCCATTGTTATAAAGATCATCTTGATTCATGTGTTACCCATCATGCATTCGGCCACACCGACCTTGACTTCTTGTCTAGTCTTGTACCTCTAGTCCGATATCTTGTTTGTGTTCAATCATGTTCTCGTCCTTGACAACTTCCTCAAAGCAGGTAGCTTTGCTTTGCTTTGCTTAAGATGAGGCCTCATGGAGTTCCACGCAGCCCAAATCGAGTTCCAGGCAGACGAGCCCCTGCCTTTAGTTTTGACTGGGCCCTGGACCATTCATTTAAGAGATGGGGCCTAGGAGCTAGAGCTGGAAGATAAAGCATTAATCAGATGCTCTCTCGCTAACATGCACCATGGGCTTCTCCAAAGCAAAGAGTCATAGGAATCCACTTAGCGAGCAGCGCAAAATTTTGAGTGTAGGGGTCAATTAGCCCAAGGCCTCCCTCTTTCCGAGGTCTGTAAATTTGAGCCCAAGAGACCAATGCCCTCTTGGTTGGTGCAGAAGGGGACGCCCCCCACAAGAAGTTTCTCATCATAGCATTTAATTTTTGCTATGAGCTTCGATCCTGGGGTCCTGTCTAGAAGCTAGATAATGTCCCAGAGCATCTGCTGCTATTAGAAATAAATAGGGGGCCAGGGGACAGCCTTGTCTAACAGACCTGTGAAGTGCAAAAGGTTTGGATATAGCTTCATTGACAGAAACCTTGCTAGACGCGGAGCTTAGAAAAAGTCCCAGCCCACTTAGATGAGGTCTCCAACATACCAATTTTAGCCAAAACTTTATGCAGGAAGCCCGAATCAATATTATCAAATGCTTTTTCAAAATCTAGCATTAGAATTGCCAGTGGCTACTCCGAGCATTTGGCCTTGTTGACCTGAATGTTGATTTTTTTCTGAATTTGCTCTAATGTCATTTTCTTCATCTCTTTTGTTCCTTCACACATTCAATGTAAATGTTATAGCACTCCTAGATATTAATTACGATAAATTCACTAAATATAAACTAATGGCATGCCCCAATTTTCGAAGCCCTCATAAGCTCATTTTTTTTTTTTTTTTTTTGGTAAAGGAAAAGGGGAGGCGGCCCTTGAGAGTTCAATTCTTTGGTTTTGTGTTGCGCATTTCAACTTACTCATATCCTTTATCAGCCTCCATGGCACTCTACGGAGGTTATTTTTTCCTCAATTGTTCTGCTGGGACAGCTTGTCTCCCTGTTTTTTATACAATTTCAAAGGTGTTCAGTGTCCACTCTCTTTTTCTCAAAAGAAAAAAGAAAATAAATCTAATAAATTAAAATAATAAATATTTATTATATGTCAAAACTCAAAACTCTGAATATTGGATTTTTCTCTCTGGTGTATGTTTTGGATAATTAAAATACAGATCATTAATTCATTAATACAAATCAACCAACTGTTTAAACTGATTTATCGAAGCACGTCAAAAAAATAAAATAAAATAAATAAATAAATAAATATATATATATACGCGCTTAACCAGGTTTGTCTGGGATGAGGTCGTAGCAGCTTTTGAGTGTCTACTATGACCAACCGGCCTATCGAGGGAGCTGAAGCATGATTGGCTTCGTCACATCTGAGACGAGGGAAGGGCCACGCCCCCTACCATCGAATATAGATGTATGTACATCTATTTAGTCTCTATGTTTAACCCTTAAAGGACGACCAGCCTCTTTTGGGCTTTTTCAAAATAAAAATCTTAACCCCTAAAGGCCGGACCGACCCAAATTGGGTTGGTACCTTTATTGCTGAAGTCCTACCTTGTGTGTATGAAGTCCGAGGAATGTGGGCCTTGAATGAAAAAGGTACATCTAAAAGAGAGGCATCCAACGCCGTAAGCGCGGCCTTGTACAGTAAAGCAGCGGCCTTGTACAGTAAAGCAAAACGGCTGAAAAAAAGATAGGATTTGCATGTGGGTCCGCCATTTGCATGGTTGGGGTGGGTAGTTGACCATGGTACATGGCAGTCTGTACGTGGCAGCTGGAAATGGACATGTGCCCTGACCATCCCGGTGGCCCACCAAAGAGCATGCCAGAAATGTTCAGCTGGCAGTTCACATTAGCATGATGAAAATGACTATGCCACAGAGAAAAAATGACATCTACAAATGTGGTTTTGAATTATTAAAAAAAAAACATTAATCTTTACCTTCTTGCAAGGGAGGACTGCACCAGAGGAATTTCCATTCTGCTAAAAAAATCATCTTCTATGAAACTTTCTCATCTGGCTTTGTCGTTGAATATCCATCTTACCCCCCTCATTCGACATATAAAAGAGCCAGTTGAAATTTTTAGAATTTGATCTTCAAATTGGGAGAGCAATCTGTAACCCTCCTTGCTTTTTTTTAATGTGTGCCCCAGGAAAATTATCAAGACAGCAAATCACCTTGGTCAAACGAGAATTTTTCATCAATTTTTCTGTGGAGTTGATAATTCCACCATGGATTTTTGCTATAATCTGCCATTTTTGACAGTTTCCAAAATTTTGTGAGTAGTTAGATGTGGTAGGTAGATAAATATTCGTAAGGTTCATTTTTGCGGATGAATACCTAGTCACTGCCAGATACAGCCTCATCAATGAGGCTAGGTCCTCTTTTGGGGGTGGCCCACCAAACTGGCATCTGGCGTTTAGGGGTTCATAACTATTTCAGATCTTCAAAAAATTGGCTGAAAATTTCTACACTTTTTTCGTGTCACATGTCGGGCTCATTGATTGAACTCGATCTGATAACAATTAGGGTTTTGATGTCTCGAACATGAGGGGGTCTGGGCGCTCCGGAGTTTTCTTCTTCTCGCACCGGGCACCCTTAGCGTCTTGCTTGTGCAAACTGTACATGTGTCCGTTCTTCTGTGCACCACCTGCCCACTCCTCCCCCAACTTTGACCAAGTGCCTAGGAGCCTACACTGCCCTGTCTGACAAGTTCATGGGCTCAAAAGATACAGATTCTCGCGAGCATTCTAACCTATTCTCAAAATCTCAGTCCATTTGACAACCGTCCGGATACTGAAAAAGTGGAAAACTGCCAGGGAATTGATTCTAATTTTTTTTAAGGAAAAACAAATCATCCAATTTCTCAACACTGACGTTTCCTGAGATCTTCCCTGATTGGCCTGAAATTTTTTCAGCAGGGGCTGCCAGGTAGTTGAGAACCTACTGTCTGGTCAAATTTTAATTTAATTTTTTTTTCCTGAAAGTTATGCTTGATTTTCGTGCATGGGTTGACTTTTGGGAAAAAGTCACACTAAGGTGGTGGCTGTATAAGGGTACTCCAAATCTACTTGTTAAGATTTGATCTAAGAAAACCTTTACAGAATCCACCACTCACAAGAGTAGTATGCTAAAATGAAATGAAGTGGCTCTTACTTACGTCAACTCTAGCTAGACTCATTTAGTTTTTTCTAAAATAAAAACAATACCATTTGATTGATTGAATATGGGTTTATTTTAAAATTGATTATAATTATAATTTCAATATGATTTGAAGTGTACTGTTTAAAAATCTATTCTGCAAATGGTTTGTCCACTCTATGTTTCTAGCTTGTTGATGTTAAATAGGCTGATCAAAAAAGAACTTGGATGGAATGATCCCAAAATTGCGCCCCCTTGGACACGGACACCTCACACCTGGTTCATTGCAAAGCCCTACGTGGAAAAAGCCTATACACTTTGGTTGGTTACTATTTGAAGAATATCGACAAACCTGGTTTCAAATTTGTACATCGCAATATTAGTGCTGGACAAATGCAGAATGGGCTTGATGAGTATGTCAAGTACGACGCCTCATCAATTAAAAACAGAGTGTGTCTAACACATCAAAATCTATTGGAATGTGCACAAATGTGGTTGAAGCACAAAATGGGAAGGCAACTCGGTGCTGTGTTCTATTGAACATGTTGAAGTCTGGTCAGTTTTATCCTACAACATCTTGGGTCGTTCTGTTTAAAAATAGCGGCATGGACTTCAACAGGGCTCAATCGATCTGGAAGGCAATGATCGAGCCGCATGTGTTGGAAATGGTAGATGTAGTATGGATCTTTTTTGAATGTGGTACAGCTAGTTCCTGTTTACGGGAATTGTATTGTACTGAGTTTGCAGACAAGACTACTGTTGAGTCGGGCCTGTCCGGTTTTGTAGATTCAAAAAGTGTTGTTACTCCAATGCATACTTTGGTTGCTCAACAAGTTCCCTATATGCCCGTCTCTGGTAGAACTCGTCAGAATGAGCATGCATTTTAGATTTGTATATTTGTTTCCTTTCCTGCTTTTATACCCTGGTAACTTTCAAATGTTTATACTTGTAAGCAAAGTTCCGGACCATCAAGTATTAAATCAATGCGTCAATACTGATACTGACATCAGTTAGGGTTAAGTACAGCTGTTGCGCTTCTCTTTCTTATCTTTACTCTCTTCTCAGACTTGTGTTCTTTGTGGCTACGAAGTAGTGTACCCTTTTTACAGAGGGTTATTTTTGCCTAATTGTACTCCAACGTTTTTTTATTGGCGAATTTTCGCCAGATTTCGACCTCAAGAAATAAAATAGAATATTCTGTTGCGAATTCCCTGTTTTTTCATGGATGAAATCGCCAAATTTCTCCAAATAAAAAATAAATTATGGGTGAATTCGCCATATGTGGATGATATAAATGGATTGAAGTACATAAATGGATGAAATTCAATGGATGAACAGAATGTACCGCTATTTCCTGCAAAACTCTGTAGCCACTCGTGCTGTATTCCAAATTTCTTTAAGAAAAAAAAAATGTTGTACTCTTGGGACGACTTAGTCCACCTGTTTCTGTATAAAGTTGAAGGGTGTCCTTTCTCCCAGGTAAAAACAGAAAGGAAAAAAAAGGGAGAAAAAGGAGAAAGGTTGTCGGGTGTGAAGATCTCGTATGAAGGATATGCCAATCCAGTCTGGACACGTGTATCCAAAGTACATTTGTTTGGAGGGTAGCATCACCGGTGGGTTCAGTGCGGACCCAACAATTGTCGGCGGCCTGACCTGGGTAGCCCAAATGACACGTGGCCTGCCACCGAGGAATAGGAATGTTTATATGATTAACGGGGCCACAGAAATACATATATGCGTATATATATGAGAGAGATTCCTCAAGGATGAAATCGGATAAGGATGAGCTACATGATATCATCGATTAGGTGGATGTGAGATGATCGAAAGCCTGAGGTTCCCCCGCGAAACGGATGAAACGCCATGAACCTACATCCTACGCTCAAGAAAGATATTCGGCATTCTAATTTTAGACGTTTTTCATTCCTGAGCAGACGGCGGAGATTCGTCTTGACACAACCGTGCGACGCACGGTTTGGGACCCTCGTCCCTCTCCCAAGCGGCGGAGATCCGTCTTGACACAACCGTGCGACGCACGGTTGGCAGCGCGGTTGGGGATCCTCGTCTCTCTCGCAAGTTGCTCGGCTGCGAGGGCTTCCCAGTGTCCTCGCAGGCAGATCTGCCGGAGCCCATCTTTTTTTTTCGGTGTCGATAGGGGGATAGGGGTTTGCTTGCCCCTGTGGAAGAGCTCCTCTTTCACCTTTTCTTCTTCCTCTTCTTTCTCTCTTTCAGTTTTGCAGATTCTTCGTCTGACGTTGGTCGGTGGTGTTTGCTGAGGTTTGCTGCGGTTTGCTTCGTTTTGTTTTTCTTTCCGGGTGTGTGTGGAGCAGTGCTGTGGGTGTAGGTAGTAGAGAGTGTACCCCGTGTGTGGGGTTTTTCCCTGTGTTGGCCCTTCATCTCTGTGTGATGAGCGTACGTGCACGCCAGCATTGTGCGGGGCGCCACAATGGCGCCCTTTCTTGTGCTAAGATTGCATCTCAGTGATTTGCAAACCCTAGAACCTTGGTTTTTTTTTCTATCTCGTTCAAGCATGGATAATCTTACAGTGAAGTCCGGGTTAGGGCATGAATGATCAGTTAAGATTTTCAGACTTGAGGTGAAAAAGTATGCTTGGTCGACGTGAAGCAGCTGAAATTCATGGATGAGCGATTCTGACGCAATTGATATTAGGGTTAGGTCATCCGAATCACGCAACGAACAGGTGCTTCACAGGATTGGTTTGGTTTCTCGGAAGGCTTCTGGTACTATTTCCAAAGTAAAGGGCGAGTAAGTATATGAGAAGCTTACTAATTCGTCCTGGTTTTTCTGTGAACAAAATTTTCAACCTTTCAGTCCCACTCTCTCTTTGAGCCTGAAAATGTCCCACTTCTCAAGCGCGCTTTGTGAAATCGTAGTGGGCGCATTCTCCTCTACTTGGGCCTCCTCCCCTTCTTCTCACCGTTTCTGCTCCCTGCAAATTGTGCGGGGAAGTCGCAGAGCTGTGGAAAGCAATTCTTTCGCAAACATAACATTATTCTCTTAGGGATTCTAGATGATATATTGAAGGTGTAGCTAATTCCTTTTTTCAGAGGTGAATCAAACGACTGGTGTGAGCAGGCAGCTTGGATAGTGGCTCTGGTCCAGCTCAGGGCTTTTCAATCCCTCTTCCTGCCGCATCCAAAGTCATCCTATGTGAAATCCTTGTTGGTAACTTTTACATTTGTCTTTTCAAAATCAAGAAGGCCCAGCAATTGCAGTAAGGCAGGTTTGGACGACAAACGAAAGGTCCAACCCTTGTAATCACACTGAAGTGCGCCTCTATAAGCAAGAGCATTTGCCACTTGTGAAAATCCTGGAAAACTAGGTGGAAGCCTGTGTATCACAGTTTAGTGAGTTTATGAAAAAAGTGGACATATGTCACACTCCTCTTGCGATGTTACCTAATAGCAATAACTGATGTGCATTTTGGACTAATGAATCCTTAGCTGCTTGTTGTTGCAACTCCCTGCAGATTTGAGCATTCAGAGTGCTGCAGAGTTTAAGGGCAGAGGTTTTAGTGGATGAGTCTTTGGCGAGTGTGAGAAGAAGATGAGTGCTGGGGTGGCATCATGCAACAGCACACCAGCAACCCAGGAGCCACCCTGGCTGCATGTGCGGCGTGAACCATTTGAGTATGGACTTCTGCCTATCCCCAGTCTTACACACAATGATGGTGTGGCTGGATTAAAAACTCTTCGTGGAATGCTTCTTCAGCAAACTCTTTGCATCTCTGATTGTTCAACAAACAAGTTTGCTTGCTCCCCTATCAATGCTGGATCTCAGGAGGG
Organism: Takakia lepidozioides; assembly: GCA_030704615.1. Classification (NCBI taxonomy): domain Eukaryota; kingdom Viridiplantae; phylum Streptophyta; class Takakiopsida; order Takakiales; family Takakiaceae; genus Takakia; species Takakia lepidozioides. Next base: position 55,018,696 of record CM060732.1, read on the forward strand.
GGGTAAACACGTGGCTACAGCTGGAATAGCTGCAAGCTTAGGCCTGCCAGAGGCTCACGCTCATTTGATTCTTGACACATTGGCTTCTATTTTACCTGATGAGGGAGCAGGGGTTGACAGCCTATCCTGCATCTCAGTAACAGATATTGATTCTGTTGGTGCGGATGTCAATGATCTGTTGCTGTTCCTGTACCTTCAAAACTATCGAAGGGTCCCATCTCGCCCGTACCGAGATGCTGCAGCAGTAGCTGATGTATGGCCTTCAACTTCAGCGATTGATGGATTTCTTCCTGCCATTTCTCCCTTGCAGGTGGGTTCTCCCCCTTCCCTACTGTACCCCATGTCAAAAGCTACTCTGGGATAGTTGAGTCTAAGAGGTAGGAGGGAAGAGATGGAGGGTACGTAGGTTTGATATTGAGAGCATGTGTGGAGTACGAATTCCATTGGTCACGCCATTTCAGCAATCACATATGGTAAAGTTGAATGGAGCAAAAACTAGCTACCTGCTATTTAGCAGGTCCTAGAAGATGGTTCTCATTGCCTGCATTAAATTGGAAAGGCATTGGTGTGCAATTTGAATGCACATTGCTGAGATGCTGATTTGGAAGCGCATAAATATGGTGTATGACTTCTGGTCTTAGATGAACAATGTGCTGCTCTGAAGAGCAGCTGCAATCTTCAGATGTCGGCAAGTGAGCATAGATTCACTGCTGTACTATCAAAGGTGGCCTAAGAGGCCTTTCAGGAGCAGGCTGGAAACAAGAAAGATCAGCAGCCGTGTCTTCTGCCCAGGACTGGATCAGAATCTGAGTCTCCTGAAATACGATCAAGGACAGCATTCTATTTCAACAGTAGGATCATCAATTTGATCCCCTGATCTGTTGAGCTGACTGGTCTAGCATCAAGTTTCCTGATGTGCCTGCCCATTCACAGTTCTAGGATGCTGTAATTGCAACATAAAAGCTCTTCTGGGTATGGAAGACTTCTGGGCTCTCATGACAGAGGGCAATTGACCAGAGGCCTTGTTTTGCCTCCATTATACTGGCACTTGAAATTTGTCTAAAAAGGTCTTGGTGTGCAGAATTACATGTAACCACTTCATTCTTTGTGTAACATGCAAGAATAGTCATACAGGTAACTTAATTGTGGCCTTCAGACTGCACCTGCAGTTCTATTTGAATGTATGCACTACATCTGTGCTCATGAATGTCCAGCATCATGCAAGTGTGAAGGCTTGAAGTATTGAAGTGCTCTTGTGCTGGACAAGTTGCGGATTTTGAGAGGAGAAAGATGTGCTCTTTGGTCTTTTACTCAGTGAAGACAGCAGTTATTTTTCGAAGGTTTCAGAGATGAGATACTCTGTGAGGTAGTTTCTGTCTTAAGGTGAGGGTGTCTTGCTGCAGGCAAGATCAGCAGCACTTGCTCGACGATCAATGCCTTGCCAAGCAGAGGAGGAGATTCATCAGCTGGCATATGTTCAGAAGCATTTGTCATCCCTATTAGACCTATTGGCAGAGTCGACAGATGAAGAGAGTGACACCAAGGTAGGGAATCTTTCCTGAAAAGACGTTTGTAGATTGATCATGTTGGTAGTTTAACTGAGCCCTGTGTGTTCTGCTGTGTTGTCGGGCATCAATGGTGTCTTTGCTATTTGTCTTTCTGTGCATGCTTGTGTGCATGTTTTAATGTTCCTTTCTTTCTGTCTTTTATCTCCTAAGGGAGTCAGCGGTAGAGATCAAGGGCACAACCAGTAAGGATGCTGTAAATGCTGTGCAGGACTACTACTATACTACTACTACTATACTGTCCTGTACTATATTCTATGCTAGTTATAAAGTACTAGTCCCAGCGCTGCACTACTCAAGCCACTTTCTGCACTGTAGGGGGCCTGGGTTCTATTTCACTGGTGGCCTATGTTGTAGGTTATGTAGGTTACCTGGCCATATTGCTCATTTAAGGGCTTCTGAGGGCCTTACGGAGGAATTTGTCAACAACATCTATTGGTGAGGTTGTAACTGAGTCTGAAAAACTGCCAACCTAACAGTGGCAGCATCCTGCAGGAACATTGTAGCATCTTACGTGGACTAGCTCTGGCTAGATCATGTTTTTCACATTACCAGTGTACTGTTTTAGGAGTGCTATTCACTGCAGCATTAACCTTGTTTTGACATCAACTGTAAAATGGATGTAGTTCCAGTAGTCCACTTGCATTGTAGTTGGGTTGAGAGATTGGTTTCATGAATGGGTTATGAGGTTGTGGCGTCATGCTGTGAATTGTTTGCCCAGGTTGTCACGGCGGAGAAGTTTGAACACCTTGGGTTGCTTCTCAAAGCAAATGATGGAGGCATGAAAACTCTGCCGCTAAGTCAAGCAGCCCCCTTCTTTTCCAATGCAGACCCGGTTATGCCAGCTGCTCCTGTACCATTTGAGCAAGTACTGGATTGGTTATCACAGCATATTTGTGCTGCATCAGAAAATTTGCGAGAAAGACCGTTGACCAAAGAGAATGGCCTAGCAGATACTGTTGCCTCTGAGGCAACAGATGTCACAATGGAGGATGTGTCTGGCTCAACGCCATCTAGTACCCAGACTATCATTCTACCCAACGGGTTGTTGCAGTTGCAAAAAGACTGGCACCCTGAGGGTCTAACCTTTGTAGATGGAGTGACCCGAAGCTCAGTGTTGAAAGGGGAGCAGGACATAACGGGGGTTTCCGTAAAGGTAGATTTCTCTGTCTGTCTGGCTTTGTCCCTGTCCCCTTGACACACCTGCAGACTAGCAAATATCGTTCATTCAGTCTTCTTGTCTTGTTCTGTTGGCGGCCTTCAATCTTGAACATTATCTGAAAGCAGCCGTTGGTGCCTGTAGACAAGGGCTTTGGCACATTCTACAACGAGGACATCATTTCTATCAATATAATCCCTTGTTTGGTGCTGTAAGTAGGTCATCAGCAGTTTAGTAATAGTTTTGGCAGATGCTAGATGTGGGTTTTGCACAGCTCTTGGCGCTTTGTGAATTTCTCTCAGAACCATACACATTCGTGAAAACCATTCAAGACAGTGAGATGGTAGGATTGGGTCTAACTATGACTAAGATTGAACACTGACTTTAGAGGGACTGATATAATACATATGCTTGATGGCAGGTATCACACTGTCATGACTCTGTAGTGTATGTCCTGGCACCATTGAAGTATGTCTCTGTGTTTGGCTGCTCCGACTCAATTGTTGTGCTCGGTGCTGTTGGTAAGGTGAGCAAGATATCTGTAACTTTTTTACATTGGAGACTTGAATGAAGAAAATCTGATGATTTTTCCGTTCTAGGTTTGGGTATACAATCAGAACTTTCACCTGTCATTTTAATCAAAAGTCTCCCTCTAGTGCAGAGGGCAAAATCAGGTAGAAAACTACAAACAAATTTGTGAAAGCTATAGTGGGTCTTGTTGTCAAAAGAGGTGGCCACAGTCCTATAGATTATTGTAAATAATTTTGTAGGCGCACTCTCAGGGTTTCATACAGGCTTTTAAATTTGTAAGCAGTTGGCTGCCAGAATGAGCAGCCAACCTTCTGTTTAATTCATCCTTCCTTCGCTCTTCTTGGGAAATTTTGAATTAAGATGGTCTAGCACATGCATGCAGGCAGTGAGGGTGGAGCACTGTGAAAGGGTACAGCTAATTGTACCATGCGCTCGCATTTGCATCGCTAACTGCCGGGACTGCCTCTTTTATCTTGGCGTGAATCAACGGCCACTCGTTGTTGGTGACAATTACAACCTCCAGGTACATTAAGGTAGCATTGTGTTCTCAGTGAGTGCCTGGTATCTCAGTGTCAGGACAGTATCCTCAAGAAGTTAGTCTACTGAAGGTGTCTAGTGCCACGGAGTACATTTGTTTGATTTTCCTCTAAACAGCTGAGCTATCGTTGAGGTGAGGAGAGGCATCATGATATGCAGCCTGGTTGCCAACAAGAAATGAAATGCAGCCCTAAAATGCCATAGAGCAGTTGATCATGAGAGAGACACATGTGGCTATATTTGGTGCGGTTTTCAATTCCTAACCAAATCTGGTCTGCACTTGTTTTGTCAAGATTTTGATCAAGGTTCTTGGTTGTAAAGATTGTACTATGAAGTATTGTAGTCCGTATGAGGTATTTTAGCCTGGTGGCTGGGTTCGACTTACCAAAATTGCCCTAATGCTTGCTCACCCCAGTCAACAACCCATTACAGGAAGCTGGTGTTGAAGTAAGGTCTGATATGCTAGAAAGGACATTGTCGATTGCAGCACTGCTGCTTCAGCCCCATATCTGAAATGAGGTGACATGGGAATGTGATTGCACTGTCAGTCACCGCATAAAGATTGTCTATGATGCATTATTGATGGTATAATCCCAAAAGATGTTAGCCCTTCCGAAGCAGTTAGAAGTTGTTGAACTTAAAGCCCCTTGCACCACTGACTGCAATGTGGGTCAAGGATTCGCCTTTTGATTAAACCTCTACACTGATGGTATACTGGTGAGGAGAATGTAGAATCCAGCCCCGTTGCCGCAGAACTGAAACTTCACACAGTTGTGAGTGGTGGCTGTGGTTATGCTTCCAGTCACCACATGCAGAAGAAAGGACAGAATATAGCTCTGGCGAGCACGGATGTCGCACGTGTGGGTGATACTCTCCCAGTAAAACTGCAGGGAGCAGAGGGATGGAGAGACCGGCAATAGAATGTTAAGCACACCCTATTGAATGTCAATGATGCTTTAATGCAACTCAGGTGCTAATGTAGCTTCAAATCTGATCTAGCACTCCACTATACTGTGCTCATATGTGCCATTTCTCACTTCAGGAAGGGTTGGTGATGATACAGGTGGCACCCTATAACACTTTCTATCCGAGATTGGAGGCGCATTTGGCAAAAGTGGGGGTCGATATAACAGTCAATAGATGGGACCGCATTTTAACTCTGGGAGGGGCTGACCCACATGATTCCTTCTCCCACCCTGCTGGTGATGCAGATGGCCAAGCTGAGGGAGTGGGGCTTCTACAGCCTGAGAAGTTCACCATGTTTACGGTATGTTTGTCTCACGTTTACATCGATCTTTGTATGTGTGATATCCACCACTATGGCTCACATTGGTCCTCGTAACATCTTCAGTCTTTCAAGGTTAGGGACTAAACTGGTGACACTTTTTCTGGATAGCTGCAATCACGGGCTTTCTGAAGTGAACTAATTGTACTGGTTTGATAATTATCAGGTTCCAAGATGGAGCGAAGTCAAATCAGAGCAGCAAGTTCTCACCAGGGCTAACCCTTTCCTGCTTCCAAAACCTTACTTGTTGGCTCAGCAGCACAGGGTAAGCCGCCTGTTTGTGTTCCAGGTTCTTCAATTTACAGTTTTTAAAGCAGACTTTGTGGCCTGGAGAAGATGCTGAGCCTAGAGCAAACATGTCCTTTGAAACCCAGTGTGTACGTGTCTATTAGTCTTCCAGCGGATGAACAGAGGTCCCCTCCTCAAAAATAAGACTTGCTAAGGTTTGTATATGTTTCGCTGTGAGACCAGGGTAAGTCGGCAGAGTGTCTGAGGCAGATGCTGAAGGCCGTAGCGCTGGAGGACAGCAAAAAGCGGGAGCTCACCACGGCCATTCATGCCCACTTCCGTGAATGGCTTTTTGGTATGGCTCATACTCTCTTTCCACTGTATAGGAAGCCAACTATGGCATAGGGTTATTTTCCAAGCAATCTTTGGTGATGGTAGTGGGTCCTTCCTGGTCGCCTGATTGTAATCCCTACTCCCCTGTTGCTCTACTAATTTAATTAGGATGCAGGGTTGTATGGCTACAAGGCTAAGCCTAACAAGCAATCTCTGTCTGGGCCTGCAGTGGAGTAAGCTTCTTCTGCTCTCTTCTGGTCTCATTGGGTGGTGGTGCTGGTGTCTTTGCAGCCTCTGGTAACATTCGCCAACTTTATGAACTGCAAGGCCTTGACGGGGACTCCAAGACAATGGAGTAGAGACACATCTCATATTTACTCCACATTATTTCCCCTCACAGCCGTAGCCCAACACACCTGTATTTTTCTTACCCCTCTATCCTGAGGGGTTTTCCCTAAAACACAAAAGTGCCTGCTATGGCCATTTTGGCGTTCACAGCCAGAATGATTGATCTTCAGAACTTCCCAGGGGTGTTAGAATAGGTGCAAAGCAACCATTGAGATTGACAGGGATCCCCTGCCTTGTGCAAATGTCTGCTTCTATATGTTTGACAGCTGGGAGCAAGATGCTTCAATTGGCTTCATTCAGACAGTCTCGTACTCACTTCTATTGATAGGTTGGGACTGGAGCCCTGTCTGGCATCTTCACAAATCCTTCTCTGACTGTCTGTAGAGGCTGGTTCTGAAAGCTTTGCAGACCATGGGTGCTGGAGAGGGGAAGCTACATAATGTAGATCAAGGCTTTATCATCTTAGAACACTAGAATTTAATAACTGGGAGCTAAGTTGTGATTAGTGTTTGCATTTGGTTCGTCGATTGCTGGTGGAACTGCTGTCCATGTAACAGTGTAAAGTTGTCTGCTGAATTGGAAGAAATACTTCTGACCCACCTGTATGTGCTTGAGACCCAGTCATGATTGTGTGCAACTGAACACTAATTGCTGTATGACAGTGACTTTATTCTGCAGCAGCTTCAGACTTCATGTTGGGTCAGTATTCACTTGTGTGATCAAAGCACTCTCTAGACATGTGACGGATGTTGAAATACTTAGTTTCAAGATTCAACTTGGAATGGCACTAGACATTAAATGCCTGGTAATTCTGTGTTGCAGTTGAGAGGCAACATCAAAAATAGTGGATACAGTTGGAGACATGTCTAGAATCCAAGAAAAGAAATGACCATGGATTTCAACCTGGGAGAAAAAAAATAGAAAACCAAGAGTTATGGGGTCTGAACCAATAAAGAGACAAAAATAAGATTGTCCTGGACTGGCACAGGGAATCTCTGTCACCCTGACCAATTGTCTTCCACACTAGACTAGAGGTCTCTTTGTTGAAGCTCAATGTACATTGTTGATTTCAATGCTATAGTTATTTCCCTCCATCGAGAGGAGACTCTGCATTTTGTGTGGCACAAACTTGATTCAACTCTTTCCTAAATAATGACAATTGACGATGACCTTTTCCCCTCAAATTTGGACAGCACACATGCCTTGGTTCACCAGTAATTGTTACAGGAACAAACTCCATCTTCAAAATGATGGAAACGGTTGGCATCCCGTACAATAACTGCTCGCCTGGCAATCTTTGAAATGAACTTTGTGGCGGTGTGGCAGTCATCACATATCCGAAGGTTCTTTATGATACGGATAGGCATCCCAGGGGGTGTGCGGATGAGCCCAAAAGCAATGGCCAGCTTTTCACTGTGATGAAAAAGAGAGAGTTCCTTTTGCTCCTCTTCCACATCATGCAATACAAAGCGCGTGTCAGGCACGTACCCGGCCTCCTTCATGTGCACAGCCAATCTCCTCAGCTCTGCGTGGATTTCCTCAATTTGTGGATGCAATTTGTCTTCTACCAGGAATGTATGGACCTGGTTGTCCACCTCAATGCAGCTGTGCCCTGCTTCCTTTCTGACACCTCTGTCCTCCATCATCTTTCTCACCTTCGCCTTATCGTCCCACCTGCCAGCCGCAGCATATATGTTCGATAACAACACGTATGCTGCAGCATGCTGTGGATCACTCTTGATGATGCTTTTGGCTGCACGTTCTGCTACCTCCACAGCACCATGAGTTCTGCAGGCACTAAGTAAGATCCTCCAAATCCGAGCACCTGGTTGGGTTGGCAGTTTGTTAATGAAGTCCTCCGCCTCATCCAGTCGCCCTGCACGGCCAAGAAGGTCCACCATACAGCCAAAATGCTCCACCGTAGGGGCAAGGCCATGATCTCGACTCATGGAATCAAAGTAGCGACGGCCATCATCTACTAGGCCCACATGACTACATGCAGAAAGTAGAGATATAAAGGTGACTCCATTGGGCTTCAAGCCTTCCTTTTGCATCTGTTCAAATAGTTGCAGGGCCTCCCTACCACATCCATGCTGAGCATATCCTGCAATTATTGCACTCCATGAGATGACATCTCGTTGGCCCATATTGTCGAAAACTTGACGTGCATCCTTCATGCTCCCACATTTCGCATACATGTCAACAAGGGCAGTCTCCAGTTTTATATATGATGCAACTCCAGCTTTGCCAATATGAGCGTGGACCTCTTTGCCCTTTTCCAGGGTTCCTAGGCTGGCACACGCATTGAGAACACAAACAAATGTGACCCTGTTAGGTGTCACCCCTTCCAGCTGCATCTGCTCATACATCTGAAAAGCCTCCCTACCACATCCATGTTGAGCATATCCTGTGATCATAGCATTCCATGAGACCACATTTCGTTCAACCATATTGTCGAACACTAGACGCGCATCCTTCATGCTCCCACATTTTGCATACATGTCAGCAAGGGCAGTCTCCAGAATGACATCTGCCGCAATTCCAGCTTTGATGATGTCAGCATGGACCGCTTTGCCCTTTTCCAGGGCTCCTAGGCTGGCACATGCATTGAGAACAGAAATAAAAGTCACGCTGTTGGGCATTACCCCTTCCCGTTGCATTTGCGCATAGGTCTTCAAAGCTTCTCTACCATGCCCCTGGTGGGTATATCCCGCTATCATTATAGTCCAAGTAAACAGGTTTCGTTCGGGCATCTTGTCGAACACTTGGCGTGCATCTACCACCCTCCTGCACTTGGAATACATATTCATTAGCGTGTTGGATATGAAGATATTTGGCTTGAATCTACTTTGGATAATGTGGGTGTGCACCTGCTTTCCCTCTGCTAGGGCTTTCAAGTTGATGCACTCCTGCAAGAGACAAAAATATGTATGGGAGTCAGCCTGAATGCCTTGTTGGTTCAAAATGTTCAGTGCCTCTTTCAGTTGTCCTGCCTTACATAGCATCCTTATATCTCCACAAGTGCGTGAAGAGTTCTTGTTGACTCCCTCTCTTGGTCCTCTTTCCAAAGTAGTGGTCATGGTGGAGGCATTAACCCCGCTGCCATTCTCATGTCCGACAATTAACTGCGCTTGGTTCGCCGCTGGTATCCTGCATGACTCCAGTCTCTTAGCTACAAATTTATATTATGCTCACACCTACATATAAAGGGATCCTAGATACTTCAAAGAAAGGTCCCTCCATTCTTGATGCATATCAACAGGGTTACAAAAGCCTTGCAGTCATCTGATTCTGCATGAAGACAATACCCATTGCATTCTTGGCCTGGAGCTCCATGGTACATATCGACATTACAACCACCGCCTGATTGTGCTTGACGTTCTAGCATGGCAGCAAGCTCTGCTTTCACCCAAGGGGGATTCAACCGACCGTCAATCCAAAGGACCTCCTTTGTGCGCTTGTGTCTGAAGTCTGGCGATCTTGGACCTCTCTGTAGAAACCGCTAAGCAGTAATGCCTTTAACGTCAGCCCATATGCACCAAGGTACAGCCACCAAATCTCCACAAGCATCACTTCAAACAACAGGACACACCATTGAACAAACGAACTTCAGTGCGATTCAATTCACAATCAGCTGATTCAAGAAAGAAAAAACAGCTAGGTAGGTTTGACAGACACAGATTTTGGGCATTGATCAATTAACTGAAACAATTGTCCAATCTACAGATGTACATATCACACCTAACCCATTCACAAAGGAGCACTGTCCTTGATCCTAGATAAGAAAAAATCAGTGGACAAAATACAGATAGCCTCACCTTATCAGACCTGTTGTCCCACCACTGCGAAGGATCTGACATGAACTCCTTCCAAAGCAGATCTATGCTCATTGTTTGGCCTGGATGCAAGCACCACTAAACCATAGATCTTTAACAGCTCCTAATTGTGGGCGTCGCTCGTGAATGCTCTCCATTTTATTAACTCTCTCTCCCTCTCTTCGCCCGCCCCTGCCCTTTATCGAGGAGTGTGATTGGCAGTGCGATCACAGTCACACGGGTCCGACCATAAGCAAAGCTCATTGACCAAATTGTGTGGAGTTTATGCGCATCGAACACATAAGGGAGCATAGATCGTTCCAACGCAGAAAACGTCGACACCACAAAAGAATACGCAAAGAGTTGCAATGTCCATACCTATCTTCGGTTTTCCTGAAGGCTGGGGAGCCGTAACAGCCATCAATTGGAAGGGTCTTGCCCAGCTGGACGCCCATTCCAGTTCCGCATCCTGGCCCGCTAATCTGATGCATGATGTAAGTCCTGCTGCCCATTCACCGCAAGGAGAAGGCAGCGCCTTTTTTAAGGCGTCTACCTGGGCTGGCAGTACAGCACCAGAGCACCCTGCCATCGCTCCAGAGATCGAAGAAGGGCCACAGTGAGAAGAAGGGCCCGTGTGGGATGAAGGCACTCAGGGTGGATGAACACGTGTCCTAGATATGTAAACCTGGACGTTGGCTTTGCGAGAGAGAGAGAGAGAGAGAGAGAGAGAGAGAGAGAGAGCAGGGAATTCACATTGCGGGAAAATTAGGGGCAGACCTGAAGGCGGAAGGTGTGTGGGTTTGGGCAAGAGAGGAGGGATCAGGAAGAAATTGGCGGCGTCATGGCACTGACCAACTTCATTCTCACTGTGGTGGGCGTGGGCGCGGCATACATTGTGTTGCAAGGGGACGTGCGCAGGTCGGCCGTGACACTACGCCGAAATTTGAAGCACATCCGCCATTGGCTGGAGCAGGAGCATCCCTCCCCTGAGTCTGGTATCAAGTATGTGAAACCCTCTCTCTATTTGTCTCTCTGAATGAAATGGTGTTGCTGCAGTATGCAATCCGAGCAGTTAAGGTAGAGGCCTACAGTGACAGGAAATTTTGTCTAATCTGAAGTTGATGCAAATGCACCTCGTCACTCCCCTATAACTGGTTTATCGTTGGCTGCGCTCTAGCGCTTTGGTGATTCTGGGCTGAACTCGATACCCTGGTGGGTAAAACTGGATTGGAAAGAGAGATCTTATGGCTCCGTTGGTCGGTATCCCGCATTTGCTATGTCTTATAGTACACGGTCACTGAGTTCATCTATTGGAGGCTACTGCAAGTGCAGGGTAATGAGCAGAGGTTCTAGATCTTGTTTCCTGGGCGTATACTGGGTGCTTCGACGCTATTGTAATTATCGCAACGGTCCTGGAGGTTGTAAACCCATAAATTTCGGCTCTTTTACCCACTCAATCCACTCTTGTACTAAATTCCAGCTTTCCCACTAGCATCAGAAAGATGAAGTCTTCGGATAGAACACAAGTTTAGTGGTTGGCATGTGTGTCTTAATCTGAAGTTCATGCTTCCAGTCGAGGAGTCTTGCAGCCCCAGTGTACCTGTTTGTGGATTTCGTTGTGGTCCTGTGGAGAATTACTCAGTACTGATTGGCATTTTCCTTTGTGCAGGGCTGGGCAGGCTAAGGTCAGGGAGGTAGAGCCCAGAGCATCAGAAAAGACTGCAGTGAAAGAGGAGAAGCACTAGGCGTGTTGCTTGCAGGAAACTTCTTCAATTTAGGGTTCTTTGCAGGTCATTCTCATGGATTGTGCGGTTGACTCTGGTATGTTGTTATCTCTTTCTCGGGGAAGTAGGACCAACTCAATGTATGCTGATTCACTGCCAAGTTTATTGCAGCGATCAGTCTGATGAGCACTTGGGAGGGCCTTGAAAGAAGCCCCAATTATCTCCAAAGAGTTGACTCCATGATGACATTTGACTCTAAAAGGGGCCTTAATGTTGAGCGTTCTGTCTCCCTTATCCTCTGTCCCCAGTTTCAACAAGGATCATTGATGGACTGTGTCCCTCTTGTTACAATATGTAGTACGTCTTATATTTCTTAATATACCCGTCCCCTCAGGTTGAAACCCCTTAAATCTGTTCAGTCCCACTTTGCAGGAATTTGGAAACAATCACCATCACAGTAGTGAGTACTTTGTTTTGACTCCTCTCTATGTAACATTGTTTTTTTCCATGTTACATGTCTCAAAAGGTCGCACTGATGGGTGATGCAGACTCCTTCACTTATGGTCATCCTTCATCGACTATCATGTTGCTCCCAGACAATCTGGAGTGTGGGAGTTGGTTTTCATCTGTATCCAGGGTATGGGTACATTTGGGCAGCTTGAGGGTTGAAGGGATCTTCACAGGCCTAGAGAGTAGTTTTAAATATCTTCACATGCGCCATCTTTTTCAGATTTTGATGTGATTTGATGTTAGTAAACATGTACAGACTACTTTAGCCAGCACTACGCACAGCAAGACTGTAGCTGGCCCTGCTATGTGAATACATTCTAAAACTAGTATCTTGCATTGTAATTTAGGAGGATCCTGTGCTGATGAAAAGGTGCTGCACTGCATATGTAAGGCCATCCCCCTATGAAAAATACGAGCCCCTGCGGGTTCACATGTACTCAGAGAGATGTTGGAACAATGCCCCTTGTCACACACAATCAAGACCACATTGAAGGTGAAGCACCTTCAGGCCTGAGATAGAGGGTAAAAAACTTAGCTGGGATCTATCCCATACAACAACCCAGCGGCCAATTGCATCCTCACACCCCACTGACCAAATCATTTAAGCACTTACCACGTGATCAACTGCTAATATTATGCTGTCATTGAACTTTGCCCAGTGAGCCTAGATGTCAGATTCAGACTTCTACCTTCCGCATCCACACAGTTAGATTGAATTCCAACTGAAGAAACCTTGCCACGGGAACATGATTTGAAATGGAAGCCACGCTGACATGTTAAGGTTTGTACTTGCTCATGCTTATCCCAACCTGGCCTTTGGACTCTATTTGGTGTCCATGCTTTTGTACACAGACTCACCCACCACCACACATTGCTGAGTACCACACACACCTTTGACTCTGTCTAACCTGCAGTATCCATGTTACACTTGGCCTCATGCTGAGCATGTGCAGTAAGACGGTCATCTACAAAGTGAGTCCACTGACTAGGGTCAGCCATCCCTGCATTAACTGGCGCCCTGTGTGAAAGAGAAATACACTTCCTATCATACATAACTGGAAAGGACTAAACTTATTAGTGCTGGAGCGCACTGCTGTTCTGCTGTTCTGTATGCAAATGTTACAAGGCCGGGGGGTCATCAAGAGCACAAGTCTAGCAAGAAACTTGGCAACTTCATACCTTAACTTCAACTCTCACAACTTCTGACCATTTGAAAATTAGGAATATATTCTGGTTGATTGTTCTCTTTGCAAACTTCTATCAACAATGAGAGCATGCTCCTCCTGAATTTTCGCACTCTTAACCTGGGTACACATTCAGAAGACCAATTTTCAGATGGAAAGTTTTTGGGGCTCAATTTTTGGATGACAGATTACCAATATATTTAGTCAAACTTCCCCATTATGTTAGCCACTTTCAGTAGTCAACTTGTGTTGAAAACCAAAACAGTAGGACAGCCTGCCCTTGCATGGACTGTTCTGACTCCAGAAATCTATTAAAACGTTCAGCCGCTGTGAGGCTAGATTCCGGGTTTATTCCTCTCTATCCCAGGAAATTACCTGCATTGGGGATGTATGCCTTGTAGAGCGAGCACGCTAAATAGGGGGGAATCTTCCAACAACTTAACACAAAGAGCCACTTTTCATCCAACACAAGTACACCAAATGAGATAAAATATGCAGCACCCGTTCTCTTGAGTGCTTTGATTTATATAGTACTTAAGCAAGTAATCTTATCTAGGCCAAATGGCTGCCTTCTATTGGTTAGCCAGATGCCATCCTAGCTGGACCACACAAACCTGCCACATCCTCTAATCTGATCCTAATCTAACTGTTAACTAAAGACAACATCAACTTAATATAGCCAGCTGTACCAACATCTAATGTGTAACGGGTACTCCACCTACATCCAGCTAAGTTTAACTGAAAGCCTCATCCGGTGTGTGCTAGAGATGGCATCAGATTGTACCAGGCTTGGGGTTTTTCCACTTTGATCTTTTCTCCTTCGCCCACCTTGCAGGGCAAGGTTTTGTTCATTTGGTTTTTTCATCCCAAGCTTGATTGGATGCCTAATTTTGTTATAGATCCCTTGTTCACTTTTCCTTGATTGCTCGCTGGACTTGCTTAGTTAGTGGGGCCTTAAGCCTCACATATGTAAGGGCTTGATTCCCACCTGCTGGCTTTTGGGCATGGATGAATGGTATCGTGGATGGAGCAGGATGGTGATGCTCATTCAGGCTAACTCAAAGACTAACTATGGCTCAGATTCGACAGATTGCAGGCGGGAGAGAGGAGCCTTAGTTGGAGTATAAATCACCTATCTATTTTCCACATTCAAACATGTCAAGTCAAATGTTAGAGTGCAAAGAACTAAGACACATGGACTGAACCAGCCAGATGAGGAGTGGAAGAGTGTTGTGGGAGGAGCACATACTATCTACCTGGAAGAATTTCAGTGATAAGGTAAGGGCCATCTATGCGCCGTTTAGCCTTAGAGACTTGCTTCCCTAGTTGCAATCGGACACAAACAGATTGTCCTAATTTAAAAGACTCAGAATAAACAACCTACGGTTATAATACTTAGCCTGAGATGCCAGAGCAAACTGGATATTGGACTTGGCAATCTCACGAAGCTGCCGGCGTTTAGCATCCATAGTAAGCACACGTTTAGTGGCCGACACCTGCAACCACGAAATATGCAAAGAGGTACGGCACTTCCTGCCATACAACAACTTAAAAGGAGAAAGCTCAGTACTAGCATGAATAGAGTACGATAAGCAAACAACAGAGTTGGAACAACCATGTCCCACTCGTCAATCAAAGTCCCATTCTTCTCCAACATCTGACACATGGTCTTGTTAAAACGCTCCGTCAAGCCACTGCATTGGGGGTTATAAGGGGCAGTCACCACATGACTAGTATTCACGTTAAACAAGACAATATCCATGAGTTGGTTACAAAACTCGGTACCTTGATCCGTGAGGATCTCAATGGGACATCCATGGCGGAGGATCACCTTGTCAAAGAAGAATTGAACCTTGCATGGCTCAAATTTATGCAGGGCCTTTGCATTCAAAGCCATGCATTCAAAAGGTGGCATAAAGCGAAAGGGTCAGTAATAGCAAGAGCAGGAATAGGTTGAGTTGTGGGAGAGGGAACAAGAAGCAAGTCATCAAGGCTGGTGTAAGAGGCTGCTCACTTAGTTTCCCCATGAGTAAGGGCGTCAGCATTGATGTTGTCTTTGCCCCGCTTGTAGGTAATCTTGAAATCATAAGCATGTAGAATCAGCGCCCATCTAGCTAACCTCCCAGTTAGCTCCCTAGGAGTAAGCAAAGCTTTCAATGGAAGGTGATCAGTTTCAATTACAAATGGGCATCCATGAAGGTACTGGCGAAAATACTTCACACCAAAAATTACAGCTAAGCCCTCTTTGTCTATGATACAGTAGTTGCATTTATGTTTATCTAAGCGTCGAGAGGCATAGGCCACGACATGTTCCCACCCATCATGAACCTGGCTGAGCACTGCAGAGATTGCCAAATCACTGGCGTCAGTTTGTAGCAGAAAAGGTAAGGTGAAGTCTGGATAAGCAAGAACAGGGGCAGAAGTCAAGGCGATTTTGAGCTTTTCAAAGGCAGAGGTTGCAGCGAG
The DNA here is from genome assembly GCA_030704615.1 of Takakia lepidozioides. Taxonomy (NCBI): domain Eukaryota; kingdom Viridiplantae; phylum Streptophyta; class Takakiopsida; order Takakiales; family Takakiaceae; genus Takakia; species Takakia lepidozioides. The sequence continues at coordinate 55,034,381 of CM060732.1, forward strand.
GCCCCAAACAAAACGTGTATCTTTGGACAAGAGCCGAGTCAAGGGTGCGGCAATCTTTGCAAATTGAAAGATGAATCTGCGATAAGAGCCTAATCCAAGAAAAGCTTTGACACAGTGCTTGTCTTTGGGTGTGGGATACTCCCACACGGCTCGGATCTGATTGGGATCAGGACTGATACCAACAGCAGAAAGGAGGTGGCCAAGAAAGTGCAGCTGTTCTATACAGAAGTCGCACTTCTTTGCTTTAACTTTAAGTCCTGCGGCACGAAGTCTGCATACCACTCTTTGCAAGTCCAACATATGAGCTTCAAAGGTAGTAGAGTAAACATTGATGTCATCTCTATAAACAAGTGCACATTCCCATCGTAAGTTACCGAGACCACATCCATCAGTCGCTGAAATGTAGCAATGGCATTACAAAGCCCAAAAGGCATGGTCTCAAACTGATACATGCCCATCCTGCATGTAAAAGCAGTGAGGGAGTGAGAGGTACTTGCCAGAACCCAGCAGCAAGATCTAAGGATGAGAAAATCGTGGCACCATTGAGCTGATCTAATGTCTCATTAATGCGAGGAAGAGGGTACACATCACGTTTAGTAAGAGCATTCAACCGGCGAAACTCAACACAAAATCGAGTGAAGCCATCCTTCTTACCTACTAACACAATAGGGCTGGCCCATGGAGAGATAGAGGGAGTGATTACGCCTGCATCAAGCATGCGGGTGATTTCCTCCTGGATGATCTTGCATTCACGAACACTTTCCCGGTAGGCATGTTGTTTGACAGGGGAGCCATCAGTGACTATGTCATGTTGCAAAATATCAGTTTTTCCAAGATCATGAGGACCACGGCTAAAGATATCTAGATTGCAGCGAATGAAAGAATGAAGCTGATGCATCTGGGGAGAGGTTAGATGATCACCAACCTTAATGTCCTGGAGCACTTGCTGGAAATGAGCTTCCTCGTCAGGGGTCAGGCTGGGGCTGACAACAGGACCACGATGAGCAGCAAAACTTTGTAGTTGGTCAACAGGGGAGTCAACTAACCCAATATCTTGCAAGTTGAGGGCTGACTGCACAGTCGTTACATCGGAGAGTGGCACGGCAGTCAGACGTGCAAGCACTTGCCCTTCGCGGATGGAGACAGTAATGCGTTCGGGATTAGCAATAAGAAGCCGGGTTTCTCCTTTGAACCCTCGGTCAAGGACACCAGCAGCAATGAGGCAGTGTTTCTACAAGGCTAACTTCTGCCACCCTTCAATTTCTAAAAAATGACCCTCAGGACATAGAAATGCAAGCCCTGTGGGAACAATTCGCTGAGAAAAGGCAGGGATGACAAAGTCAGTAGGAGCCCTTAATAGAAGTGAATTTTTTGGTATAGGAAAGGGAGCACTGCCCTTGCTGCCAGGGGCAGGAAATTGCCATTGATGCAAGCAGTTATCCACAGGTTGGAATTGACTGAAACAAGACCAGTTGTAGGCCAGTCCCACTTGATCCCGCATTGCAGCAGCTTGCAACTTGGTTTTGGCATAGTTGGTCATAGATGTACCAGCAAGCAAGGTCACAGGCGACAGATTGACTTTGTAAGGACTGCCCTCTCCGTTGTGCAGCCACATCACATGTCCCATGATGTCAAGGCTAGCTTCAGCCCCTTGCATCCAATCCAGACCTAACAAAAACTGTTCCCCAAGAGTGACAATACATGTCAGTACCACGCTTTTGCCACTGACTCTGATGGGCAAGGTGACCAAGCCTATAGGTTCATAAGCAGTCCCATCTGCAATGGAAACAGACAAACCCTTGGCTGATTGCAGTTTAAGTCCTAAGATGCGAACCACACTGAGAGGGATGGCAGACATTGTACACCCTGTATCAATAATGCAGGAGAATGAAAGGTGACCAACATGACATTGGGTCATCAATGGATACACTCTGAGTTCGCTGACCTTGCGAAGGGCCTTACAATGTAGCAACTTGAAATCTTGAGATAGGACCGCACTTACCAGGGAGAGAGGGCTGAGGAGACGATCGCCTGGCACCCTCACAGACGACCGTTTTAAAGCTCCCTTCTTCTCCTTTTTAAGCTGCTCAATTAAAGCTAGCAAATCTGACTGATAAGGGCACCAGCGAGTGTAGTGTTCCATGGACTTACAGATCATGCAAGCGGATAATGAGGCTTTATTCACATACCTCGTGCCGGGTTGGGATTTGCCCCTAAAGCCACCCTGCATGGGCTCTTGTTGATTCTGGCTAGAAGGATCAGATCCCGAGGCACGCCAAGTAGCCTCATTTTTCATCGCCAGGAACTGTTCTTGAACATCACTACGAAACTGGCTCAACTCATGAACCAACGTGGGCAGTAGCTGATCTGTAGTAATGGTCACCTCAGGATGCACATCAGCGAGGTTAGTGTCCTTACTAACAGCCAAAAAATTCGTAGCCTTGAGAGGGGAGGGGCTCATGCCAGCCTTGGCTGCCTTCAATCTAAGTCGTTCCTCCAGTTACCTACCATCTCATTTTCATGGTGATTATGTTGTTTTTGTAAAAAGACCCTGTCAGCTGGGGGTAACCTTTGATGAAGCAATGCTTCCGGATAGCTGAGCGTTCAGATGGATCGTCCACTGCCTTACATACGGCTGTACGAAGATCAGAGTAGTACTTCCAAATACTGTCACCAGGGGCGAAGGTTAGCTCAGGAACTGTGTAAGCAATGGGCTTCACTTCGCGAAACAATCTATCTGCCAATTGCCTAGCTTCCTCCCAGGTCAGCTCGTTCTTTCCTTTAATGCTGGACTCAAAAATCTTCCTAGCCTCACCTTTTAAACACAAACGGAAGGCCTTGACAATGAACTTCCGAGGGACAGAGTTAATTTCTCTACTGATCTCAAAAAACTCTAGAAAGGATTCAAAGTCTTCACCCAAGTTGAAATCTGGAAAGGGTTGTTTGTGCATCCTCTCAGACGAATCAATGGGTTTGTTACCTGTTGTCACCGGAACATTTTGATTGATCAACATTTTCATCAAAGGTGGACAATTAGATATGACTCCCATAGCCTCACAAAGCTCTTCTACATCAAGAGCTGACTCATGAGCAGCCTTATCTTTTTCTACCCTCCATGACCCGTAGATCCTTCACCATGCGCAGCTTCACTCCGGTCAACAGCTAACTCTCTCTCTCTTCTAGCTTCAAGCTCACTTAAGCCTACCATTTCCTCAGTCTCCTTTTCCAGCATGGCCCTAGTGTGGACAGGCATGAGCATGGGCTAACACCTCTTACCTCCTATCCGCTAGGGCCTGAATGAAGTCTTCCCAGTTCGCCACACAATGGCAGCTGATGTAACGCTGTTTGGGCCAAAGATAGACGACATCTCCCAATTGTTGCCAGACTTCCCGTTCACTTTTGAGCAAAAAGGCAACCTTGACCACCGTACGCACTCTTCGCTCTTTAACTACCAGTGTGTGCGGAGGGTAATCAGCCGCCTTGTCCAATTGAGTCAGTCCAACACGTTCTTGTTTGAAAGATCGGCCTGGAAACACTACCACGTCCGATGGATGGTGGTGAAAGCGCTGTTCCAGAACACCCGCCACAACCTCTTCCCAGGTGGGGTCGGCCTCCTCGGAAACAACACCGTTCAGACGAAGGTTGGCAAACACAAGGGCAATACCGCCTTTAATGAATTCCCAAAGTCGCAATGGACCTGGCTTGTGAGGGTGGCGCGGGGAGGTCGCGGCGCGGGGAGGTCGCTGCCCCCCCCAAATGCAGTAGTGCATGAACTTCCAATTCAGTGTGTATGTCCCTGCTCATTGTGAACTGCAGCACACCTATTTGAGGCCAGCTAAAAACCTCACCAGCACGCATGCGCTCCTGAAGCTCGGGAAAAGGGAGCTTCATAGCAATCTCCTCGGCATGCAGTACCTGCAACAACTTCCCAGCCTAGGCACCCTGCAAGGCTTGTTCCACCTTGCGCTTCTGCTCACGTTTTTGAGCAGGTGTGATGGCCTCTTTGGCCGCTTCCTCCGCCGCCTCAACTTCAAATTTGGCAATCCAAAAATCCGAGGGTGTATCTAACTGAAGTTCCTCGCGGGGCCAGGGTTCATTCTCATCAAAGGCAGTATATCTGCAAATCTCATCGCTCAAACGCACCCTCAACTCATGCAGAAAAGTCTGCTCAAATTTTTGGTCAGGCGTGAATTCGCTAATGATAGGAACAGACTCAGAGGGAGACGCCATTGCACACAACAAGGAGAAACGCAGCTAGCTTGAACACGAAAGAGAAGAAGACATACAAACGAAAAGTGAGACTCGCCGCCATTTCGCCTTTCTGAAGGCTGTACCTTATGCCCTTGCCACACACACAACACCTGTGATGATTAATACATTCGTTCCGGTAATAGATTAGATGCCCCCCATCTCCACCAAGATTCTGGGGCCGTCGGATTATTCCTCTCTATACCGGGAAATTACCTGCATTGGGGATGTATGCCTTGTAGAGCAGAGCACGCTAAGTAGGGGGGGAATCTTCCAACAACTTAACACAAAGAGCCATTTTTCATCCAACACAAGTACACCAAATGAGATAAAATATGCAACACCCCGGTCTCTTGAGTGCTTTGATTTATATAGTACTTAAGCAAGTAATCTTATCTAGGCCAAACGGCTGCCTTCTATTGGTTAGCCCGATGCCATCCTAGCTGGACCACACAAACCTGCCACATCCTCTAATCTGATCCTAATCTAACTGTTAACTAAAGACAACATCAACTTAATATAGCCAGTTGTGCCAGCGTCTAATGCTACTCCACCTACATCCAGCTAAGTTTAACTGAAAGCCTCATCCGGTGTCATTTGTTAGCCTGAATGAGCATCACCATCCTGCTCCATCCACGATACCATTCATCCATGCCCAAAAGCCAACAGGTGGGAATCAAGCCATTACACCGCGAAGCTCCAAAATATGAGTTCAACGACCGATCAAATTTTACTATCATTACAAAAGCTTCAACAAACTCTGTTTACAACATAGGGCACAGTTATTTTCTACAACAAACTTTCCAGCCCTATGAAATGGTTAGCCACCCATAAGGCCAACAAAACTCTGATTAACATCTAGTGCAAAACAGAACCGAGTGCAGGCTGCAGTTAGTTAGAAAACCGGCGATGCAGCCCACAAATCTGGCAATGGAGAACCTTCTAGGTCAGCAACGCAGTTCCAAAACCAGTTTGATCCCCTTGTACCTTCCCCAACTAACCTCTCTGCTTGTACAGTAACTGACCAAGAAGAAATGGATGAAAACATGACCATTGAAGAATGATGAAATATTATAAGTGTACAATCTTATGGGTTCTTAAATTTATTATGATGAACACATTGCGTAATTAGCCGCTTGTTTTCCTGAAGGACTTTCTTGAACTTATAATAATCTTACTTATGATGCACGGAAGTAGTAAGTTGGTGATCATTTCCTGCAGATAACTATGTATGATCCACATGACTGGATGGCCCTGCACCTCCTCTGCAACAGGCTTCATCCACTTTTCCAGTTTTCAAACACTTGTCCCAGAGCCTGCTCACATACTCAACTCAACTCCCAGGGACTGTGCACTAGGTACTACCCAAACAGTAGACCGGAGCTGTAACTGCCTCCTCCACACACTTTGAAGCGGCCAATGAGATGAGATGAGAAGAGATGACTCGGGAGAGAGAGATGAGAGATGAGAGCAGACATGAGGGAGAGAAGAGGTGAGGGAGAGTTGAAAGGGAGTCGTGGAGCGTGGTGACACGAACTGCGGTGTTGACGAGCACATGCCATGAGCCTTCCGTAGTGGGGATCCTGAAGCAGCCGGCAAAAAGTGGTGGGCCTTTTGGCGAAACCTCAGATGTGGGGTATAGCCAGGTCATTGACCAATCTGAAAGTGAGACCCCTACCTACATTTTCCTAGCTAGTACTGGGAGAGTACACAAGTAGCCACTTATGGCGTCCAGTACTCTTAAGGGCCCTCCCCTTGCTCCTTCTCATTTATCGCCCGGGCAGATATCATTTCAAGTTGGGCTACATAGTGGGCTGGTGCTTCTCCCCTTGAAGAGATTGCGAAGCTCTTGGGCGCTTTGACTGAAGAGTACTTGGTGAGCTTGAGGCGCCCTGCACGCATTGTTTGGCCTGCCTTCCCACACCCAAACAATTTTCGGTAAGCGTCTAGAGGCCGCACAGATTTAGGTTGGGTTCACCTCATAGAGGAGGGCCATCCTGAAGTCAATCTAAGACATCCTTAGACACTCGACACTCTCGACACTCGAGTCAGTGGCTGCTGTTTTGGGAACTCTACAATACTATCTTTGGCTTTCACAAGTTTTTTTTTTTTTTTTTTTCTGCTACCCATAACGGTACAAAGAAAAATGTAGACAGTTTTTGCTGATTTTTCTTGTGAGAATGGCTGATTTGGAAATAACAAAAAATAAAAACCCCACCAAAACACAGGCTCTAGTCTTCTAATTTCTGTGGTCAAATTTTTCAAAGATTGTGGGAAGGATGCATGCGGTAAAATGTAAGGCTAACTTTTTTGGATGTAACATGGCTGGTTTCACTACCCAGGGATACCAAAAATTGGGAGGAAAGAAAGCTCTATGTATGTTAAGGGTTAATTTCAATGTTTTCTCTTAAAAGATAGAGTTCCCTTTTTAATAAATAAAATAAAAAGATAGAGATGAAGATAAAGTTTTAAAGGAGAAGAAGGACCAAAAAAACATAAGCCCTAAACTTTTGCAGGTTACTGACTGTTGGAAATTAGGTCACGGGCTCCTTGCCGGCGGCAAGCCTGGCGCAAGAATACGACACGCAGGTCGGCATGGGCGGACCTTACGAGAGCACGAGGCGCGCACAGTCATAATATGCACCCCCCTCCTCGCTCTAGATGTTGCGGCCTCCGCACGTGCCTGCATGCCTTATCCACGCGACCTGCCAGATCGGCGGGTGGCCCGATGAATGACGACCGACTTTTCTCATCCGCAAGTGGAACGGAATCAGTTATGGATATGGACGGACTGCAACCGAACCTCGATTTAATTATTTTATATGTCTGATTTATTGGCGCGCAATGATTAGCATTAATGATCGTCCCATGTTCCGTTTATCACCATCCTCACATTGGTACTTGAGCTGGTCCTGGGTTCAACCCTCCAACGCGTGGATGCCTTCCACCCACTGAGAACTCAAAAGAAAGAGAAATTTGCGATAAGTAAAGTCTATTTCATTCAATGCTTCTCAACTGGAATCACTTTATTGCGCTTGTTTTATATCAAAGAATAAAAATAAAAGGGGAGGAAGCCCTTGAGAGCTTTATTTAGCTTGCCAGATTGAAACTTAGCAGTGTTTTTTTAAAGAAATTTGGCGAGTGGCTACTCGTACATTCTGTTCATCCACTGAAATTGGATAGAATCATCCACATCCGTACCTTATTCCGTTTATATCATCCATATTTTGGTGCATTCATCCCTAATCTATTTTTTACTTGGAGAAGTTTGGCGATTTCATCCATGAAAAAACAGGGAATTTATGACGGAATATTCCCTCTCGTTTTTGAGGTCGAAATCTGGCGAAAATTCGCCAATAAAAAAAGCTTTGAAATTTGAAAGTATGACAATAAACCAAAAAAAGAAAAAAAAAGAACAGTAAATATCTCAATTTAGAAAACCTGTAAATATCTCCCAAAAATAGAAAAAATAAAAAAAGGTATCCATGGATTCCGTTCCGTCATATGTTCCCAGTCCATTAGAACGTATTAATAATCGTGAGATTCTGGTTTTGACTTTTCGTGGGAGGTTTGAACTTTGAAGTATTTACGTATTTACTCAATTTAATAAACCTCTCGCATTATTTGGTACGGAGGGATCAGCTACGGGTCACTGTCGTCCTCCAGCGAGTACTGTTATTGGTGGAACCGGTGGAGCGAATGTGGAGCGTTGGATACGGTGGGAGGGAGGGGCGAGATGGGGTGGGGAGGTCCAGAATGTAGGCAGGAAGGCGGCACACAGCAAGGGGGCGGAATGTTCCTGGCGGGGCGACAAGGGCGGCGGGGCGTTACGAGGGGGCGCGAAGGGCGGGCGGGCGGGCGGTACGATGGGGGGGGCGCAGGGAGGGGCAGGGATCTAGTGAAGGGGTTGGAGCGTGCGGAGGGGGCGCGGCGGATTGTGGCAGGATGATGGCACGATGGCGTGGGGGGAGAGAGGGGAGCGTGTGTGAAGCGCTGCGCTGCGAGAGGGTTGCCAGGAAATGAAGCGGGGTTTTGGTGAAGTGCGTGATCCGTTTTGCGTGTGCTGTTTTTTGTTACACTGTTGGTTGGCCACGCTGGAGGTGAGGTTGTTATGTTGTTATCCGGTTGTTGAGAGTTTGTTAATGAGGACGAAGTGGTTTTGAGAGGGAGGGAGAGAGAGAGGGAGAGCGAGAGAGAGAGTCAAAGTTGGAAGAGGAGCAAGCGCGGTTTGACTGGTAGGCTAGGGGCCTGAAGTTGAGGTTGTTAGAGTGTTTGGCTACAGATTGCGGGTGATTAATGGAAAGAAGAGCTCGGAAGTGGCGAGTGTGAGCATGTCTGTGTTTTCTCTGAATCTGGGAGTTTCTCTTGAGCTGTGTGTGTTAGCAGGCCGCTGTAGAGGCGAGGTTGTTAGCAGTTGTTGACAACGAGAGATATCTAGTCTGGCTCCAACGTGTGAAGATGGCCGGTGATTGATGGAAAGCAGCTTGGAAATGGTCACTGTGTTTGATCCTGCGTCTCATAATCTGAATCTGGTCCTTTTCAGGCCACAGCGGAGGCGAGGTTGTGAGGACTTGGTTGATGCGAGACGAGTCTAAGATGGCTGGTCATTGGTGGAAAGCAGCTTGCAAATGCTAGTGGAGTAGTGTTGCTGAATCTGGAGCCTGCTTTCCCTGTGGCTCGGTAGGCCTGTGCGCACGACTAAAATTCTGAGGAGGACTGAGCTTCTAAGGTGACCGGTGTAGATTGATACCTTGCAAAATGCTGGTGCGTCGCCTTATCTGAATCTGGTCGTTTTTGACGTGATCTATTTGTTCTCTGCTTGAGTGAAGAGTGAGAGGGAAGGCTGGCCTCAGAAGCCACCGCTCGACCATGGCGATGGGGGAAGGATTGTAGACGTGTTTGTTTTTTTTGTGTTTGTTTACGCCACGACGGTAGAGATGGTGCAGGCTAGTTTAGTGAGGGGTTTGCTCATCGGGAGAGCACTCAAGTATTGTCCGTTGATGGCCCTGAATAGTTTGATCGCATGCTTAGCAAGAGTGACTGCCCTTGGAAGTTTGGCGACACCGATGACAACTGCAAGTTACATGACCTGGACCTGTTCTTTCTTCAGGCGTTCCTACATTGACCACGATCGTTTCTAAAGCGGACCGGGCCCGGAAGATTGTTTGTCGAGAGTGATGCCATGATAAGAGACTTTCAAAGATGGATCGCTAAACAGTTTGCAACTGCAGGTTTTCTTGTCGGTTTGAGAGAGCGCAAGACCAGATCATTATCCTATTGTACAGCGGAGCGGATTATGAGACTTATGAAGCTCCGGACTTCGTATTGAGTCTAGAGATTCTCTAGTGAGGCAGATACCTTCTCGCGCGCGGAAGGTATCTAAGCTTGAACGCTGCAAAGAATACAGTAGTTCCTTGACCAGGACTGAAGCTATCTCCCGGTACTTCCATAACTGGACCTAGATGATTTAGTAACTTGAACACGATACATGTCATTACTTAATTATGCTTCTGCGTTGACGTAGATTTGTGCATTTTGTCACGATGACTCGTCGGCGAATATGAGAGCTCTGGCTTCGTTGATGACCAAAGTGACGCCTGCATCCCTGTCAACTCAATCTCGTGCACTTTTGATGATCTTCACATGTAGAGTTCCCCCAATCTCCCCCCAATCACCAGAGTATCGTGGGAGAAGCCTGCAGGGTTTAAGGCAGGATTTACTTGGTTTTGGGAGTGCTAGAGCATGTGAAGTTGGCGTCTGCCCCCATCCAAAGCGACAGGTGACACAAACTTTGTAGAGCAATTATCCTATAGAGATAATAGTGTTAGGACGGCCCGGGAGTTCGAAGTACCAGTTGGCTGTTTCCACATACTAGTTCCTTGACCGCACTGACCACAAGCGAGTGGAGCCCAAGGTCAATGTTCCTTTTCAACTATCCTGAGCCTCTGGTTGTGCGATGTCTGGTTTCTTTCGTCATACTTTGACTCTGCGTTGGAGCATGTACTGAGCTTGCTGGTGAAGTGAGATTCCCGTGACGTAAGGCTATGTCGTCTATTTGGTTGAAGCCTTGTCCGACCTATTGTTATATACAATCTTTCAAGCCTTTTGTCAGTAGTTATCTGTAAGGGTCCTTGACCAAAGGACAAGAGAGGTTTTCGCACTGATCAGCATGAACCTACCACAGGGCCAAATATATGTCCAGATGCCCGTAGTGCAGACCTGCAACTTATTCTATTTACTTGTGAAACTGTAGTTGCCATGGTCTTGTGGCTCTGGAGCTTTTGTCCAGTGTGAACTGACCAAAGACACTGGGTGAGAAGTAGGCCTCTTTGAAGAGAACAGTGAGACTAGATGTGAGACTAGTGATCTGCTTTTGATGCAGATTCTTAAAATATTAACTTCACTAGAGAATTGCTTTGTCTTGAACTTTGATAGTCCATAAAGTAGAATTTGTCTGTACATGTATTGTGAAGATAACTTGCTGAAGCTCTATATGTCTTTGGTTCTTAGTGTGTACCTGGCTGTGGTAAAGCTTTTCTTCTATAACAAAGCTTGAAGGAAAAAACTTTTACTTCTGTGTGAGATGATAAGAAAGTACCATTTTCGCCCCCCTTTCCTTTCTCTGTATATTTTGTGCTTACGGAATGTGTTTTTGTGCAGATGAAAGTGCTCTCTGACTACCGACCGAGTAATCCACTGAAGAGGACACAAAGGAGCATGCATTACTGCATTGGGTCATTCCAGTGAGACCCGTAGGGTCTAAACAGTGCCCATGCCTCAGTGACCTGGGGGCACTTGCAAGCATCGGGATCATGGGGATTGGAAGTTCTGACATGCAGTTTTTAGTCTATGGAACGCTTATCATCTGTGCCACTGGCAGCTCTACCAGCCAGCAGGCGCCAACAACTTTGTGCACATCTCAAATCGGGTGCTGTTTCTCTGGCGGATCTGAATACTGCCTTGTTGCAAGCTGCTGATACAGGGCACCAGTACCTTTTGCATATTCTCATCGATACTGGGGCAACGAACCTTGTAGGTGCCATGACTCGCGCCGGATCGTCTGGCCACCTCCACATTGTGGATGCGCTTGTTTTACAATCCAAACCCGTGCCCTTTAGTGCTGCCTTTGTAGGGGCATTGGTGGGGCTTCGCAAAGACGTGGTGGATTATGTGGTGTCTGTGGCTGATAAACAGGGTCTGGACAACTGCTTGCTTTTGGGAGCAGCTCGTATCTGGAGCTGCAGAACACCTGAGGAGGTGACATTTCTGCAATATGCAATGGAAAGCATGGTGAAAGCTGGGGCCAGGGATTTTGAAAGAGCCTTGCAAGTCAGCTGTAGTGATGCTGTCATTGGCCACTGGAATGGTAATGTATTCAAAGATAAAGCCAAGATCTTGCAAAGAATATTAGTGTTAGGATCACGGAATCTGTCCGCAGAATTCATTGGCGGGATCCTCTTGATGATTTGTGTCACTTTTTTGTGCAAATTGATGAATTCTGGTGGAACGAGGACTACGGCAACTATGACAGGGGGGTCTAAAGGAAAGCAAGTTGGTACGATGATGTCGGACTCCACAACTGCAGATATCCGGTGCCCTGGAGCAGTCGTGCAGGATATGATAAACATCCTCTCTGTTGTCTGCCAATACGGAGCAGCAGAAAAGATTAACAGCTGTCGGCTCCTCGACTTCACTCAAATGAACATGGACAGTGTCAGATCTTTGCTCCACGTCCTACCCTGTCTCCATCAACCTGCAGGTGCAAGTGGGGACTGTGCAACTTGCAGCGCCCAATGGCCCCTGAAAGTGATGAAGTTTCTGCTTTTGGAATGTGGAATTCGAGAACTAGGTGGGAGAGTGACCCTCCTTGCAGCATTTCAAGCAGCCCGACATTCAAAGGTGCTCCTCCCAGTGGTACGATGTTTTCTTGAGCAGAAATGTTTTGATGCTTTTCCTCGGTACCTTGATATGTCCATAACCTTTTGTCAGGGTGATGCCATCCAATACCTCCTCAGCGTTCTTCCGAGGCCAATAGATACTGCCAGGGTGGTTAATGCTGTGAGAATTGCAGCGTCCGACACAAGGGGTGCGCCACTAGGCCCAGAAGGAGTGCTCTTTGCTCTCCATGCGAATTTCCTTGAGGATACCGAAGCCACTCTGGCTGAAGCTACAGCATTGGCAGACTTAGCACATACAGATGCGCTGGTGAAGAAGCGACTGAAGCAAGAATGGTCCCTGGAAGCCTTTCAAGCAGGGACCCAGGCAGGGCAGCAACATTTTTTGAATTGCATGCTTGTCAGAAAGCGGAGCTGCTGCTGGTTGCGTGTAGGTGACCTTCCTCTTGAGCTGCAGGTAGCAATTGCCTACCTTCCACTTTATAGAGACTGCTCTAGAACCCCTGGCAGTCTGCTGTCTGAAAGGCAGCGAGGAGAGTTGGTAACAGCTTTATGCTACTTGTATCAAGGCAGCACGATGGTGACTGAAGCAGAAGTTCTGGAAGCAGATAAGCGTACTTTGCTGCGCCTGCTTAGTGTCCGCCTGCCTGATTGGTGTCGGGATGTTGGGGGATCAGATGATGGAGCATCTGTCCGTGCCTTTTTTAGGTATGGATGATCTACTTTTGACATTGAGCCTGAACGGCAGCGTCCGGACTCGCCACTTGTGAACAACTGCTTGTTGTGCTTGATGGAGTCTTCAAAATCATGGCGGCATTTTTGATAGTACATGTTGACCACATACTGCCGGATGTTTCTTTTAGCGGTTTGCAGAACAGTCGCATCCTGGTTTATAGAAGTACTCTGGTGTAGCTGCTTGCAGTGTCAATGGAGTAAATCGGTTTACAGGTCATTAGCTGCTCTATTGAAGTCGTTTGGAGACATGCAAGCACTAAACTATCGTAGAGATATGTTGCTTTGGATTGGATTGGATTGAATTTTGAAGACAGTGAGGCAGAGGATGGTCGATGGTGAGACAGATGACCTCAGGACGCTGGCAGGCTTAAATTAGGGTGCTTTGGGTTCTTTATCTATCTCTCTCTCAGAGAGGTATGTATTCTACGGATACATCATTGTACATAATTGGAAAAATCAAGTAGTCTGAAGGAGCCTTTGGGCTACTTGGAAGTAATTGAATTGGTAACATGGCAGCAGCTGATTTCTATTGTTCAAATGTGCAGTAGGCTACTGGTTTCTTCTTGATGTTTTGTACCGCATGACGCATCCAGTTAGACAACTTTTGTAGCAGTCCAATTTCAGTGCAGTATGAGTTCAGGCAGCTCTGTGAAATATTGCAAAATTTGATGTAACTGCAGCCAAGAGACTCTCTCAAGAAATGCATGATCTGAGGGTTGTGAACTAATTGAACTGTGACAACTGTGTTTGAGATGCGTGCAAGCTTTTGGTGAGAGCTTAAGCAGATCTCATCCAATTCAGACTACTAAGGCGACTCGGGCAGGTTACACTTTTGGACTTCCGAGAGTGAGGCTGGAATTGCTCTGTCTTTGGGGCCAGCCACTTGACATCCATTTTTTATTTTTATTCTTTCAAAGTAGTTTTGAATTGTGAAGTTAAGAGGAAGTGGGATGATTGACTTGGGGGACCTGCGGTTTTCACGAGAGCGAGGTAGAGCCTCCCTTGTTTGTGTTGCCAGTGATGGTGGTGTGGAAAAGTATGGTGCTCCCTCTCCAACTTGGAATTACTGATGGAGTATTTTTCAGCCACGGTGAGTCAGCAAGGTTTTCTACAGCTTTTTCAAGCACAACCAAGCATCAGATCCAGGTGAGGTGTGCACAAGTTGAGGCCTGCCATTGCCTCATGATTGTTGGCCTTTTGCAGCTACCGAGGAGCCTGAGTATTGAAGTGGTGCCACTTTATGTGGGCTGTTTGGAGATGCGTTGTGTACAGTGAGTTCCTCCGGGTAAGATGCACAAGACCCTTGTTGGAAACTCCACCATGGAGTTTGGAAAGCTCTGAACCCACGTGGGTTTCACGGGAGGGTGACTTCATCACCCACAAGACCCTTGTTGGAAACTCCACCATGGAGTTTGGAAAGCTCTCAACCCACGTGGGTTTCACGCGAGGGTGACTTCATCACCCACCAGACCCTTGTTGGAAACTCCACCATGGAGTTTGGAAAGCTCTCAACCCACGTGGGTTTCACGGGAGGATGACTTCATCTTCCCGCGATGCCTGGCGTCCAACAAACATTGCTGACAAGAAGCCCTGATGGAGGATGCGATAAAGACAACTCCAAGTTCAAGATATAAGGCGGTGCCTTATCTCGAGAAGCCTGATATCAGATGTTCGGGGAATCGGGGGATGTTCGTGTGGATGACTGGATATCTACGAATCGAGCAGGTAGGGTGGATGTCTGCTTCCTTCGCTAAAGGAGCTGAAAAGGAGATCATATTCTGTAGCTCGAGAAAAGCTCGGACGCTGTAGTCTCGGGGAAAGTACCCATGGAATCTTAATTAAGACAGAACTTGCTACACAGGAAACAATATGCAACACATCATGCAGAGAATATGTCCCTTCTGCATCTGCTGCACAAGAGAACAGATCTCTAGACTCACCGATTTCCATGATCTGATTTATATTCAACCCGCGTCCTGGGGAGCCTTGGACCTCCTCCTGGTACACCGGAATGTTTAAGAGTAAAATTGGGGAAGAGCTATCATTACGAGACCCTCCAAGTTTCGAACTGGTAATCATGGATCATGGCCTCTGGCCAGTGCCCCGAGCGCTCTTCTTCGATGATCATGTGATGCATCTTCTGGGCATGTCTGTGCTGTGGGAAGCTTAAATCAGACAACCGATCGCAGAAGCTTGAAGGCGGAGGGCTTTCCGCACATCGAGTCAATCCATGGTCTGGGCGTGAATGCAGCTTCAACCGCCCATATGTTAACTTTGTTTGCGATCAATAGAACGAGCATGTTTCGGGATAGGGGGATCGATCATTGACCCGCAGGGCTGTAGCTCAGCCTAAAATACAGATCCCACTCGGTCGAACGACGACCTGTAAGCTCACACTTGATTACCAGGTGGTGACTGGTGACCTGCTCTCTGAAAGGAGGGCCAAATCAACTATTGAGCTCGCTTCGTGGGGCGCTGGAGTTGAAAAAAGCAGCAATAGACCGAAAAACTCCTAGCCATTTGAAGGTAAGAACATCAGACCATCTGGAAGCTCTACACCTGCACCATGAATCTACTAGAGATCATCAAGAAACCAAGATCGATCGGAAATTTTTCCTACCTGTGCAGGATAGAGGGGCGATGGCCTACTGTGCCGCAGAAATGCTGCATCAAAGACCTCAATCAGCAGCTCTAGCATCTTCCGACCTACTGAGAAATCTTTATGTACAGTTACAACAAACTCGAACAGCAGACAAACCGTTGGGTAGGCTGCCATCATGACACAAGATGGTGCTGGCGACCTCGGTTTTCAAAGCTTCGGAGAATGCCCGAGGCAAGATCAAGATCAGCCCCCGATCAGCCGAGCTATCTCTGTTTTCATAATGGGGTCTGTAACCAGACTCGGTTAGCAACTGTCAGGCGGATGGATGTTCACGGTACCCATCCTAATCGCATCTGTCGGTGCATTTCAACACACTGAAGTAGTGGTCACGTGAGGAAGCGCTTTTTCACGAGATGTCTGCTGAAGAATGTTAAGACTATATGAAGCGTCACACTCTAATTAGCTGAACCGCTGAACCATTGTACAGCGGTTACAAAGGATTGTCTCTTGACATTCTACTCCTATGGTCACGGTAATTGGTTGCAACAATAAAGGTCAGACCAGCCGGGGCTATGAATTATTCCTCTACCTGTATGAGTGCTTCTCGTGCCTCTCGATTCTGTAATCTGGGTCTTGTCCTAGGTGATAGTGAAAACTTGTCATGGTATCAGAGCTGCAGGTTAGTGGCCAGGACGAAAGACTAGACTGATTCATAGCAGAGAATAAATCAGATCATAATCATGGCAGCAGTAGTAGCAAAGACGTCTCAAGGCAAACTCCTTATCATAGCTACATTTGACGGAGAGAACTTCCATATTTGAAAGTTGAAGAACCGTATGATCCATTTGTGTGTATTGAAAATGAAGACGATGCGAGAGTTGATGGAGTCGAGTCTACTAGTGATGAAGATGAAGAAGTTGAGCCACGATTCAGCCTCCGTCTCAACATCAGACATAGACACACCCTCGTCGTCCTAAGCTCTCGATTATTCTATGATTTCTGGGAACGAAGAATCACAAACGTTTAAGGAATCTCAATTGTGGAGAGGCTTCAAGGTGGAGAGAAGCCATGGATGAAGAATATGCATTTCTGTTTTTAAAGTGATACTTGGAAACTGGGAAGGAGAGCTGTTGGTTGAAGTGGGTCTAATTCAGCTGAAATTAAAAGCAGATGGTTTGGTGGAAAGGTATAAAGCAAGACTGGTTGCAAAGGGTTTTTCTCAGCCTGAAGGGATTGACTACGATGAAACTTTTTCAAGATTTATTCCATACAAAGAGTGCTTTGGCAGCTATCAAGGACCTGGAAATAGACCAAATGGATGTAAAAACAGCCTTAGTAAATGGAGATTTAGAGGAGGTGTACATGGAGCAACCCCAGGGTTTTGTTGCTCAAGGACAGGAAAGCTGATGTGTAAGCTTTTGAAAACCCTATATGGGTTGAAACAATCAGCATGGTACCAGAAGATTAATGTTTATCTCATGTCAAAAGGGTTTTTGACATTTGAAGCAAACAACAATGTCGATGTCAAGTCCAAGAAGAGCAAGTTTGTATTACTTGCACTCTATGTGGATGACTCAATATTAGTCAGTAACGATGTGACGGTGTTAAGTGAAGTGAAGAAAATAAAACATTCTTAATAGTTTGATATGACAGACTTTTGAGATATACATGACAGAAATGCACCATCCACGTGAGCCAAAAGGAATATGTGAAGAACATTTTGAGCAAATTCGAAATGAGCCTTTGTAAACTAGTGTGTACTCCGTTTGATTCAGGTGTGAAGTTGTCCAAGGAGATGTATCCGAAGACAGATGAGAAAAAAAAGGATCTATCTGTTACTCCATATTGGAGTGTCGTGGGAAGCCTAAGGTAATTGATGGTATGCACAAGGCCTGATATTGCCTTTGCAATAGAAATAGTTAGTAAATTCTTTGATAAATCCTGGTTCCCTAGAGTATAGATCTTTCGTTATTTAAAAGGCACATGAGATCATGGCATGTGCTTAGATGGGAGCAACATACAATTACAAAGATTTTGTTATTCTAATTGGGCAAGTGATGCAGTTAGTAGTATATCAACTACCGGATATGTTTTTCAAGTTGTGGCGTAAATTTGCGAGCATTCGGTGAATTGCAGAGGGAAATTCCCATCTTTTCAATCTCAAACATCATTTCGAGTTTTCTTTGTACCGCTTGAGATTTGGATGCCGATGGGGGATCCAGTAGTCGAGGAGTGTTTTTGGATGTCATCACCTCTAACTTACCAGAGGGCCTCGTTTCCGTAGATACTCTCTTCAACGAGGTGTGTCCAACCTGTTTTGAGAGTTTTGTTTGTGGAGAAAGATTCCGGGAGCTTCCAGTTTGCAAACATAACTATGATCATGAGAAATGTATTGACAAATGGCTTCAAGTGCAATGACAAGCTTTAGCTGTTTGATTCTGCTTCAAAAACGCGTCAATGACAAAATCGAGTTTGTTTCTACCTCAAACGGTAGATACATATGAACTATGGAGTTAGAACGTTGTTTCTTGTGAGGTCAAATCCTTGGGGGGGGGTCACTCCCCGTATTTTCAAAACCACATGAGAACAAATATAGGGTGTAGTTTATTTTTTGAGGTAAATTTTAGAAAAGTTTTACTTAGAAAATATGGTAGGGCAATATCATTTCACCTAGTTTTTTAAAAAAAATTGTCACAGAAAATCCAGAGTTTTACTTTAAAAATTAATGTAATAAAAGGTTTTATCTGTAGACAGTATAATGTATCTATCCTTATGAAGTTTCTCATATTTCATCCAACTCTAATCCATCACGATGAAATCTTCTCAAAACTTCATTCTCTCATCAGGCTTATTTGATGAATAAGCCTACCCAAATCTGGGGTCCTTCCATTATGATGTTTTTAAATTGGTTCTCTAATAGAGGTCACCTAAAGTTCAAATACACAGTGGATTGATGTTGAGACCATAATCTCAATAGTGTCTATGACATTTGAACCATCTCAGAACTTTTACTTTTTAGATCCAAGTGATGCTACGGCTTTGAATGAGTTCGTGGCTAATGGAAATTAAACTATTCTTTGGGTCCGGCATTTGACTTATGTATGGAATGTTGTTTGTGTGCATGCTTTGAAATTTTGCAATATTTAAAATGATAATTTAAAATATGGTCTAATTAATTGTTGTAAAATAAAAATAAAAAATAGGATATTTTGAAACAAAGGGTTTTACAATATTACCTATAGATAGGGTGAAAAAAATGTAAAATTTTAAAAATATAGCCTAGTATAAATATACCTTTGTACGCACGTGATATAGAAAAAATACATATAGTGACCCCGTGGTCAAATCTCGAAATGAAATAAAAACGATGTTAGAGGGTATTATAGACTCTCATATATTTCCTCAAACAATTTTGGTGCTATGGTGTCATACATTGATCCTATTGATTACCCAAAATCCAAACTACTTCAACGTCTATTTTGCGGGATCAAACCTAATTTGAAATGATATTTGTCGTAGTTCCACGATATCTGAAGACTTTGTGGTGTAGTCTTCAGCTTCAGGGACGGTAGAAAATTTATAGGTTTGTCCATATTGCACATTGCGATCATGAGGTGGATGTCCTCGTATATCCAAGGCCCTCCCGCGTTTGGCACTAACCGCAACGTGCTCATATTATGAAAACACTTCATATGGCGGGGGATCAAAAGAAGGTGGTGTTGATTTTTTGAATATTTCCCGTTGAAGAAACTGATATAGAACTCAGGGCAGACTAAAGAGCCAAATCTCTGAACTATCAAAGACGCCATGATGTTGCGCCTCGGTATGAAGATGACCGATGACAACTGTTGAAGATCATTTGTATATGCTATAGCAGGACTATGATCCAGCATTGGTCATTGTCTCAACATCCCGGTGGATAGTTGCAAGATATGGTGTCTCACTTTTGGTATATGGTGACGTACACGATTTTTTATTTTTTATTTTTTTTAATTTTGTTTTTGTTTTTGAGCATATGTTCTCAGTTTGATTCTTATAAATATAGACAATAGTATACTTAACATCTTTAGTAAAGGATATAACCCCAAATATCATAAATATTATTTATTAAAAAAATTAATTTTTAATTGAAAAAAACTTTTAGGAGTCAAATCTTAGAGTGTATGACCATTTGTCCATATACCACCTGGCCATCCTAGATTGTATGTTTGTATATTTATTAGTGAAAAATGATATCCCAAAAACCCAAAAGACAATATGCTATGGACTCATACCTCTTTTTTGGTATATAAAAAAGTCCATAGCTTGGTAAAAATGAGATAGATTTCCAAAGTACTTTCACCTATTTAAACATTGCACATTTTCTACACATGGCTTTTTGTCCTTATTACAATTGGTTACATTTAGATATGTTTTTTTAAGAGTCCATAGCAAAAAAATCTGTGTCGATGACAAAATGTGTTTTGAGATTCAAAAATCCATAGCATTCTTAGAGTCCATCCAATTTGCAAAAACATGTTACATTATATAGGTCTCGTAGGTGGTACACAAGAACCAATGTCCTTTATAATAAAGATGAATTATTGTGAATAAAAAAAAAAAATCACATGAAGCACAGTCACTGAAAAACTGCCCGATAACGTCCAAACTGAGACACCATATCTAGCAACTGCCCCGGGGCAACACTTGAGCTCATATAGAGAGAGAATTTTGAAAGTTGAGGGACTAGGATACGCACTCTCGTCAACATGCAGAATCCAGTGTTTAGCTCTTGGATTAGAGACCTACGCTCTATTGCACCCTACGAGATATGTTTAATTTTTCTCTAGTTCTCGAACACCATCTTGTCCGACTCGAATGGTATTTCGTAGACGAAACTACACAGAGATAGGGACGTCACTTTGAGATGACTTCTCAAAAAGCCAGCTTTAGCTTACCTACTGCTTATTGTGCAAATTGGTCTGTTCGAAATGGGCTAAAACTCTCACATCTGCTGGTGATATAAGGAACCTATGCAAGCTGAGCACATGAGCATGCAATTGTATCGCCAATATTGCACTCTGAGATTGAAACCGGACACGAGGCATATTGGTTTTTGCTATTTAAAAATATCACGAAGACTCCAAAGAGTGGCTATATAAATGAACTGGAGGAAACATTTATAAAAGTCTCTCCTTTTAATAGAATTCAGTCATGTCGTGCTCCATGAAGAGTTGTCTTGAAAAGCAGCTTGATGTCGATGTCATGGCTAAGCGATTCAAATCCACTTTGGGGAGATATTATCATTGAGATTGTCTGCGAGCCAGTCTACGAGTCATTGCTGAAGAGTTTCAAATGTTTCTTTTACTCTCTTAGAAAAATAGTAAGTTTCGCTTGCGAAACCTAACATCCTCTAATGTTGTGATTATTGTAATCTCGAAGACTTAGTCTTATGCAAATTTAGGTGAAGAGTCTTGCAGACATATTACTGGTATTTCTGAGCTGGATCGATAATGTTTAAATTTGTTTATGAAACATAAATCTTCAATGTGTTACAACTCATGTGGTGTTCCTATGGTGTTCTATGGTATTCTCCGTTGATTGTCTCGGTTAATTTGAGATTTTTTCCTTTGCTGAGTGTTTGTGGATCTGAAGTCTGTCTTGGAAAGACTACTCATCTGCATTCTATTTCCCATTCTTTGGGATTAGAATGTTAAGTTTATGTTTATGATTGACTGCATCGACAGTGATTGTTCCCGAGAAGAGTAGAATGACTTTTGTCCTGGTGACCCTCCATACATCGTCTATTCTTGCAAATGGTAGACATAGCTACTTAACAGTGTTTATTATCGGACCATTCTTCTTTTGCCTGAGCATTCTCAAGAAGATGGTCACTCTACCTGCATGTAAATCAAAACGTACATAAGTTTTGAGTCTTGATTGCTAAACATGTAAAAACATAGGTGTCTCACGTGGTCTAAATCAAATATTCAAATTTGCAAAGGTCTTTACACTCAAGGAGGCGTTCGTACCAATGGAAATATTCATACTCCTTGAAATACCGAGCAGGCACATGTGAAGGTCGAAAACAACCATTCTTGTTGATTTGGCGGACTTGGTGAAGGTTCCACACCCCTATGTATTCGTCAATGACGGACCGTAGGATGGGAATGTAGACCGCCGTGAACGAGGCACTCTACCAGCCATCATCCACATCCAATAAACCTACAGTCTCCATGGTCTGGAAAATCATTGAACTTGTAGAAGAAGATGACACGCTCCCACAGATGTCGCCACCAATGTTCGATTCTCTGCTATGTGAACACATATACAAGGTCATTTTCATAACATAAAAAATAAAGGCATCTCCCCCAATTAACAGTTCAAGAAGCATATTTCAATACCTGGTTCTTAGTGGAGGATCGAGTCAAAAAAGGATTGTGAATATCTGTCCGCACAGATTCTTGGTACTCTTTCATGAGGTTGTGTTCTGAAGCAAATGTGAACGGATCCGCAATGGTGCCCATACTTGGTTACAACATCCATGTACCCAACAAAAATCGTCTCTGCCCTTTTGTTGTTGGCTACCTTTGCCCACAACAAAATTTGAGGCCCCATCTATCCCTGCATGGACTCGGATATTTCCAAACATTGTGAGCTTGTCATAAGCTGCACAAACAGACAGAAAATAAATCAATCTCTGCATCAATTGGAGAGTCAATCCAACAATGCCTCAATAGAGATAACACGGAGCTCTAGTACTAGTGGGATACACAAAGAAGGGATTGCAGTGACTTACAGTCAATGTGCCATAGTGCCATTGGCTTGGTCACGTTGTATTGACCTCTGACAAGGCCGCATGCGCTACGCCTCCGCTCATAGTGGTACCTGGAGATGATCCTCAAAGCGCGTGCGATCTTGATGCGAGAGACTCGGAAGATCTGTAATGGAGGAAGGGTGTCAAGCATGTTCGAGAAGCGAGGATGTGTGGGTGGAAGCCTACAGGTTGAAAACAAACAAAACACCCATACGTTTAAATTACATCAATTATTGGATAAAACCAAGTTTCTGTCCTCTGGTTTGTTTTTTACTTAACGAAAGGGTATAACAAGGAATATCCTTGTGAGTTTTAGTACAGGGCCAAACAAACAGAAAAATAAAATAAAATAAAAAGGATAATAGTATGAAGCACCAAAGCGACCGGGAATTATTATCCGTACATTCACCAAAAAAAATGACAACCAACAAAGTTCATTCAATTGGTTGCTTAGTTATAATAGGAAGCCTTTGTAAAAGAAACAATTGTTTGGCAAATTGTTCGGTATTCGTATGATTTTAGTTGGATCGAATTTTGTACAGACGATTATCATACATGTATATATGTTCACAAAAAATGTTACAAGGAACGAAAATCATCCAGGCATGGAACGATCCGTTCAATACCTGTATGCAAAACTTTGCAAGGGCGAACAGTCTCTATATACGTATATTCACCAAAAGAAAATGACAACCAACAAAATTCATTCAAGTGTGGTTGCTTAGTATTGTTTGGCCTTTTGCCGTTATAGGATGCATACCCACCCTTTTATTTTTAGATGCAGTAGCCTTCAACACTATCATAAAATTACATGAACAATGGATTGATAATATAAGTCTTCTTGATCAAGCCTTCCAATACAAAGTCGCAGGTGGAATAGATGATTGTCGCTGGATCTCTATCTTCTGAGGACCGTACATCGAAAACACATGTTGGTGCTCTTCCCCACCATCCTCCCTCAACAAGTGAGCTTTTGGGAATCTCGACTTTTGTGGTGCTTCCACTAATATGCGACTTAATTTGAATTTATCCATGAAATCGAACAGTTGTTGTTTGGCTTTTGCATGGTTATTGTCTTCTAAAATGTCAACATTAAAATCGCCCAAAATGATAATTGGACAATGTTTGGGTGAATTTTTAATTAGAGCTTCAAGTTTGTTTAGGAACGTATAACTGTACATGAATGAGCTCTATAAACACATACAATATATAACACATATTGAACACATGTATGCAACATGGGATACAATACATATATTGTATATTGTATGACACAACCACATTAGAAACCATGCTAGCTACTCGGATTGAGGGTGGTGGCCGGGGCTGAGGCGCGGTGTGGGGGGGACAGTGGCGTGGTGGCTGGGGCCGACATGTTATCTACTCTCCCAATATATGTTGTCATACTATATATGTGTTTTATTAGTTCCAGCACCCCTCATGAGAAACAAACAAATTGGTGAATCAGGATACAATTTTTTTCTCTGCATAATATCATCGAAGATTAGTATGTGTTCTTCATTTAATTGTCTAACTAAACTACGATATTCAGATTCGTCCATCATCATGGAATAGTCGGATTTTCTGAAAATGTCTGCTGCTTGTAATGCCTACAACGGGGCCAGACTGACACAGTCTTCCTCGACAGACCGGAAAGACTTCATTTTCAGTTTTTGCAGTTGGTAATGACAGAACTGAATCTATATATCAGGAGTGTAAGCCAGTTTTGGAATCTGGCCAACGGGCATGGGGTGAGTGGAAAGCATGGCCTCTTTTTGGTATTCCATACCCGCCAAGGCCGTCCCCGTCTCCAGCGATCGTGCACGCACGCATTCAATCCTCTGTCTAGTGGCCATCAGTGTTGTTTTTTGACAGGTAGCCATACATTTTTTGTGACAGGTTAATTTTTTTTTTGACTTTCACTGTGATAGACAACTTTCAAAAAATGCCTTTCACATGAAGGTTGACAAGATTTTGACCTTTCACACAACCATGTCATATGAAATTAAAAATAAAAAATGAAAAGAAGTGTGTAGTTTGAAGTGTGAAGTTCTTACACATCTTTGGGGGCTCAATCACTTAGACTATGTTGCTTGCAGGACCTTGGAAGACTCCCTGGATCATCCGCACCACCATACCTATGAAAGCGCAAATTGCTGGAGTCCTAATTATAAGTGCCCCTGACAATGTGTCCAATTGAGGGTGGAGGGGCTTGGACAACCAGTCTTTGCATGTAGGCTCGGCTCGGCTCTCAATAGCTGCATCCCCAAACTACTACGTAGATCGTTGTGAACTTAAGGCCCAAGTGCCTGTTTCTTGAAATAAATCTTGAGCGCTAGATGACTAAAGTTGCCATTTCACAAGCCGGAGCAGTATATGAGAACCAGTGTTTTCTGCCTTGGCGAAACCTTAAAATTTTAAATGGCATATTCTGTCATAAATTCCCAATTTTCCATGGATGAATTCGCCAAACTTTACAAAGATAATATAACAAAGGATGATATAAATGGATGAAAGTACATAGGAGGATGATTCTATCCAAATTTCAATGGATGAACAGAATATATAGCTATTTCTTGTAAAACTTAATAGCCACTCGTGCTATTTGTCAAATTTAAGAAAACAATCACCGATGAGAACGCTTTGAAGATCAAAATCATTGAAATTCAGCTAGCTAATCTTGGGATTGCATTCTTCCACTAAACAGAAATGACGTTCTCCAGCGTGTAACCAAAGCAGCTAGAGTCAAATACATATTGCAAAACTATGGTCAAGACTTCAGACCCAATCACCTGAAACTTAAGGTTTATGATAAAGATCTACATACCACACAGCTCTACTCATGGCCCAATGTAGCTTTCATTGAAGGTAGAACCCAAGACCCTGAAGAGTAAGCCAACATACAGGCCTGCACGCAACACGCAACTGACAGCCCACAATTCAGGCCCTTGAGGAGGTGGAAAAATAACCCCCTTTCATTTATGGGCCATGGAGGCACAACGGACGATACGCCACAAACAATCCCCACAGGGAGCAGGGCAGCGGCTTTGAACCTTGAACCACCAAGGGGACGCATTGTGCACCTAACTTACCAGCAGATGTGCTTGTACATTTCCTTTGTAATTTTTACCTTTCTTTTGACAGGCCGTTTTTTTTTTGCCTTTCACTGTGACAGGCAATTTTTTGTTTTTGCCTTTCTTTTGACAGGCCGTTTTTTTTTTGGCCTTTTTTTGCCTGTCAAATGCCTTGTGACAGGTGCAAAAATCAGCCTTGGTGGCCATCATCCCTTTTGGACGGGCCTTTACTTCTACTGGAGTAATGCATTTATTAGTCAATTTTACAACTTGGCTTTACACTTCAACTGTGCGGTGCTCTTTCCCCCAAAAAGGAGATCTCTCCCGAGTCCCCAATGCTCTTTGTCGCCAGAAAAAACATTTTGGTTTTGGTCCCTGTTGGCGTACATTTGGAGAAGTTGAGAGGCCAAGTGAGCGGCCGACACCCACCAATTTTGGCCCAATGAAAGGCTGCGCTTTCCTATTATAACAATTACAGGAAGACTGCATACGAGGAATGTCAAGCAGACCCACTGTAAATTATAGACAAAGTTCCATTCTGGTAACTAGTGAGGAAGGAATATAAAGTGATGTTCACACAACTGGGCAGCAAGCTGGTCGCACTTCATATCTGATGTCTGCAAGCAACACTCAAGGAAACCCAATTACATTTTGTACAGCGTTGCAGAAGTTCACAAAATGCGTATAGGTCACTAGCGATGGATCGAACTGACTGATCGCAAATTCCTGAACTGAATGATGGTGGTTGTATGCGCTCAGTCAATGGGTTACAGACTAAGTAACTGGAAGCTCAGCTACACACCCGATAAGTTCCCTACATCATGTGAAGAACTCTGAGGAATCGGATCAGTCTTTGAACTTAGAAAGATCCCAATATGTATGGTCACTGTACACATATTATAAGCAAAGCTGGTTACACCGTAAAGAGCTTCCTCACATTGCTCACCGTTTCTGGATTTAAGAGCTCTTTTCAGAATTCAATTGGAGGCTGGTGATCAAATTTGTGTAGGGCAGCCGGGTTGCACAGCTCGTTGCCGGGATCGAAACTTCATATATAATGCAAGTTACATTGAACGCACTGTACTGCGTACAGTAAGTCTTAGCACTGGATCTCATGTCAAGCATGCATCGATCAACAATTCCAACGAGGTTCCACAGGACTTGAAGAGAGCACATGAAAATCCTCTGTACTGTAGCTTTCCCATTGGAAATTACTACATGAGGGTGCTCAAGCCTGATCAAACTTCTACACCTTCGAACTAGAAGAAATTCGCAATGGATGTGCGTACTGTCATTGAAGGGCATGGACGTTCAACCCTAGGAAGTTCTGCAATAATTTTAAATCTCTTTTAAATCCAAGAAACTATTGAGCTCTAATGAATAGTGCATGGAGGTAGAGGATCCTGCATGCCAACTATGAAAGGAGGACTCGTCTTTAGGTCTGTCTCATATCCTGTGTGATAACGGCTGGCCAATCTGATATTCGTGAAGCAGGTCTTTTCGAAACCCTCATTCATCGCACGCTTTCTTTTGACATCCGTATGCTGATTACTCCAGTGCTCGAACAACAAAGTGGAGAACTGGGATGTATGGAGGTATGGGATTTCATGCTGTATACATGCGATGGAATACTGCGTGTATACATCATCGAAAAATTCGTGGCAGTCTGGCGAGTATCGAATGTTGCTTTCTATCCATTGCTGAGTCAAGGAGATCCGATGTATCCAGAGCGTTCGTGGTATCCCGTCCTGCAGCCACACCAGGACAGTCAAAATGAATAGATCCGTGATGTTTCAACACCAAACGTTTCAAATGTTTACGTGGAGTCAGGTCATATGACAATGAGCCTACATGGGGCGCAAGCAGTTGATGCAGATAAGATGATTATCGACTATCACGTAAGCTTGCAGCGATCACCATATATTTAAGCTCAACAAGAAGCGACAATCTTAAACGTAAGCTAGCACAGGAACTGAAAGCAGTGCTCACGCTTACAGAACGCGGACGATCGATGTAACCAACTCCACGCACAGTTCCAAGCGCGTTTTCCACATTAATATTCATCTGAAACAAACTCGTACAGCCCATGGTATTAGATGCCTCAGAACACAATCCAGGCTGTGTTAGATCAGCCCCAAGAGGCGACTTCTGTGCTGATCCTTCAGCAGTCACCTGCAGGTTCAGATTGAGAGCTTCTGAGTTCTTTTCCGCCTTATCAGCAGCCTCCCAGCTCGCGCCGCCTTCAGAAGGTCCCTGCCCTTTTGGGCTGCATCGACACAAGGTTACTCTCCCTGCCAAGATTATCTTCAAACGAGGAGCGCTAGCTACAGCATAAGAAGCTGAGGCGCTACAGTCGAGCTTGGTTGCCTTCAGCTGGCACGATGGCGCTACGGCCTGAAGGCCTGCAGCTTTAATCATGCACAAAGTGGCCATGGCCGCTGTAGCTGCTATCTCTCTACGATGTACGTAGTACTCTGAGAAAGCAGATCGATTCTTGCTCGCCTCTTGCAGCTCGTGACCTCTGAGCCGGAGGTGCTGCAGCGCCAACAGAAGAACCCGCTAAGGGGCCCACTATCACTCACCAGTGATCTCTCCCGAATGCGAAGAGAGTCTAGATCAAGATGGATATATGTACCAACGCAGGATCAAGAAACCAAGATCGAGCTGCTCTACGTCATGTGCTAAAGATTTACAAATTAACTAACTATTCACGACGGCGATGAGAGTCCTTTGGAGCCCTTGATGCAGTCACAAGGGATCGATGCGGTGGAAGAGGATTCAGATTCTACAAACCGTCATCCGTACACAGGTGGCACTGTTTCGTCACGTGTGACCCCACGTTTTCCTCACCGTGCACTGTGCTCGAATGCGACATCACTGGCTTTCCCACTTGTCCAAACAAAACTCCTGCTCATCTGAATTGTCGGGCGATCGAAGCTATGGCGGAAGCAAGCACCCAAAAGTGTGATAACTCTTCGTCTCTCTCGTTCTCGTTGGTGTGAAGAGGGTCCTCAACGCACTTTGACACGCAACCATTCCGTCAGGCTTGTGGCATGCCACGACATCTGTCATCTCGTATCTACGCCGTCTGGCGTCTTGCATAACCACTCACCTTCCTCCTCGGATGTTGTGGAACTCGTGGGTTCGGAAATCTGAGCCCTGCTCATTCCTCTTCCCCAGTGTTTGTGAAGGTCTCGTTCAAGTGCTACATCATCGGGCAGACCTCCAATTTGACGTTGGGGGTCGTGCCTCCCAACTTGTCCGGGTTGGGGGGGGCGCTGGTGCAACCTCCGGGATACGTCCTTTGTTAGAACGATTTTGTTTACCTCTTGGGGATTGGAGTTTCTTTGGCTTCATCAGGTCGAGGGCAGGGAGTGGCTGCGTCCCGAACAGCCCCTCCCGCTGAACTCTTTTCTTCGGTGATTACACAAACGGCCGTGTCTGCTTCAGAAAGTATGGGCTTCATAGATATTCTCAAGAAAATCGAGGAAGCACTGTCATGGCACTGGGGCGGCAAAGATAAAGTGGACCCGAACCTGAATCCATGCCTACTTGTTCCAGGCATTGGGGGCTCCATCTTGCATGCTGTCTCTGAAACCGGGCATAAGGAGCGGATCTGGGTCCGATTGTTTGCGGCAGACCACGAATTTCGGTCCAAGCTTTATTCTCTCTACAACCCTAAGACAGGTGCAATCCTGTTTGGTCTCATAGAGAATCTGCCCGAGTTTCATATTCCGTGTGTATGTGTAGAGAGAGAGAGAGAGAGAGAAAGTACTCATAGGACGTTGGTTGCCGTAGCCACTTTCCTCAGGAAAGTCCTCCAGCAGAGCACATAATTGCTGTCAAATGCACCTAACGAATGCAGACCCGAGCACCGAAGAAGAAAATAGGTGTTAACAGCCTTTCCATATGCACAGAAGATTCCTCGCTTAAAAGAATCTCCGCCATTCGACACCTGGGTTCCTACGAGAAAAAGATCGCTTGCTAAAATTGCTGGCCTAGGCCCAGACGAGAGAAAAGCGGAAAAGACAGATGGGGGCCAACAAGAGGAAAAATGCTCCTGTAACGAGGTTTGCCTTGATGTTTGAAACAGGCTTGTAAAATGATTGTGGAACCTCTTAATGGGAACATTCCTTAGAGAAAGAGAGAGCAATGGATGAGCTAAGACCTAGCATAAGGTTCTTGCTTTGGCTTCCTGACTGATAGTTGGATTGAGACTTGGTAGCACAGGAATGAAATTGACATGGAAAGATACTGATTTTGACAGGAAGAACAGAGTCTTTGGATGCAAAGACTAGAATTCAGATCCCTGACGATCGACATGGCCTTTACTGCTGCGACATTCTTGATCCTGCCGTGGTACCATGCTGCTACCTTTGTTTTTGACAAGTTTGTGTTATTTGGATGATCTTTAGTCCTGTCTCTCTTCTCTCCTTATCATGTGGCAAATTAGTGTATTTCCCTCTCTTACTCGAGGGCTAAAAACTGGGTTAAGGCTCTGACAAAATTGGTGTGGGTGGCAGTTATTGCGCTTGGACACAGTGTACTATTTCCATGATATGATCAAGAAAATGGTGGAATGGGGGTATCTGGAGGGAACAACTTTGTTTGGCTTTGGCTATGATTTCCGCCAAAGCAACAGGTGCATGTTTTCGAGGCAGAGCTGCTACTGGTCCTAAGTCTTTGTTGAAACAGTACAATATTCTGAAGGTTTGCGGTGGTATTGAAGATGATTAGGGTCTAAAGGTAAGAGGGCACAGGCCTGTTGAAGTTGCAGACCACCACCAACACACTGCAGTACATTCCTCACATTTCATTTGCCTTGATACTTCAGGCTTTCAGACCACCACCAACACACTGCAGTACATTCCTCACATTTCATTTGCCTTGATACTTCAGGCTTTCAGACCACATGGAGGGCCTAAAAGCAAAATTGGAGACCATACATGAAGCATCTGGTGGCAAGAAAGTGGACATTGTTACACATTCCATGGGTGGTCTACTAGTCAAGTCTTTTCTGGCACTCCACCAGGACGTAAGTAAATCTACAGCTCATTTTCCACGGAGTCCAGAATCATGAAAGATGTTTGACCACCATGTGGTTGTGTAGATCTGGTTTCCACTTTATTTCTACCCTTTATTTTTCTGGTTTCAGATATCTTAGTGGAAGATTGAATGCAAATTGAATGCAAGTCTCTGGCCCGACACCGTCCATCAAATACTGGAACCCCAGCTCCAAGGGGGGTCACCAATTGTGGCTGGTTACCGATCAGTCGGGTAATTGTAAGAGACAGGAAGACTGTCCTCAAATCTGAATCAGACTGTAGGAATCAGGGCTTCTCTACTAAAACCTCAAAACACATAAAAACACATTTGAGTGCCTCCGGAGTTCTGAACGTGTCCCATTCCCAATTGTGTAGTGCTATTAGAGGTGAACGCTAGCAGGTATGTAATCAATTACCCTGTCCTTGTCCTGACCCAATTCTGTATCATGTACGTCTATATGCCTTTTTGCGCTTTGAGATTAATGAAGGAAGGGACCATGCTTAGATATCTCTCCAGCGAGGTCGAAAGTGATATGGCTTCCCTTGTCCCACTTCAGATAATGATGCAGTTGGTTGCTTTGTGGTAGGCAGGTCTTCGAAAAATATGTTAACTCCTGGATTGCTATTGCTGCACCATTTCAAGGTGAAGATACATATGCCAAAAATCTTGTTTGCAATAGTCTATTTTCCCAATGGATACAGCCACCATATAGGATTATAACGACTTTGTTTCTGGGAAAATATCGGTTCCTTTATAGACCAGTGGCACCTCAGTTGCTGAGATATGAATATTTCTAGCAGGTGCTCCTGGATTCATTATGGATTGCCTGCTCACTGGTATCGAGTTTGTCAAAGGGTGGCAGCGAGAGCTTTTCGTTGCCAAGTGGAGTATGCATCAGCTCGTAGGCATCTTTACCCCCTCCCCCTCGTGCCCTTGTCTTTCCCTGCAGAAAGACTCACACACCATAGAAGTTGTTGTACTTTGGTGACTTAAGTGTGGATTCAATTTTTCTCCATATCTGATTGCTTCAGCAGAGAAATAGCTGAGCGAATGTCCGTATGGAATATCTTACCAAGGGAGGGAAGAGAATGAGAGAACACAAGTAGGTGGACCTTGCTTGTGAGTGCAGTTGACTTCCTTTTCCTTAGCTATAGTGCCAATTTCATGAATATGAGAGGGAGGGAATGTACTGGTTTGCTGTGCCGTAGACCCCATGCCAGATTGGGCGGAACAAATGGGAGCAGACTACATCTGCATGAGAATGTCCTTGTAAGACGTTGTTTGCCGTAGCCTTGTGGCCAAGCAAACCCTGCACAAAGCCTCCAGGATGGCTTGTATCTTGCGCACTCATCACCCCAAAAGGAAGTTCAGGGGTCCCTTGCAGGATCCATTTTGGGGTGCCACTGCTATCATGAGTCGCCTGGCTACCTTGTGCTCATGTGTGATTGAGGATCCTCCATCCTTTGGTCTGTTCAGTGAGCCAGGATTATTTGGCTTATCACAGAGATCACTTCATGTTGTCCAGGCGTGTTTGGACTTGCTTTTTGTTTTATGTAGAATCTGTGTCTTTTTGCTGTGGGCCTCTAGTTTTGGCTGTTTGGTTTCTTGCCCTTGTTGCTTTTCTTGTCTGTCACATGTTCAGATTTTCTGGTGGAGTCTGATCTGGGGACTTGCCCCTTTCATATTTGAAGAGAAACAATGTATTCATAAGATGTTGTTTGCCATAACCTACTTGAAGTAAAAAAGAGAGGTGAATTTTTTTCATGAGACCTGCTTTCATGTGACTGGCAGTTGATAGAGTGCCCATCGGTGTACGAGATGTTGGCCTCCCCAGACTTCGATTGGAATGACCCCCCTGAGCTCCGGATTTGGTTCAAACGATCAGGTTCCGATGGGGAAGAAATAGTGGAGATGGAGACTTTTGGGCCTAAGGAATACACGGGAGTGATGAGCGCTGCTCTCCAAGAGAACACGGTGTGATCACTCTCCAATGTTGTTGTCTTATGATGTATCATACAGCCAACTCTCCATGAAGGATGAAAGGGAAGCAAGTGTGCCTTTGGTCCTTCTGAAAGAAATCAAACTTGTCTTTTGCACCAATCTGAATGATTTCTGATGTCATGTCAGTCTTTGGAACTGGTTTCCTCTCCCAGATACTTGACCTGCTACATTTGATCTAGACAAACTAGTTGTTGATCACTGCGATGATGCACAGTTTTACTCCCGTCACCCTTCTGTCTTTGTAGAGAATTAAGGAGAGTGCTTATCGACAATACCACACGATATGAATGCAGCCCAAAATTTTGATGGCATTTGACCTATACAAACATGGCAGTACAGGCCTGATTTTGTTTTCAGTATTTGCATTACTATAAAGAAGAGAGCTGATTCCGGCTCTATTGAACACAGGTTTGCTGCATGTGTACCGCATTGTCTCTCATCCTTTAGGAAGAGGGGAAGAAGTAGTCAGTTTACTGAAAGGATAACTATGCAATGGTGCCTGTGTTTGTACTGTATTTATTGCAGCTGGATTACAATGGATCAACCATACCAGTGCCATTCAACAAGGCTATCTTGGAGTGGGCAATGGAAACGAATAAAATCCTTAAAAGTGCAAAACTTCCTAAGGGCATCAAGTTCTTTAATATCTTTGGCACGTCATGCGAGACACCTCATCATGCCTGGTTTGTGCTTTTCCTTCTCCTTTGTCTTATTGCAAAAATGTGGGAGATCATAGATCTAACCTGATTGGAAGATCCTTCATGAAACAGCAAACCCGAGGATGTCATGAAGGCAAGAACTACAAAGGCAACGAGAAAGAGGCCAAAGTGCAAAACAAAGGCAGAAGCTCCCGGACAAGAAGCCAATATCTTAACATAGGGATGTTAAATCTTGTGGGTGCAGTTATGGGAGTCAGGAATCTCCACTCGAGGATCTGAGTGAAATTCTCAACACAGAGGTACTGTAAATGCTGCAGGCCCATGTATGGCACTAAACATCTCAGTATTGATAGAAATACCTTCTGGTAGATTCATTGCCTTTGGCTTGACCTGTAGCCAAATGTGCTCATGGTTTGTGTTATATGTTTCTTCTTTTGATGTGATGTCTAGTCCAGAGGACGTACGCTTTATATCCTTGCTCTCTTTCTCTCTCCGTCTCAGTCAATCCTTCATGCAGATTATATTGTATGGCAACTCCACAGTGAGTTTCGTGTCTTTTGAAGGGTTACTTTACCTTCAAGGTTCATAACCAATGACCAGGTACTGTTGAGGAGTCTCTCTCTCTCTCTCTCTCTCTCTCTCTCTCTCCATGCTATGGTAGCAATGTCTTATGAGTACAGTGTCTCTGTGTGAACCAACTAGAGTTTTTGGTGATACAGGCTGAGTTTTGCTATGTGGATGGCGATGGAACTGTTCCATGTGAGTCAGCTAGTGTGAGTGATTCTCCATACCTTTGTTCTTCTTTACCTATTGCATAATGCAGTTCTCAAAACTAGTATAATTCACCATTGGTTGTACCAATAACTTAGATTTGAGCTACTGTAATCCAAGTAAAGTCTCTTCACAGACGGTTTTCACTCAGCTTAACATATTAACAATTCCAAATCCAGTAAATTCAACTAGTGGAAACATGTTTTGTATGGATCTTGCCTGTACAAAATTGAGAGTTATTTCTTTGGTGCTGGGTAGGGTGATTTTCTGGATGCAGAGGCGAGGGTTGGAATACCGGGTGACCACCGTGGCATCCTCAATGATGATCGCCTTTTCCGAATTCTCCAGCACTTGTTGAATGCTGGCGAGCCTGACCCCTTCTACAATCCATTTACAGACTATGTTGTCATACCAAAGAAAGACTTTGAGTTTGAAAGCCACAAGGAAGAGCGTGTTGTTGTGGCTGGTTCAACAAGCGTTCCTCCTGGCTGTGAACGTGAGGTGGTTGGTTGTGGGGGTAGTGAGGACTACACCTTTATTCCTGATGGAGTAGAGTTTGTTGCCACAGTTGCAACAGGTACTGCTGCTTGCCATTATTTGTCTTCTGGTCTTCTTTGTTGTTCTGTTGTTGCAAAATCTTAAGGCTGTTCCATCGCTGTGAGATTATGCACTCTTTACATTGCAAGGTTGAGCAGAAATACGAGATGTTGATCCATATGGCATAAACTTGCATTCCTGCCTTGCAAAGTGCTCAGTATCCGACATCTATTTGGCAGGGTTGGGGTCATCTTCGGATACCCGGGCTGAAGCACATTCGCATGTCATCATGCATGGGAAGCACGGACTTGATGAACAAGAGTTGGAAGTTGCAACCACTGGTGTGGCTGAAGGACTGGACAAAGGGGAGGCTTTGGCGGCACTAGACCATGCTATGGTTGTGGCATCAGAAGGGGCTAAAGCTGCAAATATGAGTGGGAAAAGGGTTCTGTCGCACAAGGAAGTGAGGGAGGATATTGGATGAACCATTGGTCCGACAGGATTGCGTTGACATCATTGGGATGTAAATTATTGGATATTCATTGGGCGCACCTTTATTCTGGTGAGCAATGGTCATTGGGCATCACCCAGGCCTTGGCAGTAGCTGGTGTCACCCGCAATATGGTGATCTTGATGCATAAATTATATGCATGTGAGGGGAGTTGTGGAAGCCACAACTCTCCTATCCCACTAAGGCAGCAGGCATGAAAGTACGTTGCCTGTGGTGTGGTGTTTGAGAAGTGTGTCAAAAGGGTGGTTTCACAGCCTAGAATTGTCAGTATGCAAGTACTGACTAATCGAAATGTATACCAAATGTTGCTTGCTAGTCCTTGCGTGCTGCGAGGGTAAACCCCAGCTAGAGTGAGGAGAAAGGAGTGAACTTGATTTCAGGCTGTAACTATACTAGTGCTGTAACATCTTGTTACAAATATGTTGATTGGATGTACATAACTTGAAGCTGGAAAGGCGTCTTGGGCCATTTTCCTTTGACTTGATTGATATGTACCTTTCCCCCTTGCAGTTTTTGTCCTCCGCCCTTATTTTTCCCTTCTCAAATATATGGGCGTACCAAATTTTGAACTTTGGCAGGGTTAGTTGGTCCGAAGCAGAGAGTGCATGGGAGCAGTCAAGGGCAGGTGCAATGGGGGCAGGTGCAATGGGGGTGCGACTAGGGGTTTTTTGGGAGTAGCCATGTAGTGAACAGGTGTCAAGTGGTGGAAAAATGGCAAAAGGATTATCTAACATCTACAATCTTTTTCACAGACTGAGATTGTCGCAAGTGTATTTTACATTGAATCATGCCCACTTTGTCTGTGGTTTTCTCATTGATGGGCATCCCACATTCCAGTGCTGCCTTCTTCGCCCACTCAATCTTACCCATGAAAATTTGAGCACAGATGATGATGGGACGGACACAAAAACCAGAGTCCTATGTTGAGTTGCATGCACATGTTTACTTCATTTCATTGTTAGATGAAGTAGACTCCACATCATTATAGATTATTATCAACAATACATGCAATACATTAACACAGCAATCATGAATATAGTACACTCTCTGGGTTGTTTACCATACACTTCTTTATTTTAGCCTGCCTTGCACCACTACTGTTCACTTGGTACTACAAAAATTACAAGGGACATTGAAAGGCACATAGACCCTGTCTGCTGTATACGATCTGATCATGGCTGTGCTTTCTTGGTGCCAGCAGTTACTACAGGTCCCAAGCGTCTTGGCGAACTTCAAATTGGGGCTAGTTAACACAGATACAAAGATCTCCCAAGAAACTAAATATACAGGTAGATTTCAGCTTCTTGTAGGCACTCATCCATAGAACATGTATGTACTGTACACCTAATGGATTCCCTTGTTGTTTCAAAGCCTGTTCTTGGTGCTCGCTCTGATGCCTGTGTTATATACAAGGAGCAGAGGTGTCTATCTTTTAAAATGACCAGGTAGGGTGCACAGACCAGCAGTTTATGATTTTCCATCTGGTTGATTGCAAGGTTATCCAATAAGCTCTTCTCAATGATATAAGGAGGTCTCAGTAGACCATAAAGGTGGGCAATAATTGCAAAACTGAGGGAAGCTAGTGGTTTCAGCAAAACTGTGGAGAACGACATGTTTCTCTCAAGCAACTTCAACTCCCATCCTTTCAGCAACCTGCGATGACAACTTCACATGTCAGGAGAGCTTCCACAATTAAAGAATTGCATAAGACAGTATCCAGGAACTCTTGCCAAAAGCAATGTCACTACGACAACCCAACCTCTTTGAATGTGTACACATCTTCCCCCCATAGCCATGCATCGCATCGAGCATCCCTGGCACCCCAAACATCATTGCGCCGGTCATCGCCAACATGTACAGCATCCTCTGGATCAACTCCCAAAAGCTCACAAGCTCGCAGAAAGATGGTGGGGTTGGGTTTCTCTGCTTGAACCTGCATCCCCATAGCATTCAGAAATTTATCCACACGGCACCATTGTCTTTACTGAAGTGGCAAATGCACTGCAATGTACTCCAGGAATCGCTATGGTAGTTCCATGGGCAAAAACTGGTAGATTTACTTGAATGCTAATTGGGTTCCAAGGGGAGACTGTCACTCCATCCAGCTCCACTTCACTTTGGTCTGATAAACTGATTTTGTATCCTACAAACACAACACATGACTTGTGAACACAGATTTGAGAACATTGTTCCAGTGTTCGTTTCAATCCGTTGACATATCGAACCCATGAATAAGGTACCCTAGTCTTAACCATGACGTGCGCCAGCCAAAGCTCCTTGTGTTCAATGATAGTCTATATGCTGGATTAGCTTCAGCCTCTAAGAACAAATATATAACGTTGGGAGCAACTACAATTACACATCTATCCAACCGGGAGAGAAAAACAGCAGACCCGCTCCAACTGGGATGGCCATGCAGTGGATCACCTCAGCAGACACTGCTAGTGCATCAAACCAGTGGTCACAGTCAAGTGCTTGCAGCAGGGGCCGAAGACGCGTGTCAAAGTTGGAAACCACTCCCAACTTCACACCTGCATTCCGAAGAGTCTCGAAAACTTTTCCAGCTTCTGGATCCGCGATATGCCATGCCTAACAGGATGATAAAGATCGGAATTAGGCACACTGCTTCCTTTCATCTTTGGAATTGGTCACTCGACAACTTTTGACCCCGTAAAGGCTGAGGAAGCAAGGGATTCAGGAATTCAACAGCTTGCCACTAAGGCAAGCACCATCCATCCATTTGTAGAAGGCTTTTGAATGAGAAAGACACCACTGCATACTAGTGGGAGTTTTAGGTTGGAGGAATCCATAATAGGTGTATGTTTTGATGCAGATAACTTCAAAACCTGACTGCCAGAAGGTAAAGCTAGTAGTTCCAAATGGATCTTGAGACATCCATTTCAATCCCTTGAGATACAAAACCGTCCATCTGCATCCTTCCCCGCTACAATTACCATATTTCAAGTCTAAAGAATTCCTGCAACAACGACTCTGCTTGCAATTGGATTAGTATCAAGTCATGTGTTATCCCTATGTGCCTTCATACCTTCAGGCTCCCACTTCTCCCTCCTGTGACCATGTCCATACCCCTCCCCTCTATTTCAGTGAAGCCTTCCTTCCCACAGCACTTATAACCAACATCCAGAATATTTCTCTTTTTACCCCGGTTTTCATCTATAGCTATCTGTACGTTCAATCCACAATGAGATCATCCCACCCTCTGTGATCATCTTCATTTCTATCCAAGATAAAAATGTAAGAAATCTTTTGCTGGGACTCTGTACCTCTGCAGTAGCATAGAACTGATATAATTCCTCAAAGTAGAGCTTGTCTGAGCAGCCCGTTGCATGCTCCACTATGAACTGCCAGAAGGGACGACCATCATCCACATACCTGTCCACAGAAATGAACAAGCACTGGGATTACATATGCCTACCCTCAGAGTCTTCCCCAAAAGGGACTCTTCAGAGCTTGTAATCTTCAATTGACCATGCCTAACAGAAGTCGCAAAGAGAGCAGTTTATCTTAATTTCTTTCAACTATTACTGTGCACGACGTACTTTGGAAATGAATACTAACACCAAGATAAGTGTGATGATCAGATCGGTTTCAACGTAGGCTCCAGACAGGCATAGAGGACAAACAATTACCTCAAGATAGAGCGACACCAGGGTTGTGAATACGCCCAGCGATATCTGGCCAGAATCTCGTCCTCAGTGTACTTCACTCCATACTTTTTTCCAATTTTGCGATAGATCTATCAAGCCAAGATCAAGGATTTTTATCAACTGTGCAGACGATCAGAGAGTTTTCCTTTCATTGGGAATCCCAAAAGAATTCAGCAGCCTATGTCCCATGACTCTTTTACTTTCTGTCCCTTCTCCAGCACAAATAAGAAATCCGATTAGAAGTAAAGTTTTGAAGCCAATGCTCTTCCCAGATAGCAGACCACAGAAAGAAACACGAGCAAAGACGAAGCTCGCCAAGTGCGACAGATACTAAAGGAATGTAAAGTGAAATGAAAATAAAAGATCTAAATTCTCAGAGAGAAGCATAATTTACTGCAGATGGTAAGGAGGGAAAACCAACTTGTGCAGCCGGCTGAGATGGAACCATGAGAGTGCCGGCAGCATCGACCAGCAGAGCCTTGTGTGTGAGGCCACCATTGATATGGCGACGATGGTCTTCACAATCACTGAATTCGCTAGAATAATCGTATTGCAACTCTGGGCTGGACACCATAGTTGTGGCTGTTGTTTTGAAGGTTCTCATCTGCAGCCACAATGCTTTAGTGTCAGACAAGCACTTTTCAAAACTTGAGTTTGAGTGCTCTTTCTTCACTACAGAGATAAGCAACAATTTTATCTTCAGATTACTTGAAGAAGTTTAGCATCCATACATTGTGCAGCCAATGTAAGCTTCCAATATCCCTATCCATGTAACTGCCAGAGGTAGATATGCTAGGCCAGATAGTCTATGCATTAATGCCAGGTCGATGTTATAAAGAACGGAGCTTGAATGGGACGAGTTTGAATGCTCAAAATTCGGATCTTTCTCGAGCCTGTGGATCCTCTGAAGCCTCGTTTGACGCCATTCAATGGCTCTGGAGGTTACATAGTCGAAGCTTGCCACTACTAAGGAAAGCTCCACACAGAGAAGTATCACATCCCGAAACAGACAGAGACAAGGACAAAGAGTGTAAGGGCGGGGACACTCAAGGAGAGACGAAGCAATCGACCTGTACAATTCCATCAACTTGAAGACTTGACAGGGAGGATTTTGGGAGCTCGGTACTGTTGAGTCCCAACCTAGCATTCAATCTTTCTCTCGCCACCGCCATCCCTCTCACTTCCGTTGAACCATGCCAGGCTGGTCGCAGGAGTGGCAAGCCTCTGGACAAACCCTTAATAGTTGAAGATGCCATAGCTTGGGTATATCCGTCTACTCTACTCTATTGCTCTGCAGGTCAAAGACCATTTCTAGACAGTGAGCGAACGTAAAGAGTTTCCACAAAACTTGCAAAGAGTACTGTTCTTGCATCTCACACTGTGCAGGCTTCCGAGATAGCTACATTTTTGTTTTTCAAGCAAGGAGCGAGACGAATTCATATGTACTGAAACGAGTGTCTAAGAGAGAAAAGAAAACTCGGATATACAGCTGCTGGACCATAGTCCGAAAAGACCCAAGGCATCCACTTCCTATATCACAGACTGCTCTAACTAGGCACTAACTTCTTCGCCTTCACCCACGCTTGTCCTAGCTTGAGGACACAGCCCCTGGAGGTTTACTTGACAGAACAGAAGTTTTAGAACTATTCGAAGAACATCTCTGTTTCGTCTCCTCTCTTGAAGACAAATACATGGCCCATACAGACGGCAATAGCATTTTATCCTTTGCGTCATTACGTTGTGCAGGATGTGCGGTCCCTTGGACCATCCCCGAGATGCACGGCACAGCTGCCGAGCTTAGCAGCGATGGATCTGACTGTGGCGTGTCCCCCTCTAACACCCAACATCACCTTCTTCTCCAAATTCCGAGTATCTCGCAAATGCTGTGCCCCTAGAATATTTGGGTTTACAGCTTTGGGTTAATTGCAGCTGTGAAATCTCTCTCACAATTGCTGATTTGGGGAATCAGCAACGGCTGACCTGACCTTCCCAAACTGGCCAAATGAATTGGGGGTACTGAGTACGCGGGCCCCAACAGCCTTATCTATAATGGATTCTATTCCTGACACAGCCTCCCATATAAAGAGCATGACTATGGATCTCGGTACTGTGCTCATTTTGAATCATGCATGCAACATGAATGGGCAGGCCGGATTATTAGAATGTTCCAACATTTATCCAAGATGCAGGCATTTAAGAAGGAATCACTCACGACTCACGAACTATAACACAGCATGCCGCATGTGATGACAAGTTGTTGACGAAGCAGATGACAGAGCATGCCAGATCACGTGCAGATGAGATAGGTGGCACAAGGGCCACGGCAGCAGCACCATGCTTGTCGTGCTTGCCTTCATCATGCTGGCCCACCACCATCACAAATCTTGTATGGAGTCTCAAGACTTCTACGACAAGACTTCGTGTTCAACTCCTTTACTTTGTCTGCATGATGTTCGTGTGACATTGTTCTCTGATGTCAATTCATTGATAAATCTCAGGAGCAGCGGAATGCATGAAAATTCTGTACATGGGTACTGTGCAATGTTGGGGAGAGTTGGGCGGATGGATAGAAATTTGAGTTGCGTCCAACAGCCATGGGTCTGCGTGGCAGATGGCAACCCTGCAAGTTAGATCCGAACACCGGCATGGTGATCCAGAAAAGTCCGGAAAGGAGGAGATTCTGAAGGCCGCTGACAATTGGTTGGAAGGAGGCTTGCTACCCAGAGGTTGGGATGTAGGCGAGAGGGTCTGGGTTGGATCCAGAATCAACTGGTCTTGAGTCTTGAAGGAAGGAGATTTTTTAAGTTCACTGGTTGAGGCGCTTCTAGGTTTCGGAGTTTCCTTCTCGGCGATTGGTTTATGTCTCTGCTGATCCATGGAAACTTGTATTTAGACTGCCCGAGATCTTGGCGATCTGCACAGAATGCAAGCAATTGCACAGCGTAGGGTTGGAAGGATTGACGGCTATGGCACTTCCAATGGATGTTGGGGTCGCCTCATTGGCGAGGACACTGGCAAACAGTAACATTATAAGTGCATCTAGAATTTTGGCAATTGCGCCCTGCTTGAATTTTGGAGGTGTGGGAAGATTCCACTGTGGTGTGAAATCGGTCCCTGTATATCGAGATTCCAGCTTTCTTCCAAGATTAGAACCAAACTACTTTTGTGGTTTTAGACAGGGGTTGAGGAGAGGTGAAACTGGTAGGACCCGGGTGCGACAGCGGGGCGTTGCAATGAAGGCCTTGGGAACCGCCCCTGCAGCAGAGCAGGTGATATCTATGTTCCATGCTGTTTCTTTCATTTGCGTGGTTTGCAATGTGAAATCCATATCGTAATTCTGAAGGTCGGCTTGAAGAAAGTAATACTAGAATGGAGTCGAAATACCACTTTATTTGATCAAATGATGTGGACGAGCCGCCCTAAGGCTTATTCGACAAGCAGGGTTAAGACTAATCCATGCCTAAATCCCAACTCAAGCCCAAAATCTTAGTTCTGACTGGCACTTGATTAACGAACTTTACTTGAGTCATCAATTATGTTCACCTGAGGGCCTGCTGATTAACACAACTCTCTTTCACTCTGAGTTCATCAACAAGCTATCACTTTCCAAATGTTGGATCTTGAACCCTCACAAAGATGACAGGTTGGCATCTGATGGGGTTGTGGCAGGTGCAAGTGCCCTTACTTCGCAGTCTACTGGGGGCTATGGTAAAGCCTTACCTTGTCAAAAATCCAACAGCAGTGGCTGCTCTGGACCTCATCCGCAAACATGATAGTGGCCCTCTTTGCTATGATCATTTTGCATTCCGCACATTTGGGGCAAGTCCATCTCCTCTCTCTTCTCCTTGCAAGAAAGGAGAAGCTTTTTCCAATGTTCTGGATAGCAGCATCTTACTGACTAGCTCTATGGGAGATGCTTGGGGCAGATGTTTTCCTGTCAAAGAAAACTATGGGTAATCATGGAATTTCAATGTTTTTGTAGCAGAAGGACTGAGATATCAGTTTGGTTCCAATCTTTCACCTGAGAAAGCTACAATGCTGGTCACCAGCCCAGGCGAGGCTTATTGCTCTGTTCCTTGGTCTTAGTCATTTGTGCAATGCTGATTGGCCCATACACCATCTGTGGCCAACAGGTTGATGGATGTGGAATAGATGCCATAGCCCAAGTGTTCCTTGATTTAAACTATCAAGTTCGTGATGAGCTCCGATTCCCAGCCAAGAAACTGCGTGCTTTGTGGTTCTCGCCACCCGACCATCTGCTTGATATGGAGGGCAGCGAGGTAGACGGGCCACTGCCACGCATTTTTATCTCGGAAATCATTGTGGACGAGCTCAGTAGTGAGTCCCAGGTACTGGAATTTCCATCACTTCTCCAAACACCACAATCGAGAGACTTTGTCCATTGTTCTGTACTGGGACATGAAAGAATTAATAATTGGCTCTTTTACTAATGATAGCTTGGATATCACATGTGTCCACTTTCAGTAGCCCTCTCATCAGCTTTAGAATGTTGCCAGCAACCGTACCATGCATACTTTCCATGGTAATCTGGAAGGTCAAAGTGGTCTACTATCGGTATGGTTGATAGGATTTTTGTATGTTTTGCTGTCATGTTCTTAATTCAAACCTATATGGAGGAATCATGGATGATGTGGAAGAAACTCTTTTGATTTGTCATCGGGGAAAATACAGGGGATAATCAGAAAATACACCAGTGGGGCTGCCAAGATTGCCAAGTACGCTCCTGCTGCAAGTGTGCTCAATTCCCTGACATGGCCAACTCCTCTGCTAGCTGACTACCAACACCTTGCCAAGTCAGGTTCTTATAAACCTTCTTTGTATCTCCCGTTCCTCTCTCTTTTCCAATCTCTCTCCCATCTGGATACTCTTTACGCCGGCACAACTGTGTCAAATGTGTTTTAAAGAAGAAGTCTATATTAGCAGTGCTGGAAAACCTGCAGACTTCACACCAGATGTTGTCAAAAGCTCGATCTTCCATTGCCAACTTGTGTTGGCCATGCACAAGTGTGATGGAAATTCAGATACAACCCGCCCCCCCGGTGAAAACCCTTCAACAGTTTGTGGGAAGGTCAGCATCACAAGGGAACTCAGCCTGACAGGAACAATGCAACTGACAGCTACGGGAAGCATCACCGAGTACGTCTTTCATGCACAGACAGATGATAGGATAAGTTCTAGACAGAACGCTAGAACTAAAATTGAGCTTCTTGCATTGCACTGAGCGAGATGATTTATGGGTTCAGTGAGAGCGAGTATGCTGCATGGACGTTGGTAAATGGTTATGCGCTCAATCACACAACTGTGTCGGTGCATCGCCTTGGTTCCCTGCACAATATCGAGAAGCTCAATGAGTTTCTTCAGGAAAATGGCGTCAAGCTCAACACAGAAGGAGGCATCCTCAAAGGTT
The DNA here is from genome assembly GCA_030704615.1 of Takakia lepidozioides. Classification (NCBI taxonomy): domain Eukaryota; kingdom Viridiplantae; phylum Streptophyta; class Takakiopsida; order Takakiales; family Takakiaceae; genus Takakia; species Takakia lepidozioides. Next base: position 55,078,352 of record CM060732.1, read on the forward strand.
GGCCACAACCTACCCCTCAAGTCTCTTCCTGTCCTCTGTGCATGCCAGCTTTTGCGCTGCGGGCTGTCATGTGTCCAATGGATCTAATAGATCTCTCTCTCTCTCTCTCCCTCCCTCATGGACAGTATAAAGTTCAACTACTAATTTGTTTTTTTCTCTGCCTAGTCTTGTGCGGCAGCCACATTTGTCACAACTATCTGTGGGTAAGGGCAGAAAAGCAGTGCTAAAATGAGCTTTATTCTCTCTGGTAAGCTACTTGTAGCCAGCATTAACAGGGACAGCATTAATCAGTAAATGGACAAAAAATTAGTGTGCAACCACTGTCTTGGAGATATCAACTGACATGTTTGTGATATTTTGTCTGGTGGCAGTAAGCCCAGATGGTGGGTTGCAGCAAAGCTCATCAGTGGCAGATAGTGCCATGTTTACTTTTGCTGGTGGTGAAGTGGAGAAAGTGCCTGCATCCTACATTGAGTTTGCAGAGCGACTTGTGCTTCCCATTCATGGGGACTTGCAAGCTGACGAGGTTTGTGCTCTGAAGCTAAGAAGTCACTGACTGACACTAGTTGTTGTGTACTCTTGTTGACCTAACATAGCTGTACTAGCACAAGTTTTAGTCACGCGTATGTAAAACCTTTATTTGAAAGCTAGTTGTAAAATGATTTATTGGAGAGCCACACGGATGTAAATAACTTCCGACTCGATCAGCTTGGTTAATTGTCATATTCTAGGGACACGTGAGGATCTCCTTTTGGATTGTAGAGTACTGAGGACACCCTGCAGAGCAGCCTCAGTTGCAATATACTGGGGAGAGTTAACAAGATGGCCTTGACTATTTAGGTGCTGTTCAATCTATGCACCAGATGATTCCAGGTGGGTAGATGTCTTTCTGGCTTGTGACATAACAGAACCAGAGGCAGATAAGAATGTTTTTAGCCATTAAGCTTTCAAATCATTGCACTTACTGTGGTGGTTTTATCATTGCAGATCCATGAAAGGCATCGGAGGGATGGTTTTGAAGTGGGCAATGCAGACAAAATATTCGAGAGCACATCAGCTGATCAGATGGGTATGCGAGTTGGTTGACCTCATTGTGGACTAATCTACATTCCTACCTTCCAAGTTCTTTTCATACTCCCAGCTCCACACAGATGTGTTGAATGTAAGACCGAACAAGACTGGACTGCATAGAAGATACAAGAATAGTACACAATCATTATTTTTTTGGTGGATTCAAGTCACCATGATCTAATTTTTTATTCGGTGGACACACTGTGTTTTATTTCATACATGAAAAGGAGTACCTCTGTCCAAAGAGACCTGTAATGAACAATGAGCTGGGTTATACTTCCTGTTAATCAGAGGAAGGCTTACAAAGAGTAACGCATGAGTGTCATTTTTCTTGTTGACATTACAGTTTTCCCCTTGCACATTATGCAATTGTAAAAAGCTTATGCATCAGCGTCACATCCTGGCAACATATCACAGCTAAACATAACCTGATGTTGGACATAACTTTATCAAGGAATATTCCTTAGCACTAGGATTATTGATTGGTCTTGTTTGGAACCCTCAACCATGGTTAAGCTCGCTCATCAGCAAACAGCACACTGGCTTTCCTTGGCAGTTGGCAGTTCTTACAAGGGGGATGGCAAGATTTAACAAGAATTACCCTCATTTCAGCATATTTTATATTCATGAAAGGGGGCCATTTTGGATCCCATTCCTTTGAGCTGTTGGCCAACTTTTAAGGCTTTTAAGTAGACTCCAGAAGGTCAGACATCCCTGCTTCCCATGGCCCCCTTGAAGTATCAGCCAACAAATGCGCTCCCTGATATGGTCATTCTGGTATTAGGTGTGTCCCAGTGCTGGGACCAAAAAACCAAATACCAGAATTGCAAAATTCATGTAGACTCCAGAAGGTCAGACATCCCTGCTTCCCTGAAGTATCAGCCACAAATTCGCTGATTTGAGGTGGTCACATCATTGAATGTACGGGTACATTGTGCGTCATCACGGGAAGAGCACACCTCCCGCTCGGCGAGACTGCCTGTTACTATGACAGTCAGTAGGTGGAGGCCGGGTTCTAACCTGCTCCATCCCCCTCCTTTGCAGAAGGCAAATGGAGCACAGGCCAGGCCCCTCTATCCTCTATGCTTTTTTTTTTCCATCTGGCTCTTGGACGATGTGGTTGCCCAGGACGCCCCCGTTCCACGGAACATAGCCATGACATTGACCCATCCTCCGAGCTCAGGCATCTATCTACCTCCCGGCTATTACCCTTTTACATTTGTCTACTGATGTTTGGGACCTTTTACAACACATTTACAAAAAAAGTCATGAATGTTCGTCGGCATCTTTAAGAAAAATTGGCCTCCATCAAGTTCAAGAACCAATGCGAGCAAGGAGCTGGTCCAGGTCGCCATTTAATGGAGACAAACAAGGTACAGCTCCAAGAGCACCTACGCCAACATTTTGGCGTGCTTCAGTTCCTCACCCTGCCGTTTCTCCTGGTCGATCAACTGGAGACGTGCAACAACAATAGTCGAAATTAGCGATCAAATCGAGCTTGCCATCGAGATAGATTGATCATAAAGTATCGAGGAGGTTACGTATGCACAAAGACTTTGTTCTGGCAGTGAATTAATCTACGTGATGTATCCGTGGATGAGAATGAACGTCATCGGCATCTGAGCAACCAAGGAGCAGCTTAAAGGCCTTACCATATAGCTTGGAAGGCCACCAAGTTGCGCTGATAAACATACACTACTCCTCCTGAAACAACACCTGTCCATAGCATGTGAAGGAGATGTGCCAGAAATGCTAGTATTCTTGTTTGATCTGCATTATATCCGATCTCGAATAATTAGTAATTTACACACAGTATATCCCGTTTCTTGTTTCTTGTAAGCAGACCTGCAAAATATGTACTTAAGGCCTCTGCAGAATATTTCTGCTGGTCTGCATTACTCCTTACAAATTGAGACAAACCTAATATTCATGATCTCGGTCTTAACATTTCAGTTTTCATATGAATGAGAAGGATGCATAAACTCGAACTTGGATCCATAATTTAATACCACCTGAAAGTCGCAGTGCGAGAACATGAGGGTGGATGATCTTCAGATTGCTGCAAGCATCCCACAAAAATTCGGTGCTTTCAAAGGCTTGAAAGATATCTAGCTCCCTGGGGCTGCGCGCACTTTGATTCTCAACTTGGAATTATCTTGCACAGACCAATTGAGCCCGGTATTCTACATATTAAAGTTCGATTCAGCACTGTTAAAGATAGAGCGAGAACTTTCTAAACGACCGGGATATCCTTGATGATCATTAGACAAGAATCGGTGAGGCTTATGTACACAGCAAATAATTTATTGGCTGACCGCACAATTCAAGAATAACCTGGTGTACATATTATTATTTGTTCTATAGTATATGTGGAGGACTTCCGCTCTCAGAAACTAACAGAGCTCAGAGCTCATTGTAGATAGTGCATATCAGAGACAAGAAACAAGAAACGGAAGGGGTGGCAAGAGAGGCCAGGATGTCCATTGCGAGAAGGGACGCGAGGGATGTCCGATTGAGAAGAAGTTATGAGCGATCTCCAGTGTGGCGGGGCAAGAAAAGAGGACGCGCGACGCAGAAAGTAATTGGGAGGACCAAGTTATATGTCAACTTTGCCCAGTGCTTTCCATCCGTCCAATCATCGACTCCTTATCATCCAACCCACAATGAAAGTAAGGGTTCCAAGTTTTGGCGGGGGTTATGAAGGTCCACAGCAGAGAGTGTGTGGCAGCAGCCAATAGCGGGGCTTGCCATGGGGTCAAGCCTACACGTGTGGGCAGTGGAGAAGCGGAGCAGCCTTCTGTTAGGGTCCACAATGCTAATAAGTAATAACCAGTTCCTCCTCTCCTCAGCGACACCACAATGGACTCACTAAGGCCCGCTTAGAAGTTTAAGGGCCAGGAAGTAACAGCAAAATAAGCGACATGTCCTCAAATAGAGTTATTATGTCCCTGAGATACTATTATTGATTAACTGTTATGGTTCAAGTACATGGGGGTTCTCTGTCGCGTCCCCTTCTGTTGTCTGATTATTACCCAAATGGTGCATTTCTGATTGCAAGAATATCAACGCACTCACGTGGCCCCTGTCTTCCACCCTGTCTTCCATATACTTGAGGGACTTGTGCTGGAGCCCACCTCCTAATTATGTCCTTCCCGACTACGCGGAAGGCATTGCTCGTGTGCAAGCAGCTGTGCTTTCTCCCCCACCCTTGCGTTGGAGTTCCTGGAAGACGCTCAGGCACCTCCGCGCAAAGGTCTTCATAGATGATAGTGCCGCAGTTTTCAGGTGGTAGCAGTACTCCTAGCAGTTCAGCAGATTCAGGTGGTAGCATTAGCAGTGTTGACACCACCTACGGATGTAATTGAGGGCATTCATTTATGGAACATGAGGGGACACACTCTCCGTTTTCCGTTGCACCACCATTTCTCTTCCCACCATCCGTTGTAATGAGCACGGACTACAATGAAGTTCACATCCCTGAATTGAAACATTCTCTCCCCCGCGTCCTGCGAATTTGAAAGTGTTTTCCTTCTAAACATTGCTCTCCAATTCAACCATGTGCATTCAATGAATATGTACCATGTGCATAGTCCAGTAGACAATCATTCGACATATGCCATCACACCAATATTTGGTTGGATGGATGGAGAATGAATGTTGCATGCATGGATGGTCCCATGGATGATGTCAGTGCGCAGTATCATGCACAGGGGCGGGATGGCGAGGTTCACTGTCGGGGTTGAGGTGGGTCCCTACGGCTGACAAGGGTTGGGGTTTATGTTTGGGGTTGCAGGGTAAATATGGATGAAGATGTGTTTCTGCGGTAATGGGTCCTCTTCCACGTAAATAGACGCCGCATCTTTCCCAAAATCATGCCACGTGTCCTGGGCTCACGCCAGGCTCCTGGGCTCACACTCTAGCATCCCCCTAGCTCACGCCCATGTTAACTCTCTCCCTTGCCCTGAGTAACCTCATGGGTATGTGTTGTCCCACTAGAGTTGTTTAGGCTATCAGAGAAATCGATGATCTTCTTGCCTTAGGGGCAATCAGGGACTGCCAAAACTTGAACTTACTGTGCTGGCCACGAGGTTAAGAGTTCACAAGAGAAGGTTGCTAACTCTGTATAGTGAGTGTTCCTAGTTGAGAGAATTGTGCAATCCAGAGACACGATGTGGAGGATAGTGAAGCATGTTATGGCCCTCTGCAATGGGTCCTCTTGCAAATGATACCTCTATATTGAAAGCATCAAAACAGACTGGCTACACTTGCTTCTACTCACATCAAAGAAGTGATTCATGTGTTGTGATGTCAATGTCTATCTTACAGGAAATCCCTTTCTTGTGTACCAATGTGTTTGGTTGACCCATGAAACTGCAAATGAAATGAAATGGCTAGCTTCAGGATTATTGAAGCTGTCTGTAGGATGAATTCTGCAATACAAGATCATTGCAATCAGACCCAGGTAGTATTTGTACCTGTTTCAGAGCTAGTGCCAATTATTTCTCCTCTTTTTGGCTCTGCCACTGGGCTTATTCTTTTGTAGGACATTTTCTCATGTGAAGATACTGTCTCGAGACTGTTTGGAATAATTATTGGTAGTTCCAAATCCAGTGATGTTCACGAGCTTATGTCTGGGTCACGTTATATATCCACTGCAGCTGACTGAAGCTGCCTGCTTCTAAAGAGCAGGAGGTACGTGAATATCAATTGATGGTGATCATCACGGGGTAATCAGATGACTCAAATACATGCTTTTTGATTGCTTTTATTGAGTCCTTGAAGTCCACGGCCTTCGTCAATGTGCTGCCAACCCAACATTTAACGGCGACCATGAGTGGAAAATAAGGACAGCAATAAAGCTTGAATGCTTGCCACTAGAGAGAAGGAAGGTACAGAAAACACCACTGCTTGGAACAATATCTAACTAACTATACTTATTACACATTCCTTGCTCATCCCCCAAGGGGAACAACCGAGGGGAAAAGGCTGTTTACACTGACTTTGGCTAACATCGTCTCTCTACCTCTCTGAAACACTATGCAGTGCTCCCTACCTCTCCAATTTCAGGACTACGCATGCTTCACCAAAGCATTCTCAGCTGATTGGATGGAGCTACAGGAGCTCCACATGATCAACTGTCTCCAGGATCAGCAAGGACCATCAATACACAATAATCTTGAAGTTCCAAGTCCAATGATGTAGACTACATCTACTTTCAGTAATAAATTTTGCGGTGAACAGCTGTGAACAGCACAAGAACTATTTCCAACAGTATACCTGTAGTTGTTTCCCATCTCCATGGGACTAAATGTATGGTAAACATAAACAAGCCACAATGTGAGCTGGTTTCCACTGCATTTCAGCTTGATGTGAGGAGGCGTTCATAATTAGCCTCCGTACCATCTACTTTAATTGGACAAAAAACGACACAACAAGAAGAAACTAATACCACCGCATCATGGGAGTGTGCCATATCCTCGAGTGACATTCGAACCTCATGAAATCCAAAAGTCCCTAGGAGAGAGAGAAATAAATGGGCTTTAAGTATATAGCTCTCGAGAAGCCCAATACAAACGTACTAAAACACAATCGTTGCAAAAGGACAGCATGAGGGCCTCGCACTTCGATAAAGGAGAGTAAATCAATGAAAGTGTAATTATTGATAATCTAAAAGTAAGTACTTTAATAATTAGTGCCAACTACACGGCGCTCCCCCAACATGGTGGAAAGATAGATATCATAGTGCACTCCTAATTGTGGTGTGGATGTTGGAGCTCCTTGGAAGCTCGCAAGCCAAACACGGCGCACCCCAGCACATCGTCCCTGCCAAACCGAACACGGGGCTCCCCCAACACGTCGTCCCTACCAAGCCAATCGCGGCGCTCCCCCAACACGTCGTCCCTGTACACTATGGAATATCACATGCTCCCCCAACACCACGTCCCTACAGGCTGCACTCTGTGTAAATATATCATAGTGCACTCCTGATTGTGGTGTGGATGTTGGAGCTCCCTGGAAGCTCACAAGCCAACGCGACGCTCCCCGAACTATGGAGAGTAATCTTAATGATGCGGGCCCCTGGCCGAGAACAACTCTCAATGATCGTTTGGATAAAAGTCGGGCTTTTTTCACGGGCCCCTCTCCAAGGCGTTCCATTTGGCTTTCGCAAACATACGTTGGAGTCCACATAGTTGTAGTGCATGTCATCGACGACAGGATCGAACCTCTCGTTTATGAAACATCCTCCCCCATGAAGCTCAAACTCCACCACTGTGGTGGGATTCGACAGTGGATGTACCCTCACGAGACAGACGGCCTCAAATAGACGGGTCTGCGATGAAGAGGTCAATAATTAGTGAGGAATGTTTCATAGCACATCTGGGTGGGAGTGCAGACCCATCCCGGATGGAACGGGTTCAGAGTCATTGCTCATGCACCGCCATAACTGAGTGCGCTGAAGCACTCAATTCAGGCAGTGCAAACAACATGACTTCATAACAGTCAGTACAGTGGAACTTCAACAGAGAGGCATAAAAATAAAGTATTTGAAACGTACCTTCTACCCTGGGAAATCCCCCTTCGTCAGATATAGGCTGTTGACACAATTCCAGGTCTTGATAATCCGCATCCCCGAGGCTTTTAAGTAACTTGCCAGCTCCCGGCGACATCTCATCGTGACAGATTGTATGATAACAAGAACCCCTGCATCGGAAAGGAAAAGCTTGCAAAAGGAAAACACCCAACTCTAATACCTCTCGTCAAATGTGTTCCATGTTGGGCAGGTGTCACTGGGCAGAATATCCGGGACTGGATGCCCGTCCGGAATGTCCACAATAACCATCTCCGAAGCAAACGGTTTCAGTGCACCATTCACCCAAGATTCCTTTCCCCTCCATGCCTACAAGCAATATAGCGTATAAGAAGGGAAAGATGTTTTATAAGCGACCTTTCTGATCTGAGTAAAAATAAAACAAAGAAAACAAAACTCAAACACATGCATGATAATTGCATACCGATTGGAGAAAAGCACAGAGCTTGTCCCACGTTTTGGAAGGATCACCACTGTAACTTGACTTCATTGTCTCCATCATGGCCAGGAACCCGTCGTTTACCAGCTCGCACATTCCCGGAAAAATGATTCTAGATGGGTGCTCCATTGCATCGTAGGGCTCTCTAAGACCCTTTTTCTTTCGGTCAGGCTTTCTGGCTGGGGGTGGGGTCTGCAGTGGCCCCGGTTGCACCACGGACTCCATCTCATTCTCATTCGGAGTGTTTTTCTACCCCTTACCTTCCCTTTCCCCTTGTCCTTTCTAGGCTTGACTAGCGTATTTTGTGCAAGAGGCTCTTTCTCAGCCAATATCCTCAAGTTTCTCTCGTGCAACTCATTGTCCGTCAGAGGGGCCAAGGCCTCTGCATTGTCGTTTTCATTTCGGGTCACAAGCTCAGACCAAGGGCATCCAGACCGTGGGATATCCATATACCAGCAGCAGTCTCGAAGATGCGAGGTCCCGTAATCCTTCAAAATCCCTGCAGTGTACATTGTCTGAGCGTTGGATGGATCACACCATAGGTCAATAAAGTGCGGGTGTCGACTCAGGTTCTGGCCTGGAATGAGAACGTTTTTGATGTACCTACACAATCAAAACAGAGGGAATATTAGTGAGTGGGGAAAGTGTGAGATAATTGTTTAAGGACCCCTTGACTGAGTGCGCCAACGCACTCAATTTTTGGTTTGTCCAATCAGGCCCTACTTACAAGCCAGGGCAGGTGTGGTTCAGTTCAGGATCGGATATTCGTATCTACAATGAGAGCTTGGGAGACACAGAAGTGCCCACCCCTTTACTGAGTGCGTCAGCGCACACAGTTTTGGGACTGTTTATTCAAAATAGCAGGGCTGCAACGAAATCGAAACTTCGTGAGACATGAAAGAAGGGTGGGAAAAGAGTGTCAAGACGAACCTATATAGAACCCTCTTCATGGTCTGTTCTGATCCATGCTGCTACTCGAAGTCGTTAGTGCGCGAGATACCTCCCTCTTTGGCGAACTCCCTGAAGAAGCAAGTGCCGAAGCAAGCTGCTTTCCACTGGCGGACGTAGTCTTCTAGAGTATCCTTCGGTGGAGTCATAGTTATCTTGTAATCGTTCAGCTGTTTCTCCAGCACCAGCTGTGCCCGAGCCTCTATCTGCGCAAGAACAGTTCTATAATTCAGAGAAAAGATGTTTAAGAAGAGTAAGTGAATTTTCCCGGTGCAATGCAGATTTGTAGTGGAAATGGAAAGGGGAGAGGAAAAAACCTATGCCCAGTACGTGGCTTTGTGTAGCCACATATCGAGAACATGGTCACTGAATTGCTTTATGACTCATGTTTCCTTGTTCTTCTCACTCTTCGGAAAGCAGTGGTTATCTTTCACTGTCGGGTCAGCGTTCCAAATCTCAAGCCCTTTCACTTTCACCTCTGGCTCCACTACGGCAGTGGACAGGCGATGAAGCTTCTTCTGCATCATTTCGGGCTTGGTGTTCACGTTCCAGTGGATCCTGACCTGATTCAAGAACTCTGGGCCAAAAGCAGGGTCGGCTATTCTGAGTTGTTTCACGAACGCGCTCATGTAGTGCCTCTTCACCACCTCCATCTCCTTGTTCATAGATTCTTCCACTCCTTTTGAGGATCGCTCCCCTGGGTCCTTTTTGGCATAGTACTCTGCTTTCCCTTTCTCTGCAGCCTCCGCAATCTCTTGCTGAACATTCCAGTATACAACTTATTAGTCAACTGGTTTTATGAATGAACAAGTAGACAGAGCTAGTGAAGGAATACTTACAGCGTACATGTAGTCACAGAAAGCCTCCCTGGTGAGCTTGTACCATGTGTTGGCGGATTTGGAGGTCTCGCACTTCTTGTAAGCCTCAGCACTAATAAGGTTTTTGAAGGTGACCAGTGGCATTTGGCCCACCTTCTGTATCCTGAATAGAGTGTGGACCAAATTCGTCGTCACGTGTGCACTTTCAGTTCCCTTGCAGTCCCAAACAAACACTATGACTTCCTCCTTCACCAGGAAATATAAAATTGACAGAACAAATATGAGAATTCTGATGGCATGAAGGGTAAGCATTATACTTACTTGTTGATGTCATGCATAGCCGTCAGAAGTGCTGTGACGTTTCCTTTCGGATCCAGCACCATGGACGCCACAAGGTAGTGCCAGTCCTCGTCTGTGCTGTGATATTTGTTTATGACGTTCATCCAGGCCATGAAGCGGTGATTGCCATCCCAAATATGAAACATTTTCCCGGAGAACACCTGTGTGGATAGTCTCCTCGAAATCTGGGCTTCGAACTCCTCGTTTACTTCTCGCCATATTGGATCCCAACTTTTGACAATTGACTCGTCCACCAAGACCTCTTGTCCACTGGCATCGCACAAGGACACGTAAAACACTGGAGACCCCTCTATGTATCCGTGACTAAAATCTTGCTCCAACTTGGACACATCCCCAGTCAGGGCAGGTCGAACGATTGGCATTGATAATAGGCGGCAAAGAGGGATCATAATCTTGCCTCCAGGTACCTGCATAGACTTGATCACCTGCGCGGAATTGACCTTCTGGTATACAAGGACCTTTGCCGCTCTTTCTTCGTAGAAAGGATCGTCTTCTTCAACAGGCTTCTCAGTTACTTCCTGCTGCTGCTGCTGCTGCTTCTCAGGCTGCAATCCTTTTCTTTTCCTCCCCTGCACCTCCCACAATTACAACATTTCCTTCATTCCACAGCTACATTTTCCTGATCTGGCACCTACAAGAATTGAGTGCGGTGGCACACTCACTTTCAAGACTGACAAAGGATCAGAACAGACAAACATCAGTTCTCCAAAACTACACACATAACCCTCCTTTCTTGTCAACCGGAATTGAGTGCGGTGGCGCACTCATTTTTTGGACACCTTCCATGACATCTATGAAATCATGCTCATCGAAGGCACTCCATCTCTACTCAGTCAATGGCTCCTTTGTCACTTCCTCTTCCACATTGTGTGCTTCATTCTACATGCAGAAACTGAGGCAGAAACTTCATTCTAGAGGCAGAAACTTTGTAGTTCATCTCAGACATCATCAAATCAACCATCTACAGGAGCTCAAAAAACTGAGTGCGCTGGCACACTCATTTCTGGGAGCCCTCCACTCTGTCCTGCTTTCTCTTGCGAGCACACCGAGGTCGTTACCTCTGTCCACGAAGATGGTCGACCTCACCTCAGAACTGAGTGCGTCACCGCACTCAGTTTCAAGGTTATCGTTTCTGTCTATCTGAAAACTCAAAAGAGATCTCACTTTGAATGAAACACACTTTCTAACTTTCGTTTCACCTCTCTCATAAGCAAACTGACCATTCTATGGTGATCCGAAACTGAGTGCGTTGGCGCACTCAGTTTGGGAGCCATCCATTCTGTCTACCTACTTCTGTTTTGAGTTCATTGGGCTCTTCACGTCTGTCCAAAAACATTGTCGATCACACCTCGGAACTGTGTGCGCCAACGCACTCAGTTTCCAGGTTAGACATAATGTGATTCTCAAAACTCATAAGAGATCTCACTATGGATAAACGCACTTTCTATCTACTGTTCACCTCAGTCAATAGCAACTCAATGATTCCATGGAGCTCAGAAATTGAGTGCGGTGGTGCACTCAGTTCAGGGTGACCACTCCAGTGTCTCTCAGACCTAAACTGTGAACATCACCTTCCTCTTTCCCTAATGCCCAAGTGATCGGCAAGCATCCAGTTGAAATGAGTTCGCCACCGCACTCAGTTTCCCTGTGTCCCTCTCAGGCTTCCGTTTCAGATCATGCTGCCTCTAAGACTTAGTTATTCACCTCGGCCTACAATGGAAGTGATAGAGCTCCCCTCAAAACTAAGTGCGGTGCCGCACCCAGTTTTCAGGGGATCTCTCGTATCCTATCTATGCACTTGGTACGACAGTCAAGCGAGATTCATGCAGTTTGGGAGAAGGATTACCCTGGGTTTCATGAGACCACTCCCGATGCTTCTTCTTGCTGCGTCCTCACAGCTTCCTTTGGTGTCGCTTCTTTCTCACCGACGGTGGTGGTGTCGATGTCCATGTCATGCACAATGGTCTCCGGTGCAGTCTCCTCGCCTTCCCTTCTTCCCTCAGGCTGGACCGGCTCTGTGATCTGTTGTGATTCGTGGGTTGACGTATCATGTGCAACGTGCTCATCAGTGTTTTGCAGATTGCGCAACTTTCTCATTCTGACTCGCGCGTTTTTCCTCTCTCTCGCACCCGTGAAGTAAAAGGACTACCTTCTACATCTTCTTACTATGTCTTCTCTCTCACTCCCGCAACTCTCCAGCTTGACTAACAACAATAGAGAAAGTAAGGAACCCTGTAAAGCCGTCAGTTATGCATGTGGTTAAGGACATGCGTGTCTACCCTATAACCCCCCAAATGGATTGATCTCACCGACTGTGGCTTATTGGGCGCCCCTAATGCCATCAATAATGCCGTTTTCTTCAAATGTGGATGTTTTCTGATTTGGATGAAATGTTGCGCACATGAGGTATGCCATCGCCCTATCATACACGGATTTTGCCTTCTTCCAAATGAAAACATACATAACGTCAGGAACGCCATGTCCGCGTTCATCCGGCGTCGGATATTTCCCGGGTTTGGCACTCAATGCACTGTCCAGGTTCACATTGTGGAACGCCGCAAAACGCAAATTGGATTGCCATATCCAAGACGGCGCCGTCTTTTCTCGGTGGTGTGACACTGACAAAATAAACAGTTTTGTTCCCTTCTCCATCAATTTGGCAACTGCCCAACTGTTTTGGCGGTGTGGTTCAATACCCTTGACCGTTATTGGTTAATGTGTAGGGCCAGTTGTATAGCTGCCTCTTGCCTTAGCAAACACTTTTGGGATTTGGCAATCGCCTCCGGAAGGTTTTTACCTGTCCATGTCGCACAGTTGTATTAGTACTCACCATCGTATGTTCACCACATGGCTTCTCTGATGGTTTTGTTGTGGTGGAGGAGCATGTTCTGGCAACAAGGTTCAGGCTTGACATTGGTTGTGTTTCTGTCGAGAAAGAGATCTATGACTTGGAGGGAAACGTTCAAAGAACGTTGTTCCAGAAACCGCACGTTGCACAGAAACACAAGGAATGGAGAGTTCTTCCTGGAAAATATAGTGTGTTCCAAAGCGAGAGGAGACAATCCGGTGGCTCCATTGTGACTCCTGGGACAGCTACCTCTGTCGTTCAAGGAAAGTGGCATGTGACTGTGAAGCAGGAGGACACCACTTCAACAACTTTTGTGACACTGTCGGATTCCTCGGATGATGAATTGGCAGAAATACTGGCTCCCATGAACAGTCTTCCTGAAGGGGACGTCGATGTTCGGGAAATCGTTAGCGTCATCCCACATCTGAAAGCATTGTCAGGAAATCCAGGATCCAAAAACGAGATCGCAGGGATACTGTGGGATTCATTCGCAACAAAAAGGGTTCCTTTCCTTCCACCTTCCTTCGACGGTAACATCCTCTTTGAGCTGAATCCAACAACTTGTGTTGGGGGCCTCTCAGGTCTCTTGCAAGGAATGGATAAAAAGCATGACGGCCATCCATGGTGCAGAACCAAAACGTCCAATATCCACAACGATGTAAACTTGACATTCAGAAGGAGCGTTTGTGTGGGGCATCTGAGATGTGTGAATGCAAGTTGCCTGCGTTTCATGAAGAGCGGTGCTAAAAATGAGAGTGAGTAGGAAGGACTCTCCGACTTTTATCCCAGGCTGTGCCCCACCGTCTGCCAGTACATTTGTTTGTAAGTTCTGCAAGGTGGCCCCCTCCTACATTGCACATTGCCCTGCTCTCATGTACTACGTTACTCACCGTTGCAAAACCATGACTCGAGCCTACATTCATTTTGGGACTCGACGACCATCATGTGTCTCACGGCAATTGCAGAGATAGTGTGGAGTTGGCGCGTGGGCTTGTTGTGGAGGAGTTTGCAAAGTCCCCTTCAGCTAAACCATTTGCCATAGCGCTGGCTGCCAGCAAAAGTTTCCTAGAGAGGCACATTCTTGGGCAAGGAAGCGAATGCAGCTCAAGACTTGAGGGGGCGTCTTTGGATGCAGTGATGGATCACTTCTCCGTGTTGAGCTCCCCCAATATTAGGAATCAGGTGAATGCATTGAGAGTGCACGGTGGAAACACAGGGTCCATAAACAACATTAATGTCAATAATAAGAATATGACTTTATCCAATCTAGTGTCTTCCCGGGTCAGGGGTCTTCAAAGGTTTTGTAGTGTGAAAAGAAGGGGCATGAATCCCCTTCTGTGTGATTCTAATAGTACTCCTCTCCAATTGAAGCAAATCAAAAGGAAGGAACGTTCTAGTGATCCAACCATCGTCACATGGCTGTGGGTTTCCCTCAGGTCGTTCGTGATCAGAGTTCATGCAATCCTCATCCACGCCGCAGCGGAAGAGAAGACATGGATGGGGAGTTTGGATTCTTCTTGCTCTTGGTTCTACTTTTATACAACAGCCTTGCCCTACATTTGCAGCACCAGAAAGTGCTGCCATGATGTCTTCAGTGATGCTACCAGCCCTATGTCAGTGCTAAACACGATCCATGTGGGCAGCTCCCTCGAGCAGCAACACGTCGGAAGCCCCTTTTTGTAATGAGATCACGCTTTAGAGGGAGGCAGCTCAGATCTGCCATGAACTGCAGGCCTATTGGTGTTCTTCAGAGGTCATGTTTGCTTCCTCTCATCTCCCCAATTGGCCATCCCTCATTGACCCCTTTTGCTGGGCAGCTCTCTCCCTTCCCAAACTTTTCTCTCTCTTTCTCTCTCTTTTTCTTGGTGTGCAGATCTCTCACTTTTTCAACAGCAGCCTATCTACAATGCAATGCAAGATACATTCAGCCACGCATCCAGTGTCCCCAGCCTTGGAATCAACCTTGGTCACACAAGACATGATCAGCTCCTTCATCAGTCTCTCTCATGCCAATTTCTGACCCTTCACACTACCTTTTTCCAAAGGAGACCCATTTGCCCAAACAGTTTTACAACCCTTCTACAGATCTCAAACTAAAGACCCCAACAGATCTCTTTTTCCCTTTCAACTGAGAACCTCAGTTGTTCATATGCTGAGACCACTCAGAAAATTAGTTCCAGACCCCAAATCAGTTGGTTTTTTGCCCCATCCACATCATCCTTTCTCTGATTTCAAGCAGTTATAGCTACCCCTCACTGGTTCCCTCAATAAGCTAAGCTAGGTCTGCATTGGCTCCAATGAACCAAACCCAGGGCAGCATTGTGTGCAGGCTCATGACACTGAAACAAAGGAAAAAGAACAACACAAACAACAACCATTCTGTCTATGTGACGAGCTATCTCTGTCCCCACTCATTTCTCCTACTGACAATGTAACATCAGGTCCATCCATCTCCACCTATCCTGGTTTGAAGTCCAGAGTCTCCATTCCATTTCTCAAAAGCCTTTTCCCTTCCTCACATTTCTCTCTCTCTCTCTTTCTATTCAAGAGTCAGTCCCAAAATTTCACAAAACGATTTCTAAGTGCCAAAAAAGGAAGCCAGCAATCTACGAACTTATCTGTCTTATACTCCAGAGAAGCGGTGGGTCTGCCTGCCAAGATGGCACCTCACCATCTCCGTCAGCAGCCACATTAACTCATCTTCTTGTCTTGATTCCAGTGTTCATCATGCCATGACGGCTCTGCTTCAGCCTATGGCAACATCCCTGTGGCTTGTCAACTAATTACCCTATCCTTCTATATGTGCCATTCTTCCCTAAGAATTGATATGGTCCTATAGCAAGAAGACAGAAAGTATCTATAAGCCTTTAATTACAGATAACCTGAGTTGCCATTCACACAGCAAACACTTCACATGCTTGGCAGCTGTTGAGCCGCTCTATCCCCTCCATTGATTGTGCCCACAACTCCACTTCCCTGTTCTCTGGCAGCTGGCTGTTTTCCTTGCATGCTCATCCTCTCATAACTGTGTTTTTCAAGGCAAATGGCGGCTCAGGTGGTGCACCGCTCTCCTTGCCTGCTCATCCCTCAGAAACTGATCATTACCCTGAAGAAGGCGGCACCGCTTCTCTTGTTGCACAGAATACCAAGTAGAAGCCTTTAACGCTTCTCCTTAAAGCAAGCTAGAATCCCCTAGTGTAGGAGCACTTTCCTAAGACAGACTGCCCTGCCAATACCACTGCTCGCAGCAGCTGTTAAGAGTTGCCCGTCATCTTCCTCTTCGTCTTCCTCAACCCACGTTTCTAGGGTAAACGTCTGCAATGAAAGACATTCATCCTAAGGATAAAAATATGCATGGTCATGACTTAGCCACTTTTTATCCTGGCAAAGAAATATCATAGTGTGCCCATGAAATTACCTGTAGGCATAGATAATTCCCTCCCGTTATTTGGCACAAGGCACTCCCTTTGTAGCAATGCAGAATTTTGATGGCAAAATAAAATTTAATGTTACTCCCCTGCATTCACACTACAGTTTACTTGTTCAAGATGTCTACGGTGGGCGAGGGCAGTGGCGTCAGCCTGGCCAAACGTATGCAACAAGGGGGGGATCCGGAGAAAGCCTGGATGATGTTCGATTATTGCAAACGAGTGAAGGGCTGGACAACCATGTCTTGCCATGTTTACGGCCCGAACTACCAAAGAATAATGGCAATTGCCATCTGTGACATGCAGTCTGAAGATACAGAGTCCCAGATGATAATGTGGAATTGTTTGCTTTCAGTCATGGAGTCCAATGGACATTCATGCATAAATTTCAATGGGTTTATGGCGGATAGTGCACAGGCTAATTTCAACGCTGTGCGCCGAGTTTTTGGATTTGGTGATCCAAAGGTACCCATGCCTAATAGGGAGCGCACATGTCTATTCCACTGGACTCAGTCCCTGCAGAAATATACGAAGAGGTGCATCAGAAGAGATCTGCAGGCGGAGCACATGAGGCTCTGCTTCATGTACAAGAATGTGACTACAATGGAAGAGGCTGAGAGCATGGTGGTTCTCGTCAGGGGCTACTGATCAAGACGGTGTCAAAGAATTGGAAGACTGGTTGGTCTTCTGGCACTTCATATACATGCAATGGGGGGCTTTCATGACTACTGTAAGTTGCCTTTCACCTCTGCATCCCCTTATATGTGCCCAGTTTCTTTCCTTGTTCCTAGAACAGTCCGTGCTTGCATGAATGACGCTTTTTCATTTTCCTTTCACTGGACATGTCCCTTGAGGACATTGCGGACATGTCGTCCTGCAACCTGGCAAAAAGCGTTCACGCCGCCTGGAAGCAGCAATCTGGCAAAGCATGAAGAGATTTGTACATTGCTACAACAGATGATCTCGTACGAGCTCTAACCCAACAAACAAGATATCGTGACTTCCTCAGGGGGCGATGTGGGGGCAAGGGACCAGATACAGCAGAGTTGATGCTGAGGGCTGTAAGAAGGTCCGGGGATCCAACAAAGATGGCAAAGGCAGTGAACAGGTGCACAATGGGCTCGCCTCTCCAATCAAGGGAGCCCCATCTGGAAGGAGATGAAAGGTTCGGGACTTGCAAACGCAAGCTAAATACACCTCCAGGATCAGATGGGGATTCACATCGCCATGACAGAGACAACTTCTCTGTACCCAAGATTTCTCCACTACAAAGCATGGCGTCCAGTACGAAAGAGGTTGCTGGTGCTTCCTCTTTCATAGAGCTACCTGTAATTGCGGGTTTCCAGCAGGACCACAGGGGAGCAGTGCAGGAGTCACCTTGTGCTGACTCCGAATGGCACATCGAGCGAACTACTCCATGGTCTAGAGTTGGTTGCGCTGCAGTGAGGGCCATTAGTTATGAAAAGTGTAAGTCCAGGGCTCGGCGGGTACTCCAGCTCCGACGTTCACAGGTTTGATTCGGCCATATATGTCAAAGGAGTCGAAGATGCACAAATTCTGGTTCTGCCCAGACGATATGGCTCGCTGTGTGAATGGTACCGTCCGCGACTCCTGCATTGCTAAGCCTCCCCCACCAACCATTTGGCCAGTGCGGGTGGGAACCTCCCTAACAGCACTGGAGATTGGCAAATTGGAGGACGCCGGCTTTCGTCTGCACCGATCTGTGGCGTCGACTCTTGGTGGCCTTGCTGCTATGGTGCCTCCTCCAGACGATACTTCGCATCCCACGAGAAGGAATGGCAAAACAGTGCATCAGGTGGCTTCGGGGCCTGATCACGATGCGAAGGTGGAATCGGCCAGACTACTTCAGGCTCGCGTAATAGGAACTATGGAAGTACCTTCAGATGGGTATGGACGGGTTTATACTTTGGTCATATCTAGGTCTGTTTTGCACGACGGGGCCTATTAGGTGACGGTGGGAAATTTTCCGGGGTGTACCTGTCCCGACTTCGTGTGCATGCGTGAGGAAGTTCTGGGAAAGAGAGGGAAATGGGTTCCCTGCAAGCATCTTTACTACATCTTTTTGCGCAGGATGTATTGTGATCCCAAAAGAGATCAAATCATTCACCATGCGACACTAGGTCCTGGTGAGGTACGGACACTTTTGCAGCGAGACATTGGCAATATCGAGTAGTGTTGCATATGTTGCGATTTTTCGCAATGTCAGAAAGGGCTGCCTTGTTGGTAGAACATGTATACACAACTCTTAAAATTGGACAAGCAGACGATGTCTCGTTTTGAAAGGTAGTTTATTTTTTCATCGGGTTTGGTTAACGAGCCTCTAAAATTGAGTGCGTCAACACACACCACTTCTGCCCCCACCCCCAATATTTCCCCGGGCGAAAAAAAAAAAAAAAAAAAAAAAAAAAAAAAAAAAAAAACTTTGTTTTGTTCGCGGGTCTGCCAAACATGGACAAGTGTCAGTATGAAAGCTCATTTTATTTTTTGACGGCCTCTACAGAAGCATTGCGTAAATGAGCTTCATGATGACCATCTGTTTTTTTTTTTCCACTTCTTCTGGAATAACAGGCACCTGAACAAGTTTCACAATGACAGCTCATTTGTTTTCCACGTCCTCTATACAAACAAACCCTAAATAAGCATTCATGATGACCATATGATTTTTTTTTCACCTCTTCTTCAATAACAGGAACCTGAAGAAGTTTGACAATGATAGAGCTCAAGTTTTTTTTTCACCTCTTCTTCACAAACAATCCCTAATTTATTCCCTAAATAAGCATTCATGATGACCATCTGGTGTTTTTTTCACCTCTTCTTCTATAACAGAAACCCGAAGAAGTTTGACAATGATAGAGCTCAACTTTTTTTTCACCTCTTCTTCACAAACAATCCCTAAATAAGCATTAATGATGACCATCTAATATTTTTTTCACCTCTTCTTTAATAACAGAAACCTTAACAAGTTTGAGAATGAGAGCTTAATTTTTTCACCTCTTCTTCACAAACAAACCCTATATAAGCATTCATGATGACCATCTGATTTTTTTTTCACCTCTTCTTCAATAACAGAATCCTAAACAAGTTTCACAAGGATAGCTCAATGTTTTTTTTTTACCTCTTCTTCACAAAGACACCCTAAATAAGCAATCACAATGACCATGTGTTTTTTTTTCACCTCGTCTTCAATAACACAAACCTGAACAAGTTCCACAATAAACCGCTCATTTTGTTACACATCTTCTTCACAAACAAAGCCTAAATAAGCTTGAAGATGGTCATCTGTCAAATTTCACCTCATCTACATTAATAAAAACCATTGCCTGTTTCACAATGAGTGGTCATATTTTGGGGCCTGTTCTTGCCCATCCTCATTATTTTAATCATCTCCTTCAATTTTCCCATCCATCATCATTCATCCACCATGGATGAAATATTGGAAACGTCAGATAGCTTGACAATGAGCATCCAAACTTTTCTTGCCTCTTGTTCATGCAAGAATCCCTAAGTAAGATTCATGATGACTCACCCTGCCTTTTTTTTCACCTCTTCTTCAATAAGAAAACCTCAGTAACTTTCACAATGACCATTCCATGTTTTCTATACCTCTTTTTTTAAGCGCTATAACTGCTTCCACGACAAATAGGACCCTCTCTAAACAGAGGACTCGGGTATGGGGTAGCTAAAGGGCTCACGCTTAGAGGGCAAAGCGTGAGCCGAGCTCCTGGGCTCACACGGCTAGGCTCACGTCGTAGCTACACTCGCGTGAGCTACACTCAAAAACACAAATAAGGGGCAAGGAAAAACATTGAAAGAAGCCATGCAGATTTGAGAGTCGGAGAGAGGGAGAGAGAGGGAGAGAAAAAAACCACACATATTGAATAGAACACCGCAGGAATAATGCAGAAAACAATCCGAAGTGCATGAGGTGAGATACAAATATATAATTCAGGCACTCAGTGCAAGAGAAATGTTGCAATGGACATGGGTTGGACTGAAAACTACAAATAAGGGGCAAAGAAGAAACATTGAGAGAAAGGAAGCCATGTGAGTTTTGGAGAGAGAGAGAGAGAGAAGCCCTGCATATTGCATAGAATACCACAGGAGTAATGCACAAACCAATAGTCCGTTCGAAACAAATTTTATTTCCCCAAAAAACAATCAGATCTGCAAAAGTGCATGAGGTGAAATACAAATATATACTTCAGGCTTACCAATCCCGTCCTTGGCTTAAGACTATGCACAAAATTGGCTTTAATTCAAACCTATGTATAGTTACTGCACCTCATTACATCTCAACTGTGCGAAACAAAGATGTTTTAGCCAGCCCCCAACAGCCTCTTCAAGCCTGTTTTCTGGTTGGCAGTCAGCCTGGTCGGGAATTCAATCTCAAATTTTATCCTCAAATTGCCTTTTCTGCTGGGCTCCTTCGCAACCGGCATCTCCTCTTTACACTACAACAGATTCCGGCTTTAACATCTGCCACATTTGCCCAGTCGTAGCATATATGTCTACAAAATGCAAGGGGGCAGTCCTGGTTGCCATTTGTGACCAGCAGAAGTCGTATATGCCACCTTGTACCTCCGCCACGTCAGGATCTGCGGTCAAACACGTTTGACCAGATAGGGGAAGATGGTAGATACGACTATGAGTCATGGTCAAAACTGCAACAGGATGACGTGGGCATGGGAATGTATGATTGCCAGTATTCACAACTGCACGTGACAATTGTCGGTTGCCCAAGGAGTGTCTACGTGGACGATGCAAACATAAATGGATGAAACATATGCAGGATGTGATTGCAAATGACGACGTGTCAACATATCATTGTTCGCGGGCACTATGCCACACCTTGTGAATGAATGAATGGATGAATGAATGATTAGGATGGATTAGGATGAGTGAACTAGGATGAATTATGATGACTTAGGATGAATGTGCTCGAATTTAGGGTTGTTAGGTCGCGTTAAGTATGAGGATAATAAGTAGTAAAAATATTTAACTACTGTTTCACTGACCCGCAGATTAACAGTAAAACTAATCGACTGCTGGTTAAGGTTAGTGAAAAAAACAACTGTATTATCTCAACGAATGATACACAAATGCCTTGCTGGCAACTATTGGATGAACGTATCAAACATAATTTTTGTGCACTGGATGAACGTATGAACGAATGATACAACAAACGCCTTGCTGGCAACTATTGGATGAACATATGAACGAATGATAGTGCAAACGCTGAGCTGACATCAATTGGATGAACTGACAGTGAAACTCATTTAAAGATTTATTTTGGATGAATGGATGAAATTAAAATGGCCAAAAAATGGAAAAACAAATGAATGGATGGATGTATTGATGGAAAACCCAAAATCCATCCATCTATCGAGGATTTAATTTACATTAGAAAAATTCTATAGATTTTTGGTCAGGTCCAAAAAACTAAAACTAAAACTAGGTAAGTAGATTTCCCCTTTCTGCAACTATCCCCCCAAAAACTGCGTCAAACAGAGCTCACCAACCAGGCTCTTTAAACATAACACCCTTTAAAAAAATTAAACAAATACAAGGAAAAATCTATTTTCAATCATTTGTCTTGGTTCCCTGTTCCCTGGTTCCCTAAGAATTCCCTGGACTCATGCTTGGCTCATATCTGAAAAATAACGATCTTAGATTCTTAACTCAATCGCTCCACAGTGGAATTACCATGATAAAGGTAATGTCTTCTCATCCATCCAGTCATGAGTAGAGGGGACTTAGCGTTTTTTTGTCTCCTCTGCCATCTGTTTGTTTTCTTTGTGTCAAGTTTGATCATGAGAGACGAACAATCAGGACAGAGCTGTGTTTGCTTTCTTTTAGTGTCGAGTCTGATAATGAGAGATGTCGAACAGGGCGGAGCTATGTTTGTTTTGTTTTAGGGTCGAGTCTGATCATGAGAGACGACGAGCGGAGCTGGTGGGATAGGGGGCAGACAGGGACTCAAACCCTAGAATCGGGGCATGAAGAAATCCGTCTTGTGCGAAATCATTTCCAGCTCGGTATGATGCGAGGCCTCTCGTATGAGCCAAGCGAGATGACAGGGCCTTGCGTATGGAGTGGGTGTGCAGGAGCATATGCCTTGTGCAAATGTGTGAATTTTGCTTTGTTGCCCTTGTTTTCTCTCACTGAAGTTGGAAGCAGGTTTGCTCGTCTTGGTTTCAGTAAAGGAGTTGGCTTGCTGGTCGGTTGAATCCTCCATGGTTGAAAGAAAAGCTAGCTGCCATGACACGAGGTCAAGGACAAAGTGGTAACTGCTCATTCTTCAGCACATTTCTTCTTCGACCTATTTCAGCTTGTTTTGCCCTCTCACCAGACTTGGCCCTGAGATGCATATTGAATGTTGTATGTTAGCTCGTTGCTCGTTGATAAGTAGGGTTGGGGGTGTTTGTTGGAACAATTCTAGGCTGTCATTGTCAGCTGCTAGCAGGAAGGCAAAGATGTATGTTTGTTTTTTGCAGTGTCATAGAGAGCTGAAGGAGCAAGGATACAGTGTGTGTCCAGATTCATCCAAGAGGGCCGGATTTCAAGCTCCACGTTACCTATGATTTCCTGTGGAAGGATAGATACAAGAAACCTGCATGGATAGATGGTCAACTGGAAGCCGCAGCAGCAGCGACACAATTGATAAAATCAGGCACTGCTAATGAAGGCACCTTCTTCAACACATTTCACCCTGTTTTCCCCTCTTATCAGACTCGGCCCTCAATTTTCGTGTTGAATTCTGTAAGTTAGTTGTTGAGTGAATGTAGTTGGGAGTGACTTTGACATGATACTGCCAATGTGACAAGGATATGCATTGAACTCATTGGTAGCGGGATATTGGGATAACTCTTGGCCATTTGTCATCGTCAAAGCTGAAATTGTACTAGTTGTCATTCTGAACACTGCCCTGGTGGACATGCATGCCAAATGTGGGTGCAGCAAGCCTGATGCGAAGGGAGAGTTCGACAACATGGCTAAATGAGATGTGGTGTTGTGGAGTGCCATGATTGCAAGGTATGTGCAGCATGGGTGTGGGACTAAGGCTTTGGAAACCTAAGAGCAAATGATGTGGGAAAGGATGAAGCCAGACCAGGTCATATTCATTTGTGTTTGTAATATGCATGTGTGAGCCTAGAAGCCCTGGGAAGGGGCCAAGAGGTTCATGGTGACATCATCAAAGCTGGAATTGTACCTGATGTCATTCTGAACATTCCCTTGGTGTACGTGTATGTCAAATGCGAGCCTGGTAGCCCTGGAAAGGACGCAACATGGTGACATTGTCAAAGCTGGAATTGTACCACTAGATGTCTCTAAACACTGCCTTGGTGGATATGTATGTCAAATGTAAGCCTGGCAGCCCTGAAAAATGGTGCAGAGGTCCACGGTAATATCGTCAAAGCTAGTATTGTATCTGATGTGATTATGAATGTTGTCGTAGTGGACATGTATGCCAAGTTTGGGTACAACTACAAGGATACAATTGACATGTAGTTTGATAATATGGTTGAATGAGATGTGGTATCAGCCTAGCCCATAATTGCACTTAACTAGAGTAGGCAATGAGTGAAAGACGGGGTTTCGTGGTGACATCGTCCAAGCTGGAATTGAATTGATGTTGTTCTGAAATATGCCCTTGTGGTGAGGGCGTGCAGAGCAGGAGCGCGGGATGGGGCTTTGGAGACCTGAAAGCAAATGATGGGGGAAGGGGTGAAGCTCGACCACATCATGTTTGTGTGCGTTTGCAGTGCGTGTGCAAGCCTGACAGCCCTGGAAAGCACATGCAAAGAGGTACATGGTTGCATCACCAAAGCTGGAATTGTACCAGATGTGATTATGAACAATACCCTCGTGGGCATGGATAGCTGAAGGAGCAGGGATAGAGTGTGGGCGCAGATTCATCCAAGATAGCTGGATTTTCAAGCTCCACATTACCTATGATTCATTGTGGAAGGATAGCTAGAAGAAACTTGCATGGGTAGATGGTCAACTGGAAGCCGCAGCAGCAGTGACACAATTGATAAAATCAGGCACTGCTAATGAAGGTAGTGGATTGCTAAAGTTTGAGAGATGTCAGTGTATGCATCTTCTGCTCAGGCATTTGGAAGTCTACATAAACTTTGCAGCTTTGTGCATTTTTGTAGCAGCACCGGATTAGATTATGGAACGGATCTTTGAACATTAAGTCACGTTGTATTTGAATCGTTGTTCCAATTTCAAATGTGCTTTCATGTTTCAATGCTGCTAGAGTTAGGCCCATGACTACGGTCATGTACACGACTCCCTCCCATCCACAGAGCCTCCGCCACGTGCCACTTTCACCCCTCGTGTTCGCCCATACTCGTGCCACGTGCAGTATCTAGAGTGCGCCATGGAAGTCATATGCTCCAGTCGTAACAACCACCCCCATCCTGCATAATTTGATTCCACGTGTCATGTCCAGTCTTCTCCACGTGTTGTCCTGGGGTTAATCTGCGGAAGTCATATATGTCAGTCGTAAAGACCCTGTCGCCTTCTTTTTGACGTGACACGTGGCATATCCCTTCTGTTCCATGTGAAGTTGACATGGATTCGCAGTCATTAACTACAATCTTATCAATTACTATGATTAGGCGTCCCCGTAGCCACGTCAACAGTGAGCTCCACGACTGGCAGATATGACTCTATGGCACTTACGACTCATTTGTCACAACTGACTGGGTTTATCTGACTGGGCAGTCATGCAGTCATAAAAGGCTGATACGATTGGAAAATAACAGACGTAAAAGCCGGATTTTCTACTAGTGTTAGGTACAACCTTTTACATATCCAGGACTGATGACATCTAAGAAAGATAGGTTCAATGTCCTCCCATCTATCCATGTCCTCCCACCTATCTCCCAATGCCCCCCCATCTTCAACGAGACTGTACAACCTGTGAGCGTCTCAACAAAGGAGACCTTCTGTACCACAATTAAGTCATTACCGTGGCGCTTGTACACTTCGTGTTGCCTCTCATCAATGACAAAGACTAGGTCTGCAGCCACCATGTTGGGCTGTTTTTTTTCTTTTTCTGGGAACGTGATCTTAGTCCCCTTCTTCCAGCCAGGCTTCACCTCAATTGTCAAAATCTCCTCAACGGGGAGTGTCTTACCACTTGCATCAGCAATACTTATGGAGATTTTCATCTTCCTGGTTGAGCCTTTATAGAGCTCCTCTAGACTGCATTGCAACTTGTTTTCCACAGGGGCTGCTTTGCAAGGCATGAACGGGTCCCCTTCACCAAATGATCTGAAGGAATTATCTGATCTGCCCGACGTCCGAAAAAATGTTCTCTGTTCTGCTGCCAAACATGCCATCACCTAACGGAACTCGGGTATTCCTACACCCCCCCCCCCCCGTCGACCCGCCCATGCCTCCCATACCCCCAATAGTCTGTCACTACCTAACCCGGAGAGAGTTGAGCAGCAGCTAAAACATGAGCTTCAGGATCTAGTTTAGGATGTTTAAGAATATGAGAGGAATATTATGAGGTTGCTCATGAATGTACAGTAACAATGTTTGAACATGAAGTCACTGATTTAGCCAATTACCTCAGTAAGTCCAGTCAATCTAGGAGAGTATCTCAACCAATTGTTGTAAAGTTTGTTTGAGTACTCTTTGTTTCCTTAGGACTAGTGGGTGTGAAATCAAGGAGGCTTATTCAAGACAAACATTTCACACAGACTCGCAACTGTGCAAGTGTTGAAGAGGTCGTGACTCTCTGCAGCCATGGGTTGACTCGCATGCCGATGGCAACGGGCTTTTTGCCATCATTATCTTGCTGTAGAGCAAGTGAACATGGTTTCTGATCATATTTGCCACTGCTCCACTCCTGTTTTTCATCTCCTCTACAATATCCTTGATCTGGGCAAGGTTTCCAGTCCCAAAGATTGTGTTGGGGGTTAGATGCATTTAATAAGTGACTAGTAGATAACAAGCTCTGAAGCTCCACTTCCCATATGGCTATGATGAGGCTTCTCGAAATTTGATGTAAACGTATAATAATTAGCCTTGGACGGATCTTTTTCCCATTTAAAAAAGATGTATGCACATGCATGGACTACTAGATTCAGTTAAAAAACCTAGTGGCAGAAGGTGGGAATAGAAACACACCAGCATCGAGGTACTGGATACAGTGGACTAGTAGTGACTTGCAGCAGCATGGCACCTCTCTTAGCTGAATCATGCAGATGATCTCTTGTGCCCTGCATAATTAAGTGTCTGCTGAGTGGAGGATGAGATGGCACACTTGTTCACATTGAATGGAAGCCCCAACATCATCTTTGGGAGGAGAGAAAGAAAGACAGCAAACTATGAAGAGCCCAGTCAAAACTAGGGTAGGTTTGGACTTGCTTAGTATTTATATATCGATATGTCCAACGGACCCACGACCAACCGACAAACACAAGTAAACATCTAACCAAACACTGAGTACATCTCATCTTTTTGTATTATTTCAATGCAATGATACTTGCAACACGATGCATAATAGCATAGACTTTACATCATATTGAAGTCAATGACCAGTGATGGGTACACTTCTTTTCTTTCATATTACGAGTTGTTTTTACACATTGCTCGTTTCTACATGGTGCTCGTTCTACACTGCTCATTTTTCTACCGTGCTCGTTTACAAAAGCGGGCTAAATATAAGCAGTTATTGCAAGAAAGATGGCGGGCTCCACAAGAAACGGGCTTGTATGTGAATCAATAAAGGAAGATGAAGAGAGGGCACCATGTAGAAACCAGTGTTGGGCGGTTCTTGCATTTGTGAAGGAACCTTCAGTTCCGGTTCCACAATTATTTCAAGAGACGGTTCCAAATCCAGTTTTGGTTCTTTTTATAGAGCCGGTTTCGGATCCAACTTTTAAACATGGGGGCGGTTCCGGTTACCGGTTAGTTGCTGATAAAAACCACGGTTCCGGTTAGGTTCCGGTTTTCTAATATATATACAATTTAATTAGATTTAAAATATTTTATCAGTCCAGGAGATTAAATAGCAATGTATTCACATATTTGAACTAAAATCCAACGATTTTATTAGTTTTCACTAACACCAATAAAAAAACAAACAAAAATACTCTAAATAAACTGGTAGAAGAAAATGGGTAACATTTTATGGGTTGAAATTACTATTCAGCTATCTGGCAAGAATTGGTATCTTCTAACATTTTCATTAATGAGCTTAGCCAAGATATCATGGAGCTGGAGATTGAACCCAAGATCTCATGGCGTTGAAGCATTGAGCATAGAATGTCGTGGTCTTCAAGCATTGAACCCAGGATCTCATGGAGCTTGAGAGCATTAAGGAAGTTTTGCCACATTGGGGCCACCAGCTCTCCAGGGTTATGCCATCTTATGCCAAGGGCCTACCAAGGGTTAAAGAACCTGAACCTGTTTTTCTCCAGTTCCACACCCAGCAGGAACTGTCGGTTCAGTTCTGTGCCGATCCCCATTGGCAGGTTCCGGGTCCGGGTCAGGTTCTGCATGAATGGGCCCTGTTCTCCGCTCCGGTTCCGGTTAACCTGGGTCCCGACGCCCAACACTGGTAGAAACAAGCACAATCTGTAAACGAGCACCATGTAGAAACGAGCACAGTAGGTAAATGAGCACCATTCCTTATTCTCCTGAGACATCTAATTGCTCGGGTGTCATAATGATAGTGTCTGTATTCCATGGCTCATCCACGATGAGTTCGATCATAGCTTCCCAAGTTTACACGTCGACATGTTATCCGGACTAGATTTGCCATAGAGGACGTCATAGGAATATCAAGTGCATGTGAGGGCTCATGCTGATTCCCTCATGGACGTCATAGGAATATCGGGTCCCATGCTCCTATGAGATTTCATTCGTCCCTGTTCATCCATTACCTTCCTGTGGATGAAGGTTATTTCATCCAAAAGACATCAGCGTGGGAGCGTGGCCTTGCTGTCTTCTTCCTTTTGGATTTTCCCTCACCCTCGCTCGTTCTCTTATGTCTTATGTGTTTAAGGTTCCATATATCCCTGCTGAAATCCGTGATTTCTCATTGCGTTCCTTCAACTTCTGCTGTCTCTTTCCAACATGCTATGTAACCTGGGATTTCTCCACGGTGCTTGTTTCTATAGTGCTTGTTTTTACACAGTGCTCGTTTCTACATGGTGCTCGTTCTACACTGCTCGTTTTTCTATGGTGCTCATTTCTACACGGTGCTCTTTTCATATTGTGCTCGTTTTTACATGGTGCTCATTTCTCGTTCGTTTCTACACGATGCTCATTCTACACTGCTCATTTACATACGGTGCTCGTTTCTACATGGTATTCATTTCTCATTCATTTCTACACGGTGCTCGTTTCTCGTTTGTTTCTACACTTTGCTGGTTTCTACACGGTGCTCGTTTCTACACTGCTCGTTTACATACGGTGCTCGTTTACATACGGTGCTCGTTTACATATTGTGCTCGTTTCTACACAGTATTCATTTACCGTTGATTTGTATACGGTGCTCGTTTAAAACAATGCTCATGCGGTTCACATCATTCAGACTCGACCCTTTTTGGCTCCATCAACATGCACAAGCAAGCAAACTTTACAGATTGCATTATCTTTTTGTGACTTCCTATTCAAGTAGGCACACTGGGGAACGGGCAATGACTAGTGCCAACAAACGCCCATTAGACTATTTAAGTAGCAGTTGGGGGCAAATTCACTGAATTAGGTGGTACCAGATATCCAGCACTAATGCCTGAGATCTTTACACCATAAGAGTGATAAGACAAACTGCGATAAAAAACAATGAGATCGACGCCTTACTAGTTCTATTGCTACCGCTTCCGAATTATTTCTCAAATCAACCGGCAGGAGACAGCACCACACAGCACTGGCTGATCCGCACATTGACATCAAACATTGGCAATTCAAGGTGAACAAGTTCAACACCCAAAGCAAGATAAAATCATAATCCTTGCAGTTGTCCTTACCTAAAGACTGATCTCCTCCACACTTCCAGATCTCCTAGGGAACTCGTGGATGACTATGTGATGGACATTGAATGATAACAACTAAATTGGAGAAATGAGAAGATTATTCTGGACATCTAGGGAAGCTCTATTGAGTGAAAGATTATTGGGTGAAAGATATTGGCGTGACCGAATTGTAACGTAAACGGCTGCCGGAGGCATATTGGACTTTGGATGCATGGAATGGTTGACTGTGTTTTCCAGTTAATGATTTGCAGAAACCAACGGGTTTGGATTGAGGATGTATATTTCAACTTTGAGAGGACTTTTCCATTCCTGACACCGCACAATTCTTTCATCCCTTGGGTTCTTAGGTTAATTTTTGTACTTTTGTCATGCCCCATGGCCCAATCGTTTTTTTTTAATGGGGCAGATTCGTTTCGTGATGATAAACATGGCTCAATGGCTCAATAAGGAAGAACACGAATTGGTGGTGTTGATTGCCCTTAAAAAACAACAAACACTTGAATTGAAGAATTGTAAGCATTGTAAAATGCTCCCCAAAGACTTTTGGATGCATTGAATGGTTGACCATGTTTTGCCGTTAATGATTTGTAGAAACCGACGTGTGTGTGGATTAAGGATTTATATTTCGAATTGGAGAACACTTTCTCAACTTTGACGCAATCTGAGGTTCTTCCCTCCCTTTGGATCCTTATGTTTTTTCTCTGTACTTTTGTCGTGCCCAATTGCCCAATGATTTGAATGGGGCAGGATTCGTTTCGAGATGTTTTGCGATATAAACCCGGTTCAACAAGGAAGAATATGGATTGGTGGTGTTGAGTTGCCTTCAATTTAAACAACAAACAATTAAATTGGAGAAATACAAAGAGTATTCTGGAATGACTGCGGAAGTTGTATTGAGTGAAGGAGTATTGGTTAAAAGATAGTGGTCATGACCGATTTGTAATGCAAATGTCTGCCAAAGGCATATGGGACTTTGGATTGAGTATGTTTTGCAATTAATGATTTGCAGGAACCAACATATGTGTGGATTAAGGATTTATATTTCAAATTGGAGAGGACTTTCTCAACTCTGACACAATCCGAGGTTTGTTCCTCCCTTTGGATCCTCACGTTTTTTCTCTATACTTTTGTCATGCCCAATTGCCCAATTATTTAAGGGTGAAAAAGTTGTAGGCCTAAAGTTGCCAATGAATAGTGGATGAAAAGACTAAACTGATGATCCGCCATAGCCACAGCTGACTCCTCTTTCCAAGTTGAAGATTCACATGATTTCCTTCTACAAAATTGGTTGACATTATTGAAAACTAATGTCAAATTTATACATCAAACATATGTAGGAGGATCCTTCTGGTGGCCAATAGACATAGAATTGAACTGATAATTTCAAAAATGTAATAGACATTCTTCCTCATAGATTGTCCTCGAATCAGTTTCGAATGTCATACCTAAAGAAAAGCTAGACCCAAAGATCAAAATTTATAAGATATCTGTCTGATCCAAATTACACAAAAATTATCTTGGCACACGACTCTCCAACCCAAAACAAAACAAAAAAACAAAAAAGTTTCTAGGATCCGTAAACTTTTGCTTCATAACTAGCAATACATCAAAACCCTCTCAGTATGGGTGGTGATAGAAAGTGTGTGGCGGAGTCCAATTAGAAGCACACGGATTCTGTTCATCGTTCGGTGTTGCTTGTAAAAAAGGAGTGGTTGCTTGCAGCGGCTCCTTGCAAGGTTGATGCAGATGCCCATAGATGATGCACAAGATCCACCCAGTTGTCCTCATCAAACGTTGCACTACTAGGGCATAATTCGTTTCGAGATGATAAACATGGTTCGATAAGGAAGAAAATGAATCGGTGGTGTTGAATCTCCGTCAGAAACAACAATCAACTGAATTCGAGCAATGAGAAGAAAATTTTGGAAATTCTACGAAAGCATTGTTGCCTAAAGGATTAATATTGGGTGAATAATAATGGTCGAAATCAAATTGTAGTGTAAAAGTTGGTAATGTAAACAGTTGTCAGAGGCATATTGGACTTGGGATGCGTGGACTAGTTAATTAATATATTTTGCAGTTAATGGTTTGCAGCAACCGACGTGTTTGTGGATTGAGGGATTATTTTGAATCGGAGGGAACTTTCACGCAATCCGAGGTTCGTTCATCATAGCCTAGATCCTTAAGATTTTTCTCTATACTTTTGTCATGCCCAATTGCACAATTGCCCAATTGCCCAAACATCTTTGCCTCAATGTTGAAGAAAGCCTTCTCCGAGTCCACATGTTTGAATTTCTCATGTATGAATCTCTTCCTCAATCTCTTTAGGTTTTGTTGAGTACACATATGGAGGAAAAATCCAAGACTACCAAGAAGATATTACTGCCGACACTTGCATGGAGATGATGGACCACTTGGGTGTCAATTATGACATCCCAAAGAAGTCTCATTGCATCAACATTATCAAGGATGTTAATGCAATATTTGCATCATTGCGTACAAGCGTTACGAGTCATTGCTCCTACTCGTCATGGAAAAATTGTAAAGTCACTATTGGAGCTCGAGAGTTTACTACTCCAAGAGGTCTGGGCATAATGCAGAAGAACAAGTCAACTGATTTGTTGCATCTGATTTGTGACCTCATGATCGTGACATTGGGCTCAAAGCTACTCTCACAGTGCGAGTCACGAGTATCTACCAAAAAGATGAGTCGATTGACTCTCATCTTGGGCATGACCGACTCCTCATGTAAGTTCTCATAATTATGAAGTATCATGATATCTTTGATTATATTGACCTTTGAATGTATGCTTTTCTAGAATTTGGCTAGAAGTTGAGTTTTTTTGTTTGTTAACAGCTAATATTGTTGCGTACGCCGACGTGGTGTCTAGCTCGCGCTCTCAATAATTTGGAGCTGTTTCAGGGTTTGGTATTGTGCGTGAGGTGTGCTTGATTGATGGCGTGATGAGATAGTTACACCACAAAGGGAAAGAGAAAGTAACACCAACTGGGGGCTATCATTGTTGGGACATACATCTAATACGAGGGGATTTTGGTGCGATTGGACGGGCTGGGGGCCATCATTATTGGGACATACATCTAATAGGGGGGATTTTGGTGTGATCGGACGGGCCGGGGGGCATCATTGTTGGGACATACAACTTCTGTCTTGTTTCAGCAGCTTGGTTCTCCTGAGCTAGGCCTGCTCTTTCTCTCAAAGGCAGGCTGCAGCATTTTTGTTCTCAAAGCAACTCTTTGGCAGTGCTTAGTTATTGCAACATTATCTGTTGCTTCATACTTTTTTCAACCTCTAGAACATGGCTTACTGATCTCTCAGGGTTCTAGCATGGTTAGTTTCAAGCTTTCCCTGGATGGCTGTTCAGGGTTGTACCCAATCTTTCCATAGATGTAAGCCTTATGGCCTCCTGTCCTGGTTATTTTTTCCAGGACATCTTTTAATATGAATTCGTAAGTTTTTCCAAAAAATAAAAAAAAATAAAAAAATGGAATCTCCCCTAATTTGGGGTTGTGCATCTGGTAGGTAGGGATGACTTCGTATGGTTCATCCACGTGGATGAAAGGGAGTAGGCAGGCTGACGTGTGAGGGTTAGTCCCAGTTTGTCCCAAAAGAGGTCTCGTCGCTGAGGGGTTAAAAAATTGTAATACCCGACCAACACTGGAAAGAACCCAATTTAATAAAATGAGCAAGTAAGTCACTTTTGGTACCAACATATGGTTTTTATTGACCTACCTACCTATAAAAAGAAAAAGAAAAAAAGCCCATGTAATCAACTGACTATCATCCACAACCCCAACTACATCATCTTCAGCCCCCACTAAATCAACCATTAATGCTTTTCGATCAACCACCAGTACTTCTAGATGAATTATTGAGGGTTGATTTAATGGTTTGTCAATAAGTATGTTGTGCACAAGTAGGTTGTGCAAACAACTAGGTTGATTTATTGAGAGATGACATGGTTATATGACAATTTTTATGTATATCAAATGACCATTAACCCCTAAGGCCCCGCAATTGGGCAAATTTCACCTCCCCCCAAAAAAGTGACCTCTGACTAGCCTTCCAAAATCTTGTTCAGATTCACCTTGGCTACCATGTACATTCCACTAAGCAAATTGTGGAGAAATTCACCATACAACAAGAGAGATTTTAGTATTTTAGTGGGGTTTTTATTTTATTTTGCAAAGTACAGTGACACGGGTTGATTTTTCTTGCTTGTCCCTTCCACATAGTAATGTGGTAAGGAATCGTAGCCAACTAGCCAACTACTGTGAAAATTTCAAGCCAAACAACATTTGTTTTATTAGGGTTTTACGTATGTGCTTGAGGAGGGGGGTCAAAATTATCTCCATAGCTTATAAATTCAAGGTGAGCCCATTCCAAAAATTGACTCATTGATAATGAGATGTTTCACTCAATCCCGTCGGCGAGGGTGTGGAATACACTACAATAGTGAGCCTGGCCAAAAACAATTCTAGATCCTAACGGTATAATTTGTAAAAGTTGTCACCCTAGTGAGTCCATCCGTCAACTCTACACCCCTCTTGCATGCTTCAATTTCATGACCCCTGCGTTTCTTAAGGAAGATAATAGGAATAATGTAAGAACTTAATGCAAGCGCGTCAGGACGGTCCAACCCTGACACCCGTACGCCTCCGGCAGACATCGAAAGGCAGCCGGCTGGCTCGGTCAATCCCTCCCCACCCCCGCCCTCATCCCATTGGCGTCGTCGCCCTAGGCGCGTCGTCGTTCTGCGACACCAGTCTGCCGCTTCCAGCAGTCCGCCAGTTCCCTGTAACCCCGCCCCGGGTTCAACCATCACCCCCATGTAACCCTCTGTAACTCCGCCGAGTGTAACCCACACCACCATGTAACCCTCTGTAACCCATATAACCCCATGACCCTCTGTAACCCTCACACAGTAACCCTCTGTAACCCATGTAACCCTCTATAACACCGCAGAGTGTCACCCCCACCCCTATGTAACCCTCACTACATGTAAACAACACGCAGTAACCCTATGTAACCCTTTGAGTGTAACCCTCACTCCATGTAACCCTTTGTAACCCTTTGTAACCCATGTAATCCTCTGTGACCCTTTGTAAACCATGTAACCCTCTGTGACCCTTTGTAACCCTCACCACCATGTAACCCTCTGTAACACCGCAGAGTGTCACCCTCACCCGTATGTAACCCTCACTCCATGTAACCCTCTCTGACCCTCTATAACCCTCACCACCAAGTAACCCTCTGTAACCCATGTACCCTTTGTGACCCTCTATATCCCTCATCAGGTGTAATCCTTACCACCATGTAACCCTCTGTAACCCGCAGAGTGTCACCCTCGCCACCATGTAACCCTCCGTAACCCTCACAAACCCTTTGTGACACCGCAGAGTGTCACCCTCATCCCATATCACCCTCGCTCCATGTAACCCTCACAAACCCTCTGTGGCTCTGTAACCCATGTAACCCTCTGTAACACCGCAGAGTGTCGCCCTCACCCCTTATGTAACCCTCACTCCATGTAACCCTATGTAACCCATGTAACCCTCTGTGACCCTTTGTAACCCTCACCACCATGTAACCCTCTGTAACACCACAGAGTGTCACCCTCGCCCGTATGTAACCCTCACTCCATGTAACCCTCTCTGACCCTCTGTAACCCTCACCACCATGTAACCCTCTGTGACCCTCTATATCCCTCACCAGGTGGTAACCCTTACTACCCATGTAACCCCTGTAAACACCGCAGAGTGTCACCCTCGCCACCATGTAACCCTCTGTAACCCTCACAAACCCTCTATGACACCGCAGAGTGTCACCCCTCATCCATGTCACCCTCACTCCATGTAACCCCTCACAAACCTCTGTGGCTCTGTAACCTGTAACCCCTCACCACCATGTAACCCTCTTGTTGTAACACCGCAGAGTGTCACCCTCACCTGTATGTAACCCTCACTCCATGTAACCCTTTGACCCTCTGTAACCCTCACCACCATGTAACCTCTGTGACCTTCTATATCCCTCACCAGGTGTAACCCTTACCACCATGTAACCCTCTGTAACACCGCAGAGTGTCACCCTCGCCCCCATGTAACCCTCTGAACCCTCACAACCCCTCTATGACACCGCAGAGTGTCACCCTCATCCCATGTCACCCTCACTCCATGTAACCCTCACAAACCTCTCTGTGGCTCTGTAACCCATTTAACCCTCACCACCATGTAACCCTCTGTAACACCGCGCAGAGTGTCACCCTCACCCGTATGTAACCCTCACTCCATGTAAACCCTCTTGACCCTCTGTAACCCTCACCACCATGTAACCCTCTATGACCCTCTACCCTCACCAGGGTAACCCTTACCCACCATGTAACCCTCTGTAACCACAGAGTGTCACCACTCGCCACCATGTAATCACTGTCACCCTCATCCCCATGTAACTCTCACAAACCCTCTGTGGCTCTGTAACCCTCCACACCGCGGTGTTGTCACCCTCACCCCTTATGTAACCCTATAACCCATGTAACCCCTGTGACCCTTTTGTAACCCTCACCACCATGTAACCCTCTGTAACACCGCAGAATGTCACCCTCACCCCTATGTAATCCTCACTCCATGTAACCCTCTCTGACCCTCTGTAACCCTCTGTAACCCATGTAACCCTTGTGACCCTCTATATCCCTCACTAGGTAACCCTTACCACCATGTAACCCTCTGTAACACCGCAGAGTGTCACCCCCATCCCTATGCATCCCTCACTAACCTTGTAACCCCATGTAACCCCATGTAACCCTCTCCATGTAACCCTCTGACCCTCTATAACCCATGTAACCCCGTATGTGTTCTATACCCCCACCCTCACCAGGTGTAACCCACCACATGTAACCCTCTGTAACACCGTAGAGTGTCACCCTCACCCCTGTGTAACCTCACTCCATGTAACCCTCCCTCTGTGACCTCTGTACCCTCTGTAACCTCACCCCTCACCACCATGTAACCCTCCGTAACCCTGTAACACCGCTGAGTGTCACCCTCACTCCATGTAACCCTCCCATGTAACCCTCTCTGTAACCCATGTAACCCATGACCCTCTGTAACCCTTTGTAACCCATGTAACCCTCTGTTACTCGCGGGTGTAACCCTCACTCCATGTTATCCTGCATCGTGTAACCCCAATGTAAGCTTGTATCATGTTATCCCATATACCCCTCTCCGTGTAACTCCAGTTCCTCGTAACCCCATCATCCCTGTAACCCTCTGCACGTCAGCCCTTTAGCTCCGCCTCGTGTAACCCTCATTGTGCAACTCTCACATTGTAACCCCACCATGTAACCCCGATACTGTATCAATCCCCTCCGTGTAACCCCCGATTGTGTCATTCATAGCTCGTGTCACCCGGATCCTTTATCCCCAACGCATGTCACCCCTGTTCGTGTAGCCCCTTGGTGCCCGGCAAAAATTGGCGGGCTCCAAGAGGTGTCAGATATTTTGAATTCAAACCTGGGTTACACGATTCGGTGACATCAAAACCCACGTGTAACTCCATCATCATCGCTCGTCATTTTCACCAGGTGCGTAGACGACGTGCAGTCCCGAGGGCTCCGCTGCGTTGCCGCGTGTTTTATGCGATTTGTACTGTACTGGTGGTACTGTTGCTGCTAATGGCATGTGCTGCCGCGCGAAGGTGCTAGACGAGGAACGCAAAGCAGCATTGGAATCAAATGGTTTGAAAGATGAGGCGGGAGAACTCTGTCATTTGCAGCATTTGGTATCTCATTTGAAATGCATCCTACAGCTGCCCATAGACGGGCTTTTCAATCACACAAACCTCCGTTGGATACGCCAGGTTTCCCAGGGAAAAAGGGAAACGGATATCCATCGAAGTAGCTGTCGTTCCATGGTCTCGCATTCCCTGATTTTCTGGAGGGAGAAAGGAGTAGAGTGGATGGGAAGACCCAATTTTATGTTCAAGATCGAAGGTACCGTGAGTTGCCAGATTTGACAACACCCGCGTGCAAACAGTTATCGTCAGTGGCATAAGTAAGTCACTTATGAGGGTTGTATAACATTCCCAGCCCCACTTCTTTGCTAGCCTAGCAAAGTCGTATATGGCGATAACCCTCCTCGCTTTATATGCTTTTTTTGCAGGTACCACTGCTGCTACGGCCCGATAGATAGGCGCACGGACCCGCCGATTGTGAAGAAGAAAGAAAAACCGATAGCAGCCTCCGATAATCAAAAACCAGTCAAGCGAATCAGACGTAAGGCAGCGGATTTCGGAGAGTCATACAAACGTGGGTGTACGTGTAGCTTCAAAGTTGGCCAGTGTTTTCTAGATTCAGATTCAATGACAGAAACCCCATTTCTCTTCCCATTTCTCGCGATTCGTGCATGCCCCTCGTCTCAGCCAAGATATGAAACAGTGGATCGTCGATAGTCTTCGCAGTGGCCTATCTCCAGCTATGATTATGACACAACACACACACTCAACAGCTCCAGGAAGCTTGTGCGTCTCAGCCAGGCATGGAGTGGAGTCGCGATTGTTTCTTGTTCGAGTACGACGTGAGAAACATTGCCGACAAGCTTGCGATTGAGAGTTACAAAAAACATCCAGATGATGCACAAAGTGTACGTATGTGGGTCAATAGCAATCCTGAAAGCGTCTTCTTCTACCATGAAGAGACAGCGCCAGTGGCGGGTGATTTGAAGTTCGTAATTGGAATACAAACGGAGTGGCAAAAACAGAAAATGATCGACTGGGACACAACCGTGTGGTATCCTGCGATGCAACATTTGGGACCAACGAAAATAAGGTATTCGTGTCACGCTTTACCTTTCATTGCATTCTGAAATGTGAGTGCCATGCAACTGTTGCCAATATTTAACGCTCACCTTATTCATTTTTGTACCATTGCGACATTGCAGTTCCCAATGTATACCATGATGGTGTTCGACGAATGGCTCAACGGCATACCTGTTGCTTATATTATATCAGCGAGAAACAAAACGACTGACTTGAGCCCCTGGATGAAACTTCTTCGCGACCGACTTCTTCAGAGCAAACCAGATTGGAGGCCAAATGCTTTTGTTGTCGACGATGCAGACGCAGAAATCAATGCTATCAGGTACGGCTAGAAGTTACAATGTTCTGAGTCACACTACACACTACAAGTTGCATGCACGAGGGGTTTCATGGATCGGGCTACACTGCTGCTAGTTACACTGAGAATCACAGTAAGAGTTAAACTGCCAGTTACACGAGGGGGTGCATTGCTGCCTGTAACACTTGGAGTTACACTGTCAGTTGCTCGAGGGGTTACATGGATTGGGTTGCAGTGCTGTCTATTACACTGAGGGTTACACTATCAGTTAGACAGATGGTTATACTGCCTTGAGTTGGACGGAGGGTTACACTGCTGTGAGTTAGACCGAGGGTTACACTGCTATGAGGTAGACAGAGGGTTACACTGCGAGTTACACTGGGAGTTACACGGCGTGTCATCCGCAGTCCTGCATGGATTAGGTTGCACTGCTATAGCATGTGAGTTACACTGGGAGCATCGCAGAGGGTTGTATGGGTTGGGTCGCTCTGAGAGTTACACGTGTAATTGCGGGCGCGCGCTGCGAGGGGTTATATGTGTTGGGTTACACTGCTGTGAGTTTCACTGATAGTTACATGACCAGATGCACGAGGGGTTACATGAGTCACACTAAGAGTGACACTTTGAAGAGTTACACTTCTACGAGTTACACTGCGAAGAGTTCCTCTGATAAGAGTTACACTGACAAGAGTTACACTGATGGATTGGGTGGCATTTGATGTGTGTGCGTGCAGGGAATCGTTTGGGGACGTAGCAATATTCTATGCCTTTGCATGTTCGCCGCGCTTGGCTGAAACATTCGTGGCGTAAGATGCCCGATCCATACACTCGCAATGCTGTTTTGAAACAGCTTGGCGACGTAATGTACGGCATTAACGCCTGTGTGGGAGTCACCCCAGAAGAGTGGGCGCTGGAGCGACTGGAAGATTTGAATTATTCCTATCCGCTGCGCGTGACTTCCTACGTTACATCAGAA
The DNA here is from genome assembly GCA_030704615.1 of Takakia lepidozioides. Lineage (NCBI taxonomy): Eukaryota > Viridiplantae > Streptophyta > Takakiopsida > Takakiales > Takakiaceae > Takakia > Takakia lepidozioides. Next base: position 55,117,982 of record CM060732.1, read on the forward strand.
TGGAATGGGTCCCAAAACTGAGCATGTGGATCACGGGGGCTCGTTATATTCCCCACGCAAGTCAGGATACTAATGCCGCAATTGAATCTTGGCACGGAAATTTGAAGGCTCGTTTACGCTCGGGAAAGCAAAGGCTTGATGGCAGGAGAATCGATTGGCTGATCAGCGAACTCGTGGGTCCTGTTCTAACCCCACTATTGGTATAGAGATAACTTGAAATCGAAAGGCTTCAAAAGGAATGTACGACAGGAGGAATTTATCAGTAATGTTGTTTGGACTGCAAGGGAGATCCCTGATGTCAATGTTCATTTGCCCACTGTTCCTGGTCATCCGGCGATTGTGGATAGTGTTCTTCGGTCGTCTGGGCTTGTTGCGATTGTCCATGGGCTTTGAAGGGTAACTTGTGCAAACATCAATCCGCGTTCTTCAATTGATGAAGCCAATCTGAAGGAAGGGCTTATTGTGAAGCTCTGTGGCACAAAGCTCGGGACCATTCATGGAGGTCTTCACATGTTGATGAAATCGGAACTTCCAGATATTGATGCAGAGGAGGAAGTTGTGAATCTAGCAGAGCCTACGGAGTGCTCAGCATCATCCCCGCGTGGTCGGCAGGAGCCATCGTTTTCAATCAATTGAATCTGAGATGAAGTCCCTGTCGCTTCTTGGCAATGAGAGTGAAACAATGCGCAAACATTTGCTTGCCGAGCTTCGTTGTGTTCGTGGGAGGCTGTCCACTTTACAAGTTAGAATCGACAAAGGTCTGTTGCACCCTCTTCAAGTTCCATTCATAAAAAATGATGATGGAAAACATGTCCCTTGCCAGGAAAGTAGATTTTGTAGACCGGTTCCGTAGTAAGTGACCATTGAGTCCATTGGCAATGACACTTACTTTGTGATCACCAAGTTTAATATGAAGTACATGTCTGTTCATGGGTTGTTATTCACTTTGCCATTCCATCCACATTCAACCTATGTAACCCACTCAATGGGACACCCATGGGCCGGGGTGACACACCGCAGGGTTACACTGTCTGGGGTTTCATAACGTAACATAGCTCTACTTAGTGTAACTTGCATCTGTGGTACTCCACACAGTGTAACACAGATGAGTGTGAACCTCTTCAGTGTAACTCATTGTGGTGTAACTCCAAGTGTAACTGCAATGTAACTATCAACAGTGTAACCTATGTAACCCCCATAGAATATTGCTGTCAGTGGTGTAACTCTGAGAACAATGTGACTACAATGTGACTACAGGGTCTGGGTTAGTCTGCCGGGGTTACATGACCCTTCAATACAGAGTGGAAGTCGAGCACCTTTAGTCACCAACACTAGCCCCTGTATGTGTAACCCCTCTATGTGTACCCAATTTGTGTGTAACCCATGGACGTGTAATCCATGAGATAGATAATCATTCCGTTCAACCTATGTTATGGACCAGTGTAGCCCTCCGGAGTGTAACTTGTTGTTGTGTAACCCCAAGAAGTATGTATCCCGACCACATGTAACCCCCATTGATGTCACCCCATCGCATGTAACCCATTGTACAATTTGGGGTGCACGCTATAAACCCCGATGCTACATCACCCCATCTTATGTATCCCCACGACACGTAGCCCTTGTATAGGCAACCCTGCCCACTTTTCATTTGCACAGTGTAACTTAGAACTGTGTAACCCTCTTGAGTGAGTGTAACCCAGAGTGTTGTAACTCCAAGAAGTATGTAGCCCGACCAGATGTTACCCCCACTATTGTGACCCCATCGTATGTAACCCATTGTACATAGCCCTCATGTATGTAACCCCATGTAGTATAAATCTGAGAACTTCAGTGCACAAACACTTCAGTGCGAAAAAAAATAAAAAATAAAACAATGCGCATAGTCGAGGTGGGGTTACATGCCACGAAAGTATACTGTTTCAGCAACGTGACCCTGACATAGCCAGGTGTAACCCTATATGTAACCCATAAGTGTAACCCCACGTTGTGAGACCCGGCATGGTGTAACCCATCACTTATGTGTGAACCCACAGAGTGTAAGCCCATTGCCCCAGGGCCCAAAGGTGTACCCAAGTACTTGTCTATGATTCCACTTCATGTAACCTTATAAGGTGTAACCCCATGTAAGCCCATTGCATGAAACCCAAACTGTGAAGTGTTACGAACAAACCACATAGAAGCAAAAATGCATCAAGAGACGCTATTTATTTCTTTGGCCATCTGACCAAGTCTTTGTCCATCTCGTCACACAGCCCAACTAATCATATGAGTACGGGAAGCTATCATGGTTGACTCGTTGAACCTTGCAGTAAACGCCCGCCTATGACGGGTTCGATCTTCTGTGGTTTTCACATTGAACTTCCACTCCAAGTAAAATTGCACAAAACAAAGTGCATAATAGCCGCACTCCCAACAGCTCCGTTGTTGGGGGACACTGGCCTCAAACCATTCCATCCTCTCCTCTCCATGACGTAACTGAAGTCATCAGATCCAGGCATGAAATCAAAGAACGCTATGGCAAAATTTCGCAAAATTCCTTCAATGAGTTTGGGTCGGGCAATGGTTTTATGGGAGTCCAAATGTACTATCCGACCTCGGCGCTCTAAAACAGCAACACTCCAGTGATCACTGCAACACAAACAAAGCCGTTACGTCAGAATAGAAAAAAACATCTCCAATGAAACCCATTGTGGTGTAACCCAACCCAGTAGTGTAACCCTTTGTACTGTAACTCTAAACGGTGTTACACAACTAGTCAGCAGTCACTAGTGCAACTCAGTCTAGAATAGAGGAGTGTAACCCAACATGCTCAGTCAATGCTGAAATTACTTACTCGAAGACAATAGGGATGACAACCACGTCCACAAGATCTCGATTCTTTGTGAACACCATCCCTCGGGCATCCTGAGTGTACCATTCTTGCACCAACCCGAATAGCGTCTGCAGATCGTTACCATTGGTACGCATGACATGCCATTGAAAAGGAGCACAGATGACAAACTCAGGTGCGATAGCCTTAAACATTTGGCCTCCAGAAGTTTGTTGTAACCCGAGAGCATGCATCTGTGACAGTTGCTCTTATTTTATACATCGGCTCAAAATCTCTTCTCTTCCAAGTAAAACTGTAACGGACTAGAAGCCAGGAAGGCATCGCCATAATAAAACTTCACTTCGGGCGCCCCAGGAGGGTCCGACACCATTCTGAACTTTGTCAAGTACCGTTGTTTTAGTCTGCACAACAAACCGCACATTACGAACATTACGATGCATCATACAAGAGTTATAATCAATATTCAAAATCAGAGAGGATCAAAGTACAATGAGGTACCTCGAACGCTCCCGCAAGTGCTTGGCAGGACCTCTTGCTGCTGGACAACGTCAACCTCCGAGACCCCTGCACTTTTGCCTTTCGGTTTGGTTCGCTGTTTTTTGGGTGCGACAAGAACAGATACTTCTTTGTCAGCGCTAGGGGGTTCAGCCAACCGCTTTCTTTGAGCAGGCGGCCGTTTTGACCACCTCCTGGGATTCTCTGCAACCCTGACAATGCCGCCGAGGGGGAATTTCTGAGCCAGAGGTGCCTTGTTCTGAGTTTGCTGCAAGTGCTGAAGACTGCACTCCTCTCGTCTGAGACGTGCTGGGAAGGTGATTGACCAAGGGCAGAAGTGTCACAGCTCACCTCCTCGGTGCTACCCTGTCAGTGTACCCTTCTGTTCAAACCCCCTTGTCACGCTTCTTAGTGTCACCCTTCTCTTCGGCTACCTCAGTGTCACCTTCTCAGTGTCACCCTTCTCTTCGGCTTCCTTCTCAATGTCACCCTTCTTCTTCCTCAGTGTCACTCTTCTTAGTGTCACCCTTCTCTTTTCCTCAGAGTCACGCATCTCAGTGTCACCCTTCTCTCCGGCTACCTTCTCAGTGTCACAGGATTATCAGTGTCACTCTTCGCAGTGTCACATCGGGTTCCTTCCGTGTCACTCTGCTGAGTAACAATCTTATGTGTGTCACCCTTGGCAGTGTCACTCTTCAGTGTCTAGATGCTCCGCAACATCCTTCTCTTCGTGACTCTCCACAGTGAAACGCTTCTCAGTGTGACCCTGCTTTGTGTCACCCTTCCAACTGACAACCTCCTCGGTGACACCCTTCCCGTGTCACCCATGTCGATGTCACTCTTCTTTGCATCAACCTCCTCAATGCCATCCTTGTTGTGTCGCCCTTCTCCGCACCCTCCAAGACCATGTTGACTAGCAGAAGACCGTCATCCGTCGCGACTAGTGGCCGTGGCAAAGGAGTGTCACCTTCCACGACTAGTGGTAGTGGAATGTCATCCATGACAGTGTTACACTCACTGACATCTACCATGTGGGTTGGCTGTGGGGTGTCACCCCTATCAGTGTAACCCATGTCAATGTCACTCTCAAACGAAGTTGCAGTGTTCACGGGCAATGGTGTGTCACCCACGACAATGTCCCTCACGACATTGTCAGCCACACGGTATCCGTAGTGTCACCTGAGGTGCAGTGTAACCCTCCTTCCCTGTTGCTCCTCTCTGCACAGTGTCACCCTGAGGTGCAGTGTAACCCTCCTTCCCTGTTGCTCCTCTCTGCACAGTGTCACCCTCAGGTGCAGTGTAACCCTCGGTTTCAGGGCATCCTCCCCTTGCAGTGTCACCCTGCGCATCAATGGGACCCACGAAGGCTGGGTCATTCTGAGAGAGGTTGACCACATGATCCTGACAAATACTTACATTGCTGCATCGAGGGTTCAACCCAGCATCTCCAGATTCAAAGTCATACACAGACTCTGGGTCAAGCGGGTCCCCGATTCTTCGATTAAGACCTTCAAAAGAAATGACTGGGGCTGCGGACAAAGAGGTTCGCACTTGGGTGTTCCACCTTGATGTATCATCTTCAGTATCAGTATCAGAATTCATGGGCAAATCCCGCGTCAAGTCTGCTAGGTTTCACCCTAAGTGCAGCTGGGTTGAGTACAATTCACCACCTGCGACAAAGATACAACGGCAGATTGACTTGGAATGATGTCCTCGTCATGTACATCGTCGCTCTGCGGGGCGGAAATTGGCCCATCGCTCGTCTGCGCGCCCCCTACGCCCCCTGTATCGCATTGTGGAGGGGCCCCATACACAACTTCGTGAAGCTCACGTTGAGCCTCAAAAAGGTTTTTGAACGCATTGGCGACTTGATTGGTCATGAGCTCGGACTCATCTGCATCGGGGAAAAGACAAAGGTTTTTAGTCGTGGAACGAGGTTTTTGAAAGTGCAAGGGTTACACTATGTAAGGGTTACACTGACTAGGACAAGACAGTGGTTCGGATTACACGATGTGGGTTACACCACCCTGTTAGAGACAGTAGTTTGCAATGGGTTACACTACCATGGGTTACACTACTGAGATTACACAACGAGAGGGTAACAAATCTAGGGTAACACAGCGAGGGGTACCATTAGGGGTACACTGATTACAGGGTTACGGGTTACACTGGTTACACTTGAGTACAAGGTTCCACATTACACTGATTACAGGGTTACACACAACGAGGGTTACACTGAGTTACAAGGTTCCACATAGCGAGGGTTACAATGATTACAAGATTACACACAAAGGGGTTACACGACGAGAGGGGTGACAGTGGATGGAGTAACACTTACAGAGATACCAAGGCACTACAGACCCAAGGTCTCTCATATACTGGATGCCCAAACGCGCATTGAAGTCCATTTCTGTTGGTGATTCGCTGAAGAGGCCACAACACCAAAGCTGGATAAACGATTCTCTCTGTTGGATCGCAAAGTGATGGGCGGCGCGACGACGGCTTGCCTTGCAAAACTGTATAGCTCCGTTGATCCGGTCACCCCACTCTTCTGTACTCAAACTCGATCTTAAGTCTTCGAGCTCAGAATCCAAGGTCGCAATTCCGTCACCAGGTTGTGCAAAGTACATCAGACTAAAGCCGTAATACTCATCGACCAGGTCCTTCACCTTTGAGGCCGTAAGAGCACTTTCCAGAAGTTCAGTCGTGAACCCCAACCTGGGATGCGTTTGGGAAACTGACCTGCCATGATTTCTTACATCGTTGTGGGCCAGAATTCTCAAAAGGAGTGGTGGCGGTCCAATGTGCGGTTTGGTGAGATTCTCCATTTGACTGATCAATCCTTCGGCAAAACCACGAGTGAATTCCAACGGATGTGGAACAACCAAACCTTTGATTCCATCTACAGTAATAGTGATGACAAGAGATTTGAAGTTCTGGCATCGTCAAGGTCGGTATTGCCAACAGCTAGTTCGTCCATCGTGTCATCATCATGTGAGGCTTGGCTCTCTCGATGGACTCGTGTAAGTCGAAATGGGATGCCCAATGCTCTCTAAATACTCCTTCACCCGATTCAATTCCTCTATCATTAACGGACCATGATCCGGCTGGGCAGTAAACGCCTTGTGGGCAGCAACAACACTGTCCATATCATCGCTTCTAAGATGATATCGAGCTCCCTGCGCAATACAGCGTGAGGGGTTACACCAGAGAAAAAGGTTACAGCACGAGGGGTTACACATGAAAATGGGTTACAAACAAGATGGGCTACACGGGGTTACACAGAGGTGGGTTACACACCATAGGGGTTTTTAAAAGGGGTCCTCTGTAGGTGGGTTACACTCTGGTTACACGCCACAGGAGAGACAGGGGGGGTAACACAAGGGGTTACATGGATAGACAACAACCCAAAATTTGAAAAACAGAGAAATGGCAGGGAATCCAACTTGATTGTCTGTCGATAGAACCCAACTTGATTTTGCAGCTGTCGCATGGACTGCGCCCTCGCCTCGCGCAACAAATTCTTGGAATGCCGGCCAAAACCCCTCTCATTGACATTCGGAAATGGGAACTGAGGAATAAGGCCATGCGGTAGCAGAAGGATTGAGCCTGGAGTTTCTTTCGCAAGATGAACCTTGAGCTCCGGTTTCCCCGGTTTCCAATGTTGATTTTCTTTGCAATAGGGACAGGTAGAGGCGGGCTCAATCGCCGCTTGTCTCTCTCGTTAGAAACCTGCCGAATAGAAGGACCAGGGACAGAAACAGCAGGAGCACTAGAAGATGGAACCTCTGTAGCAGAAATAGCCGAAGAAGGTACAACAGCAGGCACTTCAATAGGATCTGCAATCTCACCCAAAGCCACCCTATTTTGCAGAATCCATGCATGATATGCATCAACAGAAGAAGCTGGAACAGAATTCATCACATTTTCAACAGCCATGGCATGCTTGAGCTCCGCATCAGGAAACGGTTTTGTTCCTTTCGGTCTGGCCATACATGCGGCCGTTCCATCGACAATATGCCGATTCAATCTGCTCTTATCTACCTTTACTGCCCCACAATAAGGACATTTGAACTTAGGCCGGCCCTTTGCTCCCTCCACCTTGGCCTCTCTACACCTGGTGTGGCAGTACGCGATCATTGTAGCATGCTCATGCTCAGTGTACCAAAAGCGAACTCGTTCGCCATCCCTTTTCAAGTGATCAAATGGAATAGTAGCCTCTCCAGGGAACAAATAACAATCAGCCATGACAAAAGAAAAAGCTGACAGAAGAGAAGAGAAGAGCAAGAGCAAGAAAGACAAGACAAGAAACCAAGACCAAGAGAATTCCTAAGAACGCACAACAGGGAGCACGACAGCAAGGAGTGCAAGAAGAATATGAAAGACTGCGAGAAGGGGAAAACTGAACAATGTCAAAGAACGAAGAACGAAGCTAGCTAGATGTCACCCGTAAGGCACGTCGGTTAAGCGAAAGACGGCGGTTCATAAAATTCTGGCGGCTTGCAATCAATTATATCCGCACTGACTCACACGTGTATGAGTTGCAATCCCGGTGTCACCCGGAATAGCGGAGTGTAACCCGTTAACCTACACTGTGACGGAGCGACAAACCGGCCGTTACCCGCATGCCAGGCACGTCGAGTGTAACCCTCGTCAGGCAGGTACCCACATATGATGTAACCCTTGTCACAACCTCATGTACCCCTAGTCTATGTGACTCCCGAACACAACATCGATGTAACCCTGTCATATCAAACCATTAGTATGCAACCTCCAGGTAACATGGTCAATGTAATGCCCCACCCATGTAACCCTAAGCCTATGGCTCCGCGAGCGCAACATCCACGTAACCCATCAAACATGTCAACCCCCATCTAAACCTCCATTACTAAACCGTCTACCAAGCTAGCATGTATTGAGAAAGAAACACCGTGTAACCCCCTGTGTGTAACCATAGCACACGTGAGGAAGTCATATAAACATCAGACATGTAACCGGTTGACAGTGCTTGCAAAACACGCATGATTCGATACGTATTGCATCCATAATAGCGATGAGTAGGCTGCCCCGGCTGGTGTGTGAAACAAAAGATACACGAGAGGAGAGTGAATGGCACCCCGTCAAATGAGCGGCTGCTTGCATGGTTTAGACCGAAAGAAACAAAACCCTTCCTAATGCGGATCTTAGGAATACCCTAGCCATCGGGGACGGTGACAAAACAACAAGAATGACATTGAGAAAGAAAAAGAATAGAGACAACCGTATCAATCGTAGAGAAAAACGTAGTAGTAATAGATTTGACGGATCGCTGCGCGAAAAGCGTTGTCTTGTATGTTGCTGGGATGACGATACTGACTGAATGAACTACAAATCTTTCGCATTGATGTGTGAAGCCGATTGGGCACCATGGGAATTGCAGAAAGCTGATGCCCCAAGCAAAAAAACGAGCGAGCTAGGAATTCTGAAAAACGGATGGAGAGAGCAAATAGGGTTTGACCTCTATTTAAACCTCCATTCGGCCGTCGGATAGTTTACACGTGTATGATGTTACAGAGGGTTACATGGTGGTGAGGGTTACAGAGGGTCAGAGAGGGTTACATGGAGTGAGGGTTACATAGGGGTGAGGGTGACACTCTGCGTGTACAGAGGGTTACATGGTGGTGAGGGTTACAAAGGGTCACAGAGGGTTACATGGGTTATAGAGGGTTACATGGAGTGAGGGTTACATAAGGGGTGAGGGCGACACTCTGCGGTGTTACAGAGGGTTACATAGGTTACAAAGCCACAGAGGGTTTGTGAGGGTTACATGGAGTGAGGGTTACATGGTGGCGAGGGTGACACTCTGCGGTGTTACAGAGGGTTACATGGTGGTAAGGGTTACACCTGGTGAGGGATATAGAGGGTCGCAGAGGGTTACATGGGTTACAGAGGGTTACATGGTGGTGAGGGTTACAGAGGGTTACATGGAGTGAGGGTTACATATGGGTGAGGGTGACACTCTGCGGTGTTTACAGAGGGTTACATGGTGGTGAGGGTTACAAAGGGTCACAGAGGGTTACATGGGTTACAGAGGGTTACATAGGGTTACATGGGTTGCAAAGTGTTACAGAGGGTTACATGTAGTGAGGGTTACATAGGGGTGGGGGTGACACTCTGCGGTGTTATAGAGGGTTACATGGGTTACAGAGGGTTACATGGTGGTGAGGGTTACAGAGGGTCATGGGGTTATATGGGTTACAGAGGGTTACATGGTGGTGTGGGTTACACTCGGCGGAGTTACAGAGGGTTACATGGGGGTGATGGTTGAACCCGGGGCGGGGGTTACAGGGAACTGGCGGACTGCTGGAAGCGGCGGAATGGTGCGCAGAACGACGACGCAGGGGGCGACGACGCCGATGGGATGAGGGCGGGGGTGGGGAGGGATTGACCGAGCCCAGCCGGCTGCCTTTTGACGTCTGCCGGAGGCGAAGAACCGGCGGTACGGGTGTCAGGGCTGGACCGTCCTGACGCGCTTGCATTAAGTTCTTACATTATTCCTATTATCTTCCGTTTCTTAAAGGTGTGAGAATTTGGTAGAATTTACAAGTTTCAATGTAAGAAGGTAGACCATGTTGTCATAAGTTTAAATGCAGTTGGAACCCTTAAGAAAATATTAAGAATGTACATAGAAAAAATCTACTTCCTCAAAATCCGAAATGGGTCTCTCAGGTTGAATCAAAGATGGAAGCATATAAGTTAATTCTTAAAATTTGGAGGGGACCTCCAAATTGCATTGCCAGCCGGGACCTCCTTAAGGGGAAAAACAAATCATATAAAACAATTTAAAAATATATTAAAAAATATTTGGTCAACATTCAAGTGGACAAACTTTAACCTGGCATGCCAGTAACCATTGGGGGTATATTTGACCATTAAATTAATTATCAATTAATCATCCAGAAGTGGTTGATTTAGTGGGGATTGAAGATAATGTAGATAAAAAACAAAATTAAAAAAAATGTATTGGGGGTTGTAGATGATAGATAGTTGATTACATGATCGACGGTTTTGTATTCCGTTGTGGTCCCGACGTTCAGACTGCTGACTTGCTGTTTACATGCAAAGGACGGATGGATGGTCCTTCAACGTTTTCATCCACATTTTGTAACCTTTTTGTTCTCGGAGTTCCCAACGACGTCGGACTTCTTATTTCCTGAACGGCCCGCTCTCTGCCTTCTCCCTTTGGTTGGCATGGCCATCGAACCGGCTTGGGGCCATTCAAGCTGAGACCTGCCCTACAATTCACGGATTGCCTTTGTCTCTCTAGCCTCTCCGGGAGAAAGTGAGAGAGGGCATCCAAAGCGCGACAATGGCTTTTCTTACCCGAGTGCATTGTTCTCGAAAGGATTGAATGGCGGCGATGTTTTTTCCCAAGGGGCGGACTCTCACACACCGCTCAGGTTCTGGCTTTGACGCGAGCACGGTCGACGTGCTGGAACCCCAATTTGCCAAGATATTAGTGACCCCTCATTTTCTAAAACTCATATCTTCCTGCTTGTTGCACGAAATGCAACTTTGCCCCCACTTGTAGAGGCTCTGCCTCTGGAATGTGTTAATTTGGGTAACATCTGCAAAAGTTGTAAGCAAAAAAGTACCCAATGAAACCGGAATCAGGCTCCATAGGCAGTTAAGGGTTAGGCTCAATGCAAATGGCGAAATATTGGCTTTGAGAGTGAGTGACTTCAGCCTGCCTTGCTGTCTTAAGGTTTGTCACTCACTCTCTCTTCCTTTATTGCCCTCTATACTGAGATCCGTGGGAGATTCAACGGTCTAATCCGTGGAACCCAATCTCTCACTGAAGTCTTCCACTATGAGGATCAGAAATGCTGGCAGCTTATCTGTATGAGGCCTTGACCCTTAGGCAATCCCTTGAGCAGTAGTTGCTTTTGGGCTGCTTATGGCTGCGGTTTTTTCTCTTCTTTCTCCTTTTGTCCAATAAGCTCTTTGAGCTTTCCGCAGACGTTATAAAGTACCATTTCATTTCATTTCATTTCTCTCTCAAAGATCTGAATCTAAGTCCCAAAGTCTTGACTGTCCTGGATAAATCTGACTTAAGGCTGGCCATGTCGGTTGCCAGGAAATTGTCTGATGAAAACAGGCAGAAAACTTCCCTGAACTTGTTTCCAGTCTGTGCTATTGGGGAGGCCATCACGGATGACCTCAAGGGTTTACCCACTCTTGGCACTAGACTGAAATTTAAACTCAGGGCGGGAAGTCCATCTTTGAACAGCAAACAGATGCAAAGAGGAAAGGGGCATTGCAACCTGAACACAATATTCATTTTCTGATTCATGGTCCTGGGTACTTTCATTTCCATCAAGGGATTTTTACCTGTACCTCTGTTTACCAACTTCGTTATTGGGCAAATCACACACAGCAGATTGATGCTTGTTCTAGAGGATATCTCGAAAACTCGGATCAATTGTCCGTTCCAAGGTAAGTCATACTACCGGCTGACCTCAAACTGGGCGCAATGGCCACAAGGCTACGGCAAACCACGTCTTATGAGTACACTCACTCTCTCTCAAAGATGCAATTGATCTTCTGGGATCATGTAGATGCAAAGTCTAAATACCATGAAGATCGTCGACATAGACACAGAAAACTGCCAGGATGAAATAGTTGATAACTCAATCACTTTATAGTGCAGCCTTAAAAAGCACAGCAGCTTTTTGTGCCAGTACAACACCTCAAAAAATCAGTCCTTCAACCAGCACTCAACAAACATCTTGGAAGAACTGGACATGCTCTGCTTAGAATCCCAACCCTCCCAGAAATTCACCGAATGGATCCTTGCGGATATGGCGGCGAAGTGCCTCATTTATTGAGCATACTCGTAGGTGAATTCAGTGATACCTAACATGGTACTTACAGTGAGATACAAGAGATAAAACGTCCCTATCACCGCGATCAAGACCAGAATCTGTGTGGAAGGGTCCTTCAACAAATCCACGACAGGCTTGAATAGACTATAGATACCTCCACTTACAACGGTGAAGAAATAAAATCCATATCTCCTCACATTGTCCCAGAACTCTTCTAACAGGGGGCCCTCGGGACCAAGCGCTAGAGCTGTCATGTCCATGTCCAAATGTACAGGCTCCTTCACTACCGAAACTGTTGCCTCTGCAGCATCAACGTTGATGAAGGTAGAGTAACCCAGGCCTAAAGCGATGGCCCCCACAGCCAACTCTACCACATTTCTCCTCACAAGTTTCTCTAGAGGTCCATATCTCGAGCACCTCGTGCCGTCTCCCATCGTAACCTCCAAATCCAAACCCAAATCCGAAACCACTCCTCCCCTACTCTGGCAGCCCATTTCAGAAACTTCCAATGCATTCACATACATCATTTGGAACAAGGCTGATTCGAAGCTGAAAACCTCCTCCCGCCTCTGCAGAAGATCCCTTGCATCAAGCTTCACTGGAGATTGAGCCCCACACATCGGCACAAGGTTTTGGAGCTCTTGCCTTGTCAAGCCACAAGTACGAACCGAATTTTCCTGCCAAGAGATCCTGGACAACCTTCGATGCGACATGGGTTTCTCGCATTGCAACCGAGGCAGGCAGACCAGCCTAGAGAGGGAAACCAAAGCTTGCGCCATCTCCCTCTCTCCCTCCCTCTCTCTTTCTCAACCTGAAGATGGGTAGGAGTGGATAACTAGATGAATGAACTCTTTACGGATGAATAGGCAGGCCAAACACGAACCCATAACCCATATCACTAGAATCCAGTCGTAGAATTCTTGTACAAAACTTCTCGGAATGACACAATGCCGCTGTCGATGATACCACCAGCGTGCCGGGCTCGTCGTCACTCTGTCATTCCCAAAAATCGTGAAAACGGAGGCGACAAATACATGAAAGCAGGGTCGCAACAACTCGAGTGAGAACTGTATGTAAATAGAGGATAGCTGTAAACCAAACCTATTCTGATCAAAGCAAACGTCGGGCTTCACGTCACAGCAGCCCTTTCATCGTGCACATACAAGAAATTTACCACGACAGATTATGAGAGAGATGTAACCCTGTGCGTTCCATTTCTGGCATTTTTACAACACCAAGGTCGGATTACCAAGACTATGGTCTTAATTAGTGAGATGAGATGCAGTCAAGTTTCATCAACTTAGATGGACTTGTGGGCACATTGTGGACTAACTACTCAAGCAAAATTTTGCAGGGTGGATTTAAAGAGAGCACTCTTCTTTGATCTGTCTACGGGAGGAGGCGGAGGTGAGCAGCACCCTTTATCTCCTCTTGAAGGGTCTCCATACAAGATGCGTAGCAAGCATTGTTACAAGAAGCCCAAGCCAAGAGACCCGGCCGCCAGCAACCTGTTGAAACTTCACCACCCAATCTGCCTGAGATGTCGTGGTCTCAAGAAATAACACCGCAATCAGAGCAACTGCCAGGAGAACCCGCCCCATCATACTCATAGCAGCCGTCTGCAAACGATTAACTTCTGTTAGGGGATGAGAGCAACAAGCATTGTCGAAATCCAGGGTTTCGAGATATAAGAAGTTAACCGTTCTCTGGGAATGCTGCCCAGTAATGTCTTACCCTATTACGCAAATAGTCTGTGCAGAATTTAAAACGATCATGGATTGAAAGCTCCCCCACCGCTCAGCTATGATGTAGCTAGCGTGAAGCTGTGGCCCCACATTGGTTGGAGCAGGAAGATACAAAAGATAGGGGGTTAAGGCATTGCATAATCGGCAGGCTTTTTCTCCATGTTTATGGAGGGAACCAAATCGGTGAGTAGTGTGGTAGTTACTTGAAAGACGGTGCAGCTGAACATGAAATGTCTCGTATCCTTGATTGCTTGAGAATCTCTAGGTGGTATGGTATTCGAGCATCCTGGCAAACTATAAAATCTACGCCACATCCCACAATGGTGGGTAGAAGGATTACACATTTCCATACAGTCATGACAGTAGGATGAAAATGCTGCGACTTCTGTTCTGATACCTCGTCATTGGCAGGTTGACTGCTGAGCTTGAGAGTCTTGATAAGCTCAGACAGTAGTTCTGACTGTTGCAAGAATGCTTTCTCCATTTTGTCGATCCGATCCCTTTCGAGTTGTTGGTTCACAGCGCCAATGGCCATCAAAGCATTCACCATGTTGGGTTCTTGAGTACTCTTGGGTTGCTCAGTTTGTTTCTTCTTGGATGGTCTTCCTGCAATCCCTAGCATAGCAGCAAACTTAGACTTGGTGGATTTGATGTCTCCTTTCTTGGACTCTAAACTGTCTGCAGGGGCACTAAATTTTTTGCTTGGCTGTATAGAATAGTTTGATTCACTTCTCAAGTAGCTAGAGGAACCTCTTTCTCTTGGAGAGTCCACACTGCATGTTCTGGGCTTGAAAGAACCACTTTTGTCGGTACTAAAATGGTCGCTCTCCTCCTTAGGCATTTTTACATACAGATTTGGGTGCGCTCCCATGGTAAACTCTAAATTCTCTGGTTCAATATCTTCACTGGGACCAAACTCTTGTCCACTAGTGACTGAATGGATTCCATCATCGCCAGGATTCGAGATTTTGACATACTTTCGATTGCTTCCAAGAATTGTGTCCATCAAAGCATACCATTTCCACCGGCTAGCAGGAAGTTCACCACTGTATTTCTTTCCTTTCTTCTCTCTCTTGTATCGCTTCTTCATCATATCCATCTTCTGCTTGCACTGCATCGTCTCTTTAGGCTTCTTGGTACCACCACACCTTGCACTCACCTCACCTGCAATTTGATCCCAATGTTTCGCACTCAACTTACCCTTATTCTGCTCAACGTATTTCTCACTCCACGAATCCAACAAAGACACCACAGCACCTGGGCTCCAATCCCCTCCTTTTTCAAGTTTCTTTTCTCTCCCTCGTGGTGTGAATCGACTATGCCATGAGCTGATCTCGCAGCACATAGCCTCATTCTGTGTCTTCTCTACTAGTTTACCTGTGGATATGAGATTGCTGAGCTTGGCACTCAACTCCATCATCCTATCAGTTGCGCATGGTTCACATTCTTCCCCTACATTGCTAGTCAGATCCCCCATCGCTGTCATCTGACATTCTGCTTCATAGGTGTCCATTTCACCATGAGGGTGGCAGTGATGGATCTACCTAGCTGTTTCATCAATTCTAGTGCTCTTTCTCGCTTGTGGGTTGCCAATCCAAGAGACAAACAAACATGTTTATATCTCAGAAGGCCCTTTCAAATCTTCACAGGTCACACTTCCCCACTTCCTTCTCAGTATAAATACATAGTAATGTACACTCTAACATAATGTCACAGATTGGCTGTAGCTTAACACGTCAAGTGAAAATGACTCTCATTTCCATCGGGGTTCAAATCCCAGCAGCCACATTCTCTTTACTTGTTCTCGTAGCTGTTGATCTGCAGGAGTCTGTGCAGAGGGGACAAAGGAAAGCAAGATTCCAGGAGCAAACTGGCAAGCCACATCCTGGGATCCTTTAAATATGGGTTCCCTTACATCCGAAGTAGACACATTGTACGAGCTCTGTCTCCCCGCTTCGTTGTTCAGGATTGTGGCCAAATGAATCACACATCAATAGCAGAATGAAATGGGCGTAACAAGAATGTACATGGTTTCAGTATGGAGCGGAGAAAACTGGGTTGTGTCTTCTTCGTCCCAAGGTACCCAAAACGTTTGGGACCTTTGATGTAAAGGTAACATTGCTATGAGCAGGAAAGGAAGTGAAAGAATTTAAACTTGATGGCCCTCTCTTTCATGATTTCCTTTGCTAGATGTTTTGTGATTGCCAAGTCCATTTCTAAGTCTGGTCCCATTTGCTATGGTAGCCAGCAAAGATTACCTTCTTGGTGGAGATGAATGGGGTCTTTGCTGGGGTGGAGACCTTCGGTGCTGGTGTGGGGGATACCGAGGTGATGAATACCGACCATTGCTTTGGCCTGAGGGAGGAGATCGAGGGGAGGTGGTCCATTGGGAGTGAGAAATGTTTTCATACTGATTTTGTCTTGGATATTGACTTGGACTTTGATGCTGTTTCCGCTGGGGAGATTGATTTTGGTGTTTTGTTTGATGACTGATCTTGTGATTTGGTTGGGCAGATTGAGTTGGATGTCGATCGTGATAGTTTTGATTCTGAACTGGTCCTGGATATTGATTTTGATGCACATTGACAGTGCGAGGCCTTTGGAATGGAGGGTGGTGAGTGGGGGGATACTGATTCTTTTGAGAAGGGCCAGGATCCCCATGAGACTTGGGAGATTGATTGGATTGCTGTGGATGCGGGCGCTGCTGGGGAGGGGACTGCAGTCGGGAAGATGATGGTCTGTGAGGTTGTGGAGAGTGGTCCGGGAAGACTTGATAGGCAGCGCTATGGGTCTCCTGCAAAGGCAGAGCTTGAGTAAACTGAGGATTTTGATAGCTCCAAGGTTGTGCCATCTGGTCTTGAAAGGATTGATCAACATTCCAATCTGTTTGATGTTGCATGAGATGATCTGGGGAGAATGATTGTCGCGATGGAGGAGGTCCTTGGACCGTGATGGGTGGAGCTGGGGGCTGCTTCGATGGTGAAAGCCCTTGTACTGGTTCTGATGAAAGGTATGCATCAGATTGTTCCAGGGATGGTACTGATACAAAAGGGTGCTGTGGTGGTGAGGTTGCAGCAATTATGTGCTGGGGAGGGGACTGCAGTCGGGAAGATGATGGTCTGTGAGGTTGTGGAGAGTGGTCCGGGAAGACTGGAGGTCTATGTTGATAGGAAGCGCTATGGCCCTCCTGCACAGGCAGAGCTTGAGTAAACTGAGGATTTTGATAGCTCCAAGGTTGTGCCATCTGGTCTTGAAAGGATTGATCAACATTCCAATCTGTTTGATGTTGCATGAGATGATCTGGGGAGAATGATTGTCGCGATGGAGGAGGTCCTTGGACCATGATGGGTGGAGCTGGGGGCTGCTTCGATGGTGAAAGCCCTTGTACTGGTTCTGATGAAAGGTATGCATCAGATTGTTCCAGCGATGGTACTGATACAAAAGGACGCTGTGGTGGTGAAGTCGCAGCAATTATCTGTGATGATCTCAGAGAAGAGGGGCTCGTTGGCAGCCTAACTCCTCTCTTTCTCAAGGTTTCACTCCAATCACCACCTCCATATGCACTTGGCCGATTTGTAAACCTTCTCAGCTGACTGGTACTGGCCCTGCTTGAGCCTGCTCTGGCGGAAATTGAAGATCTACTTAACTTCGATGGAGTGTCTGGAGATCTTTCGCTTCCTTCCCCCTCTTCACTTTCATCTTCTGGCAAGAGGGCAGGGTGGATGGAGCCCGCATATCGAGGTGCTCTTGCTCGTACCTGCAGTGTTGCAAGAGATAAAACGGTCTCATTTGAACTACGTTGAAGGGCACAACACTGCAAAACAAACCTTTGACATCCAATTATATCATTTTGGGGCAACACATTGAAGTGGTAGCCGACGCCTTCGTGAAGGAAACCCCGTTTGAGGGGACTAACCCAACCGTCTGTGTGTCTGTGTGTTTGCCAACTTTAAAAAGGGCCTAAAGCCCTGGCCAAGTTGGGTTCTAATTGCTGGGCAGCTCACATACAGCAAGTAGATGCTTCATCACTCTCAGGCATTTATTTGTTACCAGCTTGGCAGCTCTTTTTCCCACAGCCCTTTGTATTTGTGGAATGATTTATTAATGACGAGATTACGGTTGAGTCAAAATTTGTCAGATAGTAGGAGAGTCATACAATGCAGATCTAAGCTTCAACAAGATAATACTTTTGGAGTGATAATGCCCTATGAAAGTACCTTCGCTTGCTGTTCTTGGATCAAAGCCAATGCTCTCTTGCACATCTCTGTCAATCGCTCCCTTGAGTTGTTGTTTAGCTGCAAAAGTTGTACATCATTCTTTCAATCATCTTTTTGGAAGTGGAAATATCATGCACAGCAAGCATGGTTCAAAGTTTATATGTGTAAACTTATTTTTTTGTTCCAGAGGGAGCTGCACCACTTTCCTGGATTAGATTATATCTCATTGACATGATGGAGGTGGTAAAAATCATGTTGTGTTTACGAAACCATCACACACACAGTGCACACAGAATCTCCAACTTTAAGTTGGACTTGAACACAGACAAAAGATCGTTTCCTGGTTTTGAAAGGTCCAATCCAATTGGTTCATGACATTAGTAGCGCACTTCACCCCAAAAGTAACCAAGAACAGAATGCAGTCATTGTTCGTTCCTTGTGTACAGCTCTGGTGTACCCTTCGGGGGAAGTCTGTGGGAGAACATAAGGCCTGTTCGCAGCCAACAACAAGGTGTAGAAATTGTTGATGTAGACATCATATAATGTTAATTCCAAGACCTATGCTCTAGCCTCAATTCCACCAAAACGTGGCACTGCCACTCACAATGTATCTGGGAATAATGAGACAGAGATTACATCTTCAATGCCTTGACCTTCAAGAAGGTTTGCTTTAATCTGCATCATCTTGAAAAGCTCCAGTGTTACATTCGCCTCAGAGTGAAGCCTCCTCAGTGTACCACACTTTCCACCCTGATTCTCTCCTGCATCCAGCCTCCATTCGTTGAGATTTCCTCTCAAAGAATGTCAGCAAAGCCTTTCATGATCCAAACCCCATCCTTTTCTTCTGTCCAAACCAGTAACGAGGTGTATGCCATAAGGCTGTGGAAAGCACAGATGAACAAAACCATTATCTCTTTGCATTTCTGCACACCAGCTTGAGGTCAGTGCAACGTCTTGGGAACTACAGCACACGCAATCGGGTGGTTGGCCTCTTTGTGAGGACACACTAAATGACAAACATAAGATTATTACCTGAAATGTAATCCGAGAGGATTTCCCATACAGCAAGGGACCGGATGGACATCTTTTTGAGCTTGTCAAAGTGCGCGGATGCTTGCTCTACTTCGAATTTGAGCCTATCATGCACTTCATTAACTCTTGCCAGCTCTTTCTGTTTCATTGCATGTATGTCAAGCTTGTGTCAGCAAGTCAGTTTCAACAGGCTTCAGGGGTGCAGAATGATGCGAGGGACTTAGTTATGGCATACAGGCTTAAACACAAGTTAAACTAATGACATTGCAAGTATGGCCACACAGCCACATTGTATATTTGATCTCGACAGTTTTACGACCATAAATTTTTTTGCACATTTGGTCGGTCAATGACCTTAAGTTCCAGAATGGTTCAGGATGTCTTCTCACTATCTTCCACTCCAAAAACTTCTTCATTCTGGACTACTCAATGGAAAACATTGCATAATCACAACAAGCTGATCCCTTGAAACTCCCACCATAACCTTCAATACATACAGGTGCTGTGGAAAGCTGAGTCAGACAGCCATAGGAGCAGGGCAGGGTGAAGAGACTCATTGCAATTGCAAAGAGAGAAGGATATTCTAGGATTAACTTTGCATAAATCACCAACATTCATCTAGCAGGTGCAAGCATGATAAGTATGTACCTCTTTTGTGGCATTTGCGGTTGTGCATGCTTTCTGAACTCTATACTTCACTTCACTCAGCTGAACTGAGGAGTTAGCTTAGGAGAACATGTGCTCCAGGGTTTGGCAATTCAAAGGGAGAGATCTGTGTGGTGTGAGACTCACTCTACCCAAGGGTGGTCCATGACTCAATGAAACACCTTTAAGAATGCTTCCCTAGGGCATTCTAGATGCTTAGATCAATTCTGAAGCCATAAAAGTTGACTTGTATGCCTTATTCAAATATGATAAGGTGGTTTTTGACAACACTTTGTCCAGACAGGCCACATCACCACCATCATGTTTTTGACATGCTGTCAATGCATGCTGTGTCAATTCTTCCTCCCCTAATCGTTGAACTTTTTGGGTTGGTGCAAAAGAGAAAAGGAAGTATGGTACCTGAAGCTCAGTGCACTCAATGCCTTGGGCTGTATACAGAGTTTCGATATTTGATGGAGACTCTGCCAGAAGAACTCGCAACATTCCTCCACTTTCTCTTAGCCTATGCAGCTCCCCTGAAAGCATGGTTAATCCTATGCATTGTGCAGAAATCAATCGCTAAAACTCACATGTCCTGGAAAATCTCATCCTCATTTGTGGTGCCTGCGGACAAGCACTCTGATAATGTCAATTCACTGAAGCATAAGTACCTGCCGAACCCCCATTCTTTGTTCTGTCAAGCCAGGTGGGGACTCAAAGCAATAGACTATTGCAACCCGAGTCAATAACTCACTCTCATCCCATCCATAGACGTTAGAGCGTATGATGCGCTCTTCAGCATTCGGCTACATCAGTTCATCAAGGGCTAGAACATCTAACATTGGGTGATAGGAGGGAAACTAGTTCACAGTAACCACTGGCAAAAATTTGGAGAGTACCAATGAGATCAAGGCGTGAAGCTGTGGCGTCCACGAGCTGGTGCATCCAAGAATCCTGAAGAAATCATATGCTTTGAAAGCTTAATTCTTTGTACAGTCAGCATCCGTTCAAGCTCAACCAATGCACATCACAGTTCCAAATGATTGTAAAGGCTTGGGGAATACTACCCCATGGAGAGAACGAGGAAAGAACAAAAAACTCTTTAACGTCCACGGGAAGCTCAAAAAGCTTACGGGACAAAGGGAAATAGAAACAAAATAGAAAGGAGAAGTCCAACAATCAGCCACCACAACCAAAAAACTACAACTCAACTTCAACAGATTCTCCAAGGTGGAGGAGAGCCGCCTTCTCTCACTCATTATAGAACACCTCCTCTGGATGTTATGAATCAAATGATACTTTATAAAGTCCACTGGTAGCTTGAAGAACTTACCGGACAAAAGCGAGAAGGGAAAAAAAGGTTGACGCCTACCAAAACGATTGTAAATTATGGTGTCTATTCACCCCTGAAGGACTACTGCTTTCTGTTGGAAAGGTGAACACCATTTAACCGCCATAACGGGAGCAACTTGGTTGCCCAAACCTCCCCCAAGGTACCCACAAACTAAGTAACCGTTGACCTGGGAGCCCTCTAATAGTTGGGTTGGCTATAATGAGTGAAATCCAACATACACCTATGTGGCTTTGAACCCACAACCACTTGTAAGGTGGCGTCTGCCCTAAGCACTGCCATCTGTTGGATGCTGAGAAGAGGGGGGCCTTCTACAAGCAGCCTGAAAACAACTATTCAACACTGAGAGATTCTCCAAAGTGCAGAGCCTCATGTAGATATGCCGCCTTGCAACTCTGATCCTCATAATGAAAGATCTCTGTAAGGGTCGGGCTGTTAGGAAATGAAATGAAACTTTATAACGTCCACAGAGGGAGAGAGAGAATGATGACAGTTTCTGATTCATGAACATTGATCTGCATTGTCTCC
Organism: Takakia lepidozioides; assembly: GCA_030704615.1. Taxonomy (NCBI): domain Eukaryota; kingdom Viridiplantae; phylum Streptophyta; class Takakiopsida; order Takakiales; family Takakiaceae; genus Takakia; species Takakia lepidozioides. The sequence goes on from CM060732.1 coordinate 55,139,689, forward strand.
TCACAACAAAAAAGAAAAGCAAAAGATAATATGCGTGTATGACGGTTTGGTTTGACAGGGAGAAACAACACTACCATAGCTTGCTTTGATGGGGCTGCAAGTATGTAGGCATCCCGCTTAGCATACTTAAGCAGTTTTGGATCCAGTTTCAATTTAAAAGAATATCTCCGGTCCCCTGCACATCATCGATGAATAGACACCCAAAAATTAGAAGGAACAAACAACAGAGTCGGTACATGTAATGTTCACTAACCACTTGTTTATATTCCAAAGAGAGACACTACTGATGGGACTGCTTTGTGGCCTTAGACCATAGGTCTGATGTGGATGGATCAAGGGGGGAGAGGGGTGAAAGAGAAGGGCAAACGAGGACCACTACCATAGCTGAAAGCCTCCTTCACATGAAGAGAGAGAGACAGAGAAGGTACAGATATGATGTCTGTGATCTGACCTGTGTCTTGTTCATCCACCAACTCCAATTCAGAGCCCTCCAAAGGTATGACCCCTAATGGTTCTGTAAATGGTATCTGTAACATCTCAATCGTAAGTCATGACAGGTTGTCACTACAATATTTGAGTGAATATATACTATTCAAGCCAGAAGTAGGTAAATAGCAGTGTTGGGCGGTTATTTGATTTCTTTCATAACCTCTGGTTCCGGTTTTTACGAAATCTTAGAATCAAAGAACCTCCGGTTCCAGGTTTTTAAAGGACAAAACACCAGACAAACTCAATTGGACTGTATGGCTCTGTCAAAGACATTGAGGCAATTAGCTTTATGAAGGAGAGCTAATTCTGCACTGCAATTAAGGCTCTCATCGGAGAGAATAGCATATCAGCGCTTGGACTTGGATTGAAAAATTGAATTAAGAAAATGTGTTCACTTGTGGTGCTTACCGAGTTAGTTGAAGGGCACAAAAGCAGAAACAAGGATGGTAGCAGAAATGTACGTTGGTATTGTTGTGGAAGTAGAAAAGACTAGAGCCTTGCAAAATAAAAAAGCGCTTGTTCCAATGCTTTGATGTACCCACTCGCTTCTCTAACCAGCCTGCAACTTCTGCCATACTCCACAACACCGCCTTCTCCCCACCACCAGGGTATCCAATTTTCAGTGCATAGATCACAACTTCATGTGCTAAATTTCCTAACTCTTGTTCTTGTCTTCAGTATCATGTCAAAGCCAGTCCCTTGCAACAATCAATCGCCCCTACAATCTGAAATAACAAATGCAGGACTTCTAGGGCACGGGCACTTTCAGTCTATATTCAATACCCTGGGACAACGTTGCTGGAGGGCTAGTATTTCCAGAAGACCGGTACTGTCACACCTAACTTTCTGAGATCGGTCAATGGGTACGTTATATCTCTCCTCCAAGTGGAAAACCAACAACCAAGTAGACCTTCTTTCCTGTATGAGGCTCTTCGGCAACTTTTGGTGTGTTCTTTCTGTTTTACTTTGTCCCATGGGCCCTCTGGGTCCACTGTGGCTGTTATAAAGTTCCCTTATTTCTGTCCCTGGATCTCTCCTTGGATATCTCTCTGGTTCCTGCATCATGTTTTTTCCTCCCTTGGACCTAGGTTAGGAATGCTGCCTATAGGGTGCACACTTGTCTTAATCCCTCTCCACCCCTTGTAATAATGAATGTGACTACAGTAATGCAGCTTGTATAATGCTGACTTCAGATCGTGGTTATGCAACTTGGATTGACAATCACTGTAGTTGGCTTCTCCATGTAGTTGGCTTCTCAATGCTCATGCTGGATGTTTGGGGTAACCAGCCAATGTCATTGCAAAAGAGGGTCGAGCAAGAGATAACCTGATTATTCATAGCCATTGTTGCTCCTAAAGCCTCTTCAATCTCCTAGCTGTGTCTTTCTCTTTTCTGCCCTCCAATCCTTCCTCCCTTGAGTTCCTAGATAAGTTCCAAAAGCATCAAAGTCCTGCAAGGCAGTTGTTCAATTTGCAAGATAAAAAATTGACCCTGGAACGTCTCCTTTTGGTCCTGCTTGCAACTCACAGATTACCCTTTCGGTTTTCTTTCATAGGCCCCTGATTTTCAGCTGTCCCTGTTCTTGGTTTCAGTGGTTCTTTTGTGTTGACCTACTGTGGTACCCAGCCAAAGGGCTTCCTGCAGGAAAAACAAATCTGTTCTTATCTACTCGTATTCTTATCTCTCTTGACCTCAGCTGAGGAAGGCTTCCCCTTGACTTCCACAAGCCAGGACATTCGGAAAACCAAGTTCGGATTGAGACTCGAAGGACGAGAGAGACAGAAATGGAAACTAGGAAATGGACCTCTCTACTACTAACTGACTTCTAGACCTATTGCACGGATGAAAGATGTCAAAGGTAGATGAAAACAGAGAATGGCAAGCTCCCGGACACCCTTTGTGAAACTCGCAGTATATTTCAATTGGGCTGAAGCCCCACCATACAATGAATGCCTCGCTCACAGGATAGCATCTAAACACCTTCCTTTGCTAAGCGCAGAAACCCCACTGGCAGGTGCCTGACTACGCATCTTGCAATCGATTGGGAACGGCGTGGAATCTGTCAATACTCTCCGTTGGCACCAGAAAGAGTATTTCTCACGTGTCGGGCGATTAAGTTGCCCAGCTCTGATTCTTGAACTCCGTCCGCAACAGCATCAACCGTGTCCAATCTCCAGCTCAGGTCGATAGCCTAACACCCCCAGGCTCATTGATAGTGTTAGACAGCACTGAAAGTCCAATTGATAGTGTTCAGAATGGCGGAAGGATATCATCGTGATGTAAACCCGGAATCCACAAAGGTCAGCACAGCTTCGGTTGTCACTCCCTGCTTGGCAGCGCTCAACGTAATTACGGCTCGAGATGAGCCGATTTCATGATGGAAAGCCAAGTTTTCCAATGGCTCCCCTATCTGTGAATTTTTTTGAAGGCATATTCAGCAAACTTGCTGTTGTGTTGAGGCACTGACGTTGGCGCGTTTTTCTTTTTGTTTGTAGTGCCATTGATAGAGGGTGGCAAAATTCTGCCAGCGTCCTGCTGGCTAGGTCTCAGCAACGACGCATCCATATCACTTACGCGAAGAAAACCCTCCGGCAGTCCATCATCATCGCTCCTGCTAGTTCTTTTCACACCGCTGCTCTCGTTGGTCAACTTTGAAGTAGCAAGGGGTTGTACTGATTTCTTTCGTTCTGTCTCTGCATATTTCAACACCAGAAGCAAACAATCAATCTACTGCATTCTAGCTCATTCACGCTTTGGACCAGAAATCAGCATGTGCTGACCACAAATGTATCCAAACTACAAGAGGCATGAAAGAGAGAAATTCCCCTAGCTTTCAATGAAGATACTTGCAGCTGCAAAAATTTTAGTCACAGTAGCCAGAACTAAACCATGGTAAACACATGGGCACAAATTGTGCTTCGACTTGAGTTCCAGTTGCAACTGCAAAGGAAGATTTGGCCTAGCCGTGGAAAATAGAACAATAGAAACTGGCAATCCCAAGACAAACACCACAACTTCCACACCTACCATTGGTATGCTTAGATGATGGCTTCTTTGGCCGCTTGGTTGCCCGCGACAGATTCTGATCACAGGCAAAGGCATTCTGCACATCCTCACCTGACTCCACATCGATTGGTTGACTCATACGAGTCGTCTTCCATCCATCATCTGCAGAGTCTCTCGTCCTCTTGGAAACTGTGGCTGGGCTTTCGCTTAGGGTAATAATATTACCATTGTCCAGGCCTACAGGGCTACGCTGTGAAACATTGTGCTCATTGACAGCACAGGCAACTGCCTCCAAGATTCGTGGGCCATACTTTTTGGTTTTAACTCTGTTAGCAACCAACAGGGACTCCTTAGAAATGAAATGAAATGAAAGAAACAGTAGCTTGGTCTGCAAATGGCTATGGCCTTACAAGACGTGGGAAATGTGCCCTTACACATAATACTGAACCAGCTCATATGAAAGTAAACAACTGCTGGCAAACTCGTAGTCCTGTGGCCCTGTGGGGACCATGCCTTTCTGCGTAGTTGAAGGCTGCAAGATCCCCTGGAAAAGGATGAGAGCAAGCACGCCAGAGAAATTTACTTCTGGAACTTTGCTTGTGATAGCGGTCTGTATCCAAATGCCCTGGACTCTTTTGGATGGGACAAAAGGGAAGAAAAGAATTTTTACTACATGGGAGAGGTCGAACTTACTTGCCCATTCCATTGACCTCCAAGAGCTCCTCTGTTGTCTTTGGTAGTTTTTTGCTGATAGATTGCAGCTCTGCATTCCTGCCCTTGCATCCATAATCCAATTCAATAACCTTCTCTAACTGATGGTGTGAATGAAACTATCAAGTGGTAAGTGCCACCTAAAGCTGTGTCTGGGCTGCTGGCAACCCCATTTTGCTTCCCAGGCTACTATCCGTTGCTTGGCAAATGACCTACGTACAGACCTAAGGACCACCCTTCCAATCCTTATGTTGTAATGTCCATAATGTCCACTACTACACCATTGGAAAGAAGTTTGAGGAAGAGGACCTGAGATTTGAAATTAGACCATAAAAGCCATAAAGTTTTGGAGACAGACCCCATGATGTGGTACGGCATGAGATCCCCTCCGGCTTCGTTGACAAGTGCACTCCGAAGCTTTTGTAGTGCTGCCATAACCCTGATAGAAAGTGCCTGCAACCAGCCATGAGATTCACGAACTTGGGTTAGTCGTCAAACTTTGAGAGAAAGAAAACTGAACAGAACAACATGTCTGTCCTATAGGTAGTCAAGTTAAGTTCATTTAAGAAATGCAAACGTTTGGCACTCACAGGATCCACAGATGCAAGGGGATGTGAAGTTCCCTCATCAGAAGTCACTGGTGGTTTGGATCCAACTGTTAACAGAACATTATTTGCCGGCGTATCTGTCCTATCTGGTTTGTCTGCTTTCTTGGCAGCAGCAAACCTGCAAACAGTCAGCATCACTAGGATTCAGCAACCAAGTTTCACAGATTCTGTCACTAAAGCTGTGCTTAAAATAATTGTGTAGGGGTAGGGATTAAATCTGGCAGGCTATTAAGAGAACAAGTGCGTCATGCCAGCAGGAAGATATACAGGGGACAGGGGAGAGGGAATCAACACATATATAATCTATACACTATACTGATAAATTACTAAATGATGGGGTGTACATGCAGAGGGATGTCCGGAAAGGTGCAATTTAAGGAGCCCCAGCCCATCCCCAACATCCCAATTCAAGAGTGTCGCACAAGGATGTAAAGGGGACAGGCAGGGGAATCAACACATGTATGATTTATACACTTCACTGAAGCATACATTACATGCACATGCAGTAGGATGCCCAGAAAGCTGCAGTTTAAGGATTCCTATCCATTCCCCAAATCTGCATTCGAGAGGTGTCAGCACAAATACTGTGTACTCTGCCAGTTTGAACGCATCAAACTGTTGACCTTACAGTCAAAACAAAGAGTGAGTTGTAAGCCAAATGCACCTGACGGAGACCTTCAATTGGCCACAACTCAGCAGCCTTGTTTGTCTCTCATTTACCTGCATCAAGTTATAGCTTGTGAGTTTGGAAAAGGTTACATTGGAAAGTACACTCACAAAGCACAAGTGAACCTACAATTTGACATTCTCTGGACACCTCTCTGGATGATATAACAGCCCCTTTCCATTTTATCCTCCATTTTTAGGAGGGACAAACACCGGTGCAAACTCTTTGTTTTCTATGGTTCTTGTTGTTCTACTCATGTCCATGTAGAGGACATCCTTGCTAGTATCATACCAATGCCTATTGTTTGGACAATATGAAATTCATGGTTCCTTGGGGTCCCCTGTGGATGTTCTAATGTTCTTTCTCTTCTCTCCTCTCTTCTCTTCTCTCTTCTCTCATGTTTTCTTCCATTTTGTCCCATAAGCTCTACGAGCTTTCCGCAGACGTTATAAAGCACCATTTCATTTCATTTCTTCTCTCCTCTGTGGATCTTATAACAGTTCCTTGTACGTTATAAAGTTCATTTCTCCTGTGGTTGTAATATGTTTTCGTCCCGTATGCCCCTCTTCTTGGTCACTGCACACATTGTGGAGATGGCCCTGCTTAGACCAGTAGGGTGGTCCCCAAAAGAATATGATAGCCTAGCTAGGTTTTCCGGGGAGAAATTGCTAAATAAACGTATTTCTTGTGGAAGTGATAACCTTCACAATTGACGAAACTGAGCCATAGACGTCACTCTTGTTGACGTCTTCACGGAGTATATTTTCAAAGACCATGCGATGCATGACACGCTCCACCTCATTTTTGCTGAACTTTTTACCCACTCCGTGCAGCTGCAACTTGTCGTGCCCATTTTTCTTGACCTGATATTCAGCAAACATCAGGAAAACAACGATAGGAATAACACCCATCATGGAATAGAAGTCTTCATGCCAGAAGATATTATTGCATCCACTAGGTACAAGGGTTTATGGGACACGTTGAACAACAACAGAAACCCAAGGAAAACTTAAACCACAGGTTGTAAGGAAGGAGTGTCTACTGCAGGTACACTGCTAAACAAATAGGTTCCTACCTGAGAAGAAAATCACGATCAAGAACCGACAGTGTGGCAGGGACATAAAACATTCAGTCTATTTGGTTCTCACACTGTTATGGCTTTCCATGGGGTCCAACGTGGTCATTGGTCAAGCTTTTTCATAGCTTGATCCTTGTGTTGCCAATGTTGGCAATGAAAACTTCCTCATATGAAGTTTCATGTCTCCATCCAATGCAGTCATTACCTCTGGCTAATGATAGAGATGCCTTAAACTTGACAAAATATGAAGAACAGTCACTTTGTTTTATGGAACAGCAGCAGAGAGTGCACATACTTGTTGACTGAGAGAGCCGCGGAAGACATCAAGGACATATGTCATTGAGAACCTCTGTCCCATGATGCTCACCAATTGCACCTACAGGAATCCACACCATACGTTTTCACCACATATTGAAGCCTGCCAAAGTTTATATTATTGAACATGAGGCACCGTTCAACTACTTTAGAAGTCAGCATTTTATAAAGAGAAATGAAATGAAATGAGGTGTTACTATATACGTCTGCGAAAAGCTCAAAGAGCTTATGGAACAAAATGGAAAAAACATGAGGAAACAACCAGAGCCAAAAAACAGCCCAAAAGCAACTACTGCTCAAGGGTTGTCTAAGGGTCAAGGCCTCAAGCAGGTAAGCTGCCAAAGATTTCTGATTCTGACCCCTAAACCATAAACCCTAAACCCTTTTATAAAGAGAGTCAGACGAACTCTTTGAATCCTGACTGTTATATGAAGGTCCTGCTGGGTATGTGGCAACAAGAGAAATGAAATGAAAGGGTGCTTTATAACGTCCGCGGAAAGCTCATAGAGCTTATGGGACAAAATGGAAGAAAACATGAGAGAGGAAACAAAACCAGAGCCAAAAATATAAAACTATAGAGAAATGAAATGGTGCTTTATAACGTCCGCGGAAAGCTCGTAGAGCTTATGGGACAAAATGGAAGAAAACATGAGAGAGGAACAAATCCAGAAACCACAATTAATGTTCTAGCGATTGTCTAAGGGTGAAGGCCTTGTGTAGGTAGGCTGCCAAGCATTTTTGATCCTCATAGTGAAAGACATCAGTGAGAGTTTGGGTTCCACTGAATAAACAGTGGAATCTCCCACGGATCTCGTAGTATAGAGGGCAGTAGAAGAAGTGTTCTTCAGTTTCAATTTCCTTGCTGCGCCCTAAGCAAGCTGGACATAGGCGGTCCTCCCGTTGCAGGTTTAGGGTTTAAGGTTTAAGAGAGATAGGTTGCATTTTCATCTCATTTTCATCAGAAACAAGTAAAACACACACACTAGAACAAATGAAGGACAGAAAGGATCACCATAGTTCGACTCTCCCAACTTAACTTCTGAACATGAACTCTTGAAAGGCTGACATAAGGGGCATGTCAGCTCCTTGGAGATATCCCTTTCTTTTCTTTCTATATATGCAAGCCTACCTTAGAGTACACCGTTGCAGAGGATGAAAACTAAAAAGTTTACCAGCTGCTTTGCAGTCTCACTAACATCCTCCTCAACAAAAGCCACCATCCGGGCACAATTGTCACAAGTGCCCTTGCAGCTGGAAGCATTGAAATCTAATTCACCAAAGTGGGCAAGCTGCAGTGACCGGCGGCAGTCAACCTCATTTTCACAATAACCCACCTGCGTCCAACCAAATCAGCAGGTGTTTAGTCTGACTGGGGGGCTCCATATTAGTCAACATCGGACAGGTCTACTGATTGCTCAAGCTGCTCATATCATGATCACAACTCATTATCGAGAATATAACATGGGACAAACATGCTAATTCTGCTGCAAATATGGAGTCTGGCCCTGGGCCTTATACAGGACTGTCATTACCATCCGTAAGAGGTTTTCAAGATTGGTGGCAAGCTGGGCTGCAGCATTTGAGGCAGGGCTACTGGATTGGCGATAGACCGAAGGAGCCAGATGGGGACTCTGCTCGGCTACACCTTGGGTCAACATGTGCTTCACCCGAATCTGTTTCAAAGACGAAGTTAGAGAGCTGTAATTGTCCTCCAAACCATGAAGGAAAGATGGCATCACCAAGCAGAACAACCATACCTCAAGAACCAATTCAGAATTTCTCAGAGGAACTAAGAGTGACACAATAAGTGAAGCAGGCTCTGCTACGGTTTGTGATGGCTTGAAACACATTTAATATTTTGCTCTACATGGATTGTACAAAGATACAGAGTGTAAGAGGAGGCTTACATAGTCACCATAGCTGTAGTAAAGAATACAGGATGCTGGGAGGTTATCCCTCCCAGCTCGTCCTGACTCCTGCAATATACCATTCAACCAAGGAGCACATTGAGATAAGACCACATGAAAAGTTCAGGAACAAACAGCATCCAGGTTCGATGGAGGAGCATTTTGAAATATGAACACAGAGAATGTTCCATTGGTCATTAAGACTGCACACGGTATCTGAAATGGTATACACTACATAAAAGGTAAATCTGGTTGTCTTGTGAGTACTGTCCAAATGTAAACGATTCTTAGAGTGACCATGGTCTGATTGACATTGACTCTATGAAAGCAATCAGAACAGCTTGAAGACAATGCCAAATACCTGATGGTAGCCTTCAATTGACTTGGGAACGGAGTGGTGTATCACAAAACGCACATCAGGCTTATTTATCCCTGCCAAGCAATTTGATTTCCGAATTTGAAGTGGCTTTATCGTGTGAAAATACGTGAATAAATGTTCGGGTACATGTCTTCACTGGACTAGGCTGACAAATATGTTCCATCACTTACTTTCAAAAACTGATTCATATATCCCTTTACTAATGTCATAGAGAAAATAAGGGGAAAAAACAGAAAGAAATGAAATGAAATGAAATGGTGCTTTATAACGTCCGCGGAAAGCTCGTAGAGCTTATGGGACAAAATGGAAGAAAACATGAGAGAGGAACAAATCCAGAAAGAAGGGGAAGAATCTCAAAACATCAGCAGATTGACACATTACTGAAATGCACCAGAGCAGTCAACTTTGCGCTACCAAGCTTTGCTACATACCCATGCCAAAAGCAACTGTAGCACATATAATGTTGACCTCATCTTTGCTCCATTGACGTTGCACATAGTTACGCTCCTTTGGGTCCATGGTTCCATGATAAAAAGCCACTTTGTGACCAAATTCCTGCTTCAACAAAAAAATTTGAGATTCAGATGTATCTAGAGTCTCTTCTCTTTCCAACAAACACAACCATATAAAGAGAAAGACAGCAAACAATGCACAAGTGCACAGCAGACACTAACTAGCTGAACAAAACACACTGGAGATTCAATTACAGAGGTAAGCTTTTGATATCTTTGTAGTCGTCATGACTGGAATGAACAACTAAAGACAGCCTACATGACTTCACCAAGTACAGATGAGACATCTAGTTTGTTGCTCCTGCTGCTTCCTTACGTATGGTCTTTAAGTTCCCAAGTTCTGGGTTGAAGGTGGAGTGCCATGATGATTTGTGAGTTGGATGTTGATCCAGATAAAATATACAATACTGAGTACAAGTGGAAGGATGGACCACAATCAGAACAAGTTTCCTTACCCGCAACTTCACTGCAACCTTCTCACAATCATTGCGAGAAAGACAATAAATTATCCCGGACTCATCCCTGTGACTCTCTTTGATGAACTTGTCAATGTCTTCCAAGCACTTCTTTGTTTTTGGAAGAACTGCATACCTGCACAATGCTAAGGAGCCAGTGGGTGAATACTGCAAACTTGATTTACATGGTCAGACTTCAACAGCAGCAGCATTCCTCCAAAGGTTGTTTGGAGGACTGTAGCTTTATCAACATCAGGTTCTGGAAATATAGGAAACGTACTTTTGTCAAAACATGGAAGAAATTAAGGGATAGAAAAGGACACCTTAGGTTGGGTCGATTGAAGGTCTGTCGGAAAATGATGCACCTGGTCAGCTTGAGTGCCCGCACAACATCTTCTTTGACACTCAAGGTAGCAGTGGCTGTGAGGGCCATCACAGGTACAGTTGGGAACCTTTCTTTGAACACCCCAAGGTTCTGTTCTGATTGAAGGGTGGACAAGTCAGAAATTGGCATTGATACCTTCTAGCCACAGTTCCTTGCATGGCAACTATGCTTGAAGGGTCCATTCACTGGACCTCTCTCAGGGCTGACCAATAACATAGATCAAACAGTACAGCAAAACGCCTCTGGTAAGTGGCAACCGCACTGGCAAGGGCATAGTCTTACCTGGTAGTCAGGGCGGAAGTCATGGCCCCATGCGCTCACACAATGGGCTTCATCAATCACAATTCTGGCAAGCAATGCCCTTTGATACAAGCTTTGAAGGTGTGATGATAAACTGTCACTCCTGTAGCATTGCACATTATAGATTTCTTAAGAGGAAAGTAAAGGATCTTGACAGCAATAATCTCACATTATGCGATAGGCTGACCCTGGTTTGCCTGGCTCTGTTTGTCTTCTGCAGTCAGACTCAAAGAACAAGGAATATGAACACTGATAAATGAGGTTGAGGAAGAGCAAAGAGGATCACAGAGGGAAAGGGGAAAAGCAGGACAGGGGAACATACTTTGCAATTTTCTCAGGTGTCACATAGAGCAACTTGTACTTGCAAACCTCTGACTTAAGCTCATTTAAAATTTCCAGCTGCTGTTGCCACTCCATGTTGCCACTCAAGTACGCTGCAGGTACATTGGCCTATTCCACAACATTCATGTAGATATTACGTGGATAATTAGTGTATGTTTTGAAGTGGTTTGATCAGTTATCAATGTATTATATATGAGAGGAAACTCATACACGATGGAGTACTGAAAACAAAATAATGGTTTTAAGCAGCCAAATTTTCCTGAAAGAAGTAGATAATTAAAGAAACTTCATAGGTTCTGTACGGAGCCCTGAGGGCCGATGGACAATGTAGAGCAACAAGGAGAACCACTTCACAAACCATCAAACCGGACCTGAAGACGAACTGCCTCATGCAGGTAGGCTGCACGATAATTCAGGTCCAAAGAGTGAGAGCCATTTCCAAATACCAAGACTAACCACACTCCTAGCATCTTGAGGATGAGTGATGCTGACCTCAGAGAGATGCATAATTTGATCCATGATAAGCGAGACAAGAGGAGACACCACCAATGTAACACCTGGAAAACATACTGCAGGAAGCTGCCAGGATCAACTGTAGTCAGCAACAACGCTAGATCATTGATCATCCCACGTAAACACTGAGAGCCTGAGAGTAGATTGAAGAGAATGTACTCATGAGAATTTGTTGGCTATAGCCTTGTGGCCGGAGACCCCACGCCCAGTTTGGAGGGAACAAACACTAAGGTTGTGAGGGGCTCACTCCAGTAGAGGGACTTACCTTGATATAAACAATTGGTTCGGGCTTTCCAGATTTCCTCTAAAAAGCCCTTCACACAACCATCAATCTGCTGTTATTAGCTGCCTAGCATTTTAACCCCAACGGGACTAGGTTAGGATCAGACTCGAGATTTTGAAAGTTGGTGAACAGAGGGGTAGGGACTACATTCTTGCTGGTCCTGAAGAGGGTTACTCTCTGATGAAAAGAAGAAACTTACTCCATAACAACCATGTGAAAATTTAACATGGGACAAAGGAACAGAGCAAACAGGACAGAAAAGTAGGGGCCCCCAAACACCTAAAGGGGCAAGATGGAGGGGTGGGGGACGAAAAGTAAGAAGGGAAGCTTCAATACGGAACTGCACAGTCAAACAACAATATGGAGCGTATTTAGATTGATGGTGAATGCATCAGGAGGACAGGTTGGTATGATTTAACATTACCTGATAAGTGAGACTCTTCCCTCCACCCGTTGGCATCAAGACAAACACATCACGGCCACTCATAGTAGCATTGATAATTTCACGCTGATTCAACCGAAATGACTTGTTGCCAAAATACTTTCTGTTGTTCACCTGTACATAGCAGGAATAATTATCCTCCAGTCAGCAATTGATGACCACCACAGAAAATCACTCACAAATTCAGCACAGAACTGGACAACCTACATTTTAGCAAAACCATGGAACCTACCTCCAATTCTTTTGTCCATGGGAAGTCTGTTCTGTTCCACTGCTTATCTGAAGATCCCTCAGTGTAATTCACATCTGAGAATTGAGGAGGCCCTCCTTGCAGCTGGAGCCCTACACGAGCGCCCAAACTCTCGAAGGAAGACTGACATGTTGGTGGAGTATTGTACAAACTATTATTACTATTTTCCCAGGACACTGGGGTGAAAGGGGGTTGCCTAACATCTTCTAGGCCCCTTCCCCCTTGATCACTTGGTCCTGCGAAACCAGAGAACTGGCCAGGCGGACGTGCACTTGTCGGACTGAGAAAATCGGTTGCTGAGGTAGTGAATGGGCAGAAGGCACCCTGTTTTCCAGGTGCAAGCATTCCAAACATATGATTGATGCCTGGAGTAATTGGAGCAGATACGCTAGACCGGCAATCATCAAAAGATGGGGCCTGAAGCTTTTCCTCCAAGAATTTGATTTCTTTGTTTAGTGTTGACCTGCTGACAGATCATGAATACCTCTCATCAGTAAGTGCTTGGATAAACCTAGAGAATGTGGAAGCATGTGCATGTAAGACTTGCCTCACAGAAAAGTAAATGTCTCATTCAATGATAAGCTGTTATAACATCTTCAACCGTCCCAAATGCTCATATTCAGGCATGACAGCAAGAAATTAAATAAATTTTGACTAATGCCAGACTATGCAGACATGGCATCGATAGAGGGCAGGGGCATGGACCTTTACTGACTTCAGATCACCATAGATTCTGGTTAAATGCAAACCCAGCAGATGATTTCTTCATTTGGTTCTATGAGAGCCAATTTGAGGAGTTGGTTGGAAATGATGACCAGTGGCAAACACTCAAGCCCCCCCTAACTCCAGTGCAGTCCATCTGACAGCACTACACCTAGAGATCCCACTTTAATCACTGCAAGTATGAAGTCTGTATTTGATAAGCCAGTTGCTTCCTTAGGATCTACATGGCTCCATGCATCAATAAGTAGGAAAAGAACTTGCCTCTCTATACGAAGCTCCTCAGAACGAACTGGACTCAGGTCAGCCGCATTGTCAAGAAGTTCATTAGAAATACGAATGAGCTTATCCTTCATCTCTTGTAGGTGAAGGCCTGCTTCTGCACAACAATGGGCCTGAAACTTGCTTGTTTCAGTATGGAAAAACTTTATGTGGTTTTCAGATTGCTCTTGAAGGTTTAACCATTGGATGCAAAAAGGCATTAATCACCCAGACCTCAATAATCTCCAGATTGCACCATGACCACATGACTGAGTGTTTCAGGTTTTGTTACATACTGAGACAGTTACTTGTATTACAGAATGATTTCAGAGTGCAGAGCAGCCAAGACTTCCACATCCAACAATCATTTTCAAATCAAACTACAAGTAGGCATGTAATAATTTTGTCTTTGACACACAATGACAAACTGCAGGACAGACGGTCAACTCCTGATACAAAATAGAATGCCCAAGCAGCTTCGGCCAAGTCAAAGCTTGAATCAACGTATTAAGACGACAGATAGTTTAGGATGTAAAGCAAGGACTGACCAGAATGCCATGCCTGCATAGACTGAGGGAGGAAGCTTCAGAAGCCAATGGCTTCCCATGGGGAGTCACAAAGGCTGTTCTTGGCTTTACTCCAACAGAGAGAGGCGTGGTACTTCTTGCCCCACTCATAAGCTGGGTTGAATGCTGAGAAGAACCCTTCTCATAATGCTCTGAGACAATCTGTTCAAGGTCAATGCTCTGCAAACATAAGGTCGAATGTCATTTGTAGTACATACCATTGGAGTTCGGTCATTTTGTGGCATGATTCCATACAGAAATAGCTGCTTTTAGTTGGAATGGTATTGCGTCCGGTCACTCATGCACATTAGGTACACAAAAGACTCCGGTAATTCATAAGACAGGAGCAATATTTTACAGAATTTCTCATGGAGTAACGCTGAACACTGCAGTAGTCACCCAAATCAAATATTCCTTATCTTACCATGACGCTCAGTCAAGGAGATCAACCCCAGCAGCAAGCAACCAAGCAAGCTATGTATTATAGTCTCCTACACAAAACATCTTATTGTCCACACTAACTACTTGGCATAGAGTACGTTCACACATCAAATGAATGAAATGAAATGAAATGGTGCTTTGTAATGTCCGCGGAAAGCTCAAAGAAAGAACCAGATCTGCCACACCTGTAATATATCGTCATCCTCCTCAAAGGATACAAATTGCTCAGCCGGTTCACCTCTGCTATTACTTGGCAGATTGACTGCCAGCCTTGACACTCCATTACTGTATACACCCTGAACAAAATCTGCTGTGTTGTTTGTGGAAGATGCTTGCCTGTTTCCAACCATCCTAGAAGTTATCTTCTCACCAAAGCCCATGCTAGATTTGAATGGTTCTCTAATAAAGCTGATGAGTCAGAGAAGGACGCATAGAGGAATAGCTGCCTAAACTAGGAAAAGAAGCCAACAAACCCATTAGCCCAGATCAACTATTCTATCAAATGCATGAGACCAATTTAGAAAATGGTCTAAACTCATCTATACATGCTTATAAAATTGCTCTCACTTGTGTTCAAAATGACTTGTAAACCCAGTAACATAGTTCCAAGATCTTAACAGGAGGAGATTTCGACCTCCACATACCTGGCAGCGCCCGGCATGTCCCTGTAGTTTGAGGCCGCATCTGGCGATGAATCATTCAGATATGTTAGTGTGCTGCCTAGAACAGTTGCAGGCTGGCTAGGTAAGTGTGGAGCATGTCCAGATTGTAGAAGGACTTGAGAACCCTGGTTCCTATTCTGCCCTGAGGTGTTTGCCTGGCCTCCAATGCAACCTCCAGTACTGGTGCCAGACGAGCTAGATTGCTCACTTGCTCTACGCCCTGCATCATTCTTAGGTGGGATGAAACTTTGGGCACTCCCACTGCCAGCCCCTGCACTATGAAATTGGCTAGATTGGCCTGCTTTTTCCCTCCCAAAAGCTTGGGAATCACTTGGGGATTTTACAACTGGTGCACTGACCCCCGGCCTCAGGTAGGTCCTGGTATTTGTTGAAGCTAAACACAGAGCCGTCCAAGCCTGACAAAAACAAGAAACATACTTCATATTTCAGTAGGATGCCCCACAGCAGGACAGCTGGTGTTCAACCAATCAATCACTCAACCAAAATGGCTAAAACACCCAGAAAGCTCACTGGGAACAGAACAGACTGAAACAGATGATCCAGCAAGTTGTTGATAGAATGAACCTGAGAAGCAATTTGGGTCATTTGGGCATCAACAGGTTGTAACACAAAATTTGTGGACCTGCATAAGTATCCAAGCAAGTGTAGCATTGTTAGAAAGTTTCAATGCATGCCCCCAAAAAGTCAGCCTTCCAGCCTGGTCCAGTTGGTAGTACTGTAGGGCCAGCCTATGTAAACTTAGGTGTACCAGCAACATTGGCAATGATTAAAATTGCAAATGATATTTCGTCAAACTTGCTGACACTCCTATGCCTTGATCAAAACTTATTGGAAGAGAGGCTCTTGACATTTCAGGAGGGCAAGAGTCAGTTTGTTTAGATGGAGTTTGAAGGGTTAAATGATATCAGCGAGTTTGTAGTAGCCGGGGATACCATGGCACACATGGATCTCGCGCGTGCGCCATAACGTCCCAATTATTGTAAAATGAGAGGCAATTAATTGCTGGTCTGCCAAATGATATATCAAATAGAAGCAATACTGTGCTCACAACCATACAACAGCTCAACAGCTACAAAGTGGATACTGTGATTGAGAAAGTGGAAGTATGTGTGCAAACAACCTCTGCAGTTTGTGAGGATCGCCTGCAGCATTAGGATTCTGGCATGGAAGAGAGTACATGAAACTGGTGCTTTGAGCATTTCTGAGTTTTGATGAATCTTGAAACAGTTGAAGATGTTGGGCCAAGTTGTTTTTGGATGACTTGCTGTCATTGTGAGAATTTTTCTTCAACTGGGACTTCCTGTAGACATAAAGAAAGGTGCCAACTACTATGAGCTTCAATAGTCCGGAGGTTTACACATAGCAGACCAACAACAAGCAAGCAATCTAAGTTGCACGTGTCCCTTCGATTGGAGATTAGAGAATTGGCATAACGGACTTCTCTAGGGAGCCCTATAGATTGGGCCGGTATCCTCATCCATTAAATCAGTAGTGTCAACTCTACCTCTGCTTTACAGTCTTACATGCACTATGTTTACTGTTTGTAATAAGTTTCATGGTTCAGTTCATTCATGTCTGGGAATCCTTCCCAATGTTGTCAAGCAGCAAAATATGATTCAGGGCAAAAAAAGATTTTTCACGTCAAATCTACTGCACAGGGGGCCATGGTGGTAACCTGCTATGATCGTTATGACGCATGACTCAGCATGTTCAGTGCCTGCACCAGACACGACATTGACTGAGCTCCCTATAACTTGGAGAGTCCAATACTAAACGCTTTTTTCACAAGACTTTTATGTCACGCCTTACTGTGATGCAATGACTTGTTTTTCAGCAGATATCCTTGAGGAAGCAGATCACTGACGCAAGGCATAAATTAAACAACCAACTTTTCATACTTCGCTTCTCCTAACCAGCTCTAAATAAGCCTAGAAGTCACCCACCTGCGGATAAAAGGACACAATTTCTTTGCTTTGAAGTCACTGGGAGTATAGATTGACTTTTGACAGCCTTGCACAGCCTCTTTTGTAGAAGGGAAGCGACTCGTACCGGCTATGGACGAACTCACAGCCTCATGATTACCGAATGCAAATGCACAATGATTATAGTGTCCTCGCCAACTAAGAGTTCATGTTTTACGTAACCTAATCAAGGCATTATATGCACGTTGCATATAATTCAGTGATGCCGAACTAGCCAGGCTCCTAGGAGAAACTACAGTCGATTTACCACAAGCGGAAAAACTGGAAACAAACACATTGAGGGAGAGATCAGGCGACTTGGTGTTGGCATGCATTAGGAAGAATGCAATTGCAAGCCATATGTAGAAACATCCAATCTTCTATTTCTCTCAATCACCACAACTGACAGGTTTCCTTGCATATGTAAAGCCAGAGAGAGCGGGAGAGGACAAGAATTGAAGACAGTTCGAACAAACCTCTGCATTCTCAAAGCACAAAATGCCGCACATTGGTTTGTGCTCTCGTCCCTGCAACTAGTGCAAAGCCTTTCGGGGGCGAGTACGAGTCAACGGAGTCCTCAAGGGACTGATAAATTTGCAATCCGCTTCACAACGACCCGACCTCGTATCCATGACTCGTGCTGCAGCTGGGAGAAGCCATGGAGACGCTACGTAAACTGCACTACAGCTAAGTGCCACAACATCGAGACAAAACGACGAAAATCCAAAGCGGATATCGTACTGAGCAAATCCGAGGTGGCGAAAGAGCGCAGACACGACTTCGGATCAGAAGATCATCACCAGTGCAGCAAAGATTTCCTTTAGAAGCCAAGAATACCATACTGTCATAACTACTAGCAAATCCAAAAAGAGTGAGAGTATGATGGCATCACACTCCAAAATAGAGAAAATCTGGACGAAAGAGAAGAGAGAAAATGATGTCGCCTAAACCGGTGCTACAATACGAACAGGATATTATTAGTTCAGCAGCAAACATCATACGAGAAGGTGAGCAAGGCAGCCATGAAAGCTTGCAAGATAGAGCTCGGGGGAGGAAGCAGGCAGGCCTGTTTCAAAAAAAGCTGTGCACTTGGCGGGAACTGGGTTTCGATGGGAACTCCGCGACCCGCGATGTTTTTTAAGAAAATTCCCATTCACTGAATTACATGTAAAATATAAAAGATCGTATTTGGGGATCGTCTCTCTCTTCCACCTCTCTGTCTTTGATCGCCTCAAGAGCATACGCGGCCAACACTTGCCTCTTCCTGGCGGGGACATCACACTCTCCTCCACGAACTCACATGAATTGGCGGCATGTGAAATCATCCCTTGCGAAACTGAACTTTCTCAATTGTCTGAATGATATATGATTCAGGGTCTCCGTGTAGTCACTTTATCATTCAATGATCCTAACCCTGTTCTGTCTCTCAGTGAAGGAATTATTGTTTGAACCTCCATCTCCCGTCGCCAGTCCAGTCCGTCTCCAGTCCGCTGGCTCAGGCGCGCTGTGACGTCTACCTTCTCCTTCTTCATCCCCAGCTCTGCAGAGCTTCAACATTTGCAGGTACAATCCAGTCTATAAGGAATCAACATGCCAGCAGCAATTTCAAATCCTTGTTGACGGACGGTGTTTTCTTCCCAAGTGGAACGTAGACTAACCTCATCCAACCTGTTCTCCCACCACAGCAAAGGATCTGGGGCGTGAGACATGCTTTGCTCATCGCTTGCGAAAACTGAAGTATGTGTTTGTGGCTTAAGATTCTATATACCCTGGTGGATACTGGATACAACCCTGCAATCTCCGGGAGGTATAAAAAAAAATTCGTCACCGCCAACATTTCGTAAGAACGTCCGTGTCTCTCTGTGTGACTCTGAATTGTCGCTCTGCACTGCCGCCGTTCCTCCGTAGCTAGCCCGCCAAATAGCGAGCGCAAAATGCTGTAGGTGGGCTATCAGCCAAATTCCCCCGACAATAGGTGTATTCTCTTCTCCTTGGCTGCGTCTCGACCTTGTGAGGTATCGTTTGGGGATTCTTACCTACTTTTATGCTTGCAGGATGGCTGACCAGCAGCCTAACATGGTGGCCTTAAGGGCAGCTTTCCGAGCTATTGGCTTCAGGGACGGCGAAGAGGTCCCTGCAGCGGCAGCTTTCCTAACTATTGGAGAAGAGGTCCCCAAACTGGAGAACATGCCAATTATGCGTACTGCACAGGGACGTCAGGTGAACGTAGCAGCAATAACGACAGACATTGGCAGAATGCAGGAGAACATGCAGCAAATGCAGGAGAAAATCCAGCGAATACAGGAGAGCCTGCAGCGAATGCAAGAGAGCATGCAGAACATTGACCAGTAGGTTCCAGCGTTTTGAGCAAGGCCTTGGTGTAACGTCAGAGTAGAGTATGTGTAGGATTATCAATTCATCACTACGGTTGTCTTCCCCCTTGCAGGGAGTGGTGGATAAAGCGGGGAACCTTCTCCTCTCATTTCCCCGCGAGGAAGATGGCATTTGTTGGCTTGGCGGAGCATGCCATGGATGAGCTGTTCCGCGTATGGCCTCTCTGTGGCGGGTGATTTGGCTTCCAAGCGCTCTCAATTGACAAACTGTTAGTAGCAAGGAGTGAACAAGAACTCTTCTAGCGCTACTGGGGATGTGGGTGCATTAAATGTGCCAGGACACTCGAAAGAAGTATGGCACGTTTTGAATCAACTTGGGATTTCAGCATTTCAGCATATTCCGTGTCTCTTGCAAGAGTCCCTCAAAAGTGAAAACTTGAAACTGGGAAAGCAGGTTCATGCCCGATAGTCTCTGATAACCGACTGTTCCCTGATGTTGGCTATGGGGTCCTTGGAAGGCATAATGGCCCTTGGAACCTCAGCCCGAAATTGTAGCTCGTGTCTCAGTCTCATGTAACATTTTTTGAAATTAGATTGGCCTACTTGAAGCAGGGGATGAGGTGAAAGGATCCTTTCTTCGACATGATATACAAGCACTGCAGGATGTCCATCTTTTGGCCAACTTGCAAGAATTGGTGCAATTGCTCTGTCAAATTCTAAACGAGTTTCTTTAGTCTTGCTTTTTGAGGCTCTCACTCTAGGTCGCTCATTCGTTGTCTTTTCTTCCCGTATACTGGTCTCCCTGTCTCCTTGGTTCCTAGGGACACACCTTCACTGAATCAGTGTGTAGCATCGGGTTTAAGGGTTTTGGCTTTTTTCGCCCTATAATAAACTCCATGGGGCCCTTTCAACTTTTTAAAAAAAAAAGCATACAAATCAGTCTCTGAAGTCTGAGCTCCAGTCTTTTCTGTGTTGCTTGTTCTGAATGAGCTCTCTCTCGTCTTCGTGCAGTTTGATAGTAAATGAGGGAGTGCAGACTGCCTATGGCAGGGGGATTTGCCAGCGCTGTCCATCTATTGATTTGCTGGCCCAAGTCCATGGTCTATCTGCGTCTTGGGGCAGGGTTCTTGTGATATGAGAGAGATCTTCAGAATTCAGAAGGGACATGCAGAGAAAGCGGGAGATGTTCAGGCAAGAGAACCCAACCATTTGCATGGCAGTTTATTTCACAAAGACTGATGGGTATGTACATACATGTAGGGGTTGAGGTAGATGAAATTATTTCATCTATACAACTGTCGCAGAGACACTTACATGATGGAGTCATTACCTACCTACTGTGCAATGACAATGTCTCTCTCTGTCTCTCTCACACACACAAACCAATCTGCAAAGTTCCAAGGAATGGAAGAGAGCTACCCTAGAGGTAACAATCAGAAATCTCAGGCGAAAAATGTACATTTAGCAAAAATTCAGTGTAACCAACTAATGTACAGAGTAGATACAGTCTTAGATCCAACTACCTCTTTGATCACCTAAGGCTAAAGTGCCTCACTGCCTGCAGAAGCCAGATGTTGATTGCCACTGCCAGGGCCCCTCACCCCACCATGAAGGGCGCACTCTAATGCACTCTAACAAGTGGATAGATAGAACTTCAATTTGCAATAGGTTGCTCTCTCCTCCCCCACAAATAGAATATTTGAAATCTTGGACTCAACAGTGCGGCAATCCTCTCCCCCTCTCACCGGAAAGGCAAACCAAGCTGATTTCCTTTTTTAGCACATGCAACCAGCAGTCAAGCGGCTGATCTTTTTGGTTAGATGGCACTCGCCAACCTTATGATACACCAAGGACTTTTCCTTGATACTCCTTGGAAACCAGCAAATGCCTCCCTTGAAAATATGCCCCATGAAATCCTGCTCTCAACATTCCCCAACCATAGTAATAGCTCTTCTTACATTGCTTGTTGACATATATCAACAAAATGCAACCGGAAAAAGAAACACCCAATTGCTTAACATAGATTGCTACCTCGTTCCTGCCAGGAAAATGAGGCATGCAAATCCGGAGACTGAGATGGCAATTGATGATTTGTCGGAGAGCCTTCTGGAGATGTTTGAGTAGAAGCAATAGAGGTCACAATGGCTGGGATGGAACTACCGATAGCAATCCCAACTGCAGCTAAAAGAGGAGTAGACTCAGTAGCGACAGGCTCTGCAGATTTTGAGTGGGCATCCCTTTTGCACACAGGACAAAAGGGCCGGCGGGTCATCAACCACTGGTCTATGCAAGTGACATGGAACTCTGCACACACCAACAAGCCAAAACCACTCTATTAAAAGGTCTGCTTCAAAGCTGAACATCAAAGGTCCCCCAAAGATGACCTTTGTCAGCAACCAATGGGTGAGAAAGTGTGAGGCTGGATGCAGTTTGGGATAAATTGACGAATAAAGAAGTGAGCAGTTTTCTCATTACAGACCAGTTAGCAAAGGGGCTCAATTTCCAAATATAGAAGACAACATAGAAGGGCCAAACCATTTTAGATATGTTACATACTGCCCTGGTGGAGTACATTGTGTCTGCAGATGTGGTCTCATACCAAACTATGGAACACCGATGACTATCAGTCTCCTCTACCGCTCTGTTTCGGTCCATGGGTGCAGGACTAACCATTGCAAAGAGAGAAAGAAAGAGAGAGGAGAGGGAGAACACTCACCATGACGACAAGGCAGAAGCCGCAGCTTCTCTCCAGTTTCATAATCTTCTAGGCAAATCACACAAGTCTCTGCCGTCCCGTTCCCATCACCCACACGCTTGAACAGAAAACTGGGAAGGGCCTTCACCTCCTTTGAGCTCATCCCTAACGGCTCCCTTGCCATCATCAGGCGTGATCCCAGGCGCCGCAAACGGTGCCGGCGCACAAAAAAGTATGTCGACAGGACAGCAGACACTGCAAGGAGAGAGATGAAGGCTACAGCCATCACAGACCACACAAAGTTCCCTGAAGCCTGCATAATGTAACACTTTGTCCCCACTTCACTGACAGAGCCTAGGAGGGCCTCCCCTGACAGCCGAGAGACAAAAACAGCATGTATATGGATATTCTCTGAGTTCCCCGACACTGCCATGGCCATTCATCAAGAGTTAGTGTTGGTTAATTGCTTGGCAACTCAATCGTCACAACTCCTGTGATAGCTTACTGTTCAACAAGGCAAGTCTTCAACCATGATAGATGCTTTCTTGAATCTCCATCAGTAAGGGCAGAACCAATGCTTTCTTGAGGTTCAATCCAACTCCTCAACCCAGAACCGGTACCCTCATTAATTATCCCCTTTGTGGATGGGGATAATGAAAAAATTGGCCCATGGTACACACTGAAAAAAACCAGAATTCACTTAATCCAGTGGTTCCACTACTTGTGCACATTGCTTGTAACCCCAGCAACAAATTGTGCAAAGAAGAGAAGTCTTTAGTGCTGATGTTACAGCTGCAGTTGATACAGAGGAAGAGACAGATAGCCTTACTGGTGACAAGCTCGTGATCGTCAACATTGTTGAAGATGACAACAGCCTCAAACCCTGCATTTTGGGCATGCAGAACCTTGGCATCGAAATTGCAAACACCCCGCGATACCAGAAGGAACGGAGGAAGCAGTTCTCTTTGAGGGGCAGGGACGTTGAGCAGAGGGATACAGGCGTCCAGTGGGCTAGCTGCATGCAATATTCCAATTATCCCCTCCAATGGAACTCGTGGACCTACCAACACAAGCATAATTGGTCAATCACATTCATCTCACATATTCAACTGGGTGATCTGGGGGCCAATCAACTACTTCACCAACTTTTGTATACAATCAGAGCCCAAGGCCCTTCCAGGAAACTCAACAAATATACCAGTTTTGAATGGCAAAAGCCAAGACACAGACTACAACAGCAGTTTTGGGCACCTAGCCAATACTGTAAAATACCAAAATTACCCACAATACTGCCTTCATGACACTCCGTAAAATTTCCATGGAGACCAATTTTTCACATGCTGTGCCCAGGCAGATGGAAACATTCTGCTGAGTTTCAAACCCTGGAGGCTTCAAAACCTAAGATCAGCTCCAGGAAATCAGTCCTTAGGATGCCTGCCCTCAGTACACCGCTCACATGGAAACCCAGTCATACACAGCAACATCACCCCCAGACAAACCACATGCTGACACTTACAATAGATGTGGTGGATGCCAAATCACAAACATGGTCTCAATTCAAAATCGTTCATTGCGATTCCGGATGCTACAGTACCATGTGCACATCAATAGAGTCCTGATCCTAAGCACCGTACTCTGTCCTGAGTAATTGCTCAGATGACAATTAAGGGCCTTACGGCCAGGGAGCGTATAGGTCCCCGGCCACAACCTTAAGGCATAAGGCATTCACGGAGAGGTTTCTCCGTATCTCATTTGCTAGCGAGCATCTTATACACTCTCGGAGCTTAAATCACAAAAATTAGCCAGAATGTTTTGAGTTCCACAAGAAAACGAAATCCACGTACCGAAACTGGCCTCCATGTCAGGAAAGGATAATGATTCATTGTTGGCCGTCAGCAAGATAACAGCCGCGTTCACCCTACCTAGAAGTAGAGTGAGAAGGACGAGAGCTAGCCCCGTAAGGGAGATCATGACCTCCCTCTGGCCCATAATTCTGCTGACCAATCCTGTTTCCACTGCCAGAGGAGGCATACCCTGCTCCAGATCTTCAAACTTGCACTAACTTTTCCCTTTTGCGACTGTCCTGTGCCCCAAGATCTCAATTTTCCTGGATCAATACTAAATCACGCTTACCTCACCCTTCCCACCCCGGCACAGCACAATGCCGACGTGTGACCCAACCATATCCAGGAGAGAGTACACATCATGCAAGGGTTTTGATATGAGGAGAACGAAGCACCAATTATACTCTGCATAATTCTCAAAAATCTCTCTCTCTCTCTCTAACGGGCGGCCTGGCTCCTTCCACTAAAATAGTTGGCCCGAGAAACCAGAAGACTACAATGGAGAAGAACTCAAAAATCTTCAGCTGGGTTTCAGGTCATGATGTCAGAAGTCAGAACAGCTTTTACAGAAAGTGGGTTTCTAATCTACATGATGAAAAAGTTGCGGATCCATGACTGCTACAATCACGAGGTCACATACAGCAACCGTGGGAAGCAGAACTCTTCCCTTGCACACGCAGCAACCGCCCCATCCGGTCAGACCACCGGACACACCCCGCCGGCATTAGGGCTATCCCGCGTCGTGTGTTGTTCGTGGGGATTCGAGTCCACCGACGTCGGATCGGACGATGATTCACAGGAATCGTGCGCGGTAAAAATGGAGGGTGGAGGGTGGAGGTGCAGAGATTTGAAAGTTTGGAAAGCTAAGTAATCTGACATGCAACGGACGGACCCACGTGAGTAGCTGGATCCAACAGTTTGTGATGAGAGGTCTGAGTTGCTGAGAGGCTCGGGAGGGGATAGGAGTGGTGCTGGCTCCCTCCACCTCCTCCACATCACTGCTGACTCTTTTCGTTATTTTTTGATGCTGCCACACTATCAGAGCACTCAGGACGAAATCCATGGGATGATGACGCATGGCGCCTGCCTAAATTAGCCCCTCCCGTGTTATCCTTACAGATCGTCGTTATGGGTTGCGACGAATTTGAGTCAAAGCTCACCGGCATCCCGTTCCTGGTTAGTTGAGACAAAACCTTCACAATTTTATTAGCAATCGAACTAAAAAACTACATCTGAACAGTAGAGCATGATATAAGTTAGTGAAGAGAACTCAGACAGATGGGTACAGTTGAAAACACTGCTTTCGGAATCAGGTACACTAAGGACTACGACAAAGACATTCCTGCAGCTTTGCACAGTTCCTTAGTGAAGAGAACTCAGAATTGTGATGGGTACAGTTGAAACATTTCAGGATCAGGTGCACTAAGGACTACGACAAAGACGTTCCTGCAGCTTTGAATACTTCCTTGGCTATGTTGTGGATTAGTAAAATCAGTTCATGCCATCCCATTCTTACTTTGGCTCGTGTCTGCAACTTGTTTCCATCTACCCAGGAACTGGGATGGAGTTTCCAGCACCGCTCAAAACGTAAAAGGCTTTGCAGACTAACTGCCAGACCCCAGTCGATCCCTCCAATCTACTTCAATATCTCTGGGGAATCACAATGCGCACAGATGATGAAGGCCCCAAGAATCTATCCATAGCTTCAACTGGGGTGCAACCCTCTCTTGCTGTTTTGTAATGATCATAAACAGGAGCATGTTCTTACTGGAAGAAATGACATGGCAGGCACACCAAGCGTGGGGAGGCAAGCAGTAGACATACATGAACAACTTCTCTGGCTGGCCCTTGATTGGGAACGAGGAATGTAGGCCTCATTTGTGACGCGTCCCTTTTACAAAGCTTTATTCAAATTTCTGTACAACTCTGATAAAAGAATCAACCTAGACCAAGCACCTCGCGAGCCTCCTTGCAACTAGAAGGTCCCTGGTTGCACGAGTGTGGACTATAACAATGGAATTGTGACCCACTTACAAAGTCAGAAGTGAACGGCTCCAATAGTGCTCACTTAAATCCAGTGACAAGGTGTATGCCAACCACAGTACCCTTCTTCCTCTCACTGGGAGAAAATGTCCCTATACATCCAAGTGTGTTAGTAAGGATGTTCTACAATCATGAATTTGGTGGGAGACGCATCTCCTGACGCATTGAATCACCCCACTGAGTCTACAACCTTCCAAACAACCATCCTATCTTCACTGTGATAGAACCTATTGTACTTGAACCTACAAGAGGTGCAGACATGTATGGTTTGATTTGTTTGCAATTTACATGACTCATTCTAACAGGGGCTGCCTCTCAGCGGCTTTCAGCCTCTCAAGCAACTGGTGGTGACGGACACACAAGAAAATGGACAGGGCAAGGACAACAACAAAGAAAGATACAAGTACCAAAGCCACAATGGACCACGCACTCGTAGTCGCAGCTGGGATCATGTGACAAGTTGTTTCTTTATCACCAGCAAATTCTAAAAGAGCCTCCCCGGAGAACCTCGAGACAAAGACGGTATAAATGTTGATGTCTGTTGCATTGTCTGATACATTTCATGGCAGCACCACAGAATGACAAACTATTAGCAATACTACAAAACGGAAAGAGCTTGAAGGACACAACCTCATGGTTGATGAAAAGGCTAATTATCCACAAAACATGTTTTCATCCATGAACTTACCAGGCCTAATCAATCCCATGCAACTAGCAACTTGGACTCTAGTGGAAAAAAAATGCTGCCCCAAGGCTACGGAATGCATAAGTCGACAATCCAGTGGCTCATTGTCCACCCCCTTCAATCTAGTTCTTAGATACACAGAGGACTCAAGATGAATGGTTAGTCATACTTCTAAATTGCCCTGTAGGTGTAGATCTCATGCAGAAACCAACACTTGGTCATGTTTGTCACATGTGTGCAGCAGAGAGCTGGCCTTGACAGGGACATTTGAATTCCTATGTTGAGAGGGAGCACATACTCACTCAGAAGGTCTTGGACTTGACTTGTGGCTGGGAAACATAGTGGCCTCCAAAATTTGAAATTTTGCTGAAGCAGCACAGCTTTATTGTTGACTCAGAGACACTGGCACCAAAATCTTGTGAAGATGTGGGCTGCTGCTCAAACATTGATTTGACGGCCTTGGTTCTTTCATTTGTGCCAAAAGGCAGCCTTTAAATGCAACTACATTGTAGGCCCCGTATGCCCAAACTGGAAACACAGAGAGGGAGGCAAGGCAAAGGAACAAGGGGACTTTCTCCTAAAGATGACAGCTTTAAGCAATCACCAAAGAAGAAAGATACAATAACCTGACTATTAAACAAGATAACAATATGAAAACCATATTTCATATCTATGGACTGCGTTTCAGGTCTGGAGTTCAGTACTTCTATTCAAGGCTCAAGCAGTGTAAGTGTCTATATCCAATCCCAAATCCCACAACTACCCTAGCCTGCCAAACTCAACACATAGAAGCATTGAGAGGATGTACTCATATGTTTGCTGTTGCCTTGTGGCCATACACCCTACGCACAGTTTGGGCAGAACAAGAGGGAAACAGGCACTACCTTTGTGAGGGGCTCACTCTGGTAGTGGGACTTATCTTGGTATAAAAAATCCGTTCAGGCTTTCCAGATATCCTCTAGAAAGCCCTTCACACAAGCATCAGTCTGCTGTGAGTGTGCTGCCCAGCAATTAGACCCAACAGGGTGGCTTAGGCTCAGCCTCAAGATTTCAGGAATATCAAGAACATCAATAACATTGTTCCTGCACCTCTGCTCATCAACTTTGAGAGGGTCACTCTCTGTGAGAACACCCCGGACAATGTATCAGAAAATGGATATTGTCTTCAGGCTGCCTGCACATCGGGCAATCAAAATCTCCTTTTCCTCTCTGCATCCTTTTTGTTCAAAGATAGGCTCCCCGCCCTGGTTTATGTTGAAGAGAAGAGAGAGAGAGAGAGAGAGAGAGAGAAAGCAGAGAGCGAGATGAGCGTGTGCTTGACCTAAGCTTTTGACGCCTACAAGATAGATTCAGGAACCTATTAAGGACTTTGAGCCAGTAGACCAGTGAAAATTCCCTATGAGCACCAAAGGGCAAAATTCATCGAAGAATACAAACCCACCTGGAGCCAGTCCGTCTGCTTCAACTCAGCAGGGACTAAGAACTCAGCTCCAAACGCAGCCACCAACAAAAGGTGACAGAAAATTTCAGTTTGATTTTCTGGAGTTGTTATCCTGGGACATCACTGTAATCTCTCTCTCAGACTTGTCAAAAAACCCGTACACCTAACGCAGACTTGTTGCTGTGGTGGGGATGAAACTGCCAGTCACGAAATGGTACTTTATAATGTCCGCGGAAAGCTCATAGAGCTTATGGGATAAAATGGAAGAAAACAGGAGAGAGGAAATAAAACCAGAGCCAAAAATAAAACTATTGCTCGAGAGAGAGAGACTTACTGGCCACCAGCTCGTGGTCGTCGACTGCGTTGAAAATAATGGCAGCCTCAAATCCAGCCTTTTGAGCATGCCTTACCTTGACATCAACACCACAGACTCCACCTACTACCACCAGAAAGGAAGTAAACCCTCCTCTCTGTAACATGGGAGCATTGTCGACAGGCGAGCATGCATCTGACGGGCTTGCTGCATGTAACATTCCCTGTACTCCAGAATATGGAAGTTGTGGTGCTGCCAGTCCGTGTGCAGATGTCAGACACACCAAGTTCTAGGGTGGAAACTCATCATCCCCTGCAAATGGTTTACATTACGTAAACAAAGAAAAATGGCTCTTCTGCCACATGTCTCTAGTTCTTTTCTTTTTTTCTTTTTTTTTCTTTTTTTTTTGCCCTAGCTCTCCTTCTCTCTCGAGCCTGATTAAGAAAAGATGAGCATACATGCTTTCCATACTCACATCATTTTTAATCTCGCCTTGTAAGTCGTTCTGATCCAGAGGGCAGAGGATCCCTCGACTCGGACCCACTACTGGACAGGCTGGAATTTGGGCTGCACGACTGCAATGTTGAGAGGTTTCCCATACTATTCAAGCTACAAATTCCCCCTAGTAACTGAAACTGCTTGTGTAACATAGCTCGAGGATGTCATTTTGTTTAGGACGGAACATCCCTTGGAATCTGGGCGAGATCGAGCAATGAATTATGACATTTTCCTTCTCCAATTCAAATTCTCCCGTACCCACAGAGAGAAACCATTGCATCTCAGGTATTGGATGCAAGAGTTTGGTGGGTCAACAGCAGAGGAGCTGCGAAGAGCGAGGCACGACGCATTCATTCAACTTATCACGCGCAAATATTGAAGGTAGCGTGCAAAAAAAAAAATCCAACGAGAAGGGCAGGACAAGGACTACAGATTCACCTACCAAAACTGGCCTCCATGGCCTTGAGAGCGATAGTTTCATGGCTGGATGTATGCAAAACGAGGTCCGCACTGACCCTTCCCATCAAGCATGCAAGCAAGACCAGCACCAGCACCAGCCACTTCGAAGCCATCGTCCACTTTCTCAAACCTCTCCAGCTATCTCTCCTTGATCTTCTCAAACCTACCCCTTCTCTTTTTGCCATTCCGAAAGCTACTGTTCAGCTCTTCACTCTCTTCAATTTCTTCACTCCACTGCTCTTCACTGTTCAGGCACACGGAAGCTCTGAACACACGCTGCAAGTGCCTAATATAGGCATGTGCATATCTGTTAGACAGTCCGGGGATCAAATCTTGGAACTGTCTGTAGGAAAACCTCCACTTGGATATAGGTACATACTCTCACTCCTCCTTTTTGTGAAGCCTAAATGAACCCACATCAGTCGTCTTCATGAAATTGCAGTGGACGTAGAATCACAGTTTGACTAGTCAATTTGGGCAAATGAGAGCCAATGAGAGTTCTACTCGGTTACCTCTGGGTCGGTAAAGACCAAAGACCTTATTTTGTCTTTGATTGTGGGACTGTTGAAGGTTGGAGGTCGAGCAACTTCACGAGGCATTCTGGTGTTTGGGCTTTTCCTTTTGACAATCAAGTCGTATTCGCACGTAGTCCTCCTGCAGTGTTACTAAGTTATTGTGCAGTCAAAATTTGGTGATAGAATGTTGCATTTCGTAGTCCAAGGCATGTTCAGCGGCTTTCTTTGGCATCCAGAGCAGACAGTAAGGAATGCATCATGTTTTAGCTACTACCGTCTCAGGGCCATTGTTTGCAAACGAAGGTACTTGGCGGCACTGCTCCACCAGCTCCGAAAGCAGGCTACTCTACAAAGGGCGGATTCATACGGCCATGCTTCTGCATGACCGCACCTCCCACAATTGCCAGACCGACCATAGCCTACACTGAGAGATAAGAAGCAACTAAAGAAACTTGCTTAAGAGCAACAAAACTTGCGAGAGATGTTTACAGTGCATTACAAAATCAGAAGCACTAATTACATGTCTAGTGCAACTTTCACACTCCGAAGAAGAATAAATGAATGAATCTCCTTTACATGAGCTAAACTTCACCCCAAATTTTTTTTCCTCTTTTGCCGAAATCGGCACTTCGAATACTTGTACTCTCATCCCATGCGATGTGATTCTTATGGCCTCACCTGAGGCAGTGTCCTCTGCTAGCTATGAACGAGCCGGAACCTGCAGCAGATCACCGGGCGTGACTCTGGAGGTGGAATGGGTATCCAGCGTGTCTATGCCAAGCCGCAGACATTTGCAGGTGTGGGCTATGACACCTGCTCAGCCTCCAGGGAGACCGAAAAAAGGTATAGAAACGCAATCTCCAGAGACTTCTTTTGGGTCTCTGAACTGTTCGCATCGTAGTGATTGAAGCTCCATAGTGTCCCAACCCACATGATCGACACTCTTGTCGTCCTCCTTCCATAGCCCTTTGAGTTCATATCCTGAGATACGATGATATGTTTAGTTATATTGCTTGTTTGCCCCATTGGAATGCCTTGTTTGTGGGAGAACCCACTTGGCTTTTCCTTGGGATGAGAATTATATTTTCCGTGGAAATTCTGCTAGAAGTTCCAAGAGGGAGGCCCACTCCTTAATGTAGAGAGCTTGTTACCACAGATATGACAACATTACAGTGCTCTTCTGCAGCAGTGCAGAGCCACACTCCCCAGGCACTTTCATGAGGAAGAGTGGAGACAGATGTACTCATTAACCCTTCCCTGCGAATGTATGTTTAATCCTCATAGAATACTAATAACATTCCCCCAGTGAGTTTTGGGGGCAGAGCAAGCAACACAGTCCCAAACCCCCAAAGTGCTCACACACAACCAACAAAAATGCAGCTACAGGGAATGGTTATTGAGGTAGGGATCATTATAGATACCTGGCTAGAAAATACTATACTGATTCCAGCACAGGTGCTGGAACCCACATTTGCAGCACAAGAGAGGAAGAGACAGAGACAGAAATTTACTTTTTATGTGAAGCCTACACTAACATTCCTTACATTCCTAACTTTCCTTACAAGTAGGAGCTAGTAAAGATCTCAATTGAGATGGAGCCAATCATAATGGCAAATTTCTTACGTTCTTACAGTTCTTTCATCCAGGTGAACATGTAAGTAAAGAACAGCTGTGGCAGGAGTTCTTCTCAGATCCTTCACGGTGGTGGGACAACAGGCTTGACAAGGTGAGGCTATCTTTATTGAAGAATGGGCTTATGACTAGAGCTTTCTTTGATGGTGTTGATTCTATCTCAAACCTTACATTAATGACAATGTGTTCTTTGACTTGAAAAGCAGCAAACACTTGGTTCTTACTGTTGCTATCTGCGAGGTTGTTCTCATTGTTAGCAGGGCCTGAAAGTTGACTGCTCAAGTTTGTGCGCTGTTATTTTGAGACAGGCTTGGAGTTTTGGTGGCTGTGCTAAGCGAGGCTACAGTTTAAAGTATTTGCTGCTCAACTGCCCACTGATGGTTTTCACAGAGAAGTCCAAGATCCCCAGACTTCAGACACAAGTGCACAAAGGAGGCCCTGTGGATTGAAGGTTCAACGAACCTTCCTTGGGTGAGAGCAGAGCTAGCTGCCATGATACAAGGCCAAGCACTGTGTGGTGATCTGAGGAGATTATGTAAGGCAGGACTACTGAAAGAGGCCCTGCAAAATATGAACCAACGAGGCATTTGGGCAGACTCTGATACTTATGTTTGTCTTTTGCGAGCATGCATCAACATGGAAGGTCTCGCAGAGGGAAAGCAGGTGCATGCCCATATTATTCAACGTGGATTCAAGCCGAATATCTTTTTACACAACACCCTTGTCAATATGTATGCCAAGTGCGGGAGTGTGGTGGATGCACGCCAACTATTTGATAAAATACCTGAACGAGATATTGTTACCTGGAATGCGATGATAACAGGATATGTTAAGCATGGGTGTGGTAGCGATGCCTTCGAAATCTATGAGCAAATGATATGGGAAGGAGTCACACCAGATAAGGTCACATTTACTTCCATTCTCAAGGCGTGTGCCAGCCTTGCAGCCCTGGAAAAGGGTATAGAAGTTCATTCTGACATCATCAGATCTGGAATTGAACCAGATATAATTCTTGAGACTGCCCTTGCTGCCATGTATGCCAAATGTGGGGAAATGAAGGATGCACGTCAAGTGTTTAATAATATGGCCCAACGAGATGTGGTTTCATGGAATGTGATGATAGCAGGATATGGTCAGCATGGCTGTCACAGGGAGGCCATCCAACTATTTGAACAAATGCAACAGGAAGGCTTGAACCCGGATGTAGTCTCATGGAGTGCAATGATCACAGGATGTGCCCAGCATGGGTGTGGTAGGAAGGCTTTGGAGATGTATGAGCACATGAAACGGGAAGGGGTGACACCCAACGAGGTCACTTTCATTTGCATTCTCAAGGCATGTGCCAACTTGACAGCCCTGGAAAAGGGCATTGAGGTCCATGCGGACATGATCAAAGCTGGAATTGTTCCAGACATCATACTAGAAAATACCCTTATCGACATGTATGCGAAATGTGGGAGCTTACAGGATGCCCGCCGAGTGTTCGACAGTATGGCTAAACGAGATGTGGTATCATGGAATGTGATGATAGCAGGATATGGTCAGCATGGATATGGTAGGGAGAGCCTCCAATTATTTGAACAGATGCAGCAGGAAGGCTTCAAGCCAAATGTGATCTCATGGAGTGCGATGATCGCCGGATATGCCCAGAATGGTTGTGGTAGGAAGGCTGTTGAGATGTACAAGGAAATGATACAGGAAGGGGTGACACCCAATGGGGTCACTTTTCTGTGCGTTCTTAAGGCATGTGCAAGCCTGGCATCCTTGGGAACAGGCATAAATGTGCACAATGACATCATTGAAGCTGGAATTGCACCAGATATCATGCTGGAGAATACCCTGGTTGACATGTATGCCAAATGCGGGAGTGTAAAGCATGCGCGGCAAGTATTTGACAATATGGCTCATCAAGATGTGGTCTCATGGAACGCAATGATTGCAGGATATTCTCAGCATGGGTGCAGTATTGAGGCCCTGCGACTGTTTGAACAAATGCAACAGCAAGGCTTCAAACCAAATGGTGTCACCCTTACATGTGTTCTCTCTGCATGTAGCCACATGGGCCTAGTGGATGAAGGCCATCATTACTTCAATTCCATGAGTCCAGATCATGACATCACTCCTGGAAGAGTGCATTTTGTCTGCATGGTGGACCTTCTTGGCCGTGCAGGGCGATTGGATGAGGTAGAGGATTTCATCAATAAAGTGCCAATCGAACCAAATGCCGCAGTGTGGGGGGCTGTGCTTGGTGCATGCAGAATTCACAAAAATGTGGATCTAGCAGAACGTGCAGCAAAATGTCTTCTCAAGTGCGATCCACATTATGCTGCAACCTATGTGCTGCTATCAAACATTTATGCTGCTGCTGGCCGGTGGCACGATACAGCAAAGATGAGGAAAATGATGCAGGTCAGAGGTGTCAGCAAGGAGCCAGGTCGGAGTTGCATTGAAGTAGACAACCAGGTGCATACCTTTGTTGTAGGAGACAAGTTGCATCCCCAAATGGAGGAAATACAGGCAGAGCTGAATAGATTATCTGCTCTGATGCAGGTGGCCGGGTACGTGCCTGACACAGGCTTTGTACTGCATGATCTGGAGGAAGATGAAAAGGAATTTTGTCTTTGCCATCACAGTGAGAAACTGGCCCTTGCTTTTGGGCTCATCAGCACACCCCCTGGGACGCCTATCTGTGTCATCAAGAACCTTCGTGTGTGTGGTGACTGCCACACTGCCACCAAGTTCATCTCAAAGATTGTTGAGAGAGCATTCGTTATACGAGATGCCAACCGCTTTCACCACATTGATGATGGGGTTTGTTCTTGTGGGGATTACTGGTGAAACCTCATAGAACCATAGCACAACAGCTCTGGCTGGGACTCCTCAAATCCTTTGCAGTGGTGGGACAACAGAGGTGAGTCTATCTTCATGTGGGATGGAAGGAGTTTGTCAAGGAGGGCTTGTGACTCAAGCAGTCTTAATGGTGTTTTGTGGACTGATTGCATCTCAGTTCTATGTTATTCACATTTCTTCCGTAGGGAAATGCCAGTAAAGGAGTGTTCGAAAGAAGGTTGCTCCAGGTAACCCTGTTTGAAATATCCTTTTATTATGGATGTTTGCAGCTCTGGTAGCTGAGTCTGATCTATGTGAGGCTTGGGATTGAAGCTTTGGCTGGTGGTTTTTCACAGAGAAGTCCAAGATCACCAGACTTCTTTTGAGGTCCTCTGGATTGAGAGTTGGTCAAATCCTCCTTGGGTAAACGAAGAATTCATCATACAAGGAAGATCACAATCTTGTGATGATTCTAATGTCATAATACAGAATGAGCTTCATGCCGAGACTACAATGCGGTTTTGATGATGTATCATTGGAGCATTCCAAGTGAAGCTTTTGTACAGTACTGATGACTGAAATAGCTTTTGAGCCCTGTCCATATGTAGCAAGGAAACTGACATCATGAAGGGATCTTCTTTATAAGTTTCTCAGACCTTTGACATATACTGTGAGTTTGTACTGTGTAGAGGTTTGTACCTCAGGGTTTTGAATAATGCAGGATTGCAAGGTTGAATCAGTCACAATTGTTTCCATGAGGCTCCTCCATCTTTGCCACTAATATTGAAAAAGGCCAAGAGAGAGAATCAACAGGAGAACTTCCCTGGGCACTTGTTGGGATGTGAGGACACTCTGCAAGGTAGGACAAGTAAAAGATGTGCTGCATACTTTGAACCAACTGTGCATTCTGACAGATTGCAATATGTAAAATATGAAAGCAGATCAAAGTGGACCAACACATATGTAATTGCACAACATTGGTATCAGTATCAGAACATGGCCGGCAGTAGTGTCAACGACTACCATTAACAAACTGGTTCGGACTTGTTACAGCTATGTTTTATGTTTTCATGCATAGAATTTTGCTCACAGCAAATAGTGCAGCTACTGAACATGTGGAGACTGATTTTGGGTTTCTATGCTATAAGTGGAAACCTGTAGGCCTACTCTGTACTCTCTCATGGAACTGGGCTTCCCCTCCTGAACTTGCACAGAGGGGTCTTGTGGTGCTCCTGCCTAAGTCTGGCCTATTGAAGAGCCTACACCCTGTAGGAAGTTTGGAAAGCAGAATATTCAGAGGGTCAAGTTGTTTGCAGATGCTTGGAGAGGAAGCGACATCAGCCCTCATAAAATGGTTATAATTTTGTGAAAAATAAAAACTATTAAAATTTGACCGGACATTCAAGGTGCCCTGCCAATTAACGTCAGAATCCAGAATGCCCCACAGTCATATTCATGGTTGGTACTGCTGTACGAAGCTGCCTGCACAGCTTCTTGACTCTGTAGAGTTTATAAGGGGTGTTTCGATGCTTCGTACTCCTTGTGTGCTTTGTGGGTGAGCTTTCCAAAGCCTGTGTCGGTTCCTGTGGCTTGTAAACCCTGCGGGTATCAAGTTGGCTCTGAGCTATGGTGGGGAAGATGCACAAAGCTGTGCAGGTGGTAGCGTTCAATGAGGATCCTCTGAAGGCATGCTCTCTGATTGAGAGGAGAACACCATCGGCGGGGCCCGGCCAAGTTGTGGTGCACATGCTATGCAGCCCTGTCAACCCTATCGATATCTTGTCCATGCGGGGAGTGTATCCAGCCTGGCGACCAGCTTCGTTTCCCAGCACGATTGGCCTTGAAGGCATGGGCACAGTTCACGAGGTGTTCTCTTTAGGCCTGGTAGTTGAGGATTTGCTTCAATGTTGATCCTTCTTGACAATTTAGACAACTGTTTTTCACCTCGTGTTGTTTGGTTTGTATAAAGACACATAGAAACAGACAGTGACAGAAATTGGCAACTACTCCCTCTAGTTTCGTCTGCAAGGTTTGCGGTTAACAGGTTGTGCTGAACTCCATTGAAGTTTCAGTTACTTTGAGGGTGAAGGAGTGTAACCGTATCATACATGCAAGACTTCAAGAGTGGATAAAGTTACACACATCCTAGCCCCTCACACTGTAACCAGAAGATGGTGAGGTTGCAGGTCGGGGAAAATGTGACCCACCTGGAGGTGGGCCAGCGTGTGTTCCCGCTGACGGAGTCCGCTTAGACAGGGGAAGGAACTTGGCAAGAATACATTGTGGTGCCTGCCCAGGCCGTCTTCCCCATTCCCGACTCCATCTCTAATGAGACCGCATCGCAATTCTTAATCAACCCCTGGACAGGTTTGTCTCGCTGTATCCCAGGCAGGGGTACATTCTCTCTGGGGGAAATTGCAGTGCCAGACGAGGTGATCAACTACCGTAAGGAAGATGTTAGGGAGCGTGTGAAGGAAATAACAGGAGGTGACTTGGCCTATGTGGCCATTGAGTGTGTGGGTGGTGATGTCACCAAGGTCACTCCCTTCCTCACTGTTCTCAGTTTTCATTTTTCCTCAGGTGTACCCTGTGGTGCTCTCTATATTTGTCCGATGTTGAGGATTTGTTTTCTCAATTGTAGAAGACATCGTGTGTGTACATACTCACATCTTGTTGTTTACAAGAAACACAGTCGGGCTGGATCATGAATTGTCAGTAAAGCTATCAGGAATCAAGCATACTTACGTTTACTTAACATTTACTGTGCTTCGGAAAAACTGATCGTTCCTTGTGGGGTTGTCATCCTCCTTATCGGTTCATGGTGGTAGCTCACAAGCCGCCTTGCAGAAGGGAGGAAAATCCTGAAGCAATCTTATCATGAAATGTCAATATATTGGTGTCCAATGACAGTTGCTCAACAACTTGGGTGAAATATGAGTACCGGGGGGAAGAGGGAGAGAAGGAGACGCCCTGTGTTATGCACATTGTTTATCAGCAAGGAGGACTTAAGGGAGTGGTTGGGATGGTGGATGGCTTGGCGTTACAGACAGTTGTTTCTGCTGTAAGGAATGGTGGGACGGCATTTGCATATGGTTTTCTGGAAGGAGATGATGCACACGTTTCCATTCAAGATCTGTTGTTCCGTGAAGTAACACTTCAAGGATTTTATTTGACTTCTTGGATTGGCAAGTTGTCACCAAGTAGGATGGTGGAGGTTGGTGCTACTGTCATGCAGCTTCTGGTATCCAAGGTTATGGAGCCTCTGTCAGGCGAGAAGTTCCCCTTGCAGCGTTTCGGTTAGGCCATTCAGAAAAGCCTGGTATGCCTTGCACTTGAGGAGAACGGTGAAGTTCGTACCATTCATGGTTGTCCAGTTATTTGAGGGTAAAAGTAGCGTGAAATACTGTGTTTGTTGATGTGATAATTTGTGTTGTTATTGCACTGCAGGAGATAGGGTGGGGAGGAAAAGTGTTTGTGGTGAATGATGATTGATGGTAGTCCCCAGTGACTGACAAATGATATGGAATTTGAGGATCTTCCGCAGTGGTGATGGAGGAAAGGAGAAAAAAATTCCCTAGGGATGTGACACTGCTGAAATCAAGTGCAGATGTTTTGTTGCACTATGCATTGAAATCTTCTGTGAACTACTCAAGAGAGGGACAGAAATGGGGCGTAGTATTATGTTCTCATGAGCCTCTCACGTCGAGAGGCTGGTAATATATAACATCAGGTTTTCTGTTTATTTATTGGTTAGCAAATTTGTAATGCTGCATTTCAATAAAATGCAGAATTTATGATCGGCTTTTGGCTTTACTTTTATTTGGTAGCACGCATGCAGTGTGTGGAACCCATCAGTTCTGGCTATGTAAACTAGTTTTGAAGATGATAGACTTGCGGGTTATGACTGAAGCCAGAATTTGTTTTTGTACATATCTATATATATAACAGGGGACGAAGGCCCTGGAATATTTATTGATTGAAAACAGAGGATACAAAGGAAGAGGAAAAAATAACCTCGGAAGGAATCCATGAGGGAGAAAAAGGGGGCACTGCCCCCATACTGGTGAATAAGAAACCTGCAGAAGCTATGGAAAGAAGGTCTGCCAGGGGGGCCAAAAGAATCTACTCAAGGCCTAGAAGAGTCAAAAGACAGATGAGCCTTTGATTTGCTCTTAGATCTAAGAGAGCACTTGTGGTGCCAATTAACTTCCCGGTCCTCTGGCTCCGCCGACTGTCGGGTACTAAGGGAGCTTCCAACAGAGCTTCCAACATGACGGGAGATGGTTGTTCCGGATATCTTTTGAATCAGAGGTCAGACTCCCTCCTCTTCCCAGGCGTTATCAAAGCAAGTGAATAACTGCAATCTCCTTCTCTGAGAACATCTATCAGCAGCTGCACAGAAGACATCCCACGCTTTTTTTGCTTCAGACATTAAATCTGAGTGAACTCTGAACTCTATGCAGGACCAATTTAACACATGGCCTTTTTCCTTCATAAACAAGAGAGCATTTTGACTTCCAAATGTTCCACAGCTATGTGCGCCCGAAGAATTTTAATGTCAGTCGATGTGTGAGTATGTATACCCCAAGTTCTCAATAACAGCCACTATGTTTTCTTTGGAAAAATTGATACTTAGATGGGTATGAAATTGTGTAGTTGATACCACTATCATAAAAACTGCAATGAAAAAACAGAAAAATCAAAAATAAATAAAAAACAGCTAGCTAGTCCCCTCACCTGAAGTTTGCCAGTCTGCTGCTTCGGTCCGCTGCCCTCCAGTCCATTGCTTCGCGTCCCCTCAGCCAGTCTGCCAGGCCAGTCCCCCACCCTCCAAACCGCTAAGTGCCGGATGTGGACCATCCATTTTAAAAACCCATTGGAGCCCTCCATTTTTAGGGCAAAAATCCAAACCTTATCCCTGTCGCTTGCCACTTGCCACTTGCCGGCAACCGCGAACTTGCACTTGCCTGCTACTCCTTGCAACGTTATCGATAGTGTCCTGGGTAAGTTATTACGGTACGTTCTGAAGCGTGTCCTCTGTACAGGGCATGGACGTAAAACTCGATGAGATATTGAAAACGGAAAGCCCGCTTATACGGCCTCTTCGACAATGTTTGCAAACACCAAAACCAGGACCCTTCAACAACAAGGACTTGTATTGGAAGAGTGAGACTCAATCTGGGTTTATGGGTGTGCGAGTGAATGTTCAAAAGGCATGCATATCTTGGGATAGAGTTGCGGACTTTGTGCTTGGAGAGGAGAGTTTGGAGGACTGTCCCACTCAGTTTTGGGTGAATGTCCATACAAAAGTGAAACCCGGCATGCGAAAAGAGCCCAGAGCCAACACATTTCTGACCAGTATCATGTGTGCACCATCCTCACAATCCTTTTGTAATTTCATTGCATGTCTGTTGCGATTTGTGTTTCCCACCTATTGTGATGTCATGCTTCCACAAGGCGATGGATATCGATTTTGAATTTTATGTCCAGGTACCACTGCTGCTATGGACCTGATGACAAGCGCACTAACGAAGCAATAGTGGAGGATCCAAAACTCAAGTGTGGAGGACCTCTTGTTGGTGTTGGAACATCTCACCCTCATAAAGGCCCAAAGAGAAAGAAGTTGGATCAATATGGAGAGTCCTACAAGCGTGGTTGCCAGTGTTGTTTCAAGGTGCAGCGATGCTATCTCGCCCCTGACATTTGTGTTCTCACGTACTACAACAATATGGAGCATACAGATGCGCAAGGGAAAGCCTCGCATGGGAAGTCGGCTGAGTTCAGGAAGAATGCTTCTTGTGTGAGGCCCAGCTGTACTATGGGCAACTGACAGTCATTTGCAAAATAGGGGTTCCTTGTCTTGAGGCATTCAAGCAGTGCAGTCTCCCAGTCCCAGTGATGTTTTGATATTGGGCACCTTGCTTTGTCTGGTCGGCATTTTTTGGTTGGATCTTTGGCCTGCTTAATTTCCATTGGAATCCAAGACTGTGATTGAAACGTAACCTTGCCTACGGTTGGAGAGCTCTCCACTTCCTGCAATATTTTCCTCTTACCATCATGTAAGCTTGTTTTTCTTTTGTTGTAGGCCGTTGGACCAGACAGCAGGCCTGTAATGTGTAAAGCATATGAACTTTTCAGGGATGGAGGCCCAGGTACCAAACAGGTTGGCAAAAAAGAAAACCATGGTCTGCATGTAGTCAGTTTGGAGACATGAGATCTGTGTTCTATCAAGATGTTGGTTGGCACCATTTTGAGCACACTGGTCAGATCATCATGGCCTGTCTGGAGGGGAGCATTACTTTCAAGCTAAAAGTTAAACATTTTTGGGAGAAGCCTTGGAGCACTAATTCTCGGAGGAAGTCCTTGCCTGTCACATCAATTGTCGTCCTCATATGGCTGAGTACTTAATCTCTGACACTGTTGTTGTTGACAGCTTCTGGCTGTTGGAAATGCCAATGGCATGATTAGTTTTACGCACATCTGTATGCAGGCTTGTTCCATGAATCTCAGGTGGCAATCAGTCCTTTCTCCGCTTCTACATTCACCATCACATATTGACTTACAGTTTATTGTCGACAGGATTTGTTTTTTGACCACTAGTGATAAAACATAACACAACCCACAATTTTAGGGCAGTTTACCACCAGTGTCAGCTGGCTGGGTGGCAAAGTTGCAGAAAAAATTGTTCATCTACCTGCTCTGATTAGTGTGCAGCTTTGGATGCAACACTCCAAATGGGTGATGTTCACAAGAAATTGATGAAAGTATTGCTGGGTTTGTTCTTACTTTTGCATTGCTGCTGAGTATGGACTGACACTGCAACTGCCAAGGAGGCCATGACTGCAGCCGTTTCCAGCCCTTACAGATCTAGGTGAGTCTCTTTCGCTCTCTCGTTTTCTTTTCGCCATGAGTACATCTAGGAGCTGTTAAATTGAATGAGGTGTTTGCTGTAGTTCGCGTACCTGTTATAGATCAAGTTTGAGAGATTGTAAGACAAGCATGGTAAGAGAGACAAAGGGTTTGTATACGGATTCATGTGTGACTGCCTGTTTATGATGTGGACAGGTCTGGTGACTACATGGCCATTCTTGCCAAGGTCCACTCTGCATGACGTGGTTGGCCAGTTGAAGAGCCGCTCAGCGCTATTTTGTGATCCATACCAGTGTTTGAATCTTCCACTGAATTTTATAGAGGTTGCAATGCTGGCCTGTCAGCGTCTTCTACCCAACAATGCTTTGGAAGGTCCCACAGTGTTACCTGCTCAATGAGCTGCTTAGACAGTTAGAATGGATGGATGAACCTGGAGATTATTGTAGGCCCAGTTGATTCCCAACCAACCCCATGAGTTGGGAGTTTGGCATGTATGGAGTCTGATATAAGGATTTGTCTATGGCACGCCGAAAGCAAGAGAAGAACACAACTGCAGGTTAGCCTGGCACCTGACTGGTCCTTGGAAAGTGGTGCCCCATGATAGCCCTTGAGAAGATGGCAATAGGAATTGAGCTTGTCAATGAAATTTGGCCCTTCCATCACCCACAGTATGCAACTAAAAGTTAGCCTTCCCGTCATAGGGATGTGGAGAAGGGTTGTGGAAACAATGTCTGTATATTTCTTGATTCCCACATGCAACCCTTCAACTAACTGTTCATTGATTCAACTTCTAGTGTGCCAGCCACAGAAAGTGGCGGTTACAACCCAGTCAAAGATCCAATTCTTTCAGTCTGTCCATAGTCACATTTGTGTAGGTGAATGAGTTGACATGAGCAATCACTCTCAGATATATAACGTGACCACTGCAATTCTGTGATACTGTGGATGAATCTCCATTTAGCAGATTATTTGACTTTATACTACTTGGTAGAGAGAATTCTATACTTGTGAGGAACTGACAAAGAGAATGATTGATTTGACGTTTTAGTGGGCAAGTTTGTACTTTGCATGATAGAAGGGTGCATGTCTGTGAGTGGAGAAGGCTAACAAAGAGATGAAAGGGTGCAGACAGGGAAGGAGCAAAGGAGGGGCTGGGTGCACTAGATGCCTTTCTCATTGGTATGAGGGAGGACAAGTGCACAAGATGTAGGTTTGGTTTCAGGTGTAAGGGAGTGGTGAAGGTTGAGAAGGAGTAGAGTGCTTTGAGGGGGTGGAGGTGCAAGGGATTGAAAAAGAAAAAAACCACTACTCTAGACTTAGCCTGAATGTTTCAGGCATGCGTTATATTGAAATAAAAGATTATAAAGTCTGTATAGTGGGTCATATACAATGCGACACAACTTAGAATGTGACCCATAAAAGGTAGCGGGCCAAAGAGGTCAACAAAGTGAGAGAACAAGACCTGTGAAAGCAGTGTTCTTTACAAGCTGGTTGTGTGCAGTTAGCACCATGGAATTCGAGGGCACAACTCCACACTCTTCATCGATCCATCACATCAGCCCAGCCAGTCTTTCCAGCTCACTCATTCTTATTAATACAAGACTTCCATTGTGAGCTGCAATTACGCTGCAAGCTTGCTAAGTTTGAAATGCTTCGGCTGGTACCTTTTGGCAATAACATCACTCTTCCATGAGCCTGCAACTTGGGAGATTCTGACCAAACAATCTGGTAGCCCTGGCTTACCAATGATATGGTCAATCAGCTTGAGGGGGCCAGCGGTGTATTCTAAAAGCTTTCAAAAAATATATTCAAGATAGCCAGCAACATATGACCTCTACACATTCAAGTAAAAGAATTGGAAGTGAACTCCGAAGTATATACTGGAATGAGTTTCTAGACTACAATGCCCTTATTTGGAGGTCTGGGGGAACAGTCAATAGCACATTCTTCATTTTTCGATTGTCATGCTTCTCGGTCCCATATCAGTGCTCAGCTGGATTGGTTGAATTCTGGTTGGTAGGCTAGCCATGTCAAAAGTGATATGCAACTCCAGAGTTCGTAGATAATGAGCAAACAGGCTTGAGGACAGGGCTAAGGATATGAGTTCCACCTCTGGAATTTCAGTGCCCTTGGGAATCTCGGCCTCCTTGTCTTCGCCCTCTTCACCTTCCTCTCCTTCTGCCACTTCCTCATCTTCTAACCTACATAAATTGTAAACCATGTAGTGTATGTACTCAAAGAATAATTACACAATGGTGGTGAAGTCAGGCTGGATACAATCACTCCGGACCTAAGGCTGCAGTAAATATGAGGATTGCACAATTCATTGTATACTAGTCACACGTGTGGACTATTATTCATGAACAACATATATGCAGGTGCCCACTATGTAGTAATGCATGAGGTGGAATATGCATCAAACTATGCTTTCTTCTGCAGTTTTCAGGTGTTATATGACATGAATCATAACTTTTTGACCTTTGCTTCTTCCTCTTCACCAGGGGTCAATTCATATGATTCATCATCTTCAGTAAATGCTTCTGTCGTGTCTTCCTGATCTGTTACTGGATCTGTTGTTTCTTCCTCGGTAGGGGTGCCCTCTTTTTCATCAGTGGGTGATGAAGCTGAAGGACCTCCCATCACTGCAGGTTCCACCTCTGCAACAAAAGGAGAGAACAAACAGTGTACATGTCACAATGAAAATCACTTAGGGATTACTCTGATGCACTGTAGAAAAGAGGTTTTAAGACAAGATCTGATGTGAAAGTTCTACCTGTAGCTTCTATAGATGTTTGAACAAGTCTCAAGAAAAGCCCAAAACTAAGTTGAACTTCTTCAAGATTGGAGAGATAGAAGAGATAGAACGAATATAATGTCCAGGAACTTGCAGGCTTGTAAGAACCAGCCGAAATGGAAGGTGAAGTAATAAAGAGACATTAAAAAACGAAGTCTTCAAGGAAATAAACGACACTTTGCAGACCTGTGGAAAGATAAGAAATGATATTTATACTGTCCACAGAAAGCTCAAAGAGCTTATGGGACAAGAGAAAGCATGGAACAAGAAAGAGAGATGAGCCCTTCACAAGCAGCCCTAAAACAACTAGTTATTGCTCAAGGGATATTTGCCTCATGCATATATGCTGAAAGAAAGAAACTTCATACATCCACAGCAGGCCATCATGCAGAAAAGTTTTTTAGGTTGGGGTTTTGGGATGACGATTTGCAACAATAAGTACTCTCATCAAAAGCAGACGGCTGTGGCGGCTCTGGGATAACAAAGAAGACATTGCTGGTGTCGCCTGTGAAGGGTCCTTTGCACTGTTTGCACA
Source organism: Takakia lepidozioides (assembly GCA_030704615.1). Lineage (NCBI taxonomy): Eukaryota > Viridiplantae > Streptophyta > Takakiopsida > Takakiales > Takakiaceae > Takakia > Takakia lepidozioides. Next base: position 55,184,449 of record CM060732.1, read on the forward strand.
ATTTATACCTCTCCTCTGTCATTGGTGCCTGCAGATCCAGCCACTTCACTCCATCTTGGCTGCAATAATACACAGCCTACATCAGCAATAATTGGAGGATGTATTCTTACTTCCTTTGTTGCTCATGAGGGCCAAGGTTTGTCACATCCTGGCAAGCTCTGAATATAGGCTGTAGATTTCACTTAAGAAATATTTAGTGCCAATCGGGAGTTCATATTTCGTAGCCTGGGAACGCCCAGCAGAGGAGCCTGCCTTATGCATCAGAATATACAACAAGCCGTGTTGTACACACAATTCAGTATTTCAAATTGAATGGAAATTGAAATCCAAACTGCATCAACGCTTAACAACCGTATCGATCGGGGATTGTTGAATCTAATGGTTTATACTGTGGCTACAGACATCTGTGGATACTGGTTGAGGCTCAAGGTGGCATGCCTCAACGTCTGCCATACTCATTGACAGTGAAAAGATACCATTCAAAAACTTTCATAGTATTAGGACCTGGATGACCCAGCCCCGGACCCAACACCGTCATGTGCACACGAATTCATATAGAAGAGGTTTAGACATTACCTTCCCATCTCCTTGCAAAATTAGTTCATGAAGATTACATGTTACCTCAAACACCTCATGAATAGGCGTGTTGAGTATCATTTGGGATATAAGGTACTAAGGTTATTCCATGCAAATGAATGCAGAGTCCCTGCTGAAGGCAGGGCCAACTAACTACCAAGACTATTTAGGTGGCCAGAGAAGTAGGCCCCGGACACGGAGGTAAGTATGTGGGTTGACAAGTATCCACAGTCTGAAGTCTGCACTACCGTGGGGCTGAGCAAGGGCCAGAAGGGGATTGGTATCCTATGAGCAGCGTGAGCAGAAAAGGTGTGAGTACAGTGTGAGCAGGAAAAAAAATCTGCATGAGCACAATCCGCAAACGGAAATACAAATCATAGGCGGACATAGGGTACCGACTGCCGACCGCCACCATTTTGTATTTTTCTTAACTCAGCAGATCCTCCCGTGACCGGAAAATTAAATCAGCTCATCACAGACTCAGTTAAGGACCCAAGGACCCATCATGCATGCACAACTCAGATTTCTTTTTGTGGATTGGAGTTGACGCAGCCGCTTGGATACTGTCATTTGGAAGCGATCCTTCAGGATTTGGAAAGGTAAGTGTCATGATCAGGCATCGCATACAGAAATAGTCGAGGCTGGGAAGATTGCACCTTGCACTTGATCACGACAGGATGTGAGCAGTTCGGGCAAGTGCGGAAACAGTTCATGAAAGGACCAAGAATGTGCGTAGTGCGTTTAGTTCTGGGAATCCTTACCAGTTACCTGCTGGTCAAGCTTAAATGTCGATACTCTACACGTCTCGAGGTCCACATATGTACCTTGAATGTCTAAATGGTTCAGGAATCGCACGGCGCATGAGTCGAAGGAAGAGGATAGAAAGTTGATCAGGAAATTTTACATTCTCTGTAATCGATCGTGGTTAGAACGGGTCAACTGTGATTGACGACGAGCAATGGCCACTTGGCAATGCAAAAGCTCAACAACATGGTCCACTCCACTATCTACCAATTGTATTAAGTACCTACTCTGGAACTTGGCAAGAATACATTGTGGTGTCTGCGCAGAACGTCTACCTCGTTCCCGACTCCGTCTCTAATGAGGTTGCATCGCAATTCTTCGTCAACCCCTGGACAGGTTTGTCTCTCTGTGTCCCAGGTAGGGGTGCAATTCTCTCTGCGGAAAATTTGCCGCCATTGCACCTTCGTTTCTGGTGCTGGAGTCTGGACAGATCGTGTCCAGTGCAGACTTGAAATGCAGGATAGTTAGTGAAGAGCTCTCCTGCACTCAAAAGTCTGTTTGCTCGAATGCTTGGTGCAAGCGTTAAATTCCCGCACTATCCTTCTCTGAAACTGTAGAACCTTACCGGAGTTATGGCGCGCGTATACGTTCTTCTCAAAACAAAAGGAGCCTTTGTACATCATTCAGAGGCATTGCAGTTCACAAATATTGGAATCGATATCAATCTCCAAAGACCAACTTGTCTGCCATCCGCCACTGGGGTTTGGGTGGTTATAATTAATGTTCTCAATCAAATTCACCTTTATGTTAACATCTGTCTGTCGCAGGGGTTATATATTGGCTATTTATAGAGATGTGGTAGATGTACAGACAGTAGTTCCCCCAGTCTGGAGGATTTATTTGAACCAATACTTACTATGCTTCCTACTGGTAAGAGTTATGGTGTGGAAGTATTCAGTTTGTAAATGTCGGGATTGGAGGCAGCCTACGCAATGGTGGAAGAGTTCAACGTGCTGGCCAAAGGGCAAGTACCTGTTGCAGTCAGCTGCAGGATCAATGGTTGGACGCATGGTTATTCAACTGTCACGCCACAAAGGAGTTAAGGTAAGCTTTATTCCTTACTGATTCTATGTGATCTGGTTGAAATTACTGGCCTGCAGTCAGCACTTTCAATGCAAATTGCACACTTGGCGGAGTTCTCTCTACTTCTCCCCTAATACATTCTCGTAACCAAGCTTCTGTTACAGAAGGCTGAAATCTGTATTTTGTTTGGGTGGATCGTAGACTATAAATCTGGTACGCCGCAGTGACCAGATAGAAGAACTTAAAGCCATTGGAGCAGATGAGGTGATCAACTACCGTAAGGAAAATGTTAAGGAGCGTGTGAAGGAAATAACAGGAGGTGACTTGGCCTATGCGGGCCTTGATTGCGTGGGTGCTGATGTCACCAAGGTCACTCCCTTCCTCACTGTTCTCAGTTTTCATTTTTCCTCAGGTGTACCCTGTGGTGCTCTCTATATTTGTCTGATTATCTCCCTGTCCTCTAGGAAGCCTATTGACATTGGGTGGACTTGAAACGGGAGTACATTAATGTCTCTGTGACTAAATGCCGGCCTTGTGACCTCGTGTCCTTGTTTGTTTCGACCTGAAGCGCTTTGCTTCAGGTAAGGTAGTGCATTGGATTTAGTTGGAAAGCTTGGGGCCTTTCCCTCTTTAGAATATGCCTACACGGGCCATTCCCTGCAACTCCCTGGAGTGTGATCTCTGAATGGTAACAAGCGGACTCCTACCGCTTGGGGGCAGCCCCTCCGCCCAAATTGGGCAGTCGTATGCTCTGTCTAGCATACTCGGCACTTGGGCTCGGGTTGGTTCCTGTGCTTAAACTTATGGCCTGCGAAAACAATCAAAAATTTAGCTCCTATCAACATCAACACTCCTCAGGGTGATCCCTTGGAATTGGTTACTTACCAAATCTAGGGCTTCATGTGTAGTTTTTGGGGTGAATCCCAGGATGGACGATGTGTCCTTTAAAACTACATGCTCTAGCTTAGGCTTGGATTTCATGGCTAATCTCAAAGAAGTTTGTCCCTTGACTGGCTGGACAGCGGTCTTAGACATTGGTGATTCAATGGGGCGCTCTAGGAAGACAACCAAGGGCAACAACTTCAACTTGAGAGTTTCTAATCGGTTTGATGCTCTGGATGAGGTTGAATCCAAACAGCCAGAAAGACAAGATGCCCCTAAGTGTACGGAACCTGAACGTCCTGAATCTGAAGGATTTGGTACTCTGAATGGTTTACCAATCCTCAAGGTTTACACAAGACGAACAAATTCTATACACGGGGTAATTGTCCCCAAGCCGTCAGATGGACAATCTGTCCCTAAGTGTGCAAAGCGTGAACGTCGTGTAACTGAAGGATTTGGTACTCTAAATGGTTTACCAATCCTCAAAGTCTACACAAGACGAGCAAAATCTATACACGGGGTAATTGTCCCCAAGCAGTCTGACGGACAATCTGCCCCTATGTGTGCGGAGCCTGTGCGTCGTGTAACTGAAAGATTTGGTACCCTGAATGGTTACCTAGACGACAAACAATTCACACGCAAAGGGCTGGCTTGCAGCTGGCCACTTTCAACTTCTCAGGGTTGACCAACCAAAGGAAGCAACTTGAAGTGGGACAAGTTCTTCGGACTAATGATATTCATATCTGTGTTGGGCAAGAAACATGGGAAACGTCGGATAAACTGGTTGGAGATGTCATTGGTTATAAATGGGCAGGTAAGATGTGTACTCTCAAGGCAGCCTCTGCCAAACGCGGTCAAAAAGGGGTCGGATTCTTTGTCCGTGATTTCTTGTTTGACAATTGTGAAATTATCAACAAGGGTTTGAGGTACGAGCATAGTATCTGGCTAAAACTGAATTTGAAGGGCGGCATGAGTACAAAGGACCTCTTTGTTGGTTGTGTTTACATGCCCACAGAGGGGACCCTTAGTGCTGACGCAGACAAGGCCTTCGAAGATGTAAAGCTGGACTGTGCTTTGTTCCTTGCCAAAGGTCAAGTGGTACTATTGGGGGACTTCAATGCCCGGGTGGGCAAAGGGATCCATCAGGACGATATCATGGACCTTTTGGTGAGGACGAGCTGAATTCTAATGGCAGACGGTTAATTAACTGTCTAGAAGAGCTTCAGCTTTTGACCTTGAATAACAGGACAAGTGGTGACCAAGTGCAGTGGACTCGTGAGAAATCCCAAACTGGGGGAACGTTCCATTGTGGACTATATCATAATGGACAAAATTTTGTTCCCCCAGTGTGCCAATGTGTTGATCGACAGAACTGATATTGGTACCTCTGACCACTTCCTGGTTTGGACTGAGATCAAAAGGTGTTTTCCCACCACCAAGAGATCTGTGAAACGTTCGATTCCACAATGAGGAGGTCAAGGCTGAGTACGTCCAGGCCTTGCAAGAGGCTCTCCCTCATTTTGTCCAATCGCTCCAAGAACTTCAGTCACGCTCTGTTAACGCAAGAAATGAAGTCGAAAGAGCAGTGGACTCTTGGGAGAGTTTCATTTCCTCCGTGGCTGACAAGATCATTGGGAGGAAACTAATTGTCTGCGGTAGAGCAGTTAATTGGTGGACTAATGAGATTAAACTCAAGATAGCTGAGAGACGAGCCCTCTATAAAGAGTGCTGCAATTTGGAAACCAACAGAGAATTGCGGGCGAGGTACTACCAGCTCCGTAAAGATATCAATCAGCTTGTTAGGTCTCAGAAGAAATTATACTGGGACAAGTTATACAATGAAATAAACTCAAACCACCATGGTGGTAATGACAAAAAATGCTGGTTGGCCCTTCAACGTTTGTACAAGCCGAAAAACGGTCAGCAAGTACAAGCGCTGAAGACTACTAAAGGTGCAGTGGTGACTTCATCGGTTGACATTGTCAAAACCTTTGAAACTCACTACAGTATCCTTGGCAGAACTTCTAGGTCTAACAGTGAGGAGTCTTTTGCTGAATGGAGGGACACAGTTGGAAAAACTGTTCCTATGATTCAAAACAGCCCTGATGAACTGGAGTATATTTCAATGGCTTATAATGCTCCCATTAGTTCTTCTGAGATTGTGGAAGCAATTGAACATTTAAATGGATATAAAGCTGGTGGACCTGATGGTATTGTCAACGAGCTTATCAAGCACGGTGGCGATCCCATGATAGAGGCCCTAGTTCTCCTCTTTAACCTTATCTGGAAGACTGAAATGATTTCCTTTCGCTGGCGACAGGGGGTCATTGTCAATCTATACAAGAAGGGTGACAGAGAAGAACCGGGGAACTACCGTGGCATCACGCTCCTCAATGTTGTTGGCAAGACATTCTGCAGAGTTATAAGTACTCGTCTCGAGGTTGATCTGGAGTCTAGAGGTTGTTTCCACGAAGGCCAAGCTGGCTTTCGGCGAAACAGGGGCTGTGTGGATCATATCTTCACTCTAAGCCAGATTATCCAGGGAAGGAAAAAAGAAGGGAAACCCACTTATGTCTTTTTCCTGGATATCAAAAAGGCTTATGACACTGGCCTATGGTTCCGCCTCTGGTCTTGTGGGATCAAGGGAAAGATGTGGAGAGTTGTCCACAACTTGTATGCTCACACCAAAAGCTGTGTCACTGTTAACGGACAGAAGTCCAACTTCTTTGACATAGACCAAGGTGTAGCTCAAGGATGTACTCTCTCCCCTCTGCTCTTCAATGTTTTCATCAATCAACTCCTCGAGGATGTGGAAAGTGAGGGATTTGGGTTAAGGGTGGGTGATACCACCATACCAGCCCTTATGTTTGCGGATGACTTCGCAGGCATAGGGAGACTCCAACCAATCTCCAGGAGTTGATTGATTGCGCGAAGAGATACTTTGATCTTTGGGGGCTAGAGGCTAATGTCAGCAAATGTGCAGTGGTAGCATTCAACGACAGAGGAGAGGGAGGAAGTAATCTTAAGTGGCAGTGGGGTAGCCAAGAGATCCCGGTCCTCCCTTCCTACACTTACCTGGGCGTTGAGTTCTCCTCCAATTGTAATTGGGATGCACATATCCGGAAAGTTGTTCAAACTGGCAAGGGCAAAGGTCTGGGGCTCACTAAATTTTTCCACTGCAGAGGGGTCAACTCTGAGGTTTAGAAAACCATGCTTTGTCGCGTTATTAGACTTGCCTTGGAGTACGGATCTGCTATATGGGTTGATAACTCCAACCAGGCTAAGTCTCTAGAATCCATTCAAGTGGGGGTGCTTAAGGAGTGTATGTCAGCATGCTCCAAAACAACCAATGTGGCTGTTCGGGGTGAGTTTGGCATTCCGTCCTTAAGCTCCCGACGAGATGGATTCAAGGTCAGATGGTGGGGTCAGCTGCAACATATGCCCAACACCAGATATCCTAAGTTAATCGACTCTATATCTTGGAAACAGGACCGCCCTGTCGAACAAGCTAAGTCCTGGCAGAAGAGAGTAGAAGAGATCCTCAAGGACCTGGACCTAGATCCGCAAGTCTTGACCCTGCCGGATAAATCTGACTTAGAGGCTGTAGTGTCCTCCGCCATGTCTGTTGCCCTGAGATTGTCTGATGAAAATGAAGTTAGGCAGAAAACTTCCCTGAACTTGTTTCCAGTCTGTGATATGGGGGAGGACATCTTGGATGACCTCAAGGGTCTACCCACTCTCGGCACTAGACTGAAATTTAAACTTAGGGCAGGAAGCCTACCTTTGAACAGCAAACAGAAGCAGAGAGGAAAGGGAGAGTGCAATTGCCCGTTGTGTGGGCAATCTGAAGACAGTATTCATTTTCTGATACACTGTCCGGGGTTCTCTCACCAAAGAGACGCTCTCTTCAAATCTATTAAGGGAATTGTGCCTGTACCCCTGTTTACCAACTTTGAAAGTCTCGAGGCTGAGCCAAAAGCCCAGGCCCTCCTGAGGCCTAGATTTTGGGCAAATCACACACAGCAGATTGATGCTTGTGTGAAGGGATTTCTAGAGGATATCTGGAAAACCCGGATTAATTCTTTATATGGAGGTAAGTCTTACTACCAACGTCAGCCCCTGACAGAGGTAGGTTCTGTCCCTTTTGTTCCCGCTCAAACTGGGCGCGGGGTCAATGGCCACAAGGCTACGGCAAACAACGTCTTATGAGTATAATATATTTGTCTGATGTTGCTATGGTTTTGTTTTCTCAAATGTAGAAGACATCGTTGTGTACATACTCACATCTTGTTGTTTTACAAGAGACACAGTCGGGCTGGATCATGAATTGTCCTTTAAGACAATCAGGGATCAAGCCATCTAGACAATACATCACGTTTCTCATATTCCCACTGATTGAAATCAGGATGATGTCCTGATGATGTTTACTCACATATAGTGTCTTTTGGGGAAATTGATGCCATGTTCTCCCTTGTTGGGTTTTTATCCTCCCGATTGGTTCATGGTGGTAGCTCACAAGCCACCTTGCAGAAGAAGCAATCTCATCACATGTTAAAATATTGGTGTCCAGTGAATTTGTTCAACGACCTCGTTTAAATACGAGTACCAGGGCCGAGGGAAGAGGGGAGAGAAGGAGATACCCAGTGTCTGTGCTGAGTTCTGCATGTTGGTCATCAGCATGGAGGACTTAAGGGAGTGGTTGGGATGGTGGATGGCTTGGCATTGCAGACAGTTGTTGCTTCCGCAAGGAATGAAGGGACGGTATTTTCATATGGGCTTCTGGAAGCAGATGAGGCATGCGCTTCCATTCTAGATGTGTTGTTCCGTGAAATTCACGGCCCCCAGAGGTTATTTTTTCCTCTTGTATCTTTTCTACATATTAATATATTTAGGGTCTCAGTCTGTGAAGCCATGATTCTGGCGCTATGGGTTTGTTCCCCTTCCTCTACCGGACTTAATCCTATCAGGGGGGATGTAGTCGATAGATGGGCCTGGCAGAGAAGACGGAATCTCACGAAGAGGACGCAACAGAGTCGAACATCCAGAACGCATTCATCAACACACTCCAGCACCCCGTTACACCAAGCGCACACTCGCGTAAACCCAAAAGCCATAGAAAGAAGCCAGATCACCCAGATCCATCCTAATCTAATCCTAAACTAGCTATTAGAATAAGACAGCACCTAATAAAGTCATAAGCTGTCGCCAGCTCATCCTCATTCGCAAGGTATAAGTTCATCCAGACTTCATCCCAGTTCCGTCCATCCTTAAATCATCGGGGGCACATCCCTCCTCCGTTCATCCAAGTCGAAAAAGAAGGTGAGAAAGAATCCCAGCTCCACATATGTGAAGCCTGCTGGGGCCACTAGAAACTGCGAGCTCCAGTGAGCGATGAGCTGAGGAAGAACAAAAACGAAGCCTAGCCAAAACAAACTACACACCCGGCACACAAAGGATGAGAAAACCTAGGGAAGAAAACCTCACCCTGCAAGCTAGGTGGAGGACAAAACATCCCATAGGAAAAACCCCAAGTGCTACAATTGGTGCAGAAAATTGTCACGAAAAACTACTCTAAGAAGAAGATGTCAGGGTCAGATCACGAGCTGTCCGAGTTGTGGGGGTGAAGATCACCTAACAAGTGAGGAGTAGAGGCATGCTGGGGGAGCAAGATATACTGCCTGCCATGGAAGAATATCAACGATAAGGTAAGGGTCATCAATCCGACGTTTGGCCTTAGATATCTGCTTACCAGGCTGAAGTCTGACACAAACAGACTGACCTACCTTGAATGATTCAGAATACACAACACGTCTGTTATAATGTTTGGCCTGAGCAGCTTGGGCAAACACAATGTTAGATTTAGTTGTTCACGCAAACTACGTCGTCTAGCATCCATGGAAAGCAAAAAGACTTCCCAATTTTCAGGCTCAGTTGCGAATATCTGCAGCCAGGATCTGATATGCAAAGGAGTTCTACATTTCCGACCATACAAAAGTTCCAAAAAGAGAAATTTTGGTACTGGCATGAATAGAGGTTCGATAGGCAAACAGCAGGATAGGCACAGCAATTTCTTATTCATCTATGAGTGATCCATTTTTCTCTAGCATCTGGCACATTGTCTTGTTACAACGCTCAGTCAATTGCACTGGGGGTTATAAGGCGCAGTCACGGCATGTTTAGTGTTTAAATTAAACAATACAATCTCCATAAGCTGGTTGCAGAATTTTGTACCTTAATCCGTGAGGATCTCAAGGGGGAAACCATGGCAGAGAATCACCTTACCAAAGAAGAATTGTACCACCTCATCACTGTTCTTAACGACCAGAGGTCGGAGCTCAACCCATTTAGTCAGGTAATCTGTAGCAACAGCAAGGTATGCATGGCCCTCAGATGTAGGTTTGAGGGGTCCAACAAGATCTAAGCCCACCCGGGCAAAAGATTCAGTAACCGGGATCGGTTGCAAAGGGAATGGTGCCTCGGTCCTAGGCGGGATGGTTTTGGCATAACAGGGTACACACCTTGCTGAAACGTCCTTAACTAAACATTTCCAGTGATACTATTCTTGGAGCCTTTTCACAGTCTTGGTAACCCCTAAATGACCATTATAAGTAGAAGCATGGTACAATTCTAGCAAGGCAGGGACAGCGGACCTAGGAGGAACTTCCACAGTAAGATCACCTTCCAATGCATTCACTCTGAACAACCTCCCTTCACTTTCCCAGTGGGTGGGTAAGTGATAATTCACTTGCCTCATGTGGAGCCTGGATATTCCACTAAGGTGGGTGCCGGCTTTGCACCTGTGGAGTAGAGCATCGTAAAGAGGTTCATCCATGCCTACAACACTCATGGCCATACAATCAGCAGGTTAGTGCAGGTGAGAAGAAAGTGGCAGCTGTTACGAACATAGCCTAGAGGAACTTACCAGGAGTAAATACCAGAAGTTATCAAGTTATCATGTTACCGAAAGTTATCATAACTTACCATGATTTACCGTGATCTACCATGATTTACCACTATTTACCAAGTTACCGGAAGTTTACCAAATTATCAAGAGTAATTTGGGAAACTATTCAGGAAGCTTGGAGGAAACTTCTCCATCAAGATACCTCATTTGTTTAAGGAAGCTTCTACATCAAAGAAACCTTTGTTTAATCTTTGAAACTTCTCCAGCAAGAAACCTCCATAGATGAAGCTTCTTGGGGAAGCTTATTAGTAGCCAGTATATATAGGAGGCGAGACTGGACACTCTTCAGTCTCGCCAACACAAGTTCAAGCTACTCTTGTTCCAAATCTAGTACTCCAGTTCAGCTTCCAGTATCCAGTCCAGTTTCCAGTATCTGGTATTCCAGTCCAGTTTCCAGCATTTCAGTATCCGAGTCAAGTTCCAGTATTTTGTACTCTTGTCCATTGTTATAAAGATCATCTTGATTCATGTTCACCTACCATGCATTCGGCCACGTCGACCTTGACTTCTTGTCTAGTTTTGTACCTCTAGTCTGATCTCTTGTTTGTGTTCTGTCATGTTCTCGTCCTTGACAGTTTGACGAGACTAAAGTTTATTCTTTAGTTAGTTAAGATGGAAGGCACATTTGTGGAAATGGTCACCACATTGCAGAGTTTTCAGCTCCAGATGCAAGAACTTCGTACATCTACCGCCCAATTGCAAGCTGATCAGTCTCAAGATCTTGGCAACGCTCTCCACAATTTGCAACAACAAATTTCAGAGTTAAAAGAGTCGAACAATGGATCTTCAACCATACGAGTCCCTACTGCAACAGCTCCTACTGCAACGGTTCTTCTTCAACAGATTACGAGAGAACCAAAGATTAGCATGCCCGAGAAATTTGATGGGACGAAATCAAGATTTCGCGGTTTTTTTCAACAAGTATGACTGTTCCTACGACTACATCCACAACGGTATCCCGATAAAGGTATTGAAGTGGGATTCATGGGCACTCTTCTGTCAGGCACTGCCCTATCTTGGTTTCCACCGCTACTAGAAAAAAATTCGCATTTACTATACAATTTTGAAGCATTCATGTCTAAGTTCACTGCAACGTTTGGAGAAAATGATAGAGAGAGAGTTGCAGAAACAAAGATGCAAAATCTTCGACAAGGAGCACGTCTTGCTTCCGTTTATGCTGCCGAATTTCGACAACTTGCGTGCGACCTCGACTGGAATGATAAGAGTCTCATTAGTCAGTTTCGATGTGGACTAAAAGATGATGTAAAAGATTTGTTGCTGACAATGCCAAACGTGAGCACACTGAGTGAATTCATCACCCAAGTCATTGCATGCGATAATCGTTTGTTCGAAAGACGTCAAAAGAAGCGATCTGGATGGTCTATGACGCATCATGTCACTGCTACTATGACACCAAACACAACGATCCATCAGACATCCAGTAGTGATCATATGCAGATTGATGTTGTCCGATTCAAGCCATTGACGCCACAAGAAAAACAAAGACGGCGCTCGAATGGATTATGCCTCTATTGCGGAGAAGAAGATCGCATAGCATTAAACTGCCCTAACAAAAGAAGATTCAAAGCTCGGGGCACAACTCAAGTGTTCGATACGAAGAGGTCGGAAAACGAAGATGTCCAGTCACAGTAGGGACCATGCGGCTGGACACCACAAATTCCTTACCGAAAGGAGCTTCAGCTTGTTTTATAGACAAAAACTTTGCGAAGCAAACACTACAACAGATGAGCGTTTTTATGACTGCACATATGACTATTTTTTCAGTCCTATATGCGATCATGACTACATCACTCTGTAGTGAAAAAAACCCTGTCATAGCGATTAGTCTTTAGGACTGCATTTTGCAAGTCATAGCCGTGACTGCGTGCGTGGCACCTGGAGTCATGCATAAGAGAGTGATGTAGTTACAACTCTATGACTTACATATGACTAACTATATGACTACATTGTCTGATGAGCGATGCCTACATGGAGAGGCTTTAGAGGAACACGTGCACCACTGCATAAGTGACATGTCACGACACCTGTTGCACTTAGATGTGACATGTGGCACTTAGACATAATATATGACTAGCATATATGGCAGGGTTTATGCCACGTGTCATCAAGAATGTCTTTGAAAATAATTTAATAGTTATATTTGTAATTTTAAATTCTTAAATTTATATTTTATTTTTGAAAACAGGGGATAGCAGTTTGGAAAATTTTAAATGGTATTATTGTTTAATTTAATAATATTATACAAATAAAAATAGATTAAATGATTTAAACTCTTCATTATATGGTGAAATTCTGATATAAAAACAGGATGGACACCTCTTGCATACCAGCAACCACAAGGACATTCAAAATAGACAAGTACAGGGAAATACACACCGTGTAAATTATATTACAAAAATCCAAATAAGACCAATGTCCCAATGGACACCTCAAAGGCCACAATGTCCAAAAATCCATGCCTGAAGAGGTTCAGTAAGCAAAAAATAAGCAAGCTCACACATGGGCTGAATTGTTGTAATACTAGTTTGTTCTGGTGCTACTAGAATCAAGGACCCTGTTAAACAGTGCAATACTTACGGCCGATTTGATAAGAGGGAAAAACAGGGTGAAATGTGTTGAAGAAGGTGCCTTGATTAACAGTGCCTAATTTGATCAATTGTGCTGCTGCTGCGGCTTCCAGTTGACCATCTACCCATGCAGGTTTCTTGTACCTATCCTTCCACATGGAATCATAGGTAATATGGAGCTTGAAATCCGGCCCTCTTGGATGAATCTGGACCCACACATCTATCCCTGTTCCTTTAGCTATCCATGCCCCTGCACAAATCATGCATACATCCTCGCCTTGCTGCTAGCAGCTGACAATGACAGCCTAGAATTGCTTGAGCAAACACCCCAACCCTACTTATCACACTAGTTCATATGCTGACTTGCGTCTGCTTCCAACAGACATTCACCTTTTGCCTCGATTGTTCCACCATTGACTGAGGTCGGGAACGTATTCATCCTAGAGCTTCTCCTCGAGTCTCTGTTATATATTTATTGATACTTTCCTGTCGACCACATTGGCAGTAACATGTCAAAATCACTCCAAAACTACCATAGATCCACCAACGAGCTAACTTGTAGAATTCAACATTAAAATTTAGGGACGACTCTGATAGCAGGGGAAAACAAGGTGAAATATGTTGAAGAAGGTACCTTCATTAGCAGCGCCTTGTTTTATGAATTGTGCTGTTGCCGCTGCTGTTTCTAGTTGACCATCTACCCACTTGTAGCCGCTGTGAGCTATTGAAGAAGGTGCCCCCTTCCCCCATGATCATAGGTCTCCATACCATGTCCCTGCTCTGCATACCCTGCAAGCATCTCGTTCCATGACACCACATCTTGTTCAACCATAGTGTTGAAAACTCCCTTCTCATCCTTAATGCACCCACATTTCGCATACATGTCCACCAGGGTAGTGTTCAGAATGACATCTGGTACAATTCCAGCTTTGATGATGTCACCATGGACCTCTTTCCCCTTTTCCAGAGGTCCCAGACTTGCACACACATTGCAAACACAAACAAACGTGATGTGGTTGGGCTTCACCCCTTCGTGCAACATTTGCTCATAGGTCTCCAAAGCATTCCTACCACACCCATGCTTGGTAAATCCTGCCAACATTATATTCCACGTGATCAAAGATCATTGAGACATTATGTTGAAAACTTCGTGAGCATGCATGCATGATGCTCCTGCACTTAACATACATGTTTGCTCCTGCACCCACATTTTGCATACATGTCCACCAGGGTATTGTTCAAAATGACATTTGGTACAATTCTAGCCCTGATGATGTCGCCATGGACCGCTTTGCAAGCCCTTTTCCAGAGCTGCCATGGCTGTGTTCAGAATGACATTTGGTACAATTCCAGCTTTGATGATGTCACCATTCACCTCTTTGCCATTTTCCAGGGCTGCCAAGCTTGCACAAGCATTGCGAGTGCACACAAACGTGATGTGGTCGGGCTTCACCCCTTCGCACATCATTTGCTCATACGTCTCCAAAGCCTCCATCTCGCGCCCCTGTTGTGCATTCATTGCGAGCATCGCACTCCACGACACCACATTTCGTTCAGCCATATTGTTGATCACTCCCTTTGCATCCTTGATGCTCCCACATTTGGCATACAAGTCCACCAGGGCAGTGTTCAGGATCACATCTGGTTCTCTCTCTCACACCCCCCTCTCTCTCTGTTCTGCTCTACATACAAAAGGGTCTATCTCTTGCCTGTAAGCGTCTAGCTCTGACGATGTCGCCATGCACCTCTTTGCCCTTTTCCAGGGCTGCCAGGCTTGCACACGCACAGCAAACGCTGTGATGTGGTCGGGCTTCACCCCTTCCCCCATCATTTGCTGATAGGTCTCCAAAGCATTCCTACCACACCCATGCTTGGTAAATCCTCCCAACATTATATTCCACGTGATCAAAGACCATTGAGGCATTCTGTTGAACACTTGGTGAGCATCCATGATGCTCCCGCACTTAACATACATGTTGACAAGGGTGTTGAGGAGAAAAACATTTGGCGTGAATCCACTTTGGATAATGTGAGTTTGCACCTGCTTTTCAGCTTCCAGGCCTTTCACCTTGATGCACTTATGCAAGAGACATACATACGTATCTGAATCTGCTGAAATGCCTCCTTGGTTTAAAGTCTGTAGAGCCTCTGTTAGTCTGCCTGCCTCACAAAGCATCTTTACATGCCCATAAGTGCCAGAAGAGACATTATGGACTCCCTCTCTATATCGGCTTCCAGAAGCTGTGGTCACGGTTCAGGTGCCTGGTTTTATCAATTGTGCTGCTGCAGCTGCTGCCTTCAGTTGACCATCTACCCATGCAGGTTTCTTGTGGCTATTGATCCACAAGGAATCATAGGTAATTTTGTGCTTGAAATCTGGCCCTCTTGGAAGAATCTGTACCCACTCTCTATCCCTGCTTCTTCAGCTATCCATGTTCTCATAAGGATAGAGGCCCACCTCTAGGCCATGGTCAGGACGGGGCTCGTCATTCAATGCCAAAGCATCCATCTGCACCTTCACTGCATCCTCTGCTGTCAGCTGTACATAACCCACTACATCCGTTCAATGTCAGGAATGGGAGAGGGATGTACTCTTTACTGTCATGCTTGGCCATTACATGGACGTCACAGCCTTTGAAATCCTTCACAGTGGGTGGCCTAAGTAAGGAAGTGCCATAGATCCTCCACTTTAATGACGCCCCATATAAGAATCAATATTGATACTATATCTAGTTTGATATCCTAATGTGACATGAGGCCAATATGGAGAGATTACATCCCTAAGAATGCAGTGAGACACAGACAGAGAGAGACAGAGAGAGTCATGAGACATTAGGGAGAGAAAGAGAGAGAGAGAGAGAGAATGTACCATTGGATCAGGCTTCATTAGCGGTCCCGTGGCAGCTGCATCATTTCTTTCTACACTGAATGACGAGTAACCAAGTTACATACCATTGAAGTATGATGCCAGTAAAAACAACCAGACAAACTAATAAACGATAGCACAGATAGGGCAATGCTTATGATGCCTTGTTGGAGACAAATAGAAAGGCTGTCCGATTAACTCTTTGGCTTTATGTGGACATATAGTCCATTCTTCTTCTGTCTCTTCTATCCTGCTTCTTGTAGCAAAGGCACCCACTACGATGCTCAGCTGGTCTTTTAGGGCCAAGAGCGTAACACTGTCGGGGAAAATTTGATAACTTCTATCTAACTGCCGAAAATTGTAATCTTCTCAAATAGATGGTCCCTACATCCTCGTCGTTTCTCAAGTTTTTACATCTCAGCTGTCGATCTCCATGCTTCGTCCTCAACATCCCTCGCAACCCTCGCTACGCCAAAAAACAATGTCTCACCTGGCACCACTTGTATTGTCGGAAGCGAACAGCTTGAATCTACTTCTCTTACATTCTGGTACCGCAATCCCATGAGACCCAGTCGCGAGTTCCACATAAGAAATTCTCCTTTTAACAATCCTTGTAGATACTCTTACCCCAGAATGGTACAAGGATGCGGGCTGGGTCATGAGAAATACATGAAACTGGGCCATGGCTACGTACAAACAGAGAGGTCACTCTAAAACAAGTAATAACTGTAACACTATTCTATACTGAAAGTTCCAGCCTTTGGTTGCCACCATTAAAAACGGCCATGCTGAGATCATTCTGTTCACTAGAAACCTACTCTGGTGAATTCCTCATGGAACTCTTCGCGAATCATCTCACATCAATCTTGATGAGTCTGAGTTGGTTGGCCATCTTGAAGCAAACTTTTGGGACGAGTCTGCATTTTGTGTGTGGCTACAACCCGCCAAGTGTGAAGGGAAGAGTTGGCGAAATCTACCCAACGACCTAACTTACAAAATTCAATATGCATCTTGTGGCCGAGTATGGTAAAAGGGCAACACAGGCTGAAATAGGTTGAAGAAGAAGGTGCTCTACCACATTGTCCTTGACCTGTCCTGACCCATGGAGGATTTGACCGACCATCAACCTAAAAGGACCTCTTGTGTGTGCTGCTTGTGTCTGTAGTCAGGTAATGTCGGATTGGTCTGTGAGATCGAACCACTACGGCATAGCTGAGTAGTCAGAGATTGAAACACGTCTGCTAAGACCAAGCTGACTCTCCCAAGAACGGCGAGCTCGCTTCTCCTCGTCTCCTCTCCTCCTCCTCTTCTCCTTCGTGCATCATTTGCTCAACGCCTCCATCCCACGCCCCTGCATATCCTGCTATCATCGCGTTCCATCCCTCGGCTATGTGGTGTGGCGCAAGAGACAAAAAAAATGGCCAAGTCCCAGCCTTTCTTTCTGTTCACGATTACCCTAATGGGCAACCTTATTAGCAACTTTTTAATTTTTTTAAACCTAATGGGTAACCTTATTTGCATTATATGTGCCTTCAAAATGACACGTGTAGTGATGTAGTCGTATAAATAAAGCTGTGAAACCATCTTCAGTCATGGAGTCATAAGATTCCCTGAAACGTCGTCCACTTGTAATCAAACATATCACACTAGTCATATAAACCATCCCTGTCATCATGGTCAACAATGTTTGACCAATGCTCCCTAACTTTTCGGAGTCATGTAGTGATATCCATTACTACAAAGTCATAAAACTATGACTGCAATGCATTTCAGCGCTCTGTAGTCATCTACCTAGTGCAGTTTTTATGACTCCGCCAAAGCCGTAGTCCTAAAAACGCTCATCGCTTGTAGTGAAAACAATTTAACGCTCGTAAAGAAGAAACTTTCGGCCCCCGTTGAAGTCATCGATGGACGACCATTAGCATCAGGAAATGTGGACCATGAAACTCAACCACTTGAAGTGAAGCTTAAAGATCAAGCATCACATATTGTATTCAATGTCATCCAGTCTCCAACGAATCCTGTGATCCTTGGATTGGTTCGTACTTCACAATCCCGACATCGACTAGCGATCGCGAAAAATTTCTGCAAGACAAAAATGTAGAAATATCAAAGGTATTCAACCCCTAGTCCTTGGAGCTAGAGCTTTCATGAGAGCTACCAAAAAGGAGGCGACATTTGCTTTATGCGACTTCGATCAAGACCACAACAGACAAATGTACGTCAACATTACCAGTTCAATATCAAGATTTCAAAGATATCTTCGAAAAGAAAAATGCAGACATATTGCCAGAACATCGACCTTATGACTGTGCAATTGAGTTACAAGAAGGAGCCCAACCACCATTCGGCCCAATCTATAACTTATCCCAGATGGAGTTGGCTGCATTACGTGAATACATTGATGAAAATTTGTCGAAGCACTTCATCCGACATTCAAAATCACCCGCGGGGGCGCCTATCTTGTTTGTGAAAAAGAAGAACGGATCATTACGCATGTGTGTCGAGTATCGCGGTCTCAACAAAGTCACAATTAAGAATCGTTATCCGTTGCCGCTGATTTCTGGGCTTCTCGACCAGCTGGGAAAAACGAAGATTTTCACCAAAATCGACTTGAGATGAGCTTATAATCTTGTACGGATAAAAGAAGGAGACGAATGGAAAACAGCTTTTCGAACAAGGTATGGACATTTTGAATACAGTGTTATGCATTTCGGTCTTACAAATGCTCCAGCAATTTTCCAACATATGATGAATGACATCTTTCGAGAATTTTTAGATGACTTTGTAGTCATCTTTTTGGACGACATTTTGATATTTTCACAGAATGAAGAAGAACATGGCCGCCATGTACGCCTTGTCCTTGATAAATTACGAGAAAAATGATTATAGGCCAAGTTGGAAAAATGTCTTTTCCATCAATCTGAGGTCGAACTTCTGGCTACATTATTTTCCGACAAATGCGTCTTTATAGATCAGAAGAAAATACAAACCATCATCGAGTGGATTAAATCAACTTCGGTCCGAGATGTACAATGTTTTCTGGGCTTTGCAAATTTCTATAGAATCTTTATCAATGACTACTCCAAAATTGCTGCACCATTGACACGACTCACAGGGAAGGACAAATTTGTATGGGACGAGAAGGCTGACCAGGCATTTGAAATGTTGAAGCAGACATTTACAACGGCTCCCATACTAGTACATGCAGACTCATCTAAACCATTCTTCTTAGAAATAGATACATCGGACTTTACACTTGGCGGGGTACTCTCTCAATACGGTACAGATGGCCGACTCCACCTTGTTGGTTTTCGTTCTCGCAAATTTTCCGCTGCAGAGATCAATTATGAAATCCATGACAAAGAACTTCTAGCGATTATTGATTTTTTTGAGGAGTGACGACATCTATTGGAGGGAGCTAAACATCAGGTCACTGTCTATACCGATCACAAAAACCTCGAATATTTATGAGTGCTCGTGTTTTGAATCGACGTCAAACGAGATGGAGTATGTCACTAGCAAGGTTTGATTTTGTTATTACCTACCGTCCTGGACATCTTCAAGGAAAACCAGATGCTCTTTCTTGACGATCGTATCTTGCGCCAAAAAAAATGGATGCAGCTTTTGACCAACAAAAATCCATCATCATGAAACCAGCAAATCTCCAATTGAATATGTTATCCATGTCCACTTATGACAGATCATAAATGAGATTCAGGAAGCACTGAAGAGCGACCATTTTGCTACGACACTACGAAGTCAACTAAATCAACCTTGAGACAACCCACATGTTACAAACGACTTCGAATTCAAAGATGACTTACTTTACTTCAAGGGACTTCTCTATGTACCTCTAGGACCTACACGACTTTGAATTCTTCAAACATGTCATGATCTTCTGGCTGCAGGACATTTCGGCTTCAACAAAACATTGGAGTTGATATCCCGGGACTATTGGTGGCCGCAGATGTGGAAACTCGTGAAAGAACTTATAAAATCTTGCGACACGTGTCCTAGAGCGAAGGGACCACGACATCGACCTTACGACCTTCTTTAACCATTACCCATTCCTAAGGGTCCATGGTCGTCCGTGTCTATGGACTTTATTATGGACCTTCCAATTTCCAAGACCACCGATTCAATCCTTGTTATTGTAGATCATTTTACGAAGATGACACATTTCATTCCATGTAATAAGACAGTTACCGGCGAGGAAACTGCAAGACTCTTCCTCAATAATATCTACCACATTCATGGACTCCCGAAGGACATCATATCTGATCGAGGACCACAGTTCATATCAAATTTCTGGAGGGGATTATTTCATAGATTGGATACTAAGATCAACCTCTCTACAGCTAATCATCCACAGATTGATAGTCAAACCGAATGTGTAAACCAGATTTTGGAACAGTATCTTCGCTGTACGATAAATTATCACCAAGATAATTGGACGGACCTTCTGTCATTGACTGAGTTTGCCTACAACAACACTATACATTCTTCGACCAAGCGAACTCCATTTTTCTCCAATTATGGTCATCATCCTCGAGCAAACCCTTTCCACATGAAAATTGTTGGAAGCTCTGCTGCAGAAAACCTTGCTATTCATCTTGCTACGATTCACAAGGAGCTTACATCCCACCTCGCAGAAGCTCAAAAACAATACAAGAAGTATGCAGATCAACGTCGCCAACTCCAACCCCAGTTCAAGGTCGGAGATCGTGTGTGGCTTCTTCGAAGCGACATACAAACCTCGCCACCATCAAAGAAAATGGATTATCAACGCCTGGGACCATTCAAAATTATTCGACAAATAAATCCGGTCAGTTTGCGGCTTGAACTCCCATGAAGTATGCGCATCCGTCCAGTCTTTCATGTTTCACTATTGGAGTTGTATCATCCATCGAATATTCTAGGGAAAGTTTCCGTACCACCTCCACCAATCGAAGTCAATCAGGAAATTGAGTATGAAGTCGATGAAGTCCTAGACTCTCGCATAAAGTATAAATGTCTTGAATATTTCGTACATTGGAAATGCTACGACATCAGCAAACGAACGTGGGAACCTTCATCCAACCTCGTCAATGCCTCTGACAAAGTCCAAGAGTTTCATCAACGATATCCATCTAAGCCCCGAGCTACACGTCAATGAGACGTCACAACGATGATGTCAGCCAAGCTAGCTTCAAGGAGAAGACTCCACATTCAATGTACCTGATACACGCTAAGAAGGAAGAGCACCACACATCAGTATATATAGCTACACTTTCAGCACTCTTGCATCTTGTATTGGCAGCATGGAGTCACAAAAACCAGATACATTGGAGTTATCGCTTACCCAACTACTAGATTAGCCGTTCCGACTCTCACGACCTTCAACATCACGCCGACGCTATCGAGACGATGGGCCACCAATGCGACGCGTACTTCCTCGTCTGGACCCCGTACGACTATAAGTGGAGCCTACTCGAAGTCTGATAATTCTGTTGGAGGTTGAGGCTTCGGACCCAGAGGGCAACGAAATCATGTTTGAAGGCAGCTTTGAAAATCAGAATGCTCAAATTACTGCGTGGTCCCAAGTTCAAGGTGTTGGACACTATCGATGGTTATAGGGACCTATAAATCATTTGAGTCAAGAAAGAAGAGCCGAATACTTGGCAAGTACCACCGTCTTATGAGTACAATCTCACCCTTAGTTCCTCTCAGATTGTGGAAGCAATTGAGCATTTTCATGATGTGTAGGGTTTAGGGTAGGGTTTTGTGTAAAGCAGAGGTAGAGGCAGAACCGAGCAAGGTTTAGGGTAAATCTAAGTGAGTAAGAGGCTGGGGTGTATGGCGGAGGAATGATCTTTGGAGTGATCAACTGATGGAGAAGGGAGTGTGTGGGGCTTGACTGAGAGTGAGGGAGAGGCTGGAGAATGGCTCATGAAATGTATATGCTTACAGTGACTGATTGGTTTATATAACCAAGCCTATTACTAACTATGATTGGCTTGTGAACTTAAGGCATGAGTGGTTGATTGTTTCATTTCGAACCTGATATGCTTTGAGCTTGGTTCCGGAGATTTATCTCCAGACCTGCAATCAGCTTTTGTGATGAGTTTACAATCTGCATATATGGTGATAAATGTTATATATCAAACCTTGGTTCTTTCCTAAATGTGAATGACCTGGAAACTTTGTTAGAAAGATGAATGGCTTACGGGTTGGACTATGTATGGCTTGACTGCTGGATTAAATTTCAAAGGGTTAGAACATGTGTCAGGGTTTTAATACTGAATGGATGTGGGCCGGGACATTGCTAGGGCGCCAGAGCATGACATTCCATGCATTCACGCCATTGGATGCCAAACTTTTCTTGGCACATTGGGCCAAGGTTTGTATGCGTTCACGAACTGCCGACCTTGCTCGTTGCCCGGTTGGCCTTATTTTCCACCATTGCTAACTTTGTGGGGTGGAGGGGCTTGTGTTAGGCTGCATCAAACCGCGCAAAGGAAGGAGCACCTACTTGGCAGTAGCCCATGGCCCCTCCACAGACGACGAATACGTGGTCATGGATTCCAAGTGGGTCCAATGGAGGACCCCAAGGAGCTTGGGTAGAAGGAGGTGCCCAAACTTGGGGCCCTCCATGCAACGCCGCTGGTGGGCAGTGGGTAGGCCCCTCTTTTAATGGTGCTGCTCCTCCATTCACCCCCCCTGCTGGTGATGATCAAGATTCCACACAGCAAGGGGATGTGGCGTCGCAAGCTGCAAACAAAAAAAGTCAATGAAACTGATGCGAAAGCCCGCAAATCTGTTGGGCTGAAGCCGCACAAGGTACAACTAAACTCTAAGGGGGAAGTAGACCAGGGGTGTGAGGGGAAGGATTACTGGCAGAGCTCCTTGCGGGGACTCTGCATCAGATATCTTGATCCTAGCATTTTGCTAGCAGACAAGCAGGAACCCAGTGACATGGCCAAGGTTAAGGAATCCATGGACGCGGATTTTGAGTACTATCCTAGACTTATGAGTGTTGACAAGTTCCAGAAAGCATGTGGGAGAATTATAAAAGTATACCGCCAAAAGTTAAAGCTGGTGTGGTTGGTTGGAGGTCCATGCCCTCCGAGTGTAGAGTCCTGCCATTGGGATGCATTGGTGAAGTACTGGGATTTCCCCAAGGGCAAGAAAGAGAGTGAGAACATGAAGAGAGTACGATCCAATGTTACCAACCCATCGAGGGTTGGAAGAGCAGGGTTGGCTGGACAGGCCCGACACTTGGTAATATGAATATATGCACCACATTTTAATATATGTATACATCTATATGTATGTACATATATACACATGTATGTGATGGAGTAGGATACCATCTCTGCCCTGTGAGGTAGTTGCAAACTGTCACTACAATCATGCCTCTGTAAACGCCCCACTTGTTTGGATGAATAGGGGCCAATTTTTTTTTTGTTGTGGCCCTGGCAGAAGAAAGAGAGAGCATGAAGTCCAAGCATCACTGAGCTGGCACACGCATCGAAGGCGGACAAGGGTTTAGGCTCCCAGTCAATTGGAGGTGCACAGGTAAATGGCGTGTGGGTATTTTTTTTTTTGTTGCATTCATTTTGCTGGAGCAGTAGCCAGGCCATGCGGGCGGATTATGTGTCTTTCTTTGGTTGTATAGAGAGGGGGCAGTGCGATGCAGTCTTGACTGTCGTCCCTTGAGGGCAGTGTGCTTGCCTTGGCAGACGTTCAGATCCCGACGATTGAGGGCGAATTGGCCACTATAAAAGCAGAAGTTGCTAAGGTGTCGTGCGCATACATATCGCTACACAACTACATCGCTGTCCAAACCACACCACACATATATGCACAATAAAGTAGTCTGCCACAATGATAGAAATCCAACGAACACACTGTTGACACAAAACATGAAAACCAAACCATCACTCTTAGAAATAGTAGTCGAGCCAGGGGCACCCCAAGCTATGGGGACTCCACCCCACAACAACATGTACCCCTACATAAGCACACTCAAATCTAAACACATGCAGGAGCTCGGTCGCGCAGGCTCAACTCGAGAAAGATGAGCCGCGCGACTGCCGCTCTCGTGAAGATAAGACGGACCAGGTGTCAAACTAAACTTGACACCTGATTTAACACTTGACCTAAATCCAAGTGTTAAATACAAATAACTAGTTTTATTCTAGCTGTTTTCACACTGTGCTTATTTAACTTGACAGCTGTCGTGCGCATACATATCGCTACACAACTACATCGCTGTCCAAACCACAGCACACATATATGCACAATAAAGTAGTCTGCCACAATCGCCCCCCTAGCTGGTGGATAGGTCCCTCTACCTCCAGATAGCTACAAGATGTAATAGCCACAGCCGTACTAAGTCCTCTATCACTGTTCCTATTGTACTCAAACTCTATAGACCAAGAGGCCGGGTACAAGAGTAGCCCCATCGTTAGTCGCCATCTTGCAATCTGTGAACTTGAGCCAAGACCTCGTGTGTTCAAGGTCTCCTAGTAGCTGGGCCTTGCGTTGCTTGTTAGCCTCCCATGGTTGTATCCACTCCCACTATCCAATGCATTGTGGACATAACCAATCCCCATCTGGAACCATCTCAAGAGGTGGAGTCAAGCACCCCATATGCCAACCTCTAGAGCATCGATCACACACCAGCATGGTGGCTGCCCCTTTAGCAGACCCACACAACATGCACCTCAAACCTGCAGATACCACTGCCAGGTTTGGGTCAATCCTGCCATCGACATTCGGAAGGTGACATGGCGCACAATTACGCACATGGTCCTTCCAAGTTATGCCATCCCGACCCTCCAAGACCAAGACGCCTGAGGGCAAGACCTCTCGAACCCTCAAAATAACACGTCCTGCAGTCACATCCAGGGTCGTAGGAGCAGTCTGCTGCAGATAGACATAGTCACCAGGGTTGAATCTCCGAACCCCAGGACGATAGCCCCCACCACGTATGGTAGCATACCTCAACGTATCACGGTGTTGTGCAATGGCAAGGTTCTCGAAAGCCATGGTCATGACTCTCTTGAACAACTCTGCACGCTGCTCACATGCACGTGCCCACACGTCCGGATCGTCAAGGTTAAGAACTGTAGCAGCTTCTCTGCGAATGGATGTAGGCAAATCCGGCTCTCGGCCAAAGAGAAGAAAGTATGGTGAGAAAGAGGCAAGTGATGCTTGCTTGCTGAACCTGTAGCCCATGGCTAACCAGGGTAACTGAAGGTCCCAATCTCCTAGGTGTCCCTTCTGCAAGCCATACTTGCGCAAACCCCTCTTTACTGTCTGAACAACTCTCTCTGCCAAGCCATCGGCTTCAGGATGATCCCGAGAAGTGGTGCGGTGGTCTATCAAGGCCTTGTCACACAAAGCCTGAAACTCCCCCAAGAACTCTCTCCCTTGGTCCGTGAGTACCTCAGCTGGAGCACCGAACCGGCTAAGATGCTTTTCGGGATGGTGGACCTGGCCTCTTGTGGGATGCTCAGTTGCAGCAGTTAGTGGAGCCTAATGCCGACGAGCGAGAGCGGGCTATGGGGTTTTCCACTGGGACCACGGCGGTGCCTTCTCTTTCTGAGGCATCACGTCGTCAGGTGTTGGGGCAAGCAATGGATCTCAATTGCTTGACCTGGATTGTCAGCTTGGCTATGGCTGAGCAACGTAGAGTGCGGAGTGCACTTCCCTTGACGGTCTCTCTGCCTACCGAGACGGTACAGGCAGCGAGTGGGGGCGAGCCGGTGAGGACCACGAGGTGTAGACATCCATGGCACATGTGGGAGGTGCTCGAGGTTCAGAGGGAGTTGGCAGCGAAGGCAGCTGTGATGGATGAGGTTGGGGATTCTGCTCGGGATGAGGAGGTTCTCAATGATGAGACGATGGGGCAGGATGAGGCCTTGTCATTGACTGAGCAGGAAGGGGGTACTTCTCAAGAGGTTGCAGCATAGCAACCACGGGACGCGTCCTCTACCTCTAAGCCCACTGGACTTAAGGTTGCAGTTACGGAGGACAATTGGGAGCCTGACATTGGACCCATTGTCACCGGAGGAGAGAGACGACGTATACGGCGGTTCCTGAGGGCTTATAGGAATTGCTGTGCCTTCAGTTTGAAGGACTTGGGAGCACTGAAGGGTCAAGAGATCCGTATTGAGTTGGCCACTGACACGCCAATCTTTCGGAGACCCTATAGATACAGTGACATGGAGAGGTCTTTGATTCAGATGAGGACTCAAGATCTCTGGGAGGCAGGTTTGGTGGAGCTCTCTGGTGGAGAGTATGCTTCAGCCACAGTGATGCCAGCTAAGAAGGATGTCTATGGCAATTGGACGGAGAGACGTATGTGCGGTGATTACCGGCCTGTAAATCGTCAGACCAAGTCCGATAGGTATGCCATGCCAACACCAGAGGAGATCTTTGATGCCATTGGGCATTCCAAGGTCTTTAGCACGTTGGATTTACGATCCGGATATCACCAGTTGCCGATCAAGGAGGCGGATAAGCAAAAAACGGCATTCTGGGGGATCAACGAGCACGGGAAGGATTGCCTATACCAGTGGCGGTTCTTACCATTTGGGCTTAAAAACGCTCCCGCTGAGTTTCAAAGAGTCATGGACAGGATTCTAGCAGGGGTGGAGTTTGCTCGGTGCTACATAGATGACATCATCATCTTTAGTGCTACGGTGGAGGAGCATGAGAGACACCTTCAGGGGGTATTTGAGCGCTTGAGGACGCACGGATTGAAGTTACATCCGGGCAAGTGCAAGTTTTTCCACAACCAGATTGAGTATCTGGGTCACATGATATATCCTGGAGGATTGGGGGTACAGCAGACTAAGGTAGAGTCCATTGCACATGTTCCACGCCCCACGGATGTGAGCCGAGTTCGAGCTTTCATGGGGTTAGCAAACTATTACAGACGGTTTGTTAAGGGATTTAGTGCCATTGCAAAGGCTCTAACCAGGCTGACCAAGGTGGACCAGGAGTGGCAGTGGGAAGATGAGCAAGAACAAGCTTTTCAAGAGCTCAAGGCGAGGTTGACCTCGGCGCCCATCTTGAGACGACCTATCAGGGGGCGTCCTTTTCAGCTGCATACAGATTGGAGCATGCTGGGGCTTGGAGCGGTGCTCACACAGGTGGATGATGAGGGAAGAGAGTTCGTAGTGGCTTATGCTAGCCGCTCGAACAATGCTGCAGAGTCTAAGTATAGCTCATATGAGGGAGAATGCTTAGCTGCAGTGTGGGCCGTTGCACACTTCAGGTGCTATCTATACGGCAATCTCTTCACCCTTGTCACGGATCACCAACCACTCAAGTGGTTGATGGAGTCAAACAAGCTTACGGGGAAGTTTGCACGGTGGGCACTCATCCTTCAAGAGTATGACTTTCAGGTGGTGCATCGACCGGGTTTGGTCAATCGAAATGCAGATGGGTTGAGTCGCAATCCATGCACGAGCCAGCAGGATGACACTGGAGCTCGGTGGCATGGTGAGACAGACGAGGAGATGGTG
The DNA here is from genome assembly GCA_030704615.1 of Takakia lepidozioides. Classification (NCBI taxonomy): domain Eukaryota; kingdom Viridiplantae; phylum Streptophyta; class Takakiopsida; order Takakiales; family Takakiaceae; genus Takakia; species Takakia lepidozioides. The sequence goes on from CM060732.1 coordinate 55,211,674, forward strand.
CCCGGATGGCATGCATCTGCATTTCTGTGTATCTTGGCAGCGGAAGGCCAGGTTGGACCTACAACAGGGATGACTGTAGATCAAGTGTCTGAGGACCCTGAGGCCAGCAATGAGCAGGGTGGCGCCAAAGATATACATGAGGATTCAGTTGTGTTGGACTACCTCCGCAGTGGAGACACGGCAGCCACTATGACTGCCAAGGAGAGGGATCGGATCCTACAACGAGCCAAGAGGTTCAGGTGGGAGGGGACACACCTGCTCCGAGTGTGGGAGGATGGTCGAGTGAGGATTGTGCCTCACCCAACACAGCGGGCACGGTTAGTGCGGCATGCCCATGAGGAGTTGGGGCATTTTGGGGTGCGACGCACTCATAGTCTACTGCAGGGGCAGTATTGGTGGCGTGGTATGCACACAGAGATGCAACAATTTGTGGCTAGGTGCATGGTGTGTGACAGGGTGCGTGCTTCATTCAACGCCCCTACGCCACAATTGCACCCTCTTCCGATCATGGGATTGGGCTACAGGTGGAGTCTTGACTTCGCAGGGCCGTTGCCACTGACCATGCGCCACAACAAGTACGTGTTGGTGATGGTGGAGCACTTCTCCAAATGGATTGAATTGGTTCCATTGCCTAATAAGGCTGATCCTGGGAAGCTGAGCAGTGTAGGTAATGCTGCTCGTGGTTGACCCACCCTGTTGACCACTGCCAAAGGCGAACGGTCATCGTGTCTCACACGTTGAGACTGCCTTCCTGTGTCCAAAATGTCATCCACGGTGAGGTGTGCTGGCCGCTGCACCCCATCAAATGCACGCTTGAGCAGTGCGGGTGGCATCAAGTTAGTCCACCATAGTCGTGGACGATGAGCCCGTGACCCCACTGCAGCTGCATCCAGCAACACTGCGGACCCAAGCCACGACCGGACTTGATGCACACTGGCCATCACCCTGGCCCGAGAATCACCCATCAGTGGGACATTCTCCAAGATGTATGCTGGAGATACAGCTTGATGAAGCTGCAAGCAGCGTAAAATCCGCACCATCTCCCAAAACAGACCCGTCCTCGAGTCTCGCAATCCATTGCCATGCCCGGCTGATGAATGCCCTTGGCAGGGCCAACCTGCCACTATTAGATCAATGGAGCCAACCTGCTCCAAATCTTGCGCCCCCAACAAGGAAATGTCTGCTGGCAAGGCTTGTTGGTATCCACGAACTGCAGACACAGGCAACAAGTCAGGGTACTGTTGTACCAACTGAGCCACATGGCGCAGTGAGACACGTCGTGCAGTCTCATCCCTCTCCACATACAGGTAACGCCTTACCCGCACACCTGCCTGTAGCACAGCAGCCAATCCGGTGCTGATCCCGCCAAACAAGTCCAGAAGGCAAATGCCTTCATCCGGCCGCTGCCACACAAGAGGTGTGGTGTCCAATGGCGACAACTGAGGTGGCCCTGGTGCAATCACCGCACTCTCCTCCTCCCCTGACGGTACAAAAGCTTCTTCCCAAGCTTGTTGCACCCGTCCATCAGCAGCTTGCTGCAAATCCTTGCTCGTACCCCACAACGGAGTGTGAGCAATCATGGCAGGCAACTCCGCCGTACCATGCATGTCATCCAGCTCTGCTGGAGGTGGCACATCCTCTGCATGGGCATTGCCTTCCAGCAACTCTCCAGGCCAACTAACGGCAGCTGTGAAGGCGGCTAGTGTTGGCATCTTGCCCCGCTGGGCAGCTGCAATACCCCCAATGAATGTCACAGGGAGCTGTGCACGGCGACCATCCCCCGACTGCCATCCAGGCCTGTAGGATGCTGACTCCTCCCAGAAATCCAGGGTGAAGCCCATGGGGTATAACACTGCCCCACCAACGAGGACATCGTAAGAGACCGCGTCTGTCACAATGGCCTTGGCTCGCATCACTGAGCCATCTACAGGATGATCCGGCTGCAGTCTAATAGCCAACTGATGTCGTGTCATGCCGCGAGCCTGCTCTGATCCTCCCAGAGATGTCTGTATCTGGAAAGGACAAGGCTCCATATCCGCCTCCATGAGGCCCAAACCTGCAATAGCAGCACTGCCTAACATCAGTGGCTGAGCTCCTGAGTCCAACAAGACCCGGCCGGTACTTCTTGCCTGCCGGTCCACTCAAAGTGAAAATGCCTCCCTGGTTGTCTAACAAGACAACTCCAGGTGTCACCATGGCGCGCTCAATGGTTGGCCTAGCTGGCAGCTCCGTCAACCTGGCAGCTGCAACTTGCCATGGCGCAGCTGTGGCAGTCTTGACCCTCAAATCCGAGGATCCCTCTGCCACTACACCTTCCACTAACTCCGCAGAAGATGAAGTGACCTCCCCACTCTCACAGAGTGTTGCTGCTAGTCTGAACACTGCAGCTGGTCTCACCCCCGGCGTCGCAATCATTGTTGCCGAGAACAGTGGGGCCTGACACACAGAGGTGGCTGCCCCCAATAACACACCGGCCGCACTAGCCTTGGCAGCAGGAGTCAATGCTGCACGTGTGGCTCTCCCCAATGGCATAGTAACCTCCGCCTCGGTAACAGTCGGGCGAGAACTAGGTGCCATGGATGGCGTCGACACAGTCTCCGCCAATGTGAATGACTGAGGAAGCCTTGCCTGACGGCTTGCCTCCCCACGCTGTGGATCCAATTCCACCTCTGCACCTCGTGGCTCAGGAACTCGTGCTGCTCCTCGAGTCACGGCTGCAGCAGACTCCACCTGCTCTAGTGGTAGTGCTGCTCCGCACATAAATCCCATGCCTCCCATATCTCCTCCCTCAGGAGCAGGAGGTGGACCATCCCGTCTGGGAGCCGGTACCGCCTGAGCTATAGCCATGGCAGCGAGCCTCTGCTCTAGCTGCTGAAGCCGGTTGGCCATGCCTTGATCAACGCCCTGACCTCCGCGTCCTTGGCCATGTTGAGCTTGCCCTTGGCCTGCACCTCGTGCCTGACCACCTCGTCCTCTCTGGGCTGGTCCACCTCGCCCCCGGCCACCATTGTTCCCTTGGAACTGGCCTGGGCGCAACTCAGGATGCAAGTCATAACACTGGGCATCTCCATGCCCATACTTGCCACAATGCCCACACTGCAACTGTGCAGGCTGTGCTTGTGCCGGCCTTCTGCCACTCTCTGGGCAATCTCTCTTGACATGGGGTCCTCCACATGTCCAACATATCACCCCTGGTTGCTGTTGGCCTGCAAAAGATGCCACGGGCCTCTGCACCTGAGGTCCCCTGTAAGCTCCATGGAACTTGGCTGGGCAACCTTGCCCCCCTGACCACGCTGTTGGGCAGTCCCTTGTGCTTGTGGGCTGACAGCTGTGCCCCGTACAGGCATGTCCTTGCCAAATCCAATTGTAACAACTCGCTCCTCTACCATGTTGAGCTCAATCCGCTCAGCCAACAAAAACACATCTGCTAATGTGGGTTGGGCTGCTTGTAACAGGGTTGCATCTCGCACCCTTCTCTTGAGCTCCTTGTCCAGAATTCCATACCAAAACTGGATTGCCTGAGCTTCAGTAACCCTTGGGTCACACTTATCAAGCGCCTCATACGAGTGTACGCCTCTCGCAGGCTCTCACTGGGTTTGCGCTGGAAGTCTTGCAAACTTCGCAGCTTCTCTGTCCGTACACCTTGGTAGTTCCTCCGCAACTCCTGGAAGAACTCCACCACCGGGTTGAATCTAGGCACATGTGTTGTAGTTGTGGCAGGAGGAGTAGTAGCACCTTTTGAACTGGTACCACCTGCAGAAGTACCAGCACTACCTGCTCCACTACTAGTGCTGGCAGTGGGAGCTATTGGTACTGATGCAGCTATTGGTCGCGTCGTGCCTCGAGTAATGGAGACGTAGTCAGGTGACCAATACATCCTCCACTCCTCAATCTCTGCTTCATGTCCTCGCCTGAACTCGTGGTAATCGTCCATAGGCGGGCCTTCCAAATGCTGGAACAGTCCCTTCCACGCCATGAATGGGGTGAATAGCTGTGGATTGCGCATCTGCTGCAAATCACACCAGCTGTTGAACTCCTGGATAAAGTCATCCAACTCGATTGTGCCCACAGCTCCAGAGTACCTACGAGGCCCCTTGGTAGCTCCATACATCTCCTCCATGTCGTCCCACAACAATGGCGAATGAAAGTGCACACCTGTTGATGAAGCCTCCGAGTCTGTGTCTGACTCTACAGTAATTGAGGGTGGCGGTGAAGGTGGTCTGAACCGAATACCTCGTCTTGTGAACCCACTCTCACTGTTACTGCCTGTAGCCGTACTCCCCTCACCACCCTTGGGTAACTCCGTAATGACACTCACAATGTGCACCTCCTCCACGTGACACTATAAGGCTCTAGTACTAATCTAATAGTGACACGGGTGGGCACCTGTTGCAGTTTTAAGGGTCATATCCCAATGGCTCAGGGCACCTGCACCTGCATCCACCGCAAGAACTCATATGGTTGGCTGGTCATCAACCCAGCCTCACCATAGAAGAAACACTGGTGGTCTTGCTGGTCATCACTCCAGCCTCACCACCGACAGCATACTCTAGGATTGACCGGTGATCAAATCCGGCCTAATCCCTATGAAAGCAAGCGCCCACACAAAACCAACATGGCGCACAGTCAAGCATGCAGGTGTTGGGGGGGGATCCAAACACAAGAAATCAAAACATCAACACCCCCACACCAAAATCCAGCTGCAATGCTGATCCTGTAGAATATCCCAGCCCAAAACCCCGGACTGGCTGGCCTCCACCAAGAGAGGCTTTGGCAACTGCAAGTACAAGGTAATGAAAATAGTACAGAGATGGAGGGGAAGAATAGAAGCCCGACCAAGCAAGATCCAATCCTGATCTATGCTATCAACTGCCAGACTTCTCTCAAAGTGCCTCGCTCTGCATGATGGTAAGGTGTAGGAGGTATATCTATGTCCAGAAACCTGCCACTAACCTTGTCCCAAGCTACAGTAGCTCGCTCTAACCAACCCTCCTCCTCTTTCTGCCAGGTAGAGACAAAGCAATACTCCCCTATCTCCCGCTCACTGAACACTAAAGAAAACAAAGGTAGGGTCTGATAGTCTCTCAACTCGAAAGCTTTGAGACGGTTGCGGGTGTCCTCATTGCGAATGACTGCATCTCCTTCACGCACAACAAACATGTCATTGCTGATGAACCCCCGCTCGTGGTTGCCCTGTGTAGAGCGTATCCGGCTGCAACCATGTCTGATTGCACAAACTTGTGTAGCTCCTGCTCCTCTGCTCCAGTACACCACGGCCTTGTGGCTGAACACCTTGGTCCCCGGGGCTGTCTTTGGCTGTGTTCCAAGCCTAGCTTTCACCCACTTTGGTATTTCACCTACAGCTGCAGAACTGCTGGCTCCAACAGAGTTCTGACTGTCCAAGGCGATATTGAGGCCCTCAATGCCAACTACAGCAGTCTGTTGTCTACTGCTAATGCCTGACTCCCAGTATGCAATCAACTCGTCCAACTGTTCTCCACTCAAATCAGTCTGAGTTCCTTGGGAAACATAAATCCTGTCCCCTTGTGTGCACAGGCTAAGAGAAGAGACCTGCCCTTCAATTACGTCCTCATTTCCCCCAGCCATGCAAGGAGTACATCCACAGATTTGTCTCTCATATAGACCAGCACAGGTTCTAGAGACAGGATTGTGGATCTTTTATGGCACACTCACACTCTAAAAATTCCATAGATTTTTAACAGAGTCCCAAAAACTAAAACCAGGTCAAGATAGGTAGATTTCCCCTTTCTGCAGCTATCCCCCCAAAAACTGAGTCAAACAGAGTCCATTTGACAAAGATGTGACCAATTTGGCTCTAAATCATTTAAATTAGATCAAAAGACCAAACAAATACAAAGAAAACTTTTTTTTTTTAAAAAAAAAAAATATTTGTCTTGGTTCCCTGTTCCCTGGTTATCTTCGGGTTCCCAAACATGTTCATGTAGTTCTCACAGTCTGGATTCACCCCTCCTCTCGTTCTGTGCTCTTATGCTGTGGCAGTGCGTGGGATGTGAAGGTCGGTGATGCGGGTCTTGGCCTTTCTGTCAAGGAGAACGTGAGAAGGCTTCAGATCAGTACACCCTGTGCTCCGGGCACTCAGGATGCAGGTACGCCAATGCCCGTTGCAGGAAAGCATGAGAGTGGGAGACTGTGAACTCACCAGGTGACACTTGATGTATGAGCGGGATATGAGCTGAAGGGATTGACTCAACGTTGCCATCGGTGTGTACGGGCATTGACGCCCACAATTTCCAGGGCTTGCACTGAAGCATTTCTAAGCTGTTCTTAGGCCACTAACACACCCTGTGTAGCTGCAGAAATTGTTCCCACGGGACCCTATAGATTCACCTGTAAGGCTGCTCAACGCCTGAGCTTAGAGTATGGTTGGATCACTTGCTCATTAAAGGCCCACAGAATATCTACAAAAGGACCCCAGCCTGACCACCACCTGCTTGTGCCAGCTTGTTCAAAGATTTGCCCAGGTACTTTCCTTGTCTCTCAGCAACACTCTTTGTTTGCGGTAGGGCTTCCATTAGTAACTGGATCAACTGCCAAGCTTCCACCAGGGCACTTCTTCACAGGTAAGGAGTGGACAAAGGAAGAAGATCCAACACCCATTGATCAAACCAGCAGCCCGTATGGCACCTCCGTCCCATCCGTAAGCACTAATTTGTCTGGCAGAACATCCTTGACTACATCTTGCATCAGCTTTACCCCAGTCTGAAAACAGTTATGCGTTTAAGACCCTCCAGCTTATCCCTCCAAACCCTTGATCAGGTGCCTGGTCGCGTACTCCCGGAGTCGAACATCGAAAGATGAAAAAAAAAAATCTCCTTTGCCTCAATAAGTGTGACATGGATAAAATCTTTCACATGGCCGAACTAGCCGTAGACGTCTCTCCTGATGAGTCACTGAGCTCACCACTGAGTTCCACCCCTGTAGGACCACCACCTACAACAACACAGTGTAGCAGTCTTGCCTTCTCATCTGCTGATATCCCTGCAATCCATTTTGAAAAAAAAAAAAAACTGTCCAGGTACTGCATGCTGGATTGCCTTGTCGGTTGTTGGCTAGTCCCACCACTGCTGTATTTAGCCTTCTATCACATGAATCAAGTCGTCCACAGTGGTGTCTTCCCTAAACAGCACTTGCCACTACTGTCCTTGTCAATGGTGATTCAGTTAGAGTCACCCCTGAATCACGATAACTTGCAGCCCCAAGTGACAACGTTCAGATGTGGACCCACTTTTGAGACCCACCAAATGTCATTTATGCCCAGTCCTCTGCCAAGTCACAGATACACACAACTAGTTGGATCAGAGCCTTCTTCCGAGCAAAGCATTCTTTTCCGCGCTGCAGTGTCATCTGCTGCCAAAAATTTGGAAGACAAGCTTCCACCCACTGTTCCACATCATCATCATCGTTCGTTGTGACTTCAAGCTTCTGATTCTGCAAAGCCTGGACAGTCAAGCGGTTGTTCCTTTGAAAGAGGATCAGTGGTATGCAATGAAGCCTTCAGACATGACACACAAGACCAGAAGAGCTCCTCTATAAGCTTACTGGTGAAACGATCATCCAGCTTCAAGGATCATGCATAGGTGCCAACTAGCATTTGCTGCTGCATTTTTAAGTATCTCCTTGTGTGCCCCAAAGCCTCTAGTGACTTGGTAGCTTCAGCAACTGCAATAACAATGGCGGCTCTGGCATCGTCATCCTCCAGGCGTTTCAGGGCACGCTGAATCTTGTGGTCACATTCAATGATATGCTTCTCAAACTAATCACTACTTATACGCAGGTAATCTTGCAAGTGCTAACCCTCAACTCCTACCTTGCACTCACAGGTAAGAGAGCATCTTTCTCGAGTGATAGAAATCCAACGAACACACTGTTGACACAAAACATGAAAACCAAACCATCACTCTTAGAAATAGTAGTCGAGCCAGGGGCACCCCAAGCTATGGGGACTCCACCCCACAACAACCTGTACCCCTACATAAGCACACTCAAATCTAAACACATGCAGGAGCTCGGTCGCGCAGGCTCAACTCGAGAAAGATGAGCCGCGCGACTGCCGCTCTCGTGAAGATAAGACGGACCAGGTGTCAAACTAAACTTGACACCTGATTTAACAGTTGACCTAAATCCAAGTGTTAAATACAAATAACTAGTTTTATTCTAGCTGTTTTCACACTGTGCTTATTTAACTTGACAAAGGCTTCTGCGGACAATAGCAAAAAACTGGATGCATTGATGGCAATGATATTGGGAATGTCAGCAACCGCCCCTCCTCCAACTACTATCCCAATATGTACTGTTATTGAACCTTGCGATTCCGACACAGGCTTGGGAGGCAAGACTGCTACGGAGAAGGTGGTTTGTGCACCTTTACCCCAACTTATTTTTGTGGTTGTTATCCATTCAGTGTTAGTTGACTTTGAAGTTTACTGCTCTGGTATGTTTTGCTTGGGTGCAAGGAGAACCTCTTGAGGTTGGGGAAAAGCCAAAGTCGTCTGCCATTGAGGACTTTGTGGTGACCCAAGTAAAATTGGGGCGCAAGGGAATTCCTGATAAATTGCCACGTAAGAAGGGAGGTGGAGCTGGCGGGACAACAATATTGGCTGCTGGTGAGGACGTCTGCTCCACCGAGAGTGCTGGTAAGGGTGACAGTAGGGGGTTGGCAGATCAGCATGTGAAGCCAACTTCCCCACAGAAAGAGGTACGCCCTCAAAGACTTTGTCTTGGTTCTTGTCCTTGGGCTTTCTGTTTTTTACTCTGAAAACATTTCATGAATGATCTATTTATTGGTGTGTGCCATGAATTCTATGCATCAGGTATGGTAAGACGTACTCATGTACTATACCTTGTTGTTTTGTTGGCATGTAGAAGGGGACTAAATCAGATGACCCTACCCCAGCCATCGTGAAGGGAGCTGAGAAGAAGTACATACAAAAGGGAGAGCGTGTAACCAGAGCCACTACTGCCAAAGGCACAAAGTCCTTGACTGATGCAAATGGTGACATAACACCAAGTTCTAGCGGGAGTAAGAGTCAGGTGGGCCTTCAGGAGGCACCTCTCCATGCAGCAGTTTCCGTACTAGAGGTGAGCATGCATGCACCTGTTGGCTATCAGTTCTGTACAATGTGGCCATTTACATGTTGGGTACTTCAAACTATTAGTAGATGCATTGCTAAATGAAACTGCTAAGGGGTGTTGGGCGTGATGTTTGCAGGCTGAGAAAGTCGCTCTTGATACTGCCACTGATAGTGCACCAACTGCGGCGCCTTCAAAGGCAACCCCCAAATATCAACCCCCTGCCACAGTGGCAGATATTCTTATGCTACCAAAAATACTCTACACTTTCAGTGATTGCTTATATTGGGCGGTCCTCATTATCTAGTTTTCAATGTACATGTATGTCTTCATGGGTTGATTAATGTGGATTTTATGGTGGGTGCTGTGTGCAGTTTAAGTTGAAGGACAAAATCAGCCTATATGATCCTCATTTACCACGACACAGGGCTGCCAATGGAATTGTCACTGGTGTGCCTGGCAAAGATACATATCACTGCCATGTTATACCTGAGGGATTGTGGCGGGTTGAGGTGAATGATATCTATATTGCCAATTGTGTCTTGCCTCACCCTAACGAGGAAGAGGTCCCACCGCAAACAATGTTGGAGGATGTCGTTGGTCTGAATTGTCTTTGGCCAGAGAAGAACATGAAGAGGGCTTAGATTTCGTTCGCCCGGGCATAGACATTGCTGGCAGTGAGAAGAAGGCATGAAAGCAGTTCAGTGTTCCTAGCATGCATGCGGAGACGCCGTGTACAAGTTAGGCTTAGTGCGTTTATCATGGCTGGATTTTGTTGACAGTGTTCCAGCACTTAACTCTCTGGGATTCTATTCTATTTTGTGGAGCTTGAATCCCCAATGGTACTTCTTTAAACACTACACTAGTGGTATGTGTTCCTCTAGTCATGTTCATAATCACTTGCACATCACTGTAATAATGGTATAATTTAAAATTGTGGGAGTAGCCAAATGCACACAATTGCCTACATTACCACTTGTATAGTGGTATAAGTAGTCACATATATATTACTGTACTAGTGGTATGAATTCCTCCAGTGGTATTCCTAATCACTTACACACCACTCTGTTGGTAATGACTCCAATCCATAGTTCCCACTCAGAGAGACACCATGAATGACTCAAATAGCTTATATACCACTCTGTGGGTAATCATTCCAATGACCTGCGGAGAGACGACAACCACTCACATAACCACTCTATGAGTGATATTGTATATTCTCAGTTTTCATAGAATGACTCTATGAGTCATTTTGTGGTCACTCAACAAGTGGTTTTGGAAGTCATTGAATTTTTCACTCCATCCATTTCGTAGCACTGACACACGACACGTGTCCATGCTGAGAGTGTCGCCACGTGTCGACATAATCTCCAATATCATCCACGGACCACCGACTTACAAGTCTCCACTACAAAACGGAAGTGGGTACTTTACCACTATGACACGTCAGTTTACCACTGTGACACGTCATAAGTGGTTGCTTTACCTCAGTGACACGTCATTGACATGTCACAGTGGTTAATTTACCACTGTGACACGTCAGCTAACAGGTGGACCCGGACGTGAGTGGTTCGAACCACTGTCCTTAACCATCGGTGCCACGTAATGTTTTTTATCACTCACTTGTCCTAATGCACTGGTTCTTCATCACTCTGGGGCCAGAGTGGTTTAGTGTCTTTTACCACTCAAAATGAGTGGTTAACAGAGTGGTTATTCCGCGTTTTTCTTCTAGTGGGAATACCAGTGATGAGCTCTTCCCAAGTGGATCCCGGGTAGGGGCTGGTGGAACTCGAGGCCTCAAATTAGCAAGCAAGATCGATGTACCCCCTTTAACCAGTTCCCACAATCGTAGAGGGCTCGACTTGTCAGGAGGCAGGAAGCTCTCAAGCTCTACACCCAATTCTGAGGGTGTGTCCAGCGGGAGCTCAGGCCATGGGATGGTTTCTTTCTCCGGTCAATCAACAAACATCAGCTGCTCAGGTAATAGGTTGCATGCAAGCTCACAAATGTAGCTCCGTTCATCCAAGTCGAAGAAGAAGGTGAGAAGGAATCCCAGCTCCACAAGTCCCTTTGCGCAAATAAATTTATTAAAAAAAAAAAAAAAAAAAAAAAAACAAAGCACTTGAAGAGTAACCTTGTGAATTGTCATCAGGGTGATAGTCCCTAACAGTGTTAGGCAGCCCATGACACATGCACTAGTGAGTCTTTCTTGGTCCCCTGCAGACTAACAAGTGAGTCTAAACAAAAAGAAGGCTTCCAGACATGGGAGATATGTCTCACCGTCTGAAGACTGAACCAGTACCACCCTGAAAACTAGCAGCAGGTTAATCCTTCAACGTTTTCAGTAAAAAGGCTCCAAATGTAAAACCCTGTACTAGGTATTTGTCACTGCATCTCATTTTTATGAAAGCTGAACATCGTACCACACATTTCTATGCATCAATGGTTGGTGTAGTTGGTGATGTGAGAAACAAAGAAAGAAAGATCATATAAAATCCTGGTGAAGCTCAAGGAGCTTATGGGACAGTAGGAATTATAGAAGAAAGAGAACGATGAAGTCCTCAACAAGCAGCCCAAAAACAACTATTTATCAACTAAGATGTAACGCCCCCCCATGCAGATACGCTGCCAAGCATTCGTTTGAGAGAAATGAGGGCACAGAACTTGGAGGCCAGATAGAATCGCTGTCCGCTTATGTACTATTAAAGCAATTTCGTCAGTGCACTGCATGACCCAAGGTCAGCTTTTTGGCAATTCTTTGCACATTCTCAGATCTATAGAAACAAACCATGGAATTATTCTTCTATCTCCACATAAGATGATGGTGTGGATTGCTGCGGGTACCTGGCGTGGCAATGCCGGACCCTACATCCTCGCAAGGGTTTGCAAGTAAGCCCTTTGGATCTCTAAAGAAAGGCACTGATATGGGTCTCGTTGCATGTATTTTGGGTGAATGTATTTGGGACTGGTAACTGTGTCTACCTCAGTCAGGCATCTCGATTGTCCAATCGAGAATTTATTTTATACACACCACTGCAGTCATGCATCTCGACATACGTTGTGTGTGTATGTGTGAGGGAGAGAGAGAGAGAAATGAAATGAAACGAAATGAAATGGTGCTTTATAACGTCCGCGGAAAGCTCATAGAGCTTATGGGACAAAATGGAAAGAAAAAACATGAGAGAGGAAACAGAAAACCGGAGCCAGAAATAAGAACACTATTGTTCGAGTGATTGTCTAAGGGTGAGTGCCTCGTGCAGGAAAGCTGCCAAGCATTTCCGATCTTCATAGTGAAAGACTTCAATGAGAGATTGGGTTCCACGGTGGAATCTCCCACGGATCTCATAGTGTAGAGGGCAATAGAAGAAGTGTTCTTCAGTTTCGATTTCCTGGTTGCGCCCTGTGCAAGCTGGACATAGGCGGTCCTCCCGTTGCAGGTTTTCCCATCTGCCAGTCTCTATCCGTAGGTTGTGGGAGCCCACCCTGAACCGCCCCAATGCCCTCAGGAGAGAAGGAGATAAAGGTGCCGAAAGGTAGTTGGGCCGCAAGATTCTATCATCTCGGAGAACCAAGAATGTTTCTCGATAGAAATGGAGCTTTGTCGTGAGGTTGGGTAACTTCCAAGTTATCCTGACATGTAGTTCCATAAGTTCCCGTCTAATGAGTCTGTTGCGGTCATGCTTGGATGTGATGTCCACCCATTCTGGATTCACTGGCAATAGTGAAGTAATAGAGAGTCCATGACGTTCAAAAAAGGTATCCACGCGAGCATACCAGGATTGTTTGAAACCTGCATTTTTGAGCGTAATAGATGTTGAGAGAGGGGTGTGGGGGGTTTAACCTATTGGACAACCTACACAAAGCATTTGTCAGGAAGTCTCCACTTGAAAATGTATCGTTTTTACCCTCGTCTGTCAGACTTCACAGGTCTGACAATGCAAGAGACGACAGACACCCCAACTCGGTTCTTTCTCTGAAGCAATCAGGAGCTGCTAATGATCTGTATTTGAGTAGTGTTTGCGTGCAGGCCAATTGGTGAACATAGAATGGATTGGGCATGAGTTCATGTCATATCCTTCACAGTGGTGGGACGACATGCTAAAGTGTTGTATATTGGCTCATGTATTCAATTCTGGTTACTGCAAGGACGATCTTTGTCTATCTCACCTGCAAGAGTGTTGGCTCAGTCAGGAGTTAATCCACCATAGTGTTGAAGTTGGTTTCTTTAAAGTTATGACTTGGTGTTTGAAGCCATGCTTGTGAACATTTGGTGGTTGTAGCCTGGTCTACTCGAAGCTGCGGCACAAGTTATGAATGCTCAGCTCCTCACTCTGATTTCTCGGAAAAGAACAAGATCACCAGACTTGAGAAGTAAGAGCACCAAGGAGGTCATTTGGATTCAGAATTGGTTGAACCCTGCTTGGTTGAAAGCAGGACTGGCTTCCATGTCACATGGTCCAGTAGAATCTGATGATGGACGCAATGTGGAGGGACATCATGGAGCTCCACGCCGAAAATACAACAGGTATTATTTTGATGACGATACAGGTGTTCCGCCCCAAACAGAAAGAATCACTACACTGTATTCTCAAGGTAGATGACTGCAATGGTTTCTTAATCCTGTTACTTGTGTAGCAAGAAGGATGCCCTCATGAAGAGATATAGGGGCTTGAGATGCGTGATATGATTGAGTGTAAGGGATTGTAACTCCGGAGTTTTGACACATGCAGGATGACAGGGCCCAATCCTCCACAGGTGTTAGTTGGACATGAGACTCGCGGCAGGGGCAGCATCTCCACCATGACCACTGCTTTGGAAAGAGGACCAAGGGAGGGAGTAAACAATATCTCCACTGGCACTTGTTGGGATGCGAGGACACTATGTAAGGCAGGACGACCTAAGGAGGTGCTGCATATTTTGAACCAGCGAGGCGTTCGGGCTGACTCCGAAACATACGTGTGTCTCTTGCAGGAGTGCATCAACATGAAAGACCTAGAAGAGGGAAAGCAGGTGCACAACCACATTCTCCATAGTGGATTCAAACCAGACATATTTCTACTCAACACCATTGTCAACATGTATACAAAGTGCAGGAGCTTGGTGGATGCACGTCATGTGTTTGACCAAATGCCTGAACGGACTTTGATTACATGGAACATAATGATTGCAGGATATGCCAGGCATGGGTGTGGTAGGGAGGCTTTCAAGTTTTATAAGCAGATGCAATGGGAAGGGGTGACACCAGACAGGGTCACATTCATTTGTGTTCTCAATGCATGTGCCAGCCTAGGAGCCTTGGAAATGGGCAGGGAGGTTCATGCCGACATCATTAGAGTTGGAATAACCTCATGTATAACTCTGGAGAATACCCTTGTTGGTATGTACGCCAAATGTGCAAGCATGAAGGATGCGCATCAAGTGTTCGATTGTATGGCCAAACGAGACGTGGTCTCATGGAATGTCATGATCGCTAGATATGCTCAGCATGGATGTAGTAGGGAGGCTTTCAAGATCTATGAGCGAATGCAAGGGGAAGGGGTAATGCCTGACAGGGTCACATTCATTAGTGTTCTCAGTGCCTGTGCAAGCCTAGGAGCCCTGGAAAAGGGCAAAGCGGTGCATGCTGACATCATCAAGGCTGGAGTCTTGTCATATATAAATTTGCAGAATACCCTTTTGGACATGTATGCCAAATGTGGAAGTATGAAGGATTCACGGCAAGTGTTCGACAATATGGCTAAACGTGATGTGGTCTCGTGGAATGCCATGATAGCAGGATATGCTCAGCGTGGTTGTAATAGGGAGGCTTTCAATCTCTATGAGGTAATGCAACAGGAAGGGATAACGCCTGACAAAGTCACGTTCATTTGCGTTCTCAATGCTTGTGCCAATGCAGAATCCCTGGAAAAGGGTAAAGAGATTCATACTGATATCATGACAGCTGGAATCACATCAGATATGATTCTCGAGACCGCCCTTGCCGCAATGTATGCCAAATGTGGGAGCATGAAGGATGCATGTCAAGTGTTCAACCACATGGCTACACGAAATGTGGTCTCCTGGACCACAATGATTGCAGGATATGCTTTGCATGGCTGTGGTAAGGAGGCTCTGGAAATGTACGAGCAAATGCAACAGGATGGGATGAAGCCTGACAGGGTCATGTTCATTTCCGTTCTTAATGCATGTGCCAGCCTAGGAGCTCTGCAGAAGGGCAGAGAGGTTCATGCTGCCATCATCAGAACTGGGATTCCGTCATACTTAAATTTGGAAAATTCTCTCATCGATATGTATGCTAAATGCAGGAACATGAAGAGTGCGCGTCAAGTGTTTGACAACATGACTCGGCGAGATGTGATCTCATGGAACGCCATGATCACAGGATATGCTGAGGACGGGTGTGGTAGGGAAGCTTTGAGGATGTACGAGGAAATGCAATCGGAAGAGGTGACACCAGACATGGTCACATATACTTGTGTCCTCAATGCATGTGCCAGCCTAGGAGCCCTGGAAAAGGGCAAACAGGTCCATGCTGACATCATCATAACTGGAATCTCGTCATACGTAAATTTGGAGAATGCCCTTGTGGACATGTATGCCAAATGCGGGCGCATGAACTATGCGCATCAAGTATTCAACAATATTGCTCAAAGAAATGTGGTCTCCTGGAATACCATGATTGCAGGATATGCCCAGCAAGGTTGTGGTAGGGAGGCTTGCCAGATCTATAAAGAAATGCAGCGGGAAGGGGTGATGCCTGATGGAATCACACTAGTTTGCATTCTCAACGTGTGTGCACGCCTAGGGGCCCTGGAAAAGGGCAAAGAGGTCCATTGTGACGCAATTGAGGCTGGAATTGCATCATATATTAATTTGGAGAATACCCTTATTGACATGTATTCCAAATGTGGGAGCATGAAGGATGCCCGTGAAGTGTTCGACAATATGGCTCAACGAGACTCTATCTCCTGGAGTGCGATGATTGCTGGATGTGCCCAGCATGGGTGTGGTAGAGAGGCCCTGCAACTATTTGAACAAATGCAACTTCAAGGCTTGAAGCCCGACGGTATTACTTTAACATCTATTCTCTCTGCGTGTAGCCGTGTGGGTCTAGTAGATGAAGGTTGTCACTACTTTGGTTTCATGAGTCGGAAACTTGGCCTCAGTCCTACCGTGGAGCATTTCAGCTGCATGGTGGACCTTCTTGGCCGTGCAGGAAGATTGGATGAAGCAGAGGACATCATTAGGAAAATGCCAATCGAACCAGATCCTGGGGTGTGGGGGGCCTTGCTGGGTGCTTGTAGAATGCACGGCAAGGTTGAGCTTGCAGAATGTGTGGCAAAAAGGCATATGACTCTTGGACACACATAATCAGGACCAGAACCAGACTAACTCTTAGACATGTAGACGTGGCACTAAGCAGTCAGCCTCAATTTAGCTTTCGTACTTTGTCTGGCTGCCTTGCGCTGGGAGTGAAGAGAAACATGTTCCTAGACCCCCAGCGAGGATCCTATAACTGGAGACAGCATCTCTTCCCTAATGCCACTCAACAATCGAATAAGCTCATGTGACAGAGGTCTGATGGCAATCATGCAGGAACAAATCAGATGTTTTTTCTTGGATTTCCCTTGCAGCTGGTAAATCTTTACACAATAGTTCAGGATTAGGAAACACATAACTGTCATGATCACATAAAAATAGTCCAGGGTGGGAAGATTGCATCACTTTGCGCTTGTTGAATGCCACTTTTGGCAAACCAAGTGTCATTTGCACATGCCAAAACCAAGACAGTGCTGAAGTGACAAAGATTTAAGGAGAGTACAATTCCCGTCTTCAGTGAGGAACCTACAAGAGGTTACAACAATGTTTGGCCAATGCCACCCATTGCAGGCCTAACCTGTCGCTTGGTCGGAACTTCCATGGTATTGTCTGTCATGACAAAGCATATGGCACAATATCTAATTAAAACATCACCTCTTGCTGCCCTCTTGGAGCCTCCCAGTCTTTGACTGAAGCCTTCTGCATTGAGGACCAGATCGGCCTGGCAGCTTACCAGCATTGGGAATTGGGCTTTTGCCTTTTGCTGTGGGTTTTCTTGTTCTTGTACTTTGTCCATGGGCTCGCAGGGCCCATGGGTGTCATACAACTTCTGGTCTTTCTTTCACCCTTGCAGTGATCTCTCCAGAGCCATCTAGCACCGGCAGTACACACTAATTTGAATGTCCACTGACTCCTAGTTCAGGGCTTACCAGGCCGGACACCCAATCCTCCAAACCTACTTAGGACTGCACTTGATCATTATCGGATGTGAGCAGTGCGGGCAAGTGCCAAACAGTACATCAAAGGACCTGCAAGCATGCAAGAGTGTACTGCGTTAGTGCTAAGATTCCATACGAGTTACCTACTGGTCAAGCTTGAATGTCGAAATGCATATACACTCCACACAAGGGACAAGGGACTGTCCAATGTGTGAGTGCTTGAATGACGATTTCAAGTCAAACCGTGGGACAAATCTTATACAAGACAGGGAGTGACAATGCAAGAAGCTTCAGAGATGGATGACTCACCTACGAGTAGTTGGGACAGCCTGGAACCACTCAATGAGACAGGCACTGTGAAATGGACGCCCACAGCTGCCATTGTCACACACGCGGTCTGGGACGCTGCCTTCCTTGCCAGCATCACCACCATGTCCTGTACCTACTTCATGTTCCCCATTGATCCAGATTATAAATTTGGGGATTGAAGAGAGGAGATCTGGGGTAGATAGAGAGGAAAAGTATACCAGCCGTGATAACACCAGTATGAAATTTGAGTGTTAGTTCTGACTACAACTGAAATCTGACTGTTCTATTGAGAAAATTAGATTTGCACCTGCGTCAGGCCAAGCATTGGGTATGCTTTCCTCCAAGCGATATGCATATTTGTGTGCATGTATGAAGTCATTATTCCTGGCTAGAGGAGGCTGCCCAGTCGCGTTTTAATCTGGGGTCTAGTCAGAATTGAATTAATATGAGGTTCAGGCAAAAAAAAACGGGAGGGAAGATGCGGCTACCGTCAGGCAAGCGATAAGTATAGCAAACGATGCAGTTGGCACTGATATCCTCCTGGTCAGTATCTTGTGGGGATGGGAATGTGAGCTCCAACACCTCTTCCAAATTCACACGCACTAGCCTCTCCACCTTCCTGTGATGGTTTCAGAAACATGTTCACGTCCCATGTACTAAAAGCACTTAAATTTATGCTCTCTCTACTCTCCCTTCCCCCTTCCCCACCTCTTTCCCTTGAGTAATACTCCTTACGACCAAGCATCACAGATACGATGCAAGGGGAAAGAGAGACAACATACCAGCGTCCCATGTTGGTGTCCAAGTGTTTCCTTAAGGGTGCAATTGCCATGTCTGAACCAAAAAACCGGCACCTGCAAACCTTGGGGAAACACAGGAACCCATGTCATAAGAGAAACGGTCAAATTGGTCTAGACCCACATATAGACAGGAAACGTACTTTGAATGTCTAATTCAGGAATCATGAGGCTTGCACGCATGAGTAGAAGGAAGACGATACAGAAATTCATGAGATAAAATACCTACTCTGGCATGGATCGTGGCGACAAGGGGTCAACTGTGATTGACAATGAGCAATGGCCACCTGGCAATGCAAAAGCTCAACATCAAGGTCCACTCTATTATGCTCTGCACAACTGAGCTTGAGCAAAGCATGTTCAAAAGAACCTATTCTGCATAGATGAGGACTGTTCATATTACAAGAGTGTCCAGTGACGGAATCAGATTCTAACGAGCCACCCTGAAGCTGACTACTAGCTAAGGTAAGTACCAAGAGCCTGCTCTGGCAGTTCTCACAGTGAAGTACCAGTACCCAATATACTCAAAATGCTACAGTTCTGTGACTAAAAAGGTTTAACCTGAAAGAACTCAGCTGACTCCAAAACAGCACTTCTGAATAGCAGTACAAATCATCACATCACAAACTGGTGGTTACATTTGAGTGCTTCAAATAGGAACGATGAAGATTGAGCACAATACACCTACCCAGTGCGATACGGCGGAAGCTATTGGCACGTGAAGGGTGTTCTGGTTCCATCACCCAGACATGCTTGTCAATGTCCTCCATTACAGTCCAAAAATCTTGGTAACGGGCCACCGCCTACATCAACACAGGCTACGAAGCACATCAACAAGCGGCCCTGATATAATTTGGACTTCTTATACTTATCAAAGTTGACCTTAATTTTATCCTGGCTCCTCATGCAATTCAATGCATTGGGTCGAGTATTGGGTGGACCAAGATGGTCAGTCCAACTTAAAAGACCTGGCCATTGTGCCATACCACAAACAGGTGAAGGCCTCCATTGCTGCTCTACTTCATTCATCAAATGCCCACTCACAATCACAATTTTTCATGTGACTGAGTAAACTAGGTTTGAACTGTTTCTCATACAGACCTCATGTAACCTGCCCAGCATGTGTTTGTAGAAGGTTCATCATGAATGTCTCCAATATCAAGCTCAATACAGAGTGACCATTGAAAAAGACCATTGCCCATTGCCCAAAGTCAACAAACAAAAATCCTTGGAATTTGAAAATGGAATGAGACTGACAAGTTTGAATTGGGAGAGAACATCCTTCAGGCTCCCCCCTGGTCGCCACCTCAGCTCCACTGCAATAGGGAGGTCCTGTGAAAGTACCAGTATCACATGAAAAGGAATAATTACCCCCCATGCTGCAGTGAAAACAATAAATGACCAAAATTGCCAAAGACAGAAACCTTTGATCGTCTCCACTCTGGCCCACAGTCTACAAGTTAGTCACCCAGCTTTACTATGAATGAGAACCATGCTTATGTGCTTGGCCTGTTCTAGCAGCTTCTCATATATCTCCTCACTGAGCTGCAGTGTGCGGCTCAGAACCTGTCAAATTGAAAACATCACGAGCCATTCAGCCTTCACAAATATGCCACTTTTCAATTAAAAACTCGTGACAAGCAGAAAAGGACTCACAGCGGTGGCCAAGGGCTCTTTTTCTGGGTAATCAGATGTCATGTCTATCTGCACAAGATGTTCCCGCCCACCTTGGTCACTGCATCAACCAAAAAGCATGCATGAATGGTCAATATTTACAATACCCAACATACAAATGCCAATTTCTGGCCAGCAGAGAAAAACTCAATCCAACGACCATTCCAGAGTGTTTCTGTGGGATGCCTCTCTTCCAGTGTATGACTCTCCTTCATTTTGTTCTCCTGTGAGGTAGTTGACTCTATAAGCTGCATTGCTGTAATGTTGTCTAATTTTGCTACAGCTTTTGTGTATTAGAGACCTTCAAGCAGTCATTGATTAGTACTACAAAGGGAGGAATAACTTACAAAATTCGTAGATGGAGAGACATTAGGTCAGGTGCTAGCACCGCTATTTGCTCCCAGCCAATTGTTTCTATCTGGACAATGCCAACACCAAAATGCTTGTGGACGGTTAAAGCGAGAAATTTGAAGTCACTTCTGCATAACAGAAACGCACAGGGATAAACTTTCTCCTCTTTTAAGAATTGTGCAAACAAGTCCAACAAAAAACTATCATCGGGATTGAGGATGCTTCAGTATGAGGGCTAAGTGTTTCCCTCTGACAACCCATGAGAATGCTTGTTCATAGACACAAATCAAGTTCAGGCTGATTAGAAGATTACCTGCACTGAGACTGTTATGCTGATAGCACAATCTACTGGCCTGAATGCTTATCATAACCTTTTGTAGGGTGGCAACAAGGAAACTAATGACTTACCTCTGACCAAAGATGAATATAGAAGGATGCCGGTGGTAATGTCGCCCGTGGTTGAGCTCGAACTATACTTTCCTGATACACACAGTTTTTAGTCTTACCTTGCACAACCAAAAGCCGAAACATGAAAGGAGATGACATTGCAATATGCTCACAGTAAATATGAATCACCAAACCACATGCAAACTCACCAGAATATCCTGGAGTTCCTCCATGAATGTTGCCACATCCGTACTTTGATTTAGTCGCTGTCAAGTGCCCCCGGGAAGAAACTCAGCATCTTATTTCAGCAATGAACCTCAGTAATTTTTAATCCCCTTCTGCATAACCCAATGGCTGTCATATTTTACTGTAGGGGCATGAAGGCATGGACCCTCCCATGTCCTAGGACACTTGGTTCAATGCCAAATTTCAGCTAGAATCTGTTTGTGCAATCTGATTGGCATCCACCCCGCAGTTTAGTGCAACCATGTGGTGGCAGGATTCGGTCTGCAGGGCTTGACGCCAGGGAAAGTGAAATAAACTGATTGACCGTCAAATCTGAACGTTGGCTAGAATTGAACCTTCCGATATCGTGATATAGCCCTCCTACCAGCGAAACAATTTCGGGTCCAGGACACTCACTCTAGTTACTAACCTCAAGAGCTCCAGGACATGAGCATAATCTCTACAGTACATAGGAATCAAGACAGCGATCCAACCTCTTGCAAGACATGTTCAAACCCTTTCAACATCGCACGAAGCTCGGAATCGCAGTCCAGCTTCGCATCGCGCAGTGAAACCTTTCCCGCAACCTTGAGGGAGGGCACGTTGCGCACCCCGAAAGCAAATTCCCGACCCTGTACGAGAAGTGGACGATGAACGGGGAGACTGACCGTATTCACTTGATCCACCCAAACATAACTCGTTGCTGTGAACTGTTTTTTCCACAATCTTTTTGGAGAGCAACGCCAACAACCATATGAATTCCAGTCTGTCCTGTACTGGCAGTAGTCCTACTGAACGAGAACTCAAATCAGATCGCGACCCAAATGCCTCCCTCTCACCAGACCTCTTGAAGGTCTAGCCAGATAAATTCCCAACTCCCCCATCCTGCAGTCTCCTCTACTCCAGTCATACTAGACATCACTCGCAGCTCAGAGTGGGTCCGTTCACAACAAGAGACATACAGACTCAAGAGGTGCTAGAGACCTACCTGAAGAGGGAGGAGCACACGATACGCAGTGAAGTCAGGATTAAGAGGCAGCAGCGTGGGCGCCATCGCTGCAGCTCAACCCTTCGCTTTCCTTTCTCTCTGTGCTCCTCTCTCGAACCTTGCGTTCTTGTTTTCCTTCTTGAAAGCCTCAGAATTTTGTGTGGCCTCGTCGTAATGAGGCCGCATGGTGCAGAGGGGACATGGACCTGATAGCGGGCCCCGCTACATTAAAACGATCCCTATTCCCCGTTTCTCTTATATATGAAAAAATCTAGAGGGCTTTGGCATGGTGGAGGTTATGGTCTGGTGGTAGGTCGATGGCGATGTGGCGATGAATGTCTCGGGTTCCATTCCTTGAACGTGGTTCCCAGTGGTAGGTGCTATCTACAACCACCTCTATGGGAGGTGTGCAGTGTGGGTATATAACTATTCTCGTGCAGATAGTTTCAGCTTGGTGGGTTGTGCAATACCTTTATGTAAAAAATCCTAAGACTACCTGCATGGAGGTAGTTACATACCCACACCTCCCATAGAGGTGATTAGATAGCACCTACCACTGGAACCACGTTCAAGGAAGTAGTTGTAAATTTCATATGCCAAAAAAAATTCTAAGTCCTTGCTGCATGAAGGTAGTTTGCTCGTATATTAATGAGACGGCGGGCCCCATCGTCTGACCAGCCTCATTACGACGAGGCCACACAAAATTCTGAGCCTGAATGAAACAGTCAAATGGCAGCTATGGAAATCGAGGTACTGCTTAGCTTTGATGGTTGCTTCGATGGTTGCTTCTCGGAATGAGATCCGGTGTGGCAGAGTTTGCATTGTAGAGCAAAGTCATGAGGGAGCTTTCTGCAAGTTTGTCTCGGGTGCAAGAGAGATGGAGGAGTTGGTTGGACAGAGAGAGATTGGCACATGCCTTACCTCCTAGTTCTTTGCCGAGCTCAAGAAGGGGAGGCCATTGTAGGGTTATTAACGAATGCTATGGAGTTGATCATGAGACAGATGAGCTTGAAAGTGGAGAGACATGTAATCACATCTATGCAGCTCAGCAGTAGTGAACAATGTGGTGTGAAACAACTGCTCGCAAATTTCTGAATGAAAGTGATCTTGGAGAGAGAAGCATTAGGTAGCTTGCATGGGGGAGTGAAATGAAGCATCAGAATTTACTGTTGTCGAAGGATCTGCTGCTTTGATGGTAGGACTTGTACCTGTAGTGATGTGTTGTTGCTCGAAGATGGCATAAAACAGCCAACTATCAGACAGCTCAACTCCACAGCAGAGGGCCTTTATTTGGGCTTTGAAAAGAATGTTAGGGTACACACAAACACAGACTATACACAGTAAATCTGACAGGGATCATCTACAATAACCATCTACACAAGGTGAGCAGATTGCCCCCGCAAAAGCCGGACACGCTCCAAATTCTGGAGTGGAATGGGAGGATGTTCCCTGCTTCCTTTCTCCTCCGTCCCACCTTCCTGTTGTCCTCTCACTGCATGTAAACACACGCTGGGCTGATTCGCTACTCCCTGCAGATATACTATACTGTCTCGATAGCTGCAGGTGCTGCTTCCTGCCAAGAACTGAAGAACTTAAAGCGATCCTTCATTGCATCGGCATTGCTCCCATACTCTTTAAAATTGTAGTCAAATTGATTCACATTAGAGGGGACCTTCCCTTCACTATAGCAAATGGCACAGAGGTTGAAACTGGCGGTTATTTCCTTGAATCGGGGTCCGATGATAGGATAGTCACAAGCAGCACACATAACTCCACTATGGCGCACCTGATCGCTCATCTCCAGTTTCACCAATGTGTTCATTATACCAAACCCCCAGTTTGGTTCATCAAACATCTCCAGAAACTCTGGGTATGATATTTGTGCCTTGTCATCCTCTCCGTGAAGCTCTGCCAGCTCACTTGTCCCCTGCATGATTGAGTTCATCACCAAGCAGTTAAAAAAACAGTGGTGGTAGTTGCATTGAATGAGAAAGGCATTACATATTCTCAACAGCCGTCCCAAACCTATCAAGACATGACAAACCCTCTTGCCATCCTGAACAACCCTCTCCAAGAGGTGTCAATTTCTTCATCAAATCGGAGAGAACAAAAACAGCGAGAGAAACCAATAACTGATAGAATGTACCCATGAGACGTTTACAGTAGCCTTGACTCCAGTGGTGGGACTTACCTTGGTATAAACAATTGGTTCAGGCTTGTAGATGATCATAGGACTATCTATCCTCTAGAAAGCCCTTCACACAAGCATCAACCTGCTGTGTCAGCAATTACACCCAACAGGGCCAGGGCTCTAGGCTCAGCCTCGAGTTTTGAAAGTAGGTGCAGGAACTATGTTCTGGATGGTCCTGAAGAGGTTGCTCTCTGATGAGAATACCCCGGACATTGTATCTGAAAATGGATATTGTCTTCAGGCCGCCTGCGCATCAGGCATTTACCATCTCCCTTTCCTCTCTGCATCTGTTTATTGTTGAAAGGTAGACTCCTGGCCCAGAGTTTAAATTGCATAGTGCCGAGGGTAGGTAGGCCCTTCAGATCATCCTTAAGGTCCTCACCCATGGCAAAAACTGGAAAATTGATAGAGGACGTACTCATAAGATGTTTGCCGTAGCCTTGTGGCCATAGAACCAGCGCACAGTTTGGGTGGAACAAAAGGAACAGATACTACCTTCATGAGGGGCTCAATCTCTGGTCTCTGGTCTCTCTCTCTCTCTCTCTCTCTCAGTATCAGATATCCTAAGTTAATCGACTCTAGATCTTGGAAGCAGGATCACCCTGTCAAACAGGCTGTCCTGGCAGAAGAGAGTAGAAGAGAGTCTCAAGGATCTGAATCTAACCCCGCAAGTCTTGACCTAGTGGATAACTCTGACTTAGGCTGTAGTGTCTGAAGCCATGTCTGTTGCCAGGAAATTGTCTGATGAAAATGAAGTTCCGCAAAAAACTTCCCTGAACTTGTTTCCAGTCTGTGACACGGGAGAGGCCATCATGGATGACCTCAGGGTTTACCCACCCTCGGCACTAGACTGAAATTTAAACTCAGGGCGGGAAGCCTACCTTTGAACAGCAAACCGATGCAGAGAGGAAAGAGGGATGGCAATTGCCCGCTGTGTGGGCAACCTGAAGACAATATTCATTTTCTGATTCATTGTCCGGGGTACTCTCACGAGAGAGACGCCCTCTTCAAATCCATCAAGGGAATTGTGCCTGAACCTCTGTTTACGAACTTTGAAAGTCTCGAGGCTGAGCCAAAAGCCCAGGCCCTTTTGGGGCCTAGTTATTGGGCAATTCACACACAGCAGATTGATGCTTGAGTGAAGGGATTTCTAGAGGATATCTGGAAAACACAGATTAATTGTCGGTTCCAAGGTAAGTCATACTACTGGCGTCGGCCCCGGACAAAGGTAGTTCTCTCTCTCAGTTTATTTGTGTTCAGCTCAAACTGAGCGCGGCGTCAATGGCCACAAGGCTACGGCAAACAACATCTTATAGTACATTCTCTCTCAATTTATCAAGGTAAGTCGCACTACCGGAGATACTCACCCCCGACTCCTCCCAGGAGCCATTGCCCTTATATCTTCTCTATTCAAGAAGGTAGAATGCTTCAACAACAAGTACACACATGTGGCACTACTAAACCCATTCGCCAGAATTTCTGAGGCCAGGACAAGCAGGCTACATGAAAAAAACTGCATTTTATACGACTATTCCTGATGGAGAAAGATGCTCGTGGATGACATTTTTTTGGCTCTACTTACATTATAGGATGATTTGGAGGCTACTATAGAAGATTCACATCGGCTTCTCATGAAACCGTAACATAACTTTCACCATTCCGAATAACAACAAGCAGTACATGAGAAACCTTCTGATTGAGGCCCCACCTGGCTGACTCCTGGACAGACAGCAAAGTTCGTGGGCTATACACCTCTGGTTTGGCGACTCATTAACAATGCCGTACCACGCTTGTTAGTGTCATGGACACAATTAGACTTAGAGGACTAGGTTCTGGCATTCTGGGGCTACTGCCTTTTGCAGTTTGATGTGGGCTTGTTTTTATCATCTGGAGTGGTAAGCTTGACCCAATTCAGTTTGCACAATTTTGCTCTGAGTGGCATCTGCTTTTACTTACCTAAGAATATAGGGGAGAGAGAGAAAGAGAGCTGAAATCAGACAGATTAAGTGTGGGACAGTACCTGGGAGGGCAAATAAATGGCCCGCAAGTATTTTATGAAATGCTTGGCATCCGAGTTGGGAATTACGCCTTCACTTGCAGCTGAGCCTCGCAACCGCAGCACATCAAACACCAAACGTTTCCTTTTATCGGGTGAGCCCCCACACACAGGAGCCAACACTGCGAGGAACATACCAATGTCAACGCGCCCTGACCCACTGCGGTCCAGGACCGCCAAAACCCGTTCATTTACAGCCCTCACCGCCCCCTGGAACAAGTATGCACAATGGGTCAGTTGTTGTAGTTTTCTTACAAACAAAAATCCTCACCTGCTGTGCGTGCCACTATCCATATACCAGCTCAAGACAATCTGCTTGTTGCGTGGAACTCTCCCTAGTAACCCACCGCATCTTCCTCTCTAATCGAGTGATAACACAGCCACTAAAAAGGCATACCACCTCATCACTTAGCTGCCCCATTGACCCACCCAGTGGTCAAAACTGTTCCTTGATGTGTGTCATTAGAACAGCGCTTCCATAAGTACATGCCATCAAAAGCATAGTAGCCATGGTGTGATGGTTTAGTTCCTGACCACTTCACGACCATATTTTTGGAGGCCAGAGAAGGTAAAGAGGTGAAGTATCATATTGTTGACTTCTCAGGATTTCTAAGTGGAGTTACAACACTCCAACTATTCAAGCATGACCTAACCTGGAATGTCTCGGGGGTCAGGAACCCAAGGAGCTTCCGCAATATCTTCTCAAGCTGTGCCTTGCGCACCAATTTGTCGCCTGGAGCAGGGGGTCCCCTGCCAGTCTTGGAAACCCCTGGAAGATTGCTGCTGTCTTCCACCACCTTCCTCAAGGTACCAATGTCACAACGACTGAGCCGTGTGTGCTTTTGGAAGTTACGAATGTTGATGCCACATGCCAGCCATTCACGAGGTGTTGTCTTGCTAGTAGCCCGTCGAAATCTGGAGTTTTCCACCACAACAAATCCTGTGCCAGCATCTGGGTAGAAAAAGACATGATGCTGGTGTTAGAAGTAGGTATAGGTAGTCACTTGCACTTTCAGACCACTTTCCCTCCCCCCAGACCCACTATCATGTAACAAAGTGCCTCCTTTTCTGACTTAGCTGGTCATTTCACAATGTGACTGGCAGGCTAGAAAATACCAACATGAACTCAGTATACTAAAACAGCAGTAAAAACCTTGATAAACATTCAAAGTCTATGGCTGGGTGTCGTTATCTTAATGAGTTTTGCAAGCAAGTGATATCATGGCACCTGTTAGTTATGTGATTGTTTGCTAGGGACCTGTCTCAGCACTCACCTGCAACACTGCTGTGTCGACCTGTAGTACTCTCCTCAGCACTTGCAATGGCAGTAGTGAGACCCTTTGGCCTCTTCTGCATCTGCTTCAAATGTGTGATAGCATCATAGAGTTCCACACGATTCGTCATCTTGAACGCTTCCTTGAAAGCCTTTGTGGCTTCGTCGTAGTCTCCAGCACCCAGAAGCGACACTGCTCGATTGAGCTGGGCCTGCCATTGCCGTGGCTTTATGGCCAGAACCTTTGCGTACATCTCGGAAGCTCTCTCATACCTGCCAAATGAGGCCTTCCAGTAAGATCCACATAAAGCATGAAGTGATGTTACCCTTATGTCCACATCCGAAGAAAATCCTGTTGAGATGAGGCACAGTAAGTGAAAAAACCCTCCACCTCCCTACCTTCACTCCGTGAAAGGAAGCACAGATGTGAAGACAATTTCTGACTTTCCAATGCCTGGATTTTCTCTCTCTTCAATAACCTTGACAGAGTTTCAGGTACTTCCGCCAACAAGCTTGACAGAACTCTTGAAGCACTTCTGGCAATGTGAAGATGTAAGAGTAAGGGAGCTGAACTACCCTTGTGTGGTTAATGAGAATGTGGACTCTTGCCGAAGTAAGCGGAGCTTGTGGTGTCACTTGACCCCGAAGGGCTACTGCCTTCCGATGCGAGGCTGGACACCTTTATACACTCATGTGGTTTTGAACCCACCACCACTACTGAAACAGTATTATGACCTAAGCACTGGGCTATCTATTGGATGTGGGTAATGAGACATGAGGTGGAGACTGCTTTTCCTCCAAACGGTACGGTGCAGCTAAATTAGTTTTGAAGGGCTAAGAAAGTGTCAGGGTTTAGATCCTTGTAAGGAATGGGAAAACAGCTGAGACTATTCGAAAATTCTTTATGTTTCTTCTAACCTGATGCTCTCTCTTCCTTGCTGGCCCAACAAAAAAAGTGTGAAATATATCCTCACCTGCCCGAGTCTTTCAACAATCCCCCAAGGTTATAAAGTGCATCCAAATGGTCAGGCTTCAAATCAATTGCTTTCTGAAACTCCAAAATTGCCTTCTCATCATCATGAACTGCATGTAGAGCTGATCCAAGGTCACAGTGAGCATCAGCATAATCAGGTTTCAAAAATACGGCTTCTTCCAGAGCCTTCTCAGCTGCACGGTATTCACCCACACCATAGAGGGCGCTCCCTAAAAGCTTGAGTGCCCGATAGTGGGCAGGATTGAGAATTGCAGCCTCACGGTAATGCTCAGATGCACACAATAGCATCCCCTCTCCCTCCAACGCAATTCCCAGATTCACGTGTACCTGTGATATATAAATCCACTCATGATTTCCCCATCTTGAATGTGTACACGGTGCCACTAATCCCTAGAATACTGATAGAATCGTAGAAATAATGAATGATGAAGAATAGTCAATAGAGAACAGAAGATGTGACCTTCTACATTGTAGAATTCAGATTCAAAAGGGAAATAGTAACACGTCACCACAGTAGGGCAGCAGCAAAATCACTCCAGCCAGTGGTGCAGAGATCATTATTACAAAACTAAATACAGGGGTTGGATTTTGATTGGGGTTGATTCAAGTTGAGTATCCATGCATCACTGCTCAGCACTTACACTGCCCTATTGCGGCGACTAGGATTGAGAGGGTGCCATCAACCCATACCAGAACCCTTTGTTATTTTGGACCATAGACAGAGTACAAAACCATATGTGAATGTTTGCATAGCCCTTGCAGAGTAGTAGTGGCAACACTTGTGTGAGTATTGTTTTTCTGCTTTGCTTGACAGTGGCAGATATAAAGACCCAGGTCTCCAAAAATACAGTAGAGCTATTGAACAACCTTACTAGCAAGGGTTAGGACAGCTTGTTGCAGGATATTGATATAGTCCCTAAGCGTACTTGTTGTGGACTAGACTCTGTGCATGGTTTGGGCTGAGCAGACAATGTGCTTAAGAAGGGGAAGATTAAAAATACAGTAGAGCTATTGAGCAACCTTACTAGCGAGGGTTAGGACAGCTTGTTGCAGGATATTGATATAGTCCCTAAGCGTACTTGTTGTGGTCTAGACTCTGTGCATGGTTTGGGCTGAGCAGACAATGTGCTTAAGAAGGGGAAGATCAAGCCAGGCAGCAGAACTTACATTTGTCAATAAAGATGCTGACTTTCTCAATTTTCTTCGGAAAGCTGTTAATTGTGGCATCTTGATGTGAAAAAAACGCTCAGACTTCAGACTAGGAGGGGACTTTCACCATTGTCTGGCAATCTCCAATGGAGCAAAACAGAGCATCTGTTTTCATTGTAGTTGTGAGATGTGGTTGTTCCTTAATCATTGACTTAGACCAGAGACACAAGCATTGGAGTGGCTCATGACTACTGTGTACCTGAGGAAGAAGACTTGACCATTGCTGCATATCAGCCTCCCCTGCATCAAGTGCCTTCACATAGGCGTCTCGTGCTTCTGTACATTTCCCAAGAGAGTAGAGTGTATTCCCTGCCAGAAAGTGGGGGCGGACATCTGTCGGTTTGAGCTCCACTGCACGCCTGAAACTTATTAAAGCTTCCTCATGCCACCGGTGTTCAAAAAGCGATCGTCCCATGGCAATATGTCCATCAAAAGCATTTTCTGGTGAACGTGCCCCATCAGCCTTCCGCCGAAGCTCGTTGAGTGATTTCTTGAATGGCGCATACTCGGATCCTAGTTCTTCCTCTCCCCTTCTCCCTCCAAGCCCCTCCCCTTTCTCTGTTCCATCTGAGCTGCTTGCACCGATATCCCTGGCTGACCAATCAAAGTCCCCTGCTGCATCTATACCATTCAGACCTCCCCCTCTCTTCTCCTCTCTCTGCTTCCGCTTGTCCTCAATTTTCACATCCAGTCTTCTCAAGAGTATCTCTAGGTCCTCTATCAAGTTCCAAGTCTCCTCATAAGCAATGCCGTTATTGGGAGACATGGCCCAAGCACCTACAATGGGCCTCTTCCTAGCCACATTGGCTGCACTTTCATCTGTTATGGATGCTACTGCAGGCCTCCCTGCCGAACTGCTTGCCTCCCTTACCCCTGGCCCCTCTCCCTCTCCCTCTGGCTCATCTAAGTGCAGGCCGAGTGCATCAAAATCTCTGTCAACGTCTCCAGCCCCATCATCATAAGTTCGTAAAAGACCCTGAAAGCTTAAGCCTTTGGGACCATCAATGTACTCTCCATAAGTTCGGAAAACTTCATCAAGGATTGCAGTGATTTGCTCCTCACTGAATTTGACGCGTGGATTAACAGCAATAACCAATGATGCCATCTCACCTCGGCTGAGACAGCCATCCGTGTTAACATCAAATTGCTGAAAGATCTTCAGCACTTTCTGTGCCCGTATACTCAAGGCCTGCCCATTCTGTTCCATTTTTGTCGGGATGCAAAACAGCCGCAGACCAAGACTGTATAATCCTACGAAAAAGTGTTCCCTGGTTGTTTTCTCGCCTCAACAAGAAGATGGCAGCACTTGGTGATGTATACTATATGGATGGAGAATGTAGTACACAATTGGATTGGGAAACTGCAATTCCATAGTAGATCAAGACAACAGTATCAAAAAATCGTGATATCGATTGCCCAGGCGACTGTCTGAAGCAAAAGGCTCACTGAACATGGGCCTGTGTGATACACCGAAGAGACAAGAATCAGAAAGCTCTTCACAGACTATGGCAGACAGACGTGATACACAGGAGAAGACATGGAGCAAAATCGCCTACTGTTATCAGAATAACTACAGTCGGTAAAGACCTGTGTATGATATTAGAACTGTATCTTAGAGTAAGGAATCTCCCTTCTCGCAGAGGATCAACGAGAAAGAACCTTTGGAGTCCCAGATCAGGGAAGACCTCATGTTAAAATGGAGCCACGTACCGAGACACATGCGAAATGGGAGCGGATGGAAGAGAGAGATTACACTGGAGAAAAAACACACAAAAGTAACTAGCCTACATGCCCCAAGTTACAGGGTCCGTCATAACCTAGCATTGTACGAGACACCAGCTACTATACAAGTGGGATTTCTTATACTGCTTCGAAAGAAAGAGGACGGAAAAGCAGATAGAGATTAAATACATGCAAGCGAGATAGGAATAAAATGGCGGAATCTCATATCGGACATTGGTCAAGGCATGACGCCGTAAAGCCACGATCCAAGGCCTTGTTCTTGCCACTTTGCTCTAACAGCCTGGCAGAGAGAAACATAAACACACGATTCCAGAGTTTTGCCAAAGCTAAAGTCCGCGATCTATGCAGTGAGGTCTTGAGGAACAGTATACGATCCCACACGCCGTCTCAGCACTATGGTGTCCTAACAACAGCGGAAGCTTACAATGCTACACCAGAGGAAAACGAGCGAGAAACACACACGAGCGCAATCAAACAGCTCAAGTATCAAGATACCGGGTTCAATCCACTCTGCAGTAGAGATCCCATAGCTTCTCAGCACCCTCATATGGTGAGTATGAAAGCTTCAATGACTCCGACTTTTACACGCAAAACACGGAGTTGCTGGTAGCAAAAAATTGATATACAAAACAAGAAATCCAATGCAGTACCACACCTTCTCAAAGCCGCACGCAACTCGACGACCATGGAAGCTCCAATCCCTTCGTCGCTGAAGAATAAAGAAGAGAGAATGCGCGAGAGAAAAAAGAGAGCGAGAGATAGCGAGAGAGAAGGGGTGGGGGGGGGGGGATGAGCGTTCGTAAGGCGTATGGATGAATGATAGTTACTAACTTCGTACTACTCGTCCATCATCCAAATTAGCCAATTAATTTAAACAAACGGATGAAACTCGGTAAGTCCGTCCAGCGATGATACCTTTTATCGTCCCCTGAATGTGCGGGTGGTGAGCTGGCGATCACCGTTATGAGGAATAATGGGTAGATGGATGAACTTGTCAATGTGGTTAAGATTGCATTTATCCTAGGGTAATGTTCTTCGCTACCTATTCAGTGTCAATAATCAGTAGTCAATAGTCAATTTTATAAGTAATTATAAGTAAAAGCAGTAAAACAAGATCAAAGCAGCTATTTTTGGTGTCGGGCTGCAGCCCACCTTCCCAGCCTGTACACGTGATGACCCGGATGGCGGCTCCAATTCAATTCTAGGGTAAGTGGTGCGTGGCAGCCCCGCACTGGCTAGAGGATGAGGGTGGATGACGTGGCCCCCACTACCACGGGCCACATGGGGGGTAGGCTTTCGGCAAAGCAGGTGGAGGGCAGGTCCAGTCTGACATTGGAAACGGTCTCTAGGTAAAAATAACTGAGAGGAGGGCAAGTAAATGGATTTAAGGAAACATCTCACAGTGGGGATTTTGCATCCAAGATATCCGAGCCCCAGCATGTCCTCCAGATGAATAGGCATCCAAATCTCATCCAACATGGATGAAATGTGATGAATAGGAGCTAGAGTAGGTTAACCTCATCCTCCAAAGGAAAAAAAAGTAAGAAAATAAGATTCTTTTTATTATTTCTTAAGTGGTCAGTGGCTCGGCAGTGTCCCAGAAAAAGCTCCACATTAAAATTTTAAAACATTACTTTTTTATTTTATTTTATTTTTTTATTGTTTATATTATTTTTATTTACGGTCAATAATCGCTTCTCATTTAACAATAATAGGGTCATGAATGCCTGCGCATGTGGCTGCGGCGGGCCCGCGTGTGGGAGAGGGGTCCGCCTTTACCGGGACCGGCCAGTCTGCTGCTGGGCAAGCTGGTCTGCTGGGGCCCACAAAACACGTGAGCTAGTCTGCTGGGCCCACAATATTCACATAAAGTTCTAGCGATGACGACCGAAAGAAGCTATTTTAGCATAGAGCAGGAATAGGGTGCCTTAGTGCCATGTCATTGTCGCCACGTTTTGTAGGCACGTCATCGTAGCCATGTCATCGTCGTCGTCAAAATTTTATATCTGCCCGGATTGCCCGCCCAAAAATCACAAAGCGCCAAGTTTTTTCGGAACGTGCCCGGATTGCCCGGTTCTTGAAGTTCTTGAACTGCAAGAGCTCTGCGTTTTCCACCATCGTTCACGTTGCAAGCTGCAAGCACTCAACTGTCTCGCTGCTCAATGCAAACCGTGGCTTTTCCCTCAACGATCTTTGATCGCGTGGAATATAATGTTGGTCGAACCCTCCTTGGGTGAAAGCGGAGCTGGCGACCTCTATACCTTGTCAAACATATTTTGCTTATGATTCTATTGTTGATGTACACCTTGGCGCTCAATGTCGGGAATCCAAAAGGTATTATCTTTGAGATTTCCAACTAAAACAGATGGAATTGCTACAAAATATTTTCAAATTATTTTTTAAGAAACCTGCTCTAGAGATCATTCATTTGAGTATTTGAGTATTTTGTCAGAGATTGGCGACAACAGTACTTTGGAGTCATGCAGGCTAGCAGGTTACACAGCCTATCACAGTCTATCACAACTTGACACAGCCCGACACAGCGCCTGGGAAACTAGATAGGGAGTGACCTCCCCGAGGGTGACATCGTCAAATCTGGAATTGTACCCGATGTCATTCTGAACACTGCCCTGCTGGACATGCATGTCAAATGTGAGTGCATCGGGGATGCAAAGGGAGTGTTCGACAGTATGGCTGAATGAGATGTGGTGTCGTGGAGTGCGATAATTGCAGGATATGCACAGCAAGGATAGGCTTTGGAGACCTATGAGCAATTGATGTGCGAAGGGGTGAAGCCCAACCACAACACATTTGTTTGTGTTTGCAATGCGTGTGCAAGCCTATGAGCTCTGGAAAAGGGGAGAGAGGTCCATGGTGACATCGTCAAAGCTGGATTCGTACCAGATGTCATCCTGAACACTGCCGTGGTGGACATGTATGCGAAATGTGGGTGCATTGAGGATGCAAAGGGAGTATTTGACAATGTGATTGAACGAAATGTGGTGTTGTGGAATGCGATGATCGCAGGATATGCCCAGCATGGTTGTCATAGGGAGGTCCTGCAACTATTTGAAGGAATGTAAAAGAACGGCTTGAAGCCAGACAGTATCACCTTTATCTGTGTTCTATCTGCATGCAGCCACACTGGCCTACTGAATGAAGGAAGACACTACTTCGATTCCCTGAGTCAAGATCATGGTGTTACTCCGACAGTAAAGCACTTTGGCTGCATGGTGGACCTTCTTGGACGTGCGGGACAACTGGATGAGGCAGTGGACCTGATTAATAAAATGTCAATCAATCCAAAGGTTGTGGTGTGGAAGGCCTTGCTTGGTGCTTGCAGAATCCATGGCAATGTGGAGATGGCTAAACGTGCAGCAACATCTATCCTCAAGTGGGATGAACAGGATGCCGCAACCTATGTGTTGCTATCAAACATCTATGCTGCAGCTGACAGGTGGGATGATACTGCAAAGGTGAGAAAAATGATGAAGGTTAGAGGGGTTAGAAAGGAGCCAGGTCGCTTCGGCATTGAGGTTGGCAACAGGGTGCACACCTTCGTTGTAGATGACAAGTTGCATCCCAAAATTAAGGAAATCCATGTTGACCTGAGAAGATTGTCTGGGCAGATGAAGGATGTGGGGTATGTGCCTGATACGCGCTTTGTATTGCATGATGTGGGGGAGGAAGAAAAGAAATTTTTTCTTTGCCACCACAATGAGAAGCTGGCCATTGGTTTTGGGCTAATCATCACGACCCCTACGATGCCTCTTCCTCCACTGAATTTACAATTGCTATCAAACATCTATGCTGCAGCTGGCAGGTAGGATCCATCTGAGCAGCAGAATGTTCTCTCTGCATTTTACTAGCGCCTAACAACAAGTTGTATGTCCCATCACATTTCACATGAGTTTGTTCTTCTTTGTACACCAATTTGACACATATAATAGTTTATATAGCTACCTGTTATGTGCTACCTCTCTTTCTCAAAAAGATGCGGAGAGGAAAGGGAGATTGTCAATGTCTAATGTGAGGGTGGCCTGAAGACAATATCCAATTTTCTGCTACAATGTCCGGGTATTCTCATCAGACTGAGCCTGAAGCACTGACCCTCTCTGAACTTGTTTCCAGTCTGTGACATAGGAGAGGGCATCATGGATAACCTCAAGGGTTTACCCACCCTCGGCACTAGACTGAAATCTAAACTCGGGGCAGGAAGCCTACCTTTGAACAACAAACAGATGCAGTGAGGAAAGAGGGATTGCAATTGCCCGTTGTGTGGGCAACCTGAAGACATAGGGATTGCATTATGGCCGGGCCCCCAGTCTGGGCGGAACAAGAGCAAACCTGACTCACTCCAGTAGCAATATCCATCAACATGACTCGAATATTCAGCAATGTGAGTAATACGAGCACACTTAAAACGGAAGTTGGGGGCTTAGGAAATAAGGTCCGCGTCACTGATAATGTTGCCTTGTCTGTACTTCTTAGTTCTTATAGATCAAAGTCCTTCAGAGCAGTCTAATCTAGGAAGCAGCGTCCGGGAAATAATTTCAGTTGAACCAGCCAATGGCCCCTCATTCTGAGAACCAACCGGCTAAGTGGGTTGGGGAGTCGGTTGCTTTCCCTTAATGGTAACTGCAATAGTCAATTTCCTATGTGAACATACTCGGTAAATTTCCGAAGGTTTCAATTTTCACTCGGAAATCCTCGGAATCAGTCGGCTAGCATGTAACTAGCTGCTGGTTCTCCCCGTTGGTTGCTAGGAAGATACTAACTGAAACTGGATAAAGAACCTGTATGGTAGTTTAGAGCAACTCTTACTTTGTGTAATTATGAAAAGAACATTATGAAGGCCAGCCTTGAGATCCTAGTAACGAATGAAGAAAGAAAGTAGGTGGGTCTCTTTTGAACATGTTCATGAAAGCTCATAGAACAAACTACCTTCGAAGAGAAATATCCATATCCACATCGGTACTTTTTATCAAGACAGATTTTGTTCAAAACAATAATATTTGTCACTGAGTTTATGTAGGCAACTATTTTCTTAAAGAATGTATCTTTGAATATACGGTCGTTATCTATTATATCAAAATGCTAATGTCCACCGTAAACAATAAAAACTTGGGCATGTGTATAACTTCAAATAATATGGAAAAAAAAAATGTTAATGCGGAGAGGCAGACAAAATAAACAATGTACTCCGGAACAAACATGCATTAAATAAAAGACCACCAAGATTTTTCATGAAACCGTGGCATTAAATAAAAGTCCAAACATACTATTTGAAATCTACACCAATTGCAAATAAAGGTGGAGAAAGATATCATATAAACAACATTCATAATCCAAATCCAAATCTGCTTGTTGTATCAAAATGAGCCACAATCATTACACCGATCAAATGAATCTTGAAATGAAATAGAGAGAAAAAAAATACAGAAACGGGAAAAATACAGAAAAATACAGAAAAGGGGTTCCACTCCCCCACACTTCGTGGGCATAGATAGAGGTAGCTGCATCAAACAATGAAATACAGAGATGTGACATACAGAGATGTAAGACCATGGGATTAACCCCCCCCCCCTTTTTGTACCAGTTGAACGTAGTTCTCAGAATTCGTCGCTAGTAGTGCGGAGCAACGCGAAGCCCTAGTATAAATCATTAGTTAATGCAAAGGTTTGTAGAAATTGGTGGGTAGTGTGGTGGTTAATAGCAATCAATAATAAACACAAGGTGTGGTGTTCATATCTTGAGAGGTTGTACTGCGGCAGTAATGTGTGTTATTAAATATACATTTTGTTGAAGGGTCTGCTAGAGGGTCCACCCATTGGGGCCATGTTATTAGAGGGTCAGATCTCGTGGATCCCATTTGGATGGCAGATATGGAGTTTTTAGTGGGGTAGGTGTGAGGCCCAAATTTGGCAAGTTGGGTTTTGGCGCTTTTAAGGCCCATATCTATTTACTTATTTATGTAAAAGGTGGTATATTTTATTTTATTTTTAGGAAGGTATATTTTCCATAAACAGCGGGAAAAAAACAAAAAACAAACAAAGACAGGGGAGTTGCAACACTAGTACTTAGATGAGCTCCTCTTCTTCATCTGAGATCAGTTCTGTAGTGAAATGGGTTACTGTTAGCCTTCTCTCTTTTGCAGGGCGGTTCCTTGTTGATGACTGAAAACTACTGGGGCGACAAGAGAAGATATGCATGGAAGGAAAGACAGATTTGTATTGCGCAGTCAGTATCAATACATGAGGATGCAAACTAACTTATCCACAAGCCCCTGCTTCGCATTATCAGACAAGGAGAAGATGTTCAAATCGGCCCTAGGAGTTAATAACTACAATGGCCCGTCTATCTTACCATCAGGGATGAAGCCCGAAATTGTTTGTTTTCAGATTGTATCAGTGGACAGGTCAAAACCAGCTCAGCAGAAAGATGCATTGATTACAGACTGGAGGGCTTCCTTGCCTTGCTCCATAGAAAGCAACTTTTTATCTCTGCTTCTGTCAACATCTACTTCAAGAGATCCAATTTGTGCATATCGAAGATGATACAGAGATGCTTGCATGTACAACCTTAAATCTCATTCACTCACCTGAGTCACAAAACCTGCACAAAATTTTGACTAAGCACAATGGAAATTGTGACTACAGACTTGCAACACTAGCCAGTCAATGAACAGCATGGTTGCACGATCTTGGGCGAGCAAACATACCCAAGCAGGACAACATTATGCTAAGGTTCACAAGGTCTCCCTCACAGCTAAGCATGCCGGTCCCTTCCCTTGTAACACAAGCTCTCAGCATCACCATGCACATATTGCCAAGGCGAAAGTGGATTGGATTGTTGTAGATGGTATGGGTGCCTCCTTGACAGCCCCGTATAGTGGGGGGTGACCATGGCAGGTGCATGTAATGTCCTCACTTCTGGCGTCATACTCCATTTTCGGGACTGCCTCATGCCACCAGCGCTGGCATCAGTACCCTGTCAGTCGGCAATGATATTCACAATGCCATCTGTGTAACATATGCTGCTCGTAAACCTTGTATGCTGTGCCAGCTTCCTTCACCTCTCTGCCGTCCAACATTGTGCAGCTGTGGCTTATAAACGGTGCCAGGCACTGTTGTACTACATGCCCTGCTATATCAGCCAGCAGCTCAACACAGGCAAACCTATTTCTCCTCTGCCTTGTAACCAAGCTGGGCCCAGGGATAACGTCTACAGTCCAGGCACATTAGTCTATTATGGTCCATCATCACCCCCCCCAATATTTCCCATTTCTCCAAACCTGATGATCCGGTGTTGGGTAAACAACCAGCAGAGACTAACACCACATTAGAATCCAGTGTCCTGGGTAACCCACCCATTCATGCATCCAGTGACAGTGCAATCCCGTTTCCATCATATTTACCTCAATCTTCAACATGAAGTTCAACTTGCTTCTCCAGCACCTACTGAAAGGATTTACGCACCTCTGCATCCATGGAAGGCCAACAGCATCCCCCATCTTCCCTACCATAACTTGAGAGCCCAATCTCCCGCGGACTCTTCAATCCTCATCCCATCCAATCTTATTCCCTCTCTTTCAATTCCACCACCTTCTTAGCACATTTAGTTGCCGCAGAATCATGTAGTACATGGACCAACGTGGAAAGATAGTCCAAAGCTGATGCTTCTTAGAAACAAAGACCTTATTGACATCTCCTTCCTTACTCTTCCTTCTTCTCATCTGGAAAAACACGCGCATCATAGCAGAGCATTCAGCGGCTAACACTCCCCTTCGCACCTCAATGTTGCGGTGGAAAGGATGGACAGGATATCGGGCACTTGGTTGGGTTCCTCCATTTGAAGGAGAGCTATCAACTGGGGCCCTTTCCAGCTCACCATAGGCTGAGGAATCTGGGAACAGACTGAAGCCACAAACAAGACAATGAACGAGTGAGAAACTGCAGGACACTCCAACAGTTCGTTTTCAGTGGGACCAGTGCTTTGCAGTACTCCACCAGGAGTGTTATCTAGTCCTTTAGAAAAAGGGGTCTTACTTTCTCTCCAGATTTTCTCATGAGCTCGATATCAGTTATCAGAGGGGTGCATGCAAGGTACAAACTTTTGTCTATTGGAAAGCTCTAGTAACCATGTTCCAGTGGGTATGATCAAAAAGTTTTGAACTGACAGTAGATTCCTTAAGATACAGGGAAGAGTGTATCCTACCCAGATAAAAGTAGCGAGTGGTGACTATATCCTCTAACCTGGTGAGTTGTAGGATGCATAAGCTCAGTGATGTACATACCTACAGACAATCTGTCATATAGACTTATCTCTAAGCTTACAACTCACTTGATCCAGCTGCCGTCGGCCCCAAGTAGTGAGTTAGGGGCTCCCCAGACGATCTGGCCAACACGAGCCTGCAATATGGCGCCTGCACACATTGGGCATGGCTCCAATGTCACATAGAGTGTTGCATCCTGGGCACAATCCCATTCCATGGCTCAGTTTCCTGATATTGATTATATGGTAGTAGCTCTGGTGGTCAGGATTCAAGCTAAGAGCACCAATGAGAAAGATATGTACATGCATGGCGCCTTTCCTGTAATTAACTAATTGAACTTGTATAAGCTAACCAATAGCAAACCTGAAAGACAGGAAGATGGAAGGGGTGGGACCAGGTATGAGCAACTATACCAGCAGTCGCCAGCTCCCGAGCTTGCCAGCCCCTCTGCGAATGCACAACATCTCTGCATGTGCTGTGGGATCTCCGTCTACCTCGACTCTGCACCCAACCCACAGACTTCTGATGTCTTTGGGAGAACGGATTGAGATGGGACTGGCCTTCAGCGTAAGTTCAAATTCACATACGCAGCCTCATATCTGGTACTACACAAGATTTCTCAATGGACAACGAGAACCACAATTAACAGGACTGATAGACTGACAGAAAAGAAGTGAGAGACAAACCGACCTCCTTGATCAGCCAGCCACTAACCGGTTGTGCGATCGAGCTATGACGGAACCACGATGAACAAGGACAGCACCCACTGGAACCTCCCCCACCTTCGCAGCCTTACCAGCCTCGCTCAAGGCTTCTCTCATAAACATTTCATCGTCGAGACAACCTTCTTCATGTCCTGATTGATTCTTTCTTTGATGAATACTCCCCATTGCAATGCCATCTTTTAGCTGCACATTCTCCGTCTTCTTCCACTTTCTGTTCGGGTTTTTCCCAACTCGGAACTTGGGTTGTACAGAGCCATCATCCATGGTTAATTCTTGTCTCTCCCTTGTAAACTCTGCATCCGAACCCATAATCATTCGCCTGTCCTGTTTGTGTTTGTATACACACTCGACCTCCTCTTCGTCTCCCTCCCTTTCATTGATCAGTTTACTCCTAAACCTTGTGCTAATCTCTCCCTTTTCTTCAAACCCCTCCCCACTAGGCTCATGATACAGAGCCAATCCTGAGATGGCAGACAACCGCGAATTAAATTTGGGGGTATGGAGGGGACACAATGCAAATCGTGGAAGTACAGTAGGTAGGAAACAGGGTGGAATTCTCGATATGGCTAGCATCACATAACTAGAACCACAATCCAGTGAGATATTCTGGGACCGCATCCAAGATTTGCTCAAAAAGACACTCATGGGTGCAGTGAAAAGAGAAAGGGACACAAGGTTCACATGAAAGAATGAACGAATCGTGAGACTCGTAGAGAGGTGTCTCCTTAGTTTTGAGATCACGATGATGCTGGCAGCGCCGTAGCACAGTGCACAATGTACTATCGAATCCAGACGCTTGATTCTCGAGCCGCTACTAAGTAGTTGGTGTCATGACTAGACGTCGAAGTCCTCACAGCACATTGTACACTGACGGAGCTGGAACAGGGCATCCAAATCCCCGGGTGTTGTCTTCCGACCTATCGAACGATTGAGAGTCGAAGGCAAAGGGTTGGGGTTAGGCCTTTAAGGCCGTGGATTGCCCACTGAACAAGCGAGGGGAAGAGAGCCCTAGAAAGAGAATTTTTCACAAGCTGGCGACTTTCCCAGTGGATATGAACTCACGAGCGGTAATGCTGTAATACTGCTTTTGCTATTTGAAGATAGAGAGCGAGAGGATAGAAACAGAGAATTGCTTAGCCTCAGATTCTCCTGTACAGAGGATGCGCCATTCAAACCTAACACCAGCATCTTAGGTGCACCAGTTGATGCAGGAAATTTGTGAAGGGATCATCCAGACATAGACAGTCACATGCCATTTAAGCAATGGGTGATAGTACGGAAAGAAATTCATATCTATCAGAGCTCTGAAGTGGGCAAGAGGATGCAAATCTTCGGTCAGCCACAGACAGTCCTACCTCCAATTATCGAGGAAACAGCCCACTGCAAGTTAACCAACCACAAATACTGGCAAAGTCTATCTGTTCATCACAGAAAAAAAATTATTGATTAAAGTGGTACCAGCAGAACTGCTGCCACAAGCTAAACAGAAGACTGGCATTGGTTATAGAAAAAATGATTGTGTTTGCCAGTAGCCCTGGTCAACACCAGCTCAAAGGAAGCACTGGCATTGACTACAGACCGGAGGGCTTCCTTTTGTTGCAGCATCGCAGTTCCTTTTGTTGCAGCATACAAAGTAACACTTTATACCTCTGCTTCTGTCCACATCTACTTCCAAGAGATCCACTTCAAGTTCCCATATCAAAGCATATACAGAGATCCTTGCATGGAAATCTCAAATCTGATTAACTAGCCATGAATAAACCTGCACAGCCATCAACACTTTGACTAAAGCCAAGTACATCATGACTACAGACTCACCATGCTGGCCGATCAATGAGCAGCATGGTTGCACAATGTCGGGTGCATAAAAATGCACAACCTAGACCACAATATTCTAAGCATGCTGGTCCCTTCCCCTTCTAATAGGAGCTCTGTGCACCATCATGCCATAAAATGAGCTGGCAAGCCTAAAAGTGGATTGCCTTGTCATAGGTCGCCATTGCAGCCTCCTTGACAGCCTCGCTCAGTGTGGGGTGACCGTGGCAAGTGCGTGCAATATCCTCGCTGCTGGCACCATACTCCATTGCGATGCAAGCCTCATGAATTATCTCACCAGCACTTGGCCCCATAATGTGCACGCCCAGCACCCTGTCAGTCTCCTTATCGGCAATAATCTTCACCATCCCATCTGCATCATCTATGGTGCGTGCACGACTGTTTGCCATGAAGGGAAACTTGCCAACCTTGTATGCTATGCCAGATGCCTTCACCTGCTCCTCTGTCTTACCAACACTGGCCACCTCTGGGTGAGTGTACACGACACCAGGCACGGTGTCGTAATTGACATGGCCTGCCTTACCAGCCAGCAGCTCAACACAGGCAAACCCATCCTCCTCCGCCTTGTGTGCAAGCATCGGCCCGGGGATAACATCTCCAATTGCATACACTCCAGGCACATTAGTCTGGAAATTATGATCCACTTCCACCCGCCCAAATTTATCGATCTTTACTCCCAATTCCTCCAAACCCAACCCTTTGATATTGGGTATCCGACCAGCCGCAACTAAAACCACATTAGCATCCAGTGTGCTGGGAGAGCCACCCGTTGCTGCGTCCAATGACAGATTAATCGTCTTTCCATTGTCTTCTGCTTTCACGACCTTGGTCTTCAACATGAATTTCATCTTTTGCTTCTCCAGCACCCGCTGAAAGGATTTCCGCACCTCTGCATCCATAGAAGGCACAATGACATCCCCAAACTCCACTACCGTTACTTGAGAACCCAGCCTTCCCCAGACTGACCCCATCTCCAGCCCTATGTAGCCGCCTCCCACGACCACCAGCTTTTCAGGCACTTCTTTCAGGGCAATAGCACCCGTAGATGAAACAATTTTCTTTTCGTCAATAGTAATGCCCGGCAGGTTCTTGACCTCGGAGCCAGTAGCAATGAGGATGTGCTTGGCATGCACTGTCTGCGTGCCGCCGTCGAGCAGCTCCACAGACACCTCATTGGGTTTGACAATTTTGCCCATGCCCTTCACATACGTCACCTTATTCTTTTTGAACAACCCCTCGATTCCCTTGGTTAATCCAGATACTGCTCCATCTTTCTGTGCCATCATTGTGGGTAGGTCAATCTCAACGCTCCCAAACTTCACTCCATGGTTGGC
The DNA here is from genome assembly GCA_030704615.1 of Takakia lepidozioides. Classification (NCBI taxonomy): domain Eukaryota; kingdom Viridiplantae; phylum Streptophyta; class Takakiopsida; order Takakiales; family Takakiaceae; genus Takakia; species Takakia lepidozioides. Next base: position 55,255,410 of record CM060732.1, read on the forward strand.
AAAATGATGCTGCGCTTCGTAGTACATATGTGATGACTGCAGCAGGGCCTACACCCCAAGCAACCCCGACAGATCATATATGAGAGAAACATTCCAACCAAGAAATCCTGACTTTCACTTACTGACAAAGCACCAAGCAAATACGAACAAATGTAACCACGATGAAGCACATGGAGCGATGTGATTTACCCATCTGCCCACGAGAAGAAAGACCTACCTTTGAAGGTATGCAACCAACGTTGAGGCAAGTGCCACCCAGAGACCCTCGCTTCTCAATGCAGACGGTCTTGAAGCCTAGCTGGGCGGCTTTGATGGCCGCCACATATCCACCAGGCCCGCCTCCAACCACCACCACATCCACATCAGAAGCAGCGCCAGCAGCAAACCCACGCTGCCCCACTCTCCATACACCCCAGCTCCTGCATACCTGACGCACAAGTCTCCCTGACTTGGCCGGGGCAGCCATAGCCCCCTGCCTCTATCTGTTTCTTGCCACTCTATCAAAGTACAAGTCCCACTTACGAAATCAATCCACCGCTTCGTTTCCGATCGATGTGACCAACATTCTCAGGCCACACTCCTCTCCATCTATCTATCTCCCTCACCCCTCTCCTCTTTCTCCCTGGCTAGCAAAGCTTGAACACCCACAGCCCCATCTCTGGCTGATCTCTGCTGCTAACTTAAACTGCATTTCCCATTCCCCTGCCAAACACACAACTTATTAGATTTCCTGCCACAATTTTCAAGTCTGCAGTCTGTACCCAACAAGGGGGAGACACCCACCAAGCACCTACAGTGAACAGGGCCCCACCAACTGAAACCGGGGCTGCTGCAAGCCACTGATAGATAGAATGCTCTTTCCCAGGTTCCTGCATGTCAGAAAGAACCCAAGAGTTTTCGGAACGGAAGGAAGGATGGATGGCACATTCCTGCTCCTCACATTTGACCTACTTTGCTAACTTTCTAGCCTATCACAGTGCCTTCAAACCCTATTGTGGTGTACCACTATAGAGCTCTAGTGCACCACAATAGCTGTCATGCACCACAATGGTTTATCCTTTCATGCTTTGGTTTTTCTTTAGGGGACGGAGGCCCTCTAATAGAGCTTTGTATGTCTCTCTCAAAGAAGATTTCCTCCCAACATGACATGATCCCATTTAGGTTGTTCTTTTTCCCCTAAGAACATGCCCTTATGGAGTGGGAAATTAAAATCATTTGTGAGCCATACAAGAGACTCAACCCCGGACCGAAGGCCACATAATACCATACATGATAATGTAGCAGGATTTGAAATCCATTTTGGCTTGTCTCAAATAAGGTGAGATTCCCTGCTATCGCACCCATGCCGGACCTACACACATCTGTTACAATAACACATCCAAGGATCCCACACCTACACAAATTCCTACATATTCAAGTAGGTATAGTGTTGGACTGGTATGCAACTAGGATGTCGTTGAGCCACATGTCAAACACCATAAGAGTATACATGGCATACTCAGATTTGGATACCATGGTGGTATCAATATTAATACATTATTGGTGTGGTGTTTTACAGGTATCAGTAGCAATAGTATTTAGAAACTGATACCAGGGTATTATCAATACTCATCTTGTATCAAACAAATTCATGATATGGTAATATTGAAAGGCCCACTTCTCGTATAAATGTGTACAAGCATGCTTCTCATTGAATTTGAAGGCTAGACGGTACAATCACAGATCACACCCCCAAGACCTGATTTCTATTTTGCTTATTGAAAGGTGCATCCATATTGTGGATAATGCATATTGCGTCGTCGATATTGATACCTAGCTTTTTCTCACAAAAATGGATCTGGTACAGGTATCACATACCAGATTTTCAACCATCTACCAGACTGGTAGGCTATCGTCCACAATATTAGGAAGTAGATACCAGGGCAATACGGGTATATGCTAGGTAGTGGCCTGAGGTGATACCATATTGGTCTGGTACTTCATACCAGTGTACATACAAGCATTGATACCAGTTTCCTATCGGTACACCACTCCAACTTGGTATCTTCCCCCTCCCCCACATAATGCATGCCATGTCCAACCACTTTTGGACTTATTCGATAGTTACTGATGCCAAATCAAACAAGCCACAAACCATTGAAGCAACAATTTTGACAAGCTGTCACGTGGCTTATACTTAAAAGCTTTTTAGACCAATCATGGCCAACAAACACTACATACATTGGTAATCAAAGAAGAAATTTATTTTGACCTTCATTATACCCTATAAACAACATTGTATACTATGTCGTGTCCCCTCTGCGTCCAACCCCCCAAATAGACACCTGGCCCCACCTTCTTCTCCAATGTAGCCACCCCATAATACACGAGCGCTTTGCATTACCCGCCAGTATCAAGGATTCAGACATCTCCTCAAACGTTTCTGTCACATAAATCTAGATGCTTCAACCTCATCAATGTAGGAACGTTCCAAGGCCGACCGCCGGACCACATGATTCCATCATGGCTCCTACCGTGCATATGTCGGGCGCACCCAATTGATGACATAGAGGAGTCTCAGTGTATGGATGGAGATCATGGTACACAAGCACGGCCTCCGACAGGTGTTGCGTCTGCTAAGAAAGGAAGAAGAAAGGGGGTCAAGGTTTGAAATCAGGGAAGCAATCTGCAATAGGTGCACCCCAAGTGAAAGTGGGGGACCCAATTGGACAGAACAAGAGGCACTTATCCTCATTGAGCATAAGCCTCTCTTACGTACAATATGTGGATCCAATGACAGAAAGTAAATATTGATATATTTGTTGTGTTTGTTGGGGAGGTTAGAAAATGCATTATTTTCCAGTCATCCCGCGCTTGAAAGCACAATTTCGGAGTCCATCATTTGCCCAACTCATGAAGTGGCATGCGGAGCATCGGAGCCCTCCCGGAAAGATGTGCGGCCCTCACGATTCGCCGGCATGGAAACACACCGAGGAACAATGGCCTTTTTTGAAGGACGATCCAAGACATGTTTGGCTGGGCTTCTCCGCGGATGGTGTAAATCCACATTCAGTCCAGTCAAGTAGCCATTCAACATGGCCCGTGACTTCGGTTAACTACAACATCCCTCCTTATCTTGCTATCAAGAAGGGTCATCATGTTGGCTGCCATTGTGCCAGGTGAAGAACACAACTCTTTTTTGTTGCTTTATGATGTACGTGGTAGTACAATGTCGGATATATATGGAACTAAGAATATCATTTGTTCTGTTTGAATTTGAAATGATCTTATATATATTGCAAATAATTTGTGTTGTAGGAAAAAAAAAAAAAACTTGCGAATATGGATGTGTATCTGCGTCCATTGGTTGACGAACTCAATATATTATGGCTTGCTGGCTGTATGGCGCACACAGATTTTAGAGGTCGTGACATCAACCAAATCACAAACAAATGGGACACGCTGATTAAAGAATTCAAAAAGCTCAAAGACTACCTTAACTCAATCAGGAGCTGTGAAATGGTGGGGTTATCCAAAATTGAAAAGAATGAGTTGTCCAAGCAGCGGAAGTTACCATTAGAATTCACACATGCAATGTACGTAACCATGGAGCCCTGGTATGGGCAAAGAACCATATTTAGCACAACGATAAATGTCATAGACACTGACAAACGGCCTGGTGCTATACATATGTGCTATGGGAGAACTGCAGCTGGAGCATCGATACATTCGAGTGCACCTTCTCCCAATGCGTCTGTTGGCAAGGCTAATGCAACTTCCCCTCTGAACACTTCGGCAGGTGCTAACACTCCTAGGCCTTCAGGCACTGGCACAGATTCCTCTTAGACTGTAGCAACACCTCCATATGTTCTCACTCTAGGAGACAACACTTCTGGCTCAACTGGAAGAAAACGCAAACAATCAGGTAACAATCAGGTACCGATAGCATATGTGACTTTGTAAAAGACTTCAATAATGACTATCTATACAAGGCTGAGATGCAGGAGGCTGACAAGAAAGTGAGGAGGAATAGCATTCTCACTCTGGAGCAGGAGCGTGAGGCCAAACTTCGATTGAAGGACAATGCCACATCAAACATGGAGGAACGTCTATACGAGCTGGTCCAGAAAACACAAAACTCAGGGCACATGACATCAGCTTTGTTAATGATGGTTTCCTCCATATATGGAATCTCTCCCCAGGTGCACCAATACATCACAACCTGTATCATGTTTATAATTATGTCTTTATGCTTCTGTAATCCCCTATCTATGCTGGTCCCCCAGTTATATGGGTTCTTCTACAATTAAACCTTGCATTCTGTACTCTCACCAGATATTCCAGTATGACCTCTCGGTTCTGCCCTCAAGTAATTGTCTTTCTTTTGTTATTGTAGCCATACCTCGTGGCATTTCTGGTGGTGCAGCATATGCCTCCACATTGTCAGCCATTACTATATTAGTTGGAGCCATTTGACACTCCACTAGAATTTCATCCAAACTTTTATCCTTGCTAGCCAATAGTATATTATGCAATATGCAATAACAATGTATAACTTGCGGTAGAAATTACTCCAGACTTGCCAATCCTGTCTTTGTTCCAATCTCCTTGAAACGGCCCTTAAGAATACCGAAGGCCCTTTCTATGGCCATCTTAGTTGCAGAGTGCTTTCTATTGAACCACAATTCTTCTAGGCTCAACGAGTGTGCAAGTATGGCCATGCATGAGTTTGTATAGGGTGACAACTACCTTCTTTTCAACATTTATTGGCTCCCTCCACTTTGTGTGTTGCCCTTGCACATACGGCCACAAGTGATCATCACAAAGTTTCTCAAATGTCCTACGTCGCATCCTCACAATATCAAACCACATTTCTTGGGTAGACACATCGAATAAAAATGTGTCAAACCAACAAGTTTGACCTGGGTTTATCATACCACAGATTGTTCAATATGTTCAAGTGCCAAGCCATAAGATCCAACACTGTTTTGTGATGAGGCACTCCTTCTATTTCACCATCCTCATCTCATTTGTATATAGCTTGTTTGGTCATAAGATCTTGCTCCTCATCACAGTCTCTTTTTCTTTTTCTGTCAGCATGAGACATACCAGATTGGCTGTTGTTAGAGCCGACTAGTGTAATGTTTAAGGCTGCCAACACCATGTCTACCATGGAAAAAAAATAGAGACAAGTTTTGTAGGAGCTGGGGTAATGATCATCTGAAGGCAATTGTTGTGTTGTGGACTAGGGGACTTGTTGGAGATGTTAGCAGGGGCCCAACCATGGGAGCCAGCTCAGGACACTGGGAGCATTTGCAGGTGGCCATTCAAGAGGCATGGGTGGTGACCATGGAGGAGAAATGTGTGGGGGCAATTCTCGAGGAATGGCAGGGCGTTCTTCTGGCAACATGTTTACACTAGTAGATCGTAGACAGAAGGCACCTGTTAAGGTGGGTAGTGACAGTGACGAAGAAGGATGAACAAGTGTTGTCCAGGTAGAGGCTGGGGATGCACATCTCCCTAGTGCTGCAATTGAACCAGTTACAGTTAGTATCATGAGGTGAAGGAGCAGAATAGGCGCTCATTTTGGAAGTCATAGCAACCCGGACATCATTTCCACCATACAGATGTTTGTGAATAACATCATATGAATGCCATTCAGGATTATAAAAAGATGCATAGTTTTTTTCATGTGAGTTTGATCTCCCTTGTATTTTCCTTAGGATTGTCATTTATGGTGGGTTCAATCCAGCCTTGGTGTCCAAAGGTGTCCACCTTTCTAGCGGACGGCAGTAACCCTTCGGGATGAAGAGACACCATAATGTACGGTTCCTTCGGGAGGCGTCAAATATTATTATTATTATGTTTGAGGCATGCAATCGTGATAGTACCAACACAACCGTTACCATCCCTTACTATTCAAATTATAGAGTTCACATTTTGCCATGATAGATATGATCCACATCAATCCATTCAATATAGACAGGCCAAATATGAACCCTTGGAACTGCACATAGCCACAACGTCCACATCCTTAAAGAAAACCTCAAACTACCCCTTAAGCACAACCCCCTAGTCCTACGCACCATGCATTTTATAGATATCACTTCGCTCACATCCCTTATTCTCAACAAACGCAAGATTGAAAGTGGTCAGCTAGCCACGGTGTGACTGTCCCGGTTCTGATAGAGCTTACCCCTGAAAAGGAGCTGTACTCACATCGGGAAAATCCTCTTATGTGGCATCATACATATATACACATATATAACAACACATCTATCACCTAATAGAAAAATGGAGGCGTGAGCACAAAAACATGGTAATAGGGTCCCAATGTTTTTACGGAAATTGTATAGGCTCAAACACTTCGAAAACTTTAGGCTTGCAGGCAGTTACAATATACTCATAATTTAAATGATAAATATAATAATATTATATAACGGGGCTATGGTGGTAAGCCGTGCCACTCGTGTATTAACATGTGGGTCTGGTGTTCAACCCTTGTCATTTGTCTCTTTGCATTTGAGCTGGGGCTTTGCCCATGTAATGCCTCCATGGCTTAGACGAGGGGTTTATTTTTCCCTCAAAGCCCAGTTGTTAGGGCTCGTATTTCCTGGGACACAAAAATAATAATGTTAATTAATAATTAATATCATAACCTAAATGATATTCTTTAAAAAAAAAATTAATCAATTGGGAAACGTATTTGTAATTATTGGAAAAATAATAATTATTAAGTTTTATTTGCTAGAGTTTTACCTTATATTATATTTCTTGGTTTTTTTTTGTTTGTCTGTTGTTAGGAGGAGGCCCCACTGGATGTGGAGTGGCATTGGATGCGACCACACGGCAGTGTTCATTTTTGAAGGGCACCTTAGACTTGCATATGCAAGTTTCCTAAAAAATTTGCCCTTCATGTTGAAGGGATGTAATTTTGTCAGCCCTTCAATTTTTTTGGGCGGCCATTCGGCGAGCATGCATCTAACATAAAAATAATTTTGCTGCACAATACACATGAAATGAAAGTCTTTTCACATTCCACAAGTCCATATATGATAAAAAAAATTATGAGAGAAATTCAATCTAAATCTATTTCCAATGGAACAGCTCTAGGGTTTTTCATGCCACTCCAAATCTCAAAAAATGGCAGTCCAATCCATGGCCTCCACTTCGAGCCCCATAAAGAGAGGGGCTCAATCTCTGGTCTATGGTGTATGTGTGTGTGTCTCTCTCTCAGTATCAGATATCCTAAGTTAATCGACTAGGCTAAGTCCTAGCAAAAGAGATTCTCAAGGATCTGAATCTAACCCCGCAAGTCTTAACCCTGCTAGATAACTCTGACTTAGAGGCTGCAGTGTCTAAAGCCATGTCTGTTGCCAGGAAATTGTTTGATGACATGAAGTTAGGCAGAAAACTTCCCTGAACTTGTTGTGACACGGGACAGTGCATCCTCAACTTCAATCTATTTCTAGTTCAATTTTTGTTTTTTTTTTAAAATAGAAAGGGGGGGGAGCCCTTTAAATCATATTAACTAGGTAGCCTCTGCTATTGGCCCAAGTGTCTAGTGTCATCTATGTCCAAGTGCAATCCCCTATGTATCCAGAGACCCCCTGTTTGGAAGATCTAGGGTAGCCTGTGCCATTGGCCCATGTGTGAAGAATTGAAATCTAAGCCCAAGTGCAGTCTCCTATGTATCCATGTCCGTCTCCCATGTAGACGCCCAAGTGCGACCTCCAGTGTCCAATTGTCACCTATATTGTCCAAGTGCAAGACAACCAGCATATAGCCCAGTGGTAATGGGCACATACCACGTTGGATGTGGTTGTGGGTTCAAACCATGGTCTGGTGTATTATGAAGGTGTCCACCTTCCAGCTAGAAGGCAGTAGCCCTTGTGGTGAAGAGACACCATAATTTACGCTCCCTTCGGGAGGCATATATAATATATATATATTCCAAGTGCAATCCAAAAGCCCACTTTGCTATTTTTGCAATCTCCCGTGTCGAGTGATATATTGATATATCTACTTTGTTATTTTTCGCGAATTTCCAGCGACCAAAAGTACTTGAAATTCCAAATCTCCCACATGAAGGGCCAATCATTGCTCTAGGAAAGCTCACTTGCTATTTTTCCCAAATTTCCAGAGACCAAAAGTACTTGAAATTCCATATCTCCCACACCGCGGGTCCAAAAATCATGAGACCAAGCCGGTGCACCCCTCCTCATCAACAGCACCAAGCACCGAGGCTGGGGTCATGCGGTTTTGGAGATCTCAACGACGCTACAGAACAAAACAAACAAACAGGCTTCCTTCAGATATTGATAAAGGATTCTAGAAAAAATAACTAAACAAAGGCCATAAGGCTTACATCTTTGAGGGATTGGGTAACACCCTTACCAGCCACCAATGGCAAGCTTAAATCACCTAGTTCCAAGAACTACCACCTAGAGCCCTGAGGAAATCAGAAATCTAAGCTCCAGGAATTACTAACTAAGTAGAGAAGGCAGGCCCAACAAGCAGGGCCAACCAATGAACATAGAACTAAGAGCAGAAAGAGAGTGCAGACTACCTAAAACCTGGGCTGAACAACCATAAGCAACACGATAAGCTTCAGCCCGCTGCACAGCCGGAGCTAGCGTAAATGAGAGCCTCTTCCCTTTGCAGGTACTGCCCCCTTTTAGGGGTGGGCTCTATCAGAGCCACAACCAGTTACATAGTGGCAAGTTGGCCACTTTCAATCTTTCTTTTGTTGAGGATTAAGGCTGTAAGTGACATAATTGTTGTGAAGTATAGGGTGTGTAGGAGTGGTGTGGTGTATTTTAACGAAAGTTTGAGGTTTTCTTTGAGAATTTGAGTATTGTAGCAATGTGCTCCCCCTCTGACACCAATGGTAATAATAGTCAAAGGGGCAGTGTTCCAATATCCATGGTGACGAAGGGCTAAGATGAGCAGTTCATATTTTTAACGTTTATACATAATTGATTCATTAGGGTCTCTATCATGACAAAATGTAAATTCTATTATATGAATGGTGAGGGAGGGGTGTGGATCTGTTGGTATTGTTGATAAAAGAGGTAGTCCATGAATAAGTAGAATATCAGGGCATAATCTTGCTAGACAACGACATGGGATATAGAGACATGTGTAGGGTAGAAGCCATGGAGGTATTGTGTGGTCCGGTGGTCTACCTTGAAACGTACCTGCATTGATGAGGTTAAGCCGTCTGGATTTAGGATGTGACAGCAGAAGTTTGTGAAGATGCCAAACTCCTTGGTTATGTCTGGTTATCTGTAATCCATGGAGTATGGGGTGCTTACAATGAAGAAGTAGGTGTGGCCAAGTGTCAACTTTGGGGGGCTGTGCGTGGCATAATGTGCAACAATGCTTGTTAGGGTATAATAAAGGCCAGAATAGATTTCTTCTTTGATTATCCATGTATTGGTCATATCGAAATCGTAGTGTTTGTCTGATTTGGCGTCACACGGACTAAGGACTTAGAGAGTTTGCCATAGCCATACAGTCCACACATTTCGCTGCTAGCAGTACATGGTGCAGTGCATGTAGGCCCACGCAATGGCAATGGAATTTGGCACATTGGCAAAACTGCAATAGCCCTTGGAATTTGGAACCTCCAATGGCTATTGCAACTTGGGTAATAGATGGGTTTAAGCACTTACAAGTACCTTCATTATTAAGCACTTGTACCTTGAGATTTGAAGTTTGAACACTTGACTCTTGAGGCTTGAACCCTTCAATATATATATATATAAAAGAAAAGGGGAAAGAGGCCCTGACAAATTTTATATAAAAATGAGAAGGATACATGAAGAAAAAATAACCTCCGGGGAGCCGTGAAGGCATGGGAACAAGGGGAACAACCCGGGGACAAACAAATAGCACTAGGGAAGAGGGAGAGGAGACTGGACAACACTGAGCCCAAGCAAGGGGACTCTTGATCACAAGAGTAGAACACTAATGGGATCAAAGCCGGAGCAAACCAAATACCAAGAGCCGAGGGGAAATGATTCTTAGGAACTAAACTACCTTACTAGCCAGGCACTCATTAGACCTGAGAAACTAATACTAATACTAAACTTAGACTTTCATTTGCAAGTTTTGTTTTTCTTAGCCCTTCATGATGAAAGGTCCAGATTTTATCTAGCCTTTTTTTTGAAGGGCCTTGATTTTTTTGCCCTTCATATGGAGCATTTTTGCAAGTTGAAGGGCGTTGCAGTCTTCAAAAAAAATAAACATTGCCACACGGGGCTTGCAAGTTGGGTTCGTGGAGCGTGACGATTTCGCTGCTGGGACTTCTTCCCCCGATCAACTAAGCTAGTCCATGGAGGCATGCTCTCTCTTTCTCTCCATCTCGGCCCTTTCAATAAAATCAAGGTTTTTTCTTTCCTCTGCACCAAGAAACCTGGATGACAGAATTGGCAACAGGAAAAGAATTCCGACAGCCAGACCTGCCTTCTTAGTCTAGTCAAACCACAGGAAAGTGGTAAAGCACTAACTCCTCTCTCCTCTCCCCCATATTCTTGTGCTGTTAATTGGGTTAGTGTTTCTAAGGAGAAGCCAAGGGGAACTCCCAGGACTTCCTCATCACCACAAATCTTATCTAGACCTCTCTCGCTCACATGAGGTACTACTTGTTTTTCTACTATGTCCCATGGACTCTCGGTCCACCTGGGAATAATTATATATATATATATATATATATATATATTAATTATCTATCTCTTTCTCTCTTTCTCTCCCTATTCCTGCCAAACCCACCCCCCCCCCTCTCTGTTTTTTTTTTTTTTTTTTTTTTTTTTTCTCGTTTTCTGACCTCTTCGCTTTGCCTCCTCGTTCCGCTCTCTCTCTGACGCGCGCGGCGCCCACTCACGCGCGTAGGCGCCCCAACCCTCTCCACCATGTCCTTGTCCAAACGGCAACGGACTGAGGACGAAGATGGGGTCTCACCCTCGCTCTTACTCCTCTACTCCTTCATCCTGCCCCGAGCTCTCAGCATACCTCTCCGTTGCGCCAATATTCCACTAGGAGTGCAAGCATTCAAATCCTACGAGAGCAGGTTGCCATCCTGCAATCCCGTTGCGTCTCAGAAGAGACTCTGTAGAACTTACTCGCAGCCCTCTCGCAGCCAAAGATAGGGACGTGGAGAATATATGGGCGGAGGTGGATGTCTTGTGAGCTTCCCTTCTAGAGAGCAACACCAAAGTGGAAGGCCTATTGAAACAGCTCGATTCTACAACAACCACTGCACGTCTCTCTAAATTGGAAGGGGAAGTGAGGGCCCTTACAGAGAAGGACACTTCAAGTACCCTCACAACAAGTATCCACTAGCAGGTGGAAACTCTTTCTAAGGAGCTCGAATCCCACAGGGCTGCGACATCGTCTATGGCTCAAGAGCTCCATGCTCATAAGGCGGAGGCTTCTACTTGGGCTAGCATAGTCAAGGGAAGCACTGGACCATCCAGCAGCAGCTCCCGCACTTTGGAAGAGACAGTCTCAGCTACCTTTCGAGAGGAACAACAACGGGCTTTCAAAGCCCTTAACATTCGGGTCACTGGGAAGCTTGGGACCCTTGCAGAGGGTGACCCCCTTGAAGCGGCAACCACCCTCATCCAGCAAGATCGGGCTCTACCACGGGGAGCAAGTGGCATTGAACGGGCTTGGCATGCAGGAACTTCAGAACACAAAGTCTTGTTCATCAGATTTAGGGACAAGGCTGCTCGTGAGAGGGTTCTACGTCAGAGGCCTCACTTGAGAGGCCACGGCATGTACCTCAATGACGACTGGACCCCCATGCAATACAATGTCATGCGGGCTTAACTCGCATAGGTTAAGCAGGCTCGGGCACAGGGACACTACGTGGTGTTCCGAGATGGCAGAGTCATCATTCGAGAACAAGAACGTCGCCCCTCTAACTCTAAATAGGGGTTGGGGCCCCATGAGACCAAATCACTAGGCTCATGGAATTGCAATGGTTCTTTGTGGAGCCATCCTCAAGGGCTTCTCGACATCCTCTCCAAGTGTGATATTATCTTTCTCTTGGAAACACATGCATATGAAGGAAAAGACCCTCCCTCGATTCTTGGGTATACCTTTCAGTAAGTGACTCGTCCACGCACAGGACTCAAAGGCTCTAGTGGAGTAACTTGTTACTATGCTGACTGGCTTCTCCCACATATCTCCTTCCCATACAAAGACCCATTGGCAAGGTACATTTGGTGTCAGATCAAAGGCTACCATCACCAACCAAACATTCTATTGGCAGGATGTTACTTTGTCCCGGCTGCATCTCCACACAGTGGCCTCCACATGCGAACCGATTCACCTTATGTTCCACTGGAAGAGGATATAGCCCGTCTCCGTACCCCACACACAGACATATTCTTGGTTGGCGACTTCAACGCCTGTACAGGTTCTCTACAGGCTCCAACCTTCGACCCCACGGACCCTCAACACATCCAACACTCACATGGGACCCTGGAGAGGCAATGTCTGGACATCTCTAGCGAAATCACAAGCTATGGTCACCATCTACTTAAGTTTTGCGAGATTCAGGGACTTGTCATCTACAATGGCACGACCACTTTCAAGTCCTTGAGCCAGTTCACCTGCCACACGTACAAAGGACTAAGCGTGGTTGACTATCTCTTGGGGAGCCCCAACACAATTGATAGAGTTAGCTCTCTCTACATCACGAGGTACCCAGATTCTTATCACTCTTGCCTTTCCTTTGTATTTCCTTCCACCTCTCTCCCATCAGGGGGGGTTCCTCCGCTTCTCTCCCTTCACACCCTCGTATCCACTTCAATACCCCCTTCTCTCACTTACACGACATTGATTATGAAACCTACCTAGCTTCAATCCTCCCCTCCATCTTCGCTCAACGATCTACTGATGACAAGGCTACCTATCTAACACACGCTCTATGGGACTCAGCCCTGCTTTCCTTTTCAGTCACCCTCCCATCTACGTCCTCACCCCTCTCCACTCGTAGACAACACCTTTCTATGACGAAGAATGCAAAGTGGCTAGACGTCACATCAAATCTCTACTCCTAGATATCCATTCCTCTCCACATTCCAAAAACCTCGCTCTCAAGTACTATAAGTCCCTCATTAGATCCAAAAAGAGAGCCTACACTCTCAAGCTCCAATCTTCTTTCCTTGCAAAAGTCAGATTTTCTCCTCGTTCTTTTTGGTCCCTCCTTAAACCTCACAGAGACCTACCTGCGATCACTGACATTTACGTCTGGCATGAGTATGCCCAGTCATTGTATCATTCCCCAAACCAAACTCCCTCTCCCATAACGTCTAAACCCCTACACTTCTCTCTCTTTACTACAACCAACGTCAGCAAGGCAATCAAGAAGCTGCAAAATGGCAGGGCATTGGATATTTCAGGGCTACAAGGTGAATTCATCAAGCACGCAACACCCACTTTGGCCCTGTTTCTAGCTTACCTCTTCAATGAGGCAGTTGAACATGGATTTCCAACAGAGTGGACAAAGAGCATCATCCATCCCCTCTTCAAGAGCGGTGACAGGCTTGCACCGACCAACTATCGCACAATTATGGTGTCATCATTATTGGCTAAGCTGTTTGGGGCAGTAGTGGCCATGGAATTGGATGATTGGGCTGAATCCTCTCACATACGGGCTAAGGGACAAGCTGGTTTCCGTCACAATAGATCCACTCTTGACCATCTTTCACTGAAGTCTTTCACTATGAAGATCAGAAATGCTTGGCAGCCTACCTGCACGAGGCATTCACCCTTAGACATCTTCAGGTTATGGTGGAAAGTGCTAGCTTTGACAAAAACTTGTTTACGTCTGCTTCGTTGACTTTCACAAGGCTTTTGATTCAGTTCCTCGCGACCTTCTTTTCCAAAGGCTCCAGAGGGTGGGAGTCCCTCAAAACATTCTCTATGCTATTTCCTCCATGTATGAGATCGTCACTGGCATGGTCAATATCGTAGGGGAATTTTCAGCTGAGGTCCATAGCAACATTGGGGTCAAACAGGGCTGCCCCCTCTCACCTACCTGCCTATTCGGAATCTACATTGACGCCTTGGAAGTCTACATCTCAAACAACCATGGAGTTGGTGTGCCCTTGGATGGAGGACCAACACAATCAGATCTCCTCTACGCGGATGATGTTGCCCTTTTGGCACATTCTCCTGTCTTCCTACAACGCCATCTCCACATCTTGGAGCAATTCTCCAAAGACTATGGGCTGCAAGTCAACCTTACAAAAACCAAGATCATGGTTTTCAATGGGCAGGCCGACCGCAGATTCTTCCTCAATAATCGGGAGGTTGAGATAGTCAAATCCTACCGGTATCTGGGTCTAGTTATCCACTCCTCCAAATTCCAGTTTGCAGCAACTGCCCTGGACAGATTGACAAAAGGCAAGGCAGCCTCCATCCGCCATTAGGCCAAATGCAAGCAGATGCACCTGCGCCATCCACCGACCAAGAAGTGGCTGTTTGATAGCGGGGGTCACCCCAAATGCCACATTTGGTTGTGAATTCTAGGCACCTGCGGTCCCAGTTTCCTGGTGGGAAAAGAATCTGGAATCATTGCAGTTATCTTTCCTCCAAGCAATACTTGGCGCCAGAGGCACCACTCCATCACACATACTAAATGCAGAATGATAGGGCCAACCCCCGAAAGGGGGCAGTAGCCATAAGGCGAGGTGACTCTTAGTTACGTCGGCTTTGGCCGGAGTCTTCTCTCTATTTCTGAATGCAGAATTTGCCTGCGTGCCACTTCAAACTGAGGCTCTCTTCCGGCTTACAATTTTTCCTGCATAGGCTACAAGCCCTTCCTCCCAAGGGGCTTGTGGCCAGGGCCCTTGCGACATCTATTAGATTCAAAAATGCAGGTTCAAACAATCCTGGTATGCTCAGGTGGATACCTTTTTTGAACGCCATGGACTCTCTATTGCTTCACTATTGCCAGTAAACCCAGAAGAGGTGGACATCACATCCAAGCATGACCGCAACCTATTCATTAGAAAGGAGCTCATGGAGCTACATGCCAGGAGAACTTGGAAGTTACCCAACCTCATGACAAAGCTCCATTTCTATCGAGAAACATTCTTGGTTCTCCGAGATGATAGAATCTTGCGGCCCAATTACCTTTCGGCATCTTTATCTCCTTCTCTCCTGAGGGCTTTGGGGCGGTTCAGGGTGGGCTCCCACAACCTACGGATAGAAACTGGCAGATGGGAAAACCTGCAGCGGGAGGACCGCCTCTGTCCAGCTTGCACAGGACGCAACCAGGAAATTGAAACTGAAGAACACTTCTTTTCTATTGCCCTCTATACTATGAGATCCGTGGGAGATTCCATTGTCTATTCCGTGGAACCAAATCTCTCACTGAGGTCTTTCACTACGAGGATCAGAAATGCTTGGCAGCCTACCTGCACGAGGCATTCACCCTTAGACAATCACTTGAACAATAGTTCTTATCTTTGACGCTGGTTTCCTGTTTTCTCTCATGTTTTTATTTCCATTTTCTCCCATAAGCTCTATGAGCTTTCCGTGGACGTTATAAAGCACCATTTCATTTCATTTCCCTTTGGGCCTTCCCTTGGATGCAATGAAGTTCTTTATTTGAGGCAGTGTACCTCCAGTCCCTGTTACTAGCAAAAATCTCAAAGAACTGATGGTTTTCATCAAATAACTGGCAATTGCTTAAAGGTCTTTTTTAAAGGGTATTTGATCAATTTTTTCCAAATTAAATACCGCAGTTCCTTACCCTCCTCAGTTTTGAGAACGTCCTATAAGTGGTCAAAAACCTCTACCTGGAACCTCCGAATCTCTGTTCAAAGAACAAAGAACCTCCCAACACCAGTATGGGACGTATGGACCTGATAGTTGAAGCAAGTACATTGAACGTCCATACTTATGACAACAACCAAGAAGAAAACCCTAAACAGATGTATAGTGGGAAGCCCTGAATGAGCGGCTACATAATGGCTTATAACTTAATCTTGCAGAGACTTGGAGCTGATGCCCATTTACCTGGTAAATCTCAAGTCAGATGACTATACAAAACCTGGAGATCTGTTAGAAGCTATTACCAAAACAGGGCTTGGTGCAAATGCACAGTATTAGAGTACCCCACACGTGCCGCTATCAGCTTGGAGCCATATGCTTTAGTGGAGATTTCCCTGTTAGAATCTGCCCGTCCTCATGGCCCTTATCAATGTCCGTACAATGAATTACTTCTACCTGATGTTCTTTAGAGCTGTTCTAGAATAGCCCCAGAATGATTGAAACCACATGAGACATGGAGAGCGTGCATCCTATCCTCCAATGGTACGCGGGTGGGTTCCAAATAGTCAAATTCATTTCCAAGCCCCTGCCATCCAACGACCATAATGCATCAGGTACAATTACCTTGTAGCATCTTTTTTTCTTAATCACCTAAATCTACAAGGAAGAAGAGAGCAAAAGAAAGAAAGAGCTTTTGTACATCCCAGGACAGCCAAGGTCCATAATGGGACACGAAATGCAAAGCAAACAGAAGAGAGGCAACGAGAGACAGACCAATTGACCTCCTGATGAATGACCATCTGTAGAATAAGTGCCTTGAGACCCTCCCCAGCCCCATGTAAAAATGCGCCCATCATCTGCAAAAGTGACATATCTAATTCATCAGCCCTATCCCTTGCTCCCCCGCCTGTGCATGCTCACAGAAGAGAGAGAGAGGGTGTGAGTGAGGGTGAGAGAGGGTATACCCACCCAATCAACAAGAAATCATAATGTAGTAGGATATGTTGTGTGCAGCAATGGCAATGTTCTGGATTCAGATGTCTGTAGAGATGGTTGCAGCTAAAAAATCAATTCCAAACTGATTCAGAGAACAAGAACGACATACATTTCCATAAACAGGGAGAAGACTCCAGTTGTACTGAGTGCAGTTATAAAAATTATGGACTAATTTCTCATGCAATACCCTTCCACCGACTGTGAGCCAAAGATCACTACACAAAGTTTGATCATACAGCTGGATCATAAATTATGTTTTACTGTTAACACACACTCTGGCCAAATTTTTGGAGGAATGGCTGATGTACAATTCCACAGCACAAGTATCCTGGCAACGACCTTACTCCAAGAGACATGGTTGCATTCATATCTGATCCCAGGACCTATGACTTGTCTAGTATCCTTTAAAAGAGTATTTCCCCGAGGTGATTGACTTTCTTGGAGATATTTTATTTTAATATAACTTCTAATAAAGGGCACTTGGTGAAGGGAACATCACCCTTAGCACTCGTGCTGAGGCCCCAGAAGGCTTATGCAATTTTATGTTGATGAGAGATTGTACTCATAAGACGTTGTTTGCCGTAGCCTTGTGGCCATTGACCCTGCGCCCAGTTTGAGAGGGAACAAAAGGGACGAGAAAGCTCTTGATGAGAGAGCAAGAAAGCAAGGAGGGAGAGGGAGAGACTGTACTCAATGTTCCCTGTTGGTGATGACGTCCCTTTAAGGGCTTAGTTTCTGCCGGATATTCTAACCCTCCCAGAGATAGTTGTGGGATTTCAGCTGACCAGGTTTTATGAGACTCAGTCAACACTGCTGTAACCTACGTCGATTCCCCCACTGTCACCTGTAGCCCTCTACCTTGCAGCACATTGAGAAAACAATTGCTCACCTGTAAGCGCTGCTGTGTGTTTCCATCCACATGAAACCTGCCACCCCAGATCAAGGGCGTACATAGCATAAGATCACTTGGTAAGCATGGTGGTGTTTGAATCATTGTTTGGGTTACTTGCTTTCCCCACTGCCAGAAGTTTTCTGGTTTTGTCATAATTTTGTTGCTTGTGTATGCAGTCTTTCACTTCAAGCAGCCATTTGTTAAGGGTCAGGGAGGCTTCATGACATGGATGGAGCTGTCAGAGGCATATGCCAAATGCAAGACAGATTGCCCCAACAGTGACAGATTTGTCATGCCACACGTTCTAGGCAGAAATAATCAAAGAATTGCAGATCACCTCTGTCAAGGAAACTGCAGCCAAGCTGCCCTCCACTCGAATGGGCAGTAGTGTTGAATTTTGCTGCTCATACCTGCATCCCATATGCCAGAGATTTAACATAGCATACACAGTTGGGTCATGCAGGAAACATAATATAATCAATGTAACAAATTGTTACCTCTTCATCCATCCCTTGATCAGCCATCATGGCATTCAACACACACTGTAGGAATCCAAGTAAAATGGAACAGAACATGTGGAGGGTTGACATACCCAAAACCAAGGCAGCCGTATTCATTGGAGCCCCACATGTACAGCTCGCCACGCCCTTAGATCACCACACAGAAGAGCACACTGATCCATAGTAAAAGATATCATAAAGAGGAAAGAAGAAAAAAAAACCTATAGTACATTCCAATGCATGTGCAAAACCTCTCAAGCCTTTCCCAGCACTAGACCAATGATGAGGACACCAAGAATGTGACTTACGGGTGATAGCGCCCGTGTGGTAGCCCCCGCAAGAAACCTCCACAACAGCAGGAAGGGCAGGCACTCGAGTTGGCTCCGTAACATCGCTCTCACTGCCTAGACCCTGGCAGACCCTTTCAGTGTCACTGTTTACTCCGATATTGCCATGCATCATCATTGAGTATGCAAGTATGGATAATAAGTAAAAAGCATGCAAAGTGGAACATACCAGCTGACACTCTCGCCCTTTCCCAAAGGTAAAAAGGACGCCTTGCTCTGCATATATCCCTCCCACCAATTATAGCCCGCTATCATCTGCCGTTGACCAGTTGGCTACTGCCTCAAACACACATACTGTTTCGAGATCCAGTAATGTTCAGCATGACTATATCTTGCCTAGATATATCTTCTCCAACTGCCTCCCTTTTTCTGTGTCTTTTTCCCTCTGCTACTATCTGCTTCCAATTCCACTTTTCCATTGTTGTTATCAATTATTTCCTCATCTCTCTTGGCTAGGATCACTGACAGGTTTGTGTTATAAGTGGATAGAGATTGGAGAACCAACCATCAAGGCAAGCAGAATGCATGAGCCCTGCAGCAACTTTGTGCACCTGTCATACCATGCCATGTACCAACTTAGTTGTGACAAACTGTGCAAATGGCTCAGTTCGTCAAACCCCAGAGGTTTTCACACTGGTTGAAAGGCATCTGCTTGTTTGCAATTTAGTGCAGCTATTCTTTATGCTTGATCACCCTCATGTTTCATGTGAGTAAGAGCAATGCTCAAAGGCTCCTATCTGAATGCACCCAACAATTTATCACTGCATCTCAGTTGAAGAAGCTTGACACCTTCTGCATTCTGGGGTAAATACTTGAATTAAACTGATGCTAGAATTGAGAGCTTTCAGGAAATCTGGAAAGCCAGAACCAACTCCTACTGCTGAGGTGAGCCACAGCAGCAGCAGTGGTTCCCCTGCTGCTCCTCAACCCTCCCCCATTCTGCTCCATACATACCCAGCATGTGGTGTATGGCATGAGATCTCTATCTCTCTCTCTCCACCCTGCTTCTCTTCTTCTGCATCTGAGTTCTTCCCTACTATCCGCTCCAACTTTAAAACCCTCATTGGCATTCTACCTCCTGAAGCAGCTCAGTTACTGTTAATCAACCTGGGCTTATACAAGGTAACTGGTCTAGAAGTATGAGCAAACCTTGACATCTTGGAGGTGCTTAACTATCCTTGGAGCGTATTCACTGTCCACCCTCACAGTGCCCACCCCCTTGGGTCAACAGGCCTCCATGCAGCAGCTTTTCAGACACGTAGACATCCATCTAACAAACGACCCAAGCAGTGACACACATAGATGCCTCATTGGTTTGTAATGGACTGTAAGAAATCCTCAGAAGAGGATAACAACTGCAAACAGAGGCAAGTGAGAAAGGTGCAGAGACAGTGCACCTGCAAAGATATACCTGGTTTTGCGGAAAACGCGGAACATAGAGGGAGGTTGCAAATGGCCAAGCTGCCCATTCAAGGTGGCTCCCCAGCTAAGCACATCACCCTCCTCTTGGAAGTAGCACCCCCCACCCACACAAAACACGCCATCCCACATTCCACAGGTTATTTGCATGCCTCTAAAATCTTAACTACATAAGCCATACACAACTAGATACATGCCCACCAATGTACTGAGAGGGATGTACATTACAATCAGGTACTTTCTCTCTTTCTAGGAAAGAGAGAAGGAGAGGAAAACCACAAAGAGGTACAGTAGCATAGATGGAGAAGATTGGGCATCCACGGGGGAACAGGGGTTATACCAGACAGGGCCAGCGAGTGCTCAGAACCACAGGCCAGCATCTTGATGTGAAAATCCTTCAATGCTTCAAGCCGTTGAGCCCTCCACACCTTTGTCTGTGACCCTACCAACCCAATTTATACGGCATGCTCTAGTAACTTTCTGGTTGTCATCTTGCACAGCTTAAGCAAGCATCAGTTGATTGTACATTATATTAAATTAATATTTCAATCTATGAATTCTCTGCAATGTGCATACTGGTGATTCTGACACTGAAAGTACATGGGTGGGTATTTTAAATAGAGAACTCGCTATTAGGATTCTCTGAAGAAGAACACAGAACGTTGATGGATCATCAAACGAATTGCTGCATGTATGGACTGGGATTTCACACAGTACACCCAGCTAGAATCATTCATGTCATAGCTCACTGGTTGAATGAAGCACTGCAACATGGACACTGGAAACATGTTGTAGAGTATAACAGGATACTGATTCAGAAGTAAATTGGAAAGAAATGTACGCTTTCCAAGGCCCAGTTGACCTTGTGAATTTCTTCCCCACACATACACCCCTCCATCCTCTGCAGACACATTCCAAGCCATCATCACTAGAAACCAAATCTAGTGAATCTAGTGAACATACAATGAGCATTGAACCAAATCTTCTTTGGAGGACTAAGTTGTTTTTCTATGTGAGGAACCAGGTGCCCCATTAAGAAGCAAGTCTGCGCTGCTGAACTGAAGGCTGTACAAATATATTGGAATGTATCCAATCCCATCCTTTCTTGATTTGCACTGGACACAAACATACGACATATACAAGCTAGCTAGAGCCAAAAGGAAGATGCAGGACCAGAAACAGCAGCTGAGTGGTAGTGACCAGCTGCAATGTGCACACATCTATTGTGGTCAGGTAGACCCTCCACCTCCACCAGCTCCTGCACAATGGTACAGTAGCCCAACCAACAGGTTGCAGGATGAGAATGCTGCTCCTGGAATGACACAGTGATTCACAAGAGATACATAATATTTCTCGTGCTGATAATGTTTGCTGATGAATGGAGGGAGAGGAAGTGATGAACGACGCTTCCATCATACCCAGAAAGGCTTAGTTCCCAAGAGAAAAAAAGAGGGAAGGGACGTCAGAATGCATCCAGACAATAGGGCAGAGACACATCCGCAATATGGAACAACCGTACCAACATTGCCAACCGGATGCAGCTACACAATTCCAAAAGACTTCGACAGAGAAGGGCCCTGAAATTACCAAGGAGCGGAGAGTATCTGGCACCCCAAGTTGGCCCCAGTCATTCAGCCCTGCAGCATACACTCGCCCCTCCTCTGCTTGGCACACCAGCCACGCAGAATTCTGTAAGCATAAGCCCATTCCCCCTCCTTTCCCAGATTTCGTTGTTCCTTCATTCTCTTTCTCTCTATGCGGCTTGGTTTGGAAGATGGAGGCATATCGTATCAAGCTTCACAGACCAAAATCCTGGATCATAACTTGGCAAAGCAAGACGTGCCCATGGGGAATAGTGATGTGCCTTGAACTCCCCAACAAGATGACAAAAAGAATCTACTGCACGAATTACATCCAACCAAATGCTTTGGAATTGCTCTGGTCAAGTTGATCCACAACAAGACCTGGTGACATGCAATGTGCAAGCTGCACAATTACACACACTAACTACACTATAATTTGCATTATGACTAGGGTTCTGCATGGGATCAGATGGCGGTGAGACTGGGGAGGCCATACACCAATCTGAAGTGGCTCACAGTAGCCACAGGATGGAATTACGATGAGGAGCAGATGTGTGGCTCTGCAAAGAATTCCGTCAGTGAAATAGCACGTCTGGCACATTACCACGTGCAGGCACCGTGATTCAGGCTGTGGTTGAAGGGCGCTTTTGCACGGCGCTGCTCTCTTAGTTAGGTTGCGAATTCTTCCCAGTTCCTACTCAGCTCAAGTTCACAGCCATTACTAGCTACACCCATTAACAAGAGCTCTTCTCCTAGACACGTTTTAAAGCCATGTCCAATTTTACCCTTACTTGCGGATTTGGAGTCAATTCAGAAGCAAATTGCCTGAAGTTGCGCCCAACTGAATTAGACATGTGCTCTAGAAGATAACCTGGTGATATCAGATAGCATCAATGCCACACAGAGGAGAACTAAAGACGGCCACACGACATGCAGAACAGACCAGTGAGAACGAGGGTGTGGGCGCCTCCGCAAGCGAGAGCAATGGGCTGCGACTGCTGCAGACCAGTGCACAGGATGGGCGTCCATTGTGACTGGGCCGAGGCCAGCCCAAGGCGGCCATGATCACCGTTTCCCCAAAGTGCTACCCATCGCTGCCCTCTCTCTGAACGCCCGGTCTCCCCAGTGAGAGTCCGTTTCCAATTCTGACACCATATCTCCCTTGTAAACTCCTTGGCACCAGGTGCAGCCTGCACGATTCTTCGACATTGCTTCAGCATCTCTGTCCCTCTCCTTCTACCTCCCCAAATGTCTGGCCTCCTTCCTTACACGAATTTTCCGCTCAAATCTCCGCACACAAGACGACAAAAAGCTCTGTTTCCCCTACAGATCTATGCCCGCCCGACCCACCCGAGCACGAATTCCGAGCACAACACCTTCATGAATCATCACCCACACATTCCATACGTCAATCATCAGTGCCCAAATCTGCACAGGAATCCGGTAGTTGCAAACATGAAATCAGACTCTGCATCCTCGCATCCATTTGCATGGTGTGTCTATTCATCCAGTCTTGAGTGTGTCATTTTCATGACATGGCAATCCATCATTGGTCTATCATTGACCTCGCACTTTTCCTTTGCCAATGTGATGCAAAGCCCAAAGAGCAGACATGTAATTGCTAACAAGACAGTCTCACCAAATCCTTGCAAACAAAGACCCTACATTTTTTATCTTCACTTGATTTTAGCCTGAAAACAATTTTTTTCCTTTAGTTCAACTTCTTCAAGGAGGCCCAGAGTTTTACGCTTTGTACATAGTGACAGCTGAAAGGAAAATCTGTTCGGTTGAGCTTTTATAATAGTGCATGGCTAGTTCTATCATGAATCCTTTGTCTTTTTCCATGGCCATGTATCTTTTGAGGCAGAAGGCACATCTGCATGTCATTGGGAGCCTTTGAAGAGTAGAAGCAACCCTTCTGCCCCTTTGCTCTGATTTATACGCATGAGCCTGTCTCATTCGATATCTAGGCAATTGCGAACCTAAGCCAATGGAGAGTACACACTGCCAGACGCCTTGGCTCTGCAGGTTGGCTCTGCAGCTTATCATCGCCAGATGCAGCGGTACACAGATCTGTACAGTGTGCTGCCTTGATCTAAGAGGGATACTGCAATTGGAGAATTGTCTTTGTATTGTAATTGATCACCGCCCGCAGGCCGACTTTCAATCCGTTCCATGCATCTCTCTATCTTCGTAAATCCACACTGTTTAGTTGAGACTGGGGGTCACATGCCCTCGTAGACGTAAGACATTTCTTTGTTTCTTTCTCTGTATCAGTCGCCCACACACAATTGACCTTCAGGTAGCTTCTCTTCTCCTCTTGAGTTTACAAATATCAGCAAGCTGTGATGTGATGCAGTTAATCAATTAGTACTGATCTTTAAATATGCACGGATCGGAGGATCACCTCGCATAACTAGCAAGCATCAGGCAAGCATCTAGACATACGAGAGGCCACTGCAAGCGCAACATCGAGCAGCAATTACCGGTATTCCTTAATATTTCAAAGCACCACACATCATGGCAGCAAACGATCGAAAAAATGGCCTACTCGGAGATTATTCGTAATAAACAACACCGCATTACAAGAGGTCATGGATGCACGAGAGGTTGACCAGATTGATCCATAACGTTCCTCCATCACCTTTTTCCGGTCCGTTCTATTCCCAGAAATCAATTCTTAGATGAACTACTACGCACAGGCTCTACATGAATTGAAGACCTCAATAGTATTGGCATTGGCAGCCACGAGTTGCTCGGCTGGCAGTTGCGGTCGACTTAGGATCAGAGTTAGATCAGGTAGGTGAGATAATGCTTTGGAAGTTTAAGATAGACTCTTAGAGAAATGGGAGGCCACTTTGAAACATTTGTTGTTGCATGTGCTGCTTATACCAAGAAAGAAAATAAAGCTCTTAATCTCATTATTCAAAGTCTCTTTTACAATTAATTCATGAGTCTTCAAAAAGAGAGTAGGCAATGCGTGGAATCTGTGAGGCTTTGGAACAGCTACATGTTGACAAGGGATGCCTAACAAGCTTTTTCTTACGAGAAAGTTTTTCACTGATTAGAGTCCAAGTGTGACAATGGAGCAACATTTCAACAAATTGGGAGCTATGGCAGAAGAGCTAGATGCTATTGAAGCATTGGTGCCATAAGAAGTGAAGGTCATGAATATACCTCTTATAAGTTATGAGTTTCTTTAAAATGGCTATTAGTTCTTAGTCATTTCTCTAGAGTCATACATATCAGATAAGCTTACGTGGGTTGCTCAAAAGGAGGAACCTATGAGGAGAGAGAAAGGAAAGTGTTTACAGTCTAGTCAAGCAGATTTGTTGGCTCATAATAGTAAAAAAAGCCCAATCTCCAAGAAATTGTTACCGGAGCTATGGTGGTGTGGATTCCACACACAAGCACATACTGAATGTGTCAATGGTTATGCAATGTGTACACAAGATGGCTCACTTTGAGGTTTGGGATTGAGCTAGGTACGACTGTATCCTTGGTATGCAGTGGTTGGATTCAATTGATGTTGTGGTGGTTTGTAAATCCGGATTGGTTAGTGGTACCTTGCCAAATGGGAAAGGGTTCAACATTAAGATACTAAAGTTCTTCCTGATGTACACGGTGTCTTGTCATCTATTCAAATGAATAGATGTATATGAAAAAAGGAATGCTCAACTTTTTGCTGTTGGCGTGCATGAAGTCTTGGGAAACAAGTCAAAGAGAAGAAGAGTCACATCCTAGACTTGACAAATTACCGAATGAGTATGCTGATATGTTTCATGATGATGAGATCCCTGGGATGCCCCTTGAATGTTGGAAAAACCGCTTGGTGTGGTCTGGCTAGGGATTGAACCTTGTTACCATGCATGATATGTTATAGGGCCCACCCCCGAAAGGGGGAAGTAGCTGAAAGGTGAAGGGGCTCTTAGTTCCGCCGGCTTCGGCCAGAGTCCTCTCTCTCTCTCTCTTGATATGTTTCCTGATGAGATCCCTACGATGCCCCTTGAATGTTGGAAAAACCGCTGGCGTGTGGTCGGGCTAGGGATTGAACCTAGGACCTCCCCCGTTCCACCACTGAACTACCGGTCCAGTACTGTTCTTAGAGTGCGGAGCTATAGCCTTGACACCTCCAACACTCCCCCAACACTCCCCCTCAAGGCATAGCCCTTGCTAATGCGCACCGCCACAACCTTGGCTATGACAGCATGTTGGATAAACCGCTGGCATGTGATCAGGCAAGGGACCTCCCCCGTTCCAGTGGGGTGCTCTACCACTGAGCTACCCGTCCCATTCTGTTCTCAAAGTGCCCTGCAAGGGCTACAGCCGTGTCACCTCCAACATTGAATGGCATATTGATCATGCCATTGAATTGGTGGCGGATGTCATACTAGTTGCAAGGGCACCATACAAACATTCAATATGTGAAGAATTAGAGAAGCAGTTGCATGGGGAGGTATGACACTCGATGTTGTAAGGGTTGATATGTGAGGGCATTCTGTACTGGCCTGATGTTATTTA
This sequence comes from Takakia lepidozioides, assembly GCA_030704615.1. Lineage (NCBI taxonomy): Eukaryota > Viridiplantae > Streptophyta > Takakiopsida > Takakiales > Takakiaceae > Takakia > Takakia lepidozioides. Next base: position 55,281,442 of record CM060732.1, read on the forward strand.
CTGACTGATCTTTTTCCTGGGAGATGCATTTAAGGTTTCTAGGAGTGAGAGATTGGACAGGGGGACAATATACTGGCTGCAAGGTTTTCAGGAACTACGACAAGCGGAAGCATTGGTGCAGTAATATGTACCACCTAACTGCACCTTTTATACTGTAAAACTTTTAGTTGTCAATTCTGCTGACAAATTTTTTATTCTTTGAGCCGCAGTAAGATTTGTTTGGACCACTAAAGGTCCAAGCCAGTGCATTCTCTTTACTGAAGACCACTTATGCCATAATATCAGGTGACCTCGCATTTTGGAGCCACCTCCTCTTTGTGAAGTAATCTCCTTCACTATGGTATGCACTGCACCATGCACCTCCCACAATTGTACCACAATTGCATTCAATCGCAGTAGCAGTATCATGACAAAAACAGTCTGGTCCACCAGAGATCCACCAGACACTTAACTTTCACAGCCCATGATAACTTAGTGGAGTGCATATTGTTTCAGTCAAACCCATATGGAAATCTAGAAAGAAAATGCCAGGAGCATCCAGTCAGACAGTAACCCTCATATCTTAAAACTGTGTAAATTTGATCAAAAGAGCCATCCATGCCAACCTGCCTGCATGTAACTTAATAAATAGTGATTACAAGGATACTGAGCAAAGCAACTGGGCAGTTATCACCTGACACCCATCTTAGAGATGTGTTTTATGACACTTGCCTGCAGCTACGTCCAGCTTTTCAAATTCGACCCAAGCAGCTTTTATGTAGCTGTCACTCCACAGTGCCTCGCTGATACTACTGTTCCCTCTAGGGTGATTCAGCACCCACACTCCATCCCTGCCTCCACAACCAAAATGCATGGATGGCTGCCATTGCTGCAAGCAGCAGCCCATAGCAAACACCCCATCTATGAGACACTGTTCCACGCTGAGTTGTTGGCACACTAAAATATTGTGTGAGAGATACAACTTCCTGTTAGCCAGGGCATTGCCTTGTTGAGCTGATTCCCCCTGGATATGGAGCCTCCCAGGTTCCGCACCTCACAGACAGTCATAAGGGATTGAGTGTAGATTAAGGGGTTAATTTCCCCCCTCCTCTTGTTAAGGGCCTGAATTGTGAGCTGTCACTCCCAGGTTTCTCTAGAAATAAATAAATAAAGGGCTTGCCTTGAAATCATGTTAGAAGCATTCACCTTATTGCTTGAGTGTGCACCCATGGACTTGGATTTGAAAAGCATTGGTGACGTGCTCCTCCTAATCGGTATTTTGGCATTTTGGATATTGGCACCTCTCGGCAGCTTCCTTGCGGACCATGACCATTGGGCCCACATTCTTTCCATCGAGGTAGCTCATCCCCTTGTCCATAACCTTGTCCACCTGTAGTAGCAGCATATCTTGAGGGTTTGTTCTTACTATCCAGCTGGACCTCACCTCAAGTAAATATGAACCATCTTGCTGTCTTGGTTGACACAACACTTTGGCCGAGAACTAATGAGTTTCCACCTCACCTATGAAAGTGGCACACTTTCTTTGCTCACCAGTAATCCCCACAAGAACAAACCCCATGTTGGAAGTGGTGAAAGCGGTTTGCATCCCGTACAACAACTTCTCGCCCAACAATCTTAGAGATAAACTTGGTGGCTGTGTGGCAGTCACCACACATACGCAGGTTGTTGATGATCCGAATAGGCATCCCAGGGGGCTTGCTAATGATCCCAAAAGCAATGGCCAGTTTTTCACTGTGGTGGCAAAGAGAACTTTCTTTTTGCTCCTCATCCACATCATGCAATACACAACGCATATCAGGCACATACCCAGACTCCTTCATGTGCCCAGACAATCTCTGCAGCTCAGCATGGATTTCCTTAGTTTGCGGATGTGATCTGTCTTCTACAACAAATATATGCAACTGGTCGTCCACCTCAATGCAGCTGTGCCCTGGCTCCTTTCTAACACCTCTGTCCTCCATCATTTTTCTAATCTTTGATTTATCCTCCCACCTGCCAGCCGCAGCATAGATATTTGATAGCAGCACATAACTTGCAACATGATGTGGATCCAACTTGAGGAGGCACTTTGCTGCATGTTCTGCTACCTCCACATCCCCGTGAATTCTGCAAGCACTGAGCAAGGCCCCCCACACCCCAGCATTTGGTTTGATTGGCATTTTGCTGATGAAGTCCTCAGCCTTCATCAATCTCCCTGCACGGCCAAGAAGGTCCACCATGCAGCCAAAATGCTCCACTGTAGGAGCCAGGCCATGATCTTGACTCATGGAATTGAACAGGTGTTGGCCTTCATCCACTAGGCCTGCACGGCTACATGCAGAGAGTAGAGATGTGAAGGTAATACCATCCGGCTTGAAGCCTTCACGTTGCATTTGTTCAAATAGTTGCAGGGACTCTATGGCACACCCATGCTGGGCACATCCTGAGATCATTACACTCCATGACACCAAGTTTCGTTTAGCCATACGCTTGAACACTTGACACGCATCATTCAAACTCCCACATTTGGCATACATGTCAACGAGGGCAGTCTCTAGACTGACATCCTTCCCTATACCAGCTTTGCTAACATCAGAATGAACCTCCTTGCCCCTTTCTAGGGCTCCTAGGCCAGCACACACATTGAGAACGCAAATGAACATGACCCTGTTGGGCATCATGCCTTCACACCGCATCTGCTGATAGATTCTCAAAGCCTCCCTATTATATCCATGCTGAGTATATCCTCCAATCATCGCACTCCAAGAGACTACGTTTCGTTTAGACATCTTGTCGAACACTTGTTGTGCATTCTGCATGTTCCCACACTTGGTATACATTTCCACCAGGGCAGTCTCCAGAATGCTATCTGGCACAATTCCAGCTTTAATAATGTCAGTATGGATCTGTTTGCCCCTTTCCAAGTCTCCTAGGCTGGCACATGCATTGAGAAGGCCAGTAAACGTGACCCTGTTGGGAGTCACCTCTTCCCCTATCATATGCTCATAGAGATGGAATGCCTCACTACTACACCCATGTTGAGCATATGCTGCAATCATCGAGCTCCACGAGACTACATTTCGCTTAGCCATATTGTCAAACACTTGACGAGCATCTTTTATGCTCCTGCATTTGGCATACATGTCTACAAGGGCAGTCTCCAGAATGACATCAGGTGCAATTGCAGCTTTCATGATGTCAGCATGGACCTCTTTGCCCTTCCCAAGGGCTCCCATGCTTGCACATGCATTTACAACAGATGTGTATGTGACCTTGTCAGGGATCACCCCTTCCCGTCGCATTTGCTGATAGATCTTGAAAGCCTCCCTACTACAGCCCTGTTTGACATATCCTGCTATCATAACATTCCATGTAAATAAAGTTCGTTCAGGCATTTTGTCGAACACTTGTTGTGCATCCACTACACTTCTGCACTTGACATACATGTTGACCAGGGTGTTGAGTAGAGAGATGTTTGGTTTAAATCCACTATTCATAATGTGGGCATGCACTTGCTTTCCCTCTGCTAGGTCTCTCATCTTGATGCACTCCTGCAAGAGACAAAGATATGTATCGGAGTCGGCCCGGACGCCTCCTTGAGTCAAGATATGTCGTGTCTCTTTCAGTTGGCCTGCCTTACGTAGGATCCTTACATCCTCACACATGCCAGAAGAATTCTTGTTGACTTCATCTCTTTGTCCTATTTCAAAAGCTGCGGTGATGGTGGAGGTCCTATCCCTGCTGCCAGTTGGATCTCCCACAAACATATGTTGTTGATTCAACCCTGCTATCAACTTGACGTCACAAACCTTTCCACTCAAACTCACATACTATGTCTCGAAAGGTCCTAGACAAATCAAACCAAGACCTCCATGAGGACAGGCTTCTTGCTACATACTAACAGGTTACAAACTACTGCGGTCACCTTAAATTGAGAATAAAGATGTCTATCTGTTTGACTTGGAACCTCTGAAACATCGTCAAAACAATACCCATCGAATTCTTGGTCTATAGCTCCAGGGTGTACATTGACATAAGACTCGTCACCAGACTGTGCTTGACCTGGTAGCATAGCAGCTAGCTCTGTTTTCACCCAAGGCAGGCTCAACGAACCCTTCAATCCAAAGGACCTCCAGTAGGTGCCTATGTCTGAAGTTTGGTGATCTTGGACATTTCTGTGATAACCACCAGTGGGCAGAGCTAGCTAGTTTAGGCCAGCCTAGAAGCACCAAAGCTTTGAGCTTGTGATAAATAACAGGACCCAAACCTTTCACCGGCCTCTAATACAGAGGAACAACCTACTGATAGCTTCAATCAAGCATCCTTTAAACTTCTGGCATGTCCAAATGAGGATAGCCTCACCTTATCAAACCGGTGGTCCCACCGCTGTGAAGGAACTGAGAAGAGGTCCTGCCACAGGCGGTCTATGTTTGTTGCTTGGCCTGAATTCAAACCCACTAAATAAGCTCCTGATCCATTTTGAGAAAGCTACTGTAGGCTTTCCATGAAATTAACATCCCTCACACACACACACACACACACACACACACACACAGAGCTTAGCAATCACAACGTGTCCTACATCTGACAAAACTCCATCCACATAAAGGAGTGAGTTTAATTGCACCCCATGGAACGTGCGGTGGTATTTCCGTGGAAGCAGACTCATAATTCTCATCTTGGGCATGCAAGCCCTGTAATTTCGTACGTGTCACACTCTCTCTCCAGCAAAGATGACAGAAGAGAATCTCAGAAGTTCCTAAAAGAGCTAATGAAACGAGGACAAGTGTGTTGATTACACTCAGGTTCTTCAACAGCCCTTGAACGATGATCCAGTGGAGTTCATCGACCAAGATAGTGCTTTGAGCTGGGATGGATCAGAACAATATGGAGCCTGGATTGCTCCGACGCACGCAATTTAGAGACCCAACAAACACGCAAAGAGATTCATGTCCGTACCTTTATTCGTTTCCTCTGGAAGCTGGGAAGGCTTTGCATCCATCACTGCCAAGAGTCTCGCACCCCGCATTGGCAGGGTACAAGCCCATTTGAGCTCCACCGCCTGGCATAACGTGAGGTCTCCCGCCCGTGCAACGTAAGAAGGCGGCATGTACTTCGGTATGCCCTCTCCCTGCGCAACCACCGCCATCGCTGTTCCCGTGGAGAGGAAGAAGAGCTCCAATTCCCTCAGATCATGTTTTGTCATCGACAGTAAACGAGTTTCATTAATGAGCCATATGAGCTAACAGGTGACATCAAACTATGGATTGCGGCTTGTATTGTAATAAAGGTGTCGATCACCCGCGCATAGATTTATTTGCAGGGATTCTCAGCAGATTCACTTTTGCAACTGCTTGAAGGGGTCTCCGAGGAGAGGGCGATTGAGCTCAAGTGGTTGGAGTTGGTAGACGGACTCACCGGCTGTGCCTATCATGAAGGTAATCTTCTACGGAGTGAACTGAAAAGCACCGGATCTTTGTGAAATTTCTTGCGCTGTTCCATTTTCCGTTTTCGATCCATATGGTTTGTGGAAGGTGGTGGAGCCATGAACAGTCTGTTCCATATAATGGGTTTGCAGATTATAACAAGATATGAGGGTAGGTCGACATTCAGGAGTTGGAGTGTTGTTTAAAACTTTTACTTTGGAGTCCAGAGGATCGTGGAAATGGGTGAGATGGGTAAGTTCAGTGTTACAAGCTAGGTCATGTTCAATATCACAATATGGTAGAGAGAAGAGAGAGCGAGTAGTTCCTGCCTGTTTCATGCCAGCTTGGTCTTAAAGGGGATAAGAAGCAATCTTCCTGAAGACGCTGGCGGGGTTTCAGCCCACAAGGGCATATCAAAACCATCCGTAATTGCTATAGCACACTCGACAAGAATCCGGTACTGGAAATTGAGAGTTGGATGATTCACCGAGCTGGTATATACATTATGGTACAAAACAGGGTCGTGATGCCACCACCGTGAGCCCCCAATGCCGCACTGCCGGTGACGAAATAGAGAGAAGAGACATAGTCATGTTTGGGGTCCTGGGTGCAGCTATGGTGGGGCGGTGTTAAAAAGGCTCAGGCGGCATCGCGGAATTCACTCCTTGCACAAGCGTACCACACCAGGCGGCACTCTGGGGGTCGATGCAATGGAAGCTCTCGGCCATCCTCTTGTTTGCGGTGAGCCTTGACAGAGTACTAGGGAAATTAAGCTATGCTAGATATGTCAGAACCTTTCAAAGCCGTTGCTGGGCTCACAGGGTACCTATATTGGGTCCTTCACTGTATATGAACTTACCATCAAAGCATTGGAGCACCAGGATGCTATAGTTGAGCTGCAGCTAAAATTCGGCATCATATTTGCTCCCGTGGCAGGGGTGATGAGCGCGATTGGGAAGCCATGTGGTGCTGTCCAAGTTCCAAATTTTCAAATGGGGTCGTGCTGAAACGACTCTTCCGTGCTACCACTTTCTTTGAAGGGATTTGCCAGCCGAGAATGAGTAGTTGCTTGACACAGTCTTTCCTGGATAGTGGGTTAAATGGAGCATACAGCTTAGGGGTAGGGAGGTCAGAATTCAGTAGTCAGGCCAGGGCAGCAGGCAGAAAGGACGATGGATCAAGGGGCAGCCAGCTTGTGATGGAGAGTAGGAGGTTTGGCGAGAACAAGTCGGAAGCAATGCTCATGTACTTGGTGGCGATGGTCGTTGCAATGGTGGGAGCAACATATGCTTCGGTGCCCCTCTATCGCAAGTTCTGTCAAGCAACTGGCTATGGTGGCACCGTTCAAAGGCGGGAGGTATGCACCACCCTTTCAGCAGCCTGTACATGTTGGACGCTCCACTGATGGGCTGAGTGCAATATTCATCTTTCGTTTGTCACATCATGCTCTGCATCTCTTGTTGGTTTGACATTGCAGAGGATGTCAATCCATCTGTCTTTTTGTTTCTCCCACTGCAGAGGGGTCAACTCTGAGGTTAAGAAAACCATGCTTTGTCGCGTTATTAGACCTGCCTTGGAGTACGGATCTGCTATATGCGTTGATAACTCCAACCAGGCTAAGTCTCTAGAATCCATTCAAGTGGGGGTGCTTAAGGAGTGTATGTCAGCATGCTCCAAAACAGCCAATGTGGCTGTTCGGGGTGAGTTTGGCATTCTGTCCCTAAGCTCCCGACGAGATGAATTCAAGGTCAGATGGTGGGGTCAGCTGCAACATATGCCCAACACCAGATATCCTAAGTTAATCGACTCTATATCTTGGAAACAGGACCGCCCTGTCAAACAGGCTAAGTCCTGGCAGAAGAGAGTAGAAGAGATTCTCAAGGACCTGGACCTGGATCCGCAAGTCTTGACCCTGCTGGATAAATCTGACTTAGAGTCTGTAGTGTCCTCAGCCATGTCTGTTGCCATGAGATTGTCTGATGAAAATGAAGTTAGGCAGAAAACTTCCCTGAACTTGTTTCCAGTCTGTGACATGGGGGAGGACATCTTGGATGACCTCAAGGGTCTACCCACTCTCGGCACTAGACTGAAATTTAAACTCAGGGCAGGAAGCCTACCTATGAACAGCAAACAGAAGCAGAGAGGAAAGGGAGAGTGCAATTGCCCGTTGTGTGGGCAATCTGAAGACAGTATTCATTTTCTGATACACTGTCCGGGGTTCTCTCACCAAAGAGACGCTCTCTTCAAATCTATCAAGGGAATTGTGCCTGTACCCCTGTTTACCAACTTTGAAAGTCTCGAGGCTGAGCCAAAAGCCCAGGCCCTCCTGAGGCCTAGTTTTTGGGCAAATCACACACAGCAGATTGATGCTTGTGTGAAGGGATTTCTAGAGGATATCTGGAAAACCCGGATTAATTCTTTATATGGAGGTAAGTCTTACTACCAACGTCAGCCCCTGACAGAGGTAGGTTCTGTCCCTTTTGTTCCCGCAAAACTGGGCGGGGTCAATGGCACAAGGCTACGGCAAACAACGTCTTATGAGCCCTGGGGTCAAACTGGGCGCGGGGTCAATGGCCACAAGGCTACGGTGAACAACGTCTTATGAGTACAATCTCTCCCCTGGTTGGGAAATACTAGACTGAAAATTAAACTCAGGGTGGGAAGCCTACCTTTGAACAAAAAACAGATGCAGAGAGGAAGGAGATTAATTGCCCGATTTGCAGCCCAGCTTTCTGATACATTGATATTCTCACCAGAGAGTGACCCTCTTCAGGAACATCAAGAACATTGTTCCCACACCTCTGTTCACCAACTTCGAAAATCTTGAGGCTGAGCCTAAAGCCCTTGCCCATTGGGGTCTACTTACTGGGCAGCTCATACACAATGCTTGTGTGAAGGGCTTTCTAGAGGATATCTGGAAGCCCGAACTAATTGTCTTTATCTTGGTAAGTCCATTACTGGAGTGAGCCCCTCACAAAGGTAGTGTCTGTTCCACCTAAACTGGGCGCGGTGTCTATGGCCTCAAGGCTACAGCAAACAACATCTTATGAGTACATTCCTTCCCCTGGTCTCTGTCTATCACAAGAGTTAGTGCAACTAGAGATGCGTGTGTAAGATAGAGAGCTACATAAGCAGTTGTGGATAATGCAATTTGAGCACACTATTGAAACTCTGAAACTGGATAGTCGATCACTGGTGCATAAGCACTACAGCCACTTCGAGTTGAGTTTCACAGCAACCGCCCCTAGAACGGCACGTAGGAACAGCCATGAGCATAACTCTCTCTACTTGGGTCAAAGTCACATTAGGTGAACAGGAAATCTGGGAGGGTGATGATCTGAAGACAGTATGCTTTGTGATGTGACAAGACGGCCTCCTGCAGACTGTGGAGGAGAAGATTGCACGCCACACTCCTCAAGAGACTGAAGCAGTGCGGTATGACGCTATGTCTCAACCCCTCTGATGAGGTCTTCATTTGATAAAGTGCATAATAGTGCCTAAGGTGAATTAAATTAACTGCCTGCCAAGAAGCTTCAAGGCCTTCAGCCCAATGGTTGGGCTCGTGGGGATGACATTCTCTGCATTTTCTTGCAGGAGTTTGGTTGTGCAGTTCAATGCAGATGTTGCGGATGGCATGCCCTGGAAATTCACCCCTTCACAACGTGAGGTGAGGTACTTCGGACCAGCCTCTGTGCTTCTAAACTTGAAATCTTGCTATTCTATTAACTGTGTGTATGGGTGTGTATGACAGTGCACTTGGTATGCTTTGAAACTGGTTGAGATTTTGCCTACTGCATGTCTGTGTGAACGGAGTGACTGGGAGCAAGGTAGAAGGCAAGGTGCCAGTAAAGGAAAGAAAGAAGACACTCCACGATTTGAACATTATAATGTGTTGGGATGTCCCTTTCTTGCACGGAATCATATAAATAGTGGAGCACAGACTGCAGCATTGGGAGGAAAGCTGTGAAACATCTCTATTCCAGAAAATATAAGTATGCTAAGCTGCTGAAGGTGACAGTAGAACATGATTTTGGGGGGCCAGGTTCAGGTAAAGCCGGGGCAGAGCACGCTGGCATTTTATACAGCTGAAAATACGAGCTCCAAACCAATCACGGGTGTCTCCACCTACAATATAACTCCTATGAAGGTGACTGATGCTCATAATCTTTGACTCAAAGGTGTCCTCTAATGACTCTCCACTGTCTCTTGATCTGGGTTTCTCCCTTTTCTCACAAAAGTGGGACTGGCAGTGCAACAGCTACATGGGTCACTTCAATCTAAGATGAAGACCACAGTTGCACTGATGATACCAGTATCTTGCTCTCTGTTGTAACATCAATGCCTGACCTGTTATGAGTGCTCAAACTCCTGTATTGACTGGGTTGTCGTTGGCTGTGCACAAGTACCATGGGATTTTTGGCGTGAATTTCATACCATGGTGATTTAACACCGGTTTTTTGGGCAGTTTAGTATACCATGGGACTGTCGCTTTAAGGGCATGTGACAGGGCAGTGGTCACAGGGAACCATTGACGAGTACATCCTCCCCTGCCTCTTCCCTGGTTCATGCTCTTTTCAACCCGACCTGGGGTCTTATTTCCACCACGGCAACAAAGCCGTGTCTAGCAAATTCCACATTCTACCTCTCACTGTTCCTCCCCTTTCTTCTACTCTCCTGGGCTTTCCCTGTGCTATTTGCTCTTGATCTTAGAATTAGTCTATACTAAAGCAAAGATGGGATGCAGGCAGGGATCTACTTTAACAAAATCCAATGCTTTTGTTTTGAGGAGCAACGACTTCTACCAGGGGAGAAAATTGACATGCCGGTAAGCTTCTCAGGCCATCTGGCACTCTTACCCACAGCAGTATAGTATGACATTGATAGTACGAGGTTTGACGGTTATTTTATACGAACATTCACTTCTCGATGTCACATTTGTGTGGAAGATAAAATTCTGACAATCAATTTGTCGTGAGCTGTTTGAGAGTCATACGGGCAAGAGAGGGATAGCGAACAAGTACCGCAAGGGAAAGATGAACAGGACTTGGAAAAGAGAGTTAAAGAGTGGCAGTTGCATACCCAGTTCATCACCTACCTGAAGTGGTTGTAACCTGCAAGCTCTGTGGTCACAAGGCAATGGCACCTGCGTGATGGCAGACAAATCCTTTAAAGGTCTAGGAGAGTTTGCTTTCTATTGTTTCAAATGTTGATGCGGTTGCAGGTGTTCTTTTACATTGATCCAGAGTTCGCTTCCGACCCAAAGATGGACGGCATCAACTCCCTGATCCTTTCCTATACATTCTTCAAGGTCGAAGATGTGCCAGAATAGTGGAGGCCGGTTGTTTGGCCATGCGTATTGTCAACAGATCTAACAGGTGCCTAAAAATGCAAATGCAATCCTGTGGATTTCAATTAATGGCTTACACTCTCCATGATTGAAAACCAACCTTAGCCCCTCAGGATCAAGCCTCATCTGGACAGATTTTGAAAGGGAATGGAAGTACTTTTAAGAACTCCAGCAGCTCTTGTGCACTGTTGGGGCACCACAAGTCTTTGAATAAACTAATTTGGTGTCATATGGTTCTGCAGACGATATGCCCTTTGGTAGCACAGGCTAAAATCTGAATAGATACTTGTCCTTGTCTTGATGAGAACCTTACCTTGTCGGTATGGTTTGAAGGCCCATGAAAAGTCTGAAAGGGTCCTTCGGCGGAAATTCTGCATAGCATCAAACCCTGAAATCAGGTCTAGACACTGGAGTTACATTAATTGCATGCCAGCATAAATGTGCACGGGAAATGGGGTGTGAGTGTCCATCAATGTACTATTTGTACACTGGGTACATTGTACATAGCACATAGCACACTCACACTGGATCATCCATCAATGTAACTCCAATGATCCATGATATGGAGTGTGAGTGTGCTAGTTTGCAGGTGTCTACCTATTTTCACCAGACTGTTTACTGTAAGAACCTGCAGATCGTGTAGGAGTATATTTTTCAAATATATCATACTTTGGAAGTCAACGGAAGTCAATGTTAAATCGGCAGTTCAGTCACTCATTCATAACTACATCCTCATCTATTTTGTTAACCCCAGCCAAACTCATTTGAGGGTACTACTCTCCCCTGGAATTGACCTTCACATCCCAACAATCCTCAATGGATTGGTGTTTTACGAGAGTCAACAAAATGTATGGGATGTTTCAGAAAGAAAAACATAAAGACAAAGATAGAAAGGTTTGGCGATTTCGCAGCCTACAGCGTCACTGTGCACTCCCTATCTACTCTGTACAATGAATAGTGTGCAGTTTACTTCCTGTTGAGATCTAACTTTTGGGCTGCTCACACAAAGCGCGTGAACGGCTATTTAGAGGATATCTGGAAAGCCAGAACTAATTGTTTATATCAAGGTAAGTCCCACTACTGTAGTGGGTCACTCATAAAGGTAGTGTCTATTGTCTATTCCTCTGTTTCCAATCAAACTGGGTGTGGGTTCTATGGGCACAAGGCTACGGCAAACGAAGTCATATGATGAGTACATGCTCTCTCTACCCTAGTTGCTTACTGTAGACAACGATGTTCCGATCTGCAGTGGCCACAACCATGAGTGGGTGGCGCACACTCATTGCATAACAGCGCTCTGGCAATTGTTGTGTGTGTGCTGGAGTTTGCTGCCGTAGGTCCCAGTACCTGCACACCACCCTGTTAGTTAGATTACTGGATCTGTTAACAACAAATGAAATGAAATGAAATGGAACACTATAACGTCCGCAGAAAGCTCAAAGAGCTTATGAGACAAAAGGAAAGCAAGAAACAAGAAAGAAAGACAAAGCCACAAGCAGCCCAAAAGCACCTACTGCTCAAGGGATTGCCTAAGGGTCAAAGCTTCGTGCAGAAAAGCTGCCAAGCATTTCTGATCCTCATAATGGAAGACTTCAGTGAGAGATGGGTTTCACGGAATAGACAATAGACAGTGTAATCTTCCACTGATCTCATAGTAAAGAGGGCAGTAACAGAAGAAGTAATTTTTGGTGAAAATAACATACTTGAATGTTTTGTCCCAGCTCCCGGTCACCAGTAGGTTCATTTCAGGAATCCAGGATATATCCTTGATGGGGGCCACGTTGATGCAAACAAGGATTTTTGGTACGTCCTCATGAGTAGGAAGGAGCAGCTGATGGGTTGGGGCAGCTGTTGCAATCCCACCCTGATATCAAGGGACTGAAAGTTCCTAGATCTATTCCTCCAGAAACAAATCAACATGAAAAAGCAAAAAAACTCACTGACTGATCATGAGAGATGGCTGCCTTGGGAATACTATTTCCATTTGATTGAATCTCCCAATTTTAGCACACCACTAGGAGTCCACCTGGAGGAGCCGCACTTTTGTTTATGTTCCTTCAATTTGTATCAATTTCCCTTATAAGGATTCGCTTTTCAGTCAAAAGCAAGAAGGTTGCAAGGGGATGTGACCTGATTGTCCCAAGATGAAGCAACAAGGTAGTTAGCCTTTGCACTGAAACTTAAATTCGATATGCTGTCGCTCGGGGGTGACACAACCTATATATATGCCATATATTAGTTCAGGTTCCACCTTCTGGACCCAAACTTCAAGAGCTGTGATCTTCAAGTGTGAGTTTTTTTCAGGTTGTGTCACCCCCGAGCGACAGCACATCCAGTTTAAGTTTCAGTACAAAGGCATATATAAGTATAGCATTCTGTTTGCTATATATTGCAAAACTTACCTATCATCAGCATACTCTTAGAAGAAGAATACCTATTTCGCTCTGGCGAGCATGCTCACTGCTACCCAACCTCTCGCCCAACAAGGCTACAGAACTGCCCCAGCTATGTGCCTCCGGTTTCTCCAGCAAAGCTTCTTTTTACATCTATTTTTTACCAACAAAACTCTCCATAAAAATTAATAATAATAATGATAAAACTCTCATCGTGATCGAGTCCTGATCTTCCGATAGCAAAATGTTGCCGTTTAAAATATCATAATATTAATTTTTAGCGACGACAGAAGGTCGGAAGCTAGTTTAGCGAAGAGCAGGAATAGGGTGCCACAGTGCCACGTCATCATCGCCACGTTTTGTCGCCACGTCGTAGACACGTCATCGTCAAGAAGTTTTTGGAACTTGCCCGAATTTCCCGGAATGGTCTTAGCAGGCCGTTGGGACCTGCCCGGACTGGCCGAAATGTTTTCTTGGTCTTATCATTTGCAGATTATGAGTAAGTTACACCGCAGGAGCTTTCCCAGGATCTTGCACGATGGTGGGACAACTGCAATCGCAAGGTATGGCTTTATCTTAATCTACGAGAAGAAGTTTGTCCATCCTGCAAATGTGGGCTCCTGGCTCTCTTGGCTCCTGTTAGTACCGTGATTGGGTATTCACCCTGGTGGTTCTCAGACCAATCTGACATTACCTGACTACAGACACAAGCAGTACACACAAGAGGTCCTTCTGGGTTCATGGTCGGTCAAATCCTCCATTGGTCATGACACAAGGTCAAGGACAATGTGGTGAGGGCACCTTCTTCTTCGACCTATTTCAGCCTGTTTTGCCCTCTCATCAGACTCGGCCTTGAGAGGCATATTGAATTCTGTAAGTGAGAGCCGCAGGAGCTCTCAACTGTAGACTATTGTATGGGCACTGCTGTGACCTGAGCCCAGATCTGTGGTGGTTTGGAGCAGTGGACATGTATGCCAAATGTGGGAGCATTGAGGATGCGGAGGGAGTGTTCAACATTATGGCTGAACAACGGAGAACACACGCAACTGATACCACACATGGAAAAGAAGGTCAGATATCCAGCAAAATTGATTCCAGATGACAAACAGCACTATAGCTTGGACCTTACCAACAATAGTCCTGGAGCATATACACCTATCACATTCTTTGAGATTGAAGGTTTAGTACTTATGCTATTTTGGCTGCACACGCCAAATGCATGTAGGAAGGCCGAAGACGCAACTGGCAATGGTAATGCCAACAGCTGCCCACCTCAGTACTGCTATTGTACTTCCACTGTTGCCACTGTCACTCCCACCTCATCACACAGCGATCAGCCCCATCTTCCATGCCAAGGTGTTTGCTGTCTCTTTTTGTAAGGAATTCAAGAGATATCCCATACAAATCCATAAAAAATGTGTAGACTGCTGCTTAATCCCACTCTGGTTCTTCATTCCCAGTGTCATGCTGCTTGGTAGATGCCACACTCTACACCCACCACATTGTTGCTTGGTTGGCCATAAGCCTTTTGGGAACTTAGGGTTATCAGTGCCAAAGCAGCTTCTTCCTTGGCAACGCTCGCATTGACTCGTTCCATTCACACTTTGCTTGACCATGGTGTGAAATTATCAGCGAGCAAAAGAACAAGAAACACTTAGTCGAACTGCAGAAGCACACACCGAACATCCACCGAAGCACTCAGTGGAATATGTACTCAGAGGAAGCCAACATATTGGACTGCAGATTCTGAGAAGGTAACAGCTTACAGGATGGAAACAGTATGACAGTTTTCCATGCTGCTAGAACACCTCAGCTATTCGAATCCCAAATAGAGATCTGCTCACATCTAATACTGGCATAAGATTAGTGCAGCAGCGAAAAGAGAGATACAACTCTGTACCACCGCACAACACCTGCAAAGAAACTCTTGTGTGTACTGCTTACCTGACTACAGACACAAGCACCCCTATTCTCCTCTCCTGCTTTCTGCCACCATCCAGCTGAATGTCTGCATCGCCCCTCGTCTTGTCAACCTACACGTGTGCCTGCGGGGTTTCTCAGCGAAAACTCAAAAGTAGGCATCCCTGGTGTAGCTTGCCTGCCCAAGAACCTGATGACTTCATCCAGAGTATATGTTGTATTCTATATGTGAATTGATCACGTGTTGTATGATTTCTGTAAGCCTTTTAGCTTGTCCCATAGTAACTGTGGTTAGCATTAATCACTAAAAATCACATGTCCGAGTGCATCTACTCATATCCAGCTTGCTGTAAGTTATGCAGTGTGTGATGCACCACCTGATACTATCTGCATAAATCTTTATAAATTCAAATAATTACAAGACCAAGACCAAGAAACAGACAGTCACACTGTAGCATGCAGAACAAGGCCGAATTGAACAGTCAGGAAGAAAAACAAATATGACTTAAAAGCTGGACATAAAGGAAAGAAGCCTGGCTGTTTGTTGCTAAAATAGACAGGTCACAAGGGGGATGCTGCCAACATCTGTGCACTCAGCAGCATGGCACTAGATGTCTGGTTGTTCCTGCAAAGGTTTTGAGGAGGATCTAGCTGCTGCTGCTATTCCAAAGAAAATACACATAATGAAGACAAAGGCCTTTAAAACAGAAACTACAGACAAGAAAAACAAATGCATTGAATACATGCAAGCCCTGCCCTGTTACAATTATGAATAGGTTGTGAGAATATGAATAGGCTGTCAAACCCTGTCATTGCAAGCTTCAGAAGCTTTAGAATCAACATGCTAATGCTAAGTGTCCTCACAATGACTGAAGACCGTGCAGATCATTGTATCTATAATTATGGATCAGATACATCTATATCTGTCTTCAGCTAACTCGTTCTTTGAAACTAATCCTGCCTAGGAGCATGGCCAACAAACCTAGTCACAGACACACGATTCTCATGGGTTTCTCGCGAATTTGTGGAACCAGGACTAGAAATAGG
Organism: Takakia lepidozioides; assembly: GCA_030704615.1. Taxonomy (NCBI): domain Eukaryota; kingdom Viridiplantae; phylum Streptophyta; class Takakiopsida; order Takakiales; family Takakiaceae; genus Takakia; species Takakia lepidozioides. The sequence continues at coordinate 55,297,554 of CM060732.1, forward strand.
AAACAGAAAAAAAATAAAGGAAAGCGAGGTATGGTAAGGTTACCGCTTGCTGCAGTGTAGTGAATTCACTGGAAGGAAAGGAATGGATGTACATAGTGGCAGTGGCCGGTGGTTTTGCATCTGTGCTGATCTGTTACCTGCGGGTAAGAGGATGAATCCCATGATGGTTCATTGTTCAACAGCCTCATGCCTCAAAAATGGAAGGGGCTATTTTCTACCCTTCCTCTAGTAGGGCCTGAATTGTGAAGGAAAACAAAAGGAAAACTGTAAGAACTTAATGCAGGCGTGCCAAGATGCAGCTTTTCCAGTTTTGAAGCATTGCCCCCCAGGTTTCCCTTTCTACAAAAAAGAGAAAAAGAGAAATATATATAAGTGTTGATTCACTACATATATGGTTGGGCCCTCTTCAGCATTCCTTTATTGGTTCACCTAACACCAAGTCAAGATAATCAGATGTCTCAGTTCCTCCTAGTGGAGTACAGGCACCGTCTTGAATCCAGTTTCTAGATAGGCTTGATCTTGAAGTGAAGGCTGATTAGTGAAAAAACAAAGCACTTCAAATCCTGCCATTGAAAAGAATTTATCAGTACCAAATTTCTGCCTAACAGGAACCCCCCCAACATTTCTAATCTAAGAGTCCAGTGGAAGGCAACAAACCCTACAAACTGATGAAACAAAAAGAACCTGCAGTAAGAAGCCGTGGAAGTGTGCACGTGGAAGCCGTAACTGTGCACCAAATTTCTGCCCAACAGGAAAGGAGACAGCAAATCCAGGTGTTTGTGCCACTGAGAATCCAAGAAGATTGACATTGCTATGCAATGGAACCAGCAACGAGGCAACCTACTTACATGAGAGGATTGTCAGCTGGATGTGCCCTGATCCTTTCAAGAAGAGAGTACACAGACATGCAAATGCGTTTCACTCTCTGATATCCAGGTTTTACTGTAGCTATAGAGTCCTTGATGGCATCGGCTGTCACCCGCTTGCCATTTCTCCACCCCAAACATTCCATCTCCACTTCACACGGAATACTTCCAAAAGGATACTCCGTCCTGCACATTTGCCAAGCTGTCCTTATAAACCAGAAAATACATGCACTGGTGTAAGAGGCATAATGATGCACACTCTGAACTTAGCCACAGATGTAAGGACCTTGCTAGTTTCAGAAGTACCTTATTAGCGACTGAAAGTCCAGCAACACTGTGAACTTGAACAAAAATAGCCTATGGAAAGCTTCCATCACAGTGCAAGACCATTTCTGCAGCTGACATACTATGCGACAGTGATGATTGGAAATGCTTACCAGCTAAGAGATGGAAATGGGGGGAAATCATGAAAGTATGGCGACAGTTGTAAATCTCTTCCATGAGATTAATCAATGATGACACCTTGAAGCTTGTGTCCTGAACAATAACGAAGCAGGACCATCCTTCAATCAATTGTACTTCAATTTGCACCAGAGGCACAGCAACATCACATGCTTTGCTGAAAGTAATGTCAGCAAGAAGACAGAGCACAAAATGCCCCAAGGTGTGGAAAGGAACCTGAATGACAGCACGCACACTAGATGGCTGTGCTGGGTTACAGTGCCCACAGAGAAGCACTTGGAAGACTTGTGAGGCATTGACATGAGGAAACGTCTGCATCCGAAAAACATACCACAAACACGAGCCTTAGTCCTCTACCATTACTTCAAGGAGCAGCACTACCTGTAAAGGGGCCGAGGAAATGTACCTTATCTATGGCCTTCGCGTTGATGTCAAATGTGCTTCGGAGGGAGGCATTCTCTGGCTGGCCCATCTTCACATGAACTCTGCTCACACACAGCATGCATGAGTGAGCAAGACAACATACAGATTATTACATTGGTGGAAACTTGCAAGTCTAACCATGAATGCTAACCTAATTTATTCATCAAGAAATTGCTGCACGGAGGGAAGATGTCGTTCTCGCTATCTTTAGCAATTCATAAAAAAACACATGGTAATTTTAGGATCTATCAGGGTTTAGTTGAGGTAACAAAGGCAACCACCTGTGGGTGACCAATGAGTAATAGTTGAGCTCCTGGATACACTCGTCTCCCTCACTGTATTTTCTCGCAAGCTGCCAATCCTACCACAACCAGAATGGTCTTGTCTAAAACTGTTCCCAAGACTAGCAGGAGTATGCAACTTCAGGTCCACCACTATTATCACACTAATTCTTATAAGTCACATGCAATAACTTACAATGCAGACCTCTGAAGACGAAAGGAGTATTGTCACCTACCGGCATACACCGTAGAAAGAAAAACCGGTTCCGAAGCTGGTTGACAAGAGTCTCTGGTTGGACAGCAACTCTCCTCCATCGTCATGCTTCTACCTTGGCATTTCTCAACAAGAGAGTGGCGGAGTTCTTGGGCAGTGGAATCTAGTTCTGCCAACCGTCTTTTCAGCCTGGCAACCTTGTCCTGGGCTTCCTGGTAGACCACAGAGCATGTTAATACGAGAGGTGGAGGGGTTAGAATTTACTAAAAATGTTAAGATGGTGAAGCCCTTCACAAGGGGTAACCAGATACCCCTGAGATTCAACTAATTTGACTGCTTTCAGAAGTCAACCGCAGCTTGCAAGACTTCCTGAAATTGTTGCCCTGTAAACTTAAAGGCAGAACACAATGTTAGAAACGTTAGGAAGGAGAAGCCTATAGAGAGGGATCACCTCAAATTCAATCCTGGCCTCCTCTGCCTTGGTGTTTAAACGTGCCTCTTCCTTCGCCTTTGGGCCAAGGAGCTGGGCTTCTGATTGCAGGAAAAGTACTGGGACCCCTTTACGTCCCTTGACAACCCCACCAGTATTTCATGTGCTTTTACATTCTCAGGAGTCTTTTCCTGTGCTTGACTTTGAAAAATGATACTCTTTCTCCTTGGAGCATAGTCATCAGTACAGTGAGAGAAAAAGTTTAATTTCATGGGCTCCTGGTCCCTTCGTTGAAGGAACCGTTGCATCACTTTCCGGGCACTGCTTTGACCAGCCTTCTGCTGTGATATTTGTTTGAGAGTGTGCTCAGCTTCTTCCGCCACATGCTGGAAACCATGTTCGTCTTTTTCATTGGCCAATTGCTGCTTGGGGGTCTGCAGGCCACTAGCCATGGAATGGTTTGTCTCTTCATCCATTACACCCAATTTTTGCTGGCATGTAGGATGTACATCAGGGGATGACAAAAGGTCACTGAACCTTGGAATAGCTTCTGTAACATCGTGGGCATGGATGGATGCTTAATTTGCATCCAGATTCCATTCGTCCTTTCAGATTTAATATATCAGAAAATCGCAGAACTTGAATCAAAATTCCCCAGGATTTAGAGAGAGAGAGCGAGCCGTGGATTCCCGCGCAAATGTATTTGTTACCGCGCACGTAAACCAGGGTTTTTACAGATGTAATTCGTTTTTTTTCTTCTCTTAAAGAAAGGGGACGGTAATTTAAAGTGGACGAGCAAGAAAAAAAAAAAAAAAAACAAAATGAAGGGAAAAAAAAAGAAAAAAAAGAGGAAGGGAAAACAAAAAATAAATAGAAACAACGTCGCCTTCGCCGAACGTACCTTGGATCTAGACTACATGGAATGCTCCACTCCGAATGGAGTATACTTACAGATTCTTGACAGTGACGACGATTGATGCTGATGCGTTGTAGTTCTGCGAAATTGGTGATGTCGTTGGCTTCTGATTCAGGGATTGACGTCCACCTAAAGGAGAGTTGGAATTTTGAAGGGATGAAGGTGGAATGTTATGGTTGAATTTGCTGGCCACTTACTAGACTCGTAAATAGTGTGTGTAAGAGGAAGAAAGAAGAAAGTAGAGACACAGATTTAGGAATTGTCTTGTAGCCACATCATAGTCATGTACATATACACAGGGTCTAAATGTCATCAACAATTATAGCTTGAGAGCTAATAGATTTGGTAAGTAATTACAGCTCTTTCGAACTGTCCTCTATCATTTTCCTCACTGTTGTTTGATCATCCCACCTGCCAGCCACAGTATACATGTTTAATAACAGGACATGCACTGCAGTATGCTGTGGATCCCTCTTGACAATATTTTGGCTGTACATTCTGCTACCTCTACATCATCAAGTCCTCAGGCACCAAGCAAAGCCCCCCACACCCTGGCATTTTGTGAATCAAGTCTTCTGCCTGATCCAATTATCCTGCAGCCGAGAAGGTCCACCATGCAGCCAAAATGCTCCACTGTTGGAGTGAAGCCATGATCCTGCAAAATGGAATCGAAGTAGTGACTATTTGGCTTTGAGCCTTTCCATTGCAATTTTTCGAACAGTTAACGAGCCTCCCTACCACAACCATGCTGGGCACATCTTGCAATCATTGCACTCCATGTGACCACATCTTGTTTAGCCATCTTGTCCAACACTTGAAGGACATCCTTTATGCTCCCACATTTTGCATATTTCAACGAGAACAGTCTCAAGATTTATATATGATGGAACGCCAGATCCAATAATGTCGACATACACCTCCTTTGCCATTTTCTGAGCTCCGGACGGTGGCACATACATTGAGAACACAATTGAGGTGACCTTGTCAGGCACAAAGCCTTCCCATTTCATCTGCTTTCACTATTCAGAGCCTCCCAACCATACCCATGCTGAGCACATGCTGCTACATGGCAGTCCATGACACCACAGTGTGTTTAGCCATGTTGTCGAACACTCGATGTACATCTTGTACACCCCAACATTTGGCATACATTTCAACAAGGGCATTTTTCAGTATAACATCTGACTCAACACTCTTGCTAACTTCAGCATGGATCTCTTTGCTTTCTGCCAGGATTCTTATGCTAGCACACTAAGAACACAAATGAACATGACCTTGTTCGACATCCCCCCTTCCCGCACCATTGGCTCATACATCTCCCAAGCCTCCCTACCACAGCCATGCTGAGCATATCCTGCGATCATGGCATTCCATGAGACCACATCCTGATGAGCCCTATTGTCAAATACTCGATGGGCATCGACAAAACTCCCACATTTGGCATACATATCAGCAGGAGAATCACATCTCGAGCAATCCCAGCTTTCATGATGTCACCATGAATCCCATTGCACTTTTCCAGGGCTCCAACGATGGCGCATGCATTGAGAACGCAAATGACTGTGACCTTGTCAGGTGTGGCCGCTTCCTGTATCATTTACTTTTAGATCTGTACAGCCTCCCTACCACAGCCATGCTGAGCATATCCTGCAATCATAGTGGTCCATGAAATGACGTTTCCTCTAACCATACTGTCAAATACTCCACGTGCTTCCCTTACACTCCCACACTTAGCATACATGTCAGCAAGGGAAGTCCAGCTTTAATAATCTCTGCATAGACCCCTCTGCCCCTTTCCAGGACTCCTCGGCTTGCACGCACATTGAGAATGCACATGACTGTGACTTTATCACGTGTCACTCCTTGTCCTATCATTTGCTGATACATCTCGAATACCTCCCTCCTGAGCATATCCTGTGATCATGGCGCTCCATAAGACCACATTTTATCACCATTAGGGCTTCTCAAAGTTATCAAACCTCTAAGGTTTGGTTGCATTAAACAGTGGATGTGGTTGTTGTGAGCTGGGCCTACCATCTGTGGTTGATTGACCAAAGCCTAACCCAGCAAGCAAGGAGCTGCTCTCATCACCGAATCCAAGTTTACCCATCAGTTCCTTGAGTCTTATCTATGCATAACAGCACTCAGAATCTAACCCACAAGCCAATTGATACTTCACATGCACCCCCGCTGCCTTCGTCAATGCATTGGGAAGGTGCCTCATTAAGTACTCTTCCTTATCTCCACCCCTTTCCAGTGGGCTGCTCATCATGGCAGAGACATTTAGACCTCATTTCTCTTGTTCTTTGTTATTCATTATTCTTCTACCTTTCCCTGGAGTCTTCTGCAGAATGCAATAAATTCCTTATTCTTTCCCTGGCTGAGGTCTTAGCATAGAGAAGTTGATATGCCTTTTACTCCAAATAGGTTCTGATGTTTTGTACAGCAGCAGGCCTTATCCGTACTCATGGAGTTGTCAGTTGAAATTGGCCGCCTGCCTCACTGACACATATACATATAATTTCCCTAAATCACAATGATGACTCAAACAATTCTAAGGTAGATAGTCACATCAATTAGCAGTAGTGGAATAGCAGAAGTCCAGCCTTTTCTCTTCAAGGGCACAACAGAAAGAGAGAAGAGGGGCCTTACGAGAGTTTCCAAGGACGATGCACTCCTGTACACTGCTACTCCAACTCGCCTCATTGCACATCTTTGCCCTGGTTCAATGTTCTTTCCCCACCTGACCACGTTCCTGCCAACCACCCCAATTCTTGGTTTGTGATAAAGTTAACATCCACTTTATATCCTACACACTCAATGCCACACACAAAAACATTCAAACCTGGCCTAATCACAGCATGTGGTATTTTTGAATCACACTAGTTCCTATGCTGAATTGCGTCTTCTACTCTCTGTCTGTTACCTGTATCTGGATACTTTCCTGTTGTCACATTGGCAGTATCATGTCAAAGTCACCGTTACAGAATTCAACATGCAATTAGGGCCGGTTCTGATAAGAGAAAAAACAGGGTGAAATGTGTTGAAAAAAGTGCCTTCATTAACAGTGCCGCTGCTGCTGCGGCTTCCAGTTGACCATCTACCCATGCACGTTCCTTCCAGCTATCGATGCACAGGAAACCACAGCTAATCTTGAGCTTAAAATCCAGCCCTCTTGGATGAATCTGAACCCACACTCTACCCCTACTCCTTCAGCTATCCATGCTCTGCACAAATCATGCATACATCCTTGCAAACACCTTATTACAGTAATTCCAATTCTGAATTGCATCTGCTTCTCTCGTAATCCAACAGGCATTCACCTTTTTGTCTCCATTGTCCCACCATTCACTGGGGTCGGAAAAGTGTTCATTCCAAAGCTTCTCCTCATCTCTGTTACCTGTTTTTGGGTACTTTCCTACTGCCACGTCTACAGTAACGTATCAAAGTCAATCCAAACTACCTAATATGAATGATTAATGTGGTAATATGCTTTTCTTTCTGTAGGTACGGCTTGAGAAACCTGAACGCAAGCATTATCCATTATTAGGGCAGTTGAGGGTGGAATTTAGAAAAAGAACAATTAAGAGTATCACATTAAAAGACGTGTGTCGGATGGTGACATGTATTTGTTCTTTTTGTTTTTTAAGGGAAACACCTGGGAGCGACAGCTGACACGTATTGATGCCACGCAGATGGTTGACAAATAGGACAGGAGCTGTATTTGGAACAACACATCCAAACAGGAAACACTGTGAAAGTTCTACGAAGCAACCTGCAGTCAGGATAAACCCCCTCCCTGAAGCTTGGAGCCCACCCTGTTCCCTGCGTGCATGGGCTGCGAAGACGTCTGCGAGAGAGAGTGCAACGTAATGGCCCATCCTGATCAAGAAATTGATTTTCAAGCTCTCATTAATGCTCTACCAGAGGTCGATGATGATGACATTCTAGCTCTCCTTAATGCTCTACCAGAGGTCGATGCTGACCAGTTTTTCGAGACAGACGTTACGGAGCCAATGGTGGACGAAACTGAACTAACGGATTCAGCGGGTTTTCGGGAATTGGATCCGAGCATAATGGCCATTTACCAGTTTCTCGAGACAGACTGCATGGACAAATTGCCAATGGTGGACGAAGCTGAATTACCGGATTCAGCGGGTTTTCGGGACTTGGATCCCAACATTACGGCCAACGACCAGTTTCTGGAGACAGACATGATGGATAAATTGCCAATGGTGGACGAAACTCAAGTACCGGATTCAGCTGTTTTTCGGGACTTGGATCCCAACGTCGCCAATTCTTATCAAGAAACGAAGAAAAGAAAGAGAGATCATGGAGACAACCATATTGCTTTTGCAGACTACCCAGGTGACCACAGGTGTCCGCGATGTGCGTCTGATAAGATCCGGTTCCTGTATTGGAACAATAAATCGAAGGGTCAACCTCGCTGCGTGTGTAAGAGTGGAGTTTGCCTCAATTTCACCTTCACGTTGGGTGGAACGCAGCGGGAGAAACGCAGGGGCATGCAGGCCGATGATGCAGGCATACAAGTTGCAATACCCAAAATTCACTGCGGTAAAACTACCCATCCTGTCACTTCCATGCAGCCCACACACGCTTCTTCTTCCAGGGAAGCACTATCCTTCCAGTACGAGAAGCTAAATTTCATGTGCGGAGAAACTGCACTATCCGTCAAGCAGAAGCTCAATCTCATCTACGGCCGCAGCTTCTAGTGACCACGGATCATATATTTAAGTTCTGTACAGATCCATCTTGAGGATCGGGACGGTTGTTGCTTCATTTGCTGAGGATTACAAGCGAAGTACAGTGATCTTTGAGGACATGTTTTAGAATGAATTCATGTAAATAATTTTAACGCTTGCAAGTTACATTTTTGTCAGGCTACATGTATATGCAAACCCAACATGGGAACCCTCGTACTTTGTACACGACTTTTGAAATTCAATGCCATGATGATCCGTATGGATTGATCATTCTTTTGTATCTACTGACTCCCTCACAAAAAGTATCTAATAGGAAATATCCGAATCTCCTTCACGTAGAGCTCTCGTATACAGGAAGCTCGTGGTGGGGATAGTGTGCAACTTGGATGTCATGGTATTTTCTCGCAGACCTATTCAGTGAGGTGGCACTTAACATTTTGGTGTCTACGTCATGTGTAAAGCACTGTGCGCACTGTACTGTACATTCTCTCTGGATATTGCTTTGCATATAAGTTATGATAGTTTCATTTTTTTGGCACTCCAGACCCACTAATTAGTGCCAGCCAATGCCACTTGAGTGTTTTTTTTTTTTTTTTAATTTTTTTACTTTGAGTGTTCAGAAAGGATGAGAGCAAATCACCCACAAGAAATTGCTTCTCATTTAACAATAATAGGGTCATGAATGCCCACACATGTGGCTGCGTCGGGGCTGCATGTGGCAGAGGGGTCGCGTAGGGTGGGAGCGCCCCTACCCGGACCCAGCCAGTCTGCTTGTTGGCTTTGCCCGGCAAGCTGGTCTGCTAGGGCCCACAATATACACATAAACCATTAGTTGTTGCAATGATTTGTTTTAAGTGGTGGGTAGTGTGGTGGTTAAGAGCAATGACTAATAATTGTAAAGTGAGATGGTCAAATCTTTGTACTATGGCAATAATGTTTGTTATTAAATATATATTTTGTCGAAGAGTCCAAGCCGGGTCTGCTTGGGGGGTCGGCCCAGGGAGAGGTGCCAGTCTGCTCGTCGGTCTGGAGGGTCTGCTAGAAGGTCGAAGAGTCCAAGCCGGTCTGCTTGGGGGGTCGGCCCAGGGAGAGGTGCCAGTCTGCTCGTCGGTCTGGAGGGTCTGCTAGAAGGTTGGAGTCGGTCTGTTGAAAGGTCTGCCCAGTCTGCTAGAAGGTCCACCACAGTAGATTAACAAGGACTTAGAAAAATTTCAGAATCTCGCCGACCCCCGACCCAGTGAATGGGCGGTGGGCGGGTCGTACTGGTGGGGCTCGCCCGTGCATTCATGACCCTATTATTAAACAATGAGAGGCCAAGAAATTTATACATAAATCAAATACAAATTATGAAATACTCACCCTAACTTTCTTCTTCCCCCATTTATTTTTTTATTTTTATTTTTGAAAGGGAAGCTTAGGAGCGACAGCCCACAAATCAGGGCTTCTCATTGTTGAATAATTGGGAGTTTAAGGCTCACATGTGAGCCAGGCAGCAGGCTCCATGCACGGACGTCGGGCGCACGGGTGACCCCGTCGCGACCCATGACCCGGCCCGGGTGAGTCTACCACGAGCATAGGTCTGCCGCCATGTGTGGTTTGCCGGTGAATGGGCAGTGGGCGGGTCGTACTGGCGGGGCTCGCCCGTGCATTCATGACCCTATTATTAAACAATGAGAGGCCAAGAAATTTATACATAGATCAAATACAAATTATGAAATACTCACCCTAACTTTCTTCTTCCCCCATTTATTTTTTTATTTTTATTTTTAAAAGGGAAGCCTAGGAGCGACAGCCCACAAATCAGGGCTTCTCATTGTTGAGTAATTGGGAGTTTAAGGCTCACATGTGACCCATGACCCGGCCCGGGTGAGTCTACCACGAGCATAGGTCTGCCGCCATGTGTGGTTTGCCGGGAGACTTAGCCCGGGTGGGTCTGCCGCGAGGTAGGGTGACCCTAGGCGGCATTGGGGCTGTTTGCAGCTGTTTTCTAGGTTAAGACACAAAAAAAAATGTTAAGATAGTAGCAAGTAGTGTGGCAGTTGGGCGCATTGAGTGGTACCTATGAGGTCATGGGCTCAACTCTGGCTGCGCCAAATGTGCATCAATGATGGTTTTGGCGGGCGTTGCACTTATACTAATGATCCTTTTTTTGATGGGCGAGTTTTTCCGCAAAAAATCCTAAGTCCCCTGGGCGGGCTAGGGCACGACAAGCACCATTCAGACCGCGAGCAGACCTGACCTGACCTGTATGAGCAGACCCGACCTGCCAGCAGACCCTGAGCACACCAGACCTGAGCAGACCCGGACCGCTGGGGCACGACAAGCACCATTCAGACCGTGAGCCGACCTGACCTGTGTGAGCAGACCCGACCTGCCAGCAGACCCTGAGCACACCAGACCCGAGCAGACCCGGACCGCAGACCCAGACCCGGACTCGCCAGGTGATGGACTGAAGCATTCCGGCATGGCTCATTTACCAGTCTTGCCACTTGACACACACACTTTTTGGCATATTACAGTTCCTCTCCGCTCGCATGCTGAGGACGTGTGGGTGTGTTTTTGGTGCTGCTTGATGCGCGCAATCTGTTGAAGGAAGTGCAAAAAGCATGCAGTATGCATGGCATCCGTGGGGAACATGCCTGCCTTTTGCACATGTGCTCCAGGTGCTAGCTCCGGGTGTCCTCACAATCCTCGGGACGCAGGCTATGCTGCTTGCATGCCCGGCCAAGGGAAGAAAGATTCAAGGTGTGGGTTTTGCATTTTGTGCGCTCGCCGGCATTTTCGGCAAGGAAGTTGCTCCCAAAAGCCAACATATGGAGGAGGAGCAGCCTCGAAACAAATGTTTAATCAACCACAGTCAATGAACAGCTACTTTGCAAACTCCAGTGACTGGTGGGACAATCCAGGCAATAAGGTGAATGCCTGTTATGTTACAGCTGAAGGCAGCGAAAAACATCCATGGAAAACTTTCTCGCAAATAAAGGAAGTCCCAACCTTCCCTCTCTGAAGGAGCAGTGGAGTGTGGGTGCAGATCAACCCCAAGGGACCAGATTTCAAGCACACGATTACCATGGAGGCATTGTGGATTGGTAGCTACAAGAAGCCTGCATGGGTTGTTGGTCAAGTGGAGAAGCTTGCAGAAGCTATGCAGATGTCTATCGCAAGCCCTGGTGGAGCGGACTCATGTGGGGCTTTCCTGTACGGCACTCACTTTTCTGATGTAGAGCTCACAAACTTTGATCTGACTCTGTAGTTGCATGGGGGTTTTGTGAACAGGTGAGAGTAAGCGGCCCATTGTGAACCCCAGTGTAGAGTTCGAGGGAAAATCAGTTGTCTCTGTTTACATAGAAGTGGAGAACAGAAGTCAGGTATTGCTGGGGGTGCATAGTAGTACCCATGGGGTAATTTTGCACAGATGTGTTACATTGTGATTTTTGTCAAGGTGAAGGTGAACATAGTTATCAGAAGTTCTTGAAACTTATAGTTGGTTTGCTACCTACATGCACCTTCCTGCGGTGATGTAGAAGGGTAACAATACAAAGACTCTGTTATGATATAGCAAAGAACCTGTCCCCATGAAAAGATTTTTCTTGGAAGTATGTAGGACCTTTGAGGGCGATCCAATGAGTGAGAAAGATTGCAGCTAAAGAGTTTTGGAGTATTGCAGGATGGTGGGGTTGAATCAGGCACAGTCATCTGAAATGGGCACCTCAACAATGAATTCAGCTTTTGAAAGAGGACCAAGAGAGGGGGTCAACAAGAACTCTTCTAGCACTTGTCAGAATGTGAGGACACTATCTAAAGCAGGACAGCTGAAGGAGGCGCTGCACATTTTGAACCAAGGAGGCGTGTCAGCCGACTCTGATACATATGCCTGTCTCCTGCAAGAGTGCCTTAAGAGGAGAGGCCTAAAAGAAGGAAAGGAGGTGCACACTCACATTATCCAAAGTGGATTCAAGCTAACTATATTTCTACTCAACACCCTCATCAACATGTATGCCAAGTGCGGGAATGTGGTGGATGCACGCCTAGTGTTTGACAAAATGGTTGAACGTGATATGTTTACATGGAACATGATGATCGCAGGATATACCAGGCATGGGTGTGGTAGGGAGGCCTTGGAGATTTATGAACAGATGAGACGGGAGGGGGTATTTCCCAATAGGATCACATTCATTTGTGTTCTCAAGGCGTGTGCAAGCCTCACAGCCCTGGCAAAGGGCAAAGAGGTCCACACCGACATCATCAAAGCTGCAATTGCACCAGATATCACTCTGGAGAATACTCTTGTCAACATGTATGCCAAATGTGGAAGCATGATGGATGCACGTCAATTGTTTGACAGTATGGCCCAGCGAGATGTGGTCTCATGGAGTGCAATGATCGCAGGATATGCAAAGCATGGGTGTCGTAGGGAGGCATTGGAGACCTATGAGCAAATGGTAAGTGAAGGTATAACACCCAACCATGTCACATTCGTTTGTGTTCTCCACGCATGTGCCAGCCTGGCAGCTGTGGAAAAGGTCCACGCAGATCTCATCAAAGCTGGAATTGCACCAGATATCATTCTAGCAAACACCCTCATCAACATGTATGCTAAATGTGGAAGCATTGAGGTTGCACGTGAAGTGTTTGACAATATGGCGGCACAAGATGTGGTCTCATGGAGTTCAATGATTGCAGGATATGCTCAACATGGGTGTGGTAAGGAGGCTTTGGAAACCTATGAACACATGATACGGGAAAGGGTAACGCCCGATACAGTCACATTCGTTTGCGTTCTCAACGCGTGCGCTAGCCTCGCAGCCCTGGAAAAGGGCAAAGAGGTCCACATTGACATCATCAAAGCTGGAATTCAGCCAAATATTATTCTGGAGACTGCCCTTGCTGCCATGTATAGCAAATGTGGGAGCATAAAGGATGCACGTCAAGTGTTTGACAATATGGCTAAACAAGACGTAGTGTCATGGAGTGCAATGATCACTGCATATGTCCAACATGGGTGTGGTAGGGAGGCTTTGGAGACCTATCAGCAAATGATACAGGGAGGGGTGATGCCCAATCAGGTTACATTCATTTGTGTTCTCAAGGCTTGTGCCAGTTTGGCAGCCCTGGACAAGGGCAAAGAGGTCCATGCTGACATCCTCAAATCTGCAGTTGAGCCAACTCTCACTTTGGAGAATACCCTTATTGACATGTATGCCAAATGTGGCAGTGGAGAGGATGCACGTCACGTGTTTGACAGTATGGTTAAGCGAGATGTGGTCTCATGGAATGCAATGATTGCAGGGTATGCTCAGCTTGGGTGTGGTATGGAGGCCGTGCGACTATTTGCGCAAATGCAACAGGAAGGGGTTAAGCCAAATGGTGTCACCTTTATATGTGTTCTCTCTGCATGTAGCCATATTGGGCTGGTGGATGAAGGCCTCCACTACTTTGATTCCATGATTCGGGATCATGGCCTCACTCCTACAGTAGAGCATTTTGGCTGCATGGTGGACCTTCTTGGCCGTGCAGGGCGATTGGCTGAAGGAGAGGACTTTATTAACAAAATGTCCATAGACCCAGGTCCTGTGGTATGGGGGGCCTTGCTGGGTGCCTGCAGAATTCATGGAAATGTGGAGGTGGCAGAACGTGCAGCAAAATGCATTCTCAAGAGGAATCCACAAGATACTGCAACTTATGTACTGCTATCAAATATCTACGCTGCAGCCGGCAGGTGGGATGATACTGCAAAGGTGAAAAAAATGATGCAGGACAGGTGTATCAGGAGGAAGCCAGGGCTCAGCTGCATTGAGGTGGACAACCAAGTGCATACATTTGTTGTAGATGGCAAGCTGCATCCTCAAATTGATGAAATTCATGCTGAGCTGAAGAGATTGTCTGAGCAGATGAAGAAGTCCGGGTACGTGCCTGACACTCGCTTTGTGTTAAGGGATGTGGTGGAGGAGCAAAAGGATTTTTCTCTTTGCCTCCACAGTGAGAAGCTGGCCATTGCATTTGGGCTTATCAGCACACCCCCTGGGACGCCTCTTCGTGTGATTAAAAACCTTCGGGTGTGCGGTGATTGCCACACGGCCACCAAGTTCATCTCAAAGATTGTTGGGCGAGCAATTCTCGTGAGGGATGCCAACCGTTTTCACCATTTTCAAGATGGGGTTTGTTCTTGTGGGGATTACTGGTGAAAAGAGCAACATCCATGAAAGAAAGTGCAAGCAACCGGGGGAAAGTCACAATAAGTTGATATTTTTGTAAGCAAAGAATGAAGTCAGAACTTATGCATGCAATGGATTGATGTAATCGGTACTGCACTTCCAATGAGCTGCCCATGGTGATGCTTACAAACCTATTATCATTTGAACAGTAGGTTGAAAAATTTTGCACTGAAAAGGTCAACCTCCATGTATCAGGACCAGAATTACTTCAAATCTCAGATGTAATTCATAGTCAATAGGCTGAAGGCCCAAAAGCCTGAAGGTGAATGCACATCATACCCAGATTCTCTCCAAATATTTTCATGGACATTGGAACACCTTTGTTTATTAATTGGGATTGACATGGTGTGCGATTCTAAGATGCCTGCAGGTGGAGTCAGTAATGGCCACAAAAGCCCTGGAAAAACAAGAAAAGTTTATGAGATCACCACATGCAAAAGCCGGTATTGCCACTCTACAAGTCTGCTCCTAAAAAACCCAGAAGATATCTTGTCTCTAGATACTATGATAGTTTGACAAAGCCAACCTGAACCTTTCAATCTGACAAAGGATGATGAACCTCGTCCTTCCACAAGACCAAAAAGTACTCAAAAAGCAGCCTGGGCATTGCCATGGGATTGGCCCTTTTGTGATGAGGCAAGATTGAAGCTAGGTAGTTGCCTGTCATTGGGGAATCTTGAGCCACAAAACAAAGTGGGAAATTAGTTCTCTTACGAAACCCCAACTTCATAGTGCAAGTCTACCATGCAATTTGCTACCGTCAAACCTGGATGAGTTTTAGGCTTTTGGAGTAAAAACAATACCACTTGTAGGGATCTAACACAAAGAGGTTTAGGGTTTTAAGAAATAACATTTTTGTATGTAACCAAGGTGTGACTCAGTCTAAGCATTCATTTTTAAAATGTGAAACAAGATAGAAGTCTTGGATATGAAAATAGTTGTATGCCTTCTACCAAGTTGACCTTGTCTTGCAAGTAATTCTAATGATCGAAGCCATTGAATTGCTGGGTTGTCGATCTGAAGCAATATTCTTAGTTTTCAAACAAAATTTGCAGGAGTAGAATAAAAAACATGGGCATTGGGGCGGTGTTCCATTTCTCAGCCTCCATGGCCTGTCATGTGAGGTTATTTTTTCCTCATTTTCTAAGTCAAAGTCCGGCCTCTCTGGGGCCTTCAGAAAAAAAAGAAGAAAGCTTTACCTTTAGGGTTTTATGAGGTATTATATACGCCCCATAAAGGGTAATTACTATTTAACCATTCACTTGGTTACCGTTTACTCTTTGCTATAGTGGGTTGTTCGCGTGCGAAGAGATGCCAAAGCCTTGTGCAAGCTACACACACAGGCCTTGAGCAGAGCAAGGATCGATTCCATGGATTTGGGTGGGATGTTAGAGGCGGAGTGGATTCGGAAACATGATTTTCAAGTTGGGTAGTTGGGATTAAGTGTTTGAGGACTGCCTGGGCGATGGAGAGAGAGGTACTACTTGGATTGTGAGGATTGCGCGTGAAAGAGAAAGGTACTTGCGCCTGATCCCGTGTGAATTATGCTGTCTGTTGCGTCCTTCGGCGGGAAGGCTCCAATTGGTCTGGTCTATGTTTCTGAATGTATTTCTAATCCGCTTTGGAAGGCCGGAAGCCTATAATTTATGTGATCTAGGTAGTAAAGTTGCAGAATTTCTTCCACTCTCTCTCAATTCTCTGTTGTGTGCCTCCCGCTTTTCGGCTGTCTGGCGCCACTATTACTTTAGGGCCTTTGTTTGTGTCTCCGCCTAAACCCTAGTTATCCTCATCCACTTTGTGGTGTCCATGACATATTTCTCCCGGTGGCATGCAGTCATCGATCGGGTTGAAGGGTTGGAGGTGTACCGTACGAAATTTGTATTTCTTCTTTCTCTCTGTCAAGCAGTTTCCTACAGAGATCTTGGGTAATATCTCTTCCCCAAATTTCTGTGAAGAGCAGCACAAGAAGATGCCCTCTGCTGACAGAGGCAGTAGCTCTACTGTATCCAAAAGCTCAGAAACCACTTAGTTATGCTACTATTTAGGCAGGTTGTGCCTTTTTGTCCTCAATCCATATCCAGTAACTGAGCATTCTTGGTGTGCCTGGGATGCAGGGAGACCTGTAAAGGAAGCCATTCAACTCTGGGAGATTTTGAACTCAACGTTTTTACGGTCAGTCTCTCCCTCTCCTCGTGTCAGAATGGTCGTCATATGTGGGCATTCACGGTAAATGGTTTATCTATTATCCATGAACTTATGCATCAAGGGGTAAGTTGTAGGGTTTGAGTCAACAATTTCAGAGGGTGGCATGGACCCAAACCTCTAGATTCTAGTAAGTTGTGCCTCCCTATAAGGAAACCCTGCTCTTTACACAGTGCAAAGAATAGGCACATCTCCCACTTCTGTGTTAAGAAGAAATGTTGTTATCTGTTGTTTGTGATGGCTCAGGTGTATTCTTTCGATGGGTGATTCATTAAGAAGGCCCTTTTGCTTTGAGAGCCTGGTTCATAATGGATGAGTCATGTTTCCAAACATCTAGTAGGATTGGATGATCCTCATATATGTGATGTTGTCTGAAGAGAGCTCAAGGCATGACATGCTAACCAGTAATTTGTGATTGTTTACAAATTGCAGGCAGAGGAAAGATATTTTCATATATAAGCTGTAAATAAGTTGACGAAACACATCCCCATTTTGCCCATGAGGGTGTGTAAATAAGAGGGAGCGGAAGTTTGAGACAGCATGGAGGACAGCAGTACTCCCAAGAGGGGCCAGGAAAACCACGGTCTTGTGGACCGTGATGAAGTGCCCACGTGTGCCATGTGCATGGAAGTCCTGGGTACCTATGGAGGGCCTGCTTCCCTGGCCTGTGGCCACAATGGCTGCCTTACATGCCTTCAAAAGGTACATCGACCTACCTTCATCTTACTAGATGTGTTTTTAGGGAAAATTTCACATCCAAGCTTCTTTGCCAGACAATTCAATATCCAAATGAGCGCTCAGAAGACCGACATGGACTTGAAACATCTGCAATTTTGAAGTACTTTGTCTTCTTCAATATTCAGTGTTTGGTTTTTTTAATCTGCTTTTGTGCTTGATGCACTGTGTTTATGTCCAATTCCATTCGTCCAAAGAGTGTCAGGATGCATTTTGAATTGATGCGATGAATGCAAAGTAGTGTTGTTAGTTTGTGACATCTCCCGACATGGAGGTGGTCATTCTGGACTCGCACTTGCTGGTTGGGCCTGACCCAGAGACTCCCAAGGAGCTGTGCAGGAATACTGTTGTACAAGCTCTACAGTCCCTATATCCCGGGTCTTGATCTTCTATGTGCCACTTGTATGAGTTGTAATGCTCTTGATTACAAATCTGCAGAGTTGAGTTCATGCCTAATCTAACGGGAGGATGGTAATTACATCTCTTATCACTTATTCTCCCATCTTCTCTTCCTTAAGTCTGCCACCAAGAACATGACGAGCAATTAAACTGGATTACCTTAGTTTTCAAGCATCTAAAGTTTTAGGTTTCCTGGTTATTGTACAGGTTCAGATGCATTCAGCATTGCCCCTATGCCCTCTGTGTCGAACGCCCTTTGATGCTGATCACAATTTGGGCCTCAATTTGGACCTGAGGGATGCACTTGAGCGTGCACAGGCTGCCTCGTTGGCTGCGCGCTTTGCGGCAGCAGAGTCAGAGCGTCTGGCCTCACAAAGAAAGTGCCGGCTAGAGGAAGAACAACGAGGACGTGGGCAGTTTCAGTGCGACCCGCCTTGGCCCGAAGAAACAGGACCTTGGATCCCTGTAACATCTATCAAGGGAGGGAAAGATGGGGGGGGGTTGGCTATGGAGGACGACCGAGGCCAGCAAGGTGAGGAGGATGGAGAGGAGGAGGATGAGAGAGATCGCAGCTCGGATCTCAGTGTCTGGAATGTTTTGAGGGGAGTTTTTGATATTGTAACAGGGGTCGGTGGTGCTGCACGTGTAGAGTATGATGAGCCAGCATCTGGTTGGCCAGCAACTCGGGGCATCTCTAACAGGGGATGTACAGGGGTGGAGAGGTACAGTGCCAATTGGAGAAGTAGCTATAGCCACAGCCATAGCCACAGTCCTAGTGCCCCTCCCCTCTTAACTGGGGCCAGTGGGGACGATGTTCGAGCTGTAAGGGCCCTTCTGGAGGCAGAACCCCCATCTTGGATGCCTGATAGTACTGCTTTCGCATGCATGCATTGTGCAGCTAGCTTCCGACCAATCACATGTGGCCGTCATCACTGTCGATTTTGCGGAGGCTTGTTCTGCCGGAGGTGCTCGTCGGGGAGGTGTCTGTTGCCAGTGAGGTTTCGGGAGCACAACCCTCAGAGAGTTTGTGATGTATGCTTTGAGCGTCTGGAGCCCATCCAACGCACTCTTGCAGACCGTGTCAGCAATGCAGCACATGTGCGTTACCACCATGACATTGTTGTGGCTCCGACCTTTGTTGGATAAGTTTGGTAGGGAAGGGATTCGTTGATTACTGCTTTCATTACTTTCCAGTTGATATCCATGTGTCACTGTGCAACCGCATGGCAGGTGGCAACACACGATGTCACAGACCTCAGCTGTATGCGGGGGTGGGTTAACAGCCCAATTGGACTCTCCATGCAGCAGGAAATCTACAAGGCCACCAACACCGTGCGCAGCTACTGCAAGGTACTTGCCAAGCTGATGTGTTTAGGTGTAGGGTCAATGCAGTTTATTGTATCCCTGTTGAAAAATTTCTGGCAGACAGTGGCAAGTAGTACAAGTTCCTAGGAGAATTGTTGGTTTGGCCCCTTCTTGTCCTTTCTCTTCTGTGTCTGTCACTTTGGACCAAGAAGGGTACTGCAGTAAGACTAGGGAGTAGAGCATCATCATTTTCCTCAGAGGATCACATTGACAGGGTGCTGGGGGTGCAGGTTGGAAGGCTGAAACCAGAGAGGTCGATACCTGACACAGTGCTAAGAGGAGCACGAGGGCTTGCCATTCTCACCATCATGAAAGCTGGCATGATGGTCACCTATAAAGTCGGCACTGGACTTGTGGTTGCTCGGAGAGCAGATGGCACCTGGTCTGCGCCTTCGGCTATTGCCTCTTGTGGGCTTGGGTGGGGTGCTCAAGTAAGAAAGCATCACACAGGCCATTTCATCGCTATCTTTTTTCTCTCAACTATAGATTGCCCATGTTCTCATTTGGTTGGAAGATCTGATTTGTTTTGTTTGGCTGGCTGGCTGGCTGCTTTGGTACTGTGGTTTTCCCTGGGCAGGCAGGAGGGGAGCTCACAGACTTCATCATCGTACTCAGCACTGTCAAAGCTGTGAAAGCGTTTGGCGGGCATGTCCATTTCTCAGTGGGCGCTGGCATGAGTGCTGCTGCAGGCCCCATAGGTAGATCTGTTGAGGCTGATGTTCGTGCAGGTGATGGAGGGGCAGCCGCTTGCTACACTTATAGCTGCAGTAAAGGTGAGATATACTGAGGCATGTCATTTCCATGTTTCCGTGTACATCTCTCCATCTCCTCCACCCTCCTTTTTGCTTACTATATGTGTCCGGCAGCAGAATAGCAGTTGCCTATCCCACTGCTGAAGGTAAACGGCCACCGTAGCAGTATGGGAAGCATGTGAGAGAGCCATATGGTAATTCTGGGTGTAGGTCATACCACAGTGGTTTGAAGCTGTTGACCAAGTCAATCTTCCCTTTCAACCGGCACTCCCAACCCTCTTCTGGCCTCTCTCCCCACGTCTCTGTTGATATGATTAAACAACGTCTTATGAGTACATTCTGTTGATATGATTTCTAGGTAAGAGAAGCCTGCTCATGAACTATGCAGACGAAACAAGGCTATTACTGTACAATGGGATCAAGTAGGTTATTTCTGAGGAACTTTGCTGTTTGTAGGAGTAGCCCTTGGCCCTGCACACGCGTGTTAGTTGTAAAGGTTCGGAATCATATCCCTAGGTCAGATCAACCAAAGAAGAAAGCACTCGGATGTCCTCGGTTTGTCACAAACTAGTCTAGTCAGTATTGTGAGATTCTTCTGAGAGGCTCACTTTATTATTGGCTTTGCAGGGGCCTTTTTGGGGGTTTCTTTGGAGGGAAATGTCGTGGCCACACGCTCTGAGACGAATTTGAATTTCTATGGAGACGCATACCTTACGGCAACGGATATTCTGTTGGGCCCTGTGCCTCGCCCACGGGCAGCGGCACCCCTTTACAGTGCCTTGCATGATCTCTTTGGAAAAGTTGATTCATCTTTCAACTGAAACTCTCAACATCTTTGAATCCACTATTTGGAGGGGTAGATTCTCAGATCATGGACTTGTACATATTTCTTCAGATTCCTCCCGGCAAGAACTCTGCTATATGACGGATACCGCCAAACACTGCAGCCATATATGCTCGCCAGTGGTTGAAAGATCTGTCCCACCCCTCATTGCCTTGCTCTAAGCTGAGCTGCACCATAACATTGTGTAACAAAGTGAATTTTGTTTTGACATCATCTTATGTGTTATAATTTTTTTTTTAGTGGGATTTTGAAGTTAGTAGGGTGAATCAATTATCTGAAGGTGTGCCTGCCTTGTACATATGTATATAAGAGCTACTTCGCATAGGAGCTCAAATCTCAAATGATCATCCTGAATAAACAAGTCACAAACTTTTTCTTAGACTAGCACTAGTGTGACCTGTGCCTTTGAGCACATATTCAACTGTAAAAGAGAGGTCTTTTGCTATCTTTTACATGGAAAAAACACATACGATAGCTCTACTTGAAGGAGCATCAGATATTTCCTATTGGATACTTTCTGTGAGGGAGTTAGTAGATACAAAAGAATGATCAATCAAACGGATCATGGCATTGAATTTCAAAAGTCGTGTACAAAGTACGAGGGTTCCCATGTTGGGTTTGCATATACATGTAGCCTGACAAAAATGTAACTTGCAAGCGTTAAAATTATTTACATGAATTCATTCTAAAACATGTCCTCAAAGATCACTGTACTTCGCTTGTAATCCTCAGCAAATGAAGCAACAACCGTCCCGATCCTCAAGATGGATCTGTACAGAACTTAAATATATGATCCGTGGTCACTAGAAGCTGCGGCCGTAGATGAGATTGAGCTTCTGGTCGACGGATAGTGCAGTTTCTCCGCACATGAAATTTAGCTTCTCGTACTGGAAGGATAGTGCTTCCCTGGAAGAAGAAGCGTGTGTGGGCTGCATGGAAGTGACAGGATGGGTAGTTTTACCGCAGTGAATTTTGGGTATTGCAACTTGTATGCCTGCATCATCGGCCTGCATGCCCCTGCGTTTCTTCCGCTGCGTTCCACCCAACGTGAAGGTGAAATTGAGGCAAACTCCACTCTTACACACGCAGCGAGGTTGACCCTTCGATTTATTGTTCCAATACAGGAACCGGATCTTATCAGACGCACATCGCGGACACCTGTGGTCACCTGGGTAGTCTGCAAAAGCAATCTGGTTGTCTCCATGATCTCTCTTTCTTTTCTTCGTTTCTTGATAAGAATTGGCGACGTTGGGATCCAAGTCCCGAAAAACAGCTGAATCCGGTACTTGAGTTTCGTCCACCATTGGCAATTTATCCATCAAGTGTGTCTCCAGAAACTGGTCGTTGGCCGTTTTGTGGGGATCCAATTCCCGGAAACCCGCTGAATCCGGTAATTCAGCTTCGTTCACCATTGGCAATTTATCCGTAAAGTCATCATCGTCGACCTCTGGTAGAGCATTAAGGAGAGCTAGAATGTCATCATCATCGACCTCTGGTAGAGCATTCATGAGAGCTAGAATGTCAATATCTTGATCAGGATGGGCCATTACGTTGCACTCTCTCTCGCAGACGTCTTCGCAGCCCATGCACGCAGGGAACAGGGTGGGCTCCAAGCTTCAGGGAGGGGGTTTATCCTGACTGCAGGTTGCTTCGTAGAACTTTCACAGTGTTTCCTGTTTGGATGTGTTGTTCCAAATACAGCTCCTGTCCTATTTGTCAACCATCTGCGTGGCATCAATACGTGTCAGCTGTCGCTCCCAGGTGTTTCCCTTAAAAAACAAAAAGAACAAATACATGTCACCATCCGACACACGTCTTTTAATGTGATACTCTTAATTGTTCTTTTTCTAAATTCACCCTGCTGTCCATTTATTGGCTATCTGTTACTTTTTTGTTACATTCGTAACAATTAAATCCAGGGTGGCGGTGGACTGTAATTCTTGATTTAAAGTATATTGGGCCTGTAAATCAAGTGCCCTAATAATGGATAATGCAGTCAGTATGCATGATTGGGTGGGCCAGGTTTCTGAAACCGTACCTATAGAATGTAAATCAGTTTACCACAGAAACAAATTCAACCCTATGGTGCAAAAAAGAAAAAGTATACATACGTGGCAAATATAGAAGAAGGTTGACACAAAAGGTGACACATTTGTGTGTGAGTAATCTTGTGTAGCACAAGTCTCATGGGGTACGCTTCAATGTCGCCCATCAGGATCGGACCCATCAACGAAACAACTCCACAAAGGAAATGTGTTGAGACAGTTTTGCACCAACACACAGACAGTAGGTACATGTGGGAAGAGTGGATTCCCATCACGCTTTTCGCGACGATGCATCACTGTCATGGTCTCTGCAGTGCAGCAACCGCAGGGGTACATCGATCTCGTAATCAAGCAAGGAGCAGAGGGATCGGTCACGGGGCTATGGCATCGCTCACAGCAGTGCATCATGCTTTGAGCTGCTCCACACTCATGGGCCCCTGGTGTGCACTGTAGAGGTGAATTATAACATAGTCATGGGAGCTGAGATCTGAATGGAAGAAGGTCGGAGGACGGATTGTATAAGCTTTAACACTGCTTTGTAATTAAGCCGAGTTCACGTGCAGAGAAGAACTAGTACATAGTTGGGTAGCAGTGAGTGAGCAGCGTGTGAAGCAAGACAGAGACTGCAAGGAGAGAGGTAGCGTTGTGGGAGGGAGAGCTTGACGATCAGAGGGTTGGGTATGGAATGGACGTTAAGCACCCTATTCCTGCTCTACAATAAAACTAGTCTCCAATTTTCATTCATCCCTAGAATTTTTTTGAGGGGGCAAAACAATAAGACCCCCCCTACGAAGCAAGGGGGCAGCAAGGGATAGGAGAGACCACCTTGGCAAGCCAAGCAAGACAGACGCTATACCGGAAATTGCAGTTAAAGAGATGAGTAATCCGATCCACCACAGAACCATGACAAACAATCATGAGAGCCTAAGACTTAGGTGAGGAGCAAAATGAATTTTGTCCTTTTTCAAATGAAATCATTTTTGACATTGCAGTTAGTCACCTTTGATTTCTTCATCAAAATAAAAAGAAAGAAAGAAAGAATTATAAAAAATATAGAAGTTATTTGGCCAAATTGCTATGACAACTTCAGCTTCAGTGTTCTTAGGATCCCCAAGGCCCTGTTTGCAACTGCGTCATCTGCAGCTGACCAATCACATGTCAAAATGACTACAGGTGCACCTCTATCATCACCCCCCGTCCCTCCTTGTGACGAAAACTCCCTAACTACTTTGAGACTTTCAGAGTCAACCAAGCTCTTGGGGTACACCCGAATAGTTAGTGATTTGCCTCGTATGCTATCCACTAACTCCTCCAAAACTCCCTCCCCAAGCCATTTTACCAACCCCAGATAAACCACGTGAAGAATTGATGATGGAGTCAATGAATCTGGTCCCAATACTGAGCCCAAACTGATGACTTCTGGCTCCTGACCTTTGCTTCCATTCGAAAGGCTCTCTGCTGGAGTGGATAAATCAGGGATGGCGTTGATGTCAAGTTTCATGCTGTCCCGAACTCTCCTCTCTGCCTTCTGGACATTATGCTCCAAAATCAGAGGGTCAGTCATAATGTCTGCAGTTGCTGTAGATTCAAATTCTGGACCTTCCTCAGTAGACTCTTCCAGCACAGGCTCGCGCTCCAAGTCAAGGCTAAGGTGTCGTTGCAAGTCCATGCGATACCGCTTCTTGGATGGCTCCTCAACTTTTTGTTCCTACAAACACATACAACCTGTTCCGTTCAAAATGTACACATTGATGCCATCACACAAGCTCAGCTAACGACATCCTCAGTGTGATCTCAAGATGGTCCACAGAAAATCATTTGTACAGAACCTTTCAAAGAAGGTAGAATGGACCTAACTACAAGATCCAGCATTGAATGGCATGGAAAGGAGCACCATCAAGAAGGAATTACCTCAGCTGTACAAGCTGGAATGCCAACCTCCAAGGCAACTGGGGTTTCTGCAATGCCGCTTTTGAGTGTCTGTGAGCATCCTGGTGATATTAGTGCATTCACCTCTACTGTACAATCTCCCTCACCTTCACCATCCTGGGCTAGGTAAATTGGACAGAGACATGAGAAGCTCATGTTATGGGGCACCATGCCTAAGGTAGATGACACTTCATTAGGATGGATCAATTTAATCCTCGAAGAATCGTCCATAATCACAACCCCTTCTGCAGTGATCCTTTCTCTCATGTGAGGCAGTTGTGGCTGATGTCCGCTTGTCTGCAACCGATAGGATTGTAGCCGTGCCATAAGCTCTGATTGTTCATCATTTTCTGGTGTATGGTCGATAGATATCGACCTTTGGTTGGGCCTGTCCATGTGACCAGTGAGAAATTGCTTAGAAATTCCTACTTTGACTCTGCAGCGGGAGACGATTTCCACAGTTTCGTGGTTCGCCGGGTCATAACATGGAATCCCTGGGTCCACATTGCAATGAACTCATCAGATAAGACAAACCTAAGGAACTACTTTGGTCTCCGCCACATCTGAATCAACCTGTCTCTGTGTACTTGCTTCCAGTTGTCCTACATCTGGCTTGTCCCACTTATCTCTCTAGTGCTGGAACACAAGTGGTGCTTTCTCCATATAATGGTAATGCAAGCCTTATATTTAACACTCAATCCATCACCAAATCACATGGGAGCTAGTCTCAGCGAAAAGATAGACCCTCCTCGCCCTGGATTTAGCTAAATAAATGCCTTAGGATCTTTGTGGGAGTATTGCCTTCACGGGATGTCAAAGCATCGGTTAATTCCTCTCTTGTTGAGAGGCACTTAACTAGTCCACAGACCATGACATGGTAGGACATTGTCAGATACATTGTCACATGTCAGCATGTCAAAGCAGTCGCCAGAGATCCAAATCCTCTCTTTCAAAGTATTAGACATTAAATCTAAAAAGAATCCCAAAGTACTGCACAGTCTGAAGGCTACATTATGGACAATACCATGGTATTGATTCATAATGTCATAGATCTCCATTGGAGTGCCCAAAAAGGTCAACCTACAGTCTGGGTTCCCAAATAGGGTGCTAGTGTAGAGAGCCCAAAGACCAATGCATTCCTGTACCAGCAAATTTACCCTCCACACAACATCTCAATTCATTCAGGGTTATGCGTAGACCAGTCTCACCCAAATCTGTGGAGATCTTGTTTTTCAAAATAACCATTTTTGGCTTCTCTCCATGAACCAGAACTACGTTGTGCGGTGCCACATGCCTGACAAGGTCCAGAATGCCCTTGGCATCGGTGTGCGCACTGAATGACAGGTGCTGGACCTGCACTCGGGGAATACGTGAAACATCACCACTACGCCTCTGAAGTAAAGCTAATATGTGGTTTGCATTAGAAGTACCAGAACTGTCGATCTGCTGCCACAAATTACCTTCTCCCACTACCTCACCTTTAGAGCCACTTCTGACCATTAACAAATCGAGCTTAACTCAATCTTGGCCATCTTCAAGGGCTCAGCAGATAACAATTAACTTCAAGCAAAGAATGCAAAAATTCTCAGAAAAATGAGCTTGGGAATGGTTACAACAGAAATAGATCAAGCAGTGTCTTGTTATGAGACCCCTGGTTGAACTCTCAGCACAATGGCTGTCGGCTTCAAAACTCACAGCACGTAGGTCAACCACCCATACACAGTGCAGCTAGAATACAGAGAGAAGCATTGAAGAACAAACCTGACACCGCACATCTAATTGGGTACGTTTGTCAATGTCGATTTTGGTGGGCTTTCCAGACATTAACTTGTTGCCAACAGTTCCTGCAACACAATACCTGCTTGCACATGGTCCGAATGAGTAAGGAAGCAGCAACACCGTAAGATAAGGAAATAGCTGGAAGGCAGCAAAGTAATAGAACCCATGGCTGGTTAGCACCATGAGCTCCAGTCATACATTTTCACTCTTGCGGTGACCTGTTTCAAAAAGAGAAATGTGACCATAAGCATCAGAAACTTCCTTTGTTGCACGCCAAAGCCTTGTCGCCAACAGTGATAGGGGAGGAGATAAAGAGGATAGGATAGCAAGTGCCTTTGCTGAACGCTCCATCTAGGAGAACTGACATTTCTTCGTGAAAGGCATTACCACTGTATGGATTAAAATTGAAAGACTCATAGACTTAGCTTTTCTACATCCATCTGGCTTTAGACCATTGCTCCAGGCGGACAAAGCAAGGGAGAGCAGCAGGAGGCACTGCCATCATGAAGGGCACACTCCAGAAGTAGGATTCCCATGGGAGAGAAGAAGAAACTTAATACGCCCAGGGAGGCCCACGGCCCACAGTCACAGTAGAATAACATATAACAAAGAACGATCAAAACCCTAGACATTGGCCAGAGACGAAACAGAAAGAAGAATTGTAATGAAATGGGACTTTATAACATCCGCAGAAAGCTCAAAGAGACAAGAAAAGCAAGAAACAAGAAACTATAAAAAGACAGAGTGAAGCCAGAAGGAGCCCAAAAGAAATTTTCTCATGTCCACAAGGGAAAGGCTCACACCCTGGCAATATTATCATGTTGGCCTCTGAGGGTGCCCAGTGCTTGAACACTTCCAGGGAAAGGCCCCCACTAAGCATTCCAGGAGTGGCAAACAGAACACACGGCCCTGGGGCATCGATTTGAGAGCGATCAAATGGAGCAACTGCCACCATATTCACAACATGTCAGGAACAACAAATATGTCTAGGGCCAAATGCATCCATGAGACTAGACTAAAGTGTAAACTGCAAACTGATATTCAAAAACAGGCCATCTGATGTCATTTAACTGCGCACTGGAAGCAGGCCAGCACACTATGCCACCATGCATTAAACTGCAACACTAGTCAGTATGGGTGTCAAGGTCCCCACTGTCATTTACCATGTTTAAAGTCAAATGTGTTACGGGTGACATATGTGTCTTTGACCTTCTGATTGGTCCAGCTGATTAGCAGCTTGTAGTACACGTTTGCCTGCATAGTTAAACCTGTAACACCCAGAGTAATGTTAGTGCAGAACCACACTCCTATTGCTCAAAGAGCTTATGGGACAAGAGACAGCAGGAAACAAAGAGAGAGTGGGCCCCTCAACAAGCAGCTCAAAAACAACTACTGATCAAAGGCTTGTCTAAGATGTAACGTCTCATGCAGATATGCTGCCAAGCAGTTCTGATCCTACGATAAACGAGCGCAAGTTGAGAACCACTGGACCCTCTGTAAGAGATTGACATTGCAATAAGTACAGTATCTCCCATGGATCTCATAGTAGAGAGGACAGTGAAAGAAGAATATGTTCCTTGGTTTCTATCTCCCTGCTGTCATCTCTAGCGCAAGCTGTCAGCATACTGAAGGTTGTCCTATCTACCAGTCTCTGTCTGCAGATTGTGGGAGCCCACCCTAAACCTTCCGAAAGAATGTACTCATAAGACATTGTTTGCCGTAGTCTAAACCCGGGTCGTTCAAAGAATTAAGAGGTCTTGAAACCAGCGATTTTGAGTGTCATAGAGGTCGCGAGGGCCCAGGCTGGCAGCCATTTTGGTGGTAGGGCTTGCGACCCGTCAGGACTAGTTGGAAGATGGCTCTGATCTCAAGAGTACACAAGCTAATTCAGCATATAAAATCTGTGATGATGTAGTATCTTAGCCCAAAGCATTCCTTGGAGGAAAGACGATTGCAGGGGTTCCAGATTTTCTCCCACCCTGGAACAGGCACCCCAGGGAACCAAAACTAGCAGCCATAAATGGCAGCAGGAGTGACAACTGCGTCAAAGAGTGATTTTTTCCTGGGGGTGGGGTGGGGCGGGGGCAGATGGTTTTGTTTGCATTAGCTTTACCTAGAGAAGCAGCAAGATGGCCTTTCTATCCGTTAGTAGCAGTCGATGCAAACTGATTTGAGTGTGTGAATAAGCAGACCCAGATATGAGTGTCAATTGCTTGCTGGTTGAAGAGGAGTCTCCAATCAGCATGGCCATTGAAAAACATGATCTTGATTTACGAAGATCAAAAATTTCTTAGGTCCACAGGAAGGCCAAAGGGACAGGGGGAAGAAACAGAACCAATATTGAAACAAAACAAGGAGTTACTCAAGGGTGGCACGAAGGTAGAATGTCTCTTGGAGGGCAGCTGCAAATAAAGGCACTTCAGGCCCTCAGAGCTACAGGTGTCTGCCAGAACCTCGACCAAGGACCTAATTGAGGGGGAGAGAGAGAGGCAAGAGAGAGAGCCTACCTGCCGAGAAGTAAATAGGGGCTTTCAGATTCATGCGTTCCCAGTACTCATCCAGGAGGATGCACAATTCCTGAACCCCCAATCCCACCCCAGCCTTCTGTTACTATTACCCTCCTTTTCAGAGAAGTGCTCTATTGACCCTAGCTGTGCTGGTTGCTCCTGTGAGTACTAGCTGGCATTTTGAAGGCTATGGGGAATATTTCAAAGGCTTCTGAAATCATGCAGACGATATCATGTCCATCCTTCATCCACTTAAGACAACTGTTATGCAGTCAAGGCCACCAGAAACCCCACATGGCTGGGATGACTTTCTGAAATGTGTTGACTCAATGTCCAAACCCAGCATAAAGTGAGAGAAGAAAGAAAGAAACAGAAAACTTGATAACATCCACAAAGGGCCATGATGGTCCATGGGACAAGAGGGGAGAAGAAATAATAAATAACGCAAGAAGTACCATTCCAGGATGATACTGATATATGTCAAACCAATAAAGTACCTGAGCCCTTCCAAGAGCAAAAACAGGGATGAGCACCTTGCCCCCTGCAGCTACACATGTGTGAACCTGCACATTGAAACACTAGGTCAGCATATTTGCCACACTGTAACACATTCCACATTGTACAGGGTTGACAACCAGGTTGGAAGTATGACATGTAATTCTTAGTAGATGGTAGCAAAGATTATGAGAAATGATTACTGTCTTACTTCCATTTCAGGAATTGATGCAAAAGTAACTTACTGCTTTCAAAAAGTCGCGTTCACGGGCTCGCTTGGAATCACGCACAGTGGTCGCATATGTTGATCTGCAGTAATTTTGGCAAGAGGTATATATGCGTTAGTAGTCAGGAGCACCACCCAGTCTCATGATGATGGTTGGGTTACATACTGCAGAGAGAGAAACACATGTGGGCGGGGATAGTCAAGGAAGGCATCATACTCAGTAATAAGGAGGTCTGGCTCCAGGCGATCTATCTGGGCAGCCCCTAGGTGGCGATCTGGAGTCATGTTATAATCTCCTGTGTATATCACAGTGTCGGCCCCTGCCTTCACATAAAACATCGCAGCTCCAAGCACCTATCTCAAACATTTTCAATGATAATTAGATACATAGCTTTATTTCCAGACCAGCATAAGAGGGTCAATCCTTCAGAAACTAGAAAGGATCTCTGACTTTTTGCTTTGAAACCGAAAACCATCTGGACACCAGGCGAGTTGTCAGAACGTCTTATATACAACTGCAAACAAAATCACTACTACATATGACAAACTTACCCAATTCTGAAAAGGGATGGTAGGTGACTTACATGGCCTGCATAATAAGCTCTAATCTCAAGATCTGCATCAACCTGTATCGTTTGCCGCAAATCAACCGCAGTCACTGTAAATCCCCCAGGTAATCTATGTTAGTAATCTCAAGCAATTGCATCTCTGCACTGAATCCCTGAAAGCCCTACTTGGCAAAGTCTGCCCAACTTCAAAATGCTCATTAACAGGCTGCAATGACATGATACTAGGAAATACGAGGTTGACTTTAGCCACCCCTCTAGCCCTCTAGCAGCAACAGATGGGAGTTTACATGTGTGTGACAGACAGGGAGAGAGACCTTTTTTCATGCATTGCTGGATCTGGAGGACACTGAACTGCTCCTGTTCTCCTTTCCTCTCAACCATCACCTTCCGATAATCCTCCAGCATCAAGGGTGCCAGTGCTTTAGTTGGATACTGAAACCTTCACAAGAGTTGTCCATGTGTTATGCATGGATGAGGCATATTTTCAGCCTGAATTCACCTGGCCTTGCAATCAAGTTGTGATTCTAAATTATGCTGTTGGAATTGGCAGTCCGATTTGTGAGAGGTACTTTATAGATCTGTCTGTCAACATGCAGAGACTGGAACAGTGGAGGATTATGGCCCTTACAGTCATGTAAACAGGGCCTTCATAGCCACAGACTTCGGTGAAGTATGGTAGAGCTCCAATGTGATCCAAATGGCTGCAAGGACAAATAGTCATCAAGAGAGAGACATGATGTACACGTAATGAAGTTGTTTGGCGTCGGAGATGTCAAAGCATAGTGGCCCTGAGACAAAAACATTACAGCCTAAATGGTGGCACAGATTACAACTCAACTGTCCCACAAAGTCATGCACAATGAGCAGTAGTATTCATAGAATGTGAAATAAATGCATCATAAAAGTAGTAACCATATGACTATGACTTGTGAAGTGTGCCAGATTTCAAAGGGAGAGAAGGGAGAGTATGACAAGGGAACATGTTATCTGCAACAATTATGAGGACCAAGAAGACAATCACACACAGGAGATTCAATATCCTTCCGGACAAGGAGTGCAAACAAAGAAGACCTAAACACATAATACTTGCATGGAATCCAAAAATAGTCTGAAATATCAATTTGAGACTATCCGCAACAGAGCTTACAAGTGAGTCACGATAACACAGTCAATAGCTTGAGTGTAGTTGCCAGTCTTTGAAATGAATGAGAAATCTGGGTACCGGCGCTCATCCTGGTAGCCCATATGCATACCACAGTCGAACATAATATTTTTTCCTCCCACCGTCACTATCACGCAGCTCTTTCCCACATCTTGGCCAGCCCCTGCATCGCCATTGACGGAATATGGCATTGAAGAGCAACAGTGGAAGGGGGGTGTAACATATTCAGGCTGCACGTGACGAGAGCGACTGGATATTTTATTAGAGGTCGGGAGTCCCTTTGCTTCTGGGACTACTGTTAATTGAATCCCACTAGAATTCCATGAAATTCTCCAATTATGACTCACTTGCAAAGCACAGATGCCATATCATCATTAGTCAAGGTTCCATGGCTCTTCATTCAACACTCCCCACAAAGCTAAACCTTACTTCCTTCCTTCCTTCCTTCCTTCCTTCGGATATCTCCCTGCTTCCTTCCTGATGGCTCTCTCGTCCCTTCGAGATGATTGTGAATGTAGAAGGAACGAAGCTTTACTTGCTGAGTGGCGGAAAGACGGAAAGACGGCGAGAGAGGGGGAAGGCACAAACCAAGGGGAACACATTTGATGATCATTTTTTCTTGCAGGAGAATGCCTGTGAACTTCTTTCACAGTTTTCTCTGTGGCCGTGCCTCGCTCTCCTTCTGCCTATGTTCCATCACCCAACAAGTCTCTCCTCTCCCTCACACAAACAATTACGCAAGCTGCGTGATCCCTGCTCTTCCTTCAGGTTGTTTCTAGGAAAACATCGTTGACAAACATTTCTTCCTCCATAATCGTGGGCCCTCATCTTTGAGAACGTAGATGTGATCATGTCACTTTATGTACCATTGTATGTAAAGGAAACATTACGAAAACAGAGTAGGGTTTAGGGTTTTTGGAACCCCCTTTCACACATGGAAACATTGGGATTCTTGCTTGTGGATGGTTTTGTTAGTTTTTTTCTTGATGTCTCTCTTCTTCTTTTCCTGATTTGGATGAACCACCGGATTCAGATTCAGCTGTTTTTTCAGGAATTGGATCCCAACGTAATGGCCAAAGACCACCACCATTGGCAATTTATCCACCAAGAAAAACTGGTCTTTGGCCATTACGGTGGGATCTAATTCCTGAAAAACAGCTGAATCCGGTAGTTCAGTTTCTTTCTCCATTAAAAAGAACTCTCGTACGTCCCTGTATAGCTGCAAGGCGGTCTATTGGAAAGGGATGATATTTGGACGGAATCCGTACATCTTGAGGACTGAATTGCGAATCCATCTCACTCTCACCTACAGAAGACGTGCAATTCTGGCACCGCTTCAGGACATGTATCTGCAATGCTTCATTAAACTATATGTACAGCAAGTCAGTTTTCGAAACGAGGAGACTAGCTGAGCTCAACTGAAAGACGCCTACATACCACTCTGTACCCACACTAAGCTCTACGTAGCAGAGACAGAACAGTCTGCATCGGCTTGGTGGAGAGGGCTTTCCAGAAGGACCATTGGGTGCAGCTTGGTTCAGAAGTAAATGCATGAGCCGAACCTGCCTCACAGGTGCCATGGCTGCCTCCTCTGACGGGACGGACAACCTGTGGCTTGCCAAGCAAAGAGCGTCCTCGAGCCATTGAGCCTGCTTCACCATCCAAATTTTCGAATATCCACTAGTTCACTGAATCCTCGCTGAATTCACTAGATCAACAAGATTGACATTACTAAGAGCTTGGGAAAAGACTGGTATGGCAACCAACACAACACATGTCACAGCTGTGGTCACCTAAACATATTTGCTAGTATCATTTAATACTGTTTAGTAAGATTTCAAGGCTAGCACGCACATATCAGTCCTGTTTGTAACTGGTGTGAGAGAGAGGGTGACCTGCAAGGGGGATGCAATAGCCAGGTGAACCCTTTGAAAGACAGACACATGCCAACAATTCCATCTTGAGACCTTCGTTTTCCCTTGTAAGCTGCAATGCAAGGTATGGAAAAGAATGTTTAACACCACAAAATTGCAGAAAAAATGTAGTTTGAACATTGTTAAAGTATCATGGCTGCTGATTAGTGGGCGTTCCCCTTCCCAATTCATCATACAACTCTCCAAGTTTTTGATTTTCAGGAATCTACCAAGGTTAAGGGAGTAAGCTATGTACTTGCAATAATATAATTAGATCTTATGACCTTATCGAGATCCTCCATCAGGTCCTCTACAGATTTCTGTAGAAATGTGAGCGTCCTGGTTGTCTCTTCTTCCAGCAGGCTCAGTCTGGAACCATCAACACCCTTCTCAGCTGGCGTCTCTACCAGATCGTATGTGCTGGGTAGGTCTAGGATGAGGCCTTCCTCAATGAAGAGATCCTTAAGGACGTTGATGATATCGTCTAGTGTTGGGGGTGACTTCTTGGACAACATCAGCTTCAGCTGTGCATGGTCATTCACCACAATCCCTATATAAGATATTCATTACACCTTGAGACTGCCCTGTAAGAAAATCGCTGCCCGTGTGTCTCGTTCACTTGTGACAACAATGCCTTGACTCTACCTCCACCTTGGTTTCAGGCCTGCTCCACTAAGGCTCTGTGCCTGACGGACTAGAGTCACCTATTCATTCGGACTTTTATAAACTTGACATTTCAGGACACGTCTCCTCCTGAAGGCAGTAAACTGTATGGCTGCAAAGGTAGAAGCTTACCTTTTCCAAGAAGTCGGGAGAGCTCTCGTTGGCAACATTTGAACTAGGTGAAATACTGTGCATCGAAGTCACAGTCTCGGTAGACATCCCTGTCTCTGCGTCAGAGTTGTCAAAAGCTCTGTAAGTGCTGCTTACAGCTAGCCAATGTGTCTGAGCTAAATAGCCTAAACCACCATGTGCTTGGGCACAAGTACACTCGTGAACAATTTGCGACAGGTCAACTACACTGGTATACTAAGAACAGGACAGCAATGTCAGATGCCACCATGATGTCATCCTGAATGTCTATACTACCGGAATCTTCGAGAACCTTGATCCAGAGATCGTAAACGAGCATTTAAGATGAGGACTTGTCCCCGCAATTTCTCGCATTCTTGATCTGCTTTCCGGAGAAGCTGTTCTATTTCATGCCGCCCTCTTTCAGCATTGACTTGCGGTTTGTTCTTTAGCTGCTTCGCCCTGTAGGACAGCCATATTGTTGAGACAACAGCTCATATGTACAGCACTGCAGAAACCGAGAAACGAGATCAATGAGCCAGGTAAATGTTTTACATATGTCACCACATACATGTTTAGAACAGTAGGACAAATTTCCTTGGTGCATCAAGATACACAATTCGAGTGATCATCTCTACCACAGACTTCGAGAGTTAGAACGGCTTAGGAGCACAGAAGTTGACAATAGCGCTGATTCAATAGCAGGAAGAGAGGTCCGAAGCTTTGTAGGTCACCAATTCATGGGCCCAGCTATGAAGCTGCAGACAAGAGACATATCAACGTGCACAGAGACGGTGGCTGGTGTAGCGAAGCATCAAAGCACTCACCTGGTCCCAAAGCGTAGAGTCGATAATGTCTCTGAAGCATGTAAGGAGCTGGGAGAGCAGCAACAGAGTAGTGTCGTCCGGGAGTTGCCACCCTGTGAAGTTGATGATTGGTTTCAGGTGAACATTTAAGTACTGGTTTCAGTGTTTGAGTGTGTGCAGTTGCAGATTTCCAAAAGGGGAGACATGCAGATACAGGAGATTAAATCCCTCACACAGAACGTTATTCCAGACCACACATTAGTCTGAACGGGACATGATCAATCACACGCACAATCACAGATACTTTGCAATTAAGACAGCACCCACCAGTGATTCTTGCAGAATACGAGTCAGTTTTGAGTCACGGTAGGGAATATGACCAGTCCTCTCTGCAGAAAATAACATCATGGGAGCCAGAAAAGACCAGTCAGCAACAGTACTATACGTACATTTGGTATACAGTGAGGGGTCAAGATTAGTACCTTGATCACTGTAGGTCCCTCATTTGAATGTAGTTCTAAGATGTGGGTGGACTCACCAGCTGTGAGGGCATTGATCACATTGCCAAGGGCTGAGAGAGACTTGTTGATTGTCTTTGCTTCACAGAGAATTCTTCCTTCAGCACCAGTTTTTTCGACCTTCTCAGATCCTGCCAGGTCCACCAAGTAGAGTTTTCCTGTCTTCACACTTGAAGACCCAGTCTCATGTCAGATGATTACAAAAACAACCATAGCTCCATATACATGTCATCGGACTAATCCTCCGACTGGTGAAAATGTGCACAAGTTCAATTTTTCTAGGTAGTATATGAACTCATCCTAGCAGAGGTGTGCATGCAAAGATTGTCTTCCAAAGGACTCACTTGGTACAACAACTAAACCAAAGCATCATGCTCGAGATTGTCTGTTTTATATATATATATATATATATATGACTGTATGTTATCATTTGCATATATATAATGTTCACAAAAAAACTCCTGCAGAAGGAGCATCTCTCTCAAGTGTGACCGTGCAGTATATTCACCTTCGATCTTCGATGTTAGTTTGTTGAATTGTAACAAGAAACACACAATGGCTCCTGCTGCTTCCAGCATTCATCTCTGGTAAATTAGGTCAGAGAAACATGGAGTCTGATACCCACTTGAAAAATATCAACCTGCTGCAGCCTGCTAAATATTCCATACCATTGAACTTCTGGACCTTGATCTTATGATCCAGAGTGCCTATATGTTATTTAAATCTATATTTGTAGCACAAAGAGCAGGTGAGCTTGGAAATCTAAAACCAGTCACCGGATCTTTAAATGACATCAATCATTACATCAAGACCTATTTAAGATTCAAAAGCCTAAAAGCCTTGAACATTGAACACATCAGGTGGGGATACGTGTCGCTCCTACTGCTCTGTTAGCTACACCAGCCTGCAGTTAGGATGAGGTCACTTGATTGCCAAACATTTGAAGTGCAATGAGACATATCTGACTGCAAAGACTCAATGTAGCGCTGCAGTAACATGTGCAAAAGAAGACATTTACAGCGGGGTGTACTTCTGCGGAGAATTGTGGAAGCCTGACCAAAAAATCTCTAGTAGTTCGTGTACAGGGATAATATGCACCTGAAGAATTCGGAGCATTTCCTCTTCAGTTTGAATGTAGCTCTGTCCAGATAACATCAATTGAGCCCGAAGTCTCATAAGTGCAGTGAGAGTGCAGCGCAATAATAAGGTCAACGTCAATCTTATGATCATTCTTAATTAAACCGTCAGTTCTGAGTTCTGTTTATAATGCCTTATAATGTTTGCCTGTGCATGCGGCCTGCAGGTTTGCATGTTTGTGTATCTGAGAGAGGGCAAGGAATTGCGATCTAGGATGTACCTCAGTGGCCCCTGCTACAAAGATTCCCTGTGCTTTGTTCTCCTTCACCTGAAGATTATCCTTTGTTGAATCCAATAAGTCTCTGCATCAAAAGATTGAAGCTGAGTAATGAGCTGATCATCTTCGTCTTTAGGAGCTGAAATAGAAGAGAATGTTCCTGAAGTACAGTTGGGAAAGTAAAAATTTAGAACTCCCAACCTTATCTTCTCCATGTATATCTCCACCTGATAACAGCACCCAAAGACTGTCAGCATAAAGGCTTCGCAAATCACACGGTGACAACTTCCGGCAAGCTTGACAACTGTAAATACTTCTAACAATGAAATAAGCCAAGATCTGGAAGTTATCATCAAACTAGTGGCAAAACAAGCAATCGCTGGATGGAGGAACTAACCATGGACAGCTTGATTGTGAACTCAGAAATCTCATCAGCATCCTCTATAAACTCAAAAATACATTGGGCGACTCTGGGGAGTATTCCTTTCAATAAAGGACTATTTATTTGCATGTTTGGCCCCTGCCAGGCTCACAGTGAATATGTTAGCAACAGACTGACACTGGTCACTTGCTGCTGTACGCACCTTTTCTTGGTGCTTTTGTAGCTAGGAAGCTCCTAGGAAGTTACATAGTCTCACTACTCTGATTAACTTGCATAGTCTTATTATACATGCCTGTTTTCTTCATTCAGATGACACTCCCAATAAGTCCTGAACCTCCTGGAACAATATAATTTATCATCAATTGGTAAATACCTCCATGCTGTGCGTTTTGCCAGCTCCAGTCTAAGAAAAACCCCAGAAGAATGTCAGTCCGGGACAGTTCAGAAAAAGACTTCTGAAGAAACAACACTCAAAAGATGTGAAACAGATCCACGTGTGGGCTTGTTAAGGCTTGCTGTCAATGACTGATGAAGTCCTTCAGAATGTCATTTCTATGTCACAATTTGCCTGCCTCAGTACATTTTAAGGGCAACAAGGATCAATTGGCCTGCACCTGGCCATATGCAAGGACTGTCCCGTTTATTGCGTTCATAGCATCTGCAGAACCCCAGACACATTTAGTAGAACATCATGTGGCTGTAATGGTTGCTTGCCACGTCCAGTTATCCGAGAATTCCAGTGAACGATATTCTTAAAACTAGTTATTACAAGACACTTCAAGAAAGTTTCAAGATTCATAAGATACTGGACTGTAAAGACAACTGTCCAGAAAGTATTTTGATTACCTTTAACGATGGGCATTGCAACGAATTCGAACACATCAGCTTGAGTAGAATCCTCGTAGAAGATCCTGTCAAAACTGAACGCTGCTTCTTCCTCTTTTTCGTCCTGTTCAACAGCCGAGGATAGTGCATAATCAAATGTATTAACCAACTATTCGTAGATCAAGAGTGCATTCTCGCGGTTGTTGCCGGACATGTTCAACAGATCCTGAAGACTTGCTAGATTCGGAGAGCCCCAAAAGTGAGTCAACAGTAGCACAATAGACGGCTTCCAAAGTATTGAACGAATATTGAACTTCAACCCGACACATGCATCGCTCTCTGATCTTAGAGAAAACACCGCACAATATGCATGCAAGTATCTTTCAAAAAACATTTCCTCCAGCATGCTATCCTCCAGTGGGCCCGTAACATATGACACCTTTCAGGAAATTGGCCTGAACGGTCTTCTATTGCCGGATAGTGATTAAGAAACAGTCAAGTATCACATTTGAATCACCATTGGCAATTACAATGCAAACTTTCAAATCTCAAACAACAATACCTTGAATATGAATGATTCATGGTCAGTCCGACAAATACAAGCCGCCTCTGATCCAAAGCCAACCTCTCTTGTATTTAATGGCCTCAATCGCACACATACCGATACATTCGACATCTTTTGCAATTTGTTACCGAGACAAGTGAGTGTCAAAGTAACACCAAACAAGCGCAATGGTGGAATAACCCCGGAATAACAGACGGCAGTCCAAAAAAAAGTTTTATATCAAGCCCTGAAATGTGAGCCCTACGCAGAGTCAATCTGCTCAGCAGTGAAGAACATCTAGAACCTAGTAAGGTAAGATTCTAAGCTCCACCTTCACTAACTTGGAGGAAAAATGCAGTGAAATTTGCAGAAAATCTTGATGCCAACCAGTCAACAAACAATTGTTGAGACATTCTGACAAAGACAGCAAAAATTTCTGGACAGTTTTCGCCGGATCAACCTTCCAGAGAAACTACATTCAAGGGCGTGATGAGTTGGAATTCTCATAAAAGGAAAAACGAAGATACGAGGATTCTACAATGGCACTATCCGACTTGTCCATGCCCAAGCGGCGAACAAAAGTTGAGAATGGCGGGAGAAGAAGCTTTTAAAAAACAA
This sequence comes from Takakia lepidozioides, assembly GCA_030704615.1. Taxonomy (NCBI): domain Eukaryota; kingdom Viridiplantae; phylum Streptophyta; class Takakiopsida; order Takakiales; family Takakiaceae; genus Takakia; species Takakia lepidozioides. Next base: position 55,336,846 of record CM060732.1, read on the forward strand.
AGTAATTGCATCTCCTCGTTTTTAGAAAACGGAAAATCTTGAAAAATGTAAAGGTAAAAAAGACATTGGACAGGCTTTCTGTTAAGGATTGCGTTCCGATAGCCTTTCGTAAAGCAACTCAGGCTCCAGGGATATGCTCAATGAAAATCTTGGTCAGCCGCGAAGGATTGGATGAAAGAGACAATCTCTGCTTCAATGTATGTTGGTAGGAAGAATCAGGAAGCTTTATTTACAAACTGACATGAGAGATATCGAGGGAGATGAGGGACATTTTGGAGCATACAAAACCCTTCCCGATGTTATCAAGGGAGCTTGTATGTGTTACCTTCTAAGGTTGCATTGATATTGTGTATCAGGCATGGCCTGTGCGGCAAAGGGGGGTCAGGCGGTGCGCTTACCCGATACTATATCAAATTGCTCTGCCACCAGGTGCGGTCATCTGTACTTTACCATTTATAGCATACGTGCTCTCTCTGCACACCGATTTGGCTTGCATTAGAGGGATGACTGAGCCTGTCTCCTGGCCTATCCTTTAGTCTTGTTCTCTTAGGTGACTTGTGGGATCAGTATTTTCTGCGTGTCAGAATCCGGCGTACATTCAGGGCTTCAGGTTGATTTTTCTTCTTAGAGATATGGGCTGTTTCCTTCTCGACTTTGGATCTTAGCACCCAAAGTCTGTCTGTACCAAATCATGGCTAGTATTCGGAGCAATCGTAAAGCTTAAAGCCACCCTCAAGGCAAGTTTATAACTAAAATGAAAGTGAGGGAATGTGGTCCCAAGTCGAGCAGAAAACCTGGACGTCGTGGGTACTGCCCTCTGTATATTGCATGAGGATTGCTTCTTCGCAGTTTGTGTCCGAGGGTACAATTGGAGAATATTTTAGAAATGGTAGAAAGTCAGGACCGATGAGGAGGAGCACTAAGCATAGCATTTACAAGAGCCTCTCTCTACTTCTTTTCTCCGTCTGCCGTTGCCATCCCCTCTAGCTGTTTTAGGAGGACAACTGTTTTTACTCATTTATTTAGTCACTGCCCAGTGGTAACAACATCCATTTTGAGAAATCATAGAAAAGACTAATACGATTGGTGGCATGTTCCTCAACACTGGTGTTGTAAGTAGAGGCTCTCTTGTGTACTAGCACCTGAAAATCTTGGTCTTTCAGGAAAGTATATGGGCACACTCCAACCCATGGATCCAGTGTCAGAATAGTAACAAATTGACTACAAAGCGTTTCGAAATTATTAAGTTTCAAGAGCTGTACCGAACAGAGCTACAGAAAAAATTAGTCACCAGTCAGATGGCTTTTGTTGTGATGTCTTGATCCTTGCATTGTTGATTGTAGGTGTGATTCACAGACTGATTTACCAACATCGGCTCTTCACTGTGCGAAATGCATCTCGGGTGGGAAGCATGTTTTGAGAATGAACAGAAAGGTAGCTGTTTCCTTCAATATTACACAGAAAATACACCTTAACAATAAAGGGGAAAGGCGAGGACCAGATTTTCAGTTGACATATTCCATGTCCTCTCTACGAAGTGTGCCATCAGCAGGATTGTCCAATGGCATATTACGACAATCCATTTGTTCTCAAAGAAAGATCCCAACGGTCCGTTTACTCGCTGAAGCACCAGGCAGAAAGATTCAAGCTACCGGGTCTTCTGCAGTGGCAGTAAAACTGGCGTCTTCTGCTGGAAATGCAGATACCAAATGTTTGGCTCGACAGGTACAACATGCACAAGATGTTCATGGCACTTCAAGGACAGCTTCTGTTGCTTTACAAGATACTGCTAGCGCTGCAGAGTCATCGTTGTCAGGGCTTCTTGAGATTGCGCTGTGGTCTTTACTCAATGACTGTTTGAAGCAATGTAACTGGCAAGTTGCACTTGACGTACGTGCTTTATCGTGTTTCTTTTTGCTGTTTTAGTCCCCTACTTTACACATAGGATAGTGTCGTGGAGAACCCTCAATGAGTTCTCTCTCTCTGTTCCACTCAAACTGGGCACGGGGTCAATGGCCACAAGGCACGGCAAACAACGTCTTATGAGTACATTCTCTCTCTCTCTCTCTCTCTCTCTCTCTCTCTCTCTCTCTCTCTCAGGGTTCTCTCTTCTACTACGTCCCATACATTCTTTGGGCTTTCTTTCTCTGTTGCTTTCACACTCCAGTTGATCTAAGTGGACATGTATTGAGAACATTGTAAATCTCAGAATGATTCTGGACATCTGGACACCATGGCCAACTTGCTGTATGGAGGAGCCTTCATGTTCTGAAAACTTAAATGGGACCATTATTTGTGCATCTTACAAGGGCTTTACCAGCCTGCTTATGTACACCAAACTGTCATGCACTAGATCCTGATAAGCTTTAGTCAGGCACTCTTGCAGTTCCTTGATCTGTGAAGGGATGCAATTCTGAAAAAAAACATTCTCTTAATACAGGTGTTTGCAGCCATGAAACAGGCTGAAGAGTACAAGGCGAGTGTGAATGTCTACACTGTCATGCTACGCATCATGGCCAAAGCCAAGCAACCCCACCGTGCTCTCCAACTCTTCCAGGAGATGCAGACCTTGGGTTTCCACCCTGATGCCTATGTGTTCACTGCTCTACTTGATGCATACGGGCGCACTGACATGCTGGACCAAGCTGTAGCTGTATTTGAGCATATGAAGGCAACCCCCTGTTGCATGCCCAATGCATTAACCTATGGTTGCATGATGGCTGCTTATGGACGTGTGAATCAATGGGACAAGATCAAGGCACTATTTCAGGAGATGAGAGAGATGGGGCTGAAACCCCTTAGCTTGACATTTAATGTTGTCATAAGTGCGTATGGCAAAGCAGCCCTGTGGGACAAAATGGAGGGGGCATTGGATGCCATGGTTGCTGCAGGGTGTACCCCAGATACAACTACATATAATACAATGCTTGACGCATATGGGAAGCACAGCCAGTACTTCAGTATGGAGAGAACTATCAACCGCATGCATGCGGCAAAATGTCGAGCAGACGTTTTGACTTACAGCTCCCTTATGGATGCGTACAGAAAATCTGGACAGTATAAGAAAATGGAGGAGACTTTGGAGCACATGAGGAAGGCAGGGTTTAGGCCGGATGTGAAGGCATTCAGTCTTCTTATTGATGTATATGGGAAACGCGGAATGTTTGAGAGAATGAAGGCCACCCTGCAGGTAAAAGATCCTTGTAGGTACTATTGGATGTGCATTTCATACGTACATATGAACCTGAAAAATTAGCATGTTTCATTTGTTCAGTGGGATTCATATAGGATCATCTTTCAAGGGACAATGCTGCCTTTGTAGTGGTCATAAGAGCAGCACATAAGCCTACTTGTTCAGAAGATTACAATTCGACCAACCAATCAGCTCTAGTAAGCTGCCGGTGACTGTTTCTTGCATTTCTTTGCCTCCACTGTTGCTTCATACCTAACAACCTTGGAGTAAGGCAAGGATGAGTTGTGCGCATACTCAAGCAGATTGTTTTAGAAAGCAGTGTAATTAGTTGCCATAGTGTACCCTGTAAGCTCTTTTGGCCGGATGTTTTCACCAGAGATAGAGGTTTATTTTTGTTGCTTGTGCTACACTGTGGTCTGTAGGAAATGCGAGCAGCAGGGTGCCAGGCGAATGTAGTGACATATACAGCCATAGTGGATGCTTATGGAAAAGCAGGAAGGTATAAGGAAATGGAGGACGTTTGGGCCAGTATGAAGGCTCTTGGGCTACAACCTGATCCTGCTGCCTTCATTGCTACAATCAGTGCCTATGGTCGGCATGGTCTTTACGAGAAAATGCAGGCCAGGTTTGAGGAGCTTCAGGTGGAGCTCAGAATTATCCCCTCCTTGAAGATACTGCAGTGTTTTATGGGCAAAACCATTCAATCGTCATTTTGGGTCTTTCAGAGATTAACCTCGAATGTTGTACTTACTGCTGAGCCTCATCCTTCTTGTTCCTTCGCTACCCATAGGGATTGATTTGAGCAGCCTATTAAGCCTTCAAACCTTTGGCAATGATCTTCAGCTATGGTGGTGTGCAAATTGATTCTTCACTTAATGATGGAAGCAGAATTGATGTGTGCCTTCTTATGGATGCTGTTTGTGAGCTTGAATTTGCCTGATAGAGAACATGGACCTGAATCGTGTTTCCACGGACCACTCTGTATATTATCGGGGGGTTTTTGTGTCGCAGGAAACTACAAAGAAAATGCGCTTTGTTTGGCCGGAGCCTGGCCGAACTGCCTACAATGTGCTGATCGATGCCTACGGCAAGGGCAAGCGCATTGACCGTATGGAGGCAGCATTTGGGGCTATGGAATCCAAAGGGCACCAACCTGATGTGGTCACATATAGGTACTATTTCTCAACTCATTGCACTGCTGTGTCTATGCTCTTCTTGTCATTTGCAAGTGCCTAATAACCCTTCAGCAATTCCCAGCATGTTATATGTGTGCACAGTAAGATATGAATTTCTTTCACAGAGTAAAAGAGTAGTGAGTTTTGCATATGGGATATTATTAATTTCTTATTGCATGAAAGTGGATGCTTCTGTTCACAAAATTGTGAAAATTGTTGACCAATCGTAGGTGAAGGAAAAGAAACAAAGGAGTGAGAGATTGTACTCATAAGACGTTGTTTGCCGTTGCCTTGTGGCCATTGACCCCGCGCCCAGTTTGAGCGGGAACAAAAGGGACAGAACCTACCTCTGTCAGGGGCTGACGTTGGTAGTAAGACTTACCTCCATATAAAGAATTAATCCGGGTTTTCCAGATATCCTCTAGAAATCCCTTCACACAAGCATCAATCTGCTGTGTGTGATTTGCCCAAAAACTAGGCCTCAGGAGGGCCTGGGCTTTTGGCTCAGCCTCGAGACTTTCAAAGTTGGTAAACAGGGGTACAGGCACAATTCCCTTAATAGATTTGAAGAGAGCGTCTCTTTGGTGAGAGAACCCCGGACAGTGTATCAGAAAATGAATACTGTCTTCAGATTGCCCACACAACGGGCAATTGCACTCTCCCTTTCCTCTCTGCTTCTATTTGCTGTTCAAAGGTAGGCTTCCTGCCCTGAGTTTAAATTTCAGTCTAGTGCCGAGAGTGGGTAGACCCTTGAGGTCATCCAAGATGTCCTCCCCCATGTCACAGACTGGAAACAAGTTCAGGGAAGTTTTCTGCCTAACTTCATTTTCATCAGACAATCTCATGGCAACAGACATGGCTGAGGACACTACAGCCTCTAAGTCAGATTTATCCAGCAGGGTCAAGACTTGCGGATCCAGGTCCAGGTCCTTGAGGATCTCTTCTACTCTCTTCTGCCAGGACTTAGCCTGTTTGACAGGGCGGTCCTGTTTCCAAGATATAGAGTCGATTAATTTAGGATATCTGGTGTTGGGCATATGTTGCAGCTGACCCCACCATCTGACCTTGAATTCATCTCGTCGGGAGCTAAAGGACGGAATGCCAAACTCACCCCGAACAGCCACATTGGCTGTTTTGGAGCATGCTGACATACACTCCTTAAGCACCCCCACTTGAATGGATTCTAGAGACTTAGCCTGGTTGGAGTTATCAACCCATATAGCAGATCCGTACTCCAAGGCAGGTCTAATAACGCGACAAAGCATGGTTTTTTTAACCTCAGAGTTGACCCGTCTGCAGTGGAAAAATTTAGTGAGCCCCAGAGCTTTGCCCTTGCCAGTTTGAACAACTTTCCGGATATGTGCATCCCAATTACAATTGGAGGAGAACTCAACGCCCAGGTAAGTGTAGGAAGGGAGGACCGGGATCTCTTGGCTACCCCACTGCCACTTAAGATCACTTCCTCCCTCTCCTCTGTCGTTGAATGCTACCACTGCACATTTGCTGACATTAGCCTCTAGCCCCCAAAGATCTAAGTATCTTTCGCGCAATCAATCAACTCCTGGAGATTGGTTGGAGTCTCCCTATGCCTGCGAAGTCATCCGCAAACATAAGGGCTGGTATGGTGGTATCACCCACCCTTAACCCAAATCCCTCACTTTCCACATCCTCGAGGAGTTGATTGATGAAAACATTGAAGAGAAGAGGGGAGAGAGTACATCCTTGAGCTACACCTTGGTCTATGTCAAAGAAGTTGGACTTCTGTCCGTTAACAGTGACACAGCTTTTGGTGTGAGCATACAAGTTGTGGACAACTCTCCACATCTTTCCCTTGATCCCACAAGACCAGAGGCGGAACCATAGGCCATCTCTCCACACTGTGTCATAAGCCTTTTTGACATCCAGGAAAAAGACATAAGTGGGTTTCCCTTCTTTTTTCCTTCCCTGGATAATCTGGCTTAGAGTGAAGATATGATCCACACAGCCCCTGTTTCGCCGAAAGCCAGCTTGGCCTTCGTGGAAACAACCTCTAGACTCCAGATCAACCTCGAGACGAGTACTTATAACTCTGCAGAATGTCTTGCCAACAGCATTGAGGAGCGTGATGCCACGGTAGATCCCCGGTTCTTCTCTGTCACCCTTCTTGTATAGATTGACAATGACCCCCTGTCGCCAGTGAAAGGGGATCATTTCAGTCTTCCAGATAAGGTTAAAGAGGAGAACTAGGGCCTCTATCATGGGATCGCCACCGTGCTTGATAAGCTCGTTGACAATACCATCAGGTCCACCAGCTTTATATCCATTTAAATGTTCAATTGCTTCCACAATCTCAGAAGAACTAATGGGAGCATTATAAGCCATTGAAATATACTCCAGTTCATCAGGGCTGTTTTGAATCATAGGAACAGTTTTTCCAACTGTGTCCCTCCATTCAGCAGAAGACCCCTCACTGTTAGACCTAGAAGTTCTGCCAAGGATACTGTAGTGAGTTTCAAAGGTTTTGACAACCGATGAAGTCACCACTGCACCTTTAGTAGTCTTCAGCGCTTGTACTTGCTGACCGTTTTTCGGTTTGTACGAACGTTGAAGGGCCAACCAGAATTTCTTGTCATTACCACCATGGTGGTTTGAGTTTATTTCACTGTATAACTTGTCCCAGTATAATTTCTTCTGAGACCTAACAAGCTGATTGATATCTTTACGGAGCTGGTAGTACCTTGCCCACAATTCTCTGTTGGTTCCAAATTGCAGCACTCTTTATAGAGGGCTCGTCTCTCAGCTATCTTGAGTTTAATCTCATTAGTCCACCAATTAACTGCTCTACCGCAGACAATTAGTTTCCTCCCAATGATCTTGTCAGCCACGGAGGAAACGAAACTCTCCCAAGAGTCCACTGCTCTTTCGACTTCATTTCTTGCGTTAACAGAGCGTGACTGAAGTTCTTGGAGCGATTGGACAAAATGAGGGAGAGCCTCTTGCAAGGCCTGGACGTACTCAGCCTTGACCTCCTCATTGTGGAATTTTTCTATGCGCCACTTCCGAATCGAACGTTTCACGGATCTCTTGGTGGTGGGAAAACACCTTTTGATCTCAGTCCAAACCAGGAAGTGGTCAGAGGTACCAATATCAGTTCTGTCGATCAACACATTGGCACACTGGGGGAACAAAAGAGAGACAGAAAGAAGAAGTTTAATATAACATGGGAAGGGCCAAAGGGCCTTGGGACAGGTAGAAACGTAGTACCACAGAATTGAGTGCAAATGGGGAGAGAGAGACCGAGCTTGAACTCTGAGTCCCTCTGCCATACACAATTAGACTTGTAGGGAGTGATGTGGCTGTCCTCCTTACTTTTAGTTCAGTTTCTGAATCTTCCTATATAGTGCAGTCAGTCTGACCACTCTTCCATGTTGTGGTTGCACTTGGGGTGTTTAGCTACCCACCCTATCTGGCTTCCCACTCATCTCAGCGTTTCTTGCTATGCCTGAGCGATGATCGAAGGAAAAAGAGAGAGTTGGGAGAGAAGGAATCAAGGAAGGAGCGGTAGAAAGTTTAGTGTCGACAGGGGGCTCCGAGGGGCCCATGGAACAAACTAGAAGAACAAGACAATCAAAGCTCTAGCTTTAAACCAAACCAAAACCAAAACCAAAACCAAAAGAGTTTTGAAGCTTCTTTTGACCAAATATGGTTTCTCAACTCTGCAGTGCATTGATCAATGCGTATGGAAAGGCAGGGCGACTGGCAAAGATGGATTTGGCATATGTTCTGATGCGTGTCACTGGAGTGTTGCCTAATCGTCATACCTTCTGTGCTCTCATTGATGGCTATGCGAAGGTTGGAATGGTGGAGAAGGCAGAAGCAATTGTTGATGATATGATCAAGGCAGGATTTGAATTGGATTTGGTTGCGTTCACATCCATTATCAATGCATATGGGAGCTCCAAAAGGTTTGAGGTAATGTTGCTTTGGTGGGGGGCAGGTGCAGTTTTGATATTTGTGGGTGCTCAGGGATCTCCTTACAAGGAGCACAAAGTGGTAGTGACAGATTGCCTTCAATCATTGGTGCTCAGTCAAATGGGCATACTGTGACTATCAGACAGGCCTGCCAAATGATAATATATAATGTTTCATTATTGATCAAGACTCCCAAGCTCAAAGTAAAGAATTGTGGTCTGTGGATATGAACAGGAATGTTACTGCTGTTACCATCTGGTGTGAAACCCCATCCATTTGTGCATCCTTGGAACTTAGTCGTACCAGCCTAGTCTAGGTTAGGGAGGTAAACACAGACAGAGAGGACAATAGACAGCAAACTACTCGGCATCTTTGATCAAATAAAAACAACCATGCAATATCATTAGATTAACAAGAAAAGCAATGTGTTTCAGGACATGGCAGTCAGGTTCGAAGGCTTGAAAGCAGCAGGGCTGGAGCCAAGTTGCCAGACAATTGGTGCCCTCCTATCTGCCCTAGGTGCGTGCCACTCACACAAAGAGGTCTCAGCATTACTGAGCTGCATCCGAAGCTGCAAGGCTTATCGGGTCATTGCATGGCTGCTGGAAGAAAGAGAGGAAGGTCAGGATCAAGACTCCCTCTGGAAACATGCTGTGGTCCTTTTTGAAGGTTTGCAATCTGAGGGGACTGCACCACGCCTGGTACTGTATGATGCCCTGGTCGAGGCTCTCTGGCGTTTCGGGTGGCAGGGGCGTGCATGGCAAGTACTCATGGCCGGGCGGGAGAGAGGCGTCTTTCCACATGGAAGAGTTTTGTTAGGAGAAGAACTCATGCTTGACCTGCACACACTATCAGTAAATGTTGCTCAGATTGTGCTGCTAGCATGGCTGTTGGATCTCGGATCTGTGTGCGTGGAAGGGGCTCTTCCGTATGAGCAGGTGATGTAATAATGCCATCGGCAAGTATTGTATGTGCATGGTGTTCTGCACCCTTTGCCTTTCAGAAGCCTGGTGCGCAGTTGGGGCCCTGTTAGGTGAACTTGTTTTCATGTTGTGTTTTGAGAAGGCCAGTGCATTCCTGCAAGTCTAACGTCTGAAAGGTACTTCGCAGGTTACTGTGGTAACAGGATGGGGAAGGAGGAGCCGGGTAGAAGGGGACTCACCCCTCAAGACAGCAGTTACCGCAAGGCTTTCTTCCATGGGCTCTCCGTTCAAGATCCCTGGTGAGAATGCTGGTCGTCTGGTTGCTTCTATCGACCAAGTGCATCAATGGCTGTCGAAAGAACACTTGGGGAGCCATCTTTACCCTGAGGATGCTGCTGTGCCTGGCCCAGACCACTTACTGTGCCATTCTTGGTAGTGCTGGATAGAAGTGTTACAAACAAACATGCTCTGGATCTATAGGAACTTCTTCGGAGCTCCCAATTCAACATCGCGGACTGAAATGTACATCATGTGTGCACTGTACTTCTGATCAAGGTAATCCCAGAAAATTTCTAAAGATGTAATCTTTGGCTTACTCTGTCTATAAACTTCCTTTAGACACAAAGTTATAGCATGTTTACAAGAAAGCAGGTCCACCATCTTGTATTACCTACAATCACTTGCCATACATTAGATCTCTGGAGCATCTTTGAGATCAATGTACTATTATCAGCTATGCTCTTCCTGAGACCTGACTGCTGGATTGTGGTCTCTTATACTACTATAACTAGGCCAATTCTGTGGCTACAGGCAGTTTTACCCCACAATTGGGGCCTGAAAGTAGATTGACTCTTTGTACACAAAAGTGTTTGCATCTCAAGTGTCCTCACATTGGAGATCACTACTCAGATGATAATACCTGAGTTGAGCATGGGTTGAGTGCTATGAAAATAGAAATGTAAATTATAAATTAAAATAATACTATTTCTATTTTCTAGCGAATTATGGTGGGGTTTGGAGGGGGAACACCCCATCCGCCTAGATTTAGTCACCCAAGCAAATTTTGCATGGAAACCCTGCTACCTTGAAATATCTAAAGAACCATGGTTTGATGGAAATGCAATCGCATTCAACCAAGTTTTGTGATGGTCTCCGACAAAATTCGTCCCAGACTGATTACTCATATTGCTAAGGGGCACAATTCTGACCGATCTCTTTTCTTTTGCAGAAATGGGAAATATGTCTGAGTGCGTGACTTGTAAGTGGATCTCTACGTCAAAGTATGGTCGAAACTCCTTTGTCAAGTCCATTTAATAGTCCCCGGCTTGGTGGTAGCCCCATGAGCTCGTTCTCGTCCGTCATTGCGCATCCACAAGCCGCAGGAGTACCTTACGTTCCGATAGTAGTACCCTCCGAGTTAGTACCCTTATCGTCTTGTGGTCTCTGGTCTGAAAGTAGTGGAGGGTTTTCATCTGCTGCAAAATAACCATATGAGGTAAGGATCCGTCTTCTTAAAGCATGGTCTTTGGATTTCCCCCCAGCCACCCTGCAACCCTCCCCATCAGGGTCCAGCTGAGATACTACTTGCCGCAGCCTTTGTCCAGGGTTCCTGCACCAGAGCACATGCTTTTGTGAGATAGGAGAGAGATTCTTGAAAGAGATGTCCCTGATTAGCTGTGCTGTAAGGGAAGAGTAAATGTATTTTGTTGTCAAGCCGTTATGCTCTGCTTCCTGTGAATATTGCAGTTATTTGGTCAGGACTCGGTGAGTGGGACCAATGTGAAGAACAAACATTGATTTTCTTAATTTTGAACCACGTTTCTGAGGGCAGCCCTTGATGGTCAGAATCCAACAAAGATCACCTTGCCCCAGGACCCTAATTCTTAGAACAGGTTTTGTGGCACACACAAGTCTCAGCATGAACCATTAATTGGTCCAATCGGTAGCCAATGTCAATGCTAGTGATTACAGCTTGATTTGCAGTGAGCTACAGTACACGCTGGAGTAAGGTGAGGCCACTGTTTAATGCTTGAATTTCAAGTGATCTAATTCCAGTCACTTGTTCTCAAACAGTTTTGTGATGGATTTGCATGAGTTGCAGACAGGTCTACAGGTCTGGAGAAGTACGTTATATGTGGCTGAGTACATTACACCCAAATATATCATACTTTCCCCAAATCTAACATACTCCCGCTATAATTTTCGTTTCTTAGCGCTGGGTAAAGCCTCAGCCTTGGCCATTTACTGGTCCTGGGCCCTAGGTCTGGGGCTGTGCCCTCGACCTGACCTTGAACCACGTAATGGCCTCATGCTGAGGCTTTACCCTATACATAAAGACCAAGAAACATCAAGCCCGGATATCTAGGGGAAACAAGCACAAAAAGAGAGGAATGCAATTGTTCTTCACTCTCAAGTCCCATTCAAATCCACACATCAGGATAAGCTCTGAATTCAAGATGTTCTTCACACCAAGGTGTGTAGCATTGTTTTGATGCGGGTACTGTCCCTTTGGGGGGATGTGTATCAAAAAGGGCCTACCTATTGTGTGACCTGTTGGCCACTTTATATTAAATAGAGGAAAAAATAACCTCTCATGACAGGCCATGGAGGCTGAGAAAGGGGACGCCGCCCCCATTCCAGGAGGCCAATTTAAATTTTAGTTTGTATGCAGTATTCATGGGGCTCTCACCAGCTTCAGATATTTGGACTCCCTTTTTTTTTTTTTTAAATAGTTTGGAACTCCCTATTCATAGAAACAAGAAAATAAAATAAAAATAAAAATAAAATAAAAAAAACAAGATGTTAGTAAGTCTGATCATATATATATGTTGTACTTTTAGGCTTATCTCAATGTCTGTGACGTGTCTTTAAGTATATGTCATTCTTACACATATTATTAAACTGCTATGTACTATAGAAGGCGCCCGGTAGCACCATTCTGCTCGGTAAGCTGCGAGCCAGAATTCGAGGACGGGCAGCAAACCGAGCAGAATGATGCTGCCCAGCGCCTTCAATGGCGTTAAGGTGTGGGGTGGAATTTTCTGCTGTTGAATTTTCTGGAAGCCATTCTGCATACAGAATGGCGAGTTTGTGATCCGGAAGCCATTCTGCATGCAGAATGGTGACCATATGAGTGGTGGGGGCGCGGCCTGATTTTCGGCCTGAGAATCCTCTGCGTTTGGGGCAGAAATGCCACCCCAGACCTTAACCAACTAGGTAGCACCCTGCTTATAGGCTACGACCAGAAGCGTTGAGCGGCAGATAGGAACCGCCTTGGCGTTGCCCATAAGCGAGGCGCTACCTTGCGCTACGTAGCGCACTGGTAAAAGGATGGACTCCCTCACCCTCCGATCATCTTCCGGTACCACCTAAGGCTGTCATTCTTTGGCGTCATGGCCTAGGCGCCACTTCATCTACAAGCAGGCATAGTTACGGTAAAACCCGTCAAAATCTGTAGTAGGCAGGTTGGAAAAATATGATCAGTAGGTAGGAAAAGTGGGAGGAGATAGTTCTCTACAGGATATAGCCTGGCATCCTCTCAGTCTGTGGGACAGCGACACGACGGCGAGATCCCTTTACCAGTGCAGGTAGCCGGAGAGGCGAGACCCGCTACGGGGTGTAGCCGGACACCAGGACTGTCGAGACGCGGTAGCGTCAAAGGATTCCCTGGTGTCAGGCACACCCGCTCCCCCTCTGGTTCCTGGACGTAGTATTGAGCCACTAATGCACATTTTTTGTACAGGGTGTAGTAGAGCTGGCGGTGGTGGGCTATGCCGGGTGACAGGCCTGTCCAGGACAAGTTAAACGCTGCCACGTAGGCAAAATGCCTCCAAACCTCGGTTATGTTTTGCATGCTGTTGTAATGGTGTGCCGGAGTATTTTAATTTTTCCATCGAATATTCGATAATAAAGTTTTCCAATCTGGCTGTTTTCTTAATAATAATATGTAGAGGATAATATATTCTATTTTTTTATTTTATAGCTGGTGGATCATTAGCTAATTTTAGCAAAACAATTACTTTTAAAACATGTATATAGAAATTAAGCTTGATCATCTGTATTTCACCTAAGTTATTTGAGCTTTTTGGTTATGAAGATGTTGTCATTCCTCGTCTCCCATCCATCCAATACGTTTGAGTTCATTATCATAAATAAATACATGGTCTCGCATCAAAAAAGCTACAAGTTCAACAAAAAAATTTAAATCTCAAATGATCACTACATTAAAGAACCTTATTATAAAGGATTATCAGTTTATATGCAATGGTTAAATTTAAAAAATCCAATTTAAAATTAAAAAAAATAAAAAAATAAAACACCAACAACAACTATTGTAAATCTTGTGACTTACTTCTGAAGACATTTATTATAGAATATCAGTACATGTTTTTGCATCATGTGAGGTAAGAAATCTGATAAAATTAATATAACACTATAAAGTATAGATTACTACACAATGACAGGCCAACATTTTCTAACTAACATGAATAAATTATCAGTGAATTTGATTACTTTAGTTTTTGGCCAAATCTACTCTATTAGAATCATAATATATTCTGCCTATTAATGGATCAATAGGAAATAATTTATCGTTATTTTTGAATATATACATACCTCCAAATAAATTATAATCTGGTTCTTCGTTGGGATTTTGTGGTGGGAGAATAACGAAACAAGCCATTACTGTATTTCCATCCTGCATTAGATTAGACTACTAGTAAATACACATGGACCTCCTCATCTCATTTCAATGCGATCGTGTTTTTATGACATGCCAATTATAAATATAAATCACATCTGTATCGGGGTTACATATCCTAAGGCTCAATATATTGATGTTGTCCACCATACATCCTAAATGAATAGGGAAAGACCAGCCTTGTCAAACTTTTTATTTTTATTTTTTCCCCCAAGGCATTCGCCAATTAGTTTATTAGAGGGGAAAAAATAAACCCCATTGATGCCATAAGGCGTAAAACACATCCATTGGGTGAGTACCAAAGTACAGAGTATGGTACAACAAATAGTTTAACCACTTTTTCTTTTTCTTTTAAAGGGAAACACCTGGGAGCGACAGCTCAGAAATCAGGCCGCTGATAGTGAGAGGCGAAAATAACCTCTTTCACAGTAACTGTAACATGGAGGCTGAGAAATGGGACACCGGGGGAGAAGAATATACCATACCCGTCAAGTAGCAGGATTTGACCCCAGAATCATCTGGGTGGCACTCAGTGCACTAACCAACTGAGCTACTGACTGAGGGTACCATTTTCTTTTCTTTTTTAATAAAAGGCATTGGCCAATTGATTAATTTTAGGGGAAAAGTGGTACCACTTACTTGTTTCAAATATTTGTTCAAATATACATTGGGATCAATTTCCAAAGTTTCTCCATCCTGAAATTGTAAAAGTATATTATCCAAATTATAGGCAAGGCCGTCGCTGTGTCAAAATGAAATAATTAGAGTTTTACAGTATAGATGATATCATACATATTAAATCCAATTATAATTTATTGTTATATATAATATCTATTTGTAGCACATGTAAATAAGATCATGAGAGGAAAACCACAATGCAGTAGCCAAGGCCGCACATTAGAAAAGGCCCGGGCGTTCAATGCGACCCCTTCGGTCCTACCTGCATGCCACCCCCCGCCACCCCAGCCGCACCCCCTTCCCTGGCTCCTGCGCGGCTCGTGGTCGTTGCGCCCCGGGGCCCCCTCGCACCCGCGCCAGCCCACCCCTCACGCACCCCCCCCCCCCCCCGACCCCCATCCCCCTGCCCGCCCGCCGGCCGTCACCACACCATAGAACTCTGTGGCACATGACACCTGTCACCACAACCCAACATCGCGCGCGGGACACATCGTGAGTCGAAAACATGGATCCATACATGGCAGATGACACATACATGATGGTCACGAAAGTAACATGATGACCATCACGAAAGTCACATGATGACCATAGGCGTGAAGCCCCCACATATGCATGTATATAGAAGGTTGTACATGTTCAAATTTGAAATTTAGTATTATTTTATGGATTGGGTCTACTTCTGGATTTAGGATGGATGTATGTAGGTACAGATGGATGAGACCAGGAAGTATGTGTAATGAGAGGCAACCTCCAATCGTCACCTTCCTTTCATGGTCCTCTCAAACTGTTCTGACCACGAAAGCTCAACGTGCATCCAGTACCAGCCGTGCCTCAGGTCCCTGAATTGCACCACGATATGTCTGTTGCCGAGAATGAAGAAAACATTGCATCCCATCTTGTTTTGCTGCTTCGAAACCAAGTTCAAATGCCCTGTGTAGGTGCTTTTAACCATCATGTACTACAGTGGCGTTTCCAATGGCATGGCAAGCCTCCTGGCCAAAACTCTGCCGAAGTCGCCTACATTCCCTGGAATCGAGTTGCTGATTTCATTACAGGGGAGTCTTCCCGTTCAGATGGCCCATGCACTTTCAGCAAGCATCAGCAAAGATTCCATCTGGAGGGGTCTCTCTTAGCTCCTCGCAGCAACAGTGCTAAGACTACAACAAGGTACATTGGGCTGCAGGTCATGTGTTGCAAGGGCTACTGAGTGATTTCCATGAATGTTCGAGTGCCTGAATCCCCTTGGTGTCATAGTAACGGAATTTTTTTTTGTTATTGTAGGTATCAGTGCTCATATGGTCCACAGGACAGAACTAGTTCCCTCTTGGAGGTTACCCTGCAATGGCACACAAGAAACGCCGAGTGAAGCCTGCAAAGAAGAAGGGGAGGAAGCCAAGAGCCACAGTCGCTTCCACTGAAGCAAAGCCAAAACAAATGAGGACCACACAAACAAAATCGGGGGAAGGTATCAAGAGGGGATGCATGTGCAGGTTTGTAGTGAAGCAATGCTATGTGGACCCTGATATTGCAAAGCTGGTCTATTATGGAGACATGTGAATGGGGCTGGACAGGTCTGCCATGGACCTGCGCATCAAGTAGGTCGCGTTTCATTAGCTCCCCACCTGAGCGATGAGATGAAATCATGGGTGTTACACAATCTCCGTCTCGGACTAAGCATCAACAAGATAATGGCCAAGCACACGCAGAGGGTGAGGGAAATCATGGATGGGGGGTTCGAGGTTACTCGTGACACCTTCCTTCTTTCAAATGACCCGAAATATTGCCAACAAGTGCGATGAAAAAACATTCAAAAAGCACTCCAATGATGCACAAACTGTCCGAATGTGGGTGCATGAAAACCCAGGAAGCGTTTTCTACTACCAGGAAGAGTCTAATCACCCTGCTTGGACGTTGAATGACAGAAAACTTGACCTTCCATTTGTGCTTGGCATACAAACTGATTGGCAGATGAAACGGATGCTCAAACACGGCCATCATCGCATAGTTGCTTGTGATGCAACCTTTGGAACGAATGAAAAGAAGGTTCGTCAGATTGTTAACCCAAATTCCTTGAAAGCATGACAAATTACGTTCTTCATGTGAAGTACTATGTTTTGCAACCATTCCCTTTCAAGTCACTTCAGTTACACATGATTGTTGTTGCAGTACCCGTTATATACCATGATGGTATTCGACAACTGGCTGAATGGTATTCCAGCGGCTTACATTATCACTGCAAGGTGCAGAACCAGCGATCTGACGCCTTGGATGGAGGCACTAAACTAACAAATGACAAGTCGGCAAGTAGACTGGCGTCCCAATGCATTTATTGTGGATGACGCTGATGCTGAAATTGCTGCCATTAGGTACGTCCATGAACTCAGGGCTACCATGATCTCTTGGTTACACATGAATTTCAGTTTACCTACCTGATAAGAGAACAGATCTGTTTGGGGGGATTATGCTGTTTTCTTGTGCTTGTGGCATGTTCGCCGAGCCTGGCAGAAGAATGCAATTGCAAAGGTGAAAGACCCCATATTGCAAGCGGCTATCTTACAAGACCTGGCACAGATCATGTACGATAGAAGGGAGACCTCTGGGGATGCAGGTGAAGCATGGGCCGTATTCAAAATTCTGGACCTGTGGGAGAAGTACCCTTCTGAGACAGAATTTTGCACCTACATGGAGACAGAGTGGCTTCCAAAAGCCAAAATGTGGATGAAGGGATCCCGCAATATACCTCATGCCTCTCAAGACACTAATGCTGCCATAGAAGCATACCACGGGAACCTGAAAGCGCAATTGAAGAGCAACAAAACCGTGCTCGGTAGTAGGCGGGTGGATTGGCTCATCTCTGAACTGACAGGTGATGTGCTAACCCATTACTGGTACATGTCACATGCAAAGGCATATGGTTTCATCCGAAACAAGCGACAGGAGGGATTTGTCTGCACTTCAATCTTGCTTGCCAAGGACATTCCAGATGCCAATGTGCATCTGCCTCATACACCCGGAGGCATTGCAACAGTTCAATGCCACCGCCATTTGGGTATGACATATACTATCCACAATCCGGATTCTAAATGGGCATGTTGTGATTGTCATTGGGCCCAGAAAGGAAATATGTGTGCACACCAGGTGAAAGTTCTGAAGATGTTGCACCCCCAAGTGGAGGATGGGCTGATTGTAAAGTTATGTGGTTCCCTCATGGGCACATGTAAAGGTGGCCAGAACAACTTGATGACTGGTCATGACTCCCCTTCTTCCATCCCATCCTCTTCACAAACTCCCCCAGGTCTGACCTCCCCTTCAATGGCTCATAGAACATCTGTTGGTCGAAGTCCATTGCCCAGCCTACCTGCCCTTATCTCCACAGAGTGGCAAACTATTCTTGAACTGACGAATAACAACATTTTTCTCCAGCAACACCTTGGTGAGAGCTACAAAAGGAAAGATTTTGGACCTCACTGCCATGATGGAGGAGGGTCTTCAGTACCCTGCTGGGGAGCTTGTTATGACTGCTGTTGATGATGGGAATGGAAAGACACTTGCGCGCTACAAAGACTTTTTGGAGAGGAATGGCTACTCGGGAAATTACCCACCCGTGCCCTCAGATTCTAGGACCAGGAAGAGGTTGTACACCGGCTGAAGGACTTCAGGTAAGCCAGCATATGGAGGTCTCATGGATCATGTCTTTCTCCTGGTGTTGAACTTCAGGTCTGTCATTTCCATGGGGTGTATGCTGAGTTAATGGGAAATGAGGCTGGTCTATGCAGGGATAATCTGAAGCAGCCCTTCCGACTGAACACATCTTTTCAATTTTGTGTGTGCATGGAAATGGGATGGTGAACTATGAGGGGGTGGTGAAGTACTTTACATCTGAAATATTGTGGCTAATAGATGTGAACTGCAGGAGACGGTGAGGAAGACCAATGCATCTTTTCAGCCTGCCAACGAGGACTTGTATGTTGTTTTTCATTGAGGTTTAGGGTTTAGGACACACTCTGAACTGCCTCAGCGGGGTTGAAACCGAGCTCTACGTATTGTTCCCTCGAAGAGGCGACTTTCTAGTATTGGAGACCATCATAACAATAGCATCAGATACAGGGCTCATTCTCTTTCGGTTTGTAGCCTCATCAAACTCTTACATGTGAGTTGGGATGTAGTTCAACTTGCTGGGAGTTTGGATCTTTGGTTTGGGTCACTGTAGTTCAGTAGGTATTTCGAATCAGGAGACCTTCTTCAAATGCATGGGCTCGAACTCAGTTTCTCCATCATGAGGCAAGCATTTGCAAATGAAGATGGCATTCCAAATTTACACATTTACATGCATCTTTGTAGTTGAATACCTACTTTGAGTCGCTGGCCATGTACAACTGTTTCATTTGAAGTTGGTATTGTTTCCTTAGCAAAGGACTAGCATTTAGGGTTTAAAGACATTTTCCAATGCTCTCTAGCATCCAATAAAGAACGATCACCCATACTTGTGTTCCACATGAAAGGGAGCATGCACAACCGGCAGGAATACAATGCCCATGGAATGTTGTTATTTATATGATTGCAGAGCATAGGTGCAAGGACATAGCTGCTAGTGATGTTACAGGGAACGACGTGGACACAAGTTCGTTCGGACCCCAAAATGTCTAAAATGTCAAGACTAAGCTTTATGCCCATCATAAAATGCAGCTATATTGCCCCCACTCCACTGGGTTCAGATAGCAATAAATATAATGCCTCTCCAACCACGTTTGCGAACAAAACATCCCCCCCAAAATGAGAATACTGACTGTGGCAATGCCAATTCAAAACGAAGCATCCCTCAGAAGCACCCGCCACTTTTTCCCGCCCTACTATCATGTGGGTGGAGGCTGCCAATCAGAGACATTGCCTCCACTTCATGCATGTGTTGTCCATACATGTGGACCAATGCGCACCTTAGCGGATGGTCGAATCAGTATTCCTTTGCTCCTCAACATGCATGTGCCCATCCGAAATCGTGTGCACATGATTTACCCCCTCCAAAAGTCATGTTCTCCAGCCTCACTGAACACATACTCTCCCCACACGACACTGCCATTCAGCACTCCCAAACTCGTTGAGTTTCCTCAAATCCCCCATTGCCTCGTCGCACTCTCCCTCACCCATTTGCCTGGCCTTGCTGCCTCTTTCACTTCTGCCTCTCGCACTTAGCAATGTCAAACGCTCAAGAAGGAGTACGCAGCTCTTGGTTGCAAGATGAAGCTTTTGTTGATGTCGACACTCACAAGGAGTTGGTAGGAGATATTACTGGCATCGTCGGGACTCGCATCTCCGGATTGGAAGCGTTGGTGGATTGGTCAAAACCCACAGCAGGGGACATCATTCTTACAACACATGTATCTGCAAGTAGAGTGGGCTGGTCTGGCTTTTACGATGACACCAACAGTGCAGCTGCAAAACAGCCTAACACCGTTGTACTCAGGTCAAGATTCATGTGTGCTCCTAACGAAGAGTGGGGGCCACATGCTTTGGGCCTAGACCCTTCGAAGGAGAACGAGTGTTTTCATATTCTTACCTTGTTTCAATGGGTGGATGAAGGTTGGGACTGTATTAAACTGTTGGACGAACTTCCTTCCCCCATCATGCGCAAGCTTCAGAAGGGCTACAGACCTGAAAGACCTTGGACCAGGGCTGGTGACATTTGCCTAACTATTGAGGATGGAGTGATGCATGTAATGTTTGCTTCCTTCATGCATATGCGGAAGAACTCATCCTCGGTGTTTTTGCGTGTCTTGCCGCATGGGGGGAGCAATCACTTTCATCACTCGGTCTTCTTCTTTCGGTGGGATATGCGTGTGTGTGTTTGGAAAGAGAGAATGATTAGGCAAGAGGTTCAGGTTCCTAATTATGAGTGGAATTTCAAAGAGGTTGACTGGTCAGTAGCATCCTGAACCTCTTTCACTAGCATCGCATAATTTGCCTATTTTCTACGTTTGTGTGACCCTTCAGGGTGGAATTCTGGAAGCATGTGATGTTTGCTTGAACACTACAAATGCCAAAAAACAGATTGTGACAACAATCTTTCCATGTATTCATGTCCAATGTGTAGTCCTGGTATTCATGGTTTTCATTTTGCTTTCACATGGTTTGAAGGTTCTCCCACCTTACTTGCACATGCACGGGTTCATGCACTTGCATATGTTCTAAAGTAGGTGCAGCAGGTGGAGTTGAAAGTGAATGACACATGCTGGGAGTTGTTGGAATCAGTCAGTGTTGGGGTTTTCTCATCAGTGAGCAACCCTCTTCAGGACCATACTCCTGATACCTCTATTCACCAACATTGAAAATCAGGAGGCTCAGCCTAAACCCCTGCTCCTCTTGGGGTATACAACAGATGGATGCTTGTGCGGAGGGATTTCTGCAGGAAATCTGGAAAGCCTGAACAATTTCCTGAACCAACGTAAGTCCCAGTACTGGATAAACCCCTCACAAATGTAGGTCTATCGCCTCTTCTGCTGCCCAACCATGGATGTGGGGTCGATGGCCACGACACTATGGCAAACAACGTCTCATGAGTACTCAGGACCAGCAAGAACATAGTCTCTCCCTGCGCCACTATTCACCAACTTTCAACCACTTTCACAAACTTTATCGAGGCTGAGCCTAAAGCCCTGGCCATGTTGGGGTCTGATTGTTGGGCAGGTCATACTCAGCAGATTCATGCATGTGTGAAGGACTTTCTAGAGGAATTCTGGAAAGTCTGAACAATGTCGAACATAGTCTCTCCCTTCAGCTCTGTTCACCAACTTTCAAGAGGTTAAAGAAACTGCGATCCATGCTGAGTTTAAAACCCTGGCCATGTGGGGGTCTGATTGCTGGGCAGGTCACCCTCAGCAGGTTGATGCATGTTTGAACGACTTTCTACAGGAATGAAGCAAAGTTTCAACAATCTCCTCAACCATTTTTTGTATACCAACATAAGTCCCACTACTGTACTGAACCCCTCACGAAGGTAGGTCTATCGCCTCTTCTTCTGCCCAAGAATGGATGCGGGGTCTATGGCCACAACGTTGTGGCAAAGAACGTATCATGAGTACTCAGAAACATGTCGAACATAGCTGCGACCTGCACCTCTGTTCACCAACTTTCAAGAGGTTTAACAAACTGCGATCCAAGCTGAGTCTATAACTCTGGCCATGTGGGGGTATGATTGCTGGGCAAGTCACACTCAGCAGATTTATGCATGTGTCAAGGACTTTCTAGAGGAACGAAGCAAAATTTCAACAATGTCCTGAACCAATTTTGTATACCAACATAAGTCCCACTACTGGACTGAACCCCTCACGAAGGAGGTCTATCGCCTCTTCTTCAGCCCAAGAATGGATGCGAGAATGGATGGAGCAGCCCAAATTTCCAAGAGGGGGGGTAGCAAATGATGTGGTGTCTGTGTGGGTGTGAAGCAGTGAGAGCTGTGGGGGCAGCAATACAGCATTGGGAGGGGATCATGGCCTTGCCCCAGGCAAGAGGGCCATTGCACCAATTTAGCTACCACATGACCACTGGTTGAAACAGGTAGTTAGTAGAGAGAGAGAGTCAGAAGGAGAGTAGAGATACATGAGCTAGAGGTGTTGTGGAACCTGGGTGGGTGGTTGAATGTGTGGGCAACAATGTCCAAGGATGTTGTAAGCTGCAGGGAGAGGGGGTTGTAGTACCAGTACTTACTGGCGTAGAAGCTACGGAATAGGGAGGGCAGACTGCAGATTGAAGATGAGCAAGAGGGTCCTGTATATGAGAGGGTAGTATGGGTTTATGGGTGTTAAAGAAGACCTTAATGTACTGGATAACATAGCAGCTCTGAGGCATGCATGTAGTACATACAGCAGGGTGTGTTAAGCTGGTGTAAGGCAAGAGGTGGGGAGTGTGGAGGGGGGAAATTACCATGAATTTGTAATGTGTGTTGATGCAGGTGCTAGTGTACGACAGATCTGGTGGTGTTAATAGTGGTGGGACAGCATACAGTCTCACATCATCGAGTGTAGTCTGGCCGGTCCGTTGGAAGGGGGCTGGGCAAGACTTGGTCAGCTGCAGGTCACCCCCAGCAGGTTGATGCATATGTGAAGGACTTTCTAGAGGAATGACAAAGCTGCAACAATCTCCTGAACCAATTTTGTATACCAACATAAGTCCCAGAACTGGACTGAACCCCTCACAAAGATAGGTCTATCGCCTCTTCTTCTGCCCAAGAATGGATGCGGGGTCTATGGCCCCAATGCTATGGCAACCAACGTCTCAGAGTATTCAGTACCATGTCAAACATAGTCTCTTCATGCACATCTGTTCACCAACTTTCACCCACTTTCACAAACTTTTTGGAGGCCGAGCCTAAAGCCCTGGCCATGTTGGGGTTTGATTGTTGGGTGGGTCACACTCAGCAGATTCATGCGTGTATGAAGGACTTTCTAGAGGAATGAAGGAAAGCCTGAACCAAGAGTCTTCAACTCATACCAACTCTGAGAGAAGTAATTGTTACAACATGCATGTACTATATGTCTGAAGCAGACTTTCATGTACAAACCCCGAAATAGGGAGGCACAAAGCGAGAGTCTGGTGCAATGAATTCAGCCAGTACCAAGTCTTCAATGAAAACATGAGAGTCTTACAATCTCTAACCATTCAGTCCTGCATAGCTGCGGATCTCATCCTCCAAAAACCCCTTAGAGGGGTCTACGACTATTATGTCCCTCTTACTTTCTGGGATGAGTTCCAGAAACTCTTGTACCCATCCCTCTCCCATATCTACATGGTACCCCCAATCCACAACACCCTCCCCTTCATAGCGGCTGCTTGTGTGGTGCCAGGTCTTCAAAACAAGCCTGTCCACGAAACCTAACAGCACATTGCATAAAACCACAGCTCCTTGCTCCTCTTCATCCATTGTGTAGAAACACTTCAGGTTGCCCATGTGGACTGTCATTGTCCTGACTCCTCCCTGGATTATGTGAACCCACACTTTGTCCTGCCCTTCTTCCGTTTGCACCTTTTCAAGAAGGCGCAAGATGACCTCATGGGGAATGTGGGCTGGCAATTCTTCAAATCCTGCATAAATCTTCCGCAGCCTGAAAGCTACACCCGCCCCAAATCCCATTGCAACCTTCAGCTTGATAGAGTAGTCCCCTCAGAATCTGAGAAGTATTATAGTGTGTGGAGAAGATGACTCCAAAGAGCTATGACAATCTTAGAAGAACACCAGGAAAACAATGTATATTGGAGACGACTTGGGTAACCCTAAGATAACAACAGAACTTCCAGATACTCCCTCTTGAAAGAGCTGATGTGAAGAAAAACAACGATGAATCACATGAAACACAGAATGACCCTGTGCTTATATTCAATTTTTTGACCTGCTCTTCCACAAGGTCTCAGTGGGACAAACGTGAACTCCCCCCCAGCAGAAAAAGCACCTATGTATATCCCATCGAGGGTTGCACTGTGTAACGGCTGCACCGTTACACATGGCATTTGCATCCGTTTGTCATCCATCCGTTTTGTGTAGTCATCCCATGGAACGATGAAGTCTGTAACGTCGGCACGGTTACACATGAAGTTTCGTCCATTCTTCTGTCAGTTGTCTTTTCATCCGCCAACCATCATCCGACACTATCATTCTCAATCCTCATGTTCTGCCGTTGTTCATCCCATCGACGGATGAAATATGTGTGCATGATCGGTTACACATGATTGTCCATCCGTTCTTTTCTCAATTGCCTTTTCCTCCGCAAATCATCATCCATCTATCGCCTCCTCAAACCTCATGTTGTTTTGGCGCGTAAGAGGAAGGTGTGCTTGAATGTACCTGTGGAGGCTGTTTCAGTTGGACAGTATTATGGCTAATGGCGTTGGTATGTCCACAGAACCGTCGCAGATCATTGTGTACTCTGCTCAGTTGCAAGTTCATCTTCTTATGATCCCTGTTGTGATGATGCAGTGTGTGTTTACATGAGTGTTGTGGAGAAAATGTGTCATATGTTTAGTTTCTTCAGTTCTCAAAATCAGTAATGTATATCTTCATTGTTTTTGAAGGAGGCAGTATACATTGGAGGTGAACCTCACTCGTTCGAGACGTTTGCTGGTTAAGCGTCCTCATGAAGATTTTGCTTTTGGAATGTTGATGAATGCTTTCCCAATTGGTCTAGGCCGGGGGTGGCAGTGTAGCAAGGTTGGCGGTTTCGCAGCTGTAGTTGTTGGTGACCTAGCAGACCGCATTTGAACTGGCATATGTTCAATCGCAACTTAAGTCGCAACTGAAAAAAGCACACTCGCACTTACGTTTGGGCAAAGGCAGACACATTTCAGTGCGTTTGTTTTTTGTACCGGGGTTTCCAACTTCCTTTGGGCTGCTTTTCATTACAAACTCAGGTCATGGCATACTATTCAGGTACGAATGGCAGTCTTATTGAAGTTGCCAGTCTCAATCAATGGCCATTTATTAGCTTCATTCCCTCTGCAGCGCTCAGTGAGGCAAGGGTGCCCCCTCTCACCTTTCCTATTTCTGGTGGTGGCAGATACACTCGGCTACATGCTACAGCAAAATCAGACTCCATTGGATAGAATGGTTGCCCAGTAGTGATGCGAAGTGGTTGCCATCTTCCTGTGTCTGACTTCCATCTTTGACTTCTGTTTAATTTCTACATGTTTTGTTTGAATGCCTACAATAAAGTGAGAGTTTTTTTGTTCACAAAAAATTCACTGCAAGTTAAGGGGTAGCATGTAGTTTCAGTTGGAGGCCATACAGAACTTTTCCTGGCTTGCATGCTCTTTACATTACATTGCTCCATATGTCCAAATTTTGTTGACTAAATTGATAGGATGTACTCACAAGACGTTGTTTACCAGAGCCTTGTGGCCATAGACCCCGTTTCTTGGTGGACTCAATGTTCGTTGATGATACCTTTTTAATGTTGCAAGCCACCCCGGAAAACTTGGACCAGGCGGGGTTTACCTTGAACAAGTTTTGTGCAGCATCTGGATTCAAAGTAAACTAGAATAAGACTTCAGGTTTGCTGGTAGGGAACCTCTCAAAATCCACAATGGGATCCCCGCCCGCATGGGGAATGGATCAAGGGCTAAGGTGGCTCAAACCTGGGGAGACCACCACACTATTGGGCTACACATATGGAATTGGTCTGACAGACCAACAGATTTTTGCTGCCACAATGACCAACTTGAAGAGGAAACTGACTTACTAGGGTTCCAAACATCTCTCAATTACAGGTAGAGCCCTTGTAGCTAATCAGATTCATTCAGCTGGATTATGGTATTATGCTTCTTCCTGGCGCCCAAGCTCTAAACAGATTCAGGAAATCAAGGGCCTGCTTAGGAACTTTGTCTGAGGAGCCGAGACCTCATCCCAAAACAAACGACCGCTTGTAGCCTGGGCCCAAATCTGTTTACCCAAAAAAAAGGGGGGGTTAGGGATACTCGATCCAGAAACACAGATTGTAGCTCTTCTTGGCAAATGGATACCCAGGTTTCTAGGGCCGGAGGGGGGATGGTGGAAATTCTTGGTCTATGACCACATTACAAAATCCTCCCCTCTCAAGACCACCCCATGGAGCCCCTCCCTACGTTGGCTCACTCAAGGATTTAATCTGAAGACACTGGGATACGCTCTAAGATCTAACATCTGGTCAGCCTGGGGGCGGCTAAGGAAACTGCTTGTAAAAGCCCAGCCAAGTACCTTCTACGAAGTTAAGAGACAACACTTGTTTCTAAACGACACTCCTCTGACCCCTTCTCAGAAAACTAGGCAAAAAGGTGGTCCAAATGGGACTGCCTTGGCATCAGACAAATTCATAACATATGGTTAGGGATTGGTTTCATATCTCTACAATCTATGGCTCAGGCTGTAGGCCTCGCAAGGGCCACAAAAGGCCACCAACAACTTGTTCAATCTGTACCAGTGCAGTGGTTGGCCACCCTTTCCGCAGGCCCTCCGGAACCAGTCCCAAAATCTTGGGCACTCATCATACTTCACAACCAGCTTACCATTGTTTTTGTAGATGACATATCCATAAATGACATAGCTGTTTTCACATTCGCCATCAACACCACCTCCCTAAGACTCACACTTACCTCTACAGAACCTTTGACAATCCAAACTATGCCTCTCATCCCAATTCGTGTCTGCTGCTGAACAGCCATAGATAAGGGTATGAATCCCTAGCCACCCCTCACTATCACCACTAGAGCTTGGCTAGCAACCAACTCCTTTGTATGGATTTTGGGTAGGCCACTGGCAGAATTGGATATTGACCCTTCTGAATGGTTATGGAAATTCAACACCACCCCATAACCCTTCTTTGCATACACAACAAAAAAGGGCTACAAAGCCCTGTCAATCACCCAACCCATGAACAAGAAATGGGAATCAAAATGAGGGCTCTACAACTTCCGCGATGAAAACTGGAAAATCATTGGGGGCTCAGTGTGGATCAAAACCCGGCCATCAAAGATAGCAACTTTCCTTTGGCAGGTTGTTAATAGAGTTCTCAAAGTGGGGGAATGCCTACAGTTTCAGGGAGCCCTCTTGTGTGCTTGCTGTTCCACTGCAATTTTGGAATCCATCGAACATTACCTTCTCTCATGTCAAGCACCAGCCAAAATCTGGCCATATGTTAAGTCATTCTATAGATATTGGGACAGAAGACAGCTCACGGATACAGACCTCCTTCTTAACTATGACCCAGCTTCCAAGAATAGAACCCTAAATTGCCCAGTGTTTGAAACCCTCAGAGCCTCTACAATGTGGCACTTATAGAAACTACGTTGTAAGAACACTTTCCAAGGCCACACAACAACAACATCCTCTCTCCTTGCCACTGTATTTTGGGACTTACAAACTGAGGCTAGGAAAGCATGGGGGAAACTTTGTGCAGACATTGAATGTGACGCCACGAATGCAGCTGTGCTCCACATGAAGTTTCAACACACCTGGGGCAGACAGGGCCTCATATGCAGCAGCCCTGTGCAAGACCAATGCAGCTGGAACGAGCTCCCCCCTCAAGCCTGGCGAGATCTTCGTGCACCACTCCACTCTTTCCCCGGAGTTTGAACAGGACATTAACTGGAAACATCAAAAACCTTCATCGACTGCTTCTAAGCTGCACTATAGATAGATCTCTCTCTCAGCCCCCCCCTTATTCAAAGATCTTCTTTTTCTCTCCCGACATCGCTATCCCTGCGTCATCGTAGACAGGGTAGGGTATGTGTTGTTAAGATTTAGGTCTCGGGCAGAGAGCCCTGTTTTTTGGTCTCTTGGACTTTCCTCCAACCGGAGGTGTTTGGCTCATGGATCACGGATCTTTGTGTAAGTGTCCATCAGTAGTGGCACGGTATTTTGTTCTCCAGACTTAATCTCCATCAAGAGTTGATTGGCTCTTAATACACTGAATACGGTGTGTGTGCCTTATGGCGACAACGGGGTTTTAATTTTTTTCCCCACAATAATTATCAATAAAGTAACAAGGGATTCATTTAAAATAATAATAATAAAAATAATAAAAATGGAAGGAATGTAATATCCACGCAACAGGCTGTACGTTGGAGAGGGTTTCCATGTCCAAATCGATTATTAGGTCACTCCCAACAACGTTCCAACGAAGCACTACACCGATCTTGCGTCCCTCTACCAGTTTGACTACATGCAAATGGGTTCCACTTCATTACAATGGTCTGCATCATTACAATGATATGCACGCTCACTACAGGCTGCCTTGCTACCGCCAGCTAGCTATCAAATGCAACCCTAGAGCGGCTGTGCGGGATGCAGATTTGAAGGATAGGCTAACGCTTAACCCCAACTGTCTTTCTGGCAGACATTTACTCTGCCTTACAACTCCCTAGCTGCACTCTCTGGACTCCCCGGTTTGGTCCCTCCCCCCACTATGCCCATCTACCACTTCTCTGGCCTCCTACGACACAGGTACGTTCCCACATACCTCTCTCCCCCCTCATCCCCCTCTTCCTAACTTGTGGCCTCTCCCAATCGTTGCAGACCTCAAAACGCTGCCCTCGCCTACGTGCCCAATATCTACACAAATGCTACTCACGAAGGTACAGCATCAGACATTTATCCTATTGCCACCTGCTTCTCGGTATACATCCGCCAGGGTATATTCTCGTGTTACCCTACTCTTGTTTATATCTAGTTGCAATGCCCCGACCCTCTACATAATTGACACTCAAACTCTCACCCTCACACCCGTTCTCCCCAAATGTTCACTGCTCCAACACCCACAATTGTACCCAACACTTAACTCATCTTACCACCAGGGTTGGCCACACATCCCGGTATCCATACATACATTGTGCTCAAAACTGGCCCAATCTCATCTTATACAGTAGCGGGTATGATCTTTACTTTTATAAATGTGTTGTTGCCTTACTGGGATATTCCCACTATACAGACTACTCATGCCCACTTAAGGGTCTACAGGCCAGCTCTTGAGCTCGCAGATACTCACACCGGATCTTGTTGTGCGGATCTCAGGCTGTCTTCATCTCCCTGGCTAGACCAAAAATGCACCAACCCCACATCAAGTACTCCGTCTCCCGGTATTCTCTTACCCACTCCACTCATCACTTGTCACAAGCGAAACATTCCCCACATGGCAAGGGACTCCCACAACAACATGCCGAGCTTTCACACGGCCTATCCACATAATTCTCTATCAGCAACTGTGCCGCATATTCTCCCAACTATTATGCATGTGCTCTTTCTCCCAATGCCTGCTCCACCCACCTCCCACCCTACTGGTACTGATACCCCGTGGTGGTGTCCCTGTGTCGTTGGTGCTTACAGGTACCCAATGGATTCTGGTGCACACAAGCCAAAGGACCTTCATATACCCATAGCTCACCCCTGGCATCGCCACCCCGACAGTTCCTCTGCCGCCTCCCGACACTTACCCCAGTCAGTTCCTCCCGCAACTCTTAATGTTATGCTCAACAAAAACTGGCTACACTACCGGTAAGTACCCCACCCACCTTTATACTCTCCTAACATGCTCAATCAAAGTTGTCAACGGTTCTCCAATTTTGCAGTGTCCACTAGCTCTTCAATTGCACGCACCACACCACGGCTACTCCACAAGTGTCAGGCGCCACTCCATCATCAGCTCTCAAATATGCAAATGCCCAGTCATGCTTTGCAGTCCTCCCTCAACCAGTATCACCTACACGCCATTGAGCCATTGATTTTAAGAGAAATAACAATTCCAGAATCCATACTCACTAGATCCGTGGCATAATGTATCATAATAAACATATGACATACTCATCACTACATGTGAAGTGAAGATAGTATCACAAATTTATTTCTTTTATAATTCA
This sequence comes from Takakia lepidozioides, assembly GCA_030704615.1. Lineage (NCBI taxonomy): Eukaryota > Viridiplantae > Streptophyta > Takakiopsida > Takakiales > Takakiaceae > Takakia > Takakia lepidozioides. The sequence goes on from CM060732.1 coordinate 55,366,834, forward strand.
CATTACTATGTTGTGTTGTATTTTGGTTTAATATAAAAATCAACTTACTCTAATACTTTATTATTTGAATATACTAGAGGATGACAATCATGCCTAAGTTGCACCGTAACACTCGTACTTGGACCAAGCTCCAATGGGTGCAAACAACTATATTATTAGTATGTATGTTAATTATTTTATTTTGGCAAACAAACATAAGACTACTCTTTATGCCAGACTCATATGCCAATGGAGCTTTTATTATTTTTCCATTACATAGTAATTATCCTAGTAGTGAGTCGATCCAAATTTCAAACCTACTTGATAAAAACAAAGCTCAATATAGAATGATGTTCAGTAATATTAACAATGCGGCATTATTCATGTCCCGAATATCTTAAATTATTTGTGTAGATAGGTTTTTGTTTTATCTAAGGGCCTTAATCAGACATGAATAATGGTTGGCTTATTATAATACCATTACATGTATTTAGTTTATAACATATTTAATTGATGTAACATATAATAAAATAACATTGTATTTGTAGGGAGCAAATGAACTCTATGAACCGACCTTATCTAGTGAATTGTCGAACTGACTCAAACTGTCAAAGGATACAAGCGGAAATTAATTTAGATGAAGATCACTTTGGTTGTGATGCGAATTCGTCTTACTCTTGTGGATATGGAGCTTATTATGCGGATGGTTACACTTCTTTTGGTTATGTGATGCAAGATGTTATTACTGTAGACCTTATTGAACATGTAGCTGCTAAGAAAACAACTTTGTCCCCTCGTATTTATCTGGGGTAAATATCGCATGTCATGGATCCAATTGTCATATTGTTATGACATTTCATTATTTGATCTTACAAAGTTATAAGATCTCATGTGGAATGAATGTTTTTCCTTTCAATTATAAATTATTACAATAGCTATATATATTTTAAATATTAATAAAAATATTACGTAATTAGAATTAATGAATAAATTACCAACATCGACAGATGTGGGGTTCGACAAAATCCGGCTATCGAAGGTGATGTTGACATGGTTGTAAAAGATGGAATGCTTGGCTTAAGTGGATCCAACACTGCACTACCTGGACAATTAAAATTGTATGGTATCATTGGAAAGAATACACTAGGGCATTGCTTCAGTGATCGAGGACTTGATCAATCAGGTTATCTATTTATTGGAAATCATGTTATTACAAGAAGACCACAAGTAGTTTGGACCAATTTGGTCCATGAACCTCAAAATTCATGGTAAGATTTTTAAAACGAATTCCACAATACTTCTTTACTTTGTAACATGTTTAAGTAAAATTGTCCATTGAATTCTTCTTGATACTACATATGTATTTCTTTTCTTTTGTTCAGTGCATTGATTATAGCACGGAAGCCCTACACCATGCTTATGAATCCAATCACATGCTAGCCTTGCTGATCTAGATTTTGAAAAAGCTTTTGATGTGGATTGGGCATTTTTGCTTAGAGGTTGGAGCCTTGGAGAAATCGGGTATTACAAGAGACTGCCTGGCATGAATTTAAATTCTGCTGTTTTCGTCTCCAATAAGGTCATAATCAACAACGCATTAAGGTTATCATCCTAAGTTCAGCCCTCCTTTGGACCTATAACTCATGTTTCATTCCCAGTTTGAATGCAAACATAAAGTAATGCCTTGAACGTGGGGCGAGTGAGCCAAATTCGGTATGAGTACCAAACTTGTAGAAGTCATGCTACTTGGGCACGATCTAATTCTCTAAAAGTTAAGAAACAGGGAGGGGGTGCAACCTGCTTTCTTATGCCCCTGTAGATCGGCAAAACGCCAATTGGGTACGAAACTCCTGTGACCCCTAGTTTTGGTAAAGAAAGGAGTTTCATCCAATCTTTTTTCCCTTCGTATTAGTTCGATCCCAAGTTTTGCAACCCATCCTCTATTTTGGCCAAAGTGGGGATACTCACCCCGAGTTTGTGGTATTTACGGATAACTTAATCGTAAATAACTTAATTATCTTCTTCTTTTCCTCTCCATAGATCCGTGAAACAAGGCTGTCCGCTTGTTCTTGTTCTCTCCCTTAGAGCAACTGAGCATGCTTCTATGGGGTTTCCGGACTAGTCACCGCTAATTGTAGAAAGTCGGTGGCCACGTAAAAGACACTGCTTCAACTTCCCAATGACTTCTGCGGGGAGATGATCTCGGACTGATATGGTTACAAGATGGCCTAGCACACACTCTTTTTGGTCATTTGATCGGACATGATCTAACAAATCAACAACATTGTGCTATGGTCATAACAAAAATAATTAGTCATAGTTCAAACTTAAGAAGAATGACTGCGAGATGGAAAAAAGAAGTCCAATATCCATGTAGTAAAGGTGCTTGCACATTTCCATATAGTATTGACCAAAACACAGCGAAGAAGGCAGTGTGTGATAGTCTCAGGAAGACGTTGAGCGCAAATGGAACATGGGATTGGAGCTGTTAGCATGAATTGGACACATGTAGTATGCGACAAACAAGTTTCCACATGAGATTGGCTGCCTATCTTCTCTCTAGACATCCGCCCATATCGTTTTCCACTAAGTTGGAGCACCATGAGCATTTGAATTCCATAGAAAGTGGGGGCCTCAATAAAGAATAAGCCCCTATTAACCGTATAACCAAAAAATGGATCATCATTTTTGGACACCATTGCCGTGAGTCTTTGGATCAATTGGAGCTGGCTAAGTGGTGCTCATGGGGACCAACAAAATATCCTCAAGTACTTTTGGACTAGATTTTTGATGCGACATCTGGATAGTCTTTTTGACAGTAACTAGTCAACTAGTTACGCACAGGTTACTTGTAACCAACTAGCAAAAGACTAGCTTATAAATAGGAGGTAACTGCACCACCACACCTATAACCAGTGGTGATTTAACTAGAACTCTTGTAAATCAACAACACTATCAGGCAGGTGGGAGAAGCAGTGGCCTGCAACTCTTTGTACATAGGGTTGGTGCAGAGCGGTCTCTTTCTCTCGTTGCCTTGTGATCAGCATTCTTGTAGGTAGCACGGAAGGTGCTCTGTATGTATTTGTGTGAGCTGTAGACTATTTGATCGTAGCCTGTGGGTTGGATGCGCAAAGTAGCAGCAATTAGTTAGTTTGCTAGTAAAGTCAGCATTGTATTCCTTGACATGAGCAATACTAAATCTGGTTATTGGTAAAAGATTGTGTCATTTGTCTTCGGGCTAGGTTGAACTTGACTAAACATATTCAAAAGGTTATGGGCCCAAGAAGACTGTCTAGATGTCGTAGCAAAAATCTGGCCCAAAACTCCCACTCGACGTATGAAATAGTCTTCTTATTAATAACGTTAAGCGCTGTCAATCCAAGGAGTCTAAGCATATACTGGTACTTCATGGTTGGCAGAGGCTTTATGAATACATCGGCAATCTGATTATCAGTGTGGATATAGGTCAGGGGCCTTCTTCATACTTCTCTCGAATGATGTCAATGTGCTTGGTACGGCGGTGGAACTTTGGATTTTTCACAAATCGAATGCAGGATTGGTTGTTGCTCATCAGGTTTGTTGACTCTCGCTGTGGGAAACCAATACTCTGCAATAAACGGCAGTACCACACAATTTCTTTGGTGGCCATAGCTCCAGCAATATATTCAAACTCAGTGGTACTGCCGGATGTGCAGGGTTGCTTGCGGCTAGTCCAACATGTCGCTGTTGAGGAAAAGTACTACCCCGGAATGGCACTTACGATCATCAATATCAGCAGCATAGTCGCTATTACAGTAGGTTGACATGGTATGTACTGCATCTGATCCAGCGTCATGGTTCGATTGAACCGATCCCTCGTGATGTGCAGACCAATGTACACCTGAGGCACTCCTCTGGTAATCATGAAGGCTTTGCCCATACGGGTCAGAATGTCAAGTGTTGAGCTTTCCTTCAGATTGAAAATCAATCCATCATCGACAAATCTTGCCAATAGCAATTGAGGATTAATGTCGGAGTGGTAGACGCAAGGATCGGCATCGCTGGGCTTCAAGCCATGAGTGGTGAAAAAAACGTTGAACCGTTTGTTCTAGGTTCACGCTCATATTGAGATTGAAGCTCACAGTCTTTTGATTTTCATTCTATTTCAAAAATTTTGATTTCCAAGCTACGTTTTTCTTTCTTTAAGCAAGTGTGAGAGATAGCAGGCTGAGTCATGGTGAGTGACTCTTCAAAGGCAGATCTGAGTAACATTGAGAGATTCAATGGTGAATAGGTTCGACGGAAATGCGGCATCGCATTTAGCACTGACTGCCAACCACCCTTGCATCTTTATCGTCTCTCGGGATGCGATAGGGAGGTATCCTGATCAAACGGCCACTAATGCGGCAGTTGACTCAAGGAGGCTGAAACGGCAGTTGAAGGGGTCATTGCTAGCACATGTTAGGAGGCGGCGGTGTGGATCAAAACCAAACACAAGTTATTTTCTGAGGAAAAGAGCTCATGGACATCGCAGAGCCAATGCCTACCCGAACAAGTAATGCAAATGACGTGCTCAAGGCACAAGATGATGCTCCAATGGAAGAAGAAAGATAATCAGGCCATTAGTATTTTCTGTCAAGTTGTCAATCGTAAGCAGTTGAAGGATCTGATGGGGTACGAGATCTAGCGTCGTTGTGGACAAGCTCAGTGCCGTGAACCACGAGCAGCGATCAACATACAATATGCATCGCTTGCATATAAGTGCAGCATGGAAGAATAAGATACCATCGTTGATTTTCTTGGGAAGATTGAGCTGATCTTGAAAACTCAACTGCAAGGATTGGGGGACGCCAGTATCACCGATTCCTCAGTGATTGCCAAGGTCTTGTGTAACCTACCCTCAAAACCTCAAGCATTTCCGTTTGGCCTGGATAGTGTTCTAGATGGTCTCAATAAGAATCTCGAGTTGCTTATCTCTCGATTGCTGATGGAAGAAGGGCGAGAGAATGAAGGAGTAGATGAGTCAAAAACCAACAAAACATTTGTTGCGTCGAAATTAGGCAGTCATCTAGCTTGCCAGCAGGCTGGCCCTCGTTGACTCTGGAGCAAAGGAAGGCTCGGAGAGAAGCCAAACACAAAGAGAAGAAAAACACCACATGCTTTAATAACTGTGGAGAGCGGGTCATTGGGCCAGAGGGTGCCAAAATGAACCCAAGGCGAAGGGAGATGCCAAGACTTGAAAAGCGAGAAAATTGAGACCAAGCCAGCTGCTTCAACCTACAAGGCCTGGATGGCCACAGTGGATAGGGTGACGAGACATAAGCATCCGGATCGCTGACTTTGGATGCACGCAACGCATGACAGGCAGGGGAGATTGCATGAAGAATCCATGGTTCCACCGCCAGACCAAGCACATCGATGTTGCTATTCATCTCATTCGAGAGAAGTATGAAGAAGGCCAGATCAATGTGACCGGCTACATCCACACTGATGACCAAATTGCCGATGTACTCACAAAGCCTCTTGCCAAACGCGAAGTACCAACATATGCGTGGACTCCTTGGGGTTGACAGCAGCTTAACGTTGTTAATAAGAAGACTGCCCCATACGTCGAGTGGGAGTTTTGGACTAGATTTGTGCTACGACATATGGACAGTCTTCTTGACAGTGTAACTAGACAACTAGTTACTCATTGGTTACTTATAACCAACTACAAAAGGCCAGCTTAACCCTTAAACGCCCATCGAGCCCGTTTTGGGTTTTTGTCCTCATTGAAGCTGTATATCTTTTTGACGTTTTCTCGGATTTTGGCGAAATCTGCCGTTGAGAGGCCCCAGAAGCTGACCATCTGCAACACTTTACGGATTGAGAAAATGATCTGTTGTGATGAAGTTTAGGGCTTTGAGGTGCGAGAGGGTCTGCTTGGCCCCTCCCGCCGCTCTCGCATGCTGGCCTCCCGTGGTTCCTGGCAAAGTCTTCTCTTCGTGCGCTTTGTGTCATGGTCGTGGGACCCCCTACACTTTGACTAAGTGTCACGCCCTGATTACTTGGCCAAATCCCTTCGTTTTTGTCTTGTCGGATGAAGCATCCCAGGCGGATGCACTGGGAGCAGATTCAGCTCAGATGGATATCATCCGGTCAGTCAATTTCCCCAAATTACCAAATCCAACTTAATTTTTCTTACTTGGGGGCCCAAAAATGGCCCCACACTCAACGGTGGCAAATACGCAGATCTAGATGGATTGCCTCCAAATTGGCATGTAAGTGCAGGAGGTAGGTGAGCTGCTACTGTCCGGTCAAAATTTTGAATTTTCATTTTGCAGTGAGTTATCTACATTTTTCGCTGTTTTTTATTTGAAAAGTTGACAAGGGGGTGTGGGCATTTTGGGTTAATAAGCCATAGATCTGATCCAGGGAAGAAGAAATGATGTGCTCCCTAACTAGCATGCTTGAGGGGCTTGACATATGTGTAAGAACTTTGGGGACCCATTTTGCTAAGAAAACAAGATTTGGGTGTATGGATCAATTATTCCCAAGCCCCCATGTTTTTTCCTTTTGTGTAATTTGTGCCCAATTGACGAAGGCACGTCGATTCAGGGATGTTGGAGAAGCACCCCACAATAAATTCCTAACCAAAGTATTAAATATTTGATCAATTATATCCGAACCAGGTACAATGACGCACTGAACCACGTTGCTACAAGCCATATTTGATTGACAACCAAGGTACTGCCAGTGATTTGATAGATTCATAGAACACATATGATCGAGTTTACTAGGATCGGTATGGAGCAAATGTCCAGTTTGGACAGCTCTATGTGCTCACATCTTTGGAATATTTGGAAAGCTAGGTATTCCAAATTTAATGAATGCATCCATTCATGCATAAGAGTGATTATTATGTATAGAGTTCACTAAGACTTAACTAGGGTAGCCTGTGCCATTGGCCCAAGTGTCTAGTGTCATCTAAGTCCAAGTGCAATCCCCTATGTCGAGACCCAAATGCGACCTCTAGGGTAGCATGTGCCGTTGGCCCAAGTGTGCAATGTCATCTAAGATATTCTATGTATCCATTGCGTCTTCTATGTCGAGGCCCAAGTGCGACCTCTAGGATAGCCTATGCCGTTGGCCCAAGTGTCCAGTGTCATCCAAGTCCAAGTGCAATCCCCTATGTATACATAGACCCTGCAGTTTGGGAGATCTAGGGTAGCCTGTGCCATTGGCCCATGTGTGAAGAATTGAATTGAAATCTAAGCCCAAGTGCAATCTTCTATGTATCCAAGTGCTTCTCCCATGTAGAGGCCCAAGTGCGACCTCCAGTGTCCAATGTCATCTAAGTCCAAGTGCAATCCCCTATGCATCCAGAGACCCTGCAGTTTGGAAGATCTCCACGTCATTGTTCCAACAAAGCCCACTTTGCTATTTTTGCAATCTCCCCTGTCGAGGCTTCATATATTGATATATCCACTTTGCTATTTTTCACGAATTTCCAGCGACCAAAAGCACTTGAAATTCCAAATCTCCCACGTGAAGGGCCAATCACTGCTCTAGGAAAGCCCACTTTGCTATTTTTCCCGAATTTCCAACGACCCAAAGTACTTGAAATTCCACATCTCCCACACCGCGCGTCCAAAAATCATGAGACCAAGCCGGTGCACTACTCCTCATCGAGGGCTTTCCAACGGCACCAAGCACCGGGATTGGCCCCGCGGTTTGGGAGATCTCAATGACACTACAAACAAAACAAAACAAAACAAACAAACTGCCTTCCTTCATATATCGATATTGATGTATGAGGCTCAGAAGGCATGGCATGTGTTATGTACTGCAACTTTTCTCGCAGGGTGCATTGAGGATATGAGATTGTAGTAGCTTCTCTCCGCTTTAACCACTTCTGGGAAAGCAATTTCATGTGCACTTGGACTTCCGAATTAAGAGTTATATGACGCGATCAACTCTCGGCGTGCTAGGAGCTAGCTTAGCACTAGGTTCCCCACTATAAAGAGCTAGAGGTCAATTGGAGACACAAGCTAGCTATCTTTCAAACCTTCTTTTAAAAAAAAAACAGATTCTGATTTCTTGTTAGTCCCCTTTTCTAGCTCCACCTCGTCTATTAGCTTCAGATCCTCTATTGTACCCATTGTTACAAGGCAGAGCCCCTTACTTTTGTCTTATAGCTCCTCCGCAAGGTTAATTTTTTCTTGCTTCATTTTGAAATAAATTTCAAAGGGTTTCTTTCCCCATTTCTTTAATAAAAAAAATTAAGAAGAAAATTTTCAATTATAATACATCAACCCGTATGCTTAATGTTTGTGCAGCACAATAGATTATCATGTAGCACGACTTTCATGCATACGCTATGGAGAGTATTCCATAGATTTGCTCGACAAATATCAACTTCTTGTGTTTGATACCGGCACACCATCTACACATCTTTTTCAAGAGACCTATGATATGTTGATTTCTCTAGTAAGTATTTTCTCAAAACTTATAAGACATGTAGTAGAAGCGGTCAAGTGTATTTTCAGTGAGGTTACAATACATAGTATAATAACGACGTCAATATAATAATATTAAAAATTAACATTTTCAATAATTGTTTGGAAACAGGTGCGAGAAGGCATTTTAGCAAAATCAACATCATTAATTGAAACCATTGACACACTGATTTTTTTGTGGGTAAGTCCTAGATACCTTCCGTGTAAATGCACGTCTCTGATGGAATACGGGCTTTCGGTCGATTTGTTGCGTCTCTCAGGAGCCTCTCAGGAGTGACATGGAACTGAAGGGAGTGTAACTCCAGTTGGGGTGACACTTGGTTACATGGGAGGGAGTGTAACCTTCACTAGGGGTTACACTAGGTTTCATGGAAGGGACTATAAGTCTATTTGGTGTAAGGATTCGAGGGGGCCGCCGCTCTACCTGAATCCAGCAGAAGTACCGGATTGCACGCGTGCATTAAGTCCATTTGTCAATCTTATCAGTTGAGACGGCGGGCTCTCCCTTACCAATCATAGCTATATATATATATTGTATAGTATGGGAGTGAGGAGAGGGGTAAACTACAAGGCAGTGGTACGCTAAGAGTGTTGTGTGTGGATGTACATTATTCCTATTGTTTTCCAGGGGAAACTTGGGACAGAGCCCTGAATGTTTTTTGTAAATCCAGCGACCGCCACTACTGGCGGTCGCTTTTATTTTAATTCTTCCATAGTAAGTGAATGCGGTTACGGGGTGGTTTCCTTACAGAAGCCTTCACGGCCTCCAAGTGGTTATTTTTTCTACTTTTTCTAGATTTGACATGCCAGAAACCGGTGTACCGTCATGTCAGAGATTGCACGTGTGCATTCAGTTCTCACATCATTCCTAGTGTTCTCCGTTGGCGCCCCCCCCCCCACCCAAAAAAATGAAAAAAATGAACAATTTCTGATCAGCGGGTGGTTGCATAGTGCAGTCCTCTTGTGATCGAAAGTTCAACCTTGGCTACGGCGCACATTAGAAAAGGCCCGGGAGTTCAATGCGACCCCTTCGGTCCTGCCTGCGTGGCACCCCCCGCCACCACACCACATGAACTCTGTGGCACATGACACCTGTCACCACCACCCAACATCGCGCGCGGGACACATCGCATGAGTCGGATGGACAGGATGCAACATGATCCATGTGCTGCAATCACCCATGATGATGGACGGCTTGACATGACAGGATGTGACACATACTCATATATGGTCGTAGGGAGATCGCGATGATCATGCTTTCATGCTTTTCGCGGTCCAGTTCGCACGCACATGGTGGACCTGCCGATTCGAATGCGGCCCTTCAGCTGTCACTCCCCACGTCGATGCTTGATTGATTTAATTCATGGCAGCCACAGGACAGGTTTTCCAAGCTTCCTGGCGTTTGCATGGCCCGAAATGTATGATCCCGGCGGAAGCGGTGTTACAAGCACTTCCTTGAGGAGTATGCATTGCGGCTGTTATAAACTGTTGACTGAGTTGTGGCGGTGAAGCGATTACTCATTCGACTTGAGTATAAGGTTTCTTTTTGGAGAATTTGGAAGTCATTCGTGTGATTTGCAGCTATTTTCTTCCTCTTACTTGCCATTTCTGTCTGTTGCAGTCCATTTGCGTGCTTCATGTTTTAGTTTGAGTTCTTGCTTTCACATTCCAGCAAGCTTTGCTCTACTGGAGGATTCTTCAGGAGGAGGGTAGTGGATTTGGAGTGGGCGCCAATATGGTGAAACAATCCTCCATGCGCGAAGCGCGTCGGACATACAATGAAACGTACGACTCTGATGAGTGGGAAAATCTCATATGCGAGGCTCACTCAGAGGCAAGGGTTGAGTAGCCCGGTGATGATAATAGGAAGCCATTCAAGTGTATCCACTATCTTAAGCAATATAAAGATAAGAAGAAACTTAACATTCACAGGATAAATGGCTGTGATGCTGCTGTGGGAAAGGGTGGGCCTAAACTGAAAATGTACCCTGTTTTTGAAAAGGGGCAGAGGCACATCATGGAGGCTGTTCTTAGTAAGCACGGGATGAAGCCTCCTTCCTGTAAGTTGATGAAGACGAGGGTAGAACGCGAGGAGACGACGGCAGAAGAGAACCTAAACGTAGGAAGCACATGAGTCTTTGGAAGGAGCCGGGAGTGGACCTTGATGATGATGATGACGATGACAATTTCCAGTTGTTGGACACACCACCTGCACTGCCACAACAGACTGTTAGACCTCAGTGCATTCGAAAGGACTCATTGGACGCACCTCTACCATCACAGGAAAGTCTTCCATCTGAGCGCATTGTAAAGTCTACGTTTGTACGACCTCCTACCGTGCCGCAGCAAAGTCTTCGACCCGAAGTGCACGTTGGAGTTGCATCTTCAAGTAGACAAGATGGCAGACCTCCAATGCACATTCTGAAGTCCACAACCCTTGCACCGCTAAGTAGAAAAGAGGCAAGGGAAGGCTTTGTCAAGGCGTCGTTGCTACTGACCTCGGATATTGTTGTGCCTCCCATACCCGCACCTGTTTCATGCCCAGGACTGACCTATCTGATGAAGTTTGACTTGTTGTCCGACGGATTTCCATCTCTGGACGAGCCTTCTTTTCTCAATCGCCTTGTGGCTCTTAGTGGGAACTTTGAGTTCAGGGACCAAATGATGGGCAACGCTTTTGGTCAATGGTGGCTTAAACGACAGGTAACACACCTTCTTCTTGGCCTGCACCTTCATGGTCACAACTCCTTCTTTGATGATGCGTGTCTTTGCATTTTGTTTGAAGTTGCCTTTCAAGTTTAGGGTTTTTGGTTACTCTTCCTCTATTACTGACCAGCTCCATGACTCTGCAATGGCGGGGGAGCAGTTTGATGCACCTCTAGAGGAGAAGACAGCTGTGGAAAATGTGGTGGAGCTATTTGCCATACGTCTTGGAGTAACTTGTGACCATCCCGCTCAGTTGGCGGAATGCCAACTGGTGATGGCACATCACAAGTATGCCATGGCATTGCTGGATTTCGAAATGAAAGAATTGCAGCCCAATCTGAGTTGGAGGCTCGTAGAAGGCAGTTTGTTGACGACAACATGGCAAAATGGGATAGAGAACAATATGATGAGAAACAGGAGGGAATCTGGGGTTGGTCCCCTCTGTACCAAATTGTTGCAGCAGGTGAGATCCCTCAGTTGCCCCCCGATATGTTCACACATTCTGAGGATGAATCTGATAGGTTGATGGTCATTCTTGAGGCTGCTCGCCACCACGCTCCACCTCCAAACATTCCGCTTTTCAGCAGGGTGTTCCGTCCGGTTTGGATGTCTCATGTTCACAACATGAAACCTATGTCAATTCCCCGAAACTCCATCTTGTTAACTCTCCGAAATCATCTTCTCAACACAGAAGATGGCCAGTGTGCCATTACAAATGCGGGTGAGAATTTCCTGCAGATTGGATACTTCCTGTACGGAGGCATGCCCCCATACGAGGAAGCCCGAACCCAGGTGCGTGATGGGCTTGCAGCCCTTTGGGGAGTGCGGAAAGAGGACTGCGAGCACCTTTTTGAAGATCTGCATTGTTTCATGCGCGAGGTCCAATGCAGGGCTATGCGTGACCTCGCCGTTCTGAATCCTATTGCCTTCAGAATATTGTGGTGTGGGAGTATACCAATTGATGGTGCAGGGGGCAAGAAAAAGCCTTGAAGGACTTCAACAAAATTTTGAAGCATCGGGAGGATGTCGACATGGGTTGGCTTCCTTGTCCACCAGGTGTGTATTGCCCTTACCACGGTTCGTGCTACTGCATTTCAGTTCCTGGTGGTTCTTAACAATGTCCCTGGTGTTGTTCTCATTTCATTTCTTGTCACGGCCATATTTTCACAATGCCGATGTTGGTGTGCAGGCTGTCTTGACTACGGTGAAACCAGCCTACATGACAAGCTTGAGGCTGCCCAACAAATCGTCCATGAGGTCCACATTGAGAGGCTCGCAAGGGATGAGGCACGTTTCTGCAATGCCAAGTGTGGACATAAGGAGGCGGCTGTCCTTGAACCGCAGTCAAGCGCACTCGTCACCTGAGTACAAATACGAACATGGGGGCACTCATTTTGGCCGCTAACGGCATGCAATTCCACACCTTCTGATGAGGCCAACAATGCCGTGGTAGAACATGTGTTGTCGGATCCTGTCCTCCCCCAGGCCCAAACGATCCCGCCTGTTGAAGAAACTTGTGGCGACATACAGTGCCCACAACCAGGTCCCATGACTCAACTTGAAATGGAACTAAGCACCACTCAGGTATTTCCTGGATTGGGTCGACCGCCTCCCCTTGTGGCCTCTTTCACTTCGGAACAAACCCTCTATGACATAACTGAGTTCCAAAGTCCACCACCCCTTAATATGCGATGTCCCACTGATGAGGGTGCTATTGTACATGCAGTAAGCACTCTTGGATCTTTCCTTACCCCAGCTACCTCAGTGCTTAGACATGGGACAGAGCCTCCCACCCCCAATGCAATGGTTCTCGCATTGCCTTCGCCCATGCGACCTTACCAAATCTTGTTGATGGTGCTGATACATTCACAGTATAGAGGCTACTACACGATTTCATGGTGATGTACATGGCAGCGTCCGGGCATTGAATAAAAATGCAACCACTACCACCTTTGCCAAACCCAAGCCCATCCATACCATGGTTGCTGCCAAGGCAAAGGATGCGTTGCCCCAACCAGCTCTTGCATTGCAGCGCAACAAAACCATGTCCAGGTATCCAGTGCCATTGTGGTTTTTTTTAATGTTAACGGTCTCTCCTCTCCAGATTGGAAATGGTGTATGTACGACGTTGCACATCCATTGACATATTGGGCTCTTGGATGTGCAGGATACATGAAGGCCTCGAAAACGTATCGTGAGTTGCGACGCCTGTGCACCCTTTATCATGCATGATATGGTATACCTTCCATCCACAGTTTGCAAGTGGCCCGCATGTGCATAATTATGTGGGCGGATTCTCATAGCAATGAGGTATGTGCCTTTTTTGCAGGCGGGCCAATGGTGCAATGGTGGCAAAAACACATGACATATGGTTTTTGAAGGGCTCTCGGGTTTCGCAAGTTCCTCTTAGACTAGAAGATGCAGATGACTTGCTCTCTGCAAGGGGGTGGACTAGTGACCGTCTGATGGACTTCTGGGTGTCAGTTAAAATACTTTCTCTTCCTGAACATGTGTGCAATAAAATCCGTGTTGTAGATAGCTTCACATGGATATGCCTTCGCGATCATTGTGCAAAGCAGGCAAATCAAGTCGACTCCGTGCGGATTTGGATGCAAAGACGGTTCCCCTTCTTCAGGAGTGAGGGTGTTGAAGCCCTTATTGTGCCAATTTTATGCAAGTGAGTACAATGTGTATGCATTTCTACCTTCTTGTTGTCGTACCTTTGAAGAAGGTCATGCTCCATTGCTACATATGGACTAACCTGCTGTTGTTGCCCCCCTGTGCAGTGACCATTGGAGTCTGGTTATCTTGGAACCGTCTCGCTACCTTCACTTGAATAGCATAAGAAGTTTGCACAAGTACCGTGCTTTCCAGCCATTGTTTGGTACTTTATGGGCCATGGTCAGAGGAATCAGCCCAGGAAGCCCCCAGTGGAAGGATGCGACTGACCTCAAGCGGTGGTTCTGCCCGCCGGTTCCACAGCAGGCCAACACATGGCAGTGTGGTCTGTTTGTAGCTCATTACATTGAGCTGTACTGAGTGCAAACGTACTTGAATCCACAACCTGGTGGTGCAGGCCCGGTAAGAGGCAGCTGCTCGTGGTTTACATGATCATTTGCTGCATGTTTTAGTTGTGGACGTTCATGCAGCTCACATCAGACTGGTTCCCTACTGAGGCCGTGCGCAAGAAAAGATATGAACTTCAAGACATGATTTTGCACGAGCTTGACGGTCACCCATCGCACGAGCCTCCATATGCAGTGCCCAAACCCCCACGCAAAGTTGGAGATTGCAGCAGCCCTATCCTCCTTGTGGCCACCACTCCAGCTCCCCTCACACGCAGACGGTGTAAACGAGCCAGGAAAGTCGGCAAAGCGTTGTGACATTAGATACAATTGGCTACAAAAAGTATTATTTATTAATTGTCTACCTTCCTGCGTTGATTTTTGTGATCCTTTGCTTCCCACAACTGTGTCTTATTCTTCTTACAGGCAACACATTTCCGACCGTCAGTGCACGTTCTCTGCTTTGTTTTGCAAGTTCGCTTCAGTCCCTCTTTCCTACCCCCAGTCAGCCCTTCTCTACATTGGGGTATGCTATTTGGGGATGTCTCTTCATTCTCTCTAATGTTTTCGATTCAAGGGCATGTTGTTCAACATGATGGCAGCCAATGGGATCCCCGTTGCCCCACAATCTGCTCACACTCACTTCACAGTGCCACATTACTGGTCCGTTTCCTTGCTTACATGTATTGTGCAGTGACATAATGCCCAATACTGAAGACTAGGACTGTTTCAACAAGTATATGTTGAGAAGCACTGGTAACTGGGGTATTTCAATGTAGCTCCCTGCATGCAACACATGCCTACATTGCATATACAAGCAAGCCAGGAACTGCATGCAAAGGAAATTGGTAACACCCCGCACATACCATTCCATGCAACAATCGTAAATGGGCACAATACACACCCCAGTGCAATCAGTCTCCCTCGCAATCACAAGAATGTTATTGTGCTGGTGCCAGTGTGGCAATTGGTGTCTCAGCAATGATATTTAATATAATTCGTGCCAAGCACCTGTGCTCTACACGCCACGAGGTCCAGTGTGTTGCACAATGGTGAATCAACAAAGTGTAGGGTTTTCTATGCGTGCCATTCGGATTTCCATGGTGATACATACACAGAAGGCACCTGATATCAGGCTCGGAAATAAACTCCACAGCGGCATGATGGTTGTCTATAATGCACACCAACCGTGATTGCTCCAACATACGAAATTCGGGACGTTGTGGTCCATACATTTCTATGTCTATGGCACAATGTTTGAACACATGGGCCTCTCCATCCCCCATCTCTCTTTGCCGTTGTCTTTCATTCAAACACATGAAAGGATTGAATATGCTGATGTTTCCCCTCCTCGTATACCTGCTCTCCTCCATCTTCACCGAAGCCTGTGCACTTCTCTACAACAATGGTGCCCGTCAACCAAAAAAAAAATAACTGTTCAAATGTCCTTTCATACTTCGGCCCCAATTTGTACCCATCCCTATCTCCCAAGGAATATACACTTCTTCTACTTCATCCACTTATGTGTTCTGATTTCAGGGTGCACAAATGCAAGCCTGCCTTGCCAGCATCATGGGAGCTGCAAAATCATTCCTTTTGAATTTACATACTTCCCATGTGACCTGTATGTAGAAGGGTAGTGACACATAAGAAACGTCCCTTCCCTTCTGCTAATTGCTTTAGGCCAATTGAATGTAATCTTGAAGGTATCACCCCAGGAAAGGAAGATTACGAAAGCAAACAATATTATGCATAAATGCCTATTGGTTTCATATGCATTTAATTAAATCTCAGCAAGTTCTGTGTGAACGTATGGATGACTGTGGATTGAAGGGTGCCTTTACCAACTGTCAGGTACCCTTCATAATTGAATTTCACTTCACCCACAGCCCTCTTGAAGCTGGGGGACAAACACATGCAATCAGACCACACCATGCTTGCTTCAGCAACATTTGTTCAGATCTTCAGCATGGAACATGCACATTTGCATGCAACCCCTTATGCACTTTTGGTGCAAACGAGGCAGTACTGAACGACCAAGCAGTTCCTCTAGTTCAGCAATACTTATGAACTGCCCCACAAACTCCAGCCTCAGTTTTTGAAAGAGCAAACACATGCACTCAATTGGATTCCCACCTTAAGACGCCGACCGTGTCTTCTATGAAGCATTATCAATTACTTCTCAGATTTTGGCGTGGACGATCCTGCCCCACCTACAAGCAAAGCTGAGAGGGCTGGACTGACTCTAAGAGCACCCAAGTCCTGCACCAGCTCATCCATGGCAGAAGTCTCATCGATGTCGGTTTTGTCAATCAAAAAAGCAGTAGTGGGAGTGAGCCCCACAACCAACTAACACTATGCTCTCCTCTCTCAACCCTATACTGCTTCTTTAGTCGCACTGTAAAGCTACCCTTCACCATCACGTTAGTTTTTATACCAGCGAGGGTCTTCTTCAGGTCCACAATGGGGACCTTGGATAGGAACCCGGTCTCGTCTGCCTCCACGATGCTGAAGATCTTCTGAGGACTCCGCAAGTTCACCTCCAACCACAAGTACTCCCCAGAAATCCGAGCCTTCGTGGTTGTGTCCACATGAAATCCTTTCGCCTGTGCAGCACATGCAATCACATTCCAAATACACAAAGGAACCCCCATAGTAAAATATTGCATAGCATATGACTTTGGGGCATTCGGGTTGTATAACAACACTATTCCTTCTGGACACAGTGATTTCTCCATGCTGGAACCAAACAAAATGTTTGCAACGACAGTGCGTGTCCCTGCCAATCACGGCTGCAGCACATCCGAGATATTGCGGGGATCTAAGTACCTGATGGCTGTTCAATGAGCTCAGAAATTGTTTGAGAGGCACGTCTCAATCTTGTT
The DNA here is from genome assembly GCA_030704615.1 of Takakia lepidozioides. Taxonomy (NCBI): domain Eukaryota; kingdom Viridiplantae; phylum Streptophyta; class Takakiopsida; order Takakiales; family Takakiaceae; genus Takakia; species Takakia lepidozioides. The sequence goes on from CM060732.1 coordinate 55,383,946, forward strand.
TTGTCGAAAAAATATTTAATCATTTTTCTCCTTTTGTGGACCAGTTGACACCCGCCTGCAATTTCCACTTCCTCTCCTGGATTTTGTGATGAATGTCAAGGTTGTTTCTGGCTTGGACATATGTACGGTATGTGTCTTCATCACAGCGAGTGGATTCTATTTTCGATTGACAAACTTTGAGGCATTTGTTTAAGGCTATGACCTTCCTCTTCATGATGCTTGCTAGTTCCTGACTCATCCTCTGACTTTCAATATTGACAGCCTTCAGCTTGGCCAGGAAGAGATGCGTAGGGTTCAGGAGGTCACTTCCCGCCTGAGTCCAAACCCTTAGCAGGCCTTGCTTGAAGCTTGGCAGCTTAAGGAGGAGGTTATTTATTTTGTAAAGGCCTCTACCCCTTCTGTAAGAGTCTGGTAGGGTTATGGAGAGGGTAATTGGTGCATGGTCAAAGCATAAGGGTATTGGTTCTTGAGGGGCTCTCTTAGCATATTGAACTAAGTCAAGGGAAAGGTAAGCTCTATCAAGACGAGCCATACTTAGATCTGCTAGAGAGCGGTTATTGGACAAGGTATAGGTGATGTTTGATGACTGTCCAAAGATTGGTACTGCTTCTGTGAGGTTGTGTGTTGCATGCAGTTGAACCACTAGTCCATTTCTTCTAGGTTTGAGGTAAATAACCCCGCGCCTCTTCTATCCTCTTGCATCTCCACCATATTAAAATCTCCGGACAATATCCAACTATCTATTGAAGGTTGTTCCCTCAATTTTGTGTTGAGAGTGTTCCAAAATTCCGCTCTGTCAGTAGAATCGTTGGGTGCATAGATATTCACCAGCCCAATCGGACCTGTTGAGTTGGGTAGGGATAAGGCACAAAATTGCAATCTTCCGGGGAGCCAGGTGTCCTGCGTAGTGAGGAACGGTTGAATGGTAGGAGAAAGAAGTATTGCAGTACCTCATTTCGTACCCGTGGAAGTGGGTTTCCATAAGGAGTTAGCTAATGGCCATAGAAAATCAATGAGGCTATCTATTTTCCCTTGATCTAGTTTATGCTCCTGCAGGAATATGATGGAATGATTTGCAAGGAAGGGAGTCAGCCAGATTTTGATTTTCAGCCTTTTTAGAGAAGTTGGGTCTGCTCCCAACCCTCTTATATTCCATGAATGGAGGTTAAAGATCATTGGCAGGTCAAGGTAGGCTGAGGCTGATAGTCTCATTTGATAGCCTAGAAGTGTGATAGAAGAATTTAACCCTATTGTCTCTTGGTCACAGGGAATTTTTCCAGACATAATTGTTCGAGGGCTTGCGAGTTTTATTCTGGATGAGTATGAAAACCCCTCTTGGTTTTGTGTTTTTGGGTAGGTCATGGGATGAAAGGAATTGTTCTGTAGACCCTCCATTTGATGCTAAAAATATTGCATAAACTTATATGTATTGAACATTAAATAAATCAGAGTGCAAAAACTTGTTGAATTATCATGGGAAATTAGCCCTTCAATCCAATTGACTAATCAGTCGAATCAAAACTATGTCGGGCATTCCCATATATATTATGTACAAAAATAAGTGTAGTCAATAGAATGTCAACATAATTTGGATCAAAGGGCATGAACTGATAAATTGTTAGATCAAAGCATGCAACAGAGCCACTAATGACGCTTCCATCAGGAGTATCCATGGAAAAGCTGAAACATCATATTATGCCATAGTTATCAATATAATGATATGTAGATATCAAGAGGTGGAGATCACTCTCGAAAACTAATCTGCAAGCACCTCAAACAACAAGGGACAAAGCAATAGTATGCATATATATGCAGTTGCCAAAAACGTGCTAGGAGAAGTGGGGTTTTTAGTAGTTAGTTTACAATATTTTTTTTAAAGGGTAAAAATGTCCAGATATATGAAATATTTTCTCCCAATGTAAGCCTACAAATTAATATGTGAATTGGAGATGTCTCGGCCATATGGATTTTTGGAGGTTCCCAGTGCTTTGTAAGCTTTATGGGCCATGTCACCCATTAGATTTTTTTTTTTTTGTTTTTTGTTTGGAAAAAAAACAGGAACAGGGGGATTGTAGCCTTAATAAACTTTATTATAACTTATTGTGGGGGGAAAAAAATTAAAACCCTGATTACACCATAAGGCACACACACCGTAATCAGTGTTCTAAGAACCATGCATCCTCGAGAAGAGGACCTTGCTTATATGAAACCACATCAGGGACCGCGTCCCAAGAAACCAGACCATTTTAATGCCTAATTGAAGAACTGCCTACAGCTGAATGATCTAAACAAGACTCCTTTTAATAAACACTAAGGTAGAAAGAACTTTCCCATGATGAAATCCATTGACTTTTCTAAAAGCAGAAAGGATTTATCTGTAATTAAGACTCGAGGCTTTCGAAAAAGGTTTGAGATACTTCAGTTTACATCTCACTCAAACTCAGGGGAAAGAGTGGAGGGGGACAAGGAGGTCTCGCCACACTGGTGGAGGGAGTTCGGTCCAAAGACATTGGTCTTGCGCTGGGGTGCTACAGATGAGACCTTGGTGGCCCCAGGTGTTCTGAAAGGCTGCACGAATCGTTGTTGCATTCCTACCATTCTTGCTGATGTCTGCAGTTTTAGCCCACGCTTTTCTGGACTCAGTTTGCAAATCATAGAAAATGTTCGAGAATAGAGAAGAAATCGTGGAGGTTTGATAGAAGCTTGGTGCACAATGGGGGCTTTATTAGGTGGACATGTTTTTATGTTGTGTTTTGAGGAGTTATATGATGTCAATGCATTACTACACATGTGATAGGTACTTTGCAAGTAGAAGGGGATTCATTCCTTGAGGCAGCAGTTACCACAAGGCTTTCTTCCATGGGCTCTACATTAAAGATCCACGATGATCAAAATGTTGGACGTTTGGTTGCTTCCATTGACCAAACATGTCAATGGCTTTCGGAAGAACACTTGGGGAGCCATTTTTATCTCCAAGTGTTGTTGTGCCTGACCCGGACTACTTACTATGTCATTCTAGGTCATAATGGATAGAAGTGTAACAAACAAACATGCTCTGGAGATCTACTAGAACTTCTTCCCGGAGCTCATAATTCAACATTGCGAGCGATGTGTGCAACGTACTTCTGATCAGGGTAATCCCGCAAAATTCCTAAAGATGTATCTTTGGCTTAATCTGCCAATAAACTTCCTTTAGACACAAAGTTGGATCATGCTTGCAAGAAAGCAAGTCTAATGTATGTTTTCCATACATTAGATTTTTGAAGCATCTTCGAGATCAATGTACTACTATCATCTATGCTCTTCCTGAGACCTGACTACTAGATTGTGGTCTCTTATACTATTACAACTTAAGTCTTTTATGTGGCTGAAAGACAGCTGCATGAGTCTTATCCAACAATTGGGCCCAGGAAGTAAAATAACTCTTTGTACACAATGTTCGCATTTCAAAGTTTGTGAGACATTGTACTCATCATATGCTACTTGCCACAGCCTTTGTCCACAATCCCTGCACCAGCGTACATGCTTTTGTGAGATATGAGAGAGATTATTGAAAGAGATGTCTATGCTAAATTGTTACAACTTCCTTTGGTTATGTTGTAAGGGAAAGTATACATATTTCGTTGTCAAAGCCATTATACTATGTTTCATGTGTACAACTATTTTAGTTACTCGATCAAGAGGGTTCGGACCTCGGTGAGTGGGACCAATGTGAAGAACAAAGATTGATTTTCTTAATTTTGAACCATTGTTTCTGAGGGCAGCCCTTGAGATGATATACTTGTCACGGTTAGAATCCAACAAGATCACCTTGCCCCAGGACCCTAATTCCTTAGGAAAGATTTTGACGTGGCAGCACACAAATCTTAGCATGAACCATTAATTGGTTCAATTATCCGTAGCCAATGTCCACCCCAAAAAAATGCTATTGGATACATGTGATTTAAAGTCAGCTAGAGTACAAGTGGGAATAACATATATAAGGTGAGGCCATTGATTTATGCTTAAGTTCATGTTGTTTCAAGTGATCTAATTACAATCACTTGTTTTCAACAATAAGATACCTTCAAAGAAATCCTCAAAGAAAGTTGAATTAGTACAACTTCCCTTCCAGATAACTTAGAGTTCAGCGCCAAACACCAACATTTTCATTTTGTAAAATAAAATGACAAAAATATACATAAAGTCTCACCAAAAAAAAACTGGACATGCGAGCAGTTTGGCACCAAACTATGTTGTGTGTTGGATGAACATATTGTTTTTTTCTTTTTTTTCCTCTACATGACACGGGAATAAGTCCTCATTCTTTGGAGAGGTATTGATAATATATTTTTATTTTCATTTTATAGTTGGTGGATCATTAGCTCATTTTAGCAAAATAATTACTTTTAACACATGTTTATAGAAATTAAGCTTGATCTTTTACCTATTCGAGCTTTTGGTTATTGAAGATGCTGACAATTCTTGTCTTCCATCCATCCAATACGGTGGAGTTCATTATCATATATAAATACATGGTCTCGCATCAAAAAGCTACAACTTCAACAAAACAATAGGCTTTAAATTTAAAACGGCCACTACTTTAAAGAACCTTATTATAAAGTTATCGGTTCATATCTAATGGTTTTGAAAACAAAAAAAACAAAAAAAACACATCAACTACTATTGTAAGTTTTGTGAGTCACTTCTAGATGCATTTGGATTCATTATATAATATGAATACATTATTTTACGTCACGTGAAGTAAGAAATCTGATAACATTAGTATAACACTATATATAAATTAAACAGTGACACGCAAACTTTCTTTTCTCCTAAATACATTATTATATTGAATTTGCTTTTAGTTTACGTTTGGCCAAACTATGTTAGAATTATATTATTTTTTGCTTGTTAAAGAATCAATATTAGCAATAATTGAGCGATATTTTCTAATGTATAAATACCTCCTAACAAATTATAATCCGGTTCTTTGTTGGAAATGTGTGGTGGGAAAACAACGAAGCAAGCCATTACTGTAATTTCATCCTGCATTAGATTAGAATACTAGTTAATATGCATGGACTTCCTCATCTCATTTCAATGCAAATGTTTTTTTATAATATATGTGACATGTCAATTATAAATATAACTCATATGTGTATGGGGATTACAAACCCTAAGACTTCATATATTGATGTTGTTGCGCAACATGTATATTCCTTCTCAAAATCCAACTCTCTCTCTCTCCTCTCAAAAACTAGCATGGGGCTAAGGAGATTTTTTTGTGAAAATCATCATCCTTGCTACTATTACTTATTAGCCGCCTTCTCCACTGGTGGCGCATCCCTACATGAAGATAGCTGGAAGAAAAGGATGGATGTCCCTCCTACTAACTTCCTGAGACGTTTTCAGAACCTCTCTTTGTAACATCTAGAATGGATCATGATTTTTGCTGTGACATTCATCACTCTTCTTTTCCCGTATAATGCTGCTATGTTGAATGCGGTTGCTATTGCGGTGCCTCATTTGAAGAGCAATTGCTCTGCCCTCAGTGAACACTTATGAATACCGGTGCTTTGCCTCCATTGAAACGCAAACAGGGATGATTGTTCACTATTCTTGACCTTCTTTCTGATCCCTCTCGACACGCTGTCCTTGAAAAGGTGACGTGCCTGCTTCCCCTCTCTAAGGCTGCTGCATATTGATGAGAAACTGAACTATTTGCTTTAAGTTTCCTATCTCTACCTTCCCTTGCATACTGGCACTCACTAACTACCTCTTTCTCTCACTGGGAAGCTGGTCCTGGGAAGCGTTTTCACAATTATGGACTCTTCAGCTCCAGCTCCCTACACTCGCTTGAGTATCCCACTCTCTCACCTCGCTCTCTCACCCCTGGCTTTGTTACATGTCTGCATTCTGCTCTTAGACACTCATTCTCGCATTTATCTCCCGTTTCTGTCTTTCTTGTTTCTGCCTTCGGCTATGGCTTCTAGAGGTGCAGCGTAGCTACGGCGTGAGCCCAGCCCTGTGAGCCTAGGAGCTGAGCTCACGTTGTAGCTGCAAAGCGTGAGCTGAGCTCACGCTTCAGGGAAGCGTGAGCGGCACAAATCTGCTGGAGAAACAGGTCCTATAGGCGAGGATTGCAGGAAGAGGGCCTATTACCGTGGAAAAAACAAAGGGGGCCACCATGCACCATGTCTGCAATGTCTGCTCAAAAAGAGGAATATGAAAATATGGCAGATTTGAGCTCAGAATGATTGACACACTTTATTTCAATTCACAGATAGACGCTTACAATGAATGGCATGTGCATTTGCCCTGGTTCCGTGAACGAAATGTATGTGTTTGTCCTAAATGCAAAGTCTTCACACGATAACCTGGAAACTAGCATGGGAAGCCGGCATGGCTCATATGTGTTCAAAGAGAATCTGGCGGAGCCCTACGTGAGGTGTCCTGCTGCAGAAGGGTGATGACTTCTCCGTAGCCTAGTGTGGCTTGGTGAATGAATTCGCAGCACATAATTACAAGGTATACGTAATATTGATGCTTGCAGGGGACCCACTTCCCTCTCATGCCGAGAGCGCCCTCACGCATCGTTACAAAATCCGGACAAGTGCACGTAGGGAAATTCCCCACGGTAACCTGATATTCTTTGCCATGAAGAACTGAGTCAATAGACAGCACTGTGTAAATCCGTCCATACCCCGGGGCAGGGACTTTGGTGGTATGAGTCACCCGAGCCTGCAAAATTCTAGCCGATTCCATCTTGCAGTCGTGATCTGCACCCGAAGCGACACGGCGTACTGTTTTTCCTCGCCTTCCAAATGGGGGACCCTGGATTGCAAAGGGGAGCCTTCAGTGCACCTGTTCAGAGCTCTGGCCATCTTCGATGGGTCTCCGGACCTACTCGCAGCCCTTAGCATCAACAAAGTCGTATCAGGGCCCTTGCCTCCGCCCCGTCCCATCAGAAAATTGCGGTACCTGGTTTGTTGTGTAAGTGCCCGCACCATGTCATCAGCAGTGGCCATATACAAGTCACATCCTGCTTTGGTAGACTGCTGCATCCAGGCGTTGTGAACAGTCTCCGCCAAATTACAGGATGGCATGTCGGCCAAGTCCTCCAAGGACATGTCTTGCAGGAGGCATTGCATGCAAATGTGAGGAACGAAAGTCAATGGAAGAGGTTCTGCAAGTGACAATCCAACAACCCCAAACGAACAGGCACGATGCAAAGTGAAATTTGTGTTTCTGGGATTGAAGAGGCTTACCGTCGTCATGAAAGCTCCCCACTGTCTGTACCTGAAGTGCCAGAAAACCAACCAGTCCTCCAACTCCTTTAGGTGGATACCAGTAGCAGCACCAGAGGAGAACCACCAAGCCCGGATTGCTTGGTAAGTGCTCTCAACTTCTCCCATTGAGGTGGCATTTTTGTACTTTAGGCAGAGCCTTCTGTGCTCCAACTGAAGGTCAGGGCGAATGCAGCGCTTTGTATGACGTGCCAGGGATTGACTCCAATGGAAGAGGCATGTGCGCTCCCTATTTTCCATTGGGACCTTAGGATCCCCCGAACCAAACACGCGTCGCACTGCATTGAAATTTGCCTGTGCACTATCAGCCATGAAGCCCGCAAAATTTGTGTTCTGCATTCCATTGCGCTGCATGACGGCCATGAGCGAATTCCACATGAGCATCTGGGATTCAGTGTCCTCCGACTGCATATCACAAATTGCTATGGAGAGCACACGCTGGTACGCTGGTCGTACACATGGCACGCCATGGTTGTCCAACCCTTCACCCGTTTGCAGTGATCAAACATTAACCAATATTTAGCCAAATCTCCTCCAGGTTGCATTCGGCGGACTATGCTCATACCACTGCCTTTGCCCACTGTGGAAATCTTGAACAATTACACCTTGGACGAGCCTTGGTCAGGGAAGATACTGTTTGGAATGAATTTTTAGCGACTCCTCCGTTTGAGGTCCATAATGTTGTCCATGATCCAGCACTGCCTGTGCCCATTCTGAGTGCATTCACCTGGTTTCGAATATTGGGAGAGCTCAACACAGAGAAATGGTCCATCACTGCATCAAGCGAATGCATCCAGCATTGGTTGTGTCGCATCCCCTTCACCCAGTATGTGTTTTTCCAGGAATGCCTTGCTAGCTGCAAGCGCTCTAGCAAAAGGTGCAACACAAGGGGCATTGTGGAACTTTTGCTTCAGCAGATTTCTAGCGATGTCCACGCTATCCCTGCAACTTCCTTTTGACACAGGATGCTTGTGTGTACCCATATGAATGCAGGCACGAGTCATTGTCTTGCATCGGTGTGCCACCTGGTACATACGAGTGTGGCACACAGAAACACAGGACGGGGAAAGTTTGTAGAACCTGCACACAAAAGTATTGGTCTTGGGAGGGGCAAGCCCTGGGGTGAAAGGATTCAAGGGCACACCTTCCCACTCACTTTCGTTTGGTTTAGCCCTGTTTCTCAGGCGAGGGCAAGAAATATTCACGCACTTGCAATGCCCAACGCAAACCGACCTTCGAAATTTCAATCCAATGTCGTTGTGGATGTTTGATGTTTTTGTCCTGCACCAAGGGTGTCCGTCATGTTTCTTGTCCATGCCCTGCAGAAGCCCAGCTAGTCCACTAGAAGACGTGGGAGGGTTAAGCTCAAACAAGATGTCCCCATCAAACTCTGCTGGCACATATTGAACCTGCTGCATCCAAAGGGACTCCCAATCAACAAAACGCAGCTCGCTCTTGCACCCATGCACCCTTGCGAGGGCTTTCAATTTCGGAATGACACTCGTTATCTCCTGCAATTTGTCATCATCCAAGAATGGAGTGTGCACTGGCAGATGAATCTCAGAAACATCCTCAAAGGACGAGTCTGAAAGAGTCACAAATGTAGTGGATGTGCTCACCTCTTGTTTCACATGAACTGTGCCCTTCTGCTGCACGACCAATGCTGCAGTGCCAGGGGTAACTACTGATCCTGATTGTCTTCTCTCTTTTCCAGGGACCCGGTATGTGCCTGGAAGGACTCTCCACTTCCTTCCACACTCGCCAACCAATGGTTTCTCCAAGTGCCCAGAATCCAAATTCCCATCCTCGTCATACACCTCTTTTTGAACAAGCAGAGAACCCAATTCTAGAGGGAACACTGTAACCAGCTCATCCTCATGAACAACTGCAAACCCCTCGTCATCTGTAGTGGCAGTCAGTGGAAGACTACCTGCATTGGAATGAAATCGAGCGAGTCTATCTCCCTCCCTGGACATGTTTTCCTACACTGACCCAAAGTTGCGATCCACAAAGGGTCCCCCGAACTGATAGCCCGTAATTCTCGAAAGGGCATCCACCCCAAACGAACTGAGGTGAATAAGGGTAGCACTGACCCAAAGACTGCGGGTGATGCATGCAATGGATGTAAGAATGACATGCACGACGAAAGTCTGCACCGAACTTCGCAGCCAGCCACACTGAGAGACACCAACCAGAAAAACTGTTTTCAAAGACAAGAAGCCACAAGAAGCCGTACTGTATTTGGATGAAAAACAAATCCTGAACATGACATAAAACCATCCATTATGGAAAGACGGCAACGACCCTGGAGACCAGTAAACAGGAAACCCCAAATCTAATGAGGTTGTGTTGTGCCAGAAGAGCAAAGCACAAACACTGACACTCCGGGGGATACCTCGCACGAATGTGTGTAACACATCACCATTGCCGACACAAACCTTTATACCAAATGACCCCATTGCGACAGTGACGGTGAAATGCAAATCGCAGGGTAGGCAGTACAACATATGTGGATGCATATGTGAAGCATAATTATTGCGAATCTACAAGTACTGCTCGAAATTGAACTAGCAATAGATTTTTACGGCATTTTCAAATTTGAAAGAATGCAAGAAGGCTGCCATGTATTGGCAGCCGGTGAAGTACATCTGACATATATCACAAGTACATGCAACGGCAAAGGAAGTGCCACCACTTTTTTTCTTGGATAATACAAAGACGTAGAAATGGATGAATTCCGTTCGCACACAATGATAACACCCGCATCCAAATATGGTTAACAATGTCCAATTTTTATTTTGGATACATGCCAAAACAACCCTTGTTGCAAACGTCAAACTGGAGAGCTCTAGAGGCAGCGTGGGGAGCCCTTGTTTCCACCGGAGGAGGAAGAGAAGGAAGTCGTTATACTTTACGAGCACTAGGGACAGGAATAGAGCCAGACATGGAATGAGGATGGAAAGAGTAGACGAAGAGGAAAATGAGGAAGAAGAGGCAAAGAGGAAAGTTTGGCGATGGAAGAGTAGGATTTTGGATAAGAACAGCAGCCCGCCATACTTCCGAGAACAGTTGAGGAGGAGACTGCATCCGAGGAGAGACGGACGCCGAAGATGATGTTGATGCTGGCCTAAGGAAGTAGCAGATAGTGGAAAAGAGGATGGGGGAGATGCTCCAGAACATGCTCGGCGTAGAGAGCAGTCCGAAGCGCAAAGGGTCCCCGGCGATTAGGGAGTCTTCTGGAGCAGTAAAAAAAAAGGTACAAGTGATGTCCACACCTATTTGGAAGCTCAAACAGAGTGCCACAACGCACACTCTTTGAGACCCACCTTTGTGCACATTTTTGATGTGAAAATCGGCCAATTTGGGCCTCTATGCCTGGTTCAATCCACCACTGATTGGAATCTCAAACAGTGTGCGGCAATGCACACAGTTTCAGACCCCATTTGATTTTGATACAAAAATCTGTCTAGTTCAATCCACCACTATTTGGGAGCTCAAACAGTGTGCGGCAACGCACACTGCTTGAGCCCCAACTTTGGGCTTGTTTTTTGATACAAAAATCGGCCCCAAACGGGCCTGTATGTCTAGTTCAATCCACCACTATTTGGAAGCTCAAACAGTGTGCGGCAACGCAAACTGCTTGAGCCCCCAACTTTGTGTTTGTTTTTTTATTCGAAAATCGGCCAAAAACGGGCCTGTCTGTCTGGTTCAATCCACCACTATTTGCAAGCTCAAACAGTGTGCGGCAACGCACACTGTTTGAGCCCCCCTTTTCATTGTTTTTTTCATGTGAAAATCGTGCACACAGGGGCCTCTCTGTAAGGTTCATTCCACCCCTATTTGGAAGCTCAAACAGTGTGCGGCAACGCACACTCTTTGAGCCCCCACTTGACATTATTTTTCCATGTTAAAATCGGCCACAAAGGCATCTCTGTCAGGTTCAATCCACACTAACCTGGCAGCTCAAACAGTGTGCGTCAATACACACTGTTTGAGCCCCCCTTTTGCCTTGTTTTTTGGTGTGAAAATCGTGCACACATGGCCTCTCTGTCTGGTTCAATCCACCCCTATTTTGAAGCTCAAACAGTGTGCGTCAACGCACACTATTTGAGCCCCCTTTCTCATTGTTTGTTTCATGTTAAAATCGGCCACATAGGGCATCTCTGTGAGGTTTAATCCACACTTACCTGGCAGCTCAGACAGTGTGCATCAACGCACACTGTTTAAGCCCCCCTTTTGCCTTGTTTTTTGGTGTGGAAATCATGCACACAGGGCCTCTCTGTCTGATTCAATCCACCCCTATTTTGAAGCTCAAACAGTGTGCGGCAACGCACACTATTTGAGCTCCCCTTGTCATTGTTTGTTTCATGTGAAAATCGTGCACGCAGGGGCCTCTCTGTAAGGTTCATTCCACCCCTATTTGGAAGCTCAAACAGTGTGCGTTGCCGCACACTATTTGAGCCCCCTTTTGTGCTTGTTTTTTGATGTGCAAAACGGCCACATAGGGCCACTCTGGCAGGTAGAATCCACCCCTTATTGGCAACTCAAACAGTGTGCGGCAACGCACACTGTTTGAGCCCCCCTTTGTGATTGTTTTTTGTTGTGAAAATCAGCCACATAGGGCCACTCTGGCAGGTTGATTCCACACCGCATTGGAAGCTCAAACAGTATGCGGCACCGCACACTGTTTGAGCCCCCTTTTTGCTTGTTTTTTGATGTGAAAATCGGGCACCTAGGGCCACTCTGGCAGGTTGAATCCATCCCGAATTGGATGCTCAAACAGTGTGCGGCAACGGACACTGTTTGTGCCCCCTTCACTGCCTGCTTTTTGATTTGAAAATCGACCACTCAGGGCCACTATGCCATGTTCAAATCACCCCTTATTGGAAGCTCACACTGTTTGAGCTTCCAATGCGGGGTGGATTCAACCTGCCAGAGTGGCTCTATGTGGCTGATTTCACACCAAACAACAATCACAAAGGGGGGGCTCAAACAGTGTGCGTTGCCGCACACTGTTTGAGCTTCCAATAAGAGGTATTTACAACCTGCCAGAGTGGGCCCAAGGTGGCCGATTTTCACAATAAAAAACAAGCAAAAAGGGGGGTTCAAACAGTGTGCGTTGTCGCACAGTGTTTGAGCTTTCAATTTGAGGTGGATTCAACTTGCCAGAGTGGCCCTATGTGCCCGATTTTCACATCAAAAAACAAGCAAAAAAGGGGGCTCAAACAGTGTGCGTTGCCGCACACTGTTTGAGCTTCCAATAAGGGGTGATTTGAACATGGCATAGTGGCCCTGAGTGGTGTGCGGCAACGCACACTGTTTGAGCCCCCTTTTTGCTTGTTTTTTGATGTGAAAATCGGGCACATAGGGCCACTCTGGCAAGTTGAATCCACCCCACATTGAAAGCTCAAACAGTGTGTGACAACGCACACTGTTTGAGCCCTTTTTTTGCTTGTTTTTTATTGTGAAAATCGGCCACCTTGGGCCCACTCTGGCAGGTTGTAAATACCCCTTATTGGAAGCTCAAACAGTGTGCGGCAACGCACACTGTTTGAGCCCCCTCCTTTGTGATTGTTGTTTGGTGTGAAAATCGGCCACATAGGGCCACTCTGACAGGTTGAATCCACCCCGCATTGGAAGCTCAAACAGTGTGCGTCACCGCACACTGTTTGAGCCCCCATTTTGCTTGTTTTTTGATGTGAAAATCGTGCACCTAGGGCCACTCTAGCAGCTTGAATCCACCCCAAATTGGATGCTCAAACAGTGTGCGGCAACGCACACTGTTTGTGCCCCCTTCACTGCGTGCTTTTTGATTTGAAAATCAACCACTCAGGGCTACCATGCCATGTTCAAATCACCCCTTATTGGAAGCTCAAACAGTGTGCGGCAACGCACACTGTTTTGGGGCCCCTCTCTGCTTGTTTTTTTATTTGAAATCGGGCCAAACTGGGCAAGTATGCATGCTCAAAACACCCGTAGTTGGAAGCACGAATAGTGTGCGGCAACGCACACTGTTTGTGCCCCCTTTTTGGCCCCCTCTCTGCTTGTTTTTTTATGTGGAAATGTGCCACATAGGGCCAAATGTCATGTTCAAAACACCCCTATTTGGAAGCTCAAGCAGTGTGCGGCAACGCACACTGTCTGTGCCCCACTCTCTGCCCGTTTTTTTGATTTGAAAATCGGCCGTTCAGGGCCAGTGTGCCATGTTCAAATCACCCATTATTGGAAGCTCAAACAATGTGCGGCAACGCACACTGTTTTTGGCCCCCACACTGCTTGTTTTCTGATGTGAAATTGGGCCACACATGGGCTGTCTGCCATGCTCAAAACACCATCGTTTCTTGCCTCTCTCTTATATCAATTTGAATGAACAACCCTACAGGAGAAGATGTAAAGGGTGGCGGATGAGAACCCTTCGGGGCAGGGGAAGGAGATCATTGTTGATGTGGACGATGAGTTCTATGAAAGCAAAGCTGCTGAGATGCTGGGGGGTCAGAAGATAATCTCTCAGCTTGTGGTGCAAAGTATGCTTGCCTCGGGTGGGAGGTTGAAGATTCCCCTGTGTAGGTTGGTTTTTGAGATAAAATTTCTTTCACGACACGAATTTTCTTTCAAAAACTTTCTTTCCAAATTTCCATCAATGTAGACAAAAAGGAACGCTAAGCAGAGAAACTAAAATCAATAGAAGGTATTTTTGGCTGTATTTGTGAACGCCTCGTACTGGCAACATTGTCTACAGTTTCTAACTGACTCAGGCACATGTGATAATCAGTTCCCCTTCAATTTCTTAAGAATGTCAGCTGTGGTTTTGCTATCAAGCACTTGCAGCGTGATGTTGCCGTGAACAACTTCAAAACTAGGTCCAATGTGTGTCACATTTCCTGTTGAGATAACCTGGTTACAACCTCCAAATATTCTCTCCAATTTATCGCTATTCTGGTTCAAGGCTTCGATGATAGCATCTTGACCTTCTTGACTCTCCCAGAATGAGTCGTCGTCGACTTGGGTAACATTACTCTTACAAGGAGCCGTAGTAAGAGCTGATGATGAAGTAGAGTAGGATTTCTGGTTAATTTTGTCACTGACAGAGAGAACACCGCTCGAATGAATCGCTGGAACTTGAGAGTGCATAATATTTGAATTAACTGCTCCAGTAGATCCACTTCCCTGAGAACCGCCATACTCAGATTCAATTACCCTTTTGTAATTATCTTTCTCTTCTTCAAGAGCTTGTTCATATGAAAGAGGCTTTCCATTGCACACTTCACCAGATATAATTCGTTGCAGGGCACAATCTCTCACCATTTTGTTCATTTGATTGTATCTGCATACAAAAGAATAATAGCAATATATGAGTGTAAGATATTACCAATTGAAATAACCACAAAAGCAGGAAACATAGAGATCTAGATAGAATGTAACATACTTGCCATATGCCTTAGCACTCCTGTGACCTGTAAGCTCCATTCCATGTTCTCGTGGAACATAAGCCTCCTCCATCCGTGTTATTCCAACACCGCGACCAGTCTTGTTGGTAAGAACTTTGCCCGCTAATTCTGGCACATCTTGTTCATGTAGGAGCGCAACGAATTTCTACCTACATGAATCTTCGAGAACCAGACATCATCAGTAAACTTCCATTTCTGCCTTGGTGTAAGGAACATAGGGTGCGGCCCTAATTCCTGAGGAGTCCACGTAGGTCGTTTCTTGATCAGCAGTTTGTAGAGATCAATTACATGTGCATCCTAACAATCAATAGGTTTTCTATGATCTTCTGCACTGCAATGATTGATATCCAGTTGATAATTCTTGGAGATGCCCTAGTAAAACCTACAAAGAAAGTACAAAATGTCAAGCCAATATAAGTGTGAAGGTACTTTGACTAAAAAGCATGTTAACATAATGGAATTCATGCACTGATCGTATGTTGTGGCAAAACATGCAAAGAAAATACAAGATGTCAAGCCAACGTAAATCTGAAGGTATTTCCAAAAAGCATGAATTAACATAATGCAATTCATGCACTCACCGCAGAACAACTCCCAACCGCGTCTCGACTAGAGTGAAATCCTCTTCGTCCACTTTGCGAAGCTCTTACGAAGAAATTTCGAGTACACATGTAGCTAAACCGCATATTGAGACCAGATGGTGAGTCAGGCTGACAAATTTTTTGGCTCAACATAAGGATTTCTTCCTGCTTAGTTAGCACATCGTTTTTTTTAACAACGCGTCCCAAACCTGCATTGCATGAGCGACGAACAGCCTTGTCCGCGGCCAGTTTCACTTTGGCATATCTCGGATAATTCATAATGTTGAAGGTACAAGCTGACGCTTCTCCAGACTCTACTATCCGCATCTCGCATCGTGCTTTTATAAGACGTCCCAAAGCTCTGAACATCGACTGTATACTCCCTGGAGGGTACAAAGAGCCATCGCTCTTAGTCACCTCTAATATGAATAATGTTAGCATGTCTACTAACAATTTCACATCAGTTTCTGACAGGTCCGCCACTGATTTTTCTGTCGAGTAACCTTTATGCTCCCTCCAGCAGTCGAATGCTCGACGGGCCCATAACTCACCGTGCTTACTGCGACGCTGACCTCCTCCCAACACATTCTGCAGCTCACTCTCGTCAACCTCTCGAAAGCGCCTAACCAAATTAACATCACTTCTAGGCTGCGTTGAAGTACGTGCTTGCGGATCCTTGTCATCACCGTTATTAGGCACATCATAATCATCATCAGGTACCTCCTCAAAATCTTCGACAAGAGGAATACACGTAACGACCTCAGAATTAGTGCTGGCTTCTACAAATTCTAGAAAACCAGCAACCTCAACGTCATCACAGACATTAAAAGAACTCTCCAAACCTGATTCATATGGAGAGCTACGAGTAAGAGTAACTCTAGCTTTAGATATGATATCGTCAAAAGCTTGAGAGATACCAAGATCAAACGGATGTTCAGCATGAATTCCCAAACAAATTTTTTTCAGCGATGAATCTTGAAAATATTCGACACTCATTGTTTACCAAAACGGCATGAAATAATTGCAACATGTCAATCAACCATTCTACGCCTGACGACGCCACGTCGAAGATAAGGCACACATGATAATAGAATCCAAATTAAAAGCAATGCAAGGACGAGATCAGTATCTGCACGGGGACCTGATGTCTTCAACGCGACAGATGCACTGCAAAGAACAAATGTAGGTTTAAAATAAGAAAGGGTGGAAAACGTGTCAACCCTAGAAAGAAATGGCCATCGAAAAGATGGCGGACCGGAAAGAAATGAGCGGGAAAGAAAAATTTCCCAGTTTTTCACGTTTGGGAAGGGTCGTTCCCTCGTTGCTGGTGCTCTCAAATTCAGGAAGGACCTTGGGAACGACCCTTCCCTAATACTTATCCCACGTGTGGCCCAACATGCATGCACGGTCCGGTTCCGTTGCTTTTACAGCCGTTACCAGTCCTAGGCGGTTAGAGCATGACCAGCAGTGGCGCGGTAAACAGACAAGCCAACGGCATTATACTAGCCCATTTTTGCCCGGAGCCCATATAGTAGTGTGGCAGCTGGTGGGAAGGCCAGCAGCATGGCAGCCTCCCATAGCAAAACCCCCACTCCCGCTGGGCGCCAGGCTGAGATGCGCGCCAGGCTGAGATGGTTACGTTGACTTGTGGGCCCGGCCACCTACCACGCCACCTGTCAACACACGTGAGCGAGAATGCCCGGATAAGACGTTGCCGTAAGGGGTAACGGGGACGGCAACGGAATTCTAGATGCCGTGCTTGAAGTGCGGATTTGCGAGGCGGCCGGCACTATAAGGAGTGGGGTGGTGCTGCTGGGGACGCGGGGAGAGCCCCCAAACCGCCGGCCACGGCAGAATGGAGTTGGCGCGTCTGAAATGGCCGCTGCTGGCCATGCTCTTAACCGCCCAACTCTGGTCACGCGGGGACCGGCACCTCCCCCGCACGTGTGAAATTAAGAGACAATAAAACCCGCTACCATTGCAAGAACTTCATAGAACTGCTACAGAGAAAACACGTGAACTGTGGGGTTCTGATTCACCAACATCGTCATTGATCCCCAACATATATTCTCGACGTACTGAACAGATCTAAACCTCAGAATCGGAACATAAAGCTTGTCTGTAGGCGAGCATGTGTTGTATCCAAGGGACAAAGTGGTAAGTAGCCAAGTTGATGAGCCCTGGCCCATGTTGTAAACCAATGTCAGGTTCTTTCCCGGTACAAATGAGGAGGGCAATTGTTCTTTTTTGGGGGCGTGTTTTTTGGCAAATGAGGGCAAATAGATCCACACATGTTTTTTGGTCCAGCTTATATCACTTGCTGGTGGTGGTATTAAGCTAACTTGTCTACAACAGATAAGGTGTGGTCAAATTGGGGTGGAGATGGCAAGGTACCACCAGACCTTCCGCAATTAGGAACCGTCAGAGTGCACAGGGTTTTAGGATTCCAGTCTCCTGAAAGCATAACTAATTATATGGCAAGCACTCCTAAGATCAAAGCTCCTCCCACAGGTCCATAAAAAATCTCCCATGGCTTTCAAAAAACAGAGCCCAAATTGTCCACTAGGTACTACTTGTTACACTGTTGAACCTATAAAGGGCAGTTGGCAGCCAACAACCCATGAATGTGTATACTAGCTAGCGAATAAAATTTGGCAAGACACCCTCAGTCACGGCACATCACTGAAGTTGAAGATGACTGAGACTGCAAAATTTGGAGCGTTTCTACAAAAGAATCCAGGGTCTTCTTGGAAGAGCCACCGGGCCCTACAGCATTTCGTACTGTTACACTCAAATCCTTCACATTTTTCCTTAACATCTCTCCTCGCTCCTCTTCCATCAGAAGCCTCACGGCCCTCTCTACCTCCTCCTTGCCAACCAACCCATCATCGGATCCCTGGACCCCAAAAGCAACTTTTAGTACGTCTACAAGGAGTGTTTTGTTCATGTGTTGCTCTGCTTGAATCGGCCAAGCTATCATGGCCACGGCCATGCACACACTCTCCACTGTGGAGTTCCACCCACAGTGGCTCAGGAAACCTCCAACCGCGGGATGGGCAAGGATCTGCAACTGTGGCGCCCATGCAGAGAACACTAATCCCTGCTTCTTAGTCCTCTCCATGAAACCTTGGGGGAGGAAGGTAGAGATGTCACCTTCCATACCTTGTGGAGCTCTTAGGACCCAAAGAAAGTTTTGCCCACTTGTCTCAAGCCCGAGAGCTAGTTCATGAATCTGTTTGGCAGAGAGAGTAGCTATGCTTCCAAAGGAGACATACAGAACAGATGAGGGCTGCTGTGTGTTCAACCAGTCTATGCACTCATTACTGTCTGAACTCGCTTGTGATGGGTTGTTGAACATGTTCTCCTTGTTTCCATCTAGGAGCGTGGGTCCCACCATTAAGATGCTAGGCACCTGCAAGGAACCGTATGTCAATTGCATATAAGTAAGATGGTATGGCTGTAAAGGTGCCACTACCACTGAAACTGAATTGAAGTACTCGGCCAGCAGCCATGAAACTACGCAACAAGATATACCCTGAGACTAATTCATCTCTGGGCCCTGTAATATCCCTGTGTGTTAAATGTAAAGATACTGACCTGAGTTGTCTTCGACCCACTTCGAAGTACATCTCGAAGGCCTTCGATTACGGAAGATTCCATTTCGTAAACACTATTCACAAGCACCCCCTCAGCTTCCCATAAACTCTCTGCGTTATCCACCAAAAAGCCAAAGTCCGCCTTTGTCAGCAAGCTTCGAGGCAGATCCTGAGGTTTGACGGGAGGAAACGCCGGAAGGACAAATGGAGCCTGTTGAGCTGACGTCGGAATCCGACCTTGTGCAACAAAATAACGTAAGTGGTAAAGCAGGGAAAGAAAATGTGCTGGTGATGAAAACAGACAATATCTCGGAATCCGATACTTGGTAGCTGTAACCTGCCATTCAAGTTGTGTCACTCGTGAGGTGTATATCGGGACTGAATAGATAACTTCCGTTTGCAGTGTTACTCAAGATAAGGTAGTAGATTCCATACAATGTCATCTGTAACGCATTATATCTTAATCAAGCAAGCTTATTAACAAGCTGAGAGAATGTGCATGGGCAGGCATACCACTTACTAGAGCAATGCACTATCCTCCCAAATGTGGTAGACCTAAAGATTCCACAATGTTCAAATATCTTGTGTATCTTTCTCGGCCTAGCTTATTAGATCAATGGCGAATTCATAGTACCGAGTGGCATGTACGCTTGTTGTAGAATCACATGTGCTCGACACTGGAAACTGCAAATA
Organism: Takakia lepidozioides; assembly: GCA_030704615.1. Taxonomy (NCBI): domain Eukaryota; kingdom Viridiplantae; phylum Streptophyta; class Takakiopsida; order Takakiales; family Takakiaceae; genus Takakia; species Takakia lepidozioides. The sequence goes on from CM060732.1 coordinate 55,403,553, forward strand.
CAACCCTGAATGAAAGCTCTCTTGTAATGCAATCATAGGCACCTACCTGAGTCCAACCCAAGAACATGTCGGAGATGATGCATACAGGAGGACCTACGAGGGTAGCCCGGGGGGGGTCCATCAGTGATCTTATGAGTTCTTCAAATGATGCTTTCATGGCATGCGATGCCGATGCCTCTTTCAAGCCCGAAATGCTCGAGCTGTTTAGCATTGCAAATCCCACAGGAAACTCAAGGGCTACCAATTGCACATTGTGGCTGAACGCAAAGCCGGTGTCATCAATCAGGGCCCGTTTCGCACTAGAGAGATGTGGAGTCGTGGTCACAAAGGTGACAGTGATGCCATAGCCAGCCAAGATCTTCGAGAACTGCACGAAGGGGCCAATGTGGCCTGCCGCCGGAAAGGGGAAGGCAACCACATGGACTCCAAGGAGCTTAGCTGCCTGCGTCGCCATGATGAACAGGAAGGTGTGCACCTTACAACAGAATCCTGCAAAAACTGGAAAAGTTTCTCATGAGCTTGAAATAGAGGTCGACTAAGCAGGCTGAGTGGGAGAGATCCCAGGACCCAGGTTCATGTGGAATTGGCCATGGTGTATGGTGTGGGCTTCCCAGAAACAACCGAAGCTTGGGCACCCTCATTGGCAAGGGAGGACTGGTTACCAAAAAATCGCTGGACTCATATCAATTTTAGTTAGTGTTCACATGAGGCTCTTCGTCTACAGTTGCAGTCTTTCAGCAAAACATCCCATACCCATATTAGCTGAAGGGCAGCCCTGCATACACAGGCCCTGGAAGAAAGTTATCGTTATTGTGGAAGCAATTGAGAGGGATAAAGCGTGCAGGCTGAAATATTGAGTCTGGAGAAAGGTGATGGAAGGGCTACATGGCCTTACCTCAAAGCAGGCCGACTGCGTAACCGCAACTTCTGCGAGGAGATGCCGGCTGCTGTCCGCCTGTAGTAGGAGCACGCCGCAACAGGATCGCCGCGGGAAATTGGCCCTGTCCGCTGCCACCAGCTGCTGCTGCGCTTCCCGCCTGCCAGAGGTGAGCACGATCACACCTGAACGTTCGTAAGGTCACTAATGCATCCATTCCATACTCAAGCAAAAGACGAAAACACTGCTCAAGTTTACAATTGATAGCCAAAGTTTCGATCCAGCTGCAGGCTACCTTACGACAAACAAGGTGCTGTGCACACACAGTGGAGTCCTCTGACGGATTCCTGCCGAGTAATTTGAGAGTCTTAGCCAAGTAGGCTGATTGTACCCTGCCCTACCTTAGAGCTTCCTACTGCTCCACTATCTCCGAACTCTCACGATATGCACCAAAGCTTGTTCAGTCTGATGCGCTGATATCGCCAGGACAGACCCATGTTTATAGGCCACCGCTCTCCCGCACAGCTGTTTCTATTTGGAATATAGTGGCGAGGACCTGACGAGGACACGGACGCAACATGTGGGGTTACTCGTGAGGCCGGCATCCTTGACCATCGCACCTCAAGCTCTCAAGCGCTCAAGCTCTCAGACAAAAGATTTGGCAATATATCTATCCCGCTACCAAGTTCCAATGTCACGTGCATTATAGTGCACTTGTGTCCAAGATGGAGGACGGAAAAATAATTGGGTTCATGTATATTGCAGCACTGACACCAACCAGTCCAGACGCCAATCAACCAATATCAACGTGCTGGTTGTTGACCATGAAACCAAGGCGGCGCCCCACTGAGTCTGTAGTGTTCGTTGCAGCTGCCATTACCAGCGAGAGGCTACAATGAAGTATGCCGGATTACAAAGCTATCTTGACGTGCACGCTATATGATCTTCCTAGCACGGACGCTTTCAGTTTAACACACCCTAGCACAAATGATACGGCAGCAAGAAGGCAACAAGAAACTTCATGACTTCTAAGTCGGTTCTAGCAAAACAATCTTAGAACTAACAAATCAAATGACTGATGTCCGATCTACTGCGAGGACGCACCCGCTGTTTGATTCCGCATTGGAGCTACAGTGTGCTTTGCAACATAGATAAGTAGGGACTTGTTTGGTAGGATACAGCAAATCTAGTTCAGACCGATGCAGTGGAATTCTCCTTATGTAAGTCTTCATTCCAGCAGATGATCTGGACCAAATTTGTGCATGTACGAGGAAAGACTTTCAAGCACTTACGATCCTCAGTACCGAGATGCCAAGATGCTCAGTAACAGTGCACCTTCTGCTAAGTGCCACAGGAGTTCGCAAGTGAGAACTGATTTCATGGCAAAAGTCTCCGCGAGAAACTCAAATGCAAACTAAGTGGATCATATGCGAAAGTCTCCAAAGGAAAATCTAAGTTTTCGTCGAATCTTCTAGTAACCTTGAAATTAAATCTATTACTTGTACTTAATTCATAGGATCGTGTAGGATAACGTACTTGCGTTGTGAGAGCGATGGCTAGCTTGATGCGCAGTTGTGGAAGAAGCTGTAGAACAATGAGCCTGATTCTTGTACCATTGCTTTGGAGCCTCACCACCCAACCTTAGAACCACTACAAGAAGAGAGTGTCATAAAACAACAACTCTATCGAGCCTCTTATATAGGCTAAACGCAATCTGTAAAAGACTTGCCTTTTTCACACCTACTTTTACTACATGTACAAAGTAGTCCCATGATGGACTTACTTTACCTTAACCAAAAGAGTCTCCAAATTTAGAGTTTCTAATGTCTTCAACTTTTGTTCCATAATACATACCTTAGATCAATCAGGTAGTCTAGTGCTATGTAGTCTGTTGGTATGAGTGTGATTTCTCAAACGTTCATGGTTTGAATTCCCAATGGCGAATGGATTTGTGGTTGATTGTGGACAACTAGGTATCGAGTTGAACGTATTGTACCTATCAGTTTCTGAAAGTACCTTCATGGAGGTAGTTCTTAGCTATGAAACTACTGGCAGAGAGGAAGTTATGAATATTTCCAAACCAAAAAATTTGTAAGTCCTAACATCCTATAACGCTACTATCTCCATGGAGGTAGTCCTTGATGTGGTGGGAGGAGGCTATACAAAAATTCAGAGACCCTCCTGGAAGGAGCCTCTACCGAAGTGTTTGTTTCTCTTTCATTTTTCCAAAATCACCAAAGCGACACATGTAAATTCTACGCAGCGTCCATGTGGTAGCCAGGTGGCAGGGTCAGAAAAGTGACTATATAACAGGTGGCACGGTTTAAAAGGTCCACGTAGGTAAAGTCCAGCTCCTTGATATTCAACTATTGCCGCTTTCTGGCGAATTTTACAAATTTTACCCCCATAATTCATTTGTACAAGTAACTGACCCATTTCCAGATCGAAATCTGGCGATTTTCTGCCAAAAAAAAAACACACTGCTCTACCGACTCATTTGCGTTCTCATGGAGGAAAGATGACATGTATCAACGACAGTCAAACGGACCCACCAAGGGCAACTTAAGCATGCGGGATATGGCGGGGGTACCTATGAGGTGGAGCAGTATAAGAACTCGAGAGCATATGACAATCTTATCCTCTCGCGATCGGCCTGTGATTCACTGGGAATTTCGGCTACATGTGATTAAGAGTTTTTTCCTCACTGTACGTCTGAACGGTTGATCCAATATACTAAAGCCTTGTATCCAGATAAAAGCTGCCTGCACAAACCTCAGATGCAAACAGTTTCATTAGTCTTAAACTCGGTGTAAAATATCCACGCCATTCTCTGAATCTCTTTTGAAACTTTGTCCCCCAGGAGGGAGCTATGCCCTGCAAAGCAGTATTCTTGTTAGTACTTGCATCCATAATCTCTATGTGTGTAGCTCAGGATGGCGAGAGCGGAACAATTTGTGCAAACGATCTCTGCTGTACTTAGGATAGAAGCACTCTTCATGGCGCAGGAAAATGGGTAAATGTAATAACTTTTTGTGCTTTTAACCTATGAGATCATGTAATACCTTAACAGAAAGCTCTTAAGATATACAACTTTTCTTAGTTGAAAGTTGAACGAGATTCTGACTTTATCTGCTATTAAAAGTGGATAGAAGTAGAGAATGTCAATGTCAGCCTATGGTACACCTTGTCCCTATCATGACTCATTCATATCTCATTAATATCTTTTCTACCTGAGATGGTAACCAAAAAACAAAACCAAAAATACCATTGGAAAGCGCTTAATGTGGCCCATCTTTTTGTAGTTGGAGCAATTTTCATTAGAGGACAACTACCTATAGCAATTTAAGGGTAAAACAAGTGGGCCCATCATGGCGCACAAGATATATTGCTTGTTTGGTACATTGGACTTTAACCATTTTAAGAAATTAAGATACCATTGGAAAGCTCTTGATGAGCCCCATCATTTTGTAGTTGGAACAATTTTCAGTAAAGTTCATCTACCTAGGGTAATTTGAGTGTAAAGTGATTTCATATTGTAGTTCATTCCTCTTTGGGTAACCTGCTCTCCTATCATGGCGCACCCCACCCGTTCCAAAACTGGGCATATTTTCTTGCACCATGGGCGCACTTTGAGCGCCACTATGGGGCACATGCGCCAAGATCAGTGCTTCTACCCTAGTCAGTATTTCTACTGTACTTACCTAGCTTATTAGGCAATAATTAATTCAAAATCAGGTGCCTAACTATATTTAGAACATTTTTGGAAAATGCGCCTAAAACCTGGAAAAACTCCTGAGAAGTGCCTAATTGCTCAAAAATCCAAAATGTCCAAACATGTGGAAAAAATGCCTAAATTATTTTATTTAAAGTCCAAAAAATGGTAAAAATGCCTACAATTTAGATTTTCATGTCCATACAACTTCCAAAGGGCCTTGCAACATCTTCATAAGTCTCAACGCCTACCTCATGTGAATCTTCTGATTATGAGAGAAGGTTAAGGTCAGGAACATCACGATCCTCAATATGCATGTTTGCAAGACATCAGCTAATGCTCTCAATGAGACTTCCATCAAGGTAGACATCAGGAACCTCCATGGCAAGATCTCCTTCCACTTGGGTGTTTGGGTTTGAAAACAAAGAAAATGTAAAATTGGCTCTCATTGCCTCACCTCGAAAGGCATCTTCAAATGCTCGTAAAATTCCACAAAGTCTCCAACTTGACAAAATCATCTCCCGTTGGCACTTCACCTCCACCCAAGACTCATACAACCAACATTATGTGTTTTTTAAATAAAATAACCTCAACCATAGTTTTTGAGGGAGGTAAAAAATAATTGTTCATCATTATCCTGGGTCGACTGAAATACATGCCTAATATTTGGAAATTACCTAGTTGAGGTGTCTAAATAATAAAAACGAATCTGCCTAATAATATTCCATTTTTATTAATTATTAGGCGCGGAAGTGCCTAATAAGCTAGATAAGTATGGTATTGTTGGTCCTCCAATGCTTAATGCGGCAAAGGATGTCTGAGCGCCCTGCCTAGGGCTATTTGTAAAGTACTCCTACAAGGCTTATAGAGCCCCTGCCATGGGGGACCAATTAATGTGGGGGTCACATGCCCCCACATTAATGGCTCCTTGTGTGGCCCAGCATTAATTGCACTCCAGCCTCCATGAGGCCCATGTCATGCTATGGCCGCCATAGCGAGCCTCCATGGTGCCTCCATGCTCCACATCCACCATCCATGCGCTCCATCTGTTTCATAACCCCATGATCCATCCCCGTGTCCTCCTCAACTCATTTTATCAATTTATAATGCAACAAAAAACATTTAGTTGCACTTTAGTTGGTAGTTCAGCTGGTAAGTGCACAATGTGTGAACCATGTAGTTTGGAGATTAAACCCATTGCACTACCCCTGTCCGTGTGTGGATTGTTCATGGCGGTCCTCCGTAGTCTAAATCATGGGCTGTTGCTACTAAGTTTTTTTTTTTCTCTTCAAAAAAGAGAAAAAAATGTTAAGGGGCTGATCTGAAACTGAAATTGTTGTTTAAATATTTAAAATTTCATACTCTCAGTAGAGTTAAGGGGCTGATCCGAAACCAAAATTGTTGTTGTTGATAAGAAACCAATATTATTGTTTAAATATTGGTTAAATTGATTAATACATTGTTTAAATATTGTTAAATTATTTAAATATTGGTTAATATAAACAACAATATTGGTTTCGTATCAACAACAACAATTTTGGTTTCGGATCAACCCCTTAACATTTTTTCCTCTGTTTTGAAGGAAAAAAAAAATCTTGGGAGTTACAGTCTACGATTGAAGCTATTGAGGACCGCCACGAACAATCCATACACGGAGAAGGATAGGGCAATGGGTTTGAACCCCAAACTACGTAAGTAACACATTGTGCGCTTACCCAACTGGGTTACCAATCAATATGTATCTTAATGTTATTTGTTGCATTATAAAATGATCAAAATGAGTTGAGGAGGGCATGGGAATAGGGAGCATATGGATAGCATGGATGGTGGATGTGGGGCATGGAGGCTCGCTATGATGGCCATAGCATGGCATGGGGCCTCATGGAGGCTGGAGTGCAGTTAATGCTGGGCCACAGCCATTAATGTGTCCCCCTTGGCAGGGGCTCTATAGGGGAGACCTGGCAAGAGTAGATTACAAATAGCCCCAGGCGAGCGGGGCCATGCTCCAATGGAACCACTGTCACGACCCCACCTGTCGGGCACCGAAGTGAGAAACATAGTCACCACGACCCCACCTGTCGGGCACCGACGTGAGAAACATAGTCACCAGTGAAGTGTTTGACAGTCTCCTCTCGAACCGGGATAGCTTCTATACGTACGATTCAGTCATTGCTCTAAGAAAATAAAGAAAGACAATAGGAATAATGTAAGAACTTAATGGAAACGTGTGACCTGACGATACATTAGCCGGATTCCAGCAGCCTGGACTCATGGGGGGCCTGTCAAATCCTCCCCACCCCCTCTTACCGCGGTTTCATTATTAAATACTTAAGAATCCAAGTGGGTTGCAAGATGTAGCGTGATGGTAAGATGATAATATTGCAGGTGGCAAGGTTTAGGGTTTGACGCTTATTGGGAGGCTCTTGCAATGTAACCCCGGTCGGTGTAACCCTCCAATCAGTGTAACCCTCTGTAACCCCGATTTCTCATGTAACTCTGGTTAGTCCATTTTATACTTAGCCAAATTTGGACTTAGTCAAATTTCGAGACCACATGTGAGTGACACCAAGTGGAGTTACACTCCATTTTGTGTAACCCCAAGTGGAGTTACACACCTCTTCATGTAACCCAATGTAACCCCACATGGAGTTACACGCCTCGTTGTGTAACCCAGTGTAACCCCGACTGGAGTTTACACTCCTTCAGTTCCATGTCACTCTCAAGAGAGGGTGGGGAAAATTTGACGTGCCGGAAACCGGCGTACCATCCTGTTAGAGGTTGCACGTGTGATTTAAGTTCTTACATTATTCCTATTATCTTCCGAAAATAAATACTCAACTTTTGGAACCACCGGCAACTCTTGGGCCTAGTTGTGAGAGACCGCCGCATTCGTGTACAGCTATGAACAACCGGTCGTGGTACTTTCGATTTGAGTCCCAACAACTTAGGGCCAACTTCCATGTCTCAGCCAAATCGGCCAAGTTATCCAAAGTTTGGAGCATGGCCAACTGGTGGCATGGATGGTTGATTTTATGTGCATAGGGTTCAAAAGTAATCGGAAACAGGTCTGCATCGCTCTCCAAGGCCCGGACCAATTGAGCATGTCACTTGGCAAAGGGTGGGTCCCGCGGGAGTCAAGAGAGATGAGCAATGTGCACAAAGGTGACCTTCACAGCAGGTAGATTAGACATGGTAACCCAGTACAACAGGTGAAAAGCGATTACCGATATCGGCCATGAACTCTGGCGCCAAATTCCTAGGTATTGCGCTCACCGATGTCGGTCACCGATATCTGGGCGCCGGCTAAAATTAACGCATGGAAGCAAGTCGTCATTTTTGTCATCTAGTATCAACTTGGCCGAATGCCGATACATGAAAGTTGGTCCTTTTAGGTTGAAAGAGTTGAATGGAGGGGTGTGTAGTTAATTCTGCAGCTTAGGCGACTCAGTTGGAGTCGCAATCTATAGTACTAAACCCATTCATCTAGGGTCACTCATCACTTGAGCAATTGATTTTTTGAAGTGAAGTTGATCAGTTGAAAATGAACTTAGTAAAGATTTCAGCACTTGCGTCCTAAATCAAGTTTCCGCATTTAGTTTGAGCTTACTACCAATGATCAGTAGCTCAGTTGGATACGTAGTGCACTGAGTGCCACCCAGATGGTTCTAGCGTCGAATCCTGCTACCCTTGACGGGTGTGGTATGTTCTTCTCCCCCTTCCCTTGGGCAGTGTCCCCTTTCATGGCGAGGTTACTGTTAAAGAGGTTTTTTTTTCCTCTCACTATAATTAAGGGGCCTGAATTGTGAGTTGTCGCTCCCAAGTGTTTCCTTTTTGGAAACACTTTGTGTCACTTGTCTTGATGTTGTAATGGCGATAGGGTTATATTACATCAACGAGATGTGGTGTAAAAAGACGGGCCTACGCAATAAGCCCTAGTTACTAACCTTTCACCTAGAGTTCATGTTCATACCCGTTACCTGCTGCCCTGCAACGGAAGAGAAAAGGAAACAGGAACGGTTCCTTCAGTTCATCATCAGAGTTATTCAAGATACCAACTTCACACCTGACACCTGCTGCCCTGCAGCGGAAGAGAAAATGAAACAGGAACGGTTCATTCAGTTCATCATCATAGTTATTCAAGATACCAACTTCACACCCGACATCTGCTGCCCTACATCGGAAGAGAAAAGGAAACAGGCTCGGTCACTCTAAATCAACGGTAAGCAATTGCAAATGCTAATAGCTTATCGTTGGTGCAGCAAAATCACCACTAAGGGATGCATTCCCATGAGATGTCATCATCCACTAGCACTCAGTATTCCCTTTTCACCATGAGGCCACAGTATACATTCAGCCCCTTGTCTCTCACATTTTTTATTTATTTTTCCTCTCTTACTCATCATTTGTTCCTTCCCTCATTTGCCCAGCCTTCAAGTAGATTCAACAGAGGCTGGCCCAGGACCATAACGCCACATTCGCAAATTGCACACCCATGAACATCTAGGGAGCAGAGTAAGAACACATCCCTATCACCAGCAGTTCTAAAGTGTGAGCTAGCAAGCTACCTCTACAGCAAAGAACTCAGAAAGTGAACACATTAGACATCTCCTAAGTGTGCATGTATTGGAAACTCAAAACAGAGAATGTGATGTCCACTGCCTAGCTGCAGTGGGCGGTATCCAGGTTCAAACATCATCTTCCTCATCCTCTTAGATTCGGGCAGAGTCAGCCCATCCTACTTGCCATCTTTTCTCATGCATTACCCCATCACTTAACCTCCTTATCACCTCTCTCTCTCACATCTCAAAACAGAACCAAAACCAAGAGAGTCTCCTGCCCTACAACATAATCACTCTTCCTCTACTATAGTCCTCGTCATAACCACCCACAACTCTCCATCTCTCTCCTCCATCTCTACCTTCCACGGTAAGTCAAGTGGGAGCGTAAGTGCCACAATTCGGTGCCACCACTTCATGTATGTCCCTAGAGCTCTATCTCGCTCATAATTCCTCGCCACTATGGCCTGCTGCTGACTGCCTCCATCCCAGCTCGATTCCCGCCATTGCTGACACAAAACATGATGCAGCCCCTCAAGCTCTAAATGCTACCGCCGATTATAAATAATGCGCCGAACGCTTCTTTAAAAACCCTTAAGCGCACACCCTCGTGCTTGAAGCCCACTGTAATAACCCTCCCTCTCGAGCAGCTAGAAGCTCTAGACCGAATAGCCCGAATGTCGTGTGAAGGAGCGGAATCCATCCACATATGTTTTCATCCATAAAGATGCACTGATGACAAACCGCGATTTCATCCATAGTAACCAACAACGGATTTCATTAAGGGACTTAGCCAAAATGTGTACCCAGGCTAATAGCCCCTAAGTGCTTGAGAAGAAAAATTGAAAATAGGACAGAAGAAATTGCACCACAGAGATCTCTCAATCTAGCGACTACTATATGATGCTCAAAATTGGCTTAGAGCATCTCCACGGTGCCACGGCACTTGCCCCAAAACAACAATCTAACGGCGCGGGGTCCAAAAAAGTAGCGCAGCTTGCTCCACGGTTGGCTCAGCCTGGTAGAATTGCTGCCAGCCCCCTAGGGGAGGCCACTTCCAAATATTCCGGTACTACGTGCAAAAAAACATAGGGTACAATATATTCTTGGCAGATAAAATTTATAAAACAATTACAAATAAATATGGGTACCAATAAATCGTGGTTTTAAAATTTAAATTAATATAGAGTGTGAAATATGGAAGCTTTTTATTTTATTTTACAACTACCAATAGGGTCCTAATAACTACCTGGGACACGTGTCGTCTAGTTACTGGTTTATCAGGTGGATTAGACTAATCATATGTGTACAATTTCTAAGTTCTATGATGAAAACTGCAAACAAGGACGGATGTTCATCTAGTTTTTCCATGTGAGTAGGGTTGCGTGAAGAAACGAGAGAGGGTAGCATGTCGTGTGGTGTTGATGCTCTCAGTTTGACACTGAACATTTTGCTAGGCAGATCGCGCTGGTATCGTGCTTGCAACGGCGTACTTAGGTTTTTCTCCTCATTGTGACAACACAAAATGCGTTAGGAACTTGCAATGGAGGGGGGGGGTCAGTTTGACAGCATAGGGCGATTCATATTTTTTATTTTATTTCTAATATAGCGTGCCTAAAATTTGCTAGCAGCAGCAGATTATAATTAATATAGCCTGCAAGAAAATATAGCATTTTACAAATTTATGTAAATATAGGGTGGTTGGTAAAGACCAAAATTAAAATAATACCCCCCTATAAAATACATTTTTTTGCGCGTGGTACATAAAAGATATAGGGAGTGACCTCTCTGAGCCGGCCCCGCCTTAAATCCCGCACTCTGCCAATTATATGGGACCCCTCCAACCAGGGTACACTAGATTTGTGAGTTATTTCTGAGTTAATGAGATATGATGTCCTCGGTCAACGCGCCAAGTGATCGAGGCCTGCATGGGGGCTATCTTTGCCGGGTCTTGTACCATCCCAACCGTGGAGTGTCAGCCAACCAGTCCTTGTAAAAAGTACTGTCGCCCCTCTAACAAGGGTATATAACGTTTGACGGGCCGTGCTCACCGTGGAGATGCTCTTAGAGCATTCCCACCGGGGCCTGCTATCAGCCATGGAAGAAAGTTCCATGTCAGAGAGGAAAAACACAAAAACCATGCCCCACCGCCGCACGCTACAACGCGTGGTAAGGTTCCGTGCGCTCCAAATTGGCTGCGACCCTAAACGTTGCCGTGTCCTTCTGGGCCGTTATGTCTCACGCAAGTCAACGTTAGACGAGTCAAGCGAGTATCTGAAGTCAAGCGAGCATCCCACACCTGAGACGCTGCGCGCGAGAGGTTGAGGCGGGAGGTTGGCGTGAGATTTGCCGTGCAACGGTGGGGAGCATTCTGCCTGCAGGCACCCTATCTTCTTGCGCACTCTGCACATGCCTCAATAAAAGGCAATTGATGTACCCTTATACCAAGCCATCGGTGGGGATGGTCTTAGGGTCAGATTCTCCTTCCTCTACCTGTCAGTGAAGGTAAAGGGGGAAAGTAGCACGGTAGGCGGCGTCACGATTGAGGGGGAGATCAACCGCAAAGGATGCCTCGGATACTCTGTCACGCCGACACATAAAAAATGGATGAATTTTCAGGTTTTTTCTTCCACTTCATCGGTCTGAACTAGATTTGTTGTATCCTCCCAAACAATTCCCTACTTATCTATGTTGCAAAGCACACTGTAGCTCCAATGCGGAATCAAACAGCGGGTGCGTCCTCGCAGTAGATCGGACATCAGTCATTTGATTTGTTAGTACCTAGTGGACAATTTGGGCTTTGTTTTTTGAAAGCCATGGGAGATTTTTTACGGACCTGTGGGAGGAGCTTTGATCTTAGGAGTGCTTGCCATATAATTAGTTATGCTTTCAGGAGACTGGAATCCTAAAACCGTGTTCACTCTAATAGTTCCTAAATTGCGGAAGGTCTGGTGGTACCTTGCCATCTCCACCCCGATTTGACCACACCTTATCTGTTGTAGAGAAGTTAGCTCATCTTCTTTCAGCGTGGGTAAATCATTGCTATACTCTTAATACCACCACCAGCAAGTGATATAAGCTGGACCAAAAAACATGTGTGGATCTATTTGCCCTCATTTGCCAAAAAACACGCCCCCAAAAAAGAACAATTGCCCTCCTCATTTGTACCCCGGAAAGCCTGACATTGGTTTACAACATGGGCTGCTCATCAACTTGGCTTCTTACCACTTTGTCCCTTCGATACAAGACATGCTCGCCTTCAGACAAGCTTTATGTTCCGATCTGAGGTTTCGATTTGTTCAGCATGTCTAAAATATCTGTTGGGCTTAATCATCAACGACGGTGATCACAACATGTGATCAGAACCCCAGAGTTCACTAGTTCAGCTTATTAGAGAGGGGTTATTCATCTACTTCTATTAACTTAATATGTCATGGTTTGTGTTTTTTTGGGGGCCCTGCGTGTGCAGAGCCCCCTATGTAATAGTAACTAGTAACTAGTGATAAAGATAAAGATAAAGATTCTTTAACGTCCAGTGAATTTACAGAGCCTGCTGCTGAAAACACAGGCCATCGAGGGTCCAATGGACGGTCTGAAGGCACATGTTGAAGGATTGAACACAAGATCACCTAGGTTATGCACAGGCAAGGCACAAACACCCAACCACTGGGCTACCTGCTCAAGTAGTAAGTGAGAGGGGAAGAGAGGCCCGGCTCTCTTTATATACGCTCACACGGCGGTGGGACCTTCTTAGAAGCCGGCCGAGGCTTAGCGGTGGGACCCTTCTAGAAGGTTACCTCCGCCATGTATACTTCTCCAAACCACCTCTAAAAATCTACTTCCTAGAAACCCCAAAACGGGTGTCGTGGGGTTAAGCAACTAGGTGACCCGAAACAGAGGTGGCCCGGGTCGCCTAGTTTTTCATCCAACCGTAACTTTGATGGATGAAGGTGGATGAAGACGGTGTCTGAACGAAAAATGTAGCGCTGGAAGTCCTCTACAAGTTCGACTTTACAGCGCAAAAAATAATTAAAGGCCTGCCGTGAGGAATTGTTGAACCCGAATCTGCCTATACTTTGTGAGCAGGTACTTGAAGCGGTTCATCCCAGTGGATGGATGAACACGGGTACAGGCAGGGCATATCCTGTTTTGGGACAAAAGTGCCAAAACAAGCCTCGTCCGTGAAGCGTCCCGTTCCAGTTACATTGGAAATGCAGTCAAAGTACACCTTCCCAAAACAAAATACTCCTTCCAAACATGGCCTGCAAAGGAAGTGTCGTGTGCACATAGAGAGGCAAGTACTCAGTCGTGTTCTCCAAATATTCTACTACAAGTTGGTCACCCCTTAACATGCAGGGATGCCAGCGTAAAAATAAGTGAATATTATTATTTATTTATTTTTTAATGATTAAACTAAATTAGATCTACAAACAAAAGTCAGTGTCCAACGTGACGATCTTTGATTGCCCAAATCCAGGAACCTTGTTCGTGCCATCTTTTTTTGACAAGTTGATGACAATCAGAGAATAAAACAATATTGTTATCAATGAGCCAATATATGTATATACATATATATGGTGCTTTCTAGTTGGGTTCTTTAATATTTGCTGGGGAAAGAAAATAATCAGCTGAAGTACTTTCTAGATTTGATACTGGTTTGTCTTCTTCCTCACTCACTCCATGCTATATAAGAGTACTAAATAGACTACCTCTTACTCTCCCAATCTCTGTCTATATATTGCGGTCCTTCTTCGTCTTCTTCCTGACTTTCTACATACTCTATACATGAACACTAGATCTTAATCCATGAGGTCTCTCTCTCTTATCATACAAGTCCACTTACATGTATAGGAGAGAATATGAATTGCCGTCCAAGCTGAAGCCAAAAAAGTAGTAGACTGTCAATGTTAAGGCTACTAAAGATGAAAATACCGGATGTTGTTTGTATATGTTGTATGTTGTTTTGTTACTTCCATCACTGCACCGCATCACCGTGGGACCAGTTCCTCAAAAATCCTACATATAAAGCTGTACGTATGGACCACAACTAACCCCCAATGTAGTGAATTTTTCCCTCCTGCTTGTCTATATGTACTTTCATATGATTATTCTCTATGTCTATCAAGCTACGCTGTTGTACCTCTAATCCATTTGCTTGACCTTGAAAGCGAGAACCAAATTGGAAACTATCTTATACACATTCCTGATCATCTTTCGGATGGTCAACTCCTAGGGACTCATACATGAGAAATGTAAAATCCTTTTATTTTTTTCACAAATGACTCTAGTTGTAAAGAATGTACTCATAAGACGTTGTTTGTCGTAGCCTTGTGGCCTCTAGTTGTAAAGAATGTACTCATAAGACGTTGTTTGCCGTAGCCTTGTGGCCTCTAGTTGTAAAGAAAGAGATACATAGAATGTACTAAGACGTTGCTTGACATAACCTAAAAATAGAGTAGATACATAGAGAAGAATCACCAGTAGGCGGGCTGGGGAAGTAGCTACCAACCATCCCACGTGGTTTAAGACAGTGGGAAGTCGACATGGCCGTGAGGATGGACAGACTATGATTTTTAAACCATAGCGAAATCAAGCCCTAACATATACTGTAAAGACCAAAATATGCTACTAATTTCAAAGGAAAAAGATACATGGAGCTTACGAACGTCAACAGCAAAAGATCTCAGTACTCCCCAAGCTAACATCGATAGTTCTTCAAAGTATAATATGGTTTTGAGAGAAAGAAAGAAGAGTGCAGTACTGTTGTGTCTGCATGAATTCAAAGGTTGGGAGTGAACTGCGTAATAAATTTTAGGGGGCACATTTGCACTTAGGCACCCATGATCAGTTAGTGAACAATCAACGACCTAACGAAAATCAGGGCCCCACTTACATGAGTCAACTAGTTTTAAAGTTAGCGGTGTCAGTTATAAGGGGTGTAGTGTATGTATGTCAGAAGTCTGCCAGTTGAGAATCTGTAAGTTAAGGGGCGTCTCTTTCTCACGACTACAATATGGAAGGTTTAAAGTGCTGGCTAGGACATGGGGGGAAAGCTGCGGACATGAGTAGAAGCTATGAGAGGGTAGGAGTTGCGCAAAATGTCTAATTAGTTGAGTCAAGAGCTGCGTGAAATCTCTTGGAATGTCATATAGGCATTGAACTCAGAGGAGAAGAAGAAATGACAATTTCCTCGCCAAGAGTGTTCTTAACCCCTTCTCAACGAAGACCTAATGGGGCTACTATCGAGTTACTGCGCCCATTAGTTAGTTTAAAATGGCTCTTTAATTAACACTTGAAAGGTAACATTTATTTAGGTTTGACTGTGACTTGGAGTAATCATGTGGTGTTTGCAGAGTTGGCCTACTCATGGTGGGCCCGGAACCCAAAACCGCAGGCAGGCCATATTCGAGACCAAGATTACTCGACATACAGTATCAAAGCTTAAGTTGAAATGGCAGTTTGATTCCCAAGGCGAAATTTCTGTCACGCCCTCCATTGTAGATGGGACAGTATACTTTCCCAACTGGAGTGGTTACGTCTACGCATTAGATGCAGCGACTGGGAACCGTGTGTGGAAGACGAATCTAACCCTCATAACAAACAGCAACACAACGATCTCTGCAAGATCAGCAGTTGTAGCGGGTGATCTGGTGCTGGCGGGGGTATATGGCCCTGCCACCTTGGTTGCTCTGGATCGAGCCACTGGAAATCTCCGCTGGTCGGTGCTACTGGACACACATCCCTATGCTATCATCACCATGTCTGGAACCGCCACCAATGGGTAACTTATTGCTACTCAATTTCTACTCAACTCTGCCTAAACTTATATATATCCTGCGTTAAATAACCTTATCTTCAGGTTCTGAATAGATTAAATAAGTAAATTAATGGGAACCATTTTGAAGCATATCATTATCATACTGTTGTAACAATGGCTTCCTAGTGAGGAGATTTATTTACATCTTTTAGTACTAGTGTATGCAGGGACCATTTAACTTTACTAACTTCATTGTCATGTACAAAGTATTGGATCTGAAATTTAACTAGAGCTGGGGCCAACTTATGCTTGCTACTACTTCCAGTACGAAAACCCAATGTTCAGATTGAAAGACTTCAGCTCACTCTATCTCTATTTGCAGAGCGTATTATGTGGGTGTATCATCCTCGGAAGAGAATGCATCACCACAAACTTGTTGCACTTTCCAAGGCAGTTTTGTGAAGGTTGCTTTAGATACAGGCACTGTCGTGTGGCGGACATCTATGTTACCTAGCAATGGCGGCAAAAGAGGTTTATATGCCGGCGCATCCCTTTGGGGCAGCAGTCCTTCAATCGATTGCGAACGAAATGCGGTCTACATTGCCACAGGGAATACATACTCAGTGCCTCGCGCAATCAACACATGTCAAGAAGAGCAAAACAACAAAACAGTGCCTGATTATCCGGACCCTTGCATCCAGCCTGACGATCACTCCGAATCCATTCTTGCACTTGATCTCGACAACGGGACGATAATTTGGGCGAACCATCTGGGTAGCTTTGACACTTGGGTTGGCGCTTGCATATTTGATCCACCCAATTGCCCACCCATTGCCGGACCCGATGCTGACTTTGGTGAGGCACCCATGCTGCTCAGAATTTGGCAAGGTCACGCAAACAGCAGTGAAGGGGGTGAAGGGGATGACAGACACTACTGGCGCGACGTTGCGATTGTTGGCCAAAAGAATGGGATCATGCATGCTCTGGACCGTGACACTGGTGCTGCTCTATGGAATTCGGTATGTACAATACTGTGACCTGTCTCTTTTTTTACCTTTCTTTTAAATTTAGATATATTTTAAAAACAGGGGACGGTGGCCCTGGAAATTTTATTTGGAATTATTATAAAACCCCTAAATAATTTTTAACTTGTAGGAGTAATTAGCCTTTGTAACAATAATAATAATATAAAATTTAAGAAAGGGGACCTGACTCCTTGCCAATGAGAGGCAAGGAAAAGATAACCAAGTTATGGGTAAATATTTACCTGGATGCACCCTATTTAACCTTATCCTTACACTTGATTTGTCCCCCTATGGTACAAAGGGTAAATCATTTAGAGATACCTATTCTCCTGGGGTAAATACATATAAATGGAGGGTAAAAGCTGCATAACTCTGCTCCAAGGCCGTCGTCCCTAGTCCCTACCTACCAGTGAATTCATAGCTTGACAGAGAGGAAATATAAATAACCTCACCTCATCAGCCCTACTAAGCCTATTATTATTTTTCAGTTTTCATTTTCATTTTTTTTATTCCTTTGGGGAAGCCCTTGGAGCTTTTCTTTTTCTTTTTTAAGAAAAAAAGGCGATGAAGGCCCTGATTTGATTTCAAATTGTATGGGGCTGGTGTTTCCTTGGAACAAAACAAAAAAAACAAATTTTTTATTTTTTTATCATAACACTGATTTAAGGGCAGACTCCATTTGCTAGTTAGTGGTGCCTACATCACTAATGGCATACTACATTATGTTTGAAAACCCAACCAACAAATATTACAATACATTGACACAGGTGGCAGGACCCGGAGGCGTGGAGGGGGGTATAACATGGGGATCGGCGACGGATGGGACACGAGTGTACACAAGCATGGTAAATAGTAACCATGAAAACTTCACCCTCATCCCGACCACAACCGTGATCACTGGAAGCGGATGGGTAGCATTGAACGCAAGAAATGGCAGTGTCTTGTGGTCGGTCCCTGTTCCTCATGGTGCTGTTGGCTACGGACCAGTTTCAGTTGTGAATGGAGTTGTGTTTGTTACATCATCCGGTAGTGGGGGGAATGGTGCAGTCTATGGGCTAGATGGAGCGAGCGGAAAAATATTGTGGGCATATGAAAAGACCGATGGGAGTATATCGGGAGGGGTTTCGATAGTTGATGGTTGTGTGTATGTTGGTTCAGGAAGCGGTCGCTTCACTCATATTGGTTTTCCCTTTTTTACCAAGGGCACAACACTATACGCTTTTTGTGTGCCTGAATTAATATAAACGATGAATTTTTTTTGAAAATTTTATCAATGGTAATTTGTTATTTTCATAATTCGGCATATGGTGCAGCTTGTGTTTGACGCAAACATCATCTACTACACTAACTCAGAAACAGAAAGAAGAAATAAAAGGAGGATGAAAGAATTAGTTGTAGCCATGGAGCTCGAGGAATGCGCGGGCATTTATCTGTAATTCTGCATCAAAGAGAGATGATAAGGAATAAATCCAAGTCCCTATCCAGATTTACAAATCTGCCCTAATGTTCCAACAAAGGAAATTAATGAA
This sequence comes from Takakia lepidozioides, assembly GCA_030704615.1. Classification (NCBI taxonomy): domain Eukaryota; kingdom Viridiplantae; phylum Streptophyta; class Takakiopsida; order Takakiales; family Takakiaceae; genus Takakia; species Takakia lepidozioides. Next base: position 55,422,009 of record CM060732.1, read on the forward strand.
AATTTATTGCACTCCATTTGAATGCTTCCTCCCAATAGAGTCCATGCTCAATCAACACCTTAACATTGCATAAACTGTGCTTTGGAGTAAGTAACTGGATTTTAAGAAAATCTAGACTTTCCAAAGTCCAGGAATAACATTTATTTATTTATTTAAATTGAATAAAAATTATGATTGGCTAGGTTTGCGGGCCCCTTCGCCCGCCGCCGCATGAATCTCGCGCATGACGGGTGCGTGGCAGGCGTCGTTTCACGGAAGCCCTCCCCTAAAAAATACGATTGGCCACGTTTGCGGGCCCTACGCGCGCCGCCGCTTGAATCTCGCGCGTGGCATGCACCGTTTCACCTAAGTCCTCCCCTAATAATTATGATTGGACAGGTTTGAGGGCAATGCGGCCGCCGCCGGTGCACGCCTGCCATTGTATACCCATGGCGAGGTATCGTATGGGTCTGCCTCCCCGGGTATAAAAGGGGAGGCTCCATGGTTCATTCTCCCTCTCAGAGGGAAGCTAGCGTGTGAGTGCGCTCACGCTTAGTGCGCGCGCTTAGTGCACTAAGCGTGAGCAGACTTCGTTAAGCGTGAGCAGATCTCTTAAGCGTGAGACACATAAGGGAAGCAGAGCCTATAACCGTGGGAAAAGCAGGACCTATTGTCGTTGGGGCAATGTTGACTGGAACGGAGGGTAACATACGATGCCTGGGACCTAAGACGTCAAGTTCCATGTAGGAAAATTTGAGAGGAATGTGTGGTGAAATTCTTAAGGATTAATGGCTATGTGGAATGGATGAATGTAGGATGAATGTAGGATGACAAAAGATGAATGAATGAACCATGGATGACAACAACACGAGGTTAATTTTGGAGAACTTGAAATCAACCTTGTGTCAACACGAGGTTGATTTCCGAGTGGACGTGCATGATTACGGTTTTTTTTTTGTTTTTTTGAAAAAGGATGCTTTCATTTCTCAAATCAAAGTTGGGTCAACGCAAGGTTGATTTGCATCATGCGACTTTTTTTTTTTGCATTTGTTTTGTTTTTATTTGGTTCATGCAAATCAACCTTGCGTCAACGCAAGTTTGATTTGAGAAATGAAAGCATATTTTTTCAAATAAATAAATAAAATCGCAGGATGCAAATCAACCTTGCGTTTATGCAAGGTTGATTTGAGGAATGAAAGCATCTTTTTTCCAAAAAATAAATAAAATAAATAAAAAATAAAAAATTGAAGTCGGAGGATGCAAATCAACCTTGATTTGAGAAATGAAAGCTCTTTTTTGCACTGTTTTTTGCATTTTGTATGGGCAAGGTTGATTTGAAAAAATGGAAGCATTTTTTTTTTTTAAAAGAATAAAAAGTTGAAGTCGTAGGATGCAAATCAACCTTGCGTTGACACAACCTTGATTTGAGAAATGAAAGCATCCTTTTTGTACTGTTTTTTGTATTTTGTATGGGCAAATCAACTTTGCGTTGACGCAAGGTTGATTTGAGAAATGAAAGCATCTTTTTTTCCAAAATAAAAAATAAAAAAATAAATAATGGAAGTCGCAGGATGCAAATCAACCTTGTGTTGACGCAACCTTGATTTGAGAAATGAAAGCATACTTTTTCCCCCAAAAAAAGTTAAAGTCGCAGGATGGAAATCAACCTTGCGTTGACGCAATCTTGATTTGAGAGATGAAATCATCTTTTTTGCACTGTTTTTGCATTTTGTATGGGACACAATCAAGGTTGCGTTAACGCAACCTTGATTATGCTATGGATTTCAATCGCATCTTTCGGGAAATAAATCTTCGTCTTGTTTAGTGTTTCGTGTCTTCTAGTCTTTTGGGAAGTTCAGGGATCAACCTTGCATCAACGCGACATTGATTACAAAGGGGTTTAATGGGAATTAACAAACACCTGCTGCATCTGTGTTTTTTGAATGTATGGTTCAAGTATATCTATCATATCCTCATTCCGGGGAAGTACTTGAGCGATGACCCTCGATAATACATCCAGTCTTTAACATCCACTCATCCGTTGTTCATGCATTGCGATATGTCTATCCATCAGCCATCTCGCATTCAACCATTCATGAATTATTCATCTATCATTCATCCAACATTCATCCAACATTCATCCAAATACGAATGATATGTACAGTCATTTCCGCGGAAGTAGGTCTCCCAGGGCTTCCTCATCCGCGATTGTGGGCCCATGCACCCTATTACGTGAGCATCTTTCCGCTCACGGATTGGCATCTTCCCGTTCACGCATCTTTTCGCTCACGTGAGCCGCTCACGGACTAGCAATCCCCTCCCTCTCACACTTTCATGACGGTGAAGCCCTACTAAAACTTAGAGCCACGAGTTTTGAGATCTTGAGAAGGAGTGAAGGGAGTGAAGGGAGCGAAGGGAGGGTCAGTGATTTGCATCAGATCTGCGCTCAACATTTGTTGTCTGTTGCGTCTAGCAGTGTTCAGGATTTTGTTTGTTAGTTTCAGCTGTGCGGTCGTCGTTCAGGAGGGCATGAGAGCTGGTGGCGAGCCCGTGCTGGTGTCGTAATATAATTTGATTGGTGCATTGCTGCTGCGATTATTCTTCAACCACCATGGCAAGCTCACGGTATATACTTTCGTATCTTCCCACAACTGATTGCATTAGGATTGCATTAGGTAACCCATGCATTTTCTCAGGGGAGGTCTCTCGTGCTACTCAGGGGACCTCTCCCGTGATAAAACCCATTATCGCGGTAGGTGAATGTCACAGGAGACCTCCCGTGATATTTAAGACGTAGTATCCAAGAGTGTAATAGAGTGTATAATGTCGACTGGGAATGAGGTCATCCCCAAAGAGTAAGTAACTTCCATTTCGTTGACCTATTATTTTCAGTTTGAAAATGAGTCTGGAAACAGGTACTGCACACGCTGAGGGTCGGTCAGGATGTCAAAAAGAAAACACTTTTGTGTTGTGATGTGTTGGGAATTGAAACGGAGGACTCCGTGAGGGATAACAGGTTTACCCTTGCTGTGTTCATCCGCGAGAACGCCAGGAAAGGGGAGAAGGTATTTGGGTTCTCTGTGGATGCCATGAGTCTGAGTAGTGATCTGATGGGATTCGCGATTCGGATGGGTTCAGGGTCCCTATTGTCAAAGACTACCTGGAGATGGAAATCCTCAAGAGCTGGGAATACCTTGACAGAATTCTCTACAATAGGAGAGACAATAATTGGAGGTACAACAACTCCAATTGGAGCAAAAGATTACATTGATGTCGTCGTGCAGATACATCATAGATGATATCCATCCACGTGGCGGCCATGCAGAAGTTGTACTATCGGGTATGGGAGGCCCCCCGTCATAGTCATTATGGCAAGTAATTAATGAAACGATTCCCCTTGCTGTACAAGCCTCATGTATAGGTGCAGTTGGCCTCATGCCCCAGCATGCAAATGCGGGTCTATATAAGGGCAAGATCTTCCCTCTCATTTCATTCAATCTTGGCGAAGCCCTGCCGAATTGTGGAGTGCAGATGCTGGATTGACTCAAGAGTGGTGGAAGGGTGGTGGAAGGACGGAAGTGGTGTTTCATCTCTGCATGTTTGTTAGTCATTCTCTATCAGTATTTTCCATAAGAGTTACACACTGAACTCACGCAGTTTCTGTTTTTTTAGCCTGGCACAGCGAAGAGGTACTATTCCATTAGACGTTCTCTTTGCTCTTTTTTGAATCTCATTTATCTGTCTTCGTCATCTCCAGTTATACCATTGATTGTGACGGGAGATCTCCCGTCATCTTGAGCAGATCATTTCCAATTTGTGATCTGGAACGCTACTTTCTGTTTATCTTTTTCTGCCCATAGGAGATCACAGAACGGGAAACCTCCCATGATCCCTTAGTGTTATTTGCATTTGTGGTGTGCATAGATTTTGTCTTGCACAATCCAGAATTGTTTTGTGGATTCTCACTTATGGGTGAGGCGACTATAAAGGGAGATCTCCCGTCATCCTGCGGAGTGTTGCCGCATTTGATATATTCATCTTTTCTACTTTTTTTTGCTTCCTATTTTTTACTCGAGGGCATAGCAGGGGAGATCTCCTGTGGTTGAAGATGGTTACCACCTGTGGACAGTTGTATGTCGGAGAAGCCGTGAATTTAATCCAACTTGTCGGCTCTCCAGTTCCCAGAATTGTCGCTGAGGGTACATGTCTGAATACGTCTGGAGAGGGATTTTGTCATGGCAGACGTCTTTCTAGTAGTTTAGTGAGCGTCATATTAAAAACCGTGATACATGGAATGGAGTCAATTAGCTTGCCGTATTCACATCCAGATGTGGAGACTTTTGGAGAAACCTTGGGAACACCGATTGTCTGGAAATTTAGTGAAATTGAAAAACTTGTGCGAATGGAAGGTAAGGTGTGCTTGTCTGATGCTGGAGCGAACACGAATGTTTTGGAGGATACAAGACAGAAGGACAATACAGATGGTGTTGAAGGTGTTAGAGGACTGTAGGGGACTTAGACACTTATACGAGATCTGTAGGGTACCCTTAATTTTTGCACAGACTGAGACCAACAGGAGCCTTAGGGGTGACAGCAGCGCACTATAGAGGGGGGTTACACAGCCAACACATACGTCACAGTCGTCACAACCGACACAGCCCGTCACAGTCGTCACAGCCGACACAGCCAACACAGCCCGTCACAGCAGTCACAGCCCGACACAGCCAACACAGCCCGTCACAGTCGTCACAGCCGACACAGCCAACACAGCCCGTCACAGCAGTCACAGCCCGACACAGCCAAACACAGTCGCACAGCCAGTCACAGCCCGTCACAGTTTCGCACAGCCAGTCATAGCCCGTCACAGTTTCACACAGCCAGTCACAGCTTGACACAGCGGTCACATCATAGGGAACGAAGAGTAGGACAGGGAACGACTGTGGGGAACAACACCTGCGAAGGGAACATGTTAGTTCACAGACGACGGTTAGCGAGGGAAACGGTTAGAACCGCGGAGAGGAAGATAAAGGGAGAAACGGGGAGATGAGGATTATTATTCGGAGGAGGACTTCTTAGTCAGGCTGGAGCGGAGATCGGAAGCAAAAGATGGAGAGCACGGTGAAGAAGGAAAGAGGATTAGTAGATGCTTGTTATATGCAAAGCTGTAGTGATATTGTTGAGCAGATTAGAGACATAATGGCTTCGGCCTGATACCTGATAAATCATAATCTGATACTTACACGATACAATCACACTGTGTAGAGAGATCTGAGTGAAGCTGTGGATTGAATGGATGAGTGAAGGAAACCGATAGATTGATGAAGCAAACTGATACTTAATTATCAATGGTAAGGTAGCTAAGATGAATGCGAAAAGGGAAAACAAATAGGAACACCCCCATGATACACTAGCTGTAGGTCATGACTGATTGTTCTGCGCGGGCTGAGTACTTAGAGATTTCCAACTCTTCTATCTTGGAGTTTCCGCCTCGGATAGCGAAGGGATGGGTGAGTAAAAGCCGCGCGACATTTGGCGACCATACTGGGGACCTGGGACATGAACAACCAGATGTGACAGGCATCTGGTGGGATCATGGTGGTTGGACCATTAAAGAATTTGAAGTGAATCAAATTCCCTGTGGAACGAAGGAAGAAAGATTGTCCAAACAATTCTTTCAAAGGTTCTTGGAATTGCCAGACGGTTGTAAAGAAAATATTCTTAAACGAGTGCATGATGCTGATCCAGAATGGGGTCTGGAGAAAGGAGTGATAAAGATTTATCAGGTAGCCTGTAGAGGAAGAGCACGTTGGTTACCAACATTGGTTTATGTGATAGCATTGCTATCCATTAAACGAGTAGAGTTTGAAGGCTGGGAAGAAAGAAAGGTGAATGTTTATACTCATATGCATGAAGAGCTTGTACTGGTAAAGAATTGGATTCCAAAGGATATTTTGTGGATCAAACTCACACCAAGAACAGCTTTTCAGACTTGTTTGCCATATGGTTATATGGTAACAGAGACTTCTAGTATAGCTAAGGGTGCATTGAAGCTTGAAAGAAACCCAGGCATATACGAGAGATATTACAGAAGAGAGTTTTGGTTATTGCCACATTAAAAGAAATGAAAGACATGGGACATGAGTGATGAAAGAGAAGCTAGACGACAGAGATATTCAGCAAAAAGAGAAAGCTATCTGAAAGCTAATTATCCATATCTTTGGAGAGAGGAATAGACATAGGGGAAGCATCTGGACCTCTCACACCATCAAGATCAAAGAGTGCATCACCTATACCGGAAGAACTAGAGTTGGATGCCACTCCTTCTGTTTCTTTGCAAGAAAGATTAAGGGAATTGGTACAGGAAGAAGATCAATCACGAGGTGAAAGATCTGAGGTACATCCTGGATAAAAGACTTGACAGAAATCTTTGATAAGAGTTGGCATGGAACACCAAAAGCAGGAACTCCAGTTTCTGAAGCAGAAGATGAAGAAAGAGAAGAGGATGTGGCAGAGCCAACGGAGAGTTCAGACTCTCCAACACCATTACAGTTGAGTTACATGAGTGAAGAAGAAACCCAAGGGCAGAACTTGGAGGATGAAAACAGAGAGAAGAAATTAGAAGAGGAAAAATATGAAGAAGTAGACCCAACAGCTGAGGTTGAGACTACAACCAGGACATCCCAACCTGTTGGACCTGGATCAAGTGGAGCACTTGGATCATAGGCCAACGAAGGTGTCGGCTCAGGGGGATCAGGCGGGCTGCCTGGATCTGGCTCTGGGGGGACAGGGAGTGTGGGAAGTAGTGCAACTGAAGCTGGGAATACTGTGAATATCGTGGGGCCAGAAGCAAGGAGTGCTCAAGGGCCACCACTTGGTGGAAGATCCACCACAAAAAACAACAGGTCCAGAAGGACCAGCACCAGCAAGGGTGCCAGCACCTGTCAGTGGGCAGAAGGTAAGGCCAAGGATGGCGTTACAACCAACACGGGCAAAACCACCCTTTCCAATATATTCAGGAAAAGGGGATCCCGATGTACACATTAGCCAATTTGAGCACATGTGTATAGTGAACAATGAGAATGGCGATGATGCCAAGATGAGACTGTTTCCTTGTTCACTTATCAAGAAAGCAAGTGAATGGTACGCAAGATTCCCTGATAATCATTTCCTAACCTGGAATGGCTTGAATACAGCATTTCGAAATATGTTCAGGACAAGTAAAACTGAGGATGAAGTGTATGGAAGTTTACAACAGCTGAAGCAGAAGAAGCATGAAACTGTTGAAGAGTATATGGAGAAGATGGAATTGATGATGAAAAAGCTGGCTGCAGTACCAGCACCCGGTTTACAGAAGACTTGGTTTGTGAGTGGACTAAGACCAGAGTTGCAAAAGAAAGTGGATATGTTACCCCACAACACAGTGGAGGAGGCATTTGAAACTGCGAACAGAATTGAGCAATTGGGAATGCTCAGGAGAGAAAAAAAAGAAGATGAGGACTCTGAGGATGAGTCAGAGAAGAAGAAGAGCAAGAACTAAAAAGAAAGAGTAAGAGAAAGGAGAAGTTGAAGAGGGATAACTATGAAAAAAAATTGGAAGAAATCTTGAAGAAGTATGCCACAGAGGCTGCATTGGAGGAAGGGTGTATGGTGTGCAAAGTGCCAGAATGAAGGCCATACCACCACAGAATGTCACATGAAGGGAGAAACACTGTACTATCTGTAAAATGGATAACCATTCTACTGAGAATTGTTACTACAACAGAAGGACAGCTGCAAGAGAACCTAGGCAAGTAAGGGTGCATCAGGTGCAGCCCCAGCAAGAAGAACAATGATCAGGACCACTATGGAAGGTCTGGTGGTTATAACAATGGCATGGAAGGGAGAGGTAATTCAAGAGGGAATTACCAAGGAAATTCCAGAGGCAACTATCAGGGTAATCCAAGGGGGAATTACCAGCCCGGGAATCAGGATTATAGAAATAATCCAAGAACAGACCAAGGGCGAGGACCCAATGGTGAAGAGCTATGTTACTATTGTAATCAGCCAGGACATCGCAAGGCAGCCTGTTCATTCTGGATAAGACACCAGAATGAGATGAGAGCTCCTGTGAATGAGGGCCCAGTGGTGGCAGCTCACATGGTTAGGCCATGTGTTGTACCAGAAGTAAGTACAATGATAGTAACAAGAAGTAAAGCCAAACTAATACCTCCAGTAGAAGAGGAAGAAGATGAGACTGGAAGTGGCAATGATATGCCTGAAGATGAAGAGACTTGGAAAGATGAGAAGGAACTGCACAAGGAAGTGGCAGATACTATAAGGGAAATGCAAAAGAGTACTGATATTCCTGTGGCAGATTCCTCTGATTCGGATGGAGAAAAAGAAGGGAGTGAGGAAGAAAGGAAAAAGAAGATGCAGACATGCAAAGTAATGAAGAGACTTTGGCTGCAGTAATATGTCAGACCAAAGCAGAAATTACCATTGGACAGCTATTAGCTGTGGCACCTTATTGTAGGCACAGGCTGTATCAAGCAATCAATCGAATTGCCCAAGAGACAGGAAACACAGACCTGAACAGCAAGGTGACCAGTTATAATGTGAAGCCGGAAGGGCGAGAACCAGTCATGGACTTTGATGATTCTATGCCAGTAATCCAATTGAGAATTGGAAGCACAGAACTAACTGATGTACTGATAGATGGTGGTTCTGGAGTAAATATCATGACAGACCAATTAAGGAAGAAGCTTGGTCTAAGTAACATGAAACCAGCCCCATTTACAGTAACAATGGCAGATCAAAGAAGTGTACAGCCATTGGGATTAATAAGAGGAGTTAAGATACAGATACAGAAAATGATCTTTATGATCACAGTAACTGTATTAAAAATGGATGAAGTCATGGAGGCTTACTCCTTATTATTGGGACGTCCGTGGCTGAAACAGGCCAGGGTATTCCATGACTGGAATTCTCAGTTACTAACCGTGCATAATGGGATACACGAGATACAAATTACCACAAAGAAATCTAGTAGATTACCTGCTACAAGAAGACCTCGAGGAGTCAGAGAGTATGACTGGAGAGGAGGACTGGATGAGGAGCAGGAAGCTACCCTATTTGCTGCACACCCAGAGTGGGAGCAGGTTGCAGAGATGCGGCTGGAAAGCCTAAGTTGTTTGAGAGGTATCTGCTGTGGTGTAGTGACAGCAACACCAACTGAAGAGGAAACCAGCATTTACCCATCACATTTCTATGAAGAAAGAGAAGGAGAAATAGAAATCCTAGAAGAACCAGCCACTGTGAGCTTACAGGATGAAGTGGTGACTGGTTGGACAATCACAGCTGATGAGCAGGTGAGAGAAGTAAATGTGGGAACTCAGGAGAGAACCGAGGATGGTGAAAGTAGGAGCTGATTTGGAGCCGGAATTCTTCGAAGAAGCTAAAAGCTTGTTCATCAAATACAGAGATGTATTTGCTTGGAGCTATGAGGATCTAAAAGGGATACCACCTGAAGTCTGTCAGCATAAGATTGAACTGGAACCAGGGTCAGTACCAATCAAGCAGGCGAGGTATAGAATGAATCCCAACTACGCACAGAAGGTTGGAGAAGAGATAAAGAAGTTGGCTGAGGCTAAGTTTATATACCCAATAGAGTATACAACTTGGTTGTCACCCATTGTTATAGTTCCCAAGAAGAATGGCAAACTAAGAGTATGTGTGAACTATAAGAAGCTGAATGCTTGTACGAAGAAAGATCCTTTCCCTTTGCCATTCACAGAAGCAGTATTAGACACTGTGGCAGGCCATGAGATGTACTCATTCATGGATGGCTTCAGTGGTTATAATCAAGTGCAAGTGGCAGAAGAAGACCAAGGGAAAACAGCTTTCATCACAGACTGGGGGGCTTATGCATACAAAGTCATGCCCTTTGGACTTTGTAATGCACCAGCGACCTTTCAGAGAGTGATAAGTGAATCTTTTCATGAGTATCTGGATGATTTCATGCAGGTATTCTTGGATGATTTCAGTGTGTACAGCTCTAAGAGTGAGCACTTGCATAAATTGGAGTTATGTTTGGCCAGATGCAGGATGAGAGGTCTGGGCCTGAATCCAGAGAAGTGTACTTTCTGTGTGAACTCAGGGGTGCTTCTGGGACACATTGTGTGTAAGAAGGGACTCCTTGTGGATCCCAGAAGACAGAGTCCATTAAAGCCTCTCCACCACCAGTGAATGTTAAAAGTCTAAGGAGATTCCTTGGGCAAACCAGTTATTACAGAAGATTTGTCAAAAGGTATGCACAAATAGCAGCACCATTGAGCAAGCTTCTGAAGAAAGATGCAGTGTTTGCCTGGACAGCTGAATGTCAACAGGCGTTTGAGGAACTTACACTGTCAGTAACAACTACACCTGTGCTGATTAACCCTCACTGGCATGTAGTATTTCATGTTCACTGCGATGCATCAGGAGAAGCGTTGGGAGCGGTGTTAGCCCAGAATGTTACAGGGAATATAGATTCACCTGTGTACTATGCTAGCCGGTTGATGAACAGTGCTGAGAGGAACTATAGCACAACGGAAAGAGAAGCATTGGCAATGATTTATGCAGTCAAGAAATTCAGGCATTACCTATTGGGAAGAAAGTTTATGTTTTATGTGGATCACCAGGCTCTGATATATCTGGTGAACAAACCTTTGATAAGTGGAAGGATAGCGAGGTGGTTAATAATCTTGCATGAGTTTGAGTTCGAGGTTATTTACAAGCCTGGCCGTTTGCATCTTGTGGCAGATCATTTGTCACGACTAACAACAGGAGAGGCCGCCACAGGAGTGGACGATCAGTTACCTGATGCGAGTTTATTTGTAATGGAGGTGCAAGGAAGTGCAGATGAATGGTTAGATTGGCAGTGGCCAATCAGATACTACCTTGCTCATGGTCAGTGCCCACCTAGTTATGGTAAGGAGCAGAGGAAGAGAATCGCTATCAAAGCTTTACCTTATACTATGGTAGGAAGCAGAATGTATAAGTTAGGACCTGATGGAGTACTAAAACGATGCTTGTACCACCATGAAGTAAATAAAGTTTTGGCGGAAGTTCATAAAGGAGTGGCTGGAGGTCATTTTGGAGAAGAGACTACCAGTAGAAAGATACTACTCGCAGGATACTGGTGGCCTACTTTGTTCAAAGATGTACACGAGTATTGTCAGAAGTGTGATGAATGTCAGAGGCTAGGACCTTTGCAGAGATCTGGAAGGATGGCCTTGCATCCTACAATGCCTACGGAACCATTTCAGAAATGGGGACTAGACTTTGTTGGACCAATTAATCCACCATCCAAGAATACACGAAACAGGTACATAATTACAGCCACTGATTATACTACAAAGTGGGTGGAAGCTAAAGCTTTGAGGGACAACACAGCCAAGTCCACAGCAAGGTTCCTGTACGAGAACATACTTACACGATTTGGCTGTCCCTTAGAATTTATCAGTGATCAAGGAAGTCACTTCATGAATGAGACCATTGAGTTGTTGACTAAAGAGTTTATGATTGTGCATAGAAAGAGTACAACATATTACCCACAGGGTAATGGGCAGGCAGAGGCTACCAACAAAATACTATGTACTATCTTGGCTAAGATAGTCAATGCAAACAGAACGGATTGGGATACAAAGCTGCTGACAGCTTTGGTCATACAGGACTTCATATAAAGTCACCACTAAGTATACACCATTCCAATTAGTTTATGGTATGGAAGCCTTACTTCCAGTGGAATTCCTGTTACCTACCATGAGAACGGAGTGGGGAAAAAGAATGGAATTGCAAGACTCCATCAAGGTCAGGAAACATGAATTATACCATGTGGAAGAAGTACGTGCTGATGCAGCTGATAATATGACCAGAATTCAGATGAAGCGAAAGGAACAGTTTGATGAAGGCAAGTTAAAGACTTTTAAGACGGGGGATTTGGTTCTATGGTTGCAGAAGAAAGGAAAGATTCAAGCTTCTAAGCTTAAATCACCATGGAAAGGACCTTATGTCATACAAAAGATGTATGATAACAACACCGCCATGTTACAAACCATTAACAAAGAAATGCTGGGAAGAGTCAATGCAAATAAGTTGAAGGGGTACAGTGGTATCCATGACAAACCCCTGCAGCATGATTTGCATGTAGAACCGCAAGAGCAGTCACGGGCTGCACCAGTGTTACGAACGGAGTATGGAACACTTGTCGCTAGGCCCAGCATATATGACCAGGGTGGGCAAAACAAACGTGACACAGCCTATCACAGCCCATCAAGGCGCAACACAGCCTATCACAGCCCATCACGACGTGACACAGCCTATCACAGCCCATCACAGCGTGACACAGCCTATCACAGCCCAGCAAGGCGCAACACAGCCTATCACAGCCCATCACGGCGTGACACAGCCTATCACAGCCCAGCACGGCGCAACACAGCCTATCACAACCTACCGCAGCGTGTCACAGCCTATCACAGCTTACCACAGTGCAACACAACCTATCACAACCTACCGCAGCGTGTCACAGCCTATCACAGCGTAACACAGTATGACACAGCCTGTCACAGCTCAACACAGCCTACTAAAGTTACACGATCCATAGAATCAGTGACAAGTGGACACATAATTCAGGAAAATGGCTGAAGGAAGAAGAAACGGAAATTACTTTAAAAATAGACACGTGGAGGTCAGGGCGCGACACACAGCCGAGAATGAAGTGCAAGGACAGGTGTCAAAAAGAAAGAGGACAAGAACGGCCGTCAAAAGGGATGAAAGGCGGGCCCATTAATGAGTACGGAAAAAGGGAAACGGAACGAACGGCAAGTACAGAAAAGCCGAATTCTTGTCACATGTGTGATCCTAGTGGACTATCCAAGAGGGAAAGTCCACTAAAGAAGATAAAATCTAAAATCCAGTCACAGCGGATACAGCCAATAGAAAACCAGAGAAAGGATCAAGAAAATGGAGGGAAATTGAGCGCAAGAGGCGGCGTCGTTCTGAGTAACGGGCGTCTCGACAGGACAGGCCATAAATGCTATAACTTGGAAACTATGGAGGAACTAACAGACTATACGCTCGCAATATTACTTACGCAGTGGCATAGACACGAAAGGACAGAGCAGAGCTTTTCTCTTGAGCAATGCTTGCAAGCCCCGCAGGCTTACAAGAAATTACCCATAGCTTTCTGCGGCAACCATACGTTTATGCTTTGTGCACTACAGGCATTCCTGCAGTTGTTACAGCCAAAGCAGTTCTGTGAGTCTAAAATGAAGAGAGTGAGAGGAATGGAGGAAATCAGGGTGAAGAGCACCACAATTCTGCAGAAACAAACGATGGCTACCCCACAGGCGATAAAGATACTGGAGGAGCTGAGATTGCAAGGATTGCAAAGCCTAGATTGGACACTACACCATAGACAGTACATGTTACAATTTTTGCAGAACTTTGAGCCAAGGACAGGAACAACAACGGTGAAGGGAGTTGAATTAATGATTACTCCCCTATACCTCCAGCAATTGTTTCGATTGCCAGCAGGTCAGGTGCATGTGGAGGAACACAGGGCAAGACTGCAAATAGGGGACTTATTCCAAGAAGGGAGTTTCTTTAAAACTCAGGGTTATGCTTGTACCAAAGCTGTGTACCCAGGGTTAAAAGAGATAGGCCAGGTATTGAACGTTCTGATTGCCCTGAAACAGAACCAACAATATTTGAGCAGATCCTTCACAGAGGAAATACTCAAAGGCCTGAAGGGACAAGAGGTACAATGGGCGGACATAATGTACAACGCACTAGTAGAGGAGATGAAAAGATTACAAGGTACTACCGCAAAGTCTCCTATCATAGTGTCTGGCCCAATCATTGCTCAAATAATCCTTAATTCTGGCATACTTAATGCACAAGAAAGGAAGGAAATGGGAGTGTTTGAGCCAGAAACAACTGCAATGGAAGAGCAAGGCTCTTCACACAGTGAGGGTGGACTAGCAGCACAACCCGAGACTAAGAGGCAGAGAAGGGGAAAGACTGTAGTGGCGGATCCACTGGCTTCACGGATTCCGCATGATAATGTTTCCCAAGCTCATGGCCAGGAAGGGGCACAGCAGCACAGAGAAATGCTATTACTGGAAGCAGGACCTTCAGAGAGGGAGGAGGAAGTTACTTCTGCATCACAACCATCACAGCCACTTGAACGACTTGTCACAAGGTCACAAGTTATCCATGCAGCTCAACCCGAAATAATTGATTTGGAAAGTGAAGGGATAGATATTCCAACTACAGAACAGATAGTGGCAGAAATAGAGAAAGGGGACCTTCTCTATGAATATTCTGGTCTGGTCAAGGAGACAGAAATCCCAGAGGTGCAACAGTTGCCCAAGGGAAATCCTGAGGTGCATATAATACACACACCTGTGTCGGAGGTACCACAGGCGGAAGGTCATGACACTGTAGCACCGGTGATAGATGAAGTAGTTCAGGAAGAAAATCCGGTGGGACAATGGCCTGAATGGTTAGTGAGACATCATACTGTTGAAGATCAGGAGGAACAGCAGCAACCTCACCATGATGACCCTCAACAGGCAATGCTGATGAGTTCCATAGGCAGGACACTTAATTTGTTGGGGACTTATGTCAAATCCCATGTTCCAATTACCCAATTGACAGCCTTGAAAGAGGAACTCAGGAAGGAGTTTGAGGCTCGACTTGCCACTGAGTGTGCAAACAAGGTCGATGAAGAGGTCACTCTCAAGATGAAGCAGGACTTGGCCAATACAGAAATGGCTTTGCAATTGGCCAAGCAACAATTGATTGAGGCAGGCCTCGCGCAAGACCAGTTGCACGAAGCACATAAGCAACAGCTATACCAAATGCAGGTGCAGCATGAAAGCAAGTTGCAAGAACTGAATGCACTACATACGGAGTTGCAGACAGTGCATAACAGGATGGCGATACAATGTGCTACATTTACAACTATGCTTGACCAATCAACAAAAGAAATAAACAGTCAAGCGGAAAAATGTACGAAGGCAGAAGAAGAGAATGTTGAGCAAATGAAGCTCATTGTCGATATGAAGAATACAATCTGTCGCAATGAAGATACTTTCAAGCAATACAGGCAGATGGAAGCTGATCAAGAGAAACACATCGTGGAGTTGCAACAAACCATCATGGCCAATAGAAATGAAATCGCGGTCAAGTAACAAGGCTTGGAAGGAAGCCAATAATCTACTTGCTGCTTATGCGCAATTGGTTGAGCCACAGGCGAAGCGCATGGAGGCTTTACAACAGCAGTTGGAATTGTACAAGCTAAGAGAGGAGCAAACTCTCAGGGGAACCACAAGCAGCTTGGTGGATAACAGCCTTATGCAGGTCTGGTTAGCACAAGGGCCAGTAGAGGGCAAAGCCCCACGGAAGCTCACCCAAAGCGAGATGAATGAGCTCAGGCTGCAGGTGCAGAACATTGCCACAACTACTATAGACAATGTCTATAGTAGGATAGCAGAGTTACAAGAGGATGTAGACGGACTCCAGACTCAAGTGGAAGACCTCACTTCAAACATCGACCAAAGAGTCTATATCCCTCAGGAACAGCTAATGGCTTCTTATTTACAAGCCAGAACTTTGGCTTTTCAGTCTTCACAGGAGGTGCAGGAGATGCCAATGATACAGGAGCCAGTACCACCACCACCACAACAGGTCAGTGTACCAGTAGCTGAACCTGTGGTTACTACAACCACACCACAGCCACCACAGCCGGAGGTATGGGGCAATGCCGCTTTTAACCCACCTAAAACTCCAGCTGCAAGGGAGTACAGCAGGGCTATGCTTATGCCCTTCAACCAAATTCCCATCATGTTGGATTTGGCTTGGAAAGAATTTAGTCCTCCGCAGTCATTCGCACATTACTACCAAATCATGCGTATTTGGCTGCCAGTGGCAACTAGGACTAAAGTTCTTCCAAACAATCGACATATTGAAGATCATCACTTTGCACAATACTGGCACGAGGCAGGTACCATGTTGAGGGAATTGGTTGCTTTCCAGTTGTACATGGACTCATTTATACCAAGACCAAGGAGATAGCAAGTATTGTCATGGGGTGCGGGCTATACTACGCTGCTTGTTTTCTGGTACGTTACCACATTGAGCAACAAAAGATGCAAACACGCTTTCAAAGTTATTCCAGTGGAGATCATTGGGTATTACCTTCAGTGCCACCTCATATGTACCTATATGACCCAAAAGTTATGATGCAAAAGGATTCTCAAATTCGTTCATGGTTTCAAGCAGCCTGCAACCATTTGTCAACACAGAAATTCGGACTTGATGACATTTTCTATAAGGGACATGTGGCATGGAAGTACTTGCACGCTGCACCAGTAATTGGTACCCCACTCACCTGGACAGACAAGGAGCTCAGTGTCTACACCAATTTTGCTGTTCAGCGGTTACACCAAGTTGTAAAATGCAAACTTCCAGACATGGTAGGACAGCATTGTATGCCCCAGATGATTCCACAAAAGGTTCGAAAATTAAAACATCTGAGAGGTGATGAGGATTCTGATACAACTGTTTCTTCACAGAATTCTTTTGACATGGGAGAAGACTATGCAATTCAGATGGCAGAAAAGAAGCGACGGGGGTCTCCTATGCCGGAAAGGTTACCTCGATATCAGCCTCCAGAGGGCCTCACTTATCCAGGTAGTGATCAACCATCTCCGTCAACCAGAGACAGACCTCGGGCTCGTACACACAGTCCGCCACGAAACTCTCAACGTCAACAAGGTGCTCACTCACAAAGGTTTGCTACTCGGAAACAGTAAACCGTGAGGACACGACTTTTTGAGGGGGGAAGGGGTAATGTTAGAGGACTGTAGGGGACTTAGACACTTATACGGGATCTGTAGGGTACCCTTAATTTTTGCACAGACTGAGACCAACAGGAGCCTTAGGGGTGACAGCAGCGCACTATAGAGGGGGGTTACACAGCCAACACATACGTCACAGTCGTCACAACCGACACAGCCAACACAGCCCGTCACAGTCGTCACAGCCGACACAGCCAACACAGCCCGTCACAGCAGTCACAGCCCGACACAGCCAACACAGCCCGTCACAGTCGTCACAGCCGACACAGCCAACACAGCCCGTCACAGCAGTCACAGCCCGACACAGCCAAACACAGTCGCACAGCCAGTCACAGCCCGTCACAGTTTCACACAGCCAGTCACAGCTTGACACAGCGGTCACATCATAGGGAACGAAGAGTAGGACAGGGAACGACTGTGGGGAACAACACCTGCGAAGGGAACATGTTAGTTCACAGACGACGGTTAGCGAGGGAAACGGTTAGAACCGCGGAGAGGAAGATAAAGGGAGAAACGGAGAGATGAGGATTATTATTCGGAGGAGGACTTCTTAGTCAGGCTGGAGCGGAGATCGGAAGCAAAAGATGGAGAGCACGGTGAAGAAAGAAAGAGGATTAGTAGATGCTTGTTATATGCAAAGCTGTAGTGATATTGTTGAGCAGATTAGAGACATAATGGCTTCGGCCTGATACCTGATAAATCATAATCTGATACTTACATGATACAATCACACTGTGTAGAGAGATCTGAGTGAAGCTGTGGATTGAATGGATGAGTGAAGGAAACCGATAGATTGATGAAGCAAACTGATACTTAATTATCAATGGTAAGGTAGCTAAGATGAATGCGAAAAGGGAAACAAATAGGAAACACCCCCATGATACACTAGCTGTAGGTCATGACTGATTGTTCTGCGCGGGCTGAGTACTTAGAGATTTCCAACTCTTCTATCTTGGAGTTTCCGCCTCGGATAGCGAAGGGATGGGTGAGTAAAAGCCGCGCGACAGAAGGCGCAAGAACAAAAGTTTTACAAGAGACAACAAAAAAAATGCATGCCGAGTGTCAGAAAGGCGCACATCATATATTCGGAAGAGATACGTGGCGTAATCAGATGTGCAATCTTCTCAATGATAAGATGGACGTCATCGTTGAGGCACGGGTTGTGGCCTATCTACCTTACGAAGTTATTCTCGGTGAAAACCTTGGGGATGAGCATGTTGGTGTCATTATTACAGCTGTCTATGGGTCAGCTTAGGATATGCTAATGACCATTATGAAATGGCGGCTTACACATACAAAACTTTGAGACGGCCGAAAACTATCAGAGTTGCTCACAAAGTTTTATAAAGAGTACGAGTCAGACACGGAGGATGACCACCTCGAAGGAGTTAAGAAATCGTAATATAAATATTTGAAACAAGTTCAAAACGGAGATGAGAACTCCAAAGGAAAGAAATGGATCCGACTCTTAAATTCGGAGTCAATTCAAGCAGTAAGCTCTGTGCACTTCAGCTGGGAAAAAACTAAGGCTATCTAGAGTAAGTTCTTGGCATCTTCTTTTGATGCAAAGAGAGAGTTAGGGTTTGACATCCCACGACGACTACACCGACTACCAGGTTGTGGTCGTCATGCCTACCTTACATTGCGTGGTGGACAATCAATAGGATCGGAAGGTCAACGTACCATGGATACAAGAGGAAGAGTAATGATGGATACATCTCGTCAATGCATGGAACAGAGGAATGAAGAAACCCCGAGCAAAAACCCTGCAGGCCGAGGCGAATTTGTTATTGCTAATTTACAGAAACAGTGACCTCATGCCTCATAAAATGAGAGGTATCAGAGAAGGAAGGCAAGATGTTCTGAAGTTGCTGCCGGTGGAGATGAATTGGAAGGAGCTTAACTGATTGTCCAATGAGGTTGGATACTGCTTTCCAACCCAATCCGATTCTGCCTCTATAAATATTATTCTACTTTCAAGGAGCGTATGTCACGGGAGACCTCCCGTATTCATTCTATAGTCGACCGATAGTCCATTGATGGATTGTTCGGAGCAAGTTTGTCCATCTATTTAAGAACGAAATTTTGTGTCTGTCGTTCTTTTTGCGTCTATCAAATTTCCATATCTCTTGGATGTAGATGTTGCAATATTCAATCTCAATTTCAATCTCCACGGGAGGTCTTCCGTCCCTAATAGAATACTAACTCTATATATTGTTGACAATTGGATCAGACGAACAAACAAATAGGCTTGAAGGAATTGTCGAAGTCTGGAATTAGCCGAATTCGAACGAAACTTTTTGGGAATGTTGAGGTTCGGAAACTTGGTGGAAAATTCGCAAAATGCGCAGATTGTGAGATGTCAAGTTAAATAAGCACAGTGTGAAAACGACTAGAATAAAGCTAGTTATTTGTACTTAACACTTGGATTTAGGTCAAGTGTTAAGTCAGGTGTCAAGTTTAGTTTGACACCTGAACCGGCTTATCTTCACGAGAGCGGCAGTCGCAAAGCTCATCTCTCTCGAGTTGAGCCTGCAGCTCATCTCTCTCGAGTTGAGCCTGCGCGACCGAGCTCCTTCATGCGTTTAGATCTGAGTGTGCTTATGATGGGAGTGTAGGTTGTTGTGGGGTGGAGTCCCCATAGCTTGGGGTGCCCCTGGCTCGACTTCTATTTTAAAGAGTGATGCTGTTGGATTCATGTTGTTTTCTTGTGTGAACAGTGTGTCTTTCAAGCTTTCTATCACTCGAGAGAGATGACTCTATCTAGTTTTCCAGTGCTAAGCTAGATATGATGTTTTTGTTTTTTTAAAGCACTATTATAATATAGATGGTCATGGTCTTGTACATAGCTCAAGCAATGAGCATAGAACGGCGCTAGCTGGAGTTTGTCTCACATCCTCAGTCGCAATGGTGGGACTCGGGGGGTATAGGTAGAGTGGTTGAAGCACGGCAGCAGCTCGGCTATGGCTGCCTGCCACTTTCAATCTTCACACTGCAGCCTGCGCGCATGGAGACGAACTCTGTAGCCGCGTCATGTGCTCCCATTTGTCAGGGAGGCTCCACTGAGAGGGAAAGGCTGGGGTTGAGATGCTAGTCAACTGGGTTGTGTGCTCAGTTTACACAACAGGCTATGTCGCAATCCTCTGATAACTGAAGGTGCCAGGCGGCTGTTGCTGCACCGACGTGTTAGTCAAATCCCGAACTGCTGCGCGAGGGGATTCGCTCCGAAGTCTTGCAGGGTGTGCCCGAGCAGGCATGTGTGGATGGAAGGGATTAAGTGCGATGAAGCAGACATCGGATGTGAGTTTTCACGCCAACTGGGATGCTACTTTCGTTTGAGCCTTCTGAATACGACTCAGACTTCTGAATACGGCCAGAATTACATGCATCTGGCCAGCACCTAGGGGAAGGTCCTTCAGATTGGATAGATTTACCTTCTCTGTTGTGCTTGCTTCTTGGCCTCTTTCTGTGAAAGGAAGCCCTGTGATCGTTTGAGAATTTTGTTATCGGCTGGCAAGGGTCGGTATGTATGGAGGATACACAGGGACCAAGTGTGGGTGCGATGCAAACGCAATCGCATGGATTCACACATGGTTTGGGGATTGTGTTTACACATCATGGGATATGGCAGCGTTCCTCATAGGCGTGTCATCGATGGTTTTTTTTGGATTATAGCACAGCTACCTCAGTTCATCAGCAATTTCCGGAATCAAAGTTCGGATGCACTCTCTCCGTGGTTCCTCTTTCAGTGGCTTGCGGGGGACTCCTTCAATCTGTTGGGCTGTCTTTTCACGGGTGACCAACTGGCCACTGAAACTCTTACGGCAATGTATTTCATAGTTGCAAACTCCCTTATTGCCAGCCAGTACGTCAGTACTCTTTTGAGCCCCTGAAGCATTAATTCACACACCTGATGAAGATTTCTAAGGTTGTGGTGGAAAGAATGGTTGGCAATCTTTCCAGCCAACAGTGAAAGTTGTGACTAGCGCCTTGTGCCTCGTGGTTGGTCAAGCTGGCCACAGCCGCTTTTCTTTGTGGTTCTTTGAACTATAGGCTTGGCAACTTTTTACATGAGCCTGTGCATGGCCTTGTAAAGATGGTTAATGCAGCTGAACTCCACATTGAGCCAGCACAGCAAGCTACTGCACTTACGTCAGCCCCTTTGCAACAACAAGCCTTCAGGCAATCTATTACTGGTCATCTCTCTTCACCCGATTCTTGGGAGGGTACACACGTGCATCACACCCTGGGTGACACTACGTTCACCAGGACAAATGGTCTGATATGCCGTCTACTGGAAACAAGGGAATTGATCGCTACAAATCATGAGAGGCAAAGATAGGAAAGCACTGCACTTCCGTGCATGCAAAAAAAACATTGAAACCAGTTATGATTTAAAAGGGAAGTGTCCAACTGGTCTGTTAGAGGTCCATAGTGACATCATCAAAGCTGGAATTGTACCAGATGTCATTCTGAGCAATACCCTCATGGACATGTATGCCAAATGTGGCAGCATCAAAGCTGCAAAGGGGGTGTTCGGCAATATGGCTGAACGGGATGTGGTCTCCTGGACAGCAATAATTGCAGGATACACGCAGCATGGGTGTGGGATGGAGGCTTTGGAGACCTATGAGCAAATGATGCAGGAAGGGCTGAAGCCCAGCCGGGTCACATTCATTTGCATTTGCAATGTGTGTGCGAGCCTGGGAGCCCTGGAAAAGGGCAAAGAGGTCCATGGTGACATCATCAAAGCTGGAATTGAACCAGATGTCATTATGAAGACTGCCCTCATGGATATGTATGCCAAATGTGGCAGCATGGAGGATGCAAAGGCAGTTTTTGACAAGATGGCTGAACGAGATGTGGTGTCATGGAATGCGATGATTGCAGGATATGCCCAGCATGGGTGCGGGATGGAGGCTTTGGAGATTTACGAGCAAATGATGCGGGAAGGGTTGAAGCCAGACCGGGTCACATTTGTTTGCGTTTGCAATGCATGTGCGAGCCTGGGAGCCCTGGAAAAGGGCAAAGAGGTCCATGGTGACATCGTCAAAGCCAGAATTGTACGGGATGTCATCCTAAACAATACCCTGGTGGACATGTATGCCAAATGTGGCAGCATCGACAATGCAAAAGGAGTGTTCGACAATATGTCCAAACGAGATGTGGTGTCGTGGAACGCGATGATCACAGGATATGCGCACAGCAAGGGTACGGGATGGAAGCTTTGGAGACCTATGAGCAAATGATGCGGGAAGGGGTGAAGCCGGACCAGGTGACTTTCGTTTGCATCTGCAATGCGTGTGCGAGCCTGGAAGCCCTAGAGAAGGGCAAAGAGGTCCATAGTGACATTGTCAAAGCTGGAATTGTACCAGACGTCATTCTGAACAATACCCTTGTGGATATGTATGCCAAAATGTGGGCACATCGAGGATGCAAAGGGAGTGTTCGACCATATGGCTGAACGAGATGTGGTGTCATGGAACGCGATGATTGCAGGATATGCGCAGCATGGGTGCGGGACGGGCGCTTTTGAGACCTATGAACAAATGATGCAGGAAGGGGTGAAGCCCGACCGCGTGACGTTTGTTTGCATTTGCAATGCGTGCGCGAGCCTAGCAGCCCTGGACAAGGGCAAAGAGGTCCATGGTAATATCATCAAAGCTGGAATTGTACCAGATGTCATTCTGAACACTGCCCTTGTGGACATGTATGCCAAATGCGGCAGCATCGAAGATGCAGAGGGAGTGTTCGACAATATGGGTGAACGAAATGTGGCATCAGGGAACGCAATGATCGCAGGATATGCCCAGCATGGTTATGATATGGAGGCCCTTCAACTATTGGAAGAAATGCAAGTGGAAGGCTTGAAGCTGGACAATATCACTTTTCTATGTGTTCTCTCTGCATGTAGCCATGCTGGCCTAGTGGATGAAGGCAAATACTAATTGACTCCCTGAGTCAAGGTCATGGCATAACTCCAGCACTGGAGCACTTTGGCACCATGGTGGACGTTCTTGGCCGTGCAGGACAATTGGATGAGGCAGAGGACTTCATTAACAAAATGCCAATCAAACCAAATGTTGTGGTGTGGATGGCCTTGCTTGGTGCCTGCAGAATCCATGGCAATTTGGAGATGGCTGAACGTGCGGTAACATCTATTCTCAAGTGGGATAAACAGGATGCCGCAACTTATGTGTTGCTATCAAACATCTATGCTGGAGTTGGTAGGTGGGATGATAGTGCAAAGGTGAGAGAAATGATGAAGGTCAGAGGGTTTAGAAAGGAGCCAGGTCGCTGCTGCATTGAGGTCGGCAACATGGTGCACACCTTTGTTGTAGATCAGAAATTGCATCAAAAAATTGAGGAAATTCACGCTGAGCTGAGAAGATTGTCTGGGCAAATGAAGGAGGCAGGGTATGTGCCTGCCATGCACTTTGTATTGCATGATGTGGGGGAGGAGCAAAAGGAACTTTCTCTTTGCCATCACAGTGAGAAGCTCGCCATTGGTTTTGGGCTGATCAGCACGGCCCCTAGGACACCTCTCCGTCTCATCAAGAATCTTCGCATGTGTGGTGACTGCCACACCTCCACCAAGTTCATCTCAAAGATTGTTGGTCGAGCAATTGTTGTACGGGACACGAACCGCTTTCACCACTTTGAAGATGGGGTTTGTTCTTGTGGGGATTACTGGTGAAGCAATATTTTTCTGGTAAACTGTGTCTTGCTTCATTCATTGATGTGCGCAGCTACTCAGTTCATCCACCATTTCCTGAGAATAATGACTAAGAGTTTTGTTCTGTTGAGGGCATTTCTGTTGCATATTTTAACCTTCCAATAGCCGGTAGGTGGGGTCTACCCAGCATAGGTGGGATGTCACACCAACGTTGCACTTGACTGGAGCAGGTAATGAGTGAAGGAGGCTGACTCTGGTGATAGTGGAAGAAAATCGAAGTGCTGTCCTATTTCAGGTGGAGCTTCTTCAAAGCTTGAAAATGAAAGTGACTATGATTGGTAATAAGCTTGACTAGAGAGGCAGCCTTGTGCACAAATTTGTTCAGCATTTTAAATTTGGACATGTTTATATATTTCTCATGGTGCTGCTGCAGATAGAGCCCTTGACTAACTCACATGAAGCGAAAGCTAGCCCTAACCCTAATCCAATGATGGCCACAAGAAAGTTCACATAGTGATTGTAATGGTATTTGGGTAATTATGTTATTGATTGATGAGGCATGAATTGGATTCGCCTGACTTCCCCACACTAAAACATCGGTTTGTGACTCTCCCCACTTCAGAACACAACTTATTGTCTACAGTTTGACACCAGATTTTAGAGCATGTATGAAACAATTGTCAATAGTTTCATGCGACGATCGGTGATGCTGGTAGTGTCCCGGAAACAAGTGGAGATTTCTGGTATGACTCCCAGTGTTCTCAGTAGCGGCTAGATCTCAAAAGCTCTCCCAGTAAGGTGGCATGACGAAATGGAGGGGCGGGTGGGAAGGCGGGGAAGACCATAAACTTAGAGGAGAGGGAAAAGAGGGGTTTGATGGGTGGATGGGTGGTCCCAACATGAAGGTCAGCCAGGCAAGCATCGGAAGCAGGTCCACAGATTGATGAAGGAGCCAAGCCCAACAAGCCACAACTCATCCTGCACCCCACAGTGAATCAGGCATAACAAGCAAAAACAGCAGCTACCAGTGTTTATCCATGATCTAAACTAATCCTAGCGGACTACTAGCTTGATGGTCGAATTCGGGGAATCTTAGGAGCGAGTGATGACCTTGCCGACAAAGAAATGTGTTATACTAGGTGGGCTAGGAGTTTGCAGCTTGGTTTAATTTGGAGAACGTGGAAACAAGCAGTAATTTGGTTAATATTAGGGTGAGTATTTCATAATTTGTATTTGATTTATGTATAAATTTCTTGTGAGTGATTTGCTCTCATCGTTTGTGAACACTCAAGTGGCATTGGCTGGCACTAATTAGTGGGTCTGGAGTGCCAAAAAAATGAAACTATCATAACTTATATGCAAAGCAATATCCAGAGAGAATGTACAGTACAGTGCGCACAGTGCTTTTCAAGTTAAACACATGACGTAGACACCAAAATGTTAAGTGCCACCTCACTGAATAGGTCTGCGAGAAAATACCATGACATCCAAGTTGCACACTATCCCCACCACGAGCTTCCTGTCACTTTTACCCGGAACCGGATCCGTGGTCTAGTGGTGGTACAGTGAATCTTCAATCGCCGGATCTGTACAGAACTTGGTTATATGATCCGTGGTCACTGTCTGCGGCCGCAGCTTCTAGTGACCACGGATCATGTAACCAAGTTCTGTACAGATCCATCTTGAGGATAGGGTTGTTGCTTCATTTGCTCAGGATTACAAGCGAAGTAGAGTGATTTTTGAGGACAAAGTTTTAGATTGAATTCATGTCAATAAATTTAAAGCTTATAAGTACTTTTGTCAGGCTACATGTATATGCAAATCCAAATGGGCTCGTACTTTGTAAACGAAGTTTGAAATTTAATGGCATGATCCGTTTGATTGATCATTCTTTTGTATCGATTGGATCTCAGTACTGAATCTTATTGCTATTTTTTCAGCATTGGCTTGTCATAATTACTTCTAAGAGCTTGGAGGATTCTCCCCCTCTCTTGAGATCCCATTTACTCCCTTCCCCTCTCTAGTAATCCCCTCATCTACAGCTAGTCGAGAACTATTTGGGTGGGAGAAGCAGAGTGACATGTAATTATAACTTTGTGATCTGCAGCTAATCAGTTATGGTTTACGTGACTCTAATCTTGATTTCCTCTCCGTATAATTGATCTTAAATCTTGGTTTCTTGCGTTGGTTACATGTTAATGTAGGGCAGGAGTTGCAACAAAGAGTTCATATCCTTGAGCCCACTAGAAAAGCTAGGCTGGAGGGACTTATAACTTGAAGTCATGTGAAAGATATCCCTTAACCTCCCAAGCCCGTTTTCGACTTTTTGTCCATTTTTGGTACCCTGAAAGACTAAAATGCCCATAGCTACCTATCCCCATTCATCCATAGGTCTCAACCGCACAACATTGTGCCTAACTTAGTTAGGCATAACACCTCCAAATTTGGTAGGATTTCACCGCGAAAATAAAAATATTATAATGTATTTGTGGACCTGGAATTTGAGCTCCCACACAATAGTCCCACAAAATTATGGTTTGACCAGTGCAAATTGTGGCTTTTTGGAAACCCATAAATTACAATGGAGTGGTGGGATGATTATCTCCTTGCCAAATTTTAGGGCCATTTGACGTTTTTTTCTATGGGCTGTTTTGTATGTGTGTGAAACTTTTTTGGCCCGGAGTGCAATATTGTCTAGGGACTCTTCAGGCGGGGCTCGGGTGGGATTTTCCACTAAAATATTCCATTTCTAGGGGCCCATGTCCGACCCTGTGCCACCCCGTGATCAATTCACCTACTCACCCTCGTGAGGCCAGTACCTGACAACTGCAGGGGCGACGTGTCGCCACCCGCCCACCCTAAAAATGAAGTCAGATAGGGGGGCCACGTGTGCACTCTCACCCTAACCTGGGCAGGGATTTTTTTCTTGAATTTTGAATGAGGCACGAGTGGGGCACCTTGGGAGGGGAAGCTTCGATTGGTGTGGCTATAGCAGAACATCTGATTCCGAAAAGAATGGCTACAGAGTTTGAATCTGGTGGCTGGATTATGCGACACCATCCAATTGCCTGTAGACACAAGCTGGCGAATGTAAATCCATAAGTAGTGACTTGTTCAGGCTATGGTTGAAGTGATGGTGGGTGTAATTTGGTGACATACACATGCAGAATGCAGTATTGGCAGCACCATTGAAGCACATAATTTAGAAGTCACAACACAAAGACAAATGACATGAAGTCTAATCTATAAAGTATCATATGGAGGAATTGAACCTCAGTCATAAAGACTTTGCCCACTCCAACATAGGGTGGCCTGCAACACCCAACATGCACCAAAAACCAACCAGGAAACAAAATTATGTGAAGGAAGATTATATTGCGTCAGTAAAGACATATTCATGAACATTGTTTGCGGGCATCATAGCAGGGCCTACACGTCACTGCAATCAACACATACTTGCAATGCCATAGACATACTTAGGGCTGCCCTATGCAATCCAGGCTCAAAGAGCTTGACACCACAAAATCTCCTGCAATCAGCACAAAACAAATGGACATACTATAGGGCTGCCCCCATGCGAGTCTTCCGCCAGTTAGTGATAGCCTCTTGATATGGGCAACCACCTTCGCTCAAGTCTGAAAGAGACCTCCTGCAATCAACACATAGCAAGGAGACACACTACAGGGCTACCTCCATGCGAGTCTTCCCTGCAGGCCAGTCATTAATTGCCTCATGATATGGGCAACCAGCTTCACTCAGGTCTGAATGTGCTGACCACATGACCTCCTGCAATCAACACATATCAGATAGACATACTATAGGGCTGCCCCCATGCGAGCCTTCTCTACACGCCAGTCAGCGATGGCCTCATGATATGGGGAGAATACGGGAAGGTGGTCTGGGTGAAGAAGTCTTGAGTATACATACGCATAGTGGTGTTCAGGTGCCCAGCAAGTCGATTACGTATCTTATTCTTGATAAAGGCTAATGTAGAAAACGTACGTTCGTCCTCTACACTTCCAAGTACCATGACAATTGCCATCTCGGCCAATCTCATGTACTCGGACAACCTCACAACAAGTAAACCAGATGATGAAAATTGTTGCCACAACTTCGTGAGTGGATTTTGATCAAATGGCTCACTCATGACCTTGTGAGCCCGTGTCTTCATAATCAGTTTGAACAATGACATCTGTAGGTCTAGCAAGTTCCCAAATACTGTGGGTACACCATTCATGATATCATAATCGGGGAACCTTCTCTCAAGCTCTCCAACCAAGAGATTGGCTGCAGTGGTGCACTGAGCTTTCACACTCTGAACAATGGTAGCAAAACAATCTCTGCTCACCGTCTGAGACTAGCCAGTCATTGGAGACAGCATATGCGCCATGTAAGACTGTCCCATGAGCTTGAATGACAAAGTCTCATGACCCGTAGCACAACGCTCTGCATGTAGTCTGTCATCTCCTAGCCAGAGTTATCAGACCAGTGCTTTGCTGGGTTGTTCTGAACTTTCAAATATGCAAACAAAAATTGCATTTGCTCTTAATCAGTCATGGGTCGCCCATAGCGCAACAAACTGAAGATAAACACAAATTGGACTAGTTTTTTTTTTCATGTCCATCGTGGCACCAACTGCCACCTGTTGCACAACCGTATCCCGCCCAGCTGCTGCAAAGAGTATCTCATTCCGAACATCCACACTGTTTTTAATGAAATGAAACTCACCAACAGCAACACCAGGCATGGGAACAAGTGTCTTTCGACGTCCTGCATGTTTCCACAAATAGTCTAATTTCGGAACAAGGAGTTTGTCTCTCCCCTCAATGCGAGTGCAGACCTTGCAGCGTACTTGATGGACTTTCCCATCCTCCCCACATACTGATTCAGCCCATGGGAGTTTGGCAGCCCATGTATCTTGAAAATGTCTGTTAAGCTCATACCCTTTCTTGCATTGTTTGGACAACTCGAGTGCAGCCTCAGCCATGGCTGGATCGACCACACCTGCCTCCGGCTCTACACTAGCATCTGCCTCTACATTGCTAGAATACTCCCCCTCAACAGGACGAGGAACAGGAAATACTTGTACTTGAAATTATTCGGAACTTTCAATGGAGCCATGACAACTATCGTGCATAAACAGGTCGTTCACAAGTACTGCAATCACAGCTACAGCCAAGTGCATACACACTCAACATATATATGGTTTCTAAAGCTCAAGATGCTCACTTCGAATTGAAATCTGCCCGCCATTTCAGCCCGCAGCCAACTCTTTCCCACCCCAGCCGTCGTCCATGAATCTGCGATTCGGCGCTGCAGCCTCCATTCCCCACAATAACGCAGCTTGATCTCTTGCAATCTCCTGCAATCTCTTGCAATCTCTACACTGAGTTATCGAAACTTACACTGGCATACAATGTCGACAGTTAACGAAAACTGAGATAACTGCTAGAACTTATTGTACCTTAGTGTAACCGTCTCCCGCGTTCATACTTTGCTGGCTAATGTAAGGCCCCACGTTCATTCCTTGCTAGATAATGTAAGGCTCAAGATGTACGCTGGATATGGCGAAACCTAACTGCTTGCAAGTGGAAGTGGTGGGTTCCTCCACCATAGCCAGGGTCGGCGCTGGCTACTCACACCCCAATCCGCCTCAATATCTGGCCCGTCCAGGCTAGGGCAGCCACTGGATGGCGCCACATGTCTACCTCGTGGAGAACATGCTGCGACAGGCTCGTCATTCTTCCTCAGGTTTTGGCGAAAATGGGAAAAAGAATGCCTTGAATTTCCGTTAGTGGGGTAGCAGCTCATTTTTTACATGAGCCTTTTGGCGAAATTCGCCAAAAAAAAAGATGCTGAACCTGGGAGTTGCTGCCGATTAGGGCAAGTACCGGCCACCTGTCCAGTCAACTGCAGAAACCCAATCTGTTTTGAGCAGTGCTGGCCGGCGAAAACTCGCCCAGGCCACAGTTTTTAATTTGTTTTTTAAAGAAGAGGCTTCGTAAGAGGGAGAGCTACATTTCTCGTTCAGACATCATCCCCATCCGAGAGCATCTGCAGATGCTGCGGCGAATCTGCGGTGAATCTCCCAAAGCAAGCGACCCAATTCGGGTTGCTTGGGAGGTTAAGGGTTAAAACAGTTTAATCTTCGAATTCTGGCCTGCTCTATGGAAAATTGTCTACATATGTGATTGTCACAATAACAACCATATCAGCCTCATCTAGAGGGGGAGCTCCTGCGCAATCCTTTGTAGAAGGTCTAAACATGATTTTACCACAACACTCTTAGAGGGGTAGTATGCTTTAGATAACACTTAACAAGTTAATACACATATACAATTCTCTTTGTATTTGAAAGGGGGTAAGATATTCCTTACAATACAGACAATTTAAATAGTACAATGTAACAATTATTGAAGATTGACTGTATTCATGATTTTAATTTTTTTAAAGGGGGTTGACAGTCAGTGAGACCAGACAAGGGGAGGAAAACAATTTAAAACCTTCAAAGCCATGAGGCCTAAACACCAATGAAAGTGTGAAGGGCCGGCCACTTCAAGGACATATAAACAAAACTTTCACCCATCATACACTTACCGCTTACCTCTTTTCTGTTGCATCGCTCTACATTCTATGATTTCTTTTACTGTGTAAAAAACTATACTGTAGTAAAACACGACTAAAGTGTTATTTGTTGAGTGTTATGAAATATTTCTGTGAGTGTGAAAAGCACCTCCTTAATAGCTACCGTCTGCCCTGGATAAATGTTACCTCTATAACTGTTAAACTACCATAAATGTTAAGAAAATCTTACTCCCCTACTTGTGCACACTAGCAAATGTTAGGTGTTATTTGTTAACACTTAGTTACTCCCCTCTTTGTTAATTTTCCCTCCATAAATGTTAAGTGTACCATAAAGGCTTCACCTAAGAGGAGAAAGTAGTATAAGTTCTAGCTAGATTATGATAAGATTCCATCTTAAAACATAACCAATCAGCAGACTAGAAAGTAAGTGGGAGGTAATACTGACGTGAATAGATGAAACAAGTGTATATACAACATTTCGAGACGGGGTATGGAGGTTATTTATGAGATACAACGAATGTATGTTCAGCATTTTGAGACTTGACATGGGATGTTTTCGAGAGAGACGATGTTGTACATGCGTTATAAGCTATTTTGCAAGTAGATGGTATCGATTGTCTTTTAGTGAGTGTACTTAAAATATTCTTGAAATACCTATGCAGTTTTCTTTTTGGTTGTTGATAGGTAGGCCCACCCACATATGATTAGATAGATGTGTTGTACTAATAAGTTAGATATTAGGTGATTAATAAAGATGAAAAACAACTCACAAACAAAGAGAGAATAGAATATATTAAGTGTTAATTTTATAATTTTTACATTTGTTAAATGTTAATATGCTACAACTAACCATTATGAGCTCACCCAAGGGTCGTACTGGCGGGGCCCGCATTCATGACCCTATTATTAAAAAATGAGAGGCTTCATAAACTGTTAATGTGTTAACCTTGTTTAAATCTTATTTTTTTCTACTCCCGAATGTTAACATTTATCCAGGGCAGACTGTACATTTCATTATGGACCACATGGATTTGTTGGGAGAGACTTTCAAGGGTATTAGGGTAGTATGTGCCGTTGGCCCAAGTAACCAATCCAAGTGCAATCCCCTATGTATCCAAGTGCTTCTCCTATGTCAAGGCCCATGTGTGAAGAATTTAAAAAAAAATGAATACATATATTGAGAATTAATATATCCAATCATTGTTCCAAGGAAAGCCCATTTTGCTTATTTTCGTGAAGTTCCAGCGACCAAAAGTACTTGAAATTCCATATCTCCCACACCGCAGGTCCAAAAATTATGAGACCACGTCGGTGCACCCCCTCTCATTGAGGGCTTTCCGACTCTACCAAGCACCAGGGCTGGGCCGCGGTTTGGGACATCTCAACGCTACAAACAAAACTGTCTTTCTTCATATCTTGATGGCCACCCAAAAAACTTTTAATGCATTAATTTGTGCGCAAGTAGACTTTGCTGTCATACTATAGTGAGCCATGTTGTGATGCTGAACTCTGGCGCCAAGGTCTCCTTTCCTCGGTAGGGCATGCAAGTTTTGGGGGCCAGCGCAATGTCTCACTAGGAGAATAGGATCAACCTGGAGAGAACTCTCAAGATTCTCAGTTCATCACTAGACTTCCACCCAAAACACTATTCCATCCCTGTACCCACAAGGGGAAGAGACTCTTATTTAGACTAACTTGGGTTGGGGTCGTCTCTCTCTCTTCCGAGGCATCCTGCGCATTCTTCTTTGCCAATCGATTGAGCAAAGCCAGACTATGAAGATCCCAAGCATCCATCACACGGCCCAGTGGTTAGGGCAGAGGCTCCCTTGTCAATGGTCATGGTTCACAGCAAGACAGAGGTATGTTGGATGTAACCAACTGGTCAAATAGTCTGTTGGTACCCACTATGTTTCCTCCATTACAAGGTGTCCACCACCATTTTCCCTTCTGTCACTCTGAGCTGCTCCAAGGGCTCTCTTTGTTACCAATGTGTATGAACTACCAAGCCTTAGCCCACAATGCCTAACAAACCTCACTCCCCCTGGATTTTCTGCAGCATCTGTGGTTCTATGTTCCAAATTCCACCATCTACAATCTTAACATGCTGCAATGTATCAATACCTTGGGATTCTCTCTCTTTTGGGCACATGTAGCTAATTCAAATGTTGAACCAAACTCTCCCAACAGGCAGACTAACAAACTTTCTTACATCCCGATAGGCACCCTCTACAACAAACCCCAACTGTGCTTTGAACAACTGCATAATGAGACTCGGTATCCAATCATTAAGATTCGGGCTGCTTTCACCCAGCAGAGATTATATTTTTGACACCATTGGATTGTAATCATAAAACTTCAGGCTTTTCTCAAAAGCTGACCACTTGGGGAGCAGCCTGCCTTCGGCGTCTCGCTATACCGCCGCCGCCCTAAGGTGAAAAATGGGCATGCGTGATAAGTACATGAACAACACGGCCATAAAGTACAGTAGATAAAAATTACAAGTATAACAACCTGGAAATATAGATAACTGAGCCTCATCAATTGCTTTAATGCATTATTAACTGAAACGCCTCATTGGTGCTTTCATCTAAATACTCGAAGCCGAGAGCATCAGCCTGGGCAATGAACTCTAGCTCATCTTCTGCAGGAACTTGGACTCCGACCAGCACATTGGCCCCCATCTCTCCCTGCACCCATGTCAATATTCATTATCCCACCGTCCAAGCACCCTGCTCTTCACATTTAGAGATATTCATCTTACTGCTAGCTGGTAGGACCATCCAAAATGATTCAAGAACCTTTGCAGTCCTAAAACAGTTACATCCGACCTGCAATGGTGGGATTGTGAGATACCTGTGAACGATAGTGGAAAAGAGTGATGTTCCAACGTGAGCTGAGAGCATCCAAAAACTTCATCAAAGCCCCAGGCCTCTCTGGAAAAACGAATCTGTAGAGAAGCTCGCTTTCCACTTTTGTACGCCCCCCCATCTGCACCACCACAGTGATTCAGAAAACAAATCAACGGTGATACTACTGAGCGAGAATACCATCCATACATAGAGCTCTTTACAATACAGTTACAGGAGACCTGGACCACTTTGTGACGGTGACATCTGAGAGTAGTATCTTGACCTTACAGCCCCAGGGAATGGACTGCAATCCTATTTATGAAAGGGATACACAAGGAGGTGAGCAGCCAAGAAAGGGAGAGGAGAGACCAGGTGGCGGAGATGGTCTTTGGCAAGGTCATTATTAGTCATGTCAACTGTACGCAAGCCAGCACTTTCCATGCGTTCTTTGAGTGCTGACAATTCCTCCGCCTTGTGCAGTCCGACACTGAAGACCACCACCATGTGGTTTAGCAACTGGCAGTGTTTGATTAATATATACATCGTTACCTCTAACAGGTGTTCAGCGTGACTGACAGTACCAACAACATTTGTAGTACCCAGAGGGCTACAGTCTGTCCATCCATTTCCCAACTGAATACACAGTGCAACAGTAACTAAAGAGATGAGAGATCATTCCAGCATGCCAATATTATGCTTGATATTATTGCAGAAACCAGTATTGAATCAACAGTCAGCTCCCTCTCATCAGATTGTTGTCACTCGCGTCCAAGCGCTCCTCCAATTCTAGGGTGTGTTAAACTGTTCATACAGTGGGCTAATCTAGCCTAGGGACTACGCCCTCCTGGCCAATAAACACAGCAACCCCTCACTGCATAACCTCCTCATATTGTCCCATGGGCCCCCATTGAACGTTATGAAGTTCCATTCTCTCTTTTCTTTCCCTCTCTCCCAAACCTGATCTTGGAGTCTGTAGGACACTTGATCCAAAATTCGGAACATCTGCTTTCAAACCAATTATGTACCAAAGTTCGAAAGAATTATTAGGGAAATTATAACTGCTATTGAGACTAACACTTCAACTCACCATACCTGTACAGAACTAAAGCTTTTTCCTCACTTGTCCACCGATACTTGAACTCAGAGATATTGATAAGACCTACCTGCAGCACCCAGCCACAAGCCCCATTCACCACTTAAAGCCATAATTGATAACATAGGGGTGTGCAGCTTGGCAGACAGAAAACTTTTAATGCGTCCATACTGAAAAACTGCAAATTAAATCTGTTGTGCGGTGGGTAACAACCACCCAAAAGGAATTTTGCTCTACGGAATGTGTAATTCAGGTGCATCAGTAATCTGATATACCTTCTTGTATCGACCTCTACCGAAGGCTTATGCATTCTAACACAGGTGCTGTTCACTAACCCTTTTGTATTTCAGAAGCACAGCTCACCGTTGTCATTGTGTTCAGTGATGCACTCTGTAAATTTCCCTTTACAGAGAAATGTCCGAGTTTGAGGAGGAGAGAAAGAGAAAGAGATCATGTGTACTCAAAAGACTCACTTTGCTGTAGCCCACTGCCTAGTTAGCAGAGCGCAGAGACGGGTAGAGGAGGGATGGAAAGCAGAATGGATACTCTTGCTCTAGTAGTATGACCTACAACTGTATGGGTGTGATGTGTGAGGGAGGGAAGGAGGCTATTATATACTTCATGGTACCAGGTGCACAAATGCTTTGAAAGACCCTCGCTCCTCTGGCATAAAAGTTGCAAGAACTGCTTCCTTGCGGGCACCGACGTCAGCAAGCTCTGTCACAATGCGCAGTCGATCGAAGTTCATGTTCGCACCACTGGTGATGGCTACAACTGCCTCATCCTTAATTCCATAGTACTCGCAATACGCTTTTGCACCTGCCAACGCTAAAGCCCCAGCTGGCTCCAAGATGCTCCTCTTCTCCTCAAACATGTCCTGAATCACATTGAGTATGAATGGAGTGGAATCTCCCCGGAAATCAACATGCCCAGTGATATACCCGCCATTGACCATACAAAGCTGTCCAAAGCAAGAACAGCAAAACCAATTCCTCTGCAAGCTGCAGGAACGGCGATACAAATAATGACATATACATGCAAATTTTGACTTCGAAAAGACCCACCTTAATCGCCGCACAAATGGAGTCGCGGCTGACCAAGACAACTCCATCAATGAGCTCCCGACACAACCTGAACGTCTCTTCTCCCACCAGCTTCACTGCAACACCATCTGCAAAGCCCCCGCACTGTTCCAGCAATACACGTTGGCCGTGGTGAAGTGATAAGGCCATGGCATTTGCATCTGCCGGCTCCACTCCTATTATTTTCACCTGCCAATATCCCAAAAACCATCAACCCATTTGCTACAGTTCTCAGGTGAGTCTAACTCGCTCCAACCTGCTGAAAGACAGCAGACCATGCAAGCATCCATCACAGCACCAAAAACTCTACAGAAAAGAATACCAACCTCTGGGCGCACTTGTTTCATATATGCAGCGATGCCAGCAATAAGACCCCCCCCACCAATGGGTACAAATACAGCATGCAAAGACCCAGGATGCTGCCTCACAATCTCCATACCCACTGTGCCTTGCCCGGCAATAATATCTGGGTTGTCAAATGGTGGGACGAAAATGCGACCCTCCTCCATACCACGCTGCTTAGCATATGCTTGGGTTTCATCGTAAGCATCTCCTACCAACACAACTGTTGCCCCTAGCCTCTTCACAGACTTCCACTGCACAACAGCAAGACAAGAAGTTCTTTTGTTAACATTTGGTAATGATTTTAGTTGTGGTCATACACATACTGCATGGGAATTGTTGCAGTTTGTCTGGTCAATCTAAAAGATCAGAAACCGGTTCTAACAAGAGAACGTTAATCTGAAAGGCAATGGAAAGCAACAAGACCATAGCATGACTGATAACTGTTGTGGTTCATTTGAGATCCTGCCAAGTCACAGGTGTGAAGCTCTCATTGTAGACACCTCACAAAACAGGTGCTTGGAGAGGGTAGTTGCACAACAACAATAACATCACCATGCTCTTGGACACATCTCAAAAATAAAATGGAGATCTGAACTGGATCAACCAGAACTTGGTGATTTAAAATCTCTGGCTAGCTTGATAGTAACTCGTAGAAGCTAATTGTATCCAATTCAAGTCACAAGCTATCTACAGACCTGGAGCACCATTTCCCTTCGAGGAGGATTTTTAAGGGCTAAAGAAATTAAATAATAATAATGAGCTGATGTATTGTTGAAATCCCATCTGCTCTCTTCCTTGCAGAACAGTATTTAGCATGTGGCTGACCTTAATTTCAGGGGTTGTGACAGGCATCACAATGACAGCATCACACTTGAGTTTGCGAGCTGCCAAGGCCACACCCTGTGCATGGTTGCCAGCAGATGAACAAATCACCCCTCTGTCCAGTTGCTCTCGAGATAGATTTGCCATCATATTATATGCACCTCGCAGTTTGAATGAAAACACCTGTATGTACCACCCCAACCTGTCAGTGGATCCTAAACCAAAGTTTAACTTTCCACTTAATTGCAACCCACCCACACTACAAACCTCCCACAGGAATAGAAGCCTCCCAAATGCACAAGGGGGCTCAACGATATCCTTTCCATAACAAATTCAGAATAAAAAATTCTGATATCAAAGGTCAAGCCGACGTTCTTTCACAGACAAGCACAACCAGCAACTCCTTGGACGAATTAAAATTGCAGTCCTCGATAGCAAGTGTTTCGTCTTTAGAAGTGGACCCAAATTAGAAGGGAAGCGACGCATTACTCGGGACTTTTTGTGTACATTCCTGTGCTCCAAAATTATGTAAGCATTCGCAGGAGATAACTCTACAAGGCAGTGAATGTTGAGAACACGCACCGGCTGCATGTCTTCCCGCTTGAGCCAAAACTGCACCCCGGTCCTTTCACTGACCTTAGGCGCAAGCTCAAGAGGGGACTCAATCGCTACATCATACACTTTTGAGGTCAATATGCGCGTCAAATACGACAATGAGCTAGTCCTCTCTCCCGATGTCTCCAAGTCCTTGGTCTTCTCCGAGATGCCCCCCAAGTACCCAGCTTCGTAATGCAGGGATTCAGGCATCGCCCGAAGAAAAGGGCTTGGAATTGGAGACGGTTCACTCTGTGGTGGCACACCGACTCCCACATCGGGATCCAACGAGGACGTCAAAACTGCAGCAGTGGGAGATGCGACCCCGTGCGGGGTTGTGACCTGCTTTGAGCTCTGAGCTCTGGTCGAATTTGCAGACTTGAATGCAAGGTCTTCACCCACTGAGGCTCTCACTGCAGTTCTTCGCTCCTTCAATCTCTCCCCTCCCTGCTTTCCAACCAATTGCTGCTCCAGCTGCACCCCACAGCTCAGCCTGGCCTTCCTCAGTCCAGCGAATGCCCCTGCGTCCACAATAGTACGCCTTCCTTGCAAAAGTTGCTGCACTCTGGGGACCTCCACAGCACCCGCCGCCATAGATGGCGAGCTCATAGCTGCCATCTTGGCCCTCCACAACTACTTCCGCTCCCACCTCCCACACATGCGCAAGAGCAAAACAAGAGAAGGATCTGTGGGTCCCGTCCTGCAACGCGCACAGAGCAACAGACAACGCGAGCGATGCTGCACCCCCAAACCCTAGTCTCTGATTCTCTGTCGCGACGGGAACCGGCGGCTTCGGTTTCCATCTCCGAAACATATTACCTGCGTGCAGGTAATTCTATACTTTGCCAGAACGTATATATAATCCTTGCCACCTTTTCTTTCTCATCCACCTGCCAGCCGCAGCATAGATTGTTCGATAGCAACACAGAAGCTGCAGGGTGCTGTGGATCAGTTTTGAGAATGCCTGCTGCGCGTTTTGCTAGATCCACATCACCATGAATTCTGCAGGCACCAAGCAAGGGCCCCCGCACTGAAGCATTGGGTTCAAATGACATATAGCTTATGAGGTCGTCTGCTCATCCAGACGCCCTACACGGCCAATTAAGAAGGTCCGCCATCCAGCCAAAATGCTACACTGTAGGAGTGAGGCCATGTCTGGTGTCATGGAAACAAAGTAGTGACAGCCTAGGCTGGAACAAGCGTTCAGAACACAAGTGAATGTGACAGTATTGGGTGCCACACCCCTTCCTTTAATTTGCATTTGCTCATAGATCTGGACAGCCTGCCTACCACACCCATGCTGAGCATGTCCTGCTATCATCGACGTACTCCAAGAAAACACGTCTCGTTGAGCGATATTGAAGCTGTCAGCTAGGCGAGAACATGCTTTGAGAATGAGACTCTGTTGGCATCACCCCTTTCCGTTAAATTTGCTGATAGATTTCATAAGCCTCCCTACCACAGCCATGCTTAGCGTATCCTGAGATCATTGAACTCCATGAGACCACATCTCGTTCGGCCATACTGTCAAATACTTGATGTGCATCCTTCATGCTGCCCCCTTTGGCATACATGTCAGCAGGAGCAGTCTCCACAACAATATGTGGTGCAATTCCAACCAAGATGAGGTCAGCAGTCAGCATGCACCTTTTTACCCGGCCTTCCCCAAGGCTCTTAGGTCGGCACAGGCACTGAGAACGAAAATGAACGTGACTCTGTTAGGTGTCACCCATTCCAGTCGCATTTGCTCGTATACATTCAAAGCCTCCCTACAAAACCCATGCTTGACATACCCTCTGCGATCATTGTATTCCATCTATGCACAAAGTACGTTCCTGAATTTTGTCAGACACTTGGCAGCGTCAACATGGCAGCATCCACCATGTTGACAAGGGTGTTGAATAGAATGATGTTTGGCTTTTTCCCACGTCGGACCAGCTACACATGAACCTGCTTTCTCTCAGCTAGCTCCTTTACTGTTGATGCACTCCTGCAAGAGGCAGGTCTACATATGTATGGAGTCTGCCAATTCTCTCGTTGGTTCAAAATCAGCGCTTCTTTCAGTCGTCCTGCCGTGTCTTCAGATCCCCAGACAAGCTCTTGTTGATTCCCTCTCTCGGTCCTGTTGCATTAATAGAATGTAAAGTAGAATTAGACATTGATGAATGACAAGGTGAATGAGTAGAATGACTTTGTCGTCGTGGGCATCCGAATCGATCTCTTAAGCACAACTTGTAGGCGCTCTTCAAATTCACTTTTCTTCACACGGTACGTGCTACCTGTAATCAACACTCCAATATCCAAAGTGACAAACAAACACATCAAGTCCTCTTAGGATTCGCACTCTCTTGATTCAAAATTGCTTTCTATTCCTCCTCTCGCGATGGCTTTCTCTATATCTCTCATCAATTTTTCACAGAAGTCCCTCATTTCTATCTCACCTATCTGCATAGGTATTGAGGATTATCAATAAGATAAGCCCCCCCAAGTTTGTGTGAATTCTGAGGAATAGAGGGTGATTCAAAGAATTAGAAAAGGAGGGAATGGAACGAGCAAAAGAGACTTTGGGCGAGAAACGGGGGGTGCAAAAAATTCGGAAGGAAAGTGTAAGCAAGATTCAATTAAGGATGGTTGGTGGACATAGAGCCGGTGGGAACAGCGAGAGGGAGATGCGGGGTATAGTGGAGGGATGGATGCAACCATAGAAGAAAGACATGCGTGCATCGGGGATCACCTCGCCCTGGAGCGACAGCCGAGGGCTAATGCCATTTAGCGAGGAGGTGAGCACACTTGGGCGGGCTTCTAGAACCATCTGCGGTAGCCTAAACCCACAAGCTCGAGTATATAGTAGCTGCGGGTGCATATGGCCGTGCAGGTCTCACACCTTCAAGCCCAAGGTGCCCAAGTGAATCCCTAAGGGAGGTCCTAGAAATATTTTGGAGGACAAACCATTAGGCTATTAATTAATAGGGAGAGTGAGCTGAAATAAGCCCCCTGAATGAATCAATAGGATGACATTCTATACATTCAACATGGTCCATTGTGCTGATATAGATGAGATAGCCACCAAATAGTACAAAAATCTACTCAATTTAGACCTTGGATGAGGTTTGGCTCAAGAGCGATGACTATAAAGTGTTTCTCTCTCTTTGAATGTTTGGCCCAGAACCTCCATTTGAAAATATTATTAAAGCCTACAGCTTTTTCCACCCTTGACTGCAAAATCTACACCCTTGGCAACCTTTTTATTCGTAACTAAGACTGTGCTAAGATCTACACGACTTGACCATTCAATCATGTTCACAACTCTATCACTTACCTCCACCTCTAATTTCATGTTTCTTTTTCAATAGGAATGGAATCTTATAGCCATTTTGTGAGTATGAAAAAAATTTGCAACCTTTGCAAAATAACAAAATCACAAATCTTATCAAAATTCCTAAATGGCTAGCCCAATTTCCATAGGAATATATCTCATGATGTCGGGCAGCTTCTCTAGAGTTTTTGGACAAGATTTGGGTATACCTATTTTGTAGTGATCCGGAGTGGAGTCAGCACATTGCATTTTCAGCACTTTGGCACCTTTTTTATTTAAGAAAAAATTGGATACCAAAATCTGAGTAGACAAGCTTAGCAACAAAGATACAAGTAGTTTATGCATGTCTTTTCAATAAACAGAGTGGGTAGAAAACCAAGTTGGTCTTTAGCATGTGACTGTTTACTACTGAATAATAAGAAAACTGATTTAGCTTGGATCATCTCTCTCCAAGTTCCTTTCGATCAAAGTAGTAGGTGGATGGCCAACAGGAATGTTGGTGGCCGTGAAAGCAAGCGTGTTGTTAGGGAGAGCTTTACAGTTGTGAATTGGCATCAGTTCTGTTGGCCCTGGCCGCTGTCCAATCATTGGAAGAGGTAGATGAAGAGATAAAGGGTCATACACCATTAAGAGGTGATCTCTTGTCCTTTGGAGATCATGCCTGTGGTTTTCTTCTCAAAGAGTGCTTCCAACAGTGTAAATGTGTTGGCGATTAAGTGCTTGGTTCCAATTTTGATTGTGGTCTCACCCCATGGCTTCGAAAGTACAACTCTTGTAACCAGATCACCCTGGAGGTGGTGGGGTAGCATAGATGTGGGCTTCTTCCATCAGTGCTAGGATCTGAGTCACTGGTTTGCAGTACAAAGCAGCCCCAACGAAAACAAGTCAAGTGAAAAATTCACAAAAAGTGTGTTATCATGTGAGGCACACAATTCCCATGCGAAGAAAAATTTAAAAACAGAACAGTGCCAATGTTTATTGGTTTTTATAGCATTCATCCAAAGCCTCATGCTCTGTTGAAACACGTGTCTTTTGTTTCTGGCATTCACCTATTTTCTTGTTAGCTAAGCTTTCTTGAAGTAACTTGATTAGTTGTTGCAGTAACATCTCTCTTGTGTTGGCATTATTGAGTATGCAGCAGTCTGTATGCACAGATGTGCTTACATTGTTTTTTAACACGAAGAATCTGATCTGTGTTTACTCTAAGTGTGTATTGATTACCATTGTCTCATTGTTATCTTAGAACTCTTGTGTAAGTCTGTCTGCATTTCTTCACAGGATATGGGCCCACAAGGCAGGCTAGTGTAGAAACAAGAGACGTGACAAATTTGTTCACAGAGAGAGAGAGTACAGATGTAGCACATTTCAGAAAGTTTGATGGGAAGAATAGCTTCTCACTGTGGCGCTACCCAATGGAAATGATTTTCCATGCCAAGAGATATATAAAGATTGTCAACGGCACAGAGACGTGGAAGAAACTGACGATCAGGATGTTTGGATAGATAAGAATAATCAGGCCAGAGTCCTGATAACATCAACGATTGCTGAGACTTATCTCAAAATGCTCATCCATTGCACAACTGCTGCAGAAATGTGGATAGGCTCAAGGCTATCCATGAGTACAGGTCTAATGAGAACATACACATTCTCCAGAGCAATTTCTTTGAGTATAAGCTACAAAAGGGAGATAGTATGGTCAAGCATATTTCCAAGATGGCAAGAGAGATCACAGATTTGGGAGTGGTGATACCCGAGAAGCCTGTTATTACTAAGGTGAATCTGTGTAGTTTACCACCTAGTTACACACACTTGATGTCCGCTTGGGACTGCTTGCCTGAGGAGTCACAAACTATACAGAATCTCACAATTCGTTGCTCAAGGAGGAGAGCCTTAATAAGATGCAAGGCACAGATGACACTGAAAGTGACAAAGCTTTCTGGACAAGACCGGATCAAAAGATTATCGGCAGAAAGAAAAAAAACCGGATAGTGATCATGTGAGGGAACTGAAGAAGGTGACACGTCCATGTCACAATGTTGGCCATTAGCCGCCACTAGGCCAGAGAGTGTCATAACAAAGAGCGGAAATATAAAGGAAAGTTTGCAAGAAGAGCGAAGCAAATCTTTCAGTAGTGCAAGAAATAATGAAAGTGTAGTACACAGATGGAGGGGCATCCGAGCACATGATGGACATAAGAGAATGGTTTAAGACTTTCAAACCTATTGATGAAGGCAAATGGTCAGTTCTTGTCGCAGATGATAGTGAACTGTGGGTTGCTGGTATTGGTGACATTGATGTCAAGAGAGACATTAAGGGAGTGTGGCTGAGAGAAACTTTAAAAAATTATATATTTCATAGGTTGAGAATAAATCTTTACTCCATAGGCCAAGCGGCAGATAACGATATCTACACAAGGTATAGAAAGCTCAACTGTATCATGAGAGATCAAGCAGGAGTGTGGAAGGTTGTTATTACAAGATCAAGAATAGGTAAACTGTACAAGTTGAACCTTAAAGCTATAGAGCAAGAGTCCATGTGTCGCGCACCTCACTTCGGTAAGCTCCCCTTCAAGTCATAGTTACTCGCTTTGATGTACACGCCTAACTCCCAACCTGGCCGCCGGGCCAACTTGGAGCTTCGGCTGCTCACCAGGGCATAACGGTCCCCCTTTGATCTCCCAAAGAACCCTCCACCGATTTGGGCCCAGCGGGAATTCCCTTTGGTAGTTGGCAGTCCGGAACAGCTCCCCACTCTTTGGTCGCTTTCCGGCTCGCTCGCTTACTCACTAGTTTTTGGTCACCAACGGGCTTGCACCGTTATCGGGGTTACTACTCCCTATATATACTTCTATAGCTGTCCGTGGGGGTTTCACAAACAACCATGCCATTTTATGGCGAACCACCACGAAAACCCTCGACTCCCGGTGATGAGTCGCGGTGAGTCTTGGCCCACCCACCACGGCCCCTATGGACCGTGATGAGTCCCAAGACTCCCCACGACTCCCACCACGAGGTCTCCGCCCCAAGGTGAGTCCTATGCCACCCCCACTAAGTCCCGCTAAGCTACCACCACCCCTTTGTGACCCCACCGCATCCCGGTGTGCGGGGCTCCACCTAGTGAGCACTTCTGCCTCTTTGAGTGCCTTGGGCACTCAAGGGTGCTTCAGCCCCCTGTACCTATCGCTGCCACTGCCCCCACCACAGGGGCAGCCCCTCATGTGTCCCGACCCCCTGCCCTCAAGGCAAAGGGCCGCGACACACACCCCTACCAACAGGGAGTCGATGTCCTCATCGACTTGTCCATTTTGTAGAAACGAACATCCAAGTTGTGGCGTCCCACATCAAAGAGTTTGTTTCCGTACCATGGCGTCCCATGGCAAAGAACCAAACCCCACACTTGACTCTACTCTCCACTAGCTAGTTCGGCCGACTTCCTCCAAGTCCCGGCCAGGGGTGGAGCCTCTTAAGCTCCTCCCAGTGCACTCTTCTTGGCCTACTTCAAG
Source organism: Takakia lepidozioides (assembly GCA_030704615.1). Taxonomy (NCBI): domain Eukaryota; kingdom Viridiplantae; phylum Streptophyta; class Takakiopsida; order Takakiales; family Takakiaceae; genus Takakia; species Takakia lepidozioides. Next base: position 55,465,735 of record CM060732.1, read on the forward strand.
GCCAAGGAACGATCCTCCCCGAGGATCGAATCGCCTTACTGCAACAACATTGCTTGCGATCGCTCATGATGCCGCTTTTGGCATCGCCTTGCGTAAGGGTTAACCTCGAACCCCCTTTGACTAGGAAGATAACCTTGAACCAACCGTGCGCCCCAATCACTATAATTGGGTCCGTCTTGGAATGCTGGCCTGAGGTACGGGAACACGTCGAAGCCGCACTACGACTTCGTCCCGAGGCTACACGATTATAGTACGTGAACGGAAACACGTAGCTTCCGCGTTAGCCCACACTACAAGGCAACCACCTCAGTAGCGCAGTTATAGTACGCGCACGCGCCAGGTGCGCACTAGCACGTGAACTCCCAAAGAAGGCGCATGTTTCCTTGCCCCTTGGATGGGAGTCACCCGATTTTGGCACTGCACAAACACACGATTAACCCAATTTACCTCTCCCACTTTTGTAAGCTAGCATACATTCTACACACTAGCCAACCACACCATGCATCACCATTCCAAACAAAATAGGACGCACAACATTTGGAACCCATTTCCTTTATAACAAATTTTTGTACAATACAAGTTTTTGCAATCGGATTCCTGAGCTAGCTAAGCCGGGCTAAGCATGCATTTCCTCCCCCACGCTCCAAGGTTGATGTCCCCATCAACGTTTCTTCCGCTTTTGAGGTCGCCCTTCAAAAACTGCAACCGCCTCGGATGCGTTTCCCATTTCTGAGGCACGCACCCAAGATGCCTCCACATGATGATAGCCCTTCTATTTGACGAGATACTCCGTTTTTCGGTTCTTGAACCTCCTCGACTTAAGTATTGCCTCCACCTCGTACTCAGGTTCATTTTCATGATCCAACAGCACAGGTAGCGGACGCAACACTTGATGCCGATTCGGACGCGCTTCATCTTTGAAGTAAGGCTTCAAAAGGGAGACGTGGAATACTGGATGCACCTTGTTGTTTGCCGGCAGCTCCAATTCATACACATCCTCATTCATAACCTTCCGGATGTGAAAGGGTCCCGCATACGGAGGTACGAACTTTGGACTCACTTCCGGAGGTAGTCAGAAATTCTTGATGTTCAACCAGACCTCCGTGCCTACCTCAAACTTCACTTCCCTCCGCTTCCGATTCGCCTGCCTTTCATACCGTTTCCTAGCTTTGGCAATGTTGTACTTTGCGAGCTTCAACAAACGCTCACGTTCTTCCAGTACCGCCGCTACTGCCGGTTCCTCAACGTCTTGGGCGGCCCAACTTGTCGGCACCAGAGGTATTTTTCCATAGACCAATACGAAAGGGGAAACTCCCATTGTGGAGTGTTCTGTGTTATTATAACAGAATTCTACCGCGTCTAAGTGTTCCACCCAGTCTGATTGGTCTGCCGACACGTAATTCCGCAAGATCTGCTTCACTACGGAATTCACTCTTTCCGTTTGGCCGTCGGTTGTAGGTCGGAAGGCGGTGCTCATCTTCAGCCTCGTCCCCATCTTCTTCTAAAGTGTCCTCCAAAATTTACTCGTAAACTTTGGATCGCGGTCCGAGACAATATCCTTCGGGACTCCATGATGCTTTAAGACGTGGGCGAAGTAAAGTCGCCCTGTCTCCTGCGCCATTGCTGTCTCCTTGGTGGGGATGAGATGGCCCATTTTACTGAACCTATCCACCACCACCATGATTGCATCAAATCCTTTTGACAGCGGCATAACAGTCATGAAATCCATCGAGACGCTTTCCCAAGTCCCCTCTGGAATCGGCAAGGGTTGTAACAGCCCCGCTTACTTTTTGTACTCGCTCCGGTTTTGTTGGCATGTGGTGCATGTCTTGACATACTCCTCTGCCTCCTCCCTCAGTTTGGGCCAGAAATACTCTTTCTTCAAGAGTGCCGCAATGCGCTTGGCTCCGCCGTGGCCCGCAAGCGGGCTATCATGACATTCTCTCAAGAGACTATCTCTAAATCCCTCCCTTCGACACGTAGAGACGCTTTTGCTTATACCGGAGCAGTCCATTTTGCAAGTGGAACTGCGATTTAACCCCCCTCCTCAAGTCCTGCATCACGGACTTCACCAGCTCATCCTTCCGGCAAGCTTCATTTGGAGCGCCGTCTCGCCCCTGTACACCAACATGAGCTGCTGCTTTCTACTTAAAGCATCAGCCACCACATTGTCACGTCCCGGTTTGTACTGGATATCCACGTCAAACACTGCCAAAGTATCTTGCCACCTAAGTTGTTTTGGGGACAACTTGGGCTGCGTGGCAAAATACTTCACCGTAACATTGTCCGTGAACACCTTCACTTGGTTGGAACCAACATAGTGGCGCCAAAGCTCAAGGCAATGCACCACCGCATTCATCTCTTTTTCGTGCGTCGGCCACCGTCGCTCCACTTCATTTAGTTTCTTACTTTCGTAAGCCACTGGACGTCCATCTTGCATAAGTACACCCCCAATCGCGAAGTCCGACGCATCCGTATGAATCTCGAACGGACGATCGAACTCCGGGATTTTCAAGACTGGAGCTTCCGCCATCTGCTGCTTCAATTCAGCAAAAGCTTGGCCACAAAAGGTGTTCCATACCCAGACTTTGGATTTACACAGAAGGTCCGACAGCGGCCCCGCGATCTTGGCGAAATTTCTCACATACTTCCGGTAATAGGAGGCAAGTCCTAGGAAGGATCGCACTCCCGGGACCGAAGTCGGAGGCTCCCAGTCCAAGATTGCCCTCACCTTTCTGTCATCCATTTTGATCCCATCATGTGTAATCACATGCCCCAAGAACTCCACTTTCGTGACCCCGAATTCGCACTTTGAAGCTTTGGCGTATAGTTTCCCTTCCCGCAATTTTTGGAACACCTTTTTCAGGTGCTCCAGGTGCTCCTCCTTTGTTTTCAAGTACACCAAGATGTCGTCGATGTACACGATCACAAAGTCATCCAACCACTCCTAAAAAAGGCTGTTCATCAGCGTGCTAAATGTCGCTGGTGCATTGGTGAGCCCAAAAAGCATCACCAAGAACTCATATGAACCATACCTTGTCCTGCACGTGGTCTTCTCCTCATCTCCTTCCGCCACCCGAATTTGATGATAGCCGGAGCGCAAGTCGATCCAGCTGAAATACTTCGCTCCTGCCAACCGATCGAAGAGGTCGTCGATCTTTGGCAAAGGGTACCGGGTTTTGATAGTCACCTTATTCAGAGCCCTGTAATCGACACACATCCACAGCGTCCCATCCTTTTTATCTGCAAATAGCACTGGGGCTCCGTAAGGTGACTTACTCGGCCGGATGTACCCCTTTGACATTAGATCTTTGAGCTGAGTCTTCAGCTCGACCAACTCTCTATGGCTCAACCGGTAGGGCGCCTTGGCAGGCGGTTCCGATCCCGCTATCACCTCAATCTTGTGGTCAACTCCTCTTCGCGGTGGCAAACCGCTTGGTAAATCCTCCGGCATCACATCCTGGTATTTCTCCAAAATCCCCTTGATCCAATCTGGGCTCGGCTCCCCATCGCCTTCCCCCTTTACTTCTCTAATGTAGAGCAAAAATTGGGGCTCGTGTGCCTCCTCCACGGCCCACTCCCTTGCTGACAGAAGGCTTATTCGCCCTCCCACGGGTTTGGGCGTTTCTGACACTCGTAAGACCTCGCCACCATTCCCACATGGCAGTTCGACTACTCTCTTGCGGCCATTTATGACCGCTCCGGATTTGCTCAAAAAGGTCATCCCCAAAATGAGATCCACTCCATCGATCTCGCAGATGGTGAAGTTCTCACGTCCATCCCAACTCCCCAGTTGAAGAGGAACATCAAATGCCAACCTTGTCGCCAGTTGTGGTTATCCTTTGGCAGAACGCACCTCAATAGAGGCCCCCACGTCATTTGTCGGGAGTCCCAACTTTTCCGCCGCCGCCGCCGTCATGAAGGAGTGCAACGCTCCTGTGTCCACCAACAACGACACATTAGTTCCGGATATTATCTCATCCACAAACAATAACTGACTCCTTTTACGTAGGGCGCCAGTTTCCTGATACAACTCACAAGAATAGTTGCCTACCTTGCAAGTCCTGGCGACCACCGCTTCCACCAAGCGACTGATGGTACCTTCCGACAGCTCCGTGGTTGCCCGAGTCATGTTCAATTGTCGAGGTTTTGTGCACTTCTTGGCCATGTGCCCGAGCTCCCTGCAATTGAAACACACTCCATCAAAGGTGGTCTTTTGTCCGCCATAAGCCACTCCACCCGCTTTTTCTTTCGAAGCACCGGGTACCGCCTTGACGTGTTAAGGCCCTCCCTTCGATTTCCACGTGCCATTATCGCCGCGTGGCCTATCCCACTTCTTTTCCGGTCGGAAGGGGCTCCTTCCCGCCGGGTCTTCTTGTGGTTCAGCTCCGTACGGCCTTGTCTTTCACCCTTAGGGACATCCGAGAAACATTCAGCCCTCTCAATTGCCTCGTTCAAAGTCTTAGGTGGCTTCTCCTCCAACTTCCGCCTGGCCCATAGGGCCAGTCCCGCCACAAAGTTGAAGACCATTTCTGGTTCTGCCATGTCCGCGACTTTGAGCAAAAGCACATTGAAAGCCTGGATATATCCCCAAATGTCATCTGTTTGCTTCAAATTCCTCATCTTGTCCCGGGCAAGCCAGGACGCGCTGAGGGGCACAAACTGTCTCTTCATCAATTCCTTGAACCCACTCCAGTTCAAGGTTTCCATGCATGGACCTTGGTCGTGAAGGCGTCTCTGCCACCATTGTTGAGCATAGCCCCTCAAATAGGTGGGAGCCACTTCCACTCGATCCTCGTCACTCAACTTGGCCGCCCGGAAGTACTGCTCTAGCTCCAGGAGCCAGGTGTTGAGTGCCTTCCGATTTCGGACGCCCTCGAAGGTGCCGGGTTCCTTAGGCTTCACCTTAAACTTTGCCTTAGTGGAAGTGGCATTAGCCGCCTTCAACACGTCTTTCAGCGTCCCGCCAAACTGCGCCAACAACCCTTCCCAAAAGGCTGCCGGCATGGGAGGCATCTGTTGGTCGGTCGGAGCTCTCAAGGATTCCTCGGGCTCCGACTCCTCGGATTCCTCCCGCTCTTGAGCAACCTCGTTTTTGGAAACATGCATCGCTTCCTCAAACGGCCGCCTCGGTGACACGTCGCCCCCATCTGGCTCACCAGGATCATCATCTTTTGGGCCGTTCCGCTTTCGCTTTGGCTTGCCCGACCCCATGATGAGGCCAATTCCAAGGACGATCACGTACTGAACTCTAAGCTCTGATACCAAGTGTCGCGCACCTCACTTTGGTAAGCTCCCCTTCAAGTCATAGTTACTCGCTTTGATGTGCGCGCCTAACTCCCAACCTGGCCGCCGGGCCAACTTGGAGCTTCGGCTGCTCACCGGGGCATAACGGTCCCCCTTTGATCTCCCAAAGAACCCTCCACCGATTTGGGCCCAGCGGGAATTCCCTTTGGTAGTTGGCAGTCCGGAACAGCTCCCCACTCTTTGGTCGCTTTCCGGCTCGCTCGCTTACTCACTAGTTTTTGGTCACCAACGGGCTTGCACCGTTCTCGGGGTCACTACTCCCTATATATACTTATGTAGCTGTCCGTGGGGGTTTCACAAACAACCATGCCATTTTATGGCGAACCACCACGAAAACCCTCGACTCCCGGTGATGAGTCGCGGTGAGTCTTGGCCCACCCACCACGGCCCCTATGGACCGTGATGAGTCCCAAGACTCCCCACGACTCCCACCACGAGGTCTCCGCCCCAAGGTGAGTTCTATGCCACCCCCACTAAGTCCCGCTAAGCTACCACCACCCCTTTGTGAAGCCACCCCCACTGCATCCCGGTGTGCGGGGCTCCACCTAGTAAGCACCTCCGCCTCCTTGAGTGCCTTGGGCACTCAAGGGTGCTTCAGCCCCCCGTACCTATCGCTGCCACTGCCCCCACCACAGGGGCAGCCCCTCATGTGTCCCGACCCCCTGCTCAAGGCAAAGGGCCGCGACACCATGGCAAATGTTGCAAGTGACCATCTAGTTCAAGATTTCTCAACAGCCAGAGAGATTGGAAGGATACCTCGTGTTAACAAATGCATAGTTATGGCATCAGAGCATGGCTCATGTCAATGTCAAGACAATACTGAAAATGAAGGTCAACAATATTGTTGAAGGTCTTATAATCACTAACCAGGAAGGAGATGTCAGTCAGTTTTGTGAGGGTTGTATATATGAAAAACAACACAATCAATCTATTCTTCTGACCCCAGAAAGAGAGATCCCATACTCCTCCTGGAGAGTTTTTCCATTCAGATATTTGTGGACATATCTGTAAAATCCATGGGCGGCACATCTTACTACATTCTTTTTAAGGATAATGCTAATGGCTTCCGTTTCATTTTCTTTATCAGTAACAAGTCAGAAGCATTTGAATGCTTCAAGATCTTGGAGAAAGAAGTGTTTCAACAGATTCAGACTAAGATGCCTTGACTGTTTGCGGATGGAAAATATGTTGGAAAGACATTTGAAGGATATCTTGATAGCAAGGGAATCCGTCATGATAAGAATGCCCCTTACACTCCTGAACAGAATAGGTATGTTGAACGTGACAATCAAACGATTGTTGAGGCAGTCAGAAGCATGTTGCATGCTAGAGATTTATCCCTTGATCTATGGGCAGAAGCAGCCTGCAACACAACGGTGTACGTCCTGAATAGGGTCACCTGCAAGCAAACGTAAGGGAGTACTCAAGATCAACTATGGTACAAAGAGAAACCATCAGTCGGTCACCTCAGAGTTTTTGGATGTAGTGCTTTCAACCACATTCCAAACAGCTGCGAAAGAAATTGGAACCAAAGATGTTGATGATAGGTTATAGCACAAAGAATCGTGCTTACAAGCTCTGGGATCCAGTTTCTAATAAAACCTCTATCAGTGCAGATGTGGAGTTCGATGAATTAAGCTCATCAGGATCTGCGAGTGTTTTGGAAAATTCACAGGGAGCTAGGGATGCCATTGAGATATCTCTCACAAACCCTCCTCAGTGTGCAGTACTTGCAGAGCTTCATGTTGGTGAAGAGAGTGAAGAAGTCCATGTTGTAGAGCTTCCCATTGCTGAAGAGATCGAAGAAATTCATGTTGCGGCACAAGTACCTCATAACAATGATGCTCAAAGTTTTGATGAGAATGAACCTCCTAGGGTTCGTCGACCACCTGTTCGTTTAGGTGAGTTGGACTTGTCGCAGAAGCGTGGTGACACTTCATTTGCTTGTGTAGCTCATAACAGTTTTTTTTAAGACGAACCAAAGTTTTTCTTTGAGGCCATGAGATCTAAGGATGCAGACTTATGACGACATGCAATGGATGAAGAGTATGCATCTTTGCTGAAAAACAATACATGGATTTTTCAAGAGTTACCTGCCAACATAAATGTTGTGCACTGTAAGTGGGTCATAAGATGAAGTACAAATCTGATGGAGAAATCGAGCATTTCAAAGCCTTGCCAAAAGCTATTCTCAGACAATAAGAGTTGATTTTGATAAAATGTTCTCACCCGTAGTGAAGCCTTGACTCCTTTTGCACCATTCTAGCTATGGCAGCCACTCACGACATGGAGATTGCTCAGTTTGACGTTAAAACCGCGTTCCTAAACGGAGGAGATTTATATGGAGCAGCCTAAAGGCTACAAGCAAATTAGAAAAGAGAATCAAGTTTGTGGATGATGACATTTCCTGTTGCACTAATCAACACAAGCTGGATGATATGGTCAAATATCTCAAATCTGTGTTTGAGATAACCACGGGAGATGCATCTCACTATGTGCACATCCATCGTTTCAGGGTAGGGAGAGCTTTGTTTGTAAATCAAGAACGCTATATCCAGAAGATAATCCATCGTTTTGGTTTATAGGATGCCAATGGAGTTTCCACGCCGTCAGACACACATGTGAGTCTTACAACCTTTCCAGAAGAAGAAAATAACGATCAGCTTTGCATTGGTGTGTCATACAAAGAAGCTGTGGGCAGTAGTATCATGTTTGTAATGAAACTTACTCGACCTGACATCGCATATGCTACCAGCATTGTGGCGAAGTTATGTGAAACACCAAGGACCTCTCACTGGACTGCAGTTAAGCGAGTTATTCGTTACCTGAAGAGTATTTGTACCCATGTCATCTGCTATTTTGGGGTCCAGAGAATGATAATTCTCTTACAGGTTTATATGACGTTGATTATGGTGGTGACATCGACAGCAGGAAATCTCACTCATGATACGTATGTCTTTTTGGCAATGCTGCCATTGCATGGAGTAGCTAGGGAGTAGCCAAGTGCGTCTCTTCTCTCGAGGCCCATCTAAGCCCAGGGCCAATCATTGTTGTAGGAAAGCCCACTTGGATGTTTGTTTAGTTACAAAAAATGTGTGGTACATGAATGAACTAATGTTTAAAGAGTATTGTAAACATGAACAAAATGATTGAGATTGGAATTTGGTGAAAGAGTTAGACGTTTATATTAATGCTTTTGTATATACAATCATATGTTGAAAAAACCTGCCAATATTTTTTTTTCCATGAATTTAATATATCCAATCACTATGGATATATCTCCTGTCCATGCACCAATCATTGTTGTAGGAAAGCCCACTTAGCTATTTTTTACGAATTTCCAATGATCAAACGTACTTGAAATTCCATATCTCCCACACCGCAGGTCCAAAAATAATGAGGCCAAGCCGGTGCATCTCGCCTCATCGAGGGCTTTCCAATGGTACCAAGCACCAGAGCTGGGGCGACATGTTAACGCTACAAAACAAAACAAAACAACACAAACAAACAAACTACCTTGCTTCATATATTGATTTTATGAAACTCACCGCAAATCTCCGGCAAAACCTCATCTACACAATATGGACAAGGCCGTTCTCGTGATTCCTTTCTATATTTGAGAGTGAAGAGACGGAAATTTGGAACACAAGCAAGGATCACAAGCAATGGGCAACCTCAGGGAATTGGCAGAGAAAAAGAACGAGAGCACCAATATTGGGCAAAGTGGTAGACGTATACTCTATCATATGGGTAGAGAATATGGCTAAAGAGGTGAAGAGAGATCAAAAACTCCACACGCAGCTTTCCCAGGTTGTGGAATATGCAAAGATTACTCCCGCACAAAACTCTTGCCCAGCACAGTGTCGGTGTATAATATGTAGTATCGATTGACAATCACGTCACCCTGTCATTGTTTATGCGAGACCGTATTTGCTTAGTTTGTGAGTAGGCCCCACAGTCAGCTCGGATGCTTAGAGTGACACGGAGGAAATGCCCTCAACAGGACTTCAAAGCCAATATTCCCGGCCCCAGAATCGTATCTCATTCAGGCCGCAGCGTTGTCACGCACCTCCGAACATTTCTCGTGCGTCAGACGAGTGGACGTCGAGCCTTTCAGCAGCCGTATTGTACTTATCATACGCTGCCAAGATTTCAAGCCCATGCTCTGAGAAATTCTTCAACAACCTCTTCCATATGACGCATGCACTGCCCACTGTAGAGTAGACGAAGGGAACATGCCAAACCTCCAGAGCTGATGTTTGCTCCGCCTTCAACAGAGGAGACACAGGGGTGCCAACATGAAGCGATCTCAGGCTTCTATAATCACATCTCGGAATTGTGGTGTGTTAACATTTCTCTAGTGGGGTAACTCTTGGGCATATTTAGGAGTATTGGTATGTTCAACACTTACCGGGACCTTCGGGCAGACGAGATTTCAAACATTATGTATAGGGCTTCGAAAAACCTGGGTACATGCAGAGCCAGGCTTGTTGGAGGGTCACTTTCTGCAATTGATAAACGATTCGGACAAACGGACAATCATTTTCTCTTGCAAAAGAACCTAGAGAAAAAACTGTCTGGACAATGGACAGATTACACAAACCATTTCGACCTTGACCTGACCGAGAGCTTCTTGAACTACTCAGATTTGTTTGTATGGAATGTCCAATCTGAGAGAAAGAGATTTCCCATTAGTGAAGAAAAGCTCATGTAGACACACGGTACTATTGCCTGGATACCTAGGCCTCCTCTACGAAGCAAAATTTATTGACACTTTTAGGACTCAGCTGAAAATGTCAGACCTTTCATTCGCTGCTGCACTGAACTTGACTCCTTTTGTAAACACTTAGAAATAAGTCCAACATCTCGTTCAAATAGCTTCGAGACTAGAGATAACTACAATGCTACCAACAACAAGTGCTCGGGCCCCATGACTGGTGTTCTCTAATCAGCAGAACCGAGAAAACGGCGAGTTTCTTTGAGTTGGCCAAAGCCATGAGGTGGAAATACTCCATGCAGTAGCTACAGAAGTTCACCAAAACTCCCATCATCATTCATATTCACTAAAAACTGCAGGAAACTAAATGGCAAAAGTATTGAGATTCTTCAAACCCAGGCACTCTGATAATATGTTGCTCTTTGTCACGTTGCTTTTCCCCCATTTACAATTCACTATCTGAAACAGGGGAGCCTAACCACTTGACTCATTGCAAGAAAACAGCACCGGGACTCGTTGACATCCCCACAGCGAAGTTACTCATCTCCAAATGAGTAGGGTGAAGGGAACGCCCTCGGAGGAGGTTTTTCACCTGCCAAGTTTACTCGGATATTTCTCCCCTCGAAATCCTGCTCCCACAAGCTCCAAACCTCAGTAATAAATCTCAGGAATTCGGGGCTTCTATCAAACCAACATATCAGGCCCCAAGTACAAGCTTATTCAAGCAGAAATATGATAAAACCTTAGACAAAGAAGACTACTACCTATGACGTGACTTACCGTTTCGTTAAGGTTGTTAATGGCTGCGTTTGCTTCGCTCGGGTCTGAAAAGGTAACGAAGCCAAAACCGCGCGACTTGCCGGTCATCTGGTCTAAGATCACCTTGGCCTCTATCACTTGTCCGTAGTCGCTGAACAGATTCTCAAGGCTAACATCATCCACGCTCCAGGATAAGTTGCCAACGAATAGCTTGTTGGGACTGTTTTGGTCCCTGCGGGGTCTGTCACCGAAAGCAGGTCTCTCTCCCCTGTTTGATTGAGGGAAGTTCACTTTCAAGATTCTTCCTCCAAACTCCTGCAACGACAGAGAATAGTTCAGGTACTCCATCACCGTTTTCATCCTGCTGCGACGGTGGCACAGAGAAGCGCAGCATCTTCAAGACAAAAGGATGCAAAGAAGCAGACCGTTCAAAGTAGAGAGCACTCACCCTGCCATCCAACTTCTCAATGGCAGCATTCGCATCTTCGACTGTGCTCATTGTCACAAAAGCGAATCCGCGACTTCTGTTTGTTTCCCTGTCGTAGATAACCTGGAAGGTGCAGAATGTCAGAATGCTACTAATATATTTCAGAACACCGACAATCATTCGAAATGAAAGTCCAAGCACAGATGATGAGGGGACAGCAATTTCAGAAAAGACAAGTACAAACCGGACGCCATGTCGCTTTCAGAAGAGCAAACGATACAGAAGACAAGATAACATCGAGAGCCTAATCGATCACGCCGGCTGTAGACAAAAACAGAGATAGCATAGACAACGAAAATGAGTGCAGCAACATGTAAGTACCTCAACAAGCTCAACATTTCCAATGTCCTGGAAGACATCAGCCACCTGTTGGCTGTCAACAGTCCACGGCAAGTTGCCAACGTACAACTTCGACCCTGCAAACGACTGGTACGTGGGGAACTCCAGAGGAGGCTCCATCAACGGCGACGAACCATCCTCAGACTGCGACTGCGAGTCGTAAGAATCATTCGACTCCCCGAGATTGCCATTGTTGACGAACGTTTCCTGCTCCACGTCGGAGGCCCACGCAGCCAGGCTGGTGCTCCTCGCAGACCGCCTGTAAGACAGCGACAAAGCCGACAGGCTTATCGAAATGGGAGCCACTTCCGTCACCAAACAGCGCCCCGCTGGCTTCACCACGGCCCGCTCTGAAACCCCTGCAAACGACCCGCTGGCCACCGCAAAGGAGATGCACGAGGCCGCCATAGCTCAAGCCTCTCTCTCTCTCTCTCTCTCTTCCCCTCGCACACACGCCTCCCTCTTCCTCCCCGCCGCCACTCCTGCTACGGATCTCAGCGCTCTCTCCTCACAGCAGCTCCGCAGCGGTCCAGACGAACAAGACAGCAAGAGAGCGGGCTGAAAGGAGCGATCCAGAGAGAAAGGGCCACGGCACCGGATATGGCTGCCCTGCCCGCCCATGCATCCCCCCCATCCCTCCGTCCGTCCCCGCCATCTGGACGATCCAGATGTCATCCATCGTGGCGACAAATCTGCAAATGGAGCGGGGCTAGGGATGGGCCACCAGCATGCCTAGTGCCTACTCCAGATCCCCTACGAGTACCTATACCCGCATACAGTAGTCCGTTTGACCGCTTGCGAACCCTATTAGCGTGGACTAGGGGATCTCATTTCTGTGCTTGATATTTCCTGTTCGCGATTTCATTGAGACCGTCGAGTCCCTTTCAACAAAAATAAAAATAGAAAACATCAAATAAAATAGATAAATATTTAAAAAAATCAACCAGACCGGTCACAGCTCAGTTGGATACTGCACCCAGGTGGTTCGAGGTTCAAATCCTGCTACTGGTCCGGCGTGGTATTGTCTGCTATCATGCCTGTATACCTCTCCTTGGCGCACACATGAGCTGTGGAGTAAGGGAAAAAATAAAAATGTCTTTGGGTTGAATAACAAATTAAATTTAAAACCTATAAAAATGAGAACTTAGAGCAGGCTAGTGCTGTGTGAGCCGAGGTTTTTTGGCGCTACTCAGAATTCCACGTGTCTTGTTTGAAGCCGTCCGACTCGATTCTATGTCATTACTAGCCGCCGATGTTAGGGCCTAGGGAATTAGGTCGCGTCGCGGGAGTGGATAATGAAGTGTCAGAGTATGCTTTGGTGGACGGATGTGCCCTGGATGGATTGATGAAATTAACGTTCTCATCCATGGGATGTATCTCCTAGTTTTCGCTGTAAAAACAAAAGGAAAACAGAGTCTCAAATGAAAGACGACCGCTGGACAGGGGAATCCCACCGAATGCTCTTCCCATCTTTAGAGAGTCGAGAGAAGGTGGTCCTGTTGAAGCCTCGACAGCAGGCATGGGAATGCAGCAGACACTACATTGAACTGGGTGAGGATAAGGGAGGGAGTCAGGTTTCGGTAGACTTCGCAAAGGAGGACAGCAACATGACAGGGGGGCCGCTGAGAGTGGCGCTTATATGTGGTGGGCCTTCCGCCGAGCGGGGAATCTCTTTGAACTCAGCTCGCTCTGTGCTTGACCATCTGCAGGTACTTCTAGGAACGATGGGTGTAAAACTAAAAGGAACCAGCTCAATGGGACACAATTCGTCCCCAATGGATAGCTCCACACGCACTCGTCACTCCACGAGCTGCCGCGGTATGACATAGGCGAGAGATTGATAGATTGTTGATTTCTCCCACAATTGCACAGATTTCAGACCCAACTCAAATGGTGAAAATTGAGAATTATAGATTTTTTTGTGACTTGTTGAGATGTGCTGGATTCCATCAGACGACATGTAGGCTCGATTTCATCCTCTGTATTCCAGCCCCCAGCTGCCGACCCACACATCCACCCCGCGTCCAAAAAACGTAGAAACCTCATAGAAGCGAAATTAAAAATAATTCTTCCGTCTCGCACATGTCAGAGCAATGAGAGACAGCAAGTGCTGGTGGATATAGTTCATTCGGGAAAGTGCGCTTTGGGCCAGGCGATGATTTGGTATACGTTGCTATTACCTGAACCGCGAATTGCAGTTTTTTGCTATCTCTACAGCGCAGGTACTGCTTCGGCTCCCACGCTTTATTTCTGAAGATGAATTCGGTTCATCTGTGCCTATCAATGTGGAAGTGAAAATTAATGTTTAATCTAGAAAACTTACATTGTGGTTGGTGAACTTCCAAAGACTGCTCATCTGGTCGGATGACTCCAACATACCATCTGACTTTGACTTCAAGCTTGCCAGGTAGCTCACAGTTCCGAAACATTTAATAGACAAATTTCCTTATTTATAGGAGTAACTTTCTACCTGGGGGCGTGTGGCTGGATATTTGGCTGTCAAGCATCAGTTTGCTCAGTATGTGGTTGAAAATCGTGTTCACTTTCTTAAAAGTTGAGCTTATGTATCTCCTCCACTTTCCATCTCTCAGGTTTAGGTGTAACAGTGCAAGTTGGTAATTTGCAGCACAGCACAAGCCTTTGAGTCTCACTCAGAGTTTCTTAAGCACCTGTGTGCAACAGCTGACATTGTATTCCCTGTCCTCCATGGCCAGTTTGGTGAAGATGGAGGAATTCAGGTACTCTGTGAACTCTTTCTTCATCCACCATAACTATCATCTGCTTATACAGAAATGTGAGTCAGCTTCTGCAGATGCAGGTATTTCCTTTCGAATTCTATTCATCACATTTGTCCAACCTCCACGGAGGTGGGGAGAGATGCTACAGCGTCATGAAACAGGTCACTCTCAGTTTAGGAGTCAGAACACTATAGGCTGCATTTTTGAGGACGAAATAGTTTTCTTTGGAAGTTCGAAGGGAGAGAGCTCTGAAATTCTGGATCTCATTTTGGGGCTGTGGGCATTGGTGGAGTCAGGAACTACTTGAAAGTGCAGATATCCCCTTTGTGGGCACTCACCTGCTCAACCCTCATAGCAACTCTATGCCCAACGCATTCTGCTCTACTCCAAACACCAATAACAGCTGCAAAAACAACCACATACCCCTGTCATTTGCAGACAATGCTATCATATGACCACTCTCAGACACCCACAGCACATTGCAACTACATATCAATCACCACAAGCCACACTTTGATCCTCATTAAGCAGACCAGCTGTCACCAAAAAACACCTAACTAAGCTATAATCACAAAAAAGGAAGTGCAAACTATACAGCTCCAAGACATTAGCATCCATTCCCCTTACCATTTTCAAACTCCATCTGTGTGCACCCTGCCACCACAATCTGTCACTCAACAGAATCTCGCACCAAATAAATTCTGGCTTTGCAACAACAATAATGTGCGAGGAAATATACCACCTACAGACATTCCACCCACAGCCTATGGTCCTCCAACATATTTTCTCCATATGTCTCATCTCATAATACCCCCTGAAGCTTATCATCTGCCCCCAAAAATTAATGATCTGCATGAAGCAAATGCCCACTCAACATGCCAAACCCTTCAATCATGCCCAGTCCTTACACTTTCAGATTACCACAAGTACCACACCTACTTTACAAAACGTCACTAATTTATGACCACCAGAAAAATACTACCACTACAATGCCACAACCTCCTCATATATCCAATACACCCTTAAAGCGCCTACTTACAAGCACGCCGCACTACCACCAATGTGAAATACCCTAGCTGCTACACTTAGAACCAGTCCCAGCCCTCTCAGGGAGCGCCAAGAAGGCAGCTGCAAATTAACCTTGATAGCACCAGACCTCACACCCCGCAGTCCATCAAATTCAACTACCCTGTCAAAGAAACATGCAAGAACACAGCTCTACAACAACTATATAACTACCACGAATACTTTCGTCAAGCTGCAGCCCAACTGTCCTAAACCACAACCATCTAATCCTCCCACAAAAACACTTGCTCATGTTAAACACCGCCTCAATGTATCTACTTCTCACTGCCGTTTACAAAGGCTTTACCACATGCCCCAAAGCTATTACTTCCCACAGCACACAATTGCCCCCTACAAAAATCACAAATGGTCATCTACGTCATACCAGGACTGCAATTTAAACATACCCCCACGTACATTCTCAAAGCACAACAAAAATCTCTCTCTCTACTTACGAGCACATATAACCCTTCCACAAAGACCCAATCAGAGACCTACACACATTTAAAAACCTAACCGCCACACACATAAATGGTGCAAAGTGAAAACATCCTGTAAAAGTCAAATGGGACCTCAATCACCAGCCTCCCTCCTTAAAAATACCCATATCCTCGGACAACTTAAGCCCCTATGTATTAGGGATTACATGTGCCACCATGCAAAGAGGCGAAAACAAATCCCCTTCAACTTCATATCCCAGTGCCTGCAGGACTCTACTCACATAGCTCTTCCCTCTTACCCCCATAACACACATACTATTGTAATAGGGACTCCTTGCTATCTAAAAAGAAAACACGTAACACTATGTCAATACCACCACAGTCCAGAGGTGGACTTTGACGCATTCATATCGCTATTGTTCTGCCTGACTGAGCGCCCCAACAACTCTAAATTACTGAACCTTCTCCCTCAACTGCTTTTTCCCCTCCTCCCAAGCCACATACTACCTTATGATTCACCAACCACGCTCATGCAGCTAGCACCAATAACTACATCCAATTCTTGATCGACCCTTGTCACAAATATGCAACATACAATACTATCTTACTGCCATTGCTGCCACAAGCTCACACCCGCAATCACTTGTTGTTTTGACCACAACAAACAACTAAAACCATTTAACAGCCCCTTCCAAAGCAACAAAAACACATCAACATGGATTACAAGTGACAATAGGCAAGATCCTGAATCGGGGTATAATACCGACAATGCTCTCCTGCCGACCCTCCCTAACAAATTAGTCCTATTCCAAATAACAACCCCCACTCTGCCCTACATAGCAATAATCTCCTGCCCCCGTTGCAATTATCACGGCTTCCCCAATTTAATACTACCCCCCCTCCTCAGAGTTTTGGCTCTACACTGACGGTATCAAAGCACAATTAAGACCACATTTGCCTACTACTACACAGACACTACATTGCAACATCCACATGATATACTATGTTGTGAAAGGACCACAACTGCTGCAATTTTACCCCAGACCCCATTGTCCAGGAAATACCACCAATGCAAATCCAGCCTAACTGGGCAAACACCACATGTATGGGCAAAAAGCTGTCTTCACCCACTTACACTATTGGAGCAAAAGCAGCTACCTACAAAATCTAGCAGACTACAATCACTATACCAGCATCAATACCAACAAAAGCCAAAGGCAGCCTATAATACCCCACGGCAGCCATCATGCGGTCATATTCGACGATTGGACAGCCCTACCCGATCTCTCTTGCTACGCTTCTGTACGTTGCTGCTACCCTCCCCTGCTCATACTGTGTGCCCATCACTCCCAAGACCTCATTCTTTGCCACTGTGGACCCCTGCTAGGATGAGATTACAACAAATCACTTGGCAAACGTAGGATATCGTTTGGCACTCAACCTCGACTGAAGCATACCTCCTTGAGAGCTCCTTGAGAGCTCCTGTTGCCCGCAACCAAGCCCATGCACAGATCCAAGCCCACGGCCCCGCCCAACTTTCAAACCCATGGATATCATCCAAATAATACACTCCACATTCATCCAAGGGATAACGACTCTTTTGCCCTATCCCTTTCCTCCCCATTCACACTAAGAAACGAAATAAAAAATTATAATAAAAATAATGCAATAATTAAAAATAATGGTAATAAAAATAATTCTCATACATTCAGAGTTATGTTCATAACACATAAACTGAAACCCAACAATATTATATATATATATATACACTATTATGCCCAAATATACTACAAGCTCCTCGTATATACTTGATAATACCAAGTCCCCAAAACATCTGCAGCCATACGAAACTTAGCGTACCAACCTGGGACCCCAATACAAAATATGTAATCATCCCCCAAAGACAGCAAAAGATAGATACACCTCAAACTTTTGCCGTGCCGCAATTACTCTAAAGCTAGAACCACGCCAAATAACACCACAACCAACCATATGTTACACTCACCCCTTCATAAAATACTCATTATTCAGCTATACGGTTCAAGAACGAATATTCTATAGCCGCTGTGACATGCAAAAATATAGCTCTCAGCAGCATAAAACAACCCACACATTCCCTGCCACTGTTCTCAACGAACAACAACAACTCTCAACTATCCTAAAAGGTAAAACAAATACTGATCCTACCATCTCCAAACAAGCTAAACAAAAATTACAAAAATGGATGCACAATTATACAATTACGCAATTACATATACTACTCATACGATGTGAAGATATCCACCCCGACCCAGGCTCTACAAATTGACACTTGTTGCATAACACCACTAGCTACTAACCCAATCATAGATGTTGTCCATATACCAAACCACATTCAAAACATTGTTAAACGCATATCCAAAGTGGCCAAAACAAGACCATGGCATATACTTTTACCCCTCCACAACTACGCTAAAATTATAGTATAAACACCTTCCTGATATCTTTGCCCCGTTCCTACCTAAACCGTAATACATTCTTGACCCAGACAATACAGATGCACCTCCATATGGTATAACCACATCCGAGCACTCACTTCTTGCTCATAATAGTTACAAACTCAGATGCTATCCTAAAGACCATGTACTTTTTACATATATAATATGTATATCACCGAAACCGAAAAAATGTGACATCCTACTCTCTGAAAAACTGGAGACACGCATACTATCCACACTATCAAAACTCCAAACACTCCCTGAACACCCATCGCAATATAAAGCCCCACCACACCCCCTCAACTGTCTTCACAACTCTCTTGATCTCCTCCAAGCTCCACCTGGCCAAATTCACCAACTATTCACAACGTATCTGTTATCTCTCCCACCCACATCTTGCCATACCCTACAGCATATCACCATAAAGTTTCCTTTCATATCCCCGGAGATCTTCTCTGCCACACTAAACACCTCACATGTATGCCTGGTTTTTGCACACCCAACACAACCAACCACGTCGGTTAGTCTTGTTGATACCACACCAAACTCGCCACTAGCTATACCCCTACCTCCAACCAACCCTCCTCCTGATGAGCGAGATTACTAGATCAGCCCCTAATACGTCTCACATGGAACGTCGGCTCCATCGCCTCTAGTGTCCCTACCCTATCACTTATACTCCAAGAGCCGAATCCCCCACACATTATACTACTGCAAGAAACCAAACTCCAATCGCATACGTCTAATACGTAAATAATAAGATATTACATAAATATCATTTGATATATGCCTCCCCTAGAAAAATACACCAGACGACGTGTCTTACCGTATCAACCAGCTCGGCGAGGAGTTGCAATTGGAATACACAAATCCATGCACATGCAAGATACAACCTCCAAGATTACTATCCCAGCTCACCTCAAAACCCACCTACAAATAGTGCAAATACACATCGGTCCCTATCCAAAATTCAGTATTATCCATCTATATATGCCCTCACATCCGGATGATGCACCAATTACCCAAGACATACTACAACAAATTGCAGATTTCTCCAATAACCCAATTAACTCCTCCTCTGTAATCTTTCTTGCAGGAGACTTCAACAGAGACCTAACCCTACATGGCAGACTGTATAACGGGGTACATTTCCCTCCCTCGTTAAAAAAATATAGAGTGGACATCCTACACCCAAAATCTTGGATTCCGGTACATCCCCTCAAACCAACCTTTCTCAAGGTAAGGAGGACTGGACTATACCTCACATAGTCTCATTAATGGCTACTATCTCAAAACACCTAACGACAACCCCAGACATCAATCGCGCAATTTGCAAGGGCCATTTAATGAGGGCTAAGGTGTGTCTTGTTGTAATTGGAATGTGGTTATAGGGCACTGTGGACTCATGAAAGCGGTTATATAACCGTCTGTGTATAGGTTGAGCGGAATGTGTGGTTCTTAGAAGGGTTACAATGTTACTTGTTTGCGTGTTTTGGGTTTTAAACAGATTGTTGAATGTGGCGTTTGGCCGCAGGTCCTTCAGTGCTGCATGTGCATACATTGGCTGTCACTTATATAGGTGAGGTCGTGTATAGTTGGCCAGGTATTCATAGTAATTTTTTGTTTGTGTAGCATTTGGGGGGTAAGGTGGTGTGTGTAGGGTAGGGGAGGTGGTCAAGCATCGAGGGAGCCAGTGCTGGCATGGGGCTGTGTGCTAGGGGTAGTTGTTATAGCTAGTACTTCCTTAAAAAAATTCAGAGGTCCGTGAATGTATCTAGTCTGTTTTATGGGGAGAAAACTTTGGCATTGAAGTAACCAACATGTATAGTGATAGGAAGACCTTGAAGCAATCACAGCACAATACTATATGACCCCATATATAACTCTGACCACTACCCAGTTCTCCTCCGCATTCCATCATATATTATACCAATAGGTCCAATCTTGAACGATCTCTCATTGGATACAAGACCTCGAATACCTACTCCTATCTCGCCCTTGTCCATCCTGGCTTTCCAGACTAAATTTAGATCCATATCCTCCACAACCATCTCGGAACTACAAACTATACTAGACCGATGCTCGTTGAACCCCCCCTCAGATCTGGGATGAGGCGAGCTCTAAACTACAACAAATTTTTACTCAAATCACAGAATGCATGTTAGACACGTGTATAGTGGCTCACACCTCCACCCCCCCCCCCCCGACTGGAAGATCCAAAATAAATGGAGGATACCTAACTAGAACGCAGCAAAGACAGTGGCAAAAAGAACTAAACACACATCACACAGTCTGAAAAGCTATTACAGTACTCTCAACCACTCCACGAGACCCCGGAGAAATGCCCCACATATCACAGCCCTCCATACAATCCCTGCATGTTATACAGCTTTCCCGGTACCTCAGGATGATGATGACATTCAAACATGGATTAAATCAATCTCCAAAATTGGCGCCAAAAAAGCTGCTTATAATATTACCAAAGAGCAAGCTCGACATAATCAAAAAACAATTATCCAATCATATTGTAAAATGTTGCAAGAAAGCCTCGTGTCATTCATAAATCAATCTTCAACTCTTCCCCCTCTCTCCCTTTACAAGCGATCTGGGACATAGCTGGAATCCTACACACTTCCTCAAACTCAATAAACAAAATCATTTACCAACAGGCCTCAGCCATGTACCAACCACAAACCCATGCATGCTTCCAGCCCTCCTCTCATATACAACACTGTGCATGCCAAGCTCATCACTGATCCATGGCATGACATCGATGGTTTCAAATTAGAACGAAGAGGCCCTCTGAACATAGACCTTAGTGCATCCCTCACCCCCGAAATCTATCACACATGTCTTTATCCAACTCTAAAGCACCTGGTCCAGATAATATACCTAATGAGATTCTCAAAGCATTAGACCCACATTTACATCGATTAATCTTCCGATTCTTTCTACTATGCTATTAGCTACATCGAATACCCAAACCTTGGAAAAATAACAGAATAATACTGATTTATAAAAAAGATGACCCCACTCAACTTGGTAATTACAGACCCATAGCCCTTGTTAATACCATATATAGTCACAACAGTCTAATCCTAAAAGAAAACCTTAAACTACCTCATTAATATACCACCCCCCTATTACGAACATTACACCTCACGGCCATCACTTTACTAACAGCCATTATTCTCAACAAAAGAAAGATTAAAAGCGGCCAGCTTGCCGCTTAGTAACTAGTTCTTGTTACCATAGAGCCCACCCTCGAAAAGGGACAATACCCACATGGGGAAGAGGCTCTTATTTACACTAGCTTCGACTGGCGTCATATATATATATATATATATATATATATATGAGCATGCTCACGTGAGCACAAGGGCATATTCCCCGAATTCCCGGAAAATTTCCAAGAAATTTCCACAACGAAATGAAATTGACGAAATTAACAATTATGCGAAACTAACACATTAGACCAAGTAGCCCCTATACCTGATGAACATGTTATCCTATAGGCGTGGTTTTTTCTCCATACGAGAGATTGGGCGGTAAGGATTCACCTCAAAAAAAAAAAAAAAAAAAAAACTCCCATGGATAATTTTGCACTGCGAAATTCCGCCTGAGAAGCAATCACATTGTGGCTAAAATGATGAATAGGTCACTTTTCAAGCCCCCACCCATTCCTTTTAGATGTAGGATTTCTGGGTGATAGGATTTCTCAATGCAAAACCCACCGCTTGCTTCGTTTGTGCCTGTATCACCAAGTGTTTCTTAGTGCGAAATTCACCGCTGCTTAGTTTGTGCCCATATCACCAAGTATTTCTCAGTGTGAAATTCACTGCCGCCACTACAGGTTTAGGGTTTTTGGCTACACTACTGAAGGTTTCGCCTCTCTGAATTGACGCAAATGTACTCTACAAATGTACCAGTCCTCTATACCCGCTTATGGTTTAATTCCGTTTTGAGAACATATAACTCATATAACCAAGGTTTAAAAACATAAAACTTCCATGACCATGGGTTGTGCTCACGCGAGCGT
The DNA here is from genome assembly GCA_030704615.1 of Takakia lepidozioides. Taxonomy (NCBI): domain Eukaryota; kingdom Viridiplantae; phylum Streptophyta; class Takakiopsida; order Takakiales; family Takakiaceae; genus Takakia; species Takakia lepidozioides. The sequence continues at coordinate 55,488,103 of CM060732.1, forward strand.
GCTCGTGCTCACGTGAGCATGCACACACTGTGCTCACGGATACCAACCCTCATGTGGGCCCCACGTGCGGGCCGTCCCACATCTCCACCCTCGTTCCCAGTGGCTTAAACGTGTGACAACCCTTGCGTGAGGCCCTTACCCTACACGAAGCAGGATGAAAAAATAATGAGAAAAAAATAATTCAAAAAACTTTCAGGGGTCCAGATCGATGATCTAAGCCAACTTAGTATAACAAGCAGCTAGTCGCGTAATGGCTCCATCCTTATAAATAAATATTGAAGCCCACTCACATAATGGTATATGTAAATTTAATGTAATTTTAACGAATTAAATTTTTTCATTCAGTCATTACTTGGAACATAATGATATGTAGGCACATGACTAGGTAGCTTAAACGCAATAAATATTGGTTTGTGATCGCTCCAATATGACTCAGTAGGTCCACATATATATTGTTGGTTTGGAGCATTTGTCCAAATGTAATCAAGTTGTGAACCGTAGATAGTAATACGCTTGGAAAATTGAAATTTCATGTGATAAATATTCATAAATTGTTGCAATTGTTTTGATGACGAGGATTTATGTCATAAATTTATCCATATTAAAATCTGTTATGATGATTGTAGGACAAAATTATGGGGCTTCATGAAGAATTGTTCTAGGACAAGATAAAAATGTATTTAACAAAAGAGATGAGGTCTACATACTGCAACAACATGAATATTTTTTCTTGCATTTATATTAAAAAAATGTTATTATATATTCTACATCATTAAAATTATCATTTAAGTCCAGGGGATGCGCGGTGAGTTCGGCCAGTTTGGTCAAAAGACAAGGTGAACAGGGTGGAAGCGGGCCCACAAAGTACAAGCGAGATAAAGATGGGGCCAAACTCAAAATAGCAGGAAAAACCAGCCCAAATGTGTTTGATCTTGTCTTCTTCCGCGCGGCGCCCCGCGCTGAGACACATGGATGAGCCTGACGCAGGGCCCACGCTCCCATCATGTTGACCCTTCCCACATTTCCAACTGGCACAAGGCCAGGCCACTTTGTTCCTCTCTCGTGCCCAGTTTACTCGAATCATGCCCATTTTTTTATTGGACTTAACGGATAGGCTCAAACTACCCACCAAAGCCGCATGTGAGGATGGATCAGAAGATCAAAGAGGGCGGGACTTAACGGATAACTTTATTGTGTACAAATATTTTGCTGGCTGATAATAATATAATAGTATCATACAATATCATTGTACCATGACTACCATGATTTCGAAGATTTCAAGCTCCATAGGTGTTGATCCGTACTGGTTCAATGGAACATGTGTACCCTCATCGTATCTTGGTAGCGCCCCTTCAATCTTTTGGGTCAAACATCAATTGGGTTGCGTAAAATCACTTCTCCTTGAATTTTCTTCTTCAATCTTCTTTTGAAGTTGTCTAATGCTTCTGCAGGACTCATATCTTCGATCTGGACTTGAAGATTCAGAAAACCCTCAATATAATTTTGCACACAAGGTGTTGTCACGGACATAGCCCAGAGGAACTTACCAAGAGTAAGTACCAGAAGTTACCAAGTTACCAAAAATTATCGTGATATACCATGATCTATCATAAGTTACCATTAGTTACCAAGTTACCAAGTTATCGGAAGTTTACCAAATTATCGAGAATAACTTGGGAAACTGCTCAGGAAGCTTCCTTTGGAGAAAACTTCTCCATCAAGATACCTCATTTGTTTAAGAAAACTTCTCCATAAAAAAACCTTTGTTTAACCTTGGAAACTTCTCCATCAAGAAACCTCATTTGGGAAAGCCTCTTAGGGAATCTCCTAGTAGCCAGTATATATAGGAGGCGAGACTGAACACTCTTCAGTCTCGCCAACACACACTACAAGAGATGAACGTTTTTAGGACTACGGCTTTGGCGGAGTCATAAAAACTGCACTAGGTAGATGACTACAAAGCGCTGAAATGCATTGCAGTCATAGTTTTATGACTTTGTAGTAATGGATATCACTACATGACTCCGGAAAGTGAGGGAGCATTGGTCAAACATTATTGACCATGATGACAGGGATGGTTTATATGACTAGTGTGATATGTTTGACTACACGTGGACGACGTTTCATGGAATCTTATGACTCCATGACTGAAGATGGTTTCACAGCTCTATTTATACGACTACATCACTACACGTGTCATTTTGAAGGCACATATAATGCAAATAAGGTTGCCCATTAGGTTTTAAAAAGTTAAAAAATTGCTAATAAGGTTGTCCATTAGGGTAATCGTGAACAGAAAGGAGGGCTGGGACTTGGCCTTTTTTTGTCTCCTGCGCCACACCACATAGCCGAGGGATGGAACGCGATGATAGCAGGATATACAGGGGCGTGGGATGGAGGCGTTGAGCAAATGATGCACGAAGGAGAAGAAGAGGAGGAGACGAGACGAGGAGAAGCGAGCTCGCCGTTCTTGGGAGAGTCAGCTTGGTCTTAGCATGCGTGTTTCAATCTCTGACTACTTAGCTACGCCGTAGTGATTCGATCTCACAGACCAATCCGACATTACCTAACTACAGACACAAGCAACACACACAAGAGGTCCTTTTAGGTTGATGGTCGGTCAAATCCTCCATGGGTCAGGACAGGTCAAGGACATTGTGGTAGGGTGCCTTCTTCTTCAACCTATTTCAGCCTGTGTTGCCCTCTCATCAGACTCGGCCGCAAGATGCATATTGAATTCTGTAAGTTAGGTCGTTGGATAGATCTGTGGTGGTTTGGAATGACTTTGGCAAGTTACTGCCAGTGTGGCAGCATGGAAGTATCCAAAAACATATAATAGAGGTGAGGAGAAGCTTTGGGGTGAACACTTTCCGACCCCAGTCAATGGTGGGACAATGGAGACAAAAAGGCGAATGCCTGTTGGACTACAGAGAGAAGCAGATGCATTTCAGATTGTGATAAGTAGGGTTGGGGTGTTTTGGGGAAGAACTCCACACCAGTATGGTTGGGGTGTTTGCTGGTAGAATTCTAGGCTGTCAGAGGCATGGATAGCTGAAGGAGCAGGGATAGAGTGTGGGTCCAAATTCATCCAAGAGGGCTGGATTTCAAGCTCCACATTACCTATGATTCCCTGTGGAAGGATAGCTACAAGAAACCTACATGGGTAGATGGTCAACTGGAAGCGGCAACAGCAGCAGCACAATTGATAAGGTCAGGCACTTCTACTGAAGGCACCTCCTTCAGCACATTTCACCCTGTTTTTCCCTCTTATCCGTTTCTTGCGAGCTGTCTTCTCTTATCTGTTTGTCTGCCCAGTCTTCAGTGAATGCGTCAAGGCTTTGTGTTTTGGCTTCTTCCTCGCTTTTGTCACCCTCTCCCATGAATATCTCTGGTTGGCGCTCAAACCCTGCTGAGCTGTAGATGTTGTCCATGCCAATGCGAATGTGGACCCACACATCTATCCCTGCTCCTTCAGCTATCCATGCCCCTGCACAAATCATGCATACATCCTCGCCTTGCTGCTAGCAGCTGACAATGACAGCCAAGTTCTATGACCCAAACCCAAAGTGAGCACAATGGCTTTGTAAGGCCAATGCCTACAGGGCATATTCAATACTACAATGAGGATACGCAAGCAGCAGATACCATGTGCAAATAAAAAAACAACAAAGGTGGTGAAGGTGCGCAACCTGCCAAAGAGAGGGCGGAGTTGAGGAAGGATGAAGCAACTACAGACATTGCGAAATGCTCTGATGTGGGCAGAAGGGAAGACCCAGGCCCTGTCGGGGTTCAGCTGGCAAAAGAACAAGCTGCTGACAATCCATTGTGTATTGTCTTTGACCCATGGCCAGTATTGGTCTTTTGTTAGAACCGTTTAGACTAGGGGGTTGTGGTGCGAAGCTGACAAATCTGCCCATCTGGCACATGCGAATTGTTTTGCCAAAGGTTATAAACGACCTCTGGCGTTCTTACATGTGATGTGGAGAGTGCCAGGGTTTTGAAACGTAAACGTTGCTTGAATAAAATCCTTAGTATTTCCGGGTGGCTTACACCCGTGAACCCTAACGCCCCCGGGAGCAGCAGTTGAATTATGCAACGGAACGTAACCGAAATTTGCGGAGTGGCGTAATGTCACTCCTGCCACGATTCCCCCATTTTCGCGTCTTTCCAGCATCTTTCCGAGATCAGACGAACCAAAGGAGCGGGACGCAAAGAAGATGCCGGGAAGAAGCCTAAAAGAAACCTGGGCGCCTAAAAGAAGGGACACGTGGCGGGATTATTTTTTTCAATGAACGTTACGCAGGTAAGGGCCGAGGTTGGGTAGCCAGTGAGCATGCTCGACCTTTTTCGGTTTGAAGAGACGCCTCGTAGACCGCAAGCTTCGCGCACATCTGCAATCGAAATGACGTGGCCGCATTCCAATATCTTTTCTCTAAGCTAACTTCCATTTTTTAGGTTTCCACTTTAAATTTAGCTTCGATGAGTATTCTGATGATCATTTTAAGCGTATCTGCTATACTAAGCCACCGCTATTAAATTTTTACTTAGCCATGGCAGCTCGAGCTGCCTTTCTCGAAGTGCTCTCTTGTTTGAATATCATCTCTCTAATCCCCAGCACTGATAACATAGTTCTCTTCAGCAAGTACACCATGGCGCTTAGAATCTCCATCGATTTTGACAACGATTCCACAACTGCTATTGACAACTCGCAGCATCCCCACTTCAACACATCTGACGCATACATCAAGGCGGAGCCCCAACTTCCACGGCTTGTCGTGCAGCCTTGTAACGAGCGGCAGGTGCTTATAACGATTCCCCAGCAAATCAAGGCACTTTCAGAAAACAATCGACCAAACAATGACTACTTTTCGTGTGAGGCAGAAACAAGAAATGCAGAATATCCTACGGACTATCTAACAGAGGAAGAAGAAGCATTCCAAGAATTTTGTGTAAAAAACGCCCCAGAGTCTGAGCCAGGTTGGAGATCGCCCTCCCCTTCTCGAAACGCAGAATCATCAGGTACTATTCCTAGCGGTCTTCCAGAAAAGTACGGATTATACGACACTACGCACTACTTTCAACTTGAAGATTACCACCTGGGCGAACAGTCTCAACCTCAAGAAGAGTTTCACGGAAGTGCTCAATCTGGCCAAGCGAGCATAATTCAGCCCACACAACCTACACTTGGCTGTGATGTGGAGCTTACAGCGTTAGACAGTTTGTGGTATGATCGTTTTGAGGTTGTCGTGGATGCCTCGATGACGCCCTATTTAGCATATTAACATCTAATGCTCAAACTGTGCGAACGAGTGGCCCAACAGTAACTTCACCGCTAGCTACTGTTACAAAGATTGTTGACAAACGTCTTCATATACAGCTGCCACTAGCAGAAATCAAGTGTGCACTGCTCAGAGGCGATTCCCTCTAATGGCTCGACAACTTGGACTATTGCAAGAACTCTGCTTTGGGGAACAGGATGGTGCTCTTACCCACACTGGTCCACATATCAGGATCAACAAATTATGGATTGATGTCTTTATACATGGCCAGGGCACCTTTTTGTTGCGATTCCTACGTTTTGGACAGGCTCGACCATCCACACTGGAATACAAACATATCTTCTCAGGACCATCTACTTCACAAGCCAAAGCATTGGAAGGGGACCTGGTCATACTCCCGGCTGTCAAATTTGAAGATGAGAAAGTTTACAGACTTCAGGCAGGTACTTGGCTGGATGGCATGGCTACTGGCGCTATCCTGGTTCGTGAATGGGGTACACACCCCACATTCGTGGATTTTTGGATTAAAGAACCCAGAGTCTGGCACATGCTTGTTGCATCTGCCTACACTAGCGAAACACACGAGCTCATCAAGGTTACATACCTACAGGAATGGAGATCCTCGAAACTCTTTGCTGGAGATAATCACACATGGTCCCTCTCTGCCGAATAACGACGACAACGTCAGGAGGCAATATAATCCTACAACTCTGAACTACAGGTGGGATCTTTTCCATCTAAAATCTGCAGCCTTACATGATGGCTCATTGACTGCCCAACTCATGACTGGACCTGATCCTGCCTCCAGTCATCTATTGTACTTTACACTTGGCTGTTGGGACCCTGGTGGATGTTGCTTGCTTCCAAATTGGCCATTTTGCAACCCTCCAGGTTAAAGATGGTGGACCTTCTCTGTGACGAAGACTCTTTGTTGGACTGGCGGTGACTTTCAGCTGCCCTTGAGTCTGGAATGCCCTGCGGAAGGTTGGTGTGGAGTAACTTTGGAGGTGCACCTCCTTCCTGCCTGGTTTGGCAACACCAAAGTGCTGCCTTTCTCTGATCATTTCCTAGAGGTACTCCCACTACCCACCAAACCCCCTTGCATTATTCGCTACATCTTAATGTTGTCCCCCCTTCTCTATAATTCTGTTGCTGCATATTGCCCGTGTAGTCAGCCTGCTTTTGATTTCTTGCAATCAATCCAAGTTCTACTAACCCCAATCGATAGAAGCAAACACGATACTATCCAACAATGGCACCTCTTACGCATATATATCCCCTTCAAAAGCCACAAGATGGCCATAATCCAAATTACCCCAGCCCTATTTGCTGAAAACACACCTGACGCTATCATCTCACACAAAAGCGCCCCTTACAAGAGCCACAGAGTGGCCACACTCTTACAACACCCCCATGATTTAACCTTGCCAATTCTCACCCATTTTTCTCAAGCAAACCAAAGCTATATTCCATCTCTAAAACCCTCACATAATTTTAAACACCTCTCTCCATTACTGCCAAGAAGCATCCACCACCTCCTTAAAACATATAGCCAAATTATTGACTCACTCCAGAACCACAAGGTGGCCACAAACTCATCTAAACTCCCAAGCTTTGTAACAAATGTACAGCCTATACACAACACTGAAATACCAGCCCATACCCAACTCCTTCATTTAAATTTCAACCAGTATACCACTAACATGCTCAGGAACCTAAATCAGTATATCAAAAACCCTCACTACCTGCCTTGGATGACAACCCACCAGCCAGCTCCCCCAATCCCTTCAGAGCTAAATCGATCTCTTTTACACCATGACCACGCCACAAGTCAAACCAACACAATACTGCTACTCCTTGTCGATCACAATAGGAATAATTCAATAACACATGTCCTTAAACTATGGCCTAATGAGCAACATAGGTACATTGTGTGCCCACTCAAATTCTCAGCGTGGAATATACAACCAATTGAATATAACGGACAGTGTATACCTAGCTATTTCAGCTACATGCCACACTTGTGTGAGCGCCATCTCTGCAATAAATACCAATGCTATTGGCTGCTCATTGTTCTCTCTGTTTTCATCTTCCAAGTTAATCTCTTGGATTTCTTCTTCCTCACTCATATAACTCAACTGTAGTGGTGTTGGAGAGTATGAACTCTGCGTTGGCTCTGCCACATCTTCCTCTCCTTCTTTGTCTTGTGATTCAGAACCTGGAGTTCCTGCTTTTGGTGTTCCATTGTCAACTCTGATCAAAGATTTATGTCCCTACTAGCATTGGAACTAACTACACACCTAAATCACCAACCCTACTCCTATATATGCACATGCATTTAAACCTCACCTACTACCACTTTTTTGCCCAATGGCACAAAAATCTAACCCAAGCATTAAATACCCTAAAGACTAAAATGACGGCAACCGTCTCCCAAAAAACCGTCTCCACAAGCAGAGGCCGAAGCAGCAATTCGCAAGCTGATGGGCACCGACAACGTTGAAAGCCTGCGTCACACTTCTCCCCTGCTACTCCTTCCTAATCGTCACCATGTCTCCCTTGAACACCACGATACAGACTCAAAATTTTATGGTAAGCCTCGGTGGTGAGAAGTCGAACTGCTCAGATGTTGAACTTGATGTCGATCACTTGCCCTTCATGAATCGTCTTGCAACACTCCCTCTCTTCAAAGCTGTGAAACAATCACTGCATCGCCTTGTCTTGATTAATTACAAGTCTAAACTGCAATCAAAAGACTTTAGCAGGAAACACATTGTCCGCTTCTGATCGTCATAAACGGATTGCTTTGCTCGGCCCTCATGACCGCCACTAATCAACTGTAGCCGTGGCCCTCAATCTGGTAGTTGCATAAGATATCACACTGCGAAGTCATCAACCTAATTCATGCCCATCATCTGGCAGCAAGCTGCTTCTCCCGCAAGCCCTGCCTTGTACAATCGTGATCATGAGTGCCAATGACGGCACAATATCTATAGCCGCACCCCACCAAGCTGTTTTCCCCCGTGAGTTCATAAAGTGCTAAGTGGTGATCACAAGGAGAGCGGCAGCTCCGCCTCTCCTCATAGGCTCAAATCATCACAAAGCAAACAGATGGCACCGTCTCACCCCACCTGCACTTGCACAACATACCAAGTCCTTCCCCCGTGAGTTGATCTTTCAGAAATAGATCATCAAAAGGCGGCACCGCTTCCCAGCTGCACACCCTTCCAAGCATTGCTCCTCCCCTTCTTTCGACAAATCGTTTTTCTCACTTTTAAAACAAACACTCACAAGTGCTAAAACTAAACTCACCGCTGGCACTCACAGATGCAAGATGATCTCTCTCGAGTGATAAGAAACTAAAAACACACTGTTGACACAAGAACATGAAATCCAACACCATCACTCATCACTCTTTAAAATAGTAGTCAAGCCAGGGGCACCCCAAGCTATGGGGACTCCACCCCACAACAACCTATGCTCCCTTCATAAGCACACTCAGATTCTAAGCAGTGAAGGAGCTCGGTCGTGCAGGCTCAACTCGAGAGAGATGAGCCGCACGATTGACGCTCTCATGAAGATAAGACGGTTCAGGTGTCAAACTAAACTTGACACCTGACTTAACACTTGAACTAAATCCAAGTGTTAAATACAAATAACTAGATTTATTCTAGTTAATTTCACACTGTGTTTATTTAACTTGACACTTCAAGAGAGTGCATGGTGGAGCGAGGTGTTGATGAGAGCTGGGCACAGTGTATGAATTGAGGGGCAAATATGCTAGACAGTTGAGAGAGTAGTGTTGTGTGGTTGCTGTGTGGCATAACTTAGGGGCCAGCTGAACTAGTAATGCCATTGTGCAGGATATTTCTCTTTTGTGATAGCATTGGGTTCTACATTTAGCTGTGCTTATGATGTTTGGCTCAGATTTTTGTTGGCAGGTCTTATTGATTGAGCTCGAGTTTTGGGCACAACATACATAAACATTATTTGTATGATGTTGGTGGGAGTAACAGGCCATTGTTCTCCGTGGCACTGGGACATCCTTTCGCCCTTTGTTGCCATCCTTGTATGAGAACGGTTCATTCCAAAGATCTAATCTCAGAGTTGTAATCCGGAGATGAAATGTCTGCAAAGTTTGCCAAGTATGATGGGAGGATTGGATGAGGGTACTACAAGATTTGTTAGTAGAAGTAGCTTGGATTGTAATTTTTACGGTATTATGAGTAGAATTGTCATAGTACTGTAAACATATAGGGTATTCAGGGGGATACCAAGTGTGTAGTGGGGAATTGTGGCATGCAATTCTGTAAGTGGTGTTGGTGAGAGAGCATGAATGAACATTCCAAGAGAAATGGTGCATAGCAGAGTAGTATTTGGGGAAAGAGAATACGATAGGTATTATTACAAGCAAAAGATATACAAGGGTGCAAAGCAATCTACTCAAAGAGAACCAGTCTTTGGAGAGATATGGTCGGAACTCATACTGCTTTCTAGTCCTGCCTGTTTTTTGGAGGAGTTGGCTGACTGATCAAAATCTGGTTCCAGGGTATTGTTGGTGTCCCGTTGTAATTGCGCTAGTCATTGGGCCAAGGATTGCCGCCTGGCTGCGGGTCTATCGGGTAAATTTGCCAGTGGGCTTGGTAAGAGCAAAGGCAGACAGCTTAATCATGAGTGTATTGAACTGGGCTTGGTAACCAGGATAGCGCCAGTTCTCAGCGAGTTCTGTGCTGTGATATTGATTCGTCTACCCATTAGGAAGACGTTCGTTTTGTTCTCCCACATGTTGTAGACAGTAGCATTCTTACATGTAATGTAGATCGTGCCTCCATGGAGAATTCGTTCATTTGATGGAGTATTGAGGAAGAAGGGTCTTGCAACATTCTCTCGTCCAAACAGCTGCAAGACAACATTGCAAATGACTTCTTGTGACGTGATAGCTCGAAGATTTTTAATGACAAACCGTGAGCGCGTCTCTTTTACCTTTGAAAGCTTCAGGCGGAATGACCTTTCCGCTTGTGGTCTGATTGCGTTCAGCTACCTGTAATATCTCATCCTCATGACGCAGACCTTGAATGAGGGCGAGTGCCCTGGTTTCCTCTGTTGCAGTGTATAGGAACCCAAAGCTAGATTCAACTCCAAGCTTGCCAACATATAAAATTTCGAGATCTAATCCTGCATTGTAGGCTTCGTATATGACATTGGCAGTAACTTGAGTTCCCTGGACGTACGTCTATCATGGTGGAGCCTTTGACATGAAGCGAGAGGCGGTCTCCACTGCTTTCTGTTTCGAAACTTTTTTCTACCTTTCCTTGGATGCTACTGCCCCTAGACATTTTGAGTATAAACGCGCAGTGGGGCGGAGCACTTCAGCGCCAAGAGGGATATTCATGTGTGCAAGGTGAGCCTGCGTCAGTTTCGTATTTTCCGAGCATTTCATTGCAGTTCCTTGTCTCTCGAAACGGATCAGGATCTGGTATTCCACCGATAGCCCTGTGGAGGTGTGTATCTCGGTTCCCTTAGGTATCTGCATTAGATGTAGGAATTGACCTGCTTTGTTGTCCGGGCGCTGGGTAGGATATAATATCTGAGGAATCCGTGGAAACGCCTTGGGGCATTCAAGTAGTTCTGCAGCATACTCCTCGGGTGATAGTCCAAGTTGAAGCAATTCTGTAGGTGATCTGTATTCTTGTATGATTGGAGCATCGTAGACCTTAGCGAGCTCTCCATCGTGGCGAATCCAAGCCATAGTTGGAACGTGAATTCCATTTGGTTGTGCTGAGGTTCCTCAGAGCTGCGACCTCGTTTGCTGTTAGATGGTTGTTCCGCGTGAGAGCTGTCTGCGGTGCTGGCTGTGCGCTTGGCTGACAGAGATTGTGATGTATCCTTGGGGAGCGAGTCACCGAGTAGGAGTGTATCCATGTTGTTCTTGAACGTCGAGGAGTGCGACTGCGACATTGTCTGATCGTTTGCAAAGCTCGACGTTGGAGTGACTGGTTCAAGCATGATTTTTGAGTTGTTGGTGTTGAGTGGCATCTAGTAATTTTTGGAGTTGCAATATAGAGGGGCCGACTCATTGTAAATTATCCAAATGAGTTGCCTTTGGTGACGTGTGTAGGGCATGCGTGATTTTGTTGGCTGAGCTGGAGCTCTGGTATCGAATGCTGGGACAATGACTTTGGCGGCGGCTAGTTTTAATGGAGTATCATTTAATGTGCATTGATGTTTATGATAAGACAGAGAAGGTGGATGGATATGGCACTTGGTGACGGCTAAGTGCTCCTGATGCATGAATTCATGGCGTTTGATGCTTATGGAGAAGCGTAATGAAGGCTCTGCAGCCTGATTCCAGGCCTAATTGCCATGTGCATTGGCGGCTATGTCTTCACACTGGAAATGTGGCTGGAATTGAATGAGTCCAGGGTGTTTTGATGCTTCTGGACCTGCACATTGAGGGCTATGCAGCCTGGCATCTGAAATTTAGGTCTGATTACCAGGCTTTTCATGCGCAAGTGCAGCTGGATCTTCGGTGGAGAGGCTTTTCCCTTACCTTTGGACTGGATCCCCAGATGTAAGGGGGCTAGTGATGAAACCATTCCAGCTCCTCCTGATACTGCAATGAAGAAGAGGCTGTGGGCACTCCTGCTCCTCCCACTTGCTTCCTGGTTCTCTACAGCTCCATTCGGTGGTTCTCCTCTTCCATCTCTACGTCTAGCCTCATTGAGAGTAAGGTGAAGGTGCTGCGCAGTGCAATCGCCCCTCAATTGCACATGGAGAGGTCATGGAAATGCTCTTGTTGATCTCTGCTCCTTCCATCCTGGTTTGGCGATCATTATCAGTAGTGTCAGCCCCACGCTCACTGCCGGCAAGATCAATAAAAGAAATTTTGCCAACGACACGGTTTCCTCTTGAGTTACTGCCTTCTGCTCTCTTGATAACAAGCTGAAGGATAGCATGAGATCTAGATGACTCTTCATTGGCACCGGTGGAGCCAGTGCTGCGAGCAGAGTTGCCCTTGTCAATAAACTCCTTCACCACCTCCACATCTGACACTAGGTCCGAAGATTGGTCTGAAGAGAGAGCAAGTGCAGATGGCAGCTGCCCACCAGGTTCTGACAGAGTATCATCAGAGCTTGTCCCTGCATTAGGGATGGCTCGAGTGCTTGCATCACGGAAAAGAGAGCCTAAAACTGCACGCATACGTTGATGGTGTTTCAAACAGTACACCTTGGTGGCCATTGGTAAGGGAATCTGTGAGAACTACATAGACGTGTTGGGAACTCGTAGGTAACTTGGGAGCAGTTTTTAATGGCGCAAACGTTTTGGTGTTAAAAATAAAAATAAAAAAAAAAACCCTTTTGATCTAATTTAAATGATTTAGAGCCTAATTGGTCATATCTTTGTCAAATGGACTCCGTTTGACTCAGTTTTTGGGGGGGTAGCTGCAGAAAGGGGAAATCTACCTATCTACCTATCTGGTTTTAGTTTTTTGGACTCTGCTAAAAATCTATGGAATTTTTTGAGTGTGAGTGTGCTTTGAAAGATCCACAATTCTGTTTCTAGAACCTATTGTGGTCTACATGAGAGACAAATCTGGGGATGTCCTCCTTGTATGGCTGGGGGAAATGAGGACGTAATTGAAGGGCAGGTCTCTTCTCTTAGCCTGTGCACACAATGGGACAAGATTTATGTTTCTCAAGGAACTCAGACTGATTTGAGTGGGGAGTAGTTGGACGAGTTGATTGCATACTGGGAGTCAGGCATTAGCAATAGACAACAAACTGCTGTAGTTGGCGTTGCGGGCCTCAATATTGCTTCGGACAGTCAGAATTCTGTTGGAGCGAGCAGTTCTGCAGTTGTAGGTGAAATACCAAAGTGGGTGGAAGCTAGGCTTGGAACACAGCCAAAGACAGCCCCGGGGACCAAGGTGTTCAGCCACAAGGCCGTGGTGTACTAGAGCAAAGGAGCAGGAGCTACACAAGTTTTTGCAATCAGACATGGTTGCAGCCGGACACGCTCTGCACAAGGCAACCACGAGCGGGGGTTCATTAGCATTGACAAGTTTGTTCTACTTGAAGGAGATGCAGTCATTCCCAATGAGGACACTCGCAACCGTCTCAAAGCTTTCGAGTTGAGAGACTGTCAGACCCTACCTTTATTTTCTTTAGTATTCAGTGAGCGGGAGATAGGGAAGTATTGCTTTGTCTCTACCTGGCAAAAAGAGGAGGAGGGTTGGTTAGAGCGAGCTACTGTAGCTTAGGACAAGGTTAGTGGCAGGTTTCTAGACATAGATATATCTCTTACACCTTACCATCATGCAGAGCAAGGCACTTTGAGAGAAGTTTGGCAGTTGATAGCATAGATCAGGATTAGACTTGTTTGGTCGGGCCTCTATTCTTCCCCTCCCTCTCTTTACTATTTTCATTACTTTGTACCTGTAGTTGCCAAAGCCTCTCTTGGTGGAGGCCAGTCAGTCTGGGGTTTTTGGGCTGGGATATTCTGCAGGATCAGCATTGCAGATGGATTTTGGTGTGGGGGTGTTGATGTTTTGATTTCTTGTGTTTAGATCCCCCCCAACACCTGCATGCTTGACTGTGCGCCATGTTGGTTTTGTGTGGGCGCTTGCTTTCATAGGGATTAGGCCGGATTTGATCACCGGTCAATCCTAGAGTATGTTGTCGGTGGTGAGGCTGGAGTGATGACCAGCAAGACCACCAATGTTTCTTCTATGGTGAGACTGGGTTGATGACCAACCAACCATATGAGTTATTGCGGTGGATGCAGGTGCAGGTGCCCTTAGCCACTGGGATATGACCCTTAATCCGCAACAGGTGCTCACCCGTGTCACTATTAGAATTAGTACTAGAGCCTTATAGTGTTACGTGGGGGAGGTGCGGGTTGTGAGTGTCATCACGGAGTTACCCAAGGGTTTTGAGGGGAGTATGGCTACAAGCAGTAACAGTGAGAGTGGGTTCACAAGACGAGGTATTTGGTTCAGACCATCTTTACCTTCACCCTCAACTAGTGCAGAGTCTGACACAGACTCGGAGGCTTCATCAACAGGTGTGCAGTTTCTTTTGCCATTGTTGTGGGACGACATGGAGGAGATGTATGGAGCTACCAAGGGGCCTCGTAGGTACTCTGGACCTATGGGCACAATCGAGCTGGATGACTTTATCCAAGAGTTCGACAGCTGGTGTGATTTGCAGCAGATGCGCAATCCACAGCTGTTCACCCCATTCATGGCGTGGAAGGGACTGTTCCAGCATTTGGAAGGCCCGCCTATGGACGATTACCACGAGTTCAGGCGATGACATGAAGCAGAGATTGAGGAGTGGAGGATGTATTGGTCACCTGACTACGTTTTCATTATTCGAGGCACGACGCGACAAGTAGCTGCATCAGCACCAATATCTCCCACTGCCAGCACTAGTAGTGGAACAAGTAGTGCAGGTACTTCTGCAGGTGGTACCAGTTCAAAAGGTGCTACTACTCCTCCTGCCACGACTACAACACATGTGCCTAGATTCAACCCGGTGGTGGAGTTCTTCCAGGAGTTGCGGACGAACTACCAAGGCGTACGGACAGAGAAGTTGCGAAGTTTGCAAGACTTCCAGCACAAATCCAGTGAGAGCTTGCGAGAGGCCTACACTCGTATGAGGCGCTTGATAAGTGCGACCCAAGGGATTACTGAAGCTCAGGCAGTCCTGTTCTGGTATGGAATTTTGGACAAGGAGCTCAGGAGAAGGGTGCGGGATGCAACCCTGTTACAAGCGGCCCAACCCACATTAGCAGATATGTTTCTGCTGGCTGAGCGGATTGAGCTCAACATGGTGGAGGAGCGAGTTGTTACCATTAGATTTGGCAAGAACATGCCTGCACGAGGCGCAGCTGCCAGACAATAGGTACAAGGGACTGCCCAACAGCGTGGTCAGGGTGGCAAGGATGCCCAACCCAAATTCCATGGAGCTTACAGGGGACCTCAGGTGCAGAAGCCAGTAGCTTCTTTTGCAGGCCAACAACAACCAGGGGTGGTATGTTGGACATGTGGAGGACCCCTTGTCAAGAAAAATTGCCCAGAGAGTGGCAAAAGGTCGGCACAAGCACAGCCTGCACAATTGCAGTGTGGGCATTGTGACAAGTATGGGCATGGAGATGCCCAGTGTTATGATTTGCACCCTGAGTTGCGGCAAGGCCAGTTCCAAGAGAACAATGGTGGCCGAGGGCGAGCTGGAGCACCTCAGAGAGGACGAGGTGGTCAGGCACAAGGTGTAGGACGAGGGCAAGCACAGTATGGCCAAGGACGTGGAGATCAGGGCGTTGACCAAGGCATGGCCAACCGGCTTCAGCAACTAGAGCAAAGGCTTGCTGCCATGGCCACAGCTCAGGTGGTACCAGCTCCAAGACCTGAGGGTCCACCTCATGTTCATCCTCAGCAGCGTCATCCTGACGGAGGAGACATAAGAGGCATGGGATTTATGTGTGGGGCAGCACTACCACTAGTGCACGGTAGAGTCTGCTGCAGCCATCACTCGAGGAGCAGTACGAGTTCCTGAGCCACGAGGTGCAGAGGTGGAGTTAGATCCACAGCGTGGGGAGGCAAGCCGTCAGGCTAGATTGTCTCAATCATTCATCTTGGGGGAGACAGTGTCGACGACATCCATGGCACCTAGTTCTCGTCCGACAGATACAGAGGCCGTTATTGTGCCATTGGGGAGAGCTACACGTGCAGCACTGGCACCTGTTGCCAAGGCTAGTGCAGCCAGTGTGTTGTTGGGGCAGCCACCTCTATGTGTCAAGCCCCACTGTTCTCGGCAACCATGATTGCGACGCCGGGGGTAAGACCAGCTGCAGTGTTCAGACTAGCAGCAACACTCTGTGAGAGTGGGGAGGTCACTTCATCTTCTGTGGAGTTAGTGGAGGGTGTAGTGGCAGAGGGATCCTCGGATTTGAGGGTCAAGACTGCCACGGCTGCGCCATGGCAAGCTGCAGCTGTCAGGTTGACAGAGCTGCCAGCTAGGCCAGCCTTTGAGCGCGCCATGGTGACACCTAGAGTTGTCTTGTTAGACAACCAGGATGACATTTTCTCTTTGAGTGGACCGGCAGACAAGAGGTACCGGCCACTGTGGGTCTTGTTGGACTCGGGAGCTCAGCCACTGATGTTGGGCAGAGCTGCTATTGCAGGTTTGGGCCTCATGGAGGCGGACATGGAGCCTTGTCCTTTCCAGATACAGACATCTTTGGGAGGATCAGAGCAGGCTCGGGGCATGACACGGCGTGAGTTGGCCATTAAACTACAGCCGGATCATCCTAAAGATGGCTCAGTGATGCGAGCCAAGGCCATTGTGACAGATGCGGTCTCTTACAATGTCCTCGTTGGTGGGGCAGTGTTATATCCCATGGGCTTCACCCTGGATTTTTGGGAGGAGTCAGCATCCTACAGGCCTGGATGGCAGTCAGGGGATGGTCGTCGTGTACAGCTCCCTGTGACATTCATTGGGGGTGTTGCTGCTGCCCAGCGGGGCAAGATGCCAACACTAGCAGCCTTCATAGCTGCAGTTAGTTGGCCTGGAGAGTTGCTGGAGGGCAATGCCCATGCAGAGGATGTGCCACCTCCAGCAGAGCAGGATGACATGCATGGTACAGCGGAGTTGCCTGCCATGGTTGCTCACACTCCATTGTGGGGTACGAGCAAGGATTTTTACTGCTCCATCCTCGTGATGGACATATGTATGTGGAGATATTTGGCTGAGAAAGACATGGCTTTATTGATTTAAGAGAATGAATGTTTTATGTAATCCAGAATGCTTCATTTTACAGTGATTACTGATCTCGTTTGTTTTTATGAGCAGTATGAGGCGGCTCTGGAGCTAGCATCACAGGGCTTTGCAACCCTTCCAAGCTTCCTTATACGGGTGTGCTTCCTTAATCTTTCTGAAAGTTTATGTTGGGTGATAAGCACTACATCATAGTTAAAAACGGGTTTTCAAGACAATGCTTAGTAGTAATGCAAATAGCTTTCTAACCTCAGAACGACTGCAATTACTGAGTGAAATCCTTAGATCAAGAAAGTCAATTGAAGTGGATATTGGTTGTTGTGAATAACGAGAGCATATATGGAGTAAATGCTGGCCATGGCACCAACAGTCGACTGTTTGATATAGTTGGTAAAGTTGGTTCACCCAGGGTGAGGTGAACAACTACCACAACAGTCAATGTTCGTGTCAATGTACTGCTATTGTATATTTCTTTCCCTCTGGGTTCTTTGCACTCAATGCACCTCACATGTTAGACTAGCATCCATAGGGAATTTTCAACTGAGTTGTTATTGTCTCGCAGCTTGAGGTCACTCCCTTTTTACTTGCCCCAACATCAGTTGATGACGATCAACAGGATGTGTCGGCTGGTCCTTCAGAGGAGAAGACAGTACCACCGGCCTGCTTTACTCAAGTGCTAACAACTGCCGGACATGCTTATGCTTCATCAGGGCACCTCCCTTTGCACCATCCGGCCATTTTATCCTGCTGCTTAAGAAAGGAGGGTAAGTGGTCATTCCCTCCGGCCCAGCCCAATCGAAGTCAATAAAACAAACTTGACGCGTAGTCAAATTCACCATTATGTTACTGAGCCGCACATCACCACGAACAGCCCTCAACTTCAATATGTGGACTTGGTCCAGGGCTGCCCCAACGCATGCTTTGCATTGTTCCCATTCGTGGGGAGCCATCTGCTTCTTCGCTAGTTATGAACGTACTTCACCCAGAGGAAACCACCCTTCACCAACAACCAAATACTGCATTGTTATGGTCTTCCAATCTCCGGGCCAAGCAGTAACACTGACTAATTCAAGGGCACATCCAGCAAAACACCAACTGCGGTGTACCGCCTCACCATAGCGCTGAGAAAATTTGACAATCACCGGTTTGCCACCAGACTCCACAAAATATACTAGACACTGTCCTACTCGAGTAACTCGAGCCGGAGGATATTCTTCTGCTAAGTGATAGGGCCAGCATGCTACCGAAACCCTTTTCCTGCTTGTAGTTATCTGCAGTCTGTCGTAAAACGTACGAAGCTCCAACAACAGCTGCACCAAAGCTCTAAGTACTCGAGCCAAATGCTCTATGTACCGCTCATCAGCCAGCCTAAAGAGATGCAGACTAGCTGTTAGCGGCTCAATCACTGGATGCTTATGAAACACCGCACCATTGATGCGTATATGCGGGCCAACAACCTCAATCAAAACGATTGGGCAGCAAGATGAAAGATGGGAAGTTTCTGCAAGACTGGCCCACTGCGCATATGGTGTAAGGTACTCTGCATAATACATGCCAGATTCCATGTAGGCATCGCCAGTTAAATCACATTCTGGCTTGACTTCTATAATCGCAAGTAGTTGGTTCCCGCTGAAGATAGCTGGATCTAGCTCCTCCATAGCAGGGCGCCCTAGTTCTTTCACTTCAAAACGATCAGGATGTTGTATCTCGAGGATTTCTTGTATGACCTGTACCAATTGCTTTTTGCGGCATTCCTTAGAAAGAAAGTACCCTTGCATACTACACAATGCCTCCACGGCCTTCCAACAATTTGTTGAAATTTCTTCTTGTCCATGCAACTGGTCCCGAAATAATGCAAAATACCTATGCGCCAATTGTATTGGCATACCAGTAGCTAAGGCTAGGCGATGGTTGTGGAGCACTGGTCCCCCTGAGGACTCCTGCAGCTTCCACATAGTTTTGTGCTGCTTCGCAGCTACTGATGGCGAGATCTTAGCATCCTAGAACCGTCGAATATGGTCTGCTTCGTCGGTCACTGTGGCAGAGACCCCCCCCAAGTAAATGAGACAGAGGTTCAGCAACTATCCAATTCTGAGCTGCATTATCTGATAAAATCGAATCATACGGCTGACCTATGTCCCTCTGAAGGATATGCTATCTGAATAGATACATACCTGCCTAAGAAGTAGGTAGCTCTTCTCGCAAACAAGCCAATAGAAGCTCGTCGGTTGGAGGGTCCTTGTCATCGACCGCCTTTGGATCTTCAGGAGACATGCCCATGATTGCAAAGGAAAATTGCGCAGCAGAATTAACATTCTCTCAACCCCCTCCTCTGCCATCTCGCCTATAACCAGCACCTCCTCCTCCTCTTACACTGCTCTGCTCAAACCTCGACTACCGAAATGGGTCTACGAATGAGTCACCAACCCCACACACTCTCCCTACTTATCAACACACTTTTGCTAATTTCTTTGCTAATCTTGGATCTTTTTTTTTTGTTCATTTGCATGTTTTGGGATCCTTCGCTGCTATTTCATGGTTTCTTTTCTCTATTTTTCAGGACAAAAAAAATCCCTTCTTGATGGTGAAGGAGATAGCTAGCTTTGGCGCCCGAGGCCTCTTTCAATGTGAGCCTGCAAGGTGCGGATGTTTGAATTTGTATGTGCGAGACGATAGGTTTGATGAGGATACCAAGGAGCTCATGGATGAAACTGTACTGGCCAGTATAGATATTCACTCAGTCTGGCCATACCAATCAGGGTTCATTTCTCCCAAGCTCGTTGCAGACGTACCCCAACTAATCCTCACACCCACTTGTTCACTATAGCTCCTCATGTGACCTATGTAGTGATCATTGACACGAACATTGACTATTGTGGTAGTTGTTCACCTCACCCCAGGTGAACCGAACCAACTTTACGAACTATATCAAACAATGAAGTGTTGGTGCCATGGCCAGCAACAGCTGCTCACTCACCCCCCCCCCCCCCCATAGATGCTCTCGTTAATTAAGGAGGCATTGTTTCGCATTACTGCCCTCCCTTGTGCCATCATCTCGCTGCAATGAGGACGTCGCATGTACAACTGTCGCACAGGGAAAGAGCCACATGCCATTTGGATCGTTAGATCCGGATGATCTTGCCTATCGATTTCTAGAAACTCTACCACCTGCCAGCGCAAGGAGCCTTGGGTTCAAACTCTTTCCGCTTTCGCCAAGGGGTCGAGCTATGGAGGGAACTCTCATTTAGGTTTCGCTTACCCGCCTAGTATCCGTGTCATGCACCTCCATTTAAGAAGACTTGCACCGCCTCTTGCACTTGCACATGAGGCTTTGAGTAGACACTACAGCTAATGAGGGGGGTTTGCGACGTCGAGCCCGCTGCGACACCGTTACGACGCCCAGCCATCATAAGGTGGCATGAAGGGGGAAAGAGGGCCCTCGCTGCGACGGATTTTTTTTCTTGCGACGCCCCGGCGTTAAAAATCCCTATTTTATTTATTTTATTTTATTTTGGATGTTGTGACGCCAAGGCGTCGCAAAAGCGTCACTAAGGGCACCCCAGCGCCTCTGCGACACCAGAGCGTCGGAACAGCATCACCATAGTGGGAGTTTTTTTTTTTTTTTTTTGGGCTTTGCGGCCCTCAACTTCACAAAAGCGTCGCCGGGGGCGCCCCGCGCTGGGACGCCCGACGTTGCGATGCCAGGGGGTCGTAACAGCGTCGCCACAGAAGGTTGCAATGGTGTTGTGGTTAGCTCAGGTCATCACAAGATTTCATGTTGAACATTGACTCTTGCGGCGTTGACCATGGACTCCGGTTCTGTCAAATGGCGATATGTTCATTGTTCTACATATCTGATGCAATGCATACTTGAACCTAAGACCTCCACGTTATAACATTTCTAAAACACTACAAACTAACCAACATACTTACGCTACATCTATGTATCACAAAAGCAATCTAAATATATATATACACATATAAAGATTTTCTTCAAGAGCCTTCAAGTTCATTCTAAGGGGGTCTCTCTTGTGACGTCGGGGAGTTGCAACCTCCACAGCCTTAGTGCCCAGCCCCAGCCCCAACATCGTCGCCGTTGTTGTACCCCCCCCACCGCCAAGCGCCCCAAGTGACGTATTTCAAATTCAAATTTACCCCCTTAAATTGTGACGTCCGGGCGTCGCACTTTGCGACCCCCGGACGGTGCTAATTCTGCATTGCAGAGTAGGGTTTTTTATTTTTTATTTTATTTTATTTTAAATCCGACGTCCGGGCGTCGGAAATCGCGTTGGCGTCGCAAATCGCGGTTTCGTCTATTTGCGACCCCCATTGGTCACAAATTTGCGACGTGTTTTTGGCGACGCCCTTGTGACGGGCTTGCGACGCCCGGGTGTCGCAAATTTGGGTTTCCCCCCCTGCCCGAAAAGGGTTGTTTTACGACGTCGCGGCGTGGCCACGGCGTCGCAAACCCCCCCCCCCCCCCCTTTTTCATGTAGTGAGAGTTGCTGATCTTGGACAAGATTAGTCATATTTGTCAATGGATTGTATCCATGTGACAAAGTTGTGCTAGGCTTTGCAATATGCAGTGTCGTTGTTACTTAGAAAAAATTACCTCCCTTGTCGCTTCCACAAACCGAACACTACATGAGTTGAGTTCGCATAAAACTCATCAAACATTCTTGACAGTAGCCACCGGTTCGAGATCACATGCCACAAAGTCGCCAATTGATGTTCCTCATAGGCCAGATACGTAAGTTGTGTGCGTTGTTTTCCTTTATGGCGAAAAATCGCCAGATTTCGACTTGGAAACTCGGTCAGCTACTTGTACAAAAGAATTATGGGGGGTAAAATCCGAGATTTTCACCAAAAAGCACCACGAGATAAATTTCAGGAGCCTAATCTTGCCGACGTGGACCAATGAGAACGTGACACCTGGAATATAGCCACTTTTCTAATTTTGTCACCTCGATATTATCGCCACATAGGCACTAGGTGGAATTCACAGATGGCCCCGCCAACGATTTAGCAGATATGAAAAAAAAAGTTGTGTGTTGGCGTTGCAGCGGCACGCCTTCCACCGACGAGGAATGCATACCTGTCAATTTTCCACATACGGTATTTACGCCGTGGAAAGTTCCCTCCCGCGTAGCCTCCGAAAATTTCGGGCCCTTACCTCGGGCTCCCGCCCTCGGTCCAGGGCCCTCAATTTTCGGAAGGCTCTTGGAAGGGATCTTTCAAAATGTGGGTTATGGTTGCCCTAATTCATAGACAGCTCAAAGTTATGCGATATTTTCGCTTGGGGGCTCTATGACAGCTTTAAGGCAGGTTCACTTGAAAATGACTTAACCAAAACAGGCACATGTAAAGTATGAATGATCCTCCTCCAACTTTGACCAACTGCCAACAGTTCCTCCCTTGGCCAATTTCTGTCCACTATGGTTTGTCGGATGTAGAATCTCGTAGGGACCGTCTGTGAGGCTGAACGGATATCATCTCGTCATCCAAAAATTGTTTTGAATAATTTTGATTTTCTTGCAAAAAGACCTGAGAAATTGGGGCCCACACATAACGATGGCAAATCGCCTACTCTGGGCTGATTGCCCTGAAAATTCGGAACACACTAAACATAGGATGCGAGTTGAATGCGCGCGTGCCAGCCTGCCGGTATGGTCGCCGGGGCTTGAGCCGGGACGCCCTTGACGGGGCCCGCAGTCAAATCCCCACCCCCAAGCCGTGTCGTTATGCTTGTATTATAGTACAAAACAAGAAAGCGGCGGGTAGCTTGGTGGCTGGATGCATCAATCACGATGCAAGGGTACTAGGTTCAAACCATGGCCATGGTGCGATGGAAATTGTGTGTTTGAGGATTTGACTAAGGGTCGTACCACACTAGCGGCAAGAGGGCCAGCGGCACTCAATTTTGGACCCTCCTATCGGTTTAAGGGAGGGCAGTGTGCCGCTTTGCCTACCACACTAGTGGCGGCTGCCAACGGAGAGGCTCCGACCTGGCGCCTACATCTCACATTATCGTGAAAAACGGATTTCCAGGCAGTGTCCCTTGGAAATCCACAATTTTAGGAAGACATTTTGTCGTGACGCGATTCTCCCGCCATCACGAAGCTGATCTCCCCGTCGTGCGATGGTCTCTCCTACCTCTTTGTGTCTTCCTGGTTTTAGAAATGGTTGTTTTTAGAATGAAAAGGTAAGGTAGTTGCGATTTTTTTGCCGTTGGGCTTATGCTATAGTGTGGTAGCCGATTCATTGCCGCTTGGTGACATGAGCCTATATCATCCAACAATCCCTAGCGTGCAACTACCACGTCACTGCCGTTGGTGTGCTGGTAGTGTGGTACGGCCCTAAGGTACCATTAAACTTTTGTATCTCTTAAAAAATTCTAAGTCCCTCAAGCGGATCTCCGCTCCCCTGGTCCCTGGTCCCCTGTTCCCACATATATACCGCTCCCTTGTTCTCCTTGCTCCCCTATTACCGCTCCCCTGTTACTATTCCCGGCTCCCTTGTGCTATTGCTCCCATGTTTTACTGCTTCGCCACTCCAATAATAGGGGAGCGGAGAGCAATAACAGGGGAGCAGGGAAGTGGGGAGAAATAATAGGGGAGCGGAGAACAGGGGAGCAGAGGAGCGGGGAGCAATAACAGGGGAGCGGAGGAGCGGGGAATAGGCGAGCGGGAACATGGGAGCGTCGTAGTGGGAACAAAGGAGCAAGGGCTGGGAACATGGAGCGTGGGACCCTTGGAGGGGCGTGAAGCATACACGAGGGAAGTGGGGGTGGGGATTTGACTGCGGGCCCACAGGGCCCTCTGGTTAGCTCCGGGGATCGTACCGGCAAGCCTCGCACGTGCGCATTAAAAACCCATTCTATGTTTAGTGTAAACCTTTTTCATCCAAGGGGTCATGAATTTTTCAAAAGTCAACGAAGGGTGGTGGACGTTTAAGGGTTAAATAGTTATCTGCAAAAGTTATTAAAATTTTAAATTTGTTTGAGGCCCAATTTCGGCCTGGTGGGCGTTAAACCTAAGAGATAGAAAGTGGAGGAGATACATAAGCTAAGTTTTAAGAAAGTGAACACGATTTTCAACCACATACTGAGCAAACTCAATGTAGATGCTTGACAGCAAAATATCCAGCCACACAGGCCCAAGTAGAAAGTTACTCCTATATATAAGGAAATTTGTCTATTAAATGTTTCGGAACTGTGAGCTACCTGACAAGCTTGAAGTCAAAGTTAGATGATGTGTTGGAGTACATCTACACCAACACATTAAACTATCATCAATATCCGACCAGATGAGTAGTCTTTGGAAGTTTACCAACCACAATGTAAGTTTTCTAGATGACACATTAATTTTAACATTCCACAGTGATTAGGCACATGTGAACTGAATTCATCTTCCGAAATAAAGCATGGGAGCCGAAGTAGTACTCGCGCTGTAGAGATGGCAAAAAACTGCAATTTGCGGTTCAGGCAATAGCAACGTATTACCACATCATCAGCCTGGCCCAAAGCGCCCTTTCCTGAGTGAACTATATCCACCAGCACTTGCTCTCTCTCATTGCTTCGACATGTGCGAGACAGAATAATTATTTTTAATTTCAGTCGCTCTATGAGGTTTCTACGTTATTTGGACGTGGGATGGATGTGTGAGTCAGCAGCTGGGGGCTGGAATAGAGAGGATGAAATCGAGCCTACATGATCGTATGATGCGAAGGGATAGTGTGGAATCCAACACAGCTCAACAAGTCACAAAAAATCTATGATTCTCAATTTTCACCATTTGAGTTGGGAAGATAATAGGAATAATGTAAGAACTTAATGCACACGTGCAACCTCTGACAGGATGGTACACTGGTCTTTGTCATGTCAAATCTTCCCCACCCTCTCTTGAGAGTGACATGGAACTGAAGGAGTGTAAACTCCAGTGGGGGTTACACTGGGTTACACGACGAGGTATGTAACTCCACTTGGGGTTACATTGGGTTACACGACGAGGTGTGTAACTCCACTTGAGGTTACACAAAAGGGAGTGTAACTCCACTCGGTGTAACTCTTACTTGGTCTCGGAATTTGACTAAGTCCAAAGTTGACTAAGTATAAAATGGACTAACCACAGTTACATGAGAGATCGGGGTTACAAAGGGTTACACTGACCGGGGTTACACTATAAAAGCCTCCCATCAAGAATCAAACCCTGAACCTCACGGCCTGCAATGCCACCACCTTACCATCACGTTACCCACCACAACTTACAACCCACTTGGATTCTTAAGTATTTAATAGTGAAACCGAGGTAATAGGGGTGGGGGAGGATTTGACAAGGGGCCCGCCGGAGGAGCCCAAGCTACCAGAATCGGGCGAAAGTACCGTCAGTCACACACGTCCATTAAGTTCTTACATTATTCCTATTGTCTTCCTTTGAGTTGGGTCTGAAACCCGGGGAGTTCACTCCTTGTAAAACTGTTACCATCTGCGAACAAAAGGGTATGATAGCAGTGTTGTACTGGCATGTCCATTTTGGCATACCCGCCTGGTCCTGGTAGGTTCAACTTGGCTGTTGGGTCCAACTGGTACGGCCTGGGGTAGATTAGGAAGACTGGCTAGGGTAGGTTATAGGATGGGTATGGGTATTTTGAATTGTGAGATACCCTGGTCCTAGGCATGGGTATGACAAAAACTCAAATAACGTACTGGGGTGGTATGTACAATGGTATGGTTATATTTCTAATGGTTGGTATCTTCGACAATTACTTATATATTATGGTATTTTAAGGTTAACTTCATTATATTTATTTGTCTTTTATATTTGTACCCACAAACCCCTGCTGTATTTATAATTTATATTTTTGGTACACGGTTAATCCAGATGAATCCCCTAGCCAGGGATTACAAGTGGTTAATCCCATAATCTGGATCCATGCGGCTCAAATAGTGATGCCAGCGGCTGGGAGCCCAAAGATATAGTGCTATTCTTTATATTGCACAAATATGAACGAGGATAAGCACAAAAAAATTGTGTCATTACACATACCCATGCTAGCTTGGGTTTATCAATCCTCAATACGGGTCTTAAGCCAAGTACGAAAATAGTTCATACTTAGACTGGTATGGTAAAAAGGGGGTAGGTCCAGTGTTCAAAACCCGGGGTCCAGGGTATAGCCGGGGTATACGCCCCAAGACATACTCAACTGGTATGTTCTACAATACCCTACTCTTACCAATGCACATACCCCGGCCGACTAGCACATACCAGTACAACACTGGTATATAGTTGGGGGGTATTATTTGGTTTTTTTTTGTTTTTTTGGTACCCTTGCATTACACAATTTTGTAATACCGGGTCTTTTGTAGACACACTATTTTGAATTATAAAAAATACTAGATTCTTTTATTAGCACCCAAATTTACTTTAAAATAATATATAAAGTTCAATTTGAAGCCTGGGAAAAAAACAGTAGCAGCACATGCACAACAAACAACAAAATACATGAACTTTATTCAAGCCAATATGACCTACTGTCGTTCACTAACAAACTCATTCAAGGAGTCTGCATATATTGAATCGAGACGTTTGTTTTGTTTTGTAGCGTTGTTGAGATCTCCCAAACCGCGGGTCCCAGCACGGGTGTTTGGTGTCGTTGGAAAGCCCTCGATGAGGACGGGTGCGCCGACTTGCTCTCATGAACTTTGGACCAGCGATGAGGGAGATGTGGAATTCCAAGTATTTTGGGTCACTGGAAATTCATGAAAAATAACAAAGTGGGCTTTCCTAGAGCAGTGATTGGCCCTTGACGTGGGGGATTTGGAATTTCAAGTACTTTTGATCGTTGGAAATTCGTGAAAAAATAGCAAAGTGGATATATGAAGCCTCGATAGGGGAGATTGCAAAAATAGCAAAGTGGGCTTCATTGGAAACAATGACGTGGAGATCTCCCAAACTGCAGGGTCTTTGGATACATAGGGGATTGCACTTGGACTTAGATGACATTAGATAGTAGAGGTCGCACTTGGGCCTCTACATGGGAGGAGCACTTGGATACATAAGAGTTTGCACTTGGGCTTAAATGTCAATTATTCACACATGGGCCTCAACATAGGAGACGCACTTGGATACATAGGGCATTGCACTTGGAATTAGATGACACTGGACACAACGACATATGCTACCTTAGAGGTCGCACTTGGGTTTGGACATAGGAGACGCATTTGGATACACAGGGGATTGCACTTGGACTTAGGCTATCCTAGAGGTTGCACTTGGGCCTCGACATAGGAGATGCTTTTGGATACATAGCGGATTGCACTTGGACTTAGATGACAGTGGACACTTGGGCCAATGGCACATGCTACCCAAATACTATCTAACACATATATAGTAGCAAGTGCCTTCTACTCACCATTTAAGTAAAAAATTGCAATTTATTGCTAGAGGATCTAGAAGATGAAAGTTAGGATTGTATGTACTCGACATTGACCCGGGAAAGAAACCTCCAAAACTACTAGGAATAGAATTCACTCTAGTTGAAGGAAAGGTTGATGAACATTTGTGCACGCACAATAGACTGGGGCACCTATACTATCCAAGTCTTCATGGCCACTTGTCCAACCAAAATGTGACAAAAAAAAAATCCCTATCTATCTCTCATTACCTGTGTATGTGACGGTTTGCCAATTTGGCAAGCAATGCAGAGAGAATTTCCAAATAAAAGTGAAAATAGAGCAAGCAGACCTTTAGAACTCCTTCACTCTGATATATGTGGCCCCCTAGCCACAAATCTTTCAAGGGGTCTAGGTACTTTCTTACCTTCACATATGACTTCTCTAGATAAACCAGCTGGATTTATTTTACAGCATGAAATGTGAGGCAACTCTGATAGTCTTCCGGAGATTCAAGGCTCTTACTGAGCACGAAACTGGGCTCAAGATTGAAGCACTTCGAAGTACTCGTGAAAGACATGCACCCAACTGGCACAAGGATTATTGATATTGAGTGGGTAATGTCGAAGTACCTTTGTCTGTTGTGGTCTTGATCGGAGTCGCATAAAGTGCAAATGCCGCATTTTTTTTGGTAGCTCTCATGAAAGCTCTAGCTCCAAGGAACATGGGTTGAATATCTTTGATATTTCTACATTTTTGTCTTGCAGAAAATTTTCGCGATCGCCAGTCGATATCAGGATTGTGAAGTACGAACCAGGGAAGTCCAAGGATCACAGGATTCGTAGACTCTCGCATCAAGTATAAACGTCTTGAATATTTCGTACATTGGAAAGGCTACGACATTAGCGAACGAACGTGTGAACCTTCATCCAACCTTGCCAATGCATCTGACAAAGTCCAAGAGTTTCATCAGCAATATCCAGCTAAGCCCCGAGCTACACGTCAACAAGACGTCACAACGATGATGTCAGCCAAGTTAACTTCAAAGTGAAGACTCCACATTCAATGTATCTGATACACACTAAAGAGGGAGGTTCTCCAACTCTAAGCAAGTCCAAGATTTTACCGCTCCTCGAAGAACTCGGCGCTGGAGGAGGGGGTGATGTCACGGACATAGCCTAGAGGAACTTACCAGGAGTAAATACTAGAAGTTACCAAGTTACCAAAAGTTACCGTGATCTACCATAAGTTACCATAAGTTACCAAATTACCGAGAGTTTATCAAATTACCGAGAGTAACTTGGGAAACTGCTCAGGAAGCTTCCTTTGGAGGAAACTTCTCCATCAAGATACCTCATTTGCTTAATGAAACTTCTCCATCAAGAAACCTCTTTTGGGAAAGCCTCTTAAGGAACCTCCTAGTAGCCAGTACATATAGGAGGCGACACTGGACACTCTGCAGTCTACAAGTTCAAGCTACTCTTGTTCCTAGTCCTAGTACCCCAGTCCAGTTCCCAGCATTCAAGTATTCGAGTCGAGTTCCAGTATCTTGTACTCTTGTCCATTGTTATAAATATCATCTTGATTCATGTTTATCCACCGTGCATTCGGCCCCGCCGACCTTGACTTCTTGTCTAGTCTTGTACCTCTAGTCTGATCGCTTATTTGTGTTCAATCATGTTCTCGTCCTTGACAGGTGCTCCATAACAAAGGTTCTCCTTTCGCGATCAGTTTTCTCTTCCAAGTCTGTAACCATGTTGAAGCATTGTCGAGTAAAAAAGAGCGTATGAACATTCCGTAGTCCAAATCACTTGATAAAAGGAAGTATGACAGATGTACCTCCATTCAATAAATCCACCCTTCTAGCACTCTCAAGGCGCGGCTTCCTTTATGCGCTCGATCTTGCACGTTTAGATCATCTTTTGCAGTAATATATCCGACCCGCCAGCAACAAGTCTCGGGCGGTTGATTGTCTTACTTGTTTAAGCTCCTCCATCACCTTATTGTTTTGTTGTTGGGTCGTGACAAGAACATTCTGCAAGTCGTGCGCTCCATTATCCATACCGTTTGGTCATTGGCTTGATGAGTAATGTGTGCGTTGTCCACCATTTCTTCGTTGTCCACCATCTTGCTCCCTACTCCTTGCTTCGTAGTGTTTGTCTTCCCAAATTGTACATTATATCTGTTTTTCTATCCTAATACAATATGTAAATCATACAATCTCAAATCATCCCGTACGTGACTATTGGTAATACAAAATGAACGTTTGAACTCATGACAACGTTTCTGAATTCTACTCCCAATTCTGCAACTAAAAACCTTACCAGATAATGTTTGTCGATGGCGCACACATTGATACTAAATACATTTGGCGGTGAAAAATTAGGCGGTAGGTATCTACCTCGATCCATGACCTACGTATATACACATATATATACCTTTCAATCTCTAATTATAGGAAAGACAACAAGTCATGGATTTTGTAACACTTCTTAATCGTTCTTCCCCAAATCTCCGTACTATCATATTTGGAAGACTGGATATGTTGTATGGGTTTGGGGAGGGATGGAGTGATCCACATATGAGCCTGCCTCGGGGGCCCGAGTGTCATTAGCCCGGCCAGTGGCCTGAGCCTGATGCGCTAGAAGGAAGTCATCGTCCGATTGCCTCAGATGACCAGCTGATCCAATTGCGCAGATTTCAGACCTAGGGGAGGTCACTCGGCATGAATTCTAAACCATGTGCAATAAAACATATGGTCCAACAAATTTTAAGAAATAAAAATTCTAAAAGATTTAATTTTAACAAATAGTGGTGGAATTATGAAAATTACATTATAAAAAAACATAGGGGTACTTATTTGCCTTTGTGGTACAATTTTTTTAAAGAATGTATGGTAAGAAAAAAAAATGGAGGGTCAAGGCACCCCATTGATCTCATGAACAAGTCACCAAGAAGATTGCTACTGCGGGGCTAACTATCATGGTCTTACTGAATTGGTTTACTAAGGCCCGGGGGAATCTTAAGTTCAAATATGATGGGTACTGATCCTAAATGGATAGATGTAGATATGATTATCTCTATTGTCACTTTAACTTATCAACCAGAGAACAACTTGTATGTGTTAGATAATAATGATGCAGACTCATTGAATGAGTTTGTTAGTGACCGACAGTAGGCCATATTTGCTTGAATAAAGTTCATGTATTTTGTTGTGCATGTGCTGCTACTATTTTACTTTCTCCCTTCAAATTGAATTTTATATAATACTTTAAAATAAATGTAGGTGTTTAATAAGACAATCTAGTATTTTTTACAATTCAAAATAGGGTGTCTATAAAAGACCCGTATTACAAAATTATGTAATGTTGCAAGGGTACACAAAAATAATAGTAATAATAATAATAACCCCCCAACTATATCCCTTTGTTCGTAGATGATCACAAAGTTCTACAAAAAGTGACATGGACCTCGGGGTTGCTGACTGTTACCATAATCACTTGGTTCAAACCATGAGGCCAGTGATGGACACGACATAGTTCCCATGGGCCCAACACTCTCATTGAGAAAGCTGCACGAAGCAGCAGTAACCAAAGTTTAACTAGTTAAAAAACAGACATACACTTTTGTGCCTTTAGGGAAAACATGCTATCTTGCAACCTTTATGCGTGTGTGTGTGTGCAAGATTCCTCATCACACACACACACACACACACATTGCCCTAAATGCAGAAAAAAGAGTACCGAAATTTCATAGTTGTAGCTGCATATGGATCAACAGCATACGAATGCATTTGTATATGAGCACCGACATGGATACACACATCAAACTAAATAATTAGTTGCCTAATTGAACTTGGATCTTCACTTGAACATCTTCCTGCCTCTGACTGCAAATTCTTGATCCGCAACCTCCTCATCATCAGCATGTACTAGCGCAGATTCATGCAAAGCGCGTCAACACCATTGCCACACCAAACTCCCACCAACGTTCGCCAGATTGAAACTTACATCGTATTATGTATTATAATTCATGGTGCCATCAGCCCTCATACAAAAAGCCATTATTGAGAAAGATCACACTTCTTCGCTGCACTTGTAGTATGCAGCTCCAATTGAGGTGCACGTCTCTATATAGTTGTGTCCATACGGCACCAACACCCCGTTGACGTTGCCTAAATAATAGTGGAGACCAACACCCCATCGACGTTGCTTAATCAACTATTATTTAGGCAACGACGACAGGGTGTCAGTGCCGTATTGACACAACTATATAGAGATATCTGCCATAAATATCTCGTGTTCTTGTGCCCCTGACTGGTAAAGAGGCAGCAGGCCCTAAGAATAGTCCCGTCAAGATATGGTCCCAAGCAAGTATAAGTAAAACCACCACAATACTGTTTTGAACAGTCATGCCACAACATACACACACATCCATGAATTAATCATTTGTATCCGCGTCTGTTGGAAATTGGAACAATAAATGCATAGGATACATGTCGAGAGCATATTGTCATTCCAGTAGCACACTTCATCCAAATCCACGAGCAGTAGGTGGGTACGAATTCGAAAAATTTGAACAAAAAGTGAATTTTGTTTTTTTTTATTTAAAAAAAAATGTAGCTGGAGGTATCTATTAGTGCTGCACGGATAGTTGATATATTTTATATCAACCGGTTACGGATGTTTGACTTTAACCCGATACTTAGAGAACCGTAATATATATCTATAACACTCAACTCCAAAAGCACCCACAACAATGGACAGGTTGATTATCGAAAATCTACTGCAAGACATGAAGTTGACTGCAAAATCTTGCCATGGAAGCACCATACCAAAATTCACCGACGAAAAGTATTTTGATCAGCAGGTAGCTGCAGAAGACTGAGAGATGAGGAGCATTGGACAATCACGGGTTCCAGGAGTAGATTAGAACTCCAAATGTACGATAAGCAATAATAATGATTCATAGTTCATTAAATAACACTGGTACTAGTCAAATGAGATGAACAACACCAAACACATGAGGGAGGACATAACAATTTCCAACTATTGGAGATGCTTATAATTCACTTCACGCGGGTCACCCTGTGCTTGAGCTCCATTGAGCACTACCGACATACAGAGCACAGCTAGAACCGCCATCTTTTGCCATGAATTAGCCATGAAAATAAAAATAAAAATAAAAATAATTAGCCATGATATTGATCTTCGCTTGGAGCTCACGTCGAGGAACGAATCACAGGAGACCGATGCTTGCAACTGTTGTCTATCTTCCTACCCACCAAGATGGCCTTAGATCATAGCTGGTATATGGTATCAGGATGAGAAACTACTAGTACTGAATCCTTGCGAGTGATGTTATGATTGGTAGACCTGCATACTTGAGTTTTGTGAGTGATAATGGAGTGTTACCACTATCCTGCCTTCTTAAAATATACTAGGTTCAACCACTGGGTTATTGGGAACGGGGTTGGTGCGTAAATAGTAGCGAAGCCAGCTTGTGTACTAACCACGTTTTGATCTTGTTACCATGTTGGACTGTGTGGTGTGTCGTTTACGAACTTACAACTGATTTTTTTTATTGCGTGTGAAACACGTCATTTCCCTACGTAAAGACCAATGTTCAGCGGGTATTACATTTTTTAATATCAGCCAGGTCCTGGTATTGAAAACAAATTGTATTTCAATACCAGCCGGTTCCATAGTATTGGAATATTCACTTAACCCCTAAGTGCCCGCGAGGCCCCAAACGGGCCGTTTCGGTTTTGGACGGGCTGTACAAGGCATAGATCTGGGTCGATTTGAGTGTTTTTTGGTGCTGCGAAAGGCCCTCCGCGTCAGCTAGGGGCATGCAAAAGGGATTCGGCTGATTCAATTTTAGCCGTGAGATCTTAGGGTTTGAGTGGTAGGGGGGTCGGCGGTTGCCTTCCTCCCGCGTTTTCTTCTCGCTTCCCACGCGCTTCTCTCTCTCGTGCTCTATCGCTCACGCCAGGTCACAGCAGGGAGCCGTTGACTACCCACCAGGGGCTGTATTCTTGGCCAAATGGCCTGATTTTTGCTTTGACAGGTGCAGCACCTCACTCGGATGAAAAACTCTGTCCATCAGCCTCATCCATTTCCAACCCGCCACTCAAATTTCGAAAAAACAAAAGTTTTCCTGTGAAAACTTGACACATGTCCAAAAAATGGGCCCCACATGCAACGGTGGGGTTTATGCAGATCTGGCATGATTGGCCCTAAATTTGGCATGCAGGGGCAGGGGGTAGGTGGGGAGAGCTTGTCTGGTCAATTTTCCAAAATTATAAAAAAAATCAAAAATTACGAAGGATTTTGTGGCAGGGGGTCTGGTTTTTTGTGGAAAGTCAAGCATGCCTGCGGGTGTTTAGCGGTTAATTCTAATATCCGCCGGTTCTCAATAGTAGTATGATTTTTAATTTGTGGACGGGTATCAATAGGACGGGTATTTGTCATACCCTAGGAAAAGTCACTCGGCATGAATTCCAAACCATGTGCGATAAAACATAGGGTCCAACAAATTCTTAAAAAATAAAATTTCTAAAAGATTTAATTTTAACAAAGGATTGTGGTATTATGAACATTCCATTTAAAAAAAAAATAGGGGGTACTTTTTTGCCTTTGTGTTACAAATTTCTTAAAAAGAATATATGGAAAGGGAAAAAAAGAGGGGGGGGCGGGGTTTGTAGATCTAGGATTCCCTTCACCATTATGATTCCTCTGGGTGGATGAACGTAAGTAGGTGACTATGGATGAAGTATTGTCTTCCATCTTAACTAACTAAGGAACAAACTTTAGTTTCGCCAAACTGTCGAGGACGAGAACATGATTGAACACAAACAAGAGATCAGACTAAAGGTACAAGACTAGACAAGAAGTCAACGGCGGGCCCGAATGCACGGTGGGTAAACATGAATCAAGATAATCTTTATAACAATGGACAAGAGTACAAGATACTAGAACTCGACTCGAATACTGGGAACTGGATTGGGGTACCAGATACTGGAAACTGGATTGGAGTACTGGAAGCTGGACTGGGGTACTGGGATTGAGAACAATACAATAGTAGCTTGAACTTGTCACTACAACAGATGAGCGTTTTTATGACTGCACATATGACTATTTTTTCAGTCCTATATGCGTTCATGACTACATCACTCTATAGTGAAAAAAACCCTGTCATAGCGACTAGTCTTTAGGACTGCATTTTGCAAGTCATAGCCGTGACTGCGTGCGTGGCACCTGGAGTCATGCATAAGAGAGTGATGTAGTTACAACTCTATGACTTACATACGACTAACTATATGACTACATTGTCTGATGAGCGTTGCCTACATGGAGAGGCTTTAGAGGAACACGTGCACCACTGCGCAAGCGACACGTCACGACACCTGTTGCACTTCAGATGTGACATGTGGCACTTAGACATAATATATGACTAGCATATATGGCAGGGTTTATGCCACGTGTCATCAAGAATGTCTCTGAAAATAATTTAATAGTTATATTTGTAATTTTAAACTCTTAAATTTATATTTTATTTTTGAAAACAGGGGATAGCAGCTTGGAATTTTTTATTAAATGGTATTATTGTTTAATTTAATAATGTTATATAAAATAAAAATAGATTAAATGATTTAAATTCTTCATTATATGGTGAAATTCTGATATAAAAACAGAATGGACCCCTCTTGCATACTAGCAACCACAAGGACATTCAAAATAGACAAGTACAGGGAAATACACGCCCTGTAAATTATATTACAAAAATCCAAATGAGACCAATGTCCCAATGGACACCTCAAAGGCCACAAGGTCCAAAAATCCATGCCTGAAAAGGTCCAGTAAGCAAAAATACTAGTTTGTTTTGGTGCTACTAGAATCAAGGACCCTGTTAAACAATGCAATACTTTCGGCCGATTTGATAAGAGGGAAAAACAGGGTGAAATGTGTTGAAGAAGGTGCCTTGATTAACAGTGCCTGATTTGATCAATTGTGCCGCTGCTGCTGCGGCTTCCAGTTGACCATCTACCCATGCAGGTTTCTTGTACCTATCTTTCCACATGGAATCATAGGTAATATGGAGCTTGAAATCCGGCCCTACCGGGGGGATATAAAGCTCATCGTCTTCCACGGTGGGAGGTGCGGTCTGGAGGACGCCTGCTGCGCTATGCTGCAGCGGTTGACGCATTTCCATGGTTGCTGCCCCTTTTGTGTCCGCCTCGACATCCCTGACATCTGAAAACTTCGTTGCATTCTCATGGGTGAGTGGAAAATCCAGGTTTTGAGGGTGCTGTAGATGGATACGAGGATGCGAGATTGTAGCGGTTGCCTGGGTTGTCTCGTAGTTCATGTCGAAAGACTTTGATGTAGGCATATTTGACATTTTCTTTGGAAGTTGGAAGAGCGTATTGGCGGCGAGAGAGTGAGGCGATAGGAAAGGAAGGATTCTATGAAGTCTTGAGGCTTGCTCGCAAGCAGTAGGTCCAAATTTGAATTTATTGTTTCTCCACTGTTGGTGCATTGTGTGTCTCGCGGTTCAATTGACCAGACGAAACAGAGGTCGGCACTCATGGCTGATACTTATGAAGATACCGTGTCTTCTCTGGAGCAAGAGGGTCTTTTCTCTTTTACTCTTCCGTAGCCCTGGACAGCGCCCCGGACTTTAATCCTCACAGGCGCACAACGCATCCTTTGTGCTAGCCTTCTCCCTCCCAGACACGTCTTTGACAGCTGCAACGAAGGAAAATAGATGCCCACAAATGCTGAAAAACCCTAACCTTAAAAATAATTCCTTGGCCTCGTCCGCTTTCAACTATCCATCTGTTGCACCATAGTCGCAATGTCAGGTGCTCTGTTGTCAAACACAATACAAGGAGGAGGTAATAAGTGCAGTAGCCTCCTGGCCATTCGCCTGCGTGGAGCCGAGCCTCTGGGTTCGGTGAGAATCTCGGTATGGAACTGTCTCATATAAAAGAGGGAATGCATCAACCAACGAGGATGGTTTTTGGCATTTGCATGACTGCAGAGGAGGCGGACTTTTTATACAACGATCTATACGAGGATGTTGGCGGGGGCAAGCAATTGCTGAAGACTTCTTTGCAAGAGGTGTGACTGCTTGCTAAAATACACTGGTGTGGTGTCTGTTAAGGGAAAGAGAGAGGAAAAGAGACCCTTTGTATTACCTCTCAGAATTGTGTTACGCCTAGCCCTGGGCATAAGCTTGTCCTCTGTTGATTAAGGCCACCTCGAGGAGCATTAAAGAAGAACTGGTGAGAGAAGTGCAGTTTAGCTTCTTAGTTGTATACCAATTGTATGTCGAGTGACAAGTGTGGGGTGGGTGTGAAGTCTCATATACAACAACCCAACTCTTGGCATTTTATCAAAGAACCATCTGGGGAATCGTACAAGTGGTGTCTAGCATGGCAATATTGTCCTATCCATTCTGCTTAGCTGGTTATGGTAATATGATGCTCACTGAGGCAGAGTGGCGAGATACTTCCAGAACCAGACCTGCACCTTTCTCTCGCATGAGCAGATTGTGTGTCTATTCACTGTCGGCACCAGCATGAATCTCTTAGCATACATATTGATGGCGGGCCCATTGGTAAAGTTAGGAAAGGTGCTGAAGTTTGATGGCTTGCTGGTTCAGATTGAAGAGCGACTTGAGACCTTCAAGAAACAGGAGGCAGAATTGCAAGAAAGAGTGGAAGCTTTGCAGAAGGAGGTGTGGTTCAGTCGACCCCATTATCTTGATCTCCACTGTTTCCTTTAAAGGTCTTGAATGTTACAAAGCATTACAATGTACTTGTTTTCTGGTGTTTTCCAGTGCGGTCATCTGATCTAGATGATCCGGGAAGTTTGTTTCAGTGATAGTGTTTGTCTTCACCCTTGTTCTGGAGTACTTAGATTCTTCTGAGAATATTCTAGTTAGTGAAGTGAAATGCGTGACTCACACTAGGAGTAGCAGTCAAAAGTGCCTACATCCTAATAGGAGGTACTATCACTAGGTGCTCGCTCTGGGCTATCATTCCTCTTCTGCTAGTACCATGTGGGTCTCCAGTAGCATGTGGTTTGTGTACTGATTGGCTGGAGGTGGTTGTCAACAGAATGAGGCATTGCAGCAGGGCAAAGCTGTTTTGATTCGCAACATTTCTTGTCTCTTCAAGGCATGTCATACCTTACTCCGGAGATTCCAAGTTAATATGCTTGATCTTGGAAGCATGTTTTGGCTGGCAGCTTTACCAGTACTGAACCCTATTTGTACTTCCCAAGCAATGATGGATATTGTCACTCGGGCATTTTGCCAGGGACCTCCAGGAGCTCCATCATGTTAGCTGAGAAATGCCGAACTATATAATTTATGAGTTGCATTCATTGTAAACTGAAAAGCCCCAAGGTTGGCAAGCAGCCCGAGTAGCACCGGAGAACGAGAAAGAGTTTTCCAGCCGACCATGCATAGCCCAGGCATAGCATGATTATTGATCCAAGAGAAATTTGGGGAGGGAGAGGATGGGTGTAGACTGGAGAGAGAGTGCCGGGGTTTGGGCCCAAGGGTGGACTACATTATTGCAGTGTGCTTGTTTGCAGCATTGTGGTAGTTGTGTAAACTCACATGATTGGGTATGTGCTTGTGTAAGGGAGAGCAGACAGCTCAGATGGAACTTGCAAGGAAAGACAAGCAGATCAAAGAGCTTCGTGATGAGTAATTTCCTGTCATTCCATTCTCCCTTCAACAAACATGTCCCTGCTCTGCCTCTCCCCTACAGTGATAGTGCAATGACATCCACTTGTGTCATGTTTTCAGGACTGGTCCATGATCGCTAGAATTAGCCGAGTTTCAGTTTCATGAGTATCCAAATTTAGCAGACTGGATGAGGGCTCTAAATTGATGGGGTGAATCGCTAAGGACCTGAAATTGATTTGGCTCATAGGTTTTTCTCTCCTCCTTCTCTTGTCCCTGATGTGTACCCATTTCCAGCATATTAAAACTGCCCTGGAACCCACTTGTTGGTGAAAATTCACATATATCTACCGAATGATCTAGTTGTAATGTTGGTAAATCTGTTGGGGTGTTTTCAACCTTCAAAGAAGGCCAAGTTGGAGCACCACTACTGTCTGTTGCCCAAGGTCTTGTCCTCCATTGTGGACAAGAATAAACATCATCACCACTTTCCTTTGTAGTTACTGCAAGAAGATTTTATTGGTCTTAGAATCCATTCACTTAGCTAACACCTAACTGCAGTAGTTACAGCTTCATTGGTTGATTCTCAGGCTCAATGGGCTTTGGCAGGAACATGCGACTGAAGATGAAAGACGCACCAACAGATCCCAGTCCCTCCCACAACAAAAGGGCAGAATACCTCGCAACTACAGCAAGTGTGGGGCAAGATATAAGGCCAACACTTGAGAGGAGT
Organism: Takakia lepidozioides; assembly: GCA_030704615.1. NCBI lineage: Eukaryota > Viridiplantae > Streptophyta > Takakiopsida > Takakiales > Takakiaceae > Takakia > Takakia lepidozioides. The sequence continues at coordinate 55,526,983 of CM060732.1, forward strand.
AGTAAATGCTGGACTCAGGCATGCTTGTCACGGAGTCATCAAGCTCTTGATAGGGAGACAGACAGTCGCAATGGAGGAATGGGGGATCCCCGGCAAGGGCTTGGTCATGATAGAAGGCCCCATGAAATTGAAACCTTTAGGTGTAGACAGGATGAAAACCATCGGCACTTTGATGATAGTAAGAGGCAAAGGAGTTTGAGTAGTGATGGGATCTACAGCTTTGAGGGAGTTAGACATACGAGACCAGAAGAAGGGAGAGGAAGTGGTTCCAAGGGCACATGGCAGGCAAGAAGACGAAACAGTGAGTCCAATGATGAGTTTCCAAGAGACAGGGACAGAGTGAAGGTTTCCAGGCAAAAAAGGTAGTACATGCTATTGAGATAATCTTCGTGCTCTCTCTCTTTCACCGTGTCTCTCATGTACTTATTAAGGAGATGACCACATCCCAATGGACCTCAAGTGGGGAAGAGATAAGTGCCGCCACCATTTAGAGCTCAAATCACAGAATCTGCAAAGCAAAATGTCTGCTCTTTGGCAGTTTAGCATTACACATCAACTCTACACATCAACTGTCCTGTCCCTTTCGAGATGCACTCTTTCTGTGCACACCTGCGAAACCTAGAACCATGGACTGGCACTGCATCAATAGAAACCAGGTAAATTCCCCTCTAAGAAAGAACATTAGCAGGACACCCAGATTCTGGTGGCTTCCAATTTTGTTTCTTTTCTTTCTTACCCAGGGCAATCAACACTGCACCACCCTAGAGTTGCTAGTAGCCCTTTTAGTACAACCTCCCTGAGGGTTGTCCCATATCACATAATAGAAAATAGAAAATGGTTTAACATCCGTCAGAGCGTGTCTGGGGAAGTTGTTCAGTGTGGGGAGGAAGAAGAAGACAGGGATCTGATGTGCAGTGTGCAAAATGAGGGAGTTCGGGAGGGAGGAGGTTGAAGATGAGGCAGAAGAATTGCATAGATGAAGAGTTCTGGTACTGCTTGGGGTCACAGGTGGTGAGATCGAGATGGGGCTATTGGAGCTAGGGTTCACAGCAGTTCTTGTTAAGATCTGCACAGGAAATGCAATGACAGAGGAGAGGTAGAGAGAAGGAGAGAGATTGTGGGTGCTGCAGGTCTTTCGTCAAAGGAGAAAAACCTGATCCGGTGGATTGGAAGAGGTGAGAATGACCTCAACGCTGGCCCCCGGGCTTGCCCGGAAGTTGAAGAAGGTTCTGGAGACGCGTACAGATTCGCCCGAGTTGCTGGCATCTCTTGGCACACTCTCTACATTTTATGTAGAGAATACACTCCAATCCAGACGCAACTTGCGAGCCACGATCGAAAGTCGTGGTCTCTCTATCAATGAAGAGTTTTTGAGAGCCTCAGAGGCAGCTCAAAAGGCTCTGGATGCTGTAGAATTGGAAGTCGCTGGCTTGGCAGAGTGTTGTGACAGAATTGCGAAATCTTTGAGCAGCTGCAGCGGTACAACGAGCGAGATAGTGACGGCGACTGAACGGCTGAAGCAAGAACTGGAACACAGCACACAACGTCAAGATCTCATTGCCACTTTTTTGATCAACTATCAGCTCCGCCCTGAAGAGGTGACCTCACTACGAGAAGAGGATTTGAGTGAGAACTTCTTTAAAGCACTGATACGTGTCCAGGAAATTCATGCCAACTGCAAAGTGTTGCTACGGACGCATCACCAGCGGGCGGGACTGGAGTTGATGGACATGATGGCAGTCTACCAGGAGGGAGCTTATGAGCGGCTATGCAGGTGGGTGCAGGCCGAATGCCGGAATCTGGGGGATAATGATACTCCTGAGGTAAGCGACCTGCTTAAGACTGCTGCTGGATCCCTGAAAGATAGACCTGTGCTCTTCAGATACTGTGCTGAAGAGGTAGCTAACACACGGCACAATGCCTTGTTTCGGAGATTTATAAGTGCGCTCACGCGGGGTGGGCCTGGAGGAATGCCAAGGCCTATTGAAGTGCATGCACACGATCCGCTGCGCTATGTTGGGGATATGCTTGCCTGGCTACATCAGGCACTGGCCTCAGAGAGGGAACTATCTATGGCACTTTTTAGCACCGATGCTACCTTGGGCACGTCATCACGACGGTTTTCTACAGAGGCTTCCCAGCTAGTGTCGACAAAATCAGGTCGAGTCTCCAAGGAATGGGAATCAGAGGGTGTGAAGACGGAGGGAGATATGGCTTTTGTGCTAGATCGCGTGTTTGAGGGTGTTTGCCGGCCCTTTAAAGTGCGGGTGGAGCAAGTGTTGCAATCACAACCTAGCTTGCTACTGGCATTCAAACTCAACAACCTTCTTGAGTTCTACAGTCACACCGTGTCCGAGTTGCTAGGTCAGGGTGCAGCCCTGTCGGTAACAATTAGGGAAGTGCGGGATGCTGCCCAGCGCACTGTGTTTAACATTATGAAGGGCCGTGGGGACAAGCTGCTGCGATACCCTGCCGCCGTTGCTGTGGATCTTTCTCCCCCTCCTGCTGTTGCGGAGACTGTATCACTGCTGCTGGAGCTCATTGACAACTATGAGAGCATGATGGTGCCCGAAGGCAGCAAAAAGCCAGATTTTGAGCCTGTGATTGCAGCTACTCTGGACCCCCTTATACAAATGTGTGAGCAGTCAGCTGAGGCTTATGGAGTCAAGTTATCAGGTGTCAGACGCAACAACAGTGGGCTCTCAGATTCTGGGCGCAGGCTTGGAGGCTTGTCGTCCTCATCAGTGGAGACCACATTGGATGGCAGCTCGATGTCTCTTTCTGCCCTGGGAGTACTGACAGTCCGCACAATATTCTTAGTGAACTGCCTGGCGGCAATTCAGCAACCATTGGTAGTTTACAAGGTGGCAGATGCTTATGTCGGGTCTCTGGGTGCAAGGATTGAGAGCCACGTTGCTGCACTAGTTGACCAAGAAGTGGGCATAATTCTTGAACGGTGTGGGCTTCAGAAGAAAGTGGCCTACATCAAGGATCGATTGCTGAAAGGCACGCAGCCCGAAATTGTGTTGAAGGAAGAGGAGAGCGACGAGGACAAGCCAATGGCAGAAAGTGATGGGATGCACCCCGCTGCTGTATCAGAGTCTCTCAGACTTTTCTTTGGTCTTGTGGCTGGGAATGAAGGGGCTGTCCCTGAGTTTGAGCAGATACAGGTCCCACAACTAAGAAGTGAAGCATGTGTGCGTGTGGCAAGAGCATTAGCTGATTCTTATAAAGTTGTGTACAATGCGGTGTCAGATCCCGCCAGTGGATACCCTGAACCCAAGACCATGCTCCGGCATTCTCTGGAGCAGATGAATACTATTCTTGGACTATGAGCCATTTTTCTCTTAGGAAGGTAGAGATGAGGCCAGCACCTCACAAATGTTGTGTAATGACTGTTGTCATAAGTGCGACTCCTGAAGAGTTGGGTTTCTCTTGGTAATGATTTGCAAAGGCTTACTGAATGGGATGTTTCTAGCCGGAAGGGGTTACAGGTTGTTGCAACAAGATGTGAGTTGGGAATGTGACAGAGATGGTGTCAAAGACATGGTGACAAAAGCTTCTTTTGACCAGAGACTTGAATGGGGTTCTCCCAATTAAATCCTGTGTGTGAATAGTTACTCAATCGAAAGGTCAGTCTGCAAACATGTTTGAGGTGTTATCTACACCTCTGCTGTCTGCCCTGCTGCTCCTAACTGTAGAAGTATAACCTGACATAATCAGTAAAAGAAACTACTACTCCTTCAATTCCTTTTTAGCATGATGATGCTGAGCTTCTCTCTTGGAAATCTCCGGTCATGATTGCGATAATGGCACCGGTTCCCTGCAGCTTCCGAATACATCACACTCATTCATTCCTAAATGAAGAAAAATGTAGTAAATCGAAATCTGTAAGAGTTCTGGATCTTTGACTCCCTACACGCTTCTAGTTGCAAAAGTACAGGCATAAATTTGGTGGAGCCACTCCATCTAGCAGTGATGATCAACTCGGATGGTCCAATAATGCACAGTGAATAAAGTCGAGAAAAGACCCAAAGATCCACCGTTGCCGCTTTTTCATCGACATAGATTTGTGCATTCAGATCCATTGGCAAAGCTATTCATCATTTAGCAAAAAGTCTCCAAGTCTGATAAAGTCCAACAACCTCAAGTCACCCTCAACTTGGCGCTCCTTTCCCTGCAATCCTCCCCACCGTCGAGATCCTTCAGACGACAAACTTCCAATCCCAATGCCATGTGGGGCTACTTACTGCACTGTACTTTCCAAATTCCCAGTGCTTTTATAATGCGATCACGCCCTCGGTACTACCCCTCCGCAACCAGACCAGACCACACCTACTACACCAACACACACACGCACCCTCTCTCTCTCTCTCTCTCTCTCTCTCTCTCTCAGTTTTTTCTGTTCTCGGGAGTCGTGCGAGAGACAGATGGGGAGTGCGAAGAATGCCGCTTGTGAGGGTTTGAGATCCGGACCGGCTGCTGGGCCGGTAGTGCTGACTGGTGACCGACGGTGCGAGGACATAGTGACTGGTACCCGCCGGTCGTGTTGACTGGTGACCGACGGTGCGAGGTCATAGTGACGGGTGGACGACGGTCGTACCTACCGGTGATAGACGGTGTGAGGGCGTAGCGACCGGTGACGTCCGGTTCGCCCGGTGCATGTCTTCGTCTGTGAGTCACTCTGTTGCCTCTTATCATCTTTTCTGTGTTTCTTCTGCGTCCAGATTTGTCGGCCTCACGAGCGTAGGTGCCAACTCCCTGCGGATTCCTTTCTCTCAATTGAGGACACATCGTTCAAGTGTTGGATTCATTGAATTTGAGTTTTTGAGAGTCGTTCAGGCCATGGCGGAATGGGAAGAGGTACTGCAGGCCTCCATCATAGGCCTCATATTTGCTTTCATGGTGACAAAGCTTGTCACCCTCATAGTGTCCTTTCGCGGGGGTAATTTTCGAGTGGCGCGTGGGGATGGTTCTGCCGTGGGGTTCATTGCGGAGCCCGAGTTGGCCCCCGAAGAGCTCAATTGCTCCTTTGTTCCTTTGGATGATGCAGCAGATTCTGATGTGTCTGCAGAGGATTCAATTTCTGGCCATGATTCGGATTCTGGAACAGACATTCCTTCTGTGTTGGTTGAAAATGTGGGGGAATCTGGGCTTGACCTTCAGAAGGTCGACAAAGAAGATGATAGGATAGGCATTTCTGGCGATAAGCATGAGGGAGCAGAAGATAGGGTTGCATTCTATGGTGAACATTCTTTGAAAAAAATGGTAAGTTATGACCATCTTCATCCTTGTTACTCAAAATCTGGTGTATCAATTGAAAATTTGAATTTGACAAAGCTTACTGACGTTCAAGTACACTCAAGCTACACATTAGATACTCCTTGGAGTATGGAATTTGAACCTTTTCAGTAATGAGATGTTCAAGAATGACTGCATGAAACCCTCGAATATTTGGTGAGGGTCGTCAGGTTTAATAATTTGGTCTGGATGTGAATTTGCCCACGGTAGGTTGCTCCTGGTTGGTTAAAATCAGCCACAAAAGTGGCCTGAGCATATGTAAGGGACTAACCAGGCTTGCTTCCTTGAATGGATGCTCCACAGAGCTTAATATTGGGGTGATGGAGCTTAGGGTAATGGACTGATCCTCTAGGCTGTACATTAGGTTTACCTCATACACTGAGGATATCGAGAGGCAGAACTGCAAACACTTAAGGAAAACTTGCAAACCTGATCACATAGGATTGCAAACTTTACTGCAAGACAAGTATTGAAGTTGTGTAAACTGGGGAATCATTACTGGCAGATTCAAGGAATGAGGAAATTCATTTGGTGGATGTGCCCTGTCGGCCACCAGGATAGGGATATTTTCCCTATTCACGTGTGAGTTGTAAGACTCCTGTGGGAGTTTCTGGCTTCTCACAGATGTTTGTACATGGACTTAATCATGTCCTCCCAGAAAGTGCAACTTCAGATAACCCTAGGGTTATAGACTCACCGGAGCGCCTGTGCAACACACCTGGATCAGATTGTGCAATGCTGAATCTGCCCTGTGCATTGAGTAGAATTGGAAATAAGTACTATTTTCATGCAGGGCATCTGCTCAAAAGCACGATTACCTTTTGAGATGCTTGAAGTGAAGGTTTCAATCAAAAGCCCTCTCATGTAAAGTCCCTGTGACTGTGTGTCTTTGGAGGTCATGTTTGTTGGATAGGTTAGAAAATTAGGTTGCGTATGGATCAATAGTTCAATGTCCTCAAGGATCCAGTGAGGGATTCAAAAGCTTCTCTTCTCTTATAGAGAGGCCTCTGTGGTTGAGAGAATTCTGGACAGTACAAGAGTATTGGTCCGAAAGCTGCAGTTGTGAAGAGGACAAATGACTTTCAACCATGCCCAGTGTCCCTTGGTGGGGCTCTTTATTGGTGGCTTAATGTGTTGTTGTGAGATGCTGGATCACAAAGGCTGTCAGAAGAACCTTTCTAGCATCTAGAGTACTAAGAATTGACTGTCCATCGACTCTAGGATATATTATTTCATACGAAGAATCTGGAAGCACTGATTTATAGGTAAAAGTAGTTGTGTTTCTGGAAACTGCATGATCTTGTGGAGTGCCTTTCTGTGTTCTCAGCTGATGATTACATCAACTGCTTTTTTCCGCAGACTGATGAAGCACATATGGATGCGGTTGCCATGAAAGAGGTTGAGGAGGGGGAGGATACTGATGAGTGGGAGGGTGTGGAAAGCTCCGAGTTAGAGGAACTCTTTGGGGCAGCGTCATCTTATGTTGCATCCATGGTGGCATTACCTGATGTGAAGCCTTCAAGCGATGCCATGCTCCAGTTGTATGCTTTCTATAAAATTGCAACGGAGGGACCCTGCTCTACTTCTCAGCCATCTCCTTTCAAACCGTCAGCCCGTGCCAAATGGTATGGAATTGACTCTTGTACCTCTTTAAATGTCCTGTAAGGGTTGTACTACTTATGAGGAACACTTGAAATTGAGGAGGTGCAACTTGGCCACCAGAGAAATATCAGGAAGACTCGTATTTGCAAAGCAAGCTATCTTTCAAGCCTTGATCTTAGAGGGTTTGCCTTTTGTCATACAATTTCATTGTTGGGTTACAAGTTCATCATGGTCATCTACTATTATGGGTATCGGTCAAGGGGTAAAAGTAGAGTATGCGGTGACAGAGAGTTACACTGGCAGGCTCTGAGAGCGAGATGATAAAGGAGGGGGCCATTGTGGTGGCATATATTGTGCAAGGAACGCTTGGCAGAAGCTGGGCAACCTGGCACCAGAGGAGGCCATGCAGGACTACATAGCTGTCTTGACGAGTATAAATCCCACCTGGCATCAAGGCGTCCAAAAGGTACCAACCTTTAGACGCTGCCTTTTCACTTCTATCTGTCTTGCCCCTCCCTTGTCTCTCTCCCTTTTGCTCTCCCTTTTGCTTTCCCTCTTTCCAGGGCATAGCAAGAGGTAGAGGGGAACCATACCAGTCCCCTCCTAAATCCATTAAAGTTTAACCTGGAACTTGAGTATCTATGGGTCTGCAGTATGTTAACCACAATCAGCGCTCACTGAGAGAACCTCAATATGGCTGAACTTCCAGACAAAGAAACCCCCTGAGGAGAAAATGGAGCAGACGGGGGCAAGCAGCTCGCAAACTAGTGGTCAAATGGGTCCAGTTTTCAGCTCACTGGCAATGAGCGAGGAAGGTGTTGAAGAGGAGGGGTGGGTTCTCATCTACTGGGCTTCTTGTTGTTATTTGAAGTCAATATGTGGAGTGCTGTCTTTCCAGCAAACTGTGTGTCACAACATAATTTGGAAATTGCAAATATGAATGATAATTTCCTTAACAAGATGGTTACCGCTATTGCAAGGCATACCATCGCTCGCAATAAATCCTCGGCTCTGGAATGCTGTGCAGATGCATGGAGGCGATCCATGCATGTGCCAGAGAGGGCGACCTTGTTGGCCTTCGCCAATTGCTGGATAAGGGCACCGCAGTTGATCTGATAGGTAAGCTGACCACACAGCATGATGTGTAATCCGAAAATGACATTTTCACGAACCAAGGTCGAGTCCATGTGAGTGTCTCTAAGTTTCATGGGGCTTTTGTGATGGATTCTAAAGCATTTGGCTTTGTGAAGGTAGTCACAGCTAGTCTATATCAGTAATTTCAGTTGCACTCAAGCCTATTGGTGGCAACTGGTGACCCTGTGGCTTCGCGAATTGATGCTGACCTTGCTCTGTGCAGACAGTGATGGTCGTACACCTTTGATTTGGGCAGCTGATCGCGGTCAGTTGAGTGCAGTGGAGTTTCTTCTAGTAAAGGGTGCAGAGATTAATGCTAAGGTAAAACCTGATCTCTGCCTGTCATCCAAGTTATGAGAAACCTGATCTTTCAAGGATTTTGTCTTTATCATAACTTCGCCAATGCAGTTTGTACTCTGTAATGTAAGTGTAAACATAATTGATTGAGAAGAAGTGGACCATCGAAGCATCAACCCAAGTAGGATAGTTGAGTTAATCTGGGCTACTTCGTAAAGCCAGACATAAACAATAGGTCTCTTCGGTCACCATCTTGATGGAGCTCTTCATGAGTAGTGACCTTAAATGAAAAATGCATCCTTTGGTTGTCACTTTTGATGAGTTGGGCTCTGCCTGGTTCGCAGGATATAGAGGGACAGACAGCTTTACATTACGCCACAATATGTGAGCAAGAGAAAGTTGCCATGCACCTGCTTGAGCATGGCGCTGACATGACGATTGAGGACAACGAAAATAATACAGCACTGAGTCTCTGCCCTGCTCACTGGCAGTGGATGCGGTCCACTCCCACTTAAAACTTTCTCACTCCCTTTCTTCCCTGTCCCTTTCTCTCTCTGGCGAATCCCGAACTCAGCAACCAATTTGGCCATTTAAAAGCTATGGAGAATATCTACGTACAGACAAAAATGGATAGCTTTTGCAGAATCCATCCAGTTGCTCTCCATTGTCTGCTTGTTTCTGGCCCTCTGGGTTGCGCTTCTCAGTTCTTTCATTTTGACTTTGACATGTATGAGATTGTCCCTAAATTCAAGAAAGATCTGGTGAATTGGCTGGAGATTCTGGTTCTTGCTTGTGATACTGATGGCAGTGACAGTGTACTGAACGGTTGTTTTGACCGACCCTCGAGGGCATGGGGTGCAAGATCCTAACCGTCTTGTAGCTGATTGAGGGATTTTACCCACAGTGCATGACTCGGAGCCTAGCCTGAAATTACTGTAGTTATTGCGGACAGCAGATGGTAATCTGATCAGGGCTCATGAAAAGAGAGTACCGGTTTAGCATTCATGGGACTTACAGCCTGGAATATACTAGGTGCAGGAGCCCACTAGGTAGGCCTGTCATGCCACAGCCTCAGCATCTCAGGCTTAAATTTGCATAAGCTTATGTGGAGGTGTTCCAAAGCAGCCAACCCAAGTGGGGTCACCCACCCACTGGGCACTCCTAAAGTTGTATACAAGTCAGCCTCATGGCAACCAGCTTGCTGGAAGATTGCTCATGCCCACAGTGATCTATCTCAGTAACTGGCAAGCAAAACTGCGCTCAATGATTCACAAGTAACTTGTTCTCTTTCTGTCTGTGTATATGGCTCACTTTCATGTGATCATTTCTGCATGAAATCTGTTTTCTATCAATGCTTGTCTTGTTGGGTACATAGGGACATTTATTTTTCAAACTTGACAGAATGAGTGGTCTTCATGCTTGCTGCACAAGGTGCAAGAACAAATCAACATTAAAACAAAAGTGTGGGCTTCTACTATCATTCAGATACACCACATTTCATATTTCTGCCAGAGCAGAAGATATAGGATACCCAAGTTCCAACGGCCAATAATTTGTCCAATTTCTTTCAAGATCAACTTGAATGTATGAGGATGCACCATTTCAGTTTGGAATGGCAAGGCCTGCATACATCAAGCACTTTATTAACAAGATATGCGGACATTAACAATATATGCATTTTCTGACAGTACCTTTGAGAACATGAGGCCACAGAGCTCACTTTCCAATTATTGTGCACCTGAGAAGAGTCATCTCGGTTGTGACTCGATCTATGTACTAATTTCAAATCGTCCCTGGTGGGACCTTGGTTCACATCCACTGTTTGCAATGTACATTCATGATCTCTCAACCTGTCTGTACTCGACCACTATGGTCTGTTCACAGATGGTTAACTGTACATATCTGTATTGCGAGTGAGAACCAGGACCACCAGCCGATTCACCAGATCTTACATGAATTTATGGCAATCTCGCACTCGCCACAGTCGAAATGAAAGAGAACTGAGGAGCACCCAGGAAGGCCAGAGCAAGCAGACAGCAGAGAGCAACTGGACCAATTCTGCAACAGCTGTCGGTGTTTGTTATGTACATAGGTGCTCTCCATTGGCTGTCAGGGCGGCCGACGTAGATGCTCTGCTGAAAAGAGGTCAGACAGAGAAAGATTAAAAAGAGGGAGATACATGACAATCTTAAGTTGGGGTGCCCCTCATCCACTGCCAGTGAGGAGGGCAGAGGCTCACTGGCATAGACCCGTCATTGTCTTCAATTTTAGTATCAGCACCATGCTGCAGGAGGTGCATAGCAACTTTCTCTTGCTTGGCACATGTGGCATAGCGCAATGCCGTCTGCCCCTTAAAATCCTGCATTCCACAAAGAGCCCAAACTCATTAAGAGGACTAAATCAACATTTGGTTAAGTTTGCATTTGCATTTGAGGCTGCTTGTCCAGAACTGCTACATCATGATGAAGCTGCAAAAGTAACCCCAACTTGATGTACTTGACTCTCTGTGACTGCTCTCCCTATTGGTAGAGAAGGCCATAATTTCCAGGGTGACTGTATGGTGAGTCATTCAGCCTGAATATCTGGCTATCTGGACGTACGTGACAAACTGGAAACATACCCTTTACCTCTGATACTGACTGACCGACTTCATGCCTCTACAACAGTTATCCTCTCTTCACAGCAATTTTCCCTGGAATAGAAAGGCACACCGGGATGGAATTCACGTAGGGGTTTGGCTTTTAGTTCTTTTGTGATCATTGATGTCGCACTTGTCTGACGACTTCCAGAAGCATTTGAAAAGTTTTGAATGGGAGGTCAGACTTGAAAAATGAGGTTTACAATCCACAATAAGATGATTGAGAGATCAGGTTGACCTTAGCATTGATCTCTGCACCCTTTGATAGAAGAATCTCTACTGCACTCAACTGACCGCAATATGCCGCCCGAATCAGCGGTGTAAGGCCATGAGTATCTGCATAAGCTCAAGCAGTCACATGTGGCCTTTTAGCATCCACCAGAAACTCCACAGAGAAGCCCACTACTTCAGACAAATCTGAATTGCCCTTCTTCAGAGCAGCACAGAAATTGGAAATCTGAAACTGAACAATGGGAGATAAGATTGACAACCGCAACAGCCAAAGCCAAAGTAAGTGCACCAGCAAGGCAATGCCCCTTCCTACAGCTGGGTGAGCCATGTCACTAAACCCAGAACAAGTGAACAACATATCCAAGATTAGAGGGTTACGGTTAGCAGGTACATGGCAACTACTCTGAACACTTACACCTGCACAGAATGCTCATGCGGTCCTGGGTCTGGAACCAGGAAGGGCAGGTAGGACAAAAACTTGTTCATCTCACTTTACTGACAAGTTGCTACCAGCCACAACTCACATTGATTTGATGGCTTGTTTACCACATGATTGATGATGGTAATCTGTTGGATGCTTTGGAATACTGACACAAATCAGTTATCCCTACTTTAGGCATACTATGACCAACAGGAGGTGTCAGGAACAACATACACTGAGGACCTCAAGTAGATCCACTGTAACTGGCCGTTTCGTCAAAAACCATTCCCAGATTATACCCTGGTGTGGAGCAAGCTTACCTTTCAGATCAACTGGGATGCCCTTACCCAGGAGTTGGCCAAGGCCCAACAGGTCGCCCTTTTCGGCACACACATGAATTTCCTCCATACTTCTGCCAAGCCACAAGTGCGAGCAATGTTAGGTCGAACTGATTGCAGCTGCACTCTTTGGAAGACACATCATTCGACCTGATTAGATGCTTTCAGAAGTCGGGTGATATTATAATCTGTGCCCAGCAACCAGCCTGAGTACATTGTGGTCCCCTGTCCTCAGCTCACAAGAGGTCTGAGAAATCCCTCATTGGCTGCCCTACCCCTTCTAGTTTGACTCGCAAAAGTCGTCTTGTCATCACACTGATTGTCTTCCAGAAGAAATGAAACTCCAGACAGGGACATAATGGATCAAAAAGAGTCAACGATATGAACACTGCAATAGAAAGAATCTCACCCCTCATCATCAACACCTTGTTCTGGTGAGCTGAAAACTGGGCCTTTCTGATCAAGTAGCTGTGAGCTGCCCGAGCTCTCCAACATCTCCTCGGGTAGCTTCTTGCTCTGAAAGTTTGCGCAGGCAACACTGGATTTACTCATTCAATTTCCTTTGTGATCTCTGTTGATGCTAAACAACTGCAAATCCTACTGGGTTAAGGGCTGGCATGAGGGAGGGAAACTAGTCAAAATGAAAGGAGAAATTAATTACCTCCACAGGAGACACCAAGGGCCCGAGGTACAGAAGCGGAAGGACACATGAGAACCATAGAAAGAAAACAATAGCGCCACACATTTGAACTACAGAAACCACAGAACCCAAAAAGGCTCAAAAGTGCACAAAGGCAGAGCACCTAATGCAGGTGAACTGCTAGGGATTGCTCTGTAAAAGACACCAGTATCTGCCCTGGATCTGCGACAGCGAGGGCGAGAGATTGTACTCATAAGACGTTGTTTGCCGTAGCCTTGTGGCCATTGACCCCGCGCCCAGTTTGAGCGGGAACAAAAGGGACAGAACCTACCTCTGTCAGGGGCTGACGTTGGTAGTAAGACTTACCTCCATATAAAGAATTAATCCGGGTTTTCCAGATATCCTCTAGAAATCCCTTCACACAAGCATCAATCTGCTGTGTGTGATTTGCCCAAAAACTAGGCCTCAGGAGGGCCTGGGCTTTTGGCTCAGCCTCGAGACTTTCAAAGTTGGTAAACAGGGATACAGGCACAATTCCCTTAATAGATTTGAAGAGAGCGTCTCTTTGGTGAGAGAACCCCGGACAGTGTATCAGAAAATGAATACTGTCTTCAGATTGCCCACACAACGGGCAATTGCACTCTCCCTTTCCTCTCTGCTTCTGTTTGCTGTTCAAAGGTAGGCTTCCTGCCCTGAGTTTAAATTTCAGTCTAGTGCCGAGAGTGGGTAGACCCTTGAGGTCATCCAAGATGTCCTCCCCCATGTCACAGACTGGAAACAAGTTCAGGGAAGTTTTCTGCCTAACTTCATTTTCATCAGACAATCTCATGGCAACAGACATGGCTGAGGACACTACAGCCTCTAAGTCAGATTTATCCAGCAGGGTCAAGACTTGCGGATCCAGGTCCAGGTCCTTGAGGATGTCTTCTACTCTCTTCTGCCAGGACTTAGCCTGTTTGACAGGGCGATCCTGTTTCCAAGATATAGAGTCGATTAATTTAGGATATCTGGTGTTGGGCATATGTTGCAGCTGACCCCACCATCTGACCTTGAATTCATCTCGTCGGGAGCTTAAGGACGGAATGCCAAACTCACCCCGAACAGCCACATTGGCTGTTTTGGAGCATGCTGACATACACTCCTTAAGCACCCCCACTTGAATGGATTCTAGAGACTTAGCCTGGTTGGAGTTATCAACCCATATAGCAGATCCGTACTCCAAGGCAGGTCTAATAACGCGACAAAGCATGGTTTTCTTAACCTCAGAGTTGACCCCTCTGCAGTGGAAAAATTTAGTGAGCCCCAGAGCTTTGCCCTTGCCAGTTTGAACAACTTTCCGGATATGTGCATCCCAATTACAATTGGAGGAGAACTCAACGCCCAGGTAAGTGTAGGAAGGGAGGATCTCTTGGCTACCCCACTGTTAAGATCACTTCCTCCCTCTCCTCTGTCGTTGAATGCTACCACTGCACATTTGCTGACATTAGCCTCTAGCCCCCAAAGATCAAAGTATCTCTTCGCGCAATCAATCAACTCCTGGAGATTGGTTAGAGTCTCCCCTATGCCTGCGAAGTCATCCGCAAACATAAGGGCTGGTATGGTGGTATCACCCACCCTTAACCCAAATCCCTCACTTTCCACATCCTCGAGGAGTTGATTGGTGAAAACATTGAAGAGCAGAGGGGAGAGAGTACATCCTTGTGCTACACCTTGGTCTATGTCAAAGAAGTTGGACTTCTGTCCGTTAACAGTGACACAGCTTTTGGTGTGAGCATACAAGTTGTGGACAACTCTCCACATCTTTCCCTTGATCCCACAAGACCAGAGGCGGAACCATAGGCCATCTCTCCACACTGTGTCATAAGCCTTTTTGACATCCAGGAAAAAGACATAAGTGGGTTTCCCTTCTTTTTTCCTTCCCTGGATAATCTGGCTTAGAGTGAAGATATGATCCACACAGCCCCTGTTTCGCCGAAAGCCAGCTTGGCCTTCGTGGAAACAACCTCTAGACTCCAGATCAACCTCGAGACGAGTACTTATAACTCTGCAGAATGTCTTGCCAACAGCATTGAGGAGCGTGATGCCACGGTAATTCCCCGGTTCTTCTCTGTCACCCTTCTTGTATAGATTGACAATGACCCCCTGTCGCCAGCGAAAGGGGATCATTTCAGTCTGCGAGGGCGAGAGAGATAGAGAGAGGAAGGACATGATGAAAAAAGTGAAAAGGCAACCTTCTAAGGTTGATACCTTTTGAAGGTCTTCATGCCAGGTGGGATGTATACCCGACAAGACAGCAATGTAGCTCTGCATGGCCTCCTCCGCAGCCAAGTTTCCCAGCTTCTGCCACGCATTCCTTGCACAAATATACGCCACCACACAGGTCCCCTCCTTTATCATCTCGCTCTGAGAGCCTGCAACTGTAGCTCTCCGTCACCGCACACTCTACTTTTACCCATGTGAATGGTATCCACAGTAGATGCCAATCATCAGCTCAAACCCAGATCCACAATCTAACGATAAATAAGGGTACTGAGTGTGCAGAGTTCTTCTGGAGCCTAAGTTGAAACAACCCTGGGTTAAACCACAGGCCAAGAAGAAACTTTCATACATAAACTCAAAGCATGCATAAATAGTTCACTTCAACAACATCTGTCCTCATGCAAACAAGATTAGACTTACTACCATTTGGCACGAGCAGCCGGCTGGAAAGCTGACGGCTGAGGGGTGGAGCACGGCCCCTCAGTTGCAATTTTGTAGAATGCATACAACTGCAGCATTGCATCACTTGAGGGTTTCACAGCAGGCAATGACACCATGGATGTTGCATACGATGATGCCGCCCCAAACAGTGCCTCGAGTTCAGAACTTTCCACGCCCTCCCACCCATCGGTGTCCTCCCCCTCTTCAATCTCTTTCATAGCAGCTGCATCCTCACCTGCTTCCTCACTCTGCGACAAGGGTGACATATGAAAAGACAGCACCATGGAAACAATATCCGACCCATGAAACAACAAACAGGACGGGTTCAATCAGATGGTTGACCTGCAAGATACCCAAGTAAACTAGAAATGTTTAGGTTGACCATTCACTATATAAAGTCCACAGGACCTAACAGACCACGTCTGGTCCATCAGCACTACAACAGCTAGGCTATGTGGGACATGTCAGACTCAAGGAGACCCATCAAATTCACTCCTCATGTCCAGCATTATCTTCACTTTACGTACTAAGTGATTCTTAAATCTCCTAAAAGAGGTCCGAGTGTGGCAAGACTATTTACTTATGGATCTGGTACCACCTTCGAAACAGAAGGTAGTATAGCCATTTGGGGTGAAGTGACACCACAAGTTACGCTTGCTTCGGCAAGAGTCTTCCCCCTTTTTTTTACTTTTCGATCTGGCTTTGGTCAAAAGGATTTAGATCAACGAACCATATTGAATCACACGTGGATATCAATTAAAATTTATGTGCAACTGGACAGTGGCGAGGGTGAGAAGCCCTATCATGGTCCTTCCCCATCCAAAGTACTGGGAGCCTGATTTTGGCAGGAAATGCATATCGATCTTTCGAATTTCTATCTAATCTGCAATTGAAGAAGTTTTGCAAGCCAATTTATAAGTTTCCTATATTTTGTATCAAATAGGTGCAGATCTGCACATTGACATCCTTCAGTGTGGCGTCCAAAACCTCATATGCAGCTCCACAAGGTCAATCATGTCCTGTAGGCAAATGTTTATTGGCTCCACAATCCGAAATATAAAGGTCAAGGCAGCGCCTATCCAAGAAAGCACTGCTGGCTACTACCTTAGAGGTTTGCGTCAGGCTCATTCACCGACCAAGGTATCAAATCCGGTTGGACTCATTTCTGAGCCACTGAGAAGAGGTTTAGCTTATCCATTTCTGCGATTTCTAGCAGAGACTCCATGGAGATTGTGGTTCAATAATTGTTGGTTATGGCGAAGATTTTTTTACCGCAATCCCATGGAATACTTGCTGGAACCCGTCGTGAACGATTGAGATAGAATTCTCACATATTCTAGTGATATTTGAATGTCAGAGGCTAGTCAATTCAACCATCCTGTGAAGAGAGGTCGTGGGACATAAGTCGACGAGAAGGCAACACGTTGAGCTCGACTGCGATTTGACGCGTAAACAGTATCCAATCCGAAGTATTGCAAAAGGTGCAACCTCGTCAAATTTTCAAGTGGCACGGAAGGATCCAGGATGTGAAAACTCACCAATAATTGCAAAGACCGTTCACCAGAGACTCCAACCCTGTCGTCCACTCCCTCGTTCTCATCGCTAGGAATTGCTACCCTCTCATATCCTTCTTCAACCTTCTCAGATCCAAGCCCCGAGGCGGCCACATCTTCAACCAAACCAAAAGGAATGTCCATCCCAGACTCCGACTCATGGTCATCACTATCGTCCTCCTCCTCAGATGCATCCGATTCTGCCTCATCCAAAAGAACAAACGAGGCGTCCAGCTCTCCGCTACTAGCCAATTCCGGCTCCGCAATCAAAGCCACGGTAGCATCGTCCCCGCGCGCCACGCGCAGATTCCCCCCACGAAAGGACGCTATGAGGGAGTAGAGCTTTGTCACCATGAAAGCAAATATAAGGCCTATGATGGAGGCCTGTAGCACCTCCTGCCATTCCGCCATGGCCTGAACGACTCTCAAAAACACTAGCTTCAATAAACCCACCCCTCGATGTATGTGTTCTTCACAATTCCACGAAGAAATCCAGACGAAGGTCCTCAACTCCGAGACCGAGAAATCTGGAAGAAGAAGAAGAGACACGGGAAACAGCGACGAGAGCAACAGAAGTGACGCAGAGAGACAAGAGGCGCACACACCCAGCAGCCTATCCGGGCCCATCCCCCACCTCACCGGCCGTCACCGGTCGCCTAGTTCTTCCCGACCGGCATTCACCGGTTTCCGCGTCCTCGCACCGCCTATCACCAGCGGTATCAACTGGTCCGTACGCCCCCTCACCGTTGGTCACCAGTCAGGACGACGGGATCCTACTCTGCAGTAGCAGGTTCGATTCCCGATTCCTTCGTTTCCAGGACCCTCAATCTGAGTGTGAGATCGTCGTCTACCTTCCCCGAGTACCACCTCCTTGGATCTTCTTTCTCTCCTCATTCAGGGGGCGGGTGGTCTGGGCTACTTACATGATACACAGCCCCACGGGAGTTGCAAGCTGCTCCATTCCATACCCAACCCTCTGATCGTCCCCACAACGCTACCTCTCTCCTTGCAGCTTCTGTCTTGCTTCACACGCTGCTTACTCACTGCCAGCCAACTGCTTCTTCAACTCGGCTTGATTACAAAGCAGGTTATAAGCTTATACAATCTCCGACCTTCTTCCGTTCAGATCTCAGCTCCCATGACTATGTTATAATTCACCTCTACAGTGCACACCAGGGGCCCATGAGTGTGGAGCAGCTCAAATCATGATGAGGCACTGCTGTGAGCGATGCCATAGCCCCGTGACCGATCCCTCTGCTTATTGCTTGATTACGAGATCGATGGATCCCTGCGGTTGCTGCACAGCAGAGACCATAACAGCGATGCATCGAATCCACTCTTCCCACATGTACCTACACAGTGTCTGTGTGTTGGTGCAAAACTGTCTCAACACATTTCCTTTGTGGAGTTGTTTCGTTGATGGGTCCGATCCTGATGGGCGACATTGAAGCGTACCCCATGAGACTTGTGCTACACAAGATTACTCACACACAAATGTGTCACCTTTTGTGTCAACCTTCTTCTATATTTGCCACGTATGTATACTTTTTCTTTTTTGCACCATAGGGTTGAATTTGTTTCTGTGGTAAACTGATTTACTTTCTATAGGTACGGTTTCAGAAACCTGGCCCACCCAATCATGCATACTGACTGCATTATCCATTATTAGGGCACTTGATTTACAGGCCCAATATACTTTAAATCAAGAATTACAGTCCACCGCCACCCTGGATTATCGTTACGAGCTTTCAGTAACAAAAAACTTTATGGCCCTTGAGTCTTGGGGTTTAATTTTTCCCCATTCAAATAAAGTTCAGGGCTTCATCCCTTTGCGAAAAATAAAAAAATAAAATCAGATAACCATATGGACAGCCGGGGTGTGAAGCCTGATTCCGGCGCTATGGGTTTGTTCCCCTTCCTCTACCAGACTTAATCCTATATGGGGAATGTAGTCGATAGATGGGCTTGGCAGAGAAGACAGAATCTCACGAAGAGGACACCACGGACTCAGACTTCCAAAGCATTGTCATCCACCCACTCAAGTACACTGTTACACCCAACGTACGCTCCCGTAAGACCCAAAAGCCACCACCCTCACTACCACGGCATAGAGGCTTAAATAGTATTAGGTCATAATGTAATCCTAGTGCCGCGTGGCACTTACATATAGGTCCACCGGATGCCCTTCCATCATAGCCATAGAAAGAAGCCGAATCACCCATACCCATCCTAATCTAATCCTAAACCAGCTGTTAGAATAAGACAGCCCCTAATAAAGTCATCAGCTGTTGCCAGCTCATCCTCATGCGCAAGGTCTAAGTTCATCCAGACTTCATCCTGACTCCGTCTATCCCTAAATCATCCGGAGCGCATCCCTCCTCCATTCATCCATGTTGAAAAGGAAGGTGAGAAGAAATCCCAGCTCCACATATGTGAAGCCAGTTGGGGCCACAAGAAACTGCGAGCTCCTGCGAGTGATGAGCTCAGGAAGAACAAAAATGAAGCCTAGCCAAAACAAACTACACACCCGGCACACAAGAAATGAAAAAACCTAGGGAAGAAAACCTCACCCTGCAAGCTGGGTAGAGGACAAAACATCCCATAGGAAAAACCCCAAGTGCTACAATTGGTGTAGAAAAGTAGCACGAAATTCACAGCTTGGATCTTAGCTGGGTCAGGACTGATGCCAGTAGCAGAAAGTAGATGGCCCAAGAAATGGAGTTGTTCCATACAAAAATCACACTTCTTGGCTTTAACTTTAAGCCCGGCTGCACGAAGTGCACACAACCCGTTGCAAATCCAGCAGATGAGCATCAAACGTGGTAGAATAAATGTTGATGTCATCAATGTAAACTAATGCACACTCCCAACGAAGGTTTCCTAAAACAATGTCCATAAGGCGCTGAAATGTAGCAGT
This sequence comes from Takakia lepidozioides, assembly GCA_030704615.1. Classification (NCBI taxonomy): domain Eukaryota; kingdom Viridiplantae; phylum Streptophyta; class Takakiopsida; order Takakiales; family Takakiaceae; genus Takakia; species Takakia lepidozioides. The sequence continues at coordinate 55,546,755 of CM060732.1, forward strand.
GGCATTGCAAAGACCAAAAGGCATGGTTTCAAATTGGAAGAGGCCCATCCTGTAAGTGAAGGCTGTATTCTCCTTAGCAGCAGCAGTTAAAAGAACTTGCCAAAAGCCAGAGGCTAAATCTAATGAAGAGAAGATAGTGGCCCCATTAAGTTGATCTAGCGTTTCATTGATGCATGACAAAGGGTAGACAACTCTCTTTGTGATGGCATATAAACGCCGAAAGTCAACGCAAAAACGGGTTGAGCCATCCTTCTTATCCACTAAGACTATGGGACTGGCCCAAGGGGATATGGAGGGGGTGATCACACTAGCATCAAGCATCTTGGTAATCTCTTCCTGAATGACTGTAAGCTCACGAACACTCTCCCTATAAGCATGTTGTTTGATAGGCTTACCATCCGTGATGATGTCATGATCCAGAAAGGTGGTGCGGCCTAAGTCATGGAGCTCTTTACTAAAGATGTCGAGATTGTCAGGTGCAGGCGATTAATCTACTGAGGAGCAAGATGATCACCCACTTTGATATCATTTAAGACCTGCTGGAAATGTTGATCTGCTTCAGGAGTAAGCGTGCCTTTGGCAGTGGAGCCAGAGTGAGAGACAAATGCCTGGAGTTGGTCCACAAGGGAGTCCACCAGTCCAATATCATGAAAACTGAGACCTTTCTGAACAGAGGCCAACTCAGACAAAGGAGAAGCAGTGAGCCTAGCAAAGACCTGACCCTTGCGGACACTAATGCTAATACGTTCTGGATTAGCAATCAGTAATCTGACCACTCCCTTGAATCCCCTGTCTAAAACCCCAGAAGCAACCATATAGTGTTTTTGGAGGGTAAGTTTTTTCCAGTCCTCAACCTCAAGGAAATGACCTGTAGGGCAAGCAAAAGCTAAGCCTGTAGGTACTATGCGCTGAGAAAAAGCAGGGATGCTGAAGTCAACTGGAGAACGTAGCAACAGGATATTCTTGGCCACATGTATAGGAAGTCCAGACTTCTTACCTGGTGGAGGGAAATGCCATTGGTACAAATTGTCACCAAGTGGTTGGAACTGGCTGAATCTGGCCCAATTATAATGCAAACCCATTTGCTCCTTCAATTTCTCAGCTTGAAGCTTGAGACGAGAATAGTTGGCCATAGAGGTCCCAGCGGCAATAGTAACATGGCTTAGACTCACCTTGTAAGGGTGCCCTTCACCATTGTGAAGGCACATAAGATTGTTCATGATGTCAATGCTGGACTCTGCACCCTTCATCCAATCCAGACCCAGCAAAATTTGTTCACCCATGGTGACAATGCAGGTTAGCAAGACATTTTTCCTACTAATGCGGATAGGTAAAGTGACCAACCCAATGGGTTCATATGCCGTGCCATCAGCTATGGTAACCTCAAGGCCACGAGCAGAGCTAATCTTTAATCCAAGAATGCGAACTGTACTAAGTGGAATGGCAGACATGGTACATCCAGTATCAATAACACATGGAAAGGAAAGGTGGCCCACATGACATTGTGTCATCAATGGGTGGATCCGGTCCCTACTGATGCGCTTATAGGCCTCACAGTACATGAGTTTGAAATCACAAGAAAGAACAGCACTTACCAGCGTGTTGGGGTTCTTACCATGGTCATCTGGCACCATCATAGACGACCGGGTTCGTTGAAAGTACCCTTCTGTTTTTTGTCTCTTTGTAACTATTCAATCAAGGCAGACAAGTCAGATTGGTAAGGGCAACACCTGGTGTAATGCTTGATGGACTTGCAGATCAAGCATGCCACCACTGAGGTCCTAGCTGACGAATGCCAGCATGGGTCTTACCTTGAGGCCTCGATCTGGCAGGGACTGTAGAGTTCCAGCCTACCTCAGCTTTGAAGGCTTGAAGTTCTCCCTGGATTTCATTACAAAAAGATGACTACTCATGCACAATGGAAGAGACCAGATCTTCTGTAATACCTTTCACCCCAAGGTCCCCATCAGTAGGCTCTACACAATGACCCTCACTAGCCAGATGAGTGTGTTTCGTGTTGGCAACTTTAGACAGGCCTGCCTTGGCAGCTTTGAGACGTAACCTTTCTTCAATCAATTCCACCATCTCATCTTCAGTGGTGTAAGTCTGTTTTTGCAGAAACACTTTCTCAGCAGGGAGCAAGCCTTTTACAAAACAATGTTTCAAAATAGCATGTCTCTCTGAGGCAATCAAAATTGACTTATAGATTGCAGTTCGCAAGTCAGTGTAGTATTTCCACACACTGTCGCCATAATGAAATTTTAAGTTTGGTGTGGTGTAAGCTATGGGCTTTTCTTCACGAAAGAGCTTGCGAGCCAATTCTCTGGCTTCTACCCACGTAAGATCATTTTTGTCTTTAATGTTGGACTCAAACAGTTGCCCGGCTTCTCCCTTGAGACAGATCCGAAAGGACTTGACTTGGAATCGTGGGGGAACTCCATTCATTTCAGTGCTGATTTCAAAAAATTCCAAGAAGGACTCAAAATACTCCCCTAAGTTATACTCAGGGTATTGCTGTTTATGCATTTGCTCCCCATGATGAGTTTTCCGTGGAGTAATATCCGAAACTTCAGTTTGTTTCAGCAACATCTTCATAAGCGGGGGGCAATTTGAAATCGCTCCCATGGCTTTACACAGCTCGTCCAAATCAAATGTGGGTCGAGGCACAGTCGCCGGATCCTTGTGATCTCCGGACGACTTTCCCCTTTCCATGTTATTCTGTTCATTAGTTGCTGTCTCTTCCCTCTCCTCCGCTGCACGTTTTTCCAACTCACTTAGTCCCATTGTCTCTTCTGCTTCCCTTTCTAGCATAAATCTTGTAAATACAGGCATGAGAAGAGGAGTACACGGCTACATGTCCAAAGGGGCACTGAGCTGTGAATCCCACCCAGACACACATTGGGATGTGATGAAGTGATGCTTGTGCAGCAGGTACACTCATTCTCCCAAGAATGCCCACAGTTCCTCTTCACCCTTGAGCCAAAAAGTCACGTGCACGATGCTGCGTACCACCTTTTCCTTCACCAACAACGTATGAGCAGGATATGCCTTGGCTTCTTCAGCCTTGTAGAGACCTACTGTTTCACGCCGAAAACACACCCCCGGAAAGATCAACACATCACTGGGACAAAAAGGGAATTCAGAGTCGGATATACCTGTGATGAGCTCTTCCCAAGTGGGATCCCGGGTAGGGGCAGACGGGACTCGAGGCCTTAAATTAGCAAGCAGAATTGATGTACCTCCTTTAACCAGAATTGTGGAATGCCCAAGACAACCCAACTAAGCTTCTCACCACTCTCCAACTGCTCCTTGGCACTAGCAAAGGGAATTTGTAGAGTGACTTCCCTGGAATGAAGCTTGAGGAGAAGGCGTGCAGCATAGGCTCCCTGAAGAGACTCGCGAATGCGCCGGCTCTGTTCCCTCTGCTCCGCTTTGGTGCGTATGGGTTTGCAAGCCTCTTTGCGCGCAGTTTCCTCAAAGGTCTTGGCCTAGAACTCCGAGGGCGTGTCCAGCGGGAGCTCAGGCCATAGAATAGGTTCTCCCTCCAGGTAATTGACAAACACCAGCTGCTCAAGCAACAGGGTACATGCAAGCTCACAAATGTAGCGGGATTCCAACGCCAAAGTCTGCTTCAAGCGCGGGACCTCGAATTGATCAAGCTCAAACCAACCACGCTCATAACTGGAAGCCATAGTGCTTAGTTGCGAAACTCTCAAAACACAGAAAAGCTCGAGCAGACAAACTCTCTTTCTTTCTTTCTTTGTGCGCGATACACAAGCCGCCATTTTGCTATTACCTCTCTCTTCAATCATGCAGGATCCCCCGTACACAATCTACTGTTCTCAGGTGCTTCGTACGAGCTAAATCCTCTGTCAACGATTTTTAGTTACCCCGTATCTCCACCATGATTCCGGCGCTATGGGTTTGTTCCTCTTCCTCTACCGGACTTAATCATATCTGGGGAATGTAGTCGATAGATGGGCCTGGCAGAGAAGACGGAATCTCATGAAGAGGACACCACGGACTCAGACTTCCAAAGCACTTTCATCCACCCACTCAAGTACATCGTTACACCCAATGTACGCTCGCGTAAGACCCAAAAGCCACCACCCTCACTACCACGGCATAGAGGCTTAAATAGTATTAGGTCATAATGTAATCCTAGTGCCGCGTGACACTTACATATAGGTCCACCAGATGCCCCTTCCAACATAGCCATAGAGAAGCCAGATCACCCAGACCCATCCTAATCTAATCCTAAAGTAGCTATTAGAATAACACAATCTAATCCTAAAGTAGCTATTAGAATAAGACAACCCCTAATAAAGTCATCGGCTGTTGCTAGCTCATCCTCATGCGCAAGGTGTAAGTTCATCCAGACTTCATCATGGCTCCGTCCATCCCTAAATCATCCGGAGCGCATCCCTCCTCCATTCATCCACGTCGAAAAGGAAGGTGAGAAGGAATCCCCCCTCCACAAGGGTGGAATTGAAAAAAGGCCTCAGCCCCTCTTCTAAAAAGAAAAAAGAAAAGAAAAAGAAAAAAAGAACAATTAAGGGTATTAAGAGTATTAAGAATATTAAGAGTAACACGTATTGATGCCACGCAGATGGTTGACAAATAGGACAGGAGCTGTATTTGGAACAACACATCCAAACAGGAAACACTGTGAAAGTTCCAGGAAGCAACCTGCAGTCAGGATAAACCCCCTCCCTGAAGCTTGGAGCCCACACTGTTCCCTGCGTGCATGGGCTGCGAAGACGTCCGTGAGAGCGAGTGCAACGTAATGGCCCATCCCGATCAAGAAATTGATTTTCAAGCTCTCATTAATGCTCTACCAGAGGTCGATGACGACCAGTTGTTCCAGACTGGATAAATTGCGAATGGTGTGGATAAATTACCAATGGTGGACGACACTGGACTACCGGATTCAGCTGTTTTTCAGGAATTGGATCCCAACGTAATGGCCAAAGACCAGTTTTCGCGACAGACTTTATGGATAAATTGCCAATGGTGGACGAAACTGGACTACCGGATTCAGCTGTTTTTCAGGAATTGGATCCCAACGTAATGGCCATTTACCAGTTTGTCGAGACAGACTTTATGGATAAATTGCCAATGGTGGACGAAACTGGACTACCTGATTCATCTGTTTTTTCAGGAATTGGATCCCAACGTAATGGCCATTTACCAGTTTGTCGAGACAGACTTTATGGATAAATTGCCAATGGTGGACGAAACTGGACTACCTGATTCATCTGTTTTTTCAGGAATTGGATCCCAACGTAATGGCCAATTCTTATCAAGAAACTAAAAAAAGAATAGAGATCCTGAAGACAACCAAATTGCTTTTGCAGACTACCCATGTGACCACAGGTGTCCGCGATGTTTGTCTGATAAGATCCGGTTCCTGTATTGGAACAACAAATCGAAGGGTCAACCTCGCTGCGTATGTAAAAGTGGAGTTTGCCTCAATTTCACCTTCACGTTGGGTGGAACGCTGCGGAAGAAACGCAGGGGGCATGCAGGATGATGGAGGCATACAAGTTGCAATACCCAAAGTTCACTGCGCTGTAACTACCCATCCTGTCACTTCCATGCCGACACACGCTTCTTCTTCCAAGCTAAACTTCATGTACGGAAATGAAATGAAATGAAATGGTGCTTTATAACGTCCGCGGAAAGCTCATAGAGCTTATGGGACAAAATGGAAGAAAACATGAGAGAGGAACAAATCCAGAAACCACAATTAATGTTCTAGCGATTGTCTAAGGGTGAAGGCCTCGTGTAGGTAGGCTGCCAAGCATTTTTGATCCTCATAGTGGAAGACATCAGTGAGAGTTTGGGTTCCACTGAATAAACAGTGGAATCTCCAACGGATCTCGTAGTATAGAGGGCAGTAGAAGAAGAAGTGTTCTTCAGTTTCAATTTCCTTGCTGCGCCCTATGCAAGCTGGACGTAGGCGGTCCTCCCGTTGCAGGTTTTCCCATCTGCCAGTCTCTATCCGTAGGTTGTGGGAACCCACCCTGAACCGGAGAAACTGCACTATCCGTCTACGAGAAGCTCAATCTCATTTGGACCACGGATTATATAACCAAGTTCTGTACAGATCCATCTTGAGGATAGGGTTGTTGCTTCATTTGCTCAGGATTATAAGCGACGTACACTGATCTTTTGAGGACAAGTTTTAGAATCAATTCACGAAAATAATTTTAAGGCTTACAAGTATTTTTGTCAGGCTACATGTATATGCAGCAAATCCAAAATGGGACCGAAACCCCTCGTACTTTGTACACGAAGTTTGAAATTCAATGGCATGATCCGTTTGATTGATCATTCCTTTGTATCGACAGGATCTCCGTACTGACTCTTATTGTTATTTTTTCAGTATTGGCTTGTCATAATTACTTCTTAGAGCTTGGAGGATTCTCCCCCTCTCTAATTCTTAATTTCCTCTCCGTATAATTTATCTTAAATCTTGGTTTCTTGAGTTGTTTACATGTTAATGCAGGGCAGGGGTTGCAACAAAGAGTTCATATCCTTGAGCCCACTAGAACAGCTAGGCTGGAGGGACTGCATGAATGATCACATATATCCTCTGCATAGCTCTGCGTATAACTTGAAGTCAGGTGCAAGATATTTCAAAGATATTTCCTCGACGTTCAGTCAACATGTAATGCAAGGTTATCAGCACAGTTTAATCTTCGAATTCTGGCCTGCTCTATGGAAAATTGTCTACATATGTGATTGTCACAATAATCACCATATCAGCCTCATCGTCTAGAGGTCGTGGGTGCGCACACTGTTTGTGTCGCGGCTACAAGCTCCTATGCAATCTTTTGCAGAAGGTCTGTTAGTCTGTACATGATTTTACTACGACACTCTTATGAGGCAAACCCATGACAGACGATCTGGATCAACCACGTTCTATCAATCTCAGCCATTCGTTTTCTTGGCTGAATGTCTGCTTTTTTGCCATCTTTTTATGAGAAAGCTATTTAGTTCATAAATACTTTCCACAGTAAAGGAAAAGCAATAGAGTCAACTCAAGATTAACATTCAAGGTCACCAACAAGCCGAATACCACTGCAATTGCTATCCATAATATCTTTGATGCTTCCATTTCGAGCTGATCTCTGAATTGTAGTGAATGCTGAAGATCCAAGGGATCGCTGCTGAACGAACTCAATCGATCCCACATGTCAGCCTAGGCAGAACTAGTTGAAGAAATGAAGCTAGAACTAAGTTAGAGCTCAGCTCTCAAGCCACCAACTGCTTTCATGAGGATAAAAGTTCCATAGAAAAAAGATCATGAAGTTCTACATCGGATAGCGAATAAAATAAAGTAGCAGGGAAGATCTGAGGAATCCCCCACTCCAGAGCTAGGAGGAGCCGGTATAGATCCAGATAATATCTAGAACAAGTTCCCTTTCATACAACTGCGAGGTCGAGCACCCATTTCAGCAACAGAGGTAAGTCGAGAAGTGAATTTGATAGGAGATTGACACAAAGTGGAGGTTAAATATATTTTAAAACAATTTTAGAGAAACGATCAATTGATCTGAACTTCTTTCTGGAGACTGAGATTTTTACAATAATTTTCTATGTATTAGTATACAGGCTTACAGTCCCAGTACTTGACCTGTTGTACTACACTAACAAGCATACTTATTCCATCACTTCGATTCGCAGCGCTGCTCACAATCTGTAACCGTCGATCTACGACCACTTCACCACTTCTTGCTTTGGTTTTTCATTGATGAGAAAAGTTATTGCAGGAATCCAATGCTGGGCCTCAACACCATCGGAGATTCCAACAATCTCAGGGCATCAGGAAATTCTATTGTGGAGCTCTACGCCAGGCGAATGCCTCGAGGCAATGGCAGGGTCATCACTCGCTCCTAAGATTCCCCGAATTCGACCATCAAGCTAGTAGTCCGCTAGGATTAGTTTAGATCATGGATAAACACTGGTAGCTGCTGTTTTTGCTTGTTATGCCTGATTCACTGTGGGGTGCAGGATCGAGTTGTGGCTTGTTGGGCTTGGCTCCTTCATCAATCTGTGGACCTGCTTCCGATGCTTGCCTGGCTGACCTTCATGTTGGGACCACCCATCCACCCATCAAACCCCTCTTTCCCTTCTCTAAGTATATACGCTCTTCCCCGCCTTCCCCACTAGGGGGACTTTTTTTTAAATGAAACTACATATTACCAGGCGGCAATTCCAATATTCAAGATGAGAGGATTTCAACACATATCAATATGTACTGTATAGCATATGTAGAGAGTATCCAACATAGAGTAAGTTGGCCTATGACCATAGGACGTTTTCATCCATTCAAAATTCATTCAATGGGCAAAGCTGGAAAGATAGGCTTTAAGATGAATTTGGGAAAAACTTACATTTGAACAATTTTCTTAATGTTACATTAATTTAAAGAAGACTGAGATTTGTGAGGGTGGAAAACAGGTGTTGATCATGAGGTCCACAGTCCACAGTGCTTCCAATCATCCATAACCCTTGCCTTACTAATTTTATGTGATGTTCAGACTTAGATACTGATTAGATACTGATACTGTACATTACTGTACTGTATACTGATACTGACTAGATACTAGATAGATTAGATACTGAACAGTTCAGTATCTAACTATGGCTTTGATGTGTGATAGGCCATATGTCCATATGTGTCAAAGGTCTAACCACGGCACATGTAGAAATAGGATTTTACTAGAGCAATATTTAATGAATTTACAAAGTTCAACACAGTATTTTTAATATAAACACTAGGGTAGCCTATGCCGTTGGCCCAAGTGTCCACTGTTATCTAAGTACAAGTGTAATTCCCTTATCATAGGCTACTTTTTGATACTATGTGGAGGCCCATCTAAGCCCAAGTGCGAGGCTGTGTCTACAGGAATTGAAAAAAACACTTGATTTTGTACCTCGCTTCACATAATGAGACCCAGCCCATGCACCCTTCTTTGTCAAGGGCTTTCCAGCCGTACCAAGCACCAAGGCTGGGCCCGCTGTTTGGGAGATCTCAACACTACAAAACAAAACAAAACAAAACAAACAAACAACCTACCTTGCTTCATATATTGATGCTTGATTCTAAAAGAGTACCTACAAATCAGGCAAGATGGAAGACACCTATAACCGTTCAAAGGATTGGCAAATATTGCCTATGTGGCCATAGATACATATATATATATCCATCTACATCGCATGGGGCATACTAGCTACAGTGTGTGCGGTCATGGGTCTATGTCCATTGATACGCCACCCTACGATAGTGGTTAGGTCACATGGCTATGTTACAACTGATAGCGAGCACAAGCACCCATTATGACCAATGATAATAGGTGAGTATGTCACCTAATGAGTGGACATTGTGTTCCTCTGCTTGCGGTAGGGGCGCCCCTTACCTTAGAAGGAGTCCACTTTCCGAACAGAGGCTAGTAATCTTTGGAGGTGACAACTAGCATGTAGCCCAGTGGTAACGGGCACATACCACGTTGGATGTGGTTGTGGGTTCAAACCACCGTCTGGTGTGGCATGAAGGTGTCCAACTTTCAGCTGGAAGGCAGTAGCCCTTGTGGTGAAGAGACACCATAATTTACGCTCTTTTCCGGAGGCGTCTATATATATATATATATTGGAGGTGAAGTGAGACCCTAAATTGCGTTTGCTCTGGCAAGAGTCTTCTTTCTCTCCTCTATTAGTATTGCATGAGGGCAATATGAGCAGGAAAAAGCACCAGCACAAACGCAATCTAGTACTTGTTTATATGGGTCATATGTTTGCAAGCACACATACACATCATAGGCAGAGATAAGTGTGCTAATGGGGTTAGTTATATGGCCATATGTGCGGTCATAAATACCGCATTCTATTGTAGTCATGGATCGAGAGAAGACAAGAGGTAAATTTCCGGAGCAAAGAGGGAGAGAAGACGAGGAGAAAACTAAGAAGGAAAGAGGAAGAAAAACATAAGAGACTAAAAGTCTAAATGTGCCTTGACACGATCAACTCCTTGCGGTGACACCTGTTTATATCCCGATCTTCACCGTCTACTACAAGACTCCCTATCCTGGGGGAGGTGACTCTTCTAGGAGACCCGAATTTAATCTAACCTATATGATGTGGACTTCTGGTAACTTCTCAAAGATGAGATTAGAAGACATTCTAGGGAGGTTGAATAACACTAAAAATCTCCACATAGCTCTATGAATTAGATCTTATCATATAATATAATCTAGATTATTGATCTAATATAACCAAAGCTCGACTCTCTAGAAAAAACATACCTACAAAGAACATACCTATAGTCTTTCATGTTATGTGAGTTTATTTTTGTAGGAGTGTGACGCGTTGAGCTCGGATCTTGCTTGTAGCAGTTGCGATGCAGGGCTGCTACGATGCTGGGCGCTGACTAGTCTAGTAGGTAGTCAATTATGCAGCTTTTTAGATCCCTTGAGCCTCCTTCCATGTGGTCAAACTCAACCAAAAGATGATGTCAAAAGATCCTAGTGGGGCCCTTCCCCAGACCCTATCTGGGTCCCAAGTCCCAACCTCTAACCTCCTCATAAAAAGAGTGTGAAGTTCGGTTGGGTCTGATTTTTTACTTTCACCCCCTAGTGCAAGTTGGTTTTTGGGATGACCCTGTTGAGTAACTAAGTCTCCTTCCTAACGCCAATTTTTCTCCGTCCTCCCTTCTTCATTAAGGCAACTGGTGGGAGATGGGAAGATGGGATGGTTACATGGAACCCACTCAACTGCGGGGCCTCACTCAAACCCATTCCAAAGATGACATCATTGGAGAGGGTGAAGTGACAAGGAAGGAGGCTCTTTCCTTGGCTTAAGGCAAACGGTTGCTCTTGGGAAATGGGGTGGTTACAAAGATGGCCCCCCAACTCGACTACAGGGCCTCACTCATACCTATTCCAAAGATGACATCATTGGAGGGGGTGAGGTCGACAAGGGCGGAGGCTCTTTACTTGGCAGTATGGTGACCTTTTTCTCGGGCATATATGGGCCATTTTTGAGGGGCATCAGTAGTCAGAATCCACTACCTCCCCACACATGCCGCAATGGGCCAGGCAGTTGACATTCTCCCTTGTTTGCCTGCCCACCTTGAAAAAGCATCTTGCCTTTGCCAGGCTCGCCACAATACTGAACACCTATGGGCATGTTCCATATTATGGAATGGGCCAGCAGATGACATTCTCCCATAAAGCTGCCTGCTGAGAAAGGTAGAGGAAAAAGCTTGGATCAGCAAAGTTGAGGATCTAGATGATCTGGCGAATTTGGGAGGACAAAGACCCAGCAGAAATTGAACATGAAGGGTTACATCTGAAGGATTTACTGAAGGCCATCCCCTTTGTCAGGATGCTCTGAATGGTCTGAAGATGTTCAATATGGCAGCTCTGAAATTACAGTGGCATCAGGTGCTATGACTATTGGTTTGTCTAAATTATGCAAGAGGCTGGCTCGTCATGAATTAACTGAGGAGTTCCAAGCGAAACAATCCCAAATCAAACAAGGATCCTCCGGAGCCAATTTCAAGCCTTGTTCTGTGTGGACACATGGGACGTCAACTCCAGGCCTCATTTTGCAGGACTATTTTGCGGGATGGGCTTCCGTCTCTCGACTTGATATATCCAGAATCTCATGAGTTCGACAGTCACTCGTGTGCAGAGGACCAGGTGGCACTCATGCTAATGATATCTTTTCTCCTCTCTCCACTTTCCCTCTGCTGTCATATTTGGGTGTGGTGAGGAATAAACTCTATAAACAAAAACCTTGATAGAATCTTGGCGCTGAGGAGTGTCTTTGGCTTCCCATCTGTAGAGAGCCCTTCTATTTCCATTTTTCCTTCTCCCCTCATATGAGTTGAGAAGAAGTCAATTTTGTTGATCTCTTTCTCAGCTGGGTACAGCTGCAGTAGTTAGTGCTTTTCCAAACTAGGTTGCCAACTCCATCATGGTTTGCAAGCACGGGATATCGACCTTGTTCCAGTTCCCAAAAGCGTGATAATTACACTAGTAATAAAGAAACAAAGGATCCCCTATCCATGGAATGTCACATACCAGTCATTATCATGAGATAATGCGTTTAATTAAACATGGAGATGAAGGGCCCGCACAGGATCCTACTTTCGAATGCGCAACTTGGAAGATGAAGACCACTCAAAGTGGTCACATCGTGCCTCTGGATTCGCCGATGGGCCCTGAACAAAGGAAACAAGAATCAGTTTCTTCAAATTCAGAGGTTGCACTGTGCCACTATTGACAGAGATGGCTACAAGCCATAATCATTGGAGAATACTAACCCTCCCAGAGCTGATCATGAAGTTTTCTGCCACTATGTTAGGCCTATACGAAAATTGACGTAGCTGTCTCTGGAGAGATTGTCATGCTGACATCAACATTACTCTAGAAAGTATAAAGTTTTTTCTTGCACTGCTACCCCACCTACAGACTCACCTGGGCTCGAGCACAAACATAGAAGCCCCGTCCTATGTTGGGACCCACCTTCTTCACCAGGCGTCCAACACACGGCTCCCCATGGCCATGACAAACAGGAACATTGCGGGCCATCATATTTTGGATTCTCTGCCACTCAGCCGTGGCTGTTGGTTTTCGGCTAGTTTCAAACACACGGTTCCCTGTAATCATGTCATTGACCTCACTTGCCCCTAGATCATCTCTTAACATTTCATTGCTCGTGACCTCCTGGACCCTTTCCCTTCCATCACCATTTTGTTGAGACACTATGCCACTTACAAAGTTTGGGGAACCATCTGACTTCATGCTCTTGCTGCGATTAGCACCTTGTGAAGCTTCCACATGGTTCTCTGCTTCAATCACAGGCCTTGAAGCAAACTTGCTGCGACACTCATTTAGCAAAACTTCATTCAGAGAACCGATTGGGTCATGTGACCGGACATCTTCGGCTTTGAATTTACGCTCTTGTTGCTTTGCAGGAATTGGCACAAAAAATGACCGAAGATTTCGTTGTGTAGGCTTTTGAGCTTCTGGTTTCTTGTTCATCTTACGGCCTCCCTTTTTCCCTGTGGATAAAGTGCTTGCCTGCACCTGCACACTAACATTCCTTGCTTGCTGCCTTTTCTGTGTCTCAAACCCCAAAGCAGCCGATTGCATGACGATCTCTTCTTTGGAAAGATACTCTTCCCTTCGTCTGCATAATTGAATGGAAATGTCTTCTGTGCAAGCACTCTGTTGCAGCAATGTCAAATGGTTGTTCTCCATGCGTTCTTCTGGTTCATCTATCTGATTCTGGGCTGTCCCAATCTCACTATCAATTTCAACTTTTGCACATGTGTCAACTTCCCCAGACCAAACTCGACTGCTGACTCCCACGAACATTGAGGCAGAGGTGTCAGTGGTACTTGCAGACAAATTCAGTCTGGCTTCCTTCGGCGTTGAGCTAAAATCCCATCCATCCATTTGACTTGTACAGGATCTTTTTTGAAGTAATGAGACTGCAGAAGACAAATTTCAGTAGCTCATTAGAAATACTGAATAGGTGTATAACCCGTGGAATCACATAGGACAACAGACTTAAGGTCTGGCTTCCTTTGGCGCTGAGCTAAATTCCCATCCATCCAGTTGACCTCTATAGGGTCTTTTTTGAAAGTAATGAGGCTGCAGAAGACAAATTTCAGCATTCCAGGGCTCCACAATAGGCAATGTATCACATGATGTGTATGTGTGTATGTGGGGGAGAGAGACAACACACCAATACTCTGTTGGCGTCCTCGAAGCTCTGGCATGAATCTGGCTGCAAGAGGAGGCACTTCATGGGGTTCAAGAGGGGCTTGCTTCTGTAACTGCACGTAGACAGGTGCATGATCTGAGCCCTCCAGTTTCCTGTTTCTTCCACCTCTCCATCTATCACCAGCCATGCAGCGTGCATTGCGAGTGAGAGGGACAGATGGAAAGAGAGAGTAATTACAACCCTACATTTGAGCAAAGGTTTGCAACATTCATAAACAAAATTACAAGGGTCCCTTAGCAGCATTAACTGAGCACACGTGGCAGCGTATTCAGGAAGCAATTGGATAAAACATCAGGAAAACTTGGCCAACCTGCCCACAACTAATAACACCATCACCTGAGACTTGTTGGGGCTCTCATAAATTAGATATCTTGTTTATAACACCATGTGCCTACGGGTCCATCATCCAAGAAGTGGCTGTTATTTGTAGAATCAAGGTGCCAAGCCGTTTTAGTCCTATGTCTATGTAGTATCAAGTTTTACCTGTAGCTTTTGAGTCTGTCAGTTTGAACTCTGACCATGATTTGTCCTATGTTCTTATCGTTCCAAAAGAATTGCTCTTCCTTATCTACACTGGGATAAGTCAGATTATCTGAACAGAGAACACATCACATTGAAGCAACCAAGAATCCGAACCAAACTGATGGCAGTCCAATTTTTGTCCTCTGAGGCCACCAGTGAACAGTAGACTACTTGATTTTTGTTAGAGTGCAATCCTGATTCAGTGGAGTTGGAGTCATAATCTTCGATAGTTTAACTGTCTTACATAACCCATGTGAGAGCCAAAACTAGACAAAAAAGTTGAGTTCTGTAAACTTCTTGTCGTTAAGCTAATGTTCGTCTCGTGTAACAAGAGAGCTTAGCAAGCTATACACAAAGAATGGGAATTGAGAGAGACTCACCGAGGAAGAGAATCAGGCTTGAAACGCTTGAATTCATCAAGGATATTGCAGTCTTCAACCTCACATTCTCCAAAGCTGTGGCCTGCCACCCCCAGGGTCTCGTGAAGGCAAGGGCCAGCTGCTAGAATAAGATCAATGCGCGTGCCATAATTAAATTCCTCTGCCCCGGATGCCTGTGACCAACATGTGTAGACCTCCTTTCTGCATCCAACGGATTCAAGTGGCATTTGCTTTATTGCAACACAGATGCATCTGATTGCAAAGACTTCTCTGGTCAAACTGAACTTAAGTGACGTTCATGAATTGCTTGCAACACCAACAAGGGACCATTATTGACTGTTCTACCTGCTTGGATGGATCATACGGAATACATCTAAGAAGGGGCCACCACCACTCCTCAGCATGGACCGCAACCACTTGCGAGGCCTGCAGCGACATTGCAACTCTTAAAATTTGAATGCACAATGCAGGAGGTGTGATAGAAGAAGACTGAAACTGGCGAATAAGTTGCATAATTATTCACCTCAGTGTAGGTGTCGCCAACACACAGACAATGCGACAACCTCTCTCTGTCTTACAGCAGTTGTACAAGCTGGAAAATGGTCCGCAAGTACACGCTTTAATGAATAACAAGGGTGCAGTGGTGACTTCTATGGTTGAGATTGTGAAAACCTTTGAAACACGCTACAGCCTTCTTGGCCATGAATCTAACTCTAACAGTGAGGGCTTTTCTAAAGAATGGAAGGATACAGTACAAAGAACTGTCCCTGACAGCCTTGATGAACTGGAGTATATCACAAAGGGGTACAACTCGCCCATTGGTTCTTCTGATATTGCTGAAGCAATAAAACTAAAGGGCTTCAAAGTGGGTGGTTGTGATGGGTTCGTCACCGAGCTAATCAAGCATGGTGGCAGTCCAATGGTAGAGGCCTTGCCCTCCTCTTTAACCTTATTTGGAAGACTGGAATGATACCCTTTTGCTGGGGAGAGGGTGTCTTTATCAATCTGTATAAGAAAGGTGACAGAGAAGAGTCCGGGAACAACCATGGAATTACACTTCTTAGCGCAGTCGGCAAGCTGTTTTGTAGGATACCCATCTAGAGGTTGATTTGGAGTCTCGAAGTGTTTCCCATGAAGGTCAGGTTGGCTTACAGAGAAGTAGGGCTGCATCAACCATATCTTTACCCCAGACTACTCAGGGAAGGAAAAAAGAAGGAAAACCCACCTCTTTTCTTCCTGGATGCCAAACTGCTATGACACAGTAATGGGCTATGGCTTTGTCTCTGGTCTTCTGGGGGTAGGGGAAAGATGTGGAGGATGGTTCACAACTTGTATGCGAGCACTAAAAGTTGTTTTGTGGTCAGTGGCCACAAGTCTAATTTCTTTGACATTGACCAAGGTATCGCTCAAGGTTGTACCCTGTACCCACAATCATTGAAGGCCATCACCACACATTTACTGACATTGGCTTGTAGCCTCAGGTCAAAGTGCCTCTTCGCCCAATCAATCAACTCTTGAAGATTGGATGGGGTTTCCCCTAGGCCAGCGACAGCATCCACAAACATAAGAGCTGGTATGGTGGCATCACCCACCTTTAACCTAAATCCATCATTGTCCAAATCTTCAAGGAGTTCATTATGAATGCTTTGCAACGTTATTAAGCCTACCTTGGAGTACGTATCTGCCGTGTGCAGGGAAAATCTAAACATGCTTAAACTTCAGAATCCATTCAACTTTTGGTGCTCAAAGAGAGCATATCAGCGTGCTCTACGACACTAACGTGGCTGTTCGGGGCAAGACCACCCTTGAGCTCTTGACATGATAAGTTCAAAGTCAGATGGTGGGGTCTGTTGTATCACATGCCTTATTTTGGTATCCCTTGTCACAATGCCAGCACTCTGAAACACCATCACTGGACCTTATTCTCCTCCATATTATTGCTTTCTCTCGAATCGGAGGTCAGGGTCCAGTAGGCTGCAAGTTGGGTGAGAGAATACCCGATTGGGTCAGGTCGATCTGTGACAAGCTAGAGCAGGAGCATGACAGAGGAGTGCATTCGGGGCGATGAATCTTCGCTGATGCCGCAGCTTCTCTCACAGCCATTGGTGTTTAAGCAAGGGTCACAGGGAAACGAGCAAACACACCAAGACCTATATCGGATACCCTAAGATGATCAACTCTATTTCCTGGAAGCGAGAGCAAGCCAAGATAAACAGGCCAAGTCCTGCCGGAAAAGGGTAGAGGAGATTTTCAAGGACCTTATTATTAGGGAGGAGGAACTGACCCTGCTAGATGATGCTGACTCTGAGGCTGACGTGTCTAAGGCCACGAAGAACGTCTGAACAGAACAAAGTTAGGCATAAAACTTCGCCGATCTTGTTTCTAGTTTGAGACATGGGTGAGGACCTTAAGGATGATGTTAAGGGCCTACCTACCCTCGGTATTAGACTGAAATTTAAACTCAAGACAGGGAGTCTACCTTGAAAAATAAACAGATGCAGAGAGGAAATGGAGATTGTCAATGCCTGATATGGGTGCGGTGTGAAGACAACATCCATTTTCTGATCCAATGTCCGGGGTATCCTCATCAGAGAGCGACCCTCCTCAGGACCATCAAGAAGATAGTCCCTGCACCTCTGTTCACCAACTTTCAAAATCGCGAGCCTTAGCCTCAAGGCGTGGCCCAGTTGGCTCTAATTGCTGGGCAGCTCACACACATGCTTGAGCATGTGTGTAAAGGGATTTTTAGAGGAAATCTGGAAAGCCCAAAATCAATTGTTTACACCAAGGTAAGTCTCAGTACTGGAGTCACCTCCTCACAAAGGACAGAGCTGCTGCAGTGGCATGTACCTACACCTGGCCAGTGAATTGGATATCCTATACCTGTAGCTAGCAACTCTATTCTATATTTAAAAAGTCAGGTAGGTCCACCAGTTGGAGCCGACTTACAGTAATGGCGGCTCCCATTCTACTTCCCTCTAACCCATCCCCCCACAAGTAGATTTTCTGCTCAGTCAAACTGGGTGTGAGTTCATAGTCACAAGGCTACTGTCAGTAAAGCCTGCAGATCGTATCATCTCCTGTTGGTATAAAAATAGTTCAAAGTTGACAATTCTGACTACAAAAACATTGTTACATGCAATGGAGATTCGATACTTGTCCATTGGGGAAGAAGGGGAGAGCCTACAAACTCGACTCAAAATCGGGGCCAGGGTCACATGAGTCCACAGCAAAGGGTGAAATGTTGAAATCACCCACAGCAATTACTCTCCTCCCTTGCGTTATCAGCCCTTCCCACCTGCGCTGCATCATCAATTCACGAAACATGCCAGCTTATAAGTTTATAATGCTACATTCTACTGGTATTGAAGATCCATTTTCATTGTGCGCACCGCCTCCTGAAACCATATCTATCACTTGAAAAGCAAGCACCCAGAGGAAAGAGGTGAGGAGAGAGTGTTGAAATTTCAGACCCGGGTGGGGGGAGAAGAGGTTGTGACTGGAATGTAAGGTGGTCCCCAGTCTAAGTTATGTGGCAGTACCAAAAGTCTTGGTCACCTCCCTCCCTCTCTTTCTCCCTTTTGTTCTGCCCAAACTCCTGAACTAATTGTTCCTATCGAGGTAAATCCCACTGGAGTGAGCCCTTGTTCCGCCCAAACTGGTTGCGGGGTCTATGGCCACAAGGCCACAACAACGTCTCATGAATACATTACCTCTGTTTGTGTGTGGCTTTCCTTCCATCTGACAGACCATTCCACCGTGGGGCACCGGGAACAAACATACCTGTAAAGCTCGAAAGAAGCTCAGTTTGAACTGAAGGCGAACTGGGTCACCAGAACAAGCTCGTGGTCCATAAATATTGAACAAGACTGTACACAGAGTGACAAGATATTATCAAGCTATGTACATCATAAGAAGAGCATACTTAGAGGACACAGATTCACGAAGTAAAGTCCCAGTTTTACAAATAAGGAACACTCACCAAAAGATCCATGGTCCGTAACCAGGCAGCGACCCTCACTGTCCAAGCACAACAGCTCCTGTCTGGACAGATCCTCCATTGACAGCACCTCCTCGTAGCAACCAACACGCGCCTTCCCACCCTCGATCTCCCCCGACCGTGAAGCATGCAGGAGACCTGGGACATAATTTTGCTTGTCACAACAGTAACTTCATGCAGATGAGGATATTTCCCATGCCCTCTACCCTCTGGGCTCCAAGGAACAGACACTGGCACAAGACTAGAGCTGCAATATAAGAATGAGTAATATGGTCAGATGAACGGTGGTGTGCCCTACTAGGCTTTTCACTACAGCTGATTCCGTACAAAGGGTATGAAATGTTGCATAACGTACACTCTCCATCACCATTCTTTGCCTTTAATACAAAAAGGCCTCATTGTGGAGCCTGTTTCCTGGTGTCCCAGGCATGCCTCTATTTTCAGTCTGTTTGGCAGCTTGAGGCCATGCTATCTCTTTGCACATTGCCCATCCGGCATACTTCCCTGAAAATGGTAGAGATCATACCTGTGAAGCCTTCATCTGCAGCAAGAGGCAATGAAGCAGCTGTACTGGATGGCTCCTTTCGAACACAGCAGAATGTTGCAACTCCTACCAGTAGGAAATTTGGGTTCAAATTGTAAGAAAACTTCAGCCACATACCTATTCTGAGTTTACATCATGGTTTCAAAGAGAGAGACCAATGCATCATTATTAAATCTGGCTAGTCAGACTTCCAGCTGATGCCAGGTAATTCCATATTGTGGCTCAAGGAGGCCAGTAAAGAGGAAAGAATAGCCTAAGAAGTCCCACTCACTTCACCCTCTCTCCAATCACACAAAAAAATATAGCAGAATGCACATTTTTCAAAATTCCTGGTTGAGACACTGGAACTTACAGAGGACTACATAACCAACAATTCAAAATCAGCAATAAGTGACTTCAGGACATTGGCAGCTTTCCCCTTCTCCTAGTCTCATTAAATTGATCATGTGCTCATTGAATAAAAGCCGTTCATGTGATTGTAATTCTACTGGAAGAGAGAAATGAAATCTCATAGGCTCACCAGAGTACCCAACACGGCCTTTCTTGACAGTGCGAGTGCAGGAGAAAAAGGACTCATAACCTTCCACTACTGCTATGTCTGCCGTCAGCTCTTGCCGGGATATCTTTGTCTCCTGCATCCCTCCAGGCCTAAGTCAGTACATATATAAAGGGGACATTAGGTTCCAAGGTCAACACTGACCTCTTACGACCTCTTACCGACCTCTTTTCCACAGAAAGAGAGAATACCTTTCTCCATCCATCTTAGCCAGTTGCTAGCAAATCAAAACACGTGCTTATGACAGGGGATGCGAACCTGAAAGCAAATGATGTCCCCATTCAATGAATCGAGAAAGGCCGCGAGATTGCGTGTTGGAGAGAGGCGGGCCCTCAAGCCATTCACATTGTATGTAACTATCCGCATATTGCTGCAGCATCTCCAACTCCCTGCCTCCACAGTCCTTACCTAAGGGCTGCAAGCAACTAGTGAACATCATCAGGCAATCAATCAGCTTCATGAATTCAGTCCAAACTTCCATCACAAATTCCATGGGGGAAACTTGTGCGTAAAAATCAAGTGATCAACGCTTGACAGCGAGTGAGAACCTCAGCTAACTCAGTCAAATGCACCTGTTACTAAGAAATACTCAAGTGCTCCAGCTTCGGCAATGTACTGCAACCGTTTCTGGCCCACGTTTTCTGTCAGAAGCATGCGGAAAATCTCTCATTCCAGTCAAAAGTCAGTTAACTTCCAAAGTATACGCTCTCTTCAGCCAGAAGTACGTATACACTATGACACTCAGCAAAGACGAGTGCACGCATGCTCACAGGAAAGATACATGAAATGCTCACGATACAATAGCTGACAGCAAGCCACATATTCCCATTGCTTGGCTGACTCAAGACTACCTGAGAAGTTAGAGCTGGAGGCCATCGCAGCTGCTTGCCACAGCTCCGTATGTCCATTCAAAATTCATGGACACATTTTCTGCTAATTCTTGACACGGATTCATGAAAGTTTACTTATTGAAAGTAAAGTTTGTCTACTGAACAGCGAGATTGAAATTAGACAAGTTTTCAGATGATCTGTCTGCCTCTGATAAAGGAGAACAAGCTCCCACAACTCCATATGGGGTCCACAATCCGCACACCACGACACAATTTCTTCATCTTCTCTACGGCTACAAAGCACACTTCAGCCAAACAAATCAGGGTTGGGGTTTCTGGTTACGCCTAACATAATCACGTCTTACAGCTCGGTTAACTCTAACGATTGCATTCCATATCTATCCTTCAGTCAACGAAATAAACCAAAGGAGAAACAGATAAATCTACGGTAACAATGTCGGATTTCCGGATAATAACTTTTCGCGAGACCCAGTGGTACATGGAACTGCATCCAACGGTATTATTAGAAAAACTCTACGGTTAAATTATCGGACCGATGGATAAAAAAAGATGGTTGTGACGTGTTTCACACCTTAAGTACACGTGGACCAACATCCGCAGCTACAATGTAAACTTACCTATAAGCAGGTAGTTTATTGTGTACACTCGTTGGGACTGGTATTGCAAAGGTCTATCTGTAAGTAAGGAAGGTGCGTGGTGCTGAGTCTGGCAGGCATGGCGATGAGAGTGTGAGCTCAGTTTGATCTTTGAATTTGAATGTTTGCTCACAGATCTGTACAGTGTGCTGCCTTGATCTAAGAGGGATACTGCAATTGGAGAATTGTCTTTGTATCGTAATTGATCTCCGCCCGCAGGCCGACTTTCAATCCGTTCCATGCATCTCTCTATCTTCGTAAATCCACACTGTTTAGTTGAGACTGGGGGTCACATGCCCTCGTAGACGTAAGACTTTTCTTTGTTTCTTTCTCTGTATCATTCTCCCACACACAATTGACATTCACGTAGCTTCTCTTTTGTTTCCTATTCCTCTTTTGTATTACATATCAGATAGTTATATATCTTGGTCTGTACAGGAACGTAGAGCTAGTTGAAAATTCCATATCAAGTACGTATTACAAAGGGTGCATAGCCGTGCTCATCAAAGTCTAGAGAAAGGCACAATAGTGCGTGAGGCTCTGTGTGAAGTTTTTGTGTAAAGGCGATGGCGTGTTGTGCGTCGCTGTTGCTGCAACCATTCAAGGAGTTCACTGGCAGCTTATCCCCTTCTTCGCAAATCGCCCAGTTGAGTTCCAGAAGCGTACAAATGAATAATGGCGGTGGGAGCGTAGTAATTCGGGGCCTTTCAGCTTCTCATCTCATGAACTCAAAGGAAGGTTGCCGCATAGAAGATGGAGGATTGTTGAGGTTGAAACAAACAACAAGTACGAAAAGTAGGTTCTTCGGGGAATCTGCATCTACCACAAGTAATTCGCTGCTTTTGTCACCCTCAATCTCTGTTGCAAGGCCTGCATTACACGTCTCCAGAAGCCGCTTTAGGCGCCAAGCAATAGCTGACCGAGGCACTAAGACTGTCACCGGAGCGGAGGAGGCAGGTGGTAGCAGGAAAGAAGACTTGTTGATAGAGGACGTTGGGAAATTGAAGGACAAAGTGGAGTATGACTGGGAAAAGGAATGGTATCCGATGTATTTGAGCGACGAAATGCCTCAGGATTCCCCTTTGGGCCTAACCGTTTTTGATCGGTCTGTTGTTCTTTATTATGATGGAAAGGGTGTGCTTAATTGCCTTGAAGACCGCTGCCCACACAGGTGCTGTCTAAGTTTCCCATGTCTTTGGAACCTGGCTTCTTCCTTCTCTATGAACTACATCTGGTGTCTCATGGATCTGCAAGAGTCAATCTCAATGATCTTCTTTCTGTCTGTATTGCTGATTAGGCGGCTTGTGGTTTGTTCACAGTATTTCCTGTGTACAAGCTAACAAAGTGGAGCAGGGCTTTGGACTAACAGGTCAGCCAAACTATCAGAAGGGCAGGTGACTGATGGCAGGCTGGAGTGTTTGTACCATGGTTGGCAATTTGAAGGCGATGGTGTTTGTGCCAAAATCCCTCAGGTCCGTAATCCCTCTTGTTATTGGACAATTATATGTCCATCATGCTGGGATCTGTTACATGTATAAGAGTTTTGCATAGCTGGGGCCTTGAGAAGGCATTATGATTATTTTCTGGACTGGAGAGTTGCTGAGATCTCCTACCATCTCTCTGCTAGCACGGGTGGATGCATTTGAAACAAGAAGAACAATGACTTTTTTGGAGCCAGCATTACCCCAGTGCCCCCTCAACCGCTATCCTTACTGCCTTAGGAGGTTCACTTCATAATACCTACACACTATGCGCAACAGCCCTGGCCATTTTGTTGTTCAGTTATTCCCTAGAGGCTTTGAAACCCACAACTGGCCTCATCTTAGCCCACAAATTAGCATTTTTTCCTACATAGTGTTCATTGGTGATGAAACAGGGACCAGCTTCAGTGTGGTCACAGTGCCCTAACTACTGAGGAGGGTGGGGAGAAAATACTTAGGGGAGGGACCAGAGACAATTCTGTGGAGTTCATGCATATGATTGCTGAAGATCACTTGACAAACTTTACAGACGAGTATGTGAATACATGTGGCATTGTTGAAATTGTGTGGTTCTTCAAATGCAGCTGCCATCAGGAGCTAAGATCCCGAAGGCCGCATGCGCACGCTCATATGCAGTGCAGGAATCACAGGGTGTGATATGGGTGTGGTTGGCTGACAAAGCAACAGCTGACCCAAAAAAACTCCCCTGGTTTGAGCACTATGCCAGAGAGGGCTTCCAGCATATTTCCACGATCCATGAGCTGCCCTACGACTATTCCATCCTTCTGGAGAATCTCATGGACCCAGCACATATCCCCATCTCACATGACCGCACTGATTTGTCTGCCAAGCGTGAAAATGCACAAGCCCTGGTATGGAGGCATTATCCAGTTCCACCATTACAGTGTCAGCAGGATCCCATGATAAATTCTCGCTGCACTGTGTTCTGGTATTGCTGGAGGGGATGCAACTGCATTGTTCCATCTGTTTAAGCATATTATAAGAGGAGGGTGGCTAGCTACTTGCCGATTTATTGACCATTTGGCATCTGCCGAAAGGATCTTTCCTTCCTTGCCCAGGACAAAACCTTCACCGTATATATCACTTCAATAGAGGATTGTTATATCACCATTTTGTATTCAATTAGTCAGGTGGTCAACAATGACACCCGCCTTGCAAGGCATGAATGGTGAAGACCTCCTGCCCATGAGTAAGGTTTGAATCCCAGGCAGTAGTAAAATTGCTTTATCTCATCTTTTTTGTTGTCGTCACATTATTATTATCAGTGATCTCCACCATCATCTTTAGCTTCATCATTGTTAAGAGGGCTTTGGCTTTATATATTCTGAATTCACTTTGGTGTACCTAATCGACCCAGCCCATTGCATGCTTGGTATTTGATTGACAGGTCTTTGACGTCACAGAGCGCACATCCCGTGGATTTGCAGGGAAATGGGGGGAGATTAGCAGCCCGGTCCTTTCCAATACAACCCGATTTGAGGCCCCTTGCTGCCTGCGGAATGACAAAGAATTTGTTAATAAGGAAGGGAAAACAGAGTACTTTAGTGCCCTTTTCCTCTGCCGACCAGCTGGGCAAGGAAAATCCATGCTAATTGTGCGCTTTGGGGGTACCAATTTTGGTTCACGGCTCAAATGGATCCCACCCTGGATCATCCACAAGACCAGCAACACTGTTTTTGAGCAAGATATGGGGTTTCTGGCATCTCAAAATGAAACATTGATGCGAAAGGGAGTTGCCACCAAGGACCTTTACCTCAATCTCAAGTCATCAGATACCTGGGTTACAGAATACAGAAAATGGCTTGACCTTACAGGTCACGGCATGCCATACTACTTTGGCCACCGTACATTTTCCCTGCCGACAACAGCTGCAATTTTCGAATCTGCACCAGCAGGACCAGTCGCGGCAATAGCGTCCTCCTACCCCTCAAAGGGTTCCTTTGGGTTGATGTTTTCCAGGGACCCAACCAATCGCTACTTTCGGCATGTCGTTCACTGCAAATCCTGCCTGGGAACCCTCAACAGCTTCAAAAAGTTCCAGAAGGTAAGGCTCTTCCCCATTGGCTTCGTATAGAACTAGTGCTTGTCCTCTGTATGTGTACAATAAAGCACTGTAGATTCACTCTGACTCTCTCTTAGGGGCATCTGTGAACATACTAACTCTGAGACCTTCCTGCTGGTCCGTTGTGGAATGTATCTATTTGCATAACTACTCAAAGATTTACTTCAGTACAAATGAGGACAGAACAGGTACCGACTTTGATTCCCTTGATTGCTTTCGACTAATCTAATAACTCCAAGTTACTGATGTTTGTTGAGACTCTATCGATTGGGGTATAGGTCTCACTGGTCGTTGGAGCCCTCGCCACAGGTGTAGCTATTACACTTTCTACCAGCATGTGGAGGTTAGCCTTTGTCGTACTGACGCTGCTCATGTTTGCTAGTGCCTATGGCTTCCAACAAGGAATCGGTTCTCTTACCCAGAATTTTGTGAGAGCCCATCGCAAGTGAGGCATATTTCTTTGTATAGAAAGAATTTATGAGGATGCCAGAGAGCCTACAAAACTTGGAATGGAGTGTTTGTATTCGGATTTTGGACGTACAGCATTGGCTATTGATAACCTCCTAAAGCCAGCTGAATGTCATCTGTTTTGAGGAATTCTAAGATTTGTCTTGTCAAATGCACATCCAATACTGTACATTGCTTTGTTAATCTCTATTGCTGGCACAATTTGTGTACTAGCTCTGTTAACCTGAACCCAACCTGAACCCAAAAGCCTTGCTGGGGTCTGTTAGTGAAATTCGATATCATTCAAATCCAGCCCGGAGCTGGCACTGACCGTGTTTATTTCTGAGCTTTAGGGTGGGCGGGATTGCAAAAAGACGAAAAAAAGCTTATTAGAGACAAGTAGGGGCATACAGGCAAAATTCATGTTTATCTTTCGCCGGTATTCTCATGGGCACCACAAGTGTCCTCCATGCCAAGGGTCTAAGATCAGAGGTAAAGTACTCCGGGCAGGATCTTCACCAGGTGTTTTAAAAATATGCCTGAGTTTGGGCTCTGGCGAGGGCAAAAGCTGAAATATGACATTCTATTGTATTTCTTGCAGGGCAGAAACATGAAGTGGGGTTTTCCGGACAGGAAGATACTCAATTTCAGCCAGATTTTAACGACAAGGCATGTTATACCCGCAGTAATGATTATGGGTATCAATATATGTACCTGCCGAACATAATTTTTCCGTATAACCGTCTTATTACCTTCAATCTGCAGACATTTGATTTCTAAAAAACATTGCGACAACCGCCACTCAGTGTGCCCAATGTCAATCTTGTTAACCTTGGTGCACATGGTATTATCTTCTGGGATGGATGAGCCTAGCTTGATGGGAGGTTATTTTGATAGAGGTCAATTTTTCCTTTCACTGTACATAATTGAGGGGCCTGCTTTAGGAGCAGACAGAGTGCAGGTGTTCCCCTTTCTACAAAATGATAATAATGAAAAAAAATTATCGTATCTTATTGAAAAGCATTACTGAGTGGCAGCAGAGATATGCTCACCTTGATTGATACTACCATTGCAAAAAAGTGATGCCACCCAAGAAGGTTGAAGATGATAAAGGAGTTTGTTGAAGCTTGCCGATTGTGCAGCCAGGTCTCCACTGGAGAAGATGGTTCTAAATTCTAATAAGGTTTTGGAGAAGGGACGATGGCCAGCCTATATTGAAAGATGATTTCTGACAGTTTGTTACCAGTTGTGGATGATCAATCTCCAACCCGTTGTCCGTTTGCTGTGTACAGTACGTGGGGGTCTGTGAGCAAGTCTCGTGTCTCCACCGACCCGCCATGGAGCCTAGGATGTAAGGAGTTTTTGCTCTGAATGGGACAGATGACGAACTGTTATTGCTCAAATTCTAACTATACTTTATAAGAATCTTATTTCCTTTGCGCTTGCCTCAATTCCACCGTATGAGCACACTCGAGGCATACTCACTACAACTGGTCAAGATATCCACTTGAGCCAATTCCAGGGCATCTGAACCTCTGCATCTGGAGGCTCACAAAAATGCAGTCACCCGCGCGCAAGATTTTGTCATTCATGGGTGCACCACTCCTTCCCCTTTGAACACAAGCGATGACAGCTTTTAGAACTCATGAATATAACCGAAGTAAACTTGCACTAGGCTTGATGTACACTTGTATACACATACCAGTGAATCTTCATGGAGTACTAATCACTGTCCAGAACCTCTATTGAGACACTTCTGTAAAACCAAGTGTCGGAAGACCTGATGGAGTAATTTAAGTTTCGTTCAATCATTTTATACAGTCGTCTGAGCACTATTGTCACTTTCGAACGTTGATACCTGTGTCATAAGCAGAAGTCTCCAATGCAAAGAGTTTACATGCCATGCTTTTTGTTGACTGGACTGAATGATGTGAGCAGATAAGACGCTTGGACAGACTCATCTGGATCTACCTAGCAGCGATCAAAGTTGCGGCTGTCTGCCCGCAGTTGCTCTGCAGAGGAAAACCCAGTGGCTGGAGAGAGAGAAAGCTCGTTCGAACGAAGTCAACAAGAGAAACTTCATAGCTCGAACTTTAGACATCTGACTTGTAAACGGTCCACATATATCAAATTAGAGATCGTGTCCCAGAAACTCTGAGGAGGGGAGGGAGCAATTTATGAGTCCGGCAACGCCCTCGCCCCAGCTTGATCACTCCAACCCAAGGCTTCACCAAGTCTGAACAGTTATCCAGTTTCGCAGTTGGGTCCAGGTCCATATATATAATGTTGCCCCAGGATCTTTTCCTTCAAGACGAAAAAGAAAGTCCTGTACACGTATAGTACCATTCATCTGAACGCACTAAAAGAAAGGGAAGAAGGAAAACTGTCCTAGGTGGTGACTAGTGACAAGACTGGCCCCAAGCAGCAGCTTAGCTGCCCCAGGGTTTACTCTTTGTTTTGTTTTTGGTAATGGAATTTCCGTGGTGAAAACCCTCTCACTACAAGACAAGGAGGGATCTGGCATGCATAAAGCTTACATCGCATTCTGCAACAAAGTCCAGCGTTTGGGATGTTCACGGCACACTACAGGTCACTTGACTTTTCGTAAAGGACTCCCGACGCATGCTTTGATACCTGCCAGCCCCTCTTGGCAACTACCCAAAAAATTTCCAAGTTTGCCGGGACAACAGGACAACGTCCGTCCAGAAGATGACAAAAGTCTTTCATATAAAATTTAAGTTGGTTGAGCGATGGTGAGCGACTTGGTTTCGCACAGCGCCTCGGTGGACTTGCGGTGAAAATGGTTTCTCATCAGCAGCCTGTCTGTTTCTTATCCGAAGTTGCTAAGGCTGGTACGCTCTTCCCACTGTAGAGTCTGTACAGCACGACAAGACAATCAACCCACACTCTGGCGCTAATGTCTATGAATCAGAAATTATTACAGCAGGTGGATGAAGTAGGTAGCCTGCCTTTCATATTTTCATCCCTGTGGATGTTTGTTTGCTGAGAAATATACCCTCGTCCCCGAGGGTATGGTCTGTTTTGGAGTGGGCCCACCAAAAACAGCCTCCTCCATCAATATATGAAGCAAGATGTTTGCTTTGTTGGCTGTCTTGTAGAGAGAGACTTTGCAACATGTTCAAGTCAAGGGAGCAAATGTGGTCAAAGGACCTTACACCATGTCAAGGCTCCATTGGTGTGTTGTGCTTGGTGTGTTGTGCTGAGTCATGCTCCCTAATCTTACCTTCCTCTTATGTTTTGCCAAAAAGAGCCCATTGCCTTTTAGGCTTGTTTTGTTTTGTTTTGTCACTTTAATGAGATGTCCCAAACCAAGAGGACCCAGCCATGGTGCTTGGTCTCATTGGAGAGCCCTCGATGAGGATGAGGAGGGGTGCATAGGCTTGGTCTCACAATTTTTGGACCTGCAGTGTGGGAGATGCTGAATTTTAAGTACTTTTGGTCGCTGGAAATTCACAGAAAATAGCAAAGTGGACTTTTTTGGGACAATGATTGGAGCCTCGACCGGAGAGATATCTAGGAAAAGGTCTCCAATTCAAATTTGGTCGGCGGTTATGTGTAGACTTAAATGACTTAGATAACATTGGACACTTGGGCCAATGGCAGAGGGCGATATATCAATATGATTGGATATATTACTACTCAATAAATTCATGGAAAGAAATAAATGGGGCCTTTATATGGGAATAAATTGAAAATAAATGAACTGGGCCTTCACATGGGCACGTACTTGGATACATAAGAGACGCGCTGAGATACATAAAAGATCTTATACTTGGCTTAGATGACGCTGGATACTTGGGCCAGTCGTCCCTCGCCACGCACACCCACATGGGAGAGGTCAAGGGTTCAAAACCACCTTCCACTCCCTTTTATTTGTTTCGTTTTTCTTGACCCATGCCGCCGCCACGTGGCCAGGCGCCGCTTCATGATTTATAAAAACAAAACGACCGCCAAACGGCGGGTCCCTGGATTTCCAAAAAAAAAAAAAAAATCTGACGATCGTTATATTTATAAAAACAAAAGGAGCGACCACCACATGGCACTCCCGCATTTTTAAAATATATATTAAATAAGCGACCGCCGTTTGGTGGTCGCTTAATTCAAAGATTCCAAAAAAAAAAAAAAAACGACCGCCACCAAATGGCGTTCGCTATAGTTTTATTAAAAAGAAAAACAACCGCCACATGGTGGTGGCTGCATTTTTAAGAATATATTAAATAAGCAACCGCCGTTTGGCGGTCGCTTAATTCAAAATTCAAAATTTAAAAAAAACGACCGGTGCCAAATGGCGGTCGCTGCATTTTTTTTAAATATATTAAATAAGCGACCGCCAAACGGCGGTCGCTTTATTTAAGAATCAAAATCAAAATAAGCGATTGCCGCCAAATGGCGGTCACTATATTTTTTATTAACAAAAAATATTTTTATTAATAAATTTTAGTTTTTAAAATTTTATTAAAGAAGCGGTCGCTTTATTTTAAGAATAAAAATAAAAATAAGCGACTGCATTTTTACAAAATATATTAAAGATATAATAATAATAATATAATAAACTGCGAGCGACCGCCAATCTAGGCGGTCGCTTAATTTAAAACATAATAAATTTCAAGTGACCGCCAATATAGACGTTCGCTTATTTTAAAATATAATAAAATACAAGCAACCGCCAATATGGGCGGTTGCTTCATTTATAAATTAATAAATAACTGGCGACCGCCAATATAGGCGGACGTATTTTTTAAAAATAATTAATAAATATTAATAATTGGCCACTTCTGTTTTACACTGTGGCTGCCATGTCATTAAAAAATGTAGAAGTAATCTATAAAAATCAAATGTAGAAAATATTACATGGATAAACATCCGGATTGGTCAGTGCCACGTCACGTCAGGAATGATAACTAGGAATTTATTTTTATTTCTATTTTTCATGACTAATTCATGGCAAAAAGATGTTGGTTCTAGCTGTGTTTTGTATGTCGGCAATGCTCAACGGAGCTCAAGCACAAGGTGACCCGCATGAAGTGAGTAAGCGTCTCCAATAGTTGGAAATTGTTACGTCTTTACCAATCAAGGGCAGTACATGAACACAAGATATATATTGCAGATATTCCTATATAGTTGTGTCCATACGGCACCAACTCCCCGTCGACTAAATAATAGTTGAGATATACATTTAGGCAACGTCGACGGGGTGTTGATGCCATATAGTTCAAAGACCCCTACCATCCCTAGAGCCCCAATCTCTCCTGGTGGCCAAGGCTGGTTGTATGGGACTGTCGGTTATGAATTTTCTAACAGATAGCCAAGTATTACATATAACCAGAATGCAGGCAAATTTTCGTAAATTAACATTTACAAGAGGCACAGTAAACCAGGTTATGCCAATGAAATATAACATTTAATCTTTGACTAGGTTGGAAATATGAAAGAATGTCGGTTTGTCGAGAAGTAGAATGTCTAGCTAAAATCACTACCTTTTGGATTGCTAAACACTTCACAAGAGTGTTTCACGAAGAGCGGTGCTAAAAATGAGAGTTAGTGGGAAGGACTCTCCGACAATCCTTTTATCCTAGGTTGTGCCCCACCATCTGCCAGTATATTTGTTTGTAAGTTCTGCAAGGTAGCCCCCTCCTGCATTGCACATTGCCCTGTTCGCATGTACTACATTACTCACTTATAGAGACGTGCACCTCAATTGGAGCTGCGTACTGCAAGCGCGGAGAAGAAGTGGGATCTTTCATAGTAATGGTTTTTTGTATTAGGGCCGATGATACCATGAATAATAATGCAAAATACGATGTAAGTTTCAATGTGACGAATGTTGGTGGGATTTTGGTGTGGCAATGGTGTTGACTCACTTTGCATGAATCTACGCTGGTACATGCTGATGGTGAGGAGGTTGCGGATCAAGAATTTGCAGTCAGAGGCAGGAAAATGCTCAAGTGAAGATCCAAGTTCAATTAGACAACTAATTATTTAGTATGATGCGTGTATCCACGTCGGTGCTCATATACAAATGCAATCGCATACTGT
Organism: Takakia lepidozioides; assembly: GCA_030704615.1. Taxonomy (NCBI): domain Eukaryota; kingdom Viridiplantae; phylum Streptophyta; class Takakiopsida; order Takakiales; family Takakiaceae; genus Takakia; species Takakia lepidozioides. Next base: position 55,578,114 of record CM060732.1, read on the forward strand.
TGCATCCATATGCAGCTACAGCTATGAAATTTCATTACTCCCTTTTCAGGGTTTAGGGCAATGTGTATGTTTGTGATGAGGATCTTGCACACACACACACATAAAGATAACATGTTTTCCCTGAAAGCACAAAAAGTGTATGTACTTGAGCAAGTAGCCCAGTGGTTGGGTGTTTGTGCCTTGCCTGTACATAGCCTGGGTGATCCTGGGTTCAATCCTTCAACATGTGCCTTCAGACCGTCCATTGGGCCCTCGATGGCTTGTGTGTTGAGCAGTAGGCTCTGTAAATTCACTGGACGTTAAAATATTTTTATTTATTATTATGTCTGTTTTTTAACTAGTTAAACTTTGGTTATTGTTGTTTCGTGCAGCTTTCTCAAATATCAACAAAATAAAACTTGAGAGTGTTGGGCCCATGGGCAACTATGTCATGTCCATCACTGGCCTCATGGTTTGAACTAAGTGATTATGGTAACAGTCAGCAGCCCCGGGGAGGTCACTCCTTGTAAAACTTTGTGACCATCTGCGAATAAATGGTATATAGTTGTAGGGTATTATTATTATTATTATTGGTACCCTTGCAGCATTACATAATTTTGTAATACGGGTCTTTTATAGACATCCTATTTTGAATTATAAAAAATACTGGATTATTTTATTAACACCCACATTTACTTTAAAGTATTATATAAAACTCAATTTGAAAGGAGAAAATAAAACAGTATCAGCACATGCACAACAAAGTACATGAACTTTATTCAAGCGAATATGGCCTACTGTCAGTCATAACAAACTCATTCAATGAGTCTACATCATTACTATCTAACACATACAAGTTGTTCTCTGGCTAATAAGTTAAAGTGACAGTAGAGATAATGGTATCTGCATCTACCCATTTAGAATCAGTACCCATCATATTTGAACTTAAGATTCCCCGGGCCTTAGTAAACCAATTTAGTAAGACCATGATAGTTGGCCCGACAGTAGTAGTAGTCTTCTTCTTCCTTACTGGTGACTGGTTTATGAGGTCAACGGGGTCCCTTGTCCCCCCATTTTTTTCATATATATATATATATATATATATTTAATTGTACCACAAAGGCAAATAAGTACCCATATATTTTTTTTTAATATATTTTTCATAATACGCCCTTTGTTAAAATTAAATATTTTAGAATTTTTATTTCTTAAGAATTTGTTGGACCCTATGTTTTATTGCACATGGTTTGGAATTCCTGCCAAGTGACCTCCCCTAGCATTAAACTAGTGGGGGTTGGTAGCACGTGAGCACAAACGGCGTGAGCACAAACCCACAATCATGGGGGTTTTATATTTTTAAACCGTGGTCATAGGAGTTATATGTTTTCAAAACATAATAAAACCACAAAACCCTAATACGAAATAGACACCCATAATGTATATCTACAAGCTCCAAGTTCCACATATGTACACCTTCACATTAGGAAAAAACAAAGTCGCAATATCCAACACCATCCAAAACACACAACTACGAAACAATAGTTGAATAATTTAATATAATGAGGCAAACAACGGGTTTTGTTAACGAAATAAATCAAGGCATCGAGTTTTGCATGCGAAAACGGAAAAAATGGATTTCGCCAACGAAATATTGGGTTTCACCAACGAAATAGTGGATTTTGCCAGCGAAATAATGGATTTCGTCGGCGAAATTTTCAGGGATCGCTGCATACGTCATTATCCTATGGTTGCGTGGGCGTAATAAAATATATTAAGGGTGACTAACTAGGGAAATAGGATGACTAACCCATCTTTGTATGGGTTGTGCTCACAGGGAGCACAATTTTCACAGTTTAGTTTCGCCATAGCATCTTTTGGGAATATGCGTGAAATCTCCGGCATTTTTTCTTCTGCTCATGTGAGCACGCGCAAAGAGGCGTGAGCACGCTCACTACCCAACCTCAAACTAGTCAAATTTTACACGCAAGATCTAACATTTGGGCCTGAAGCTGTGAACTATCTAAAAATAAAAATCTCTGTGCACGGTAGTGTAAATGTATGCCCCGGACCAGCACCCGGACCACAATTGTGTGGTAGTCTCTGGTCGTACTTACTATACTACAGTTTACGCACGCGCAAAATCTAGGACTTCAGCTGCCTGAAAAAGAAGGCACTGCTAGGAACAAGAAGCTGAGCTCACTATTTACCACCCTGCTTTGACAGGCCCGAGACTTCGAATGAGAACTGTGATGATCCTGAATGTCCACATGTGGGGGTCTATTCGTGTGCATCCCTGGGCGATCTCTTAGTCAAGGGATAGCCAGCAAATGAATTGTATGAGAATGATCTTACTGTACCCTGGCCAGATTTGGTGTCAGCAATTGAAGCCCAGCCGGTGCATCCATGGCGAGGCAATCTTTTATGTAGGGCACTACTTCACTTATGACCTTCCCATTCAGGCTACTTTCATATGGGCATGAGTAAATTCTTTCGACAGGATTCTGGTAACATGGATCTATTGTCTGGCCTTGGGTGCATGGAGGGAGTGTGTTGTCATTCCTGAATTCTATGAACCACGGGGTCAGGCCTCCATAGCCCTGCGCTAGTCCCCCAAAAGTTGATAGTGGGGTCACAAAAAGATGATCTGAGAAACTGAGGATCATCACTTCTGTTAATGCCTGTGTATCTTCCTCCACGCCAGACCCTTGAATTTTGCCGTGAGTGAGCTGGACAACACCAATAGTCTCACCTGACACTGGTGGATTTCGAACGTAAACTTGAGTGAGATGTTCCTGTAGGCCTTGGAAAAGAGAGGTGACGAATACTGAGGTAGCAAAAGGTCTGTTTGCAATCAGCTCCGTGCTAGGGGAGGAGACTTCTGACTGTAATCCATTGTCGTGTGAAACTTTGATGGCTTTCCCAGGATCTGGAAGAACACCGTTCACGACACCACATTCCACTACCCTCCTGTTTACTGTATCGTGCATCTCTATGAACTGAGGCTCCTTATCGCGATATCGCATTTGAATCCCGACACGGCGGTCAGCAGCCTCCAGATACATACGATCCGTCTGTAGGACTCGTCTCCACACTGGGTCTGACGGTAGCATTACGGAACGCAGCATGTGTGTAAGCACCATCCTCTCGGGGAACATATCTTCCAGCACTGGCCGAAATGAAGGGATGGCGAAAAGTTTGGGAAGAAAATAGAGGCAGCTGGTGAAATACATCCACTGGACTTCGGAGTAATAGGCCTGCTCCGTGTCACAGAAAAACCTCTTATCTGGCTGGCACCAATGGGCCACGCGCACACCATAGATCGTACTTTTTTGGACAGATTGTCTAGTTGTGGCGTTGTCAATCTGTTCCTCGAACAGGTCAACTGAGCTCCATAGCCATTCGCGTTGTTCAATGGGAGTGAAAAGTCTGTCGGGATCCACTCTCCAAGAGGACCCTTCAAATGGCTCACACATGATATCGGGGATGTCCGTAGCGACAGGGAGAAGGAAAACTCTCTGGGTCAGGATCGCATAAAGTAAAGCTGACACCATAGACAAAACCTTGTTCCCTAACCCTGCCCATTCAGGATGGCCTGCCACCACAAATTTGCAGCCACTGCTGTTATCCTTTCTCATGAAATAGCTAGTGAAATCACCACCTACCCTTTTAAAGCACGCACGATGAAGCTTCTCGTACTCTAGAAGAACTGACTCCCACTTGGAGTTGGGTCCCACATGACTACTGAACCTTCGACGGCTGTAGAAGGGCTGCAGCTCTGTACGACTCCTGCAAGGATTCCTGCTCCGCCATTCCTTTTTTTCAGCATTCGTGAACTTCACCTGGCCTAAATTGCTGGAAGCTTCTTTTGTGGCTTTCTTCAATGCGCTAATCAGAGCGGGTACATCTAAGATAGATTCTCTCACTAGTAGTTGTTCAGGCTGTACATCATGTGGTTTCGAGGAACCTGGCCCATGGGGGAAAGGGTTGGGCCGCACATACACGAGAGCATACAGGAGGCTCGCTAATCCCAGGGTGGTGACAAATACGAATGCCGGTCTGCAGCATGAGGTCCGTTTCGAGAATTTCGCAGTCTGCAGGAACGGTATGTACTTCTTAAATGCCATGAGTCTCTCGCGCAGTTGACCCTGCAAGCCATTCACACACTGAAGTTGATCAATGTACATTATCACATGTGTTACCATCTAATATCATATATGTTCCTGAATCCTGTCTGACGCCAGACACCACAACTGTGATGACCTCCTTCGAATTGAAAGGTAAAGGGACTTCTGAGTTCACACTTGAGGTCTGTGACATGATGGGCAAGTTTAACAGACATGGTGACATGCCCTGGACCCAAATATTGAGGGCTCCAGCAATTGATAATCTATAATCTAACATGTTTAGGTCACGAGTGCATCAGACTACAGAGTGATCTGGATTGGATGTGGGAATTTCACAAGACAGAAGATGGAAAGAATACCTTAAGCCGGATGGTCAACCTAAAGTTCAATGCATGAGTCCTCCTACTATCAACCGACAATACTGCAAGTGCTTCTGTACAATCTAACAACAGATGTTCAATTGAATTCTGAGTCTGTGTGTGCTCTGGGTGTCCTGTACTGGACAATCACGTAAAACAGAGCAGTCTAGATCTAGAAGGAAGACCAGCCTTCCTTCTAGACTGAGCTCTACTTAAATTAATTGAAATCTCGAAATACACTTCAATGAACACTTGCGGTCGCTCTCACAGAATTCTTGGTCAGAGTGAGCTCACCTATTCCTTTTGCAAACATGAACAACACCAGCACGACAAACTTCCAAAAGTTCGTAGGAAGCGTAGTGGCTGTATCTGGGGCCGGGACTCTGGACAACCATGGTCAGCGAGACCTACCAACAACTCGCACAATATGTAATCAATTGATAAGACTGCCAGAAGGCAAGCTGTGATGTAAACATCTGTGGCAGCTAGGTTTCCTTTTGGATAGATTTGTATGTACGTACATGTATAATCAGAGACTCTATGCAATTTGAACATAAAACTTGGACCAGAAACAAAAATTCTAGAGAAGTAGATCTCGAGCAGTCAAAATTACTGACCAATTAAGTGAAGTCTTGAGCAATTATCTGTGCGATTCTTCAAACTATCATCGCTCAGCACTATCCTAGAGGTGCATCGAGCTAATAATCTGAGGGAGTCGGATAGAACGCTACCCTGCTTGTCCCTGAAAACGACTAAATTATAAGCCTGGGCAACTAGGAGGCCTCAGCTAGTTCCGAGAAATGATTCTGACTAAAGAAGCCCAACGGGTTGGCGAGCCTTTATACCTTGTGAAACTTCCTGAATCTGTTGAATGTTCCTTCGCATGACTTGCACATAACGACATACCGGAAGTAACGATTGCTCGGAACCTTCAATTGCTCTGATTAGTTCCGGGCATGGGATCACCGGAGCTGAAACGACACAAGGAAGCCTCGGAGTCTAAACAACCTTGAGATGCAGGCTGCAGAACTTACAGCTATCTAGGGAAATTTATTCAAAGTCCTCGATATCTCAAAATCGTGGTCCTCTATTCAAATTTCAGACGGATAGAGCCGGAAGGTCTGAGATTTACACGGTCTACGAGAAGGTTGCGGGAAATGAAGGGGGAGGGAGCAGACTGGTGAGCAGCAGGCCGAGGACATGATGGAGAGCTAGGGATATTGATCATTTGGAACGACGGGCAACACGTGGGCACACGACTCCTGGTGGACCTCATCATCAGGGTAATTCCCGAAAGTGAGACTGAGGAGTGATTCCCTGGCATCCTTTGAACTTGCGGGTCAGTCAAAGCGTGCTTAGCGCTGCCTCATCCCTTGCTTAGTCACCCATCTTTCTCCAACTCTCTCAACACTAGATCAGACGAGAGAGAGAGTCTGTGTGTGAGTGTGTTGCAGCAGCTCACATGCAGACACCAACAACAGTTCAATGATTGTGCAGAGCTCGGAAGCTCTGCCAACCATCGACCAATAATACTTGCAAAGCCACAGGCACCCATTATTGTCCCGTCCCCCGGGACATGTCCCATTTTCAACTTTTTGTTTTTCTTAACTTTTTTTGTCTCAACGCATTATTTTTATAAAATGCCTACATATCGTCGTCGGGCTGGTCACTGCTGTCAATTCTCTTTTTCTTTTCCTTTTTTTAAAAAATATTTTCAATTATCGGATCGAATTTATTAATTTCCTTGGTATTTATAACATCATTAAATAAATTGCCTCACGGCGTAACCAGGGGTTTTAATTTTTTTACCCGCAATAAACTCAATAAAATTAATTCAGGGCTCTGTCCCCTGCTCACTCAAAAAAATAATATATATATATATATATAACATCTTAAGATTGTTCTAGAGTAATTAGTGTGACAGCAATTACTAATCATGTGTACTTAAGCATGTGCATGGATGGATGGATAATGTCATCCAGGATATATTTATAGGTTTTTAAGACTATTCTCTCAGTATATTCTATTTGATGCGACCGGCGGATATTACCAGAAGTTCCGATTCCAAACGGAACCGAAGATCCAGTGTATTGTCTCTACGTGCAAATACAGCCGTCGAATATATTAGCTGTTATCTATTTACTTATTTTTGAATAAATCTTGGTAGTGCCGGCGGTGAGGCCTATGGGACAGTTTATTGTTATCCTGCAAGTACCTGGGAACCAAATTGGGAACAACTATGCTCCGAGAACGCGACAGTGGGGGCCATGCGATCGGATGGAAGTGAATCTGAAGGATGAAAGTACATTCGTCGGTGATGAGCAGGAAAGCGCGGGAAAAATCATTCAAACATTCATCCAGGGACGGGGGATCGCCCGTCAGCAAGAGGAAACCGGCAGGTTCCGAAAGGACGACTGGATATAGGCGGTAAGTTCTCCCGCCATTCCCAAGTTTGGGCGGGATCGCAGACCTACTCTGCAGCGAAGTGTGGTCGTGTTGAGAGCTGCTTCTGTCTCTCGCAGATTTCCATTCCATAGTTCGTTCTTTCGGAAGCAGCAGATCTCAATGAGGCGTTGAGTCGTGGAGAATCCCTTCAGCGGTAGTTGTTTTTGATGGACAGCAGGTGTGCGCTTGTGAGTGCAACATTGTTGTTTTTCGCTGGTTACTCTGCTCATGTCTCTGTCAGCGTCTGAAGAGAGTCTGGGGTGCAGCCGGTGTGCACTCTTCTGAGGCAAAAGTGTCTTAATTATTTCGGGGGGTATTGTGATGTGTGCCCACATGTATGGGAAAATGTTGCATCTTCGTTCTTCACTTGTAGCTTTTGAATAGACTCTCAGGTCGATTTCAGGCTTGAGGCACCTGTGCGAGAAACGGTGCTGTCACAGTTCCTGCCTCATAAATTAGCGTGATACAGGGAAAGTTGTATAGATCTTCTTTCTACTATCCTATGGGGCCCATCAATACCCTGCTAGCAAAATCTTTTTAGCAGTGAGGTCGGAGCTGAAATGTCCTACTCCTTCTTGAGTGTAGGGAAAAGCTGGAATAGTGTAGAGTTTTGATGAGCAAGTGTTGCAAGGCGATCAAGCCGTCGAATAAGGACTGAAAGAGTACAGGGGCTCAAGGCATTGGACGACGCACGGGTGACATGGCGCCATCATTGAAGCCTGCCCGCTTCTATGGCAGATTGCTGCCTCGACCACGCATCTATGTAGATGTCAAGTTCAACCAGGAGAGGGTGGACCCCCCTTCCTCCGTCAATGGTGCTCTGCTGGAATGGGCAGGCGAGGCCCACTGGACTATGGGGGGCCTTTCCCATAAAAGGAAGCGTATGCAAGGCAAGATAGAAGGCCGCTTGAGCAAGCTCCGTGATATGAAAGAGGATGACGACAGTGATAGCAGTGATAAAGAGCCAGCACTTGAGAAAACTGTACTTTCAGGGAAGAAAGGGCAGAAGCTTTCAATAAAATCGAAAGAGAACACCACCCAATCAAGCAAGGTTGTCGAAGGGACATCAGAGAGGGGCAAAGGACTGAGCTTATCCAAGGATGATGCTGTTGCACTGATTGTTAGTCCTCCGCGTATTCTGCGTTCCCCCAAGGTAAAAGCTTCTCCTAGCGTTTCAGCAAAGAGATCACCATCAGCAGGGCGATCACCTTCACGAAAAGCAACGAAGTCTCCCTCGGTAGTCCGCAGAAGTACAAGAAGGCTTGGGGCCGGTAGTGGGGCTGCAGAGAAAACCGACAAGGATATCACAACCCCGGGATCGGATGATGATGACAGTGATGATGATCTGGACAACTTTATGGAGAGACTGGAGGCTTCAAAGAATAACCCCAACCATACAATGAGGCGTAGTGCGCGCTTGCATAAACTCCTCAGTACAACAGGGCATACATCGCAAAAGAGCTCACCAGCAAGGAAAGCAGAATTTAAAAGCCCTCTGTCACGGGAACATGCGCCCCTGTCGGATTCTGACTCTGGCTCTGAGGCAGAGTCAGAGTCAGAAGAGATGTAGTCGCGTGCCCAGTGGAGGAAGTCTAGACAGAGATGCAGTTACCCCGTTCGGCTATTTGGTCTGTAACATTTGGCCATGAACACTTGGTTGGACCAGGAAGGAGTCAGGGGAAAGGTGTGGTACGAGCAGAAAGAAATTTGTAGCCCCACTACAAACACCTGAAGCAGTTAATATAGAACAGAGTCAAGAGTTCCCTTTCTAGGAGCTGAAGGCCTCTTGCTTTCACAGGCCTCACCCCTTTGTATCAGGTCAAACAGTCTCACAATTTCACTTGCCTTGGCCAAAGTACCGAATGTACAATGTCATGATTCTGTTCTTCTTGATTGAGGACTTTTAAGTCTCTCAAGTTTCTGACCCCACGGTTTGCCTGCATGCTTCTGTCTTCTTAAGTATGGTTGAACTGCATGCCTCCTTCTCATCCACCTTGGCAATCTATGCTCTGTCCCCGCTTGCCATCGATGCTTGCGACTTTGGTACCCCTCGGCATCCGCTGGCTCCATATCAGGGCCAAGCTCTCGATTCACATAATCAGCCCATCGCCATTCTGTGACTGCTGCTGCTGTCCTCTTGGCCGGATGATTCCAGGCTCTCCAGCCATCGCGGACCATTAGCAATATCTGACGCGCTTGAGTGGAAACATCAGACAGTGCAGCTCGCAAATGCAGAGGCAGCACTCTTTGTAGGTTTCTGGGTCGGATCTGAAGCGTTTCTGTGACTGTCCTTAATAGGATCTTCACCTTGTCCATTTTAAAATTTACCTGCTCTGTCTTTTAGACAATCCGTGGAGGCTTCTCATGAGCTCGCAGAAGGCTGTGAAGATATGAAATCCAGGGTGTTGGGGGCCAGATATTTCTTTGATTCATTGAAGGACTAAGAGGCGCCACCATGTGTGATATAAACTACAAACATGGAATTTGCTTCCTTTTGGCCAGACGCCAGTCAGCCTCAACTCTCCCAGTGCATCTGCCACAAAGGTCAGGAAGTTGTGGTGGACACACGTGATGCACAACTATGTTACATAGGACCTGCAACTGCCATGGCCTTGCACATGATTGATACTCGTGATTACTTCATGAATGAGTTCACATCAACCAAACTAAAACCTATACAGTGGAGCTGGAAACACAACTGCGGTTACCCTTCAAAAAGCTCTTCAGAAGATGAATTCAGAAAGGTAGCTTAGCACACACATCTCTGACAAAACCAGAAAAACGTCTGTAAAGGTATACCCAAGTGGAATTTTCACTCTTCCGGTGTTCGCCTTTCAAAATCTTGGACACTCCCACCTGTACCACTGCCCTTGCTTTGCTGAGGGTTAGTGTGGCCAATGTGGAAATTCCGTGCTTCCTTTCTGTCTTTCATTCTTGGTGCTCCGCGATGATAGAATCTTGAGACCAAATTACCTTTCAGCATCCGTATCTCCTTCCCTCCTGAGGGCATTGGGGCGGTTCAGGGTGGGTTCCCACAACCTACGGATAGAGACTGGCAGATGGGAAAACCTGCAACGGGAGGACCGCCTATGTCCAGCTTGCATAGGGCGCAGCCAGGAAATTGAAACTGAAGAACACTTCTTCTTCTACTGCCCTCTATACTACGAGATCCGTGGGAGATTCCACTGTTTATTCAGTGGAACCAGAACTCTCACTGATGTCTTCCACTATGAGGATCAAAAATGTTTGGCAGCCTACCAGCACGAGGCCTTCACCCTTAGACAATCGCTAGAACATTAATTGTTATTATTGGTTTCTGGATTTGTTCCTCTCTCCTGTTTTCTTCCATTTTGTCCCATAAGCTCTATGAGCTTTCCGTGGACGTTATAAAGCACCATTTCATTTTATTTCTTACTTCTAACCCCCCTCAACCCAATTTGCCAAACTGATCCCCTCTGGCTACATGTGTTCAAATACTGCAGCTCTAACCTGTACAAGCTCCAGTCTTGGAAGCACAGGTGCTCCCTCGGCTATGTGCCACTATTGCAACAAAGTTGGCCTCTAGAGAATACCCCACTTCCGTGACAATGCTATGAGTCCACCAACTAGTGCTCCGAGCTCTGACCCAAACTCGCTCCCAAGAATTACAGCTTCAGCTTTATCCATCATGCAGAGCTTCTCACCAACCTTGCGTGCAAGCATTTTAGCCCAGGCTTCATCAATAACGCGGACAATCTTGGCCTTCTCTGCTTGCCCCCTGTCTTGCCGCTTTGCCTCCAATTGCCCGCACTCTCCCTTGAAAGATTGTGTTGCCTGCTGCACAAAAGATTAAGATTTCACATTCAAAATGGTAAGAATATAGAGTTGCTAGAAGGCTGGTTTCAAGACCTCCAGGTATGCTCAATCTTTGAGCACCATGGACTCTCCATTGCTTCCTACTGCTACAAAGTGCAGAGGTGGAAATTTCGTCCAACCATGACCGCCATAGACGCATCAGAGGGGAGCTTATGGAACTTCACGTGAGGTGAACCTGGAAACCAGCCAATCTTACAACAAAACTGCAGTTCTATCAGGGTTCTCCATGACAAAAGAATCTTGCAGCCCAATTACCTCTCTCTCTTCTAAGGGCATTGGGGAGGTTTAGGGTGGGTTCCCAGTCTGTGGATGGAGACTGGTAGGTGGGACAACCTGCGGCTTGAGGACTGCATGTGCCCAACTTGTGCCGGGAACACAGGAGGAAATTGAAAGTGAAGAACTTCTCTTCTTTCATTCTCCTTTCTACTATGAGGTCCGTGGGACATACTATTGACTATTCTGAGATAGCCTCTCTGTCACGGAGGTCTTCCATTACAAGGATCAGAAATGCTTAACACATCTGCATGAGCTGTTGACTCTTAGACAATCCCTTGAGCTCAAGGGATTGTCGAAGAGTCAACAGCTGCTTATGGAGGGGCCCTTCTCTCTTTCTGGTTTTTGTTTCCTCTCTCATGTTTTCTTCCATTTTGTCCCATAAGCTCTATGAGCTTCCCGCGGATGTTATAAAGCACCATTTCATTTCATCTCATCTCATTTCTTGTCTCATGCTGTCTCTTGTCCCATAAGCTCATAACACTTGCACACTAGCCAAAATTTGACCTCAAAAATTTATGTGGAGGTTTACAGAGTCTTTCATTGACAAGAGTCACTAAGCTTCTCCCACAGATCACATGCTACCAAGAGACTCTGAAACGAAAAGTAAGTTAAAGATGCCAGAACTACTACACCCATGAGCAGTAACTTTAGAATACGTGAGGGGTTCTTTCGTTACCTTTAAGGGTGAGGGCTTTCCAGGCACTACCTGCTCCTCCACCACCTTCTCAACTGATTCAGGCTTCTTGGTCATTGGCTCCTTTTCGTTGTGGATCCCCTTATCACCACCTATTTTTTTCCCTTTCTTTGCTGTGACATGACTAACAGGGGCTGTAGCATTTGACGGAGCCTGCTTCCACAATCTTCTGAACAGAATCAATGAAGGAGAAACTTGACTACATGTTTGAATGTTGTTTATGTTCGGATGTCCCTCCCATGGGTCCTCTGGGCCTCCCATGCACGTTATAAAGTTTATTTCTTTTTTTGCTTTCTATCTCTCTATCTCTTTCTCATTCCATGTGCGCATTGATACCAATCAGCTCGGAAAGCCACTATGCATCAAACTGTGGCAGAATAAACCAAGAATGGCATCTGCAAAACCAATGCCTTAGCGATGATTGCTAGCAACAGAGTGTAAACCAGGAGCATCCTCTTACACATTGTAGAGTTACTGTGCATGAGAGACTTTGGGGTGTTGACATGAAACATGACCTTATATTACCTGCACAAGTGTGGGCTTCTGGAACTCCGCCTTCTCTATTGTTTCACTCGGCTTCTTTTTCACTGGCTTCTCCTCCGCATCCTCCTCACCACCCTCCTTGTCCCTATGTTTCCTTTTTCCTCTCTTTGCAGCTGCATTTGAATGAGCCTGCTTCCACAGTTATGTCAATGAAGGAGCAAAGGTGATTAATGGTTTAGTGTTGGTGTTGTTCAGACCTCTCTCTCTCTTCCTCGGACGTTATAAAGTACCATTTCATATTTCTCTCTCTCTCTCTTCAAATAATGGCCATAAGGCTACGGCAAACAACATCTTATGAGTACGTTCTCTCTCTTTTCAAAGTACCATTTCATTTCTCTTTAAAATCCATGTTTGCATCGGTGCAATGCAGTGGTAATCGTTCATCTAACTCTTTGACTAACCAAAATTGGATGTCCAAAAGTAGCATCTGGGCTTATAGCCTCTTTGTAGTAAAAAGAGTTCCTCTAGGGTTTTTCCAACAGATCAGATGCTAGCAAAAGGATGGAGTAGAGAAACTCGAGAAAAATTTCAGTTTCTTCTGCTCTCTCTCACTCTCTCTCTCTCCACCCAAACTGGGTACGGGTCTATGGCCACAAGGCTACAGCAAACAACGTCTTATGAGTACCTTTCTATCAGTTTTTGGTACGATGTCCGGTCCTCAGAGAGCGACCCTCTTCAGGTACATCAATAACATAGTCCCCTGCACCTGGTTCACCAACTTTCAAAATCTTGAGGCTAAGTCTAACACCCTGGCCCTGTTGGCATCTAACTGCTGGGCAGACCACACACAGCAGATTGATGCTTGTGTGAAGGGCTTTCTAGAGGAAATCTGGAAAGCCCAAACAAAATTGTTTATATCATGGGGAAGTCCCACTACTGGAGTGAGTCTGTTCCTTTTGTTCTGCCCAAACTGAGCGTAGGCTCTATGGCCACAAGGCTACAGCAAACAACTTCTTATGACTACATTGTCCCTGCGACTTTTCTCCCAGGGCCCTGGCTCCAATGAACACATAAAACATATGGGAACAATGACTAGCCACACATTTTGACCATCATGTAGAAATGAAAACATGTGCCAACGGTACTTTACCTGCATAACCATGTCCTTCTCTGACTCCTTGTCAGTCTCCTCTTCATAGCTTTTGTCATTGTCAACAAGACTAGCTTTGGAGCTGTGCACTAACCTTTTCCCCATTGTGCTTTGAGCCACTAGCCTATTTTCACACCTGCACAAGAGCCTTCATTCAGTCAGCTTTAGTAAATCCAGATCCAACAACTGAGTACTTGTCTGTAGCATCAAACACCTCTCTTCCTTCGCATGACAGCATCAATGTCCTTTACCCTGTGTAAATCGTGTATCCCTGCCCAGTCCCAAAAAAGCTTGGCAATCCAGACGAAAATGAATGTTATCAGCTTATACAGACCTCCAGGTAATCGACAAACACCAGCTGCTCAGGCAACAGGGTACATGCAAGCTCACAAATGTAGCAGGATTCTACATCAAAACGCCATGCTGACGAATGTTCAAATTCAGTCCCTGACAAATTGGCACAATCAGCAGTTGGCTTAAATCAAGCCTAAAATCCTTAAAAGCTACTAACATCACTGGATGTTAATGGACAACGGCTTCGGATACACACTGAGGTTGTCACTCGCAGTTGGAAGAAGCAGTATGGTGAACCAGCTGCATCCAGATGGCACGGAATCGCTCAAAGGCCTGAAAGTAAAATACTGAATTACTATTGCTTAAAACCTAGAATTCTGGGCTTTGGACACTGCGTTGAAGTTCTCAATCTGTCTCCATGACATGAAGATGAGGAACTACTTCTGGGCTATTCAACTCGAGGGGCCAATATGTTTATAGGGGGGCAAACAGTCGTCACGGTGACTGTAGCAGGGGCACATTTAAAATCCGTTGAAAAAAAGCTCTGATTATGGCCCAGAGAAAGTCATGGCTTCCTCCACTGGACAAACTAAGGCCACACTAGGACAACAAAGGGACCACAAAATCATAGACTACATTGCACCGAGACTACAAGAATCAATGAAATAGACTCCAGCTACCTCTGAAGATCGAGCCCAAACCTTACAATGTACGAAGAAATCCATTCACACGTGTTTACGAAATACTGCATTACCCCCGTCACCTCAAACACACCATCCTCACACCTACAGCGGTGGGCATAACTGGATACGAAGGCACAACCGCATCGAGTACAAGTGCGTATCTTAACTCTCTTCCAACTGGTCCCCCCACTGCGCCTAACATGCCTCTTGAATGGATACTGTAATGTAGTACCTCCACAGCAGGCATCACAGTACAGGGAAAAACAAAATTTCACTGATGAATTTTTGTTTCCCCATCAGAAACAAAATTTTACCATCAGAATTCTCCCAGCTCCAAATTGTACCATACAAACTGCTGTCTCCCAACTTAGCTGCTTCAATATGCACTTCGAGTTGTAGTAAAATATCTCCACCACAAAACAAAGACATCAGGAATCGAAACAAAGGCGAAACACAGGCATTGAGTACAAAATGCCTCTTCCATCATCTTTCTCAACTACAAACAAAATCCAATGCGTTCACACCAGCACTTTCCACATGCCAATCGCACAGACAAAAAGAGACTCACACAAGAGAGAGATGAAGCTCACTTGGCCCAAGATTCGTCTCCGAATTCCGATGGCTGCTGCTCCCTTGCAATCCCTGCGCATCACATCGGAATTGCGAAGAGAACAGACGTATGCGCGGGAGTTGTGCGCGGGAGGCAGAGCGATTTCATCCCCCACCTCTCCCACATTCATCTCATTTGTTCCACATCCGAAGGATGATCATTTGCTTCAATTGATTATGGATGAAAAATCTCTGTATTCACATCCAAGAAAGTAATAAATTTAAATTAATAGATTTTTAAAGAAAGTAAATGTGGAAACTGTGAGGAAACTGTGGAGTAATAAGTCGCAGGATACTGAGTCCCTTCTAAACCCTAAGTTTCGTCTTGCACAGGGCATCGAGGAGAATTGTAGATCTTCTGCAAGCTGCAGATGATCGATTTTTCCACATTTTGATGTAGATTGTGGAGCATCTTGTGTGAGGGAAGGAATCCAGTTCGCAGGTGTTGTGGATTTGTTCACAGTGGGAGGGAAGATGATGAAGCTGGAAGGGAGGGGCCAGCGGGTGGCTGTGTGGGGCGCGGCTTTTGTAATCTTTGTGGTGCTCATGATCGTAACGCCCAAGATACCTCAAGATGAAAGATACCATCATTTTGCTGATCGCCGCAACTTTTTCGGTGTGTATGCGGAGTTCTCTAGTTTGGTTTCTTATGGAAGTAATGTGGGGCTCTTACAATTTATCATCGCATTCTTGATATGTGAAATGGAACAAAACAACAAGGTAACGCAACAACAGAGAAGGTATATTTGGTTCTCATGGAACTGCAATAATTGTGACTGCACAACAGACACGTCCACTAAGTGTAATATGCTGGAAGAACATTGAAGCATGTACAGCACATTCTCATTCATCACAATAGCTCTCAAAAATGGATCCCGAAGCGCTGATTACCTGGAATTTTCAACTTCATACACAATCTCAAGCGTTAGTGAGTCAGATGGGGCCTAACATGAAGTGTGATCTCCTGAATCTCTTAGTCCAAATCAGGATATCTATTGAGAACCTCTCAAATGCAATGTGAACTGACACACTAGAGCAACGGAGGAATACAATATGGTCCACTACCATGGTCACGAATCTGTGTCCTTAGAGAAAATTTTGTAAACAAGTCTTGCGAAGATTTCCAACTGGAAGTAAAGGTTTTGCTAATCTAGAAATGACTGGAAAGTCCCCAAAATAACTGCCCTGGCCCTACGTGGTGATTACTGACTCACCACTTGACAATGCTTCTTCAAGGAGAGAGATATCAAACCTAAACCAGGTCAAAACTAAGTTTATAGAAGTTTGAGACTTGCAAGGGTCCATTCTGGAAACTATTGAAGCCTATGGTAGCCAACTTCTAAATGAGGAGTTGTGAACTTCAGAGCAGATTTCCTATGCATTTGCTCAATGTTTAAGGACAAATTGGACCTGTCAGGTCGGTAGGGATGACCTGAACAAATAGAGATTGGTTGAGGAAATGTTGTGGATGACAATTGTGCAGTGGACGTGTCTCAGGAGTACCCAACACACTCAACGTCATCTCCAACTTCCCTTTCTTGGTCATTGGCATAGTGGGGTTGGTTCTCTGCCTTCATGGCAACAACTTTGGTTTAAGGTAATACCTGGTTTGAACCATCACTTTTTTCTATTCTTGGATATGACAACTATCTGGCTGGGCTTTCAGATGATTTGGAAACTAGACAGAGGAGTGATTCTAATACAAGGTTTGGCAGATTGTAGAAAGAATCACCGTGGTTGAAGTCGTTTGGAGTTTGGACGTCAGAGGGTAGTGTTGACAGTGAGAGTAACTGGAAATATTGACGTAACTAGGGCTACAGAATTGAGATATAGAGGCAGACAATAGGTACAGCTGAAGTGAAGAGGATATCCACCTTAAACAACCTTTACAGGACCGCATAGGTGATCAGGAAAATCCGAAAGGACAATGTTATGTGACATTTGAAATCCCCCATTTTGCATTCACGCAGTTATGAGTTGGATACAGGGAGATGCATTGAACATGATCTATCCCACCTGAGTTCATGCCAAGTATTTATTTGAAGGGTTGTGCAGCTTGAAGGGAGAAGTGTGGGGATGGACAACCTTCTTTGTGGGCATTGCTGCCACCTCATTTGGGTCTTCCTATTACCACCTCAAGCCCAACGATGCCCGTCTTGTCTGGGATCGTCTGCCTGTATGTCTCTCTTTCTCTCTTTCTTTTCCCAGAAAAAGAGGCAAAGATTTCTGACATATAGATCAATTTGCACAGATATCAGGTAGTATGATGCTGGAATCCATCAGGTGTATTTGGGAAGGAAGCAAGCATACTGGGCAGGTGTTGGTCTCGGCCAGGAATTGGTTGTACAGTGCAACCTACTGCCTGGCACTTTTGAGCTTCGAACTGCAAAGTTGATGTGAATAGCCAAATCTCATATGCGTGGTTCACTAGTATATAAGCCTTTATCTGCTAGTGTCAAATTTGTTTTCACTGGAAGTTGTGCCATCTGCAATTGGTCTGATGTAGCATGGTCTGATGAACCTATATCCAACATTCAGGCTGGGGTGTGTGCGGGCTCAGATGACAATTGCATTTGCATCAGTGATGGCTGTTTTTATAATTGAGAGAATTGACGAGACCACTGGAAGAGCGTCCCTGGCTCCCCTTCTCATTGCAGGGGTGTTTAGTGTGGCTTATTGGTGGTATGACCTTCCAAATCTCTCCTTGTTTCTTTTGTGCTGAAAAAGGACAGGTGGTTAGAGAAGGAATATCGTCTTTACAGCTTGCTAGTTGGGGGCTGTTTGGCTACCCCAATGAGTGACCCCTAGTGACCGTCTGAAAGAGCCTATCTCCTATGTATAACTAAAGGTTCTAAGGACTCTAAAGGTGGCTTAAACTGTATCCAGGTGAGAATATATTCTTGATTCACTTGGTTGCGTAAATGCCTTTGCTGGCAGGTTTGCAAATGATCTGCGGTTGTATGCGCTGGTGCAGTTTGTACCATGCCTGGCCATTCCTGCGATGGCTGTTGTTTTACCTCCCAAGTATTCGCATTCTTCCTATTGGCTCTGGGCTGCAGGTTGTCTCTCTCTCTCACTCTCTGTCTTCGTCACCCTGCATGATGCAGGCTCTGCGTGTAACACCTCACACATGTAGCAAACTGGGGTTCTCACTTGGTGTCCGGTCAGTTTATATACCCTGGAGGTTAGGGATGAGAGAACACATGATTTTAACATCTCAGTATCTCTATCTCTCAAAAGCTGAAAGGCCAATCTTCGGATTGGCTTGTCAATCCAGGACCCTAATGTAAAGCAGTGCTTAGTGTCAGAAGATCACATGAAGGACTACATGATTGAGGTTCGGTTGGATGTCATCAACATGACTAACGTGTGTGATTCAGACAAAGGCACACTACATATGTGTCACACAAATGATCTGTGGGTGGAAAGAGTATTCCACACAAAATTATTGAATCATGGGGGGCTAGAATTAGCTGCACTGATTTAAGGGAGGAGTTAGTGGTCACACATGACCTAAACTGCCATCTGCCTGGGTGGAGGTGAAGTGGTCCACACCAACTTCCTTTCTGATATTAGTAAGGCTTCACATGCAAGGGTCTGGAGTAAAACATGATGTGGTGCTGGACTGGGAGGATTTCAGGCTGGTATTTACTGGCAAAGATAGAAGAGGCGTACGACATGAAATTCTACAGGTGGACACATTTTGTTGCCAGTGGGCATACTCTGAAGCATTTGTGTGCAGCCATGGTTCCGGTTATTACCATCATCATGCTCTATCGCCGCAACATTCGCATTGAAAGGTCAGTTCTTCCGTAGTACCCTACCCCACACCCTGTTGTGGTATCTTGAGGAAAGGCTCAAAGCCATTGTTTTCGTTTTCAAAACAGAAACAGGTTTAGCATGCATTCATAGACAACTTAACTACTGAAAGACCTGGTAAGCAGGTCACTAATAAGGTGGGTCCATTTTCACTGTGTCTTGCATGTCAGACCCTTATTCCTCTGGTTTTACTGGCATATATAGGTTGTTGCTTTGGAAATACAAGAATTGTTGGGCTCATATGAGTAGTTTTGCTTAGCAGGTGTGTGCAAAGTGTGCTGGTCTTCCCTAAAGCAAACCTTTGGCAATGGCTTTGAATGTACAGACAGAGTCTGCTTGAAAAGTGGACACGGCAATGGAGAGGGAGCACGAGTTGGCAAGGGGAGAGGGGGATTCTGGAGAAGTGGAAAGCGTACTGGAGTGGGCAGTCTGGTTCTCGGGAGGAGACCGAATCTCTTGTCCAGGCATGAAGGGCATTGTCACATTTGTTTGTGAGAAAGCAGTCCGTGCATTGTCCTATACAGACAGATTCTTTGAAATGTGCATTTAAATCACCGAGGGGATATGCTTTGATTAAACTTCTGCTGTTAGCAAAAAGGGAAGAAATTCCCTAACTTCATACCCCACCTACTCACTATTGTAAACTTGTAGATTCCATGGATTTAGCCTGTGGCAATATTGTAAGTCAATGTTTGGGCTGCCCTCCTGGACTCGCCTCCCCCCCCACCCCCCCTCTTTTTACCAAATGGCACTATGAAGGAGCTACAAGAAGAACATCTCTGAAAATTCTGAAAATTTGTGTGAAGATGGGTTCCATGGTAAACAATGTGCTCCCAAGGAAAGAACTGAAAACAACCTTGTGCGTCAGGAATTTCAATAAGAAAACCAAAATTTCTCCCCCGTAAAGAACTGCTGGGGTTCATTTGTGCTTCCCTATCCTTTTTCTCCTTCACTAAATTGATATAATTTACCTCATGGATTTCTCTGAAATTTTCTGTGACCAAGTGAGCTTTTTCTTTTTCTTTTTCTTTTGAAATAATTTAAAGAAGCCTCAATTGGCGATGGGCTCTCTTTGGCAAAACATAAGTGAAAGGTAAGACTTTTGGAGCATGACTCGGCACAACACACCAGTTAGAGGTGTATGGTCCTTTGACCACATTTTCTCCGTTGACTTCAACATCTCTCTCTACAAGAGAGCCAATAAAGGGAGCAGAGGCCCTGAGGATTGTATTGCAGGGAGTGGAAAAAATAACCACTCATAAGGCCGTGGAGCTTACATTGGGGGAGACTACCCCTAGACACGACGACCAAGAAAGAAAGGAGGGTATAAGGAAAGCGGAGCACTTGGAGTCAGTGGTCTGTGAAGTAGGTTGAGGAATGCATAAGGGATTCCAGGAGCTGAATAGACCAAGCCCTAGAATTACAAGGGGAGTAGAATGGGGGCAGAGTCAAGAAGGATCTGTCAGGGGAGCAACTAGAATCAAAAGCAATTAGAAATGAAATGAAATGAAATGGTGCTTTATAACGTCCGCGGAAAGCTCATAGAGCTTATGGGACAAATGGAAGGAAGAACATGAGAGAAAATAGGAAAACCAGAGTCAGAGAAAAGAACTATTGTTCGAGTGATTGTCTATGGGTGAATGCCTCGTGCAGGTAGGCTGCCAAACATTTCTGAATCACATAGTGGAAGACTTCAGTGAGAGATTGGGTTCCACGGAATAGACAATGGAATCTCCCACGGATCTCATAGTATAGGGGGCAATAGAAGAAGTGTTCTTCAGCTTCAATTTCCCGGCTGCGCCCTGTGCAAGCAGGACATAGGCGGTCCTCCCGCTGCAGGTTTTCCCATCTGCCAGTCTCTATCCGTAGGTTGTGGGAGCCCACCCTGAACCGCCCCAAAGCCCTCAGGAGAGAAGGAGATAAAGAGGCTGAAAGGTAATTGGGCCGCAAGATTCTATCATCCTGGAGAACCAAGAATGTTTCTCGATAGAAATGGAGCTTTGTTGTGAGGTTGGGTAACTTCCAAGTTCTCCTGACATGTAACTCCATGAGTTCCTTTCTAATGAGTTGGTTGCGGTCATGCCTGGATGTGATTTCCACCTCTTCTGGGTTCACTGGCAAAAGTGAAGCTATAGAGAGTCCATGGCGTTCAAAAAATGTATCCACACGGGCATACCAGGATTGTTTGAAGCCTGCATTTTTTAGTCTCATAGATGTTGTGAGGGCCCTGGCCACAAGTCCCTTAGGGGGAAGGCCTTGTAACCTATGTAGGAAATTGTAAGCCGGAAGAGGGCCTCAGTCTGGAGTGGCACACAGGCAAATTCTGCATTCAATATGTGCGATGGAGTTGTGCCTCTGGCGCCAAGCATTGCTTGGAGGAAAGATGACTGCAATGGTTCCAGATTTTGTTCCCACCAGGAAACTGGGACTGCAGGTGCCCAAAATTCACAACCAAAAGTGGCATTTGGGGTGACTACGCTATCAAACAGCCACTTCTTGGTCGGTGGGTGGCGTACGTGTATCTGCTTGCATTTGGCCTGAAGGCGGATGGAGGCTGCCTTGCCTTTTGTCAATCTGTCCAGGGCAGTGGCTGCAAAGTGGAATTTGGGGGAGTGGATAACCAGCCCCAGATATCGGTAGGATTTGACTATCTCCACCTCCCGATTGTTGAGGAAGAATCTAAGGTCGGCCTGCCCATTGAAAACCATGATCTTGGTTTTTGTAAGGTTGACTTGCAACCCATAGTCATTGGAGAACTGTTCCAAGATGTCGAGATGGCGTTGTAGGAAGATAGGAGATTGTGCCAAAAGGGCAACATCATCCGCGTAGAGGAGATCTGATTGTGTTGGTCCTCCATCCAATGGCACACCAACTCCATAGTTTTTTGAGATGTAGACTTCCAAGGCGTCAATGTAGATTCCGAATAGGGTAGGCGAGAGGGGGCAGCCCTGTTTGACCCAATGTTGCTATGGACCTCAGCTGAGAATTCCCCTGCGATAGTGACCATGCCAGTGACGATCTCATACATGGAGGAAATAGCATAGAGAATGTGTTGAGGGACTCCCACCTTCTGGAGCCTTTGGAAAAGAAGTTCGCGAGGAACCGAATCAAAAGCCTTGTGAAAGTCAACGAAGCAGACGTAAACCAGTTTTTTGTCAAAGCAAGCACTTTCCACCATAATCTGAAGAGTGAAGATGTGGTCAAGAGTGGATCTGTTGCTACGGAAACCAGCTTGTCCCTTAGCCCGTATGTGAGAGGATTCAGCCCAATCATCCAACTCCATGGCCACCACTGCCCCAAACAGCTTAGCCAATAGCGATGACACCATAATTGTGCGATAATTGGTCGGTACGAGCCTGTCACCGCTCTTGAAGAGGGGATGGATGATGCTCTTTGTCCACTCTGTTGGAAAGCCATGTTGCACTGCCTCATTGAAGAGGTAAGCTATAAATGGGGCCAAAGTGGGAGATGCGTGCTTGATGAATTCACCCTGTAGCCCTGAAATATCTGATGCCCTGCCATTTTGCAGCTTCTTGATTGCCTTGCTGACGTTGGTTGTACTAAAGAGGGAGAAGTGTAGGGGTTCAGAGGTTATGGGAGAGGGAGTTTGGTTTGGGGAATGATACAAAGATTGGGCATACTCATGCCAGACGTGAATGTCAGTGATCGCAGGTGGGTCTCTGTGAGGTTTAAGGAGGGACCAAAAGGAACGAGGAGAAGATCTGACTTTTGCAAGAAAAGAAGATTGGAGCTTGAGAGTGTAGGCTCTCTTTTTGGATCTAATGAGGGACTTATAGTGCTTAGAGAAATGAAGAAAAATGAGAAGTAAAAGGTCCTAAAACTTGAGCTGTGTCATGAATCTAAAGTCTTGTGCTCAGGAACATCATAGAAAGCAGTATGTGGCCGGCAGTGCAACAAGGATCTGCCAGGGATGAACTGAACCAAAAGAGAAACATTGATGGAAACAGCAAGAAACAAGTCCTAAAACATGAGCTGTATTTTGAGCTTGTTGTCCCGAGCTCTCTTATGTCTCCAGTTACAGTCGTCTTCCTCCCATTGCGTGATGACTGTATCTTTCCAACGGAAGCTTGTATCGGCAAGGCAGGTGCCGAGCAAGTCGCCATTGCCCCAGGAGAGATCAGATTCCTGATAAAGCTTCCGCCGACATTATTCCGAAGCTCTGGAAAAAGCTGCAAGAAGGGAGACCCAAGCTTTACGCCCCTCAGTCATCACTATAGATATTTAAAAAGAGTTGATATGATATTGGGGGATTTCTTCTCATAAATCTAGGAACACCTGCCCTTTCAAATACACCATAAAGTATGCGCTCTAAGACATGCCCATATTAGGCATTTGAGCATGGTGTGTCCACGAAGGACATTAAGCAACAACAAGGAAGGAGGGGGATTGACAGGGAAGGAGCCCCAGAAGGAGTAGAAATGTAGCACCATTGACCAGACCCTGTGAATTCTAGGACAGTAGAAGAGACAATGCTCCAGGGTTTCCGATCCCCGCAAGCAACGAGTGCAAGTAGAATCAGACTAGTCTGTGATAGCTTTAGTAGGGAGAATCCTGTTGGCCATCTTCCAGAGGAAGGCTGAAACTTTGGAAAGTCTTTCTTTTCTCCATATGTCATTCCAGATATGTCCCCAGACGTCTCGAAGATGCAGATTGTTATCCCCTTGGCCTTGCCACTTAGAGGAAAAGGACTGAGAAGGGGAGAGAAGGGAGTACCCCAGCTTGACCGAGTAAGCCAAAAAGGGGGAGTGTTTAGAATCCATCCAACACCACTCTCCAGGGTCGAACTGTACTAAACCAGCCAACGGGTGACGGAGGAAACACGTGAGCTTAGTCTGCCAAGCCCATTCAATCTCCTTGCCCTGGGGAAGAGCAGGATTAATTAAGCCCTTGTCGTCATAGACCCTTATATGAAAGAGGGAGGACTTGTTCCTTACTTGTTCCTACGCACAGGGCCTGTGACAATCATACCACCGAACTGGTCCACCTGAAAGCCTACCCCAAATGCACAATCCTCTCCACGAGAGAATGAGGATGACAATGGCAGTAGTTATGGGGCCGAAGGCCATCCAGAAGGGAGGAGCTCGATGAGTGTAATTGTGGTGAAGCACCTGAATCCCATAATGGAAAGAATATTAGCTGCCGGAAGAAATTGTCTTTGCTCCCATGATTGAGCCAATGTCAGTGAACCCTGCATTTTCCCAAGCAGCCTACTTGGGTTTGTTGACTCAAAATCCATATTGTAATTCCCAAAGATAGGCTGCCGGATGCACTCCTCAGGCATAGATTAAGTGAAAGATTTTCTAACTAAGCACCAGGCCTTCAATATTGATCTCGAAGACCATGAACCGGATTGCATGCTCTTCTCAGTACCTTGAACAATTCTTAGCGAGGTCAGAGCTGGGACGAAGTAGGAGCAGCTCCAAGCAAGTATGGTTGTATAAGTCTATTCCACGGACTACTGATGTATTGCAGAGCTCTCATTTGCCAAGAAGAGCCTTTATTTGAGATTTGGGATCTATGAGTCCAAGCCCCCCTTTTTTCTGGGTTGACAGAGCTGAGACCGTGAAACCAATGCTCTTTTTTGCGGGGAGGTAGGTGTGCCCCCCCAAATGAAGTTTCTTACAAGGGCTTTAATCTTGATGAAGGAGGAGTCAGGGGCTCAAATAGAGGCAAAAAACTAGATGGAGGCCAGCAAAATTTGATTGACAACCAAGGCCCTACCAGCTACGGATAGCATGGAGGAGCTCCAAAAGCTCAGTTTCTGCCTTAGATTAGAAAGCACCCTTTGGAAGCTAAGCTCATTAGAGATGTTGAGTCCCATAGAGTGTCCCAATAAAGGGTGAGATTCCCCTTCTCCAACCAGCGGAGACCAAGTTCCTCACCCCAAGGTGGACAGTGAGGAAGACGCATTCTGCTGAAGACTGTCTAATATTCCTACGGACTTTTTCCAATTAATTTTCAGTCCAGGGGCCAGGCAGAACATTTTCAAAGCCCCGTATATAATGAGTTGTCAATGTTCTATTTAGGGCAAACTACCATGTCCCAGCAATCGGCCAAGGTTGCACTAGGTGACAAAATTGACATCGTGTTTCCATGCGTTGATTTTTGCCGACTCCCAGATATCGGTGAGCGCAATACCTAGGAATTTGGCGCCAGAGTTTATGGCGTAATCGGTAAAATCGCTTTTGACCTGTTGTACTGGGTTACCATTTGTACATGCTGTGAAGGTCACCTTTGTGCACATTGCTCATCTCTTGACTTGGCTACCGCTCCCATGGGACCCACCCTTTGCCAAGCGACGGGCTCAATTGGTCCGGGCGTTGGACAACGAGGCAGACCAACTGCCCGATTGCTTTTGAACCCTATGCAATCCCTATGCACATAAAAGCAACCATCCATGCCACCAGTCAGCCATGCTCCACCAATCTTGGCCGAGATGGCCGGGACATGGAAGTTGGCCCTTAGCAGAGTTATCAGGAGAAGAGACGTATCATCCGGATACATTGAAAGTTTGATCATATCTGGAAGACCCCCCAAGGAAAGAGGAAGATGAAGGCCAACAATGTCATCTTTATGCTGGAAAAGGTAACCCAGGCTGTCAGGAAAAGGTCCAATGGACAGCCCTGCCGTACAGATCTAGACAGAGGGAAAGATTGGGAAATTCAACAAGGGCCCTTTCGTGTGTGCTGGAGATTCAGTTTTTGTGCAGTTTTGACTTCGGCGAATAAGGGTTGAAATTTGGAATTGCCTGAGCATAACATAACATAAAATAATGTCCATAGTTGCTCAACTTTTGCTAACTAGAGCTTGCCCATAGTGTGCAGTCGTCTAGTAAATTGGGGGGGGGGTTCCCATGGTCATGGATTCAATGTGCGCATTGAAGTAGTAGTAAAGACTCTGGCCAAAGCTAGGAGCCACTTCACCTAGCGGCTATTGCCCCCTTTGGGACCTTTGGGGGGTGGGCCTTATAGGGGCCTTTTGGGGGTTGGGCCCTATAAGGGCAAGAACAGGGGGTGGGCCTTTGGGGGTGAGCCACCCCCTTATAGGGCCCTTTTTGGGGGTGGGCTCTATAAGGGCAAGAACAGGCAGAGCCTCCTGTATCTGGATCTAATGGGTGTTGGTTTCTATTGAGGTGGATATTTTGAAAGCAGTCGTTGATGGATGTGATCCGGATACTTAAAGAACCATGATATGTTTCTTAGTTCATTTTTGGGTCGTTTATAGGGCAGAAGATTGCACTCTACCTTCCGCCCCAGTAAGATCCTTGCCACGCTGGCAAAATACCTTAGGAAATTCAGAAGGTACAGAAAAATATCATGGTTCTTTACACAGGAGAAGGGTCTCAAGAGAGACCAGTCTCCTATACTGAAGTTGTTGTGCATAGCATTTTACACTGTCATTGTGTTCACTCCTCTTGTTGCATCGTTGAATATATCACCTTGGGGCTTAGGTAGAATGGAAAATTTCCTCCCAGGAGCCTTTCAGAAACAGCCCTTGGCCATGGGCGGGAGCTTCAGGTAAAGGTTGAAGAATTTTGGAAGACTGGCATGAGGTAGATTTTCTTCATAAAAAATTTCCCCTTTTGTGTATTCAATTTCTGCTAACTTCTCAGCTGGTTGCACTTGTCTTTGTATGTGCATCGTGTATGTTATGCCATCTGGTTGCTTTGTGTAACACCTTGTGTGATTCTGTTCAGGAAATTAGGTTAAGTTGTGTCTGAGAGCTTTGCTACTTATTTGAAGTGTTAGTGTCGGTTGTTCAGGTTGATAAATCAAGACAGCTTTGCTGATAATTAGTGTAAAAAGAAAACAAGGTAAAACCTTACCCTGGAAGGCAAAGCCTGGTATGTAAGGTAGGACATGCTGGGAGCTATTTACACTATAAACCTACTTCATTTGTCAAAGAGAAATAAGGTTGGTAGTCAAACATAGTTCAGTTTATGACCATACACCGGATGCTGTATATAATAACCATGGTTGGTAGAAACTTTCAGTGTGGTCTCAAATGTCCCCCTGTTTATCACTTGGCATATGTCTGGATTTTGTAATCACTGCTTCCTTTGTCGTCAAGATAGCCTCAGTGCTTGCAGTTATTAAGGAAGGCCCCAGTGACGCTGGTATGGAAGATGCCAATTCACATTTGAAAAGGCTGGCTTTGGATTTGAAGGATTCGTCTCTTCTCGAGATATTGAGAAGAGAAAATCCTGTGAAGATGTTATGTCAATGCCCCTAACAGCTGAGCACCACTTACCTCCTTAGAAGTCTCGTATATGCCCCCCATCTTCCAATTAGTCGATCAACTGCCCTTCAGCCTGAGAGTCAGTCATCCATTGGCTGGTTTGGAACCGTCTTTATCGCCAATACTTCTCAATTTCCATTACCGTCACAGGATGCAAACCTGATTGCAGCGTAGCCAAGCACAGCAGATCACATGTCAAAGATTTTCCTCTTCATACATCTCATCTTTCCTCAACTATAGAGGGATCAAGATTACTTGAACAATATTCTATTGAAAGCGGATAAAATGGTGTTTAAAATATACAGACCTACTCGTCCTTCACCTGTACATCACATTCAGATTACACCAGGGAATGTAGAGGAGGTTGGGCAGCAATTTGGGGACACTTACAAACAGGAGAGTTCCTGAAACTTTTACTAAGAAGCCTGCAGTCACATGAACCCTAGACAGGAATTGCAGCTTCGCCATTTCCATACGCTCCCAGTTCTAAGACTGATCAGGGATTTCATACACACATCAAACCCTCATAGGAGCAGACTGAGGGCAGCATACTTTCTGCAGACAACTTAGTACCAAAGCTTACATCATCTCCTTGCCAACCTGATGGAAAGGTCCCAACTTCCAGTAATAGATAGTCCCTGGTGCTTGACAGGGTACATTGACAAGCTCAAACCACAGAGTGTTACACGAAGCAATAGTCAAGAAGATAATGTGGGGTATCTAAACATGACGGTTTGAAGATGTTAAGACAAGCAGGCAGACAAGGGTTGCGAATTCTTCTCCTTCAACATAATTCAGTGCATATCTTGGGATGATCTGGTAGAGTTCCACTTGAAGACTGATAATTGGTGCCTCAATCCATGGCTCAGTAACCCTATAATCCATCATGGCCCTTGCAAAACTTGCTTTCACACGAGTGACACGTAGTCTCCATGGGCACTTCACAAGAAAACTAATAAAATGTGCAGCACTGCCACTTTCCAACCTTACGCCATGAATTCCATCAAGCCTGCAAACTGAAACCTAATTATCCACCTTGTCAGCTCTATCGTCCTCGAAGAAGACACTTAATCGTTCTTGCCACAACTGTGTCCCCGATCAATAAAATATCCATCCTGTACACGGATCCCCCAATCCAACCATTATTGGGTATACACAACTCCCCTGTGCAAATCCTTAGTGTTCCACTGCGTCTTCCTTCAGCCGGGTTTGAATTCCATCAAGCTCTGCAAACTGAAACCTAATTATCCACCTTGTCAACTCCATAGTCCTTGAAGAAGACACCTAATCGTTCTTGCCACAACCATGTCCCCGATCAATGAAATATCCACCCTGTACACGGATCCCTCATTCCAACCATTACTGGGTATACACAACTCCCCTGTGCAAATCCTTAGTGTTCCACTGCGTCTGCTTTCAGCCGGGTTTGAAATCCATCAGCCTGTCAACTGAAACCTAATTATCCACCTTGTCAGCTCCACAGTCCTTGACAAAGATACCTAATCGTTCTTGCCACAACCATGTCCCCGATCGTTGATATATCCACCCTGTACCCGGATACCCATTTCGACCAAAGATGGAATACACAATGGCCCTGTACAAATCCTTAGTGTTCCACGACATCTACTATCAGCCGGGTTTGCATCAATAACCTGTGAATAACGGTATGCACATTCACCACATTGAGATCCATGGCCTACACAATCCATTCTTCCTGCTCCAGAGCTTTACACAGTCCAAGTGTTTAGATGCTCATCAATAATACGTATGCATATATCCTATACTTTGATCTGTTCTGCAGTCTACCCGAACGAGAGCGAGAGTGAAATCGTAGGGTATTCCAGTGTAACGATCACGTTAAATCTGTACAGGTGCTGACAGATTACCAGGAGGCTGGAAGAACAGTTTCTGATGAGAATAACCTTATTGCAAAGGCAAAATGCACACACAAATGCTGAAACCTTTGGCACTGAAAGGCTGGTGGAAGTGAGTTGCAGGGAATCATGTAAATCAGGTGTACGCAGCTATGAAGATGTAGACAGCTTTGATGACACTTAGCTATCAGCCCAGAGAATGAGTTCAAAGTAGAATAGTGTGGTTGATGTAGGACAGTTATGACATTCCTTTCCCATGATAGGCCAGTAATGTCTACGGATTACCATGTGCGGTCGAACAAATGACTGGCTTCCAGAGTCAATGGAGGGTCTTTTGCAGATTGGGACGTTCGCACATTGAGTAAGACTTAGTGACCGCTCCAGGTGAACAACCTCTGCAACAATCCAAACCCTCTCCAAACCACACTCCTGCACATATTGGGGACAATGTGTGCAGAACCCACATAAGAGCATGAAAGGCTCATGAAGATACTGACAGCAGGAATGATGCTCAACCATGTATATAATTCCCGTCCAATATCCAAAGTCAATCCAATGTCGAGTCCCGAGATTAATCTGATCAGATCCTAGAACCAATTTAAGACCTCAGTGCGAGCAAGGCCCCTCTGCCGGGATTTGAAGGCTGGTGCTGTGTGCAGGACTGGTGATGGTGACAAATGCTACATCACCTTACAAAACTTTTAATCTATACGGATGGCCATTGCATACGGCAGCCTCCTCAAGGGATGAATACCTCCTATCCTGGTGAATAATTACAGGTCCAGGTGTAATATATTTACAGAGCCAGTTGTTGTTCCACATATATCACACCTACATGCTAACGATGAGCTGCTCGATGTCACAAAGCGATTGTGTTTGTCTCAGTCAGCCCCATAAAACCATGCTTCTTTGGACCATCCTTCGACACTCTAAGTGCCGTAGATCCCGCCCCTAGAGTGGTAGCAAAAGGAGCTCCATTGCTGGCAATCTTCTTCGTCATTTGAAGATGATTCCTGCCATGAACGTTCCAAGAACGCTATTAGAAGTACTCCCAGATCCGTTCACGGAAATATTATGATGCCAGTAGGCAGTGACGGATCAGTGACAGATCTAAAAGAGTACAGTTGTAATTGTGCATGTGGAAACCGAAGTTTCAATCCCATGATTCAGCAATCATACACTCAAAAACTTCAGATATCTTCCTCAGGCGGGACGCACCTAGAGACTTACCCATTGGTCGAAGGCAAAACAGCTTCCATTTCCTCGAGTTGAGATCCCAGCACAACTCGACTGAGCCTGCTTGATGCCCTAGGAGGACTCCTAGCCTTTAAAGTTGGAGTAGGTCCCGGAACAGAGACCACGTTCTTCACGACAGGTCCTCCGTTGCTAGCACTTTCAAAGTCCTCTGAAGAAACATCCTTGCTAGTAGGTATCGGTCGTCCAGCCCACTGCTGCTGCTGACGATGCAGGCGACAGCGAAATGAGCCAGCATGCTTGGTAGGTGCGCAGAGACAGGCCATCTTTGCCGGTGATGTAGACGAACTTGACAAAGAAGATTTTCTTACGGGAGTGCTTGCCAAGGGAAGTGTGTTGTCAAGAAAGGAGACTCCCCGAGAGCTGTTGGACTTCTTGCCAGAGGACGGGTTCTGCGGCTTCAACACAGTCTTGAGCAGATTCGAAGCGTGCATCTCTACAGCCAGGCTGCCTACGCAAACAAAAAAAACAAACCACAGACTTATAATCGTCAGGTAACTAAAAAGTGCATACATATATCCACAATCTCAGCAACAATCACACTAATCAATGCGACTTGAAATAAAATGCTAGCAGGCAGAGCATAACGAACACAGAAACAAGAAAAAGCGTAGCAACGGAATCAAGAAGCAAGATTGCGCACCTTGCTAAGGCACAGACGGCTTAGAGTCCTTGTTCCAGGTCAGATCTGCTGAAAGCCGAACAAAACTGATCAAAAATCCAACAGGAAAAACTGAGGTAGCGCTGCAGAGCGCGGAACTGTAACCGTCGCTGCGTGCGAGCGGCAGGAAGCGCGGAACGAGAGAGAGCAGGCAGGCGATGGCGGAGGCGAGAGAGAGCAAACCAAAACGCTTAGACGGGCTCCTGCTCCCCCTTTTATCCTCCCGCGCCCTTCGATCTTTCCCGGCAAGGTCTTCCCGGCCAGAACATTCCGTTCACACCCACACAGAAATATGGATGAGATCTCCAATGTGATCATGGATGATGAATCCAGCTATTCCTATCGAGAGCCACGACCGACGGTCCGGTTAAAGGTGGGTTCATCCAGTGAAAGGCCGTCGCGTAGTTACTAGTTACCAGTCTCCGGGTTGCCTAGTCGTGAGTAGCATACTTTTCACCGGGAGTACGGGGCGGGATTTGGGCAGCGGGACTTTGGAGCAGACTCCGGGATTCCTTCTCCGGTAGATCTGGGGGCTTTATCGGGACTTGCATGCATGTTATCCGTACGGGTATATTGTTATTATTATTATTATTAGCTTGCATATAGCCGGGTAAGTCGGTAATTAGTTGACCGGAACCGTGGAGTGTGGGCTACAGCACCGAGGATGTCTACCTAATCCTAATCCTATTTTGCTCTTGTCTTTTTCAGGACTTTTTCTATTTTATATTACATGAAGAGGTGGATACCTATATTTGGGGTCGCAATGGATAGAGCAGGTGTCATCCTGCAATTAGCGACACGTCTGAAAACCCCTTATCTTCACACATATGTCACTTTTGTGGGATCCACGTGATGCTATTCACTGACGAAGACAGCCATAAGTCATTGCGCGATGAGAATTATTCATCTGTCATTCATCCTTCCAATTCGACCGAGGCCTGACTTGAAGAGGCATCGTGGCGTGCTGGTACAGACATGGCGGGAAAGGAAAGGCGCCAAAGCCTGCGATTGGCCCACCGTGCA
The DNA here is from genome assembly GCA_030704615.1 of Takakia lepidozioides. NCBI lineage: Eukaryota > Viridiplantae > Streptophyta > Takakiopsida > Takakiales > Takakiaceae > Takakia > Takakia lepidozioides. The sequence continues at coordinate 55,609,955 of CM060732.1, forward strand.
ACGTACGCCCATAATGCTGCCTGGCTGCACGTGGCCAGCTATAAATCGAGATGCCAATACGGCACCTCGTGATGTCGAGATGGCGTGAGGGACCGTTTGATGACGGTTCTCACTCAATTAAGATACAGGACCTTTCTTTTAACCCCTAATGGACGAGGCAGTTTTTGGTGGCCCCTCCATACCCTCACGGATGAGGGAACGACACGGTGGAATGAGCTGAAATTTTCATAGAAGCTGGATGAAGTAGGTAGCCTCCCATTCATACGGTTCATCCCTGTGGATGTTAGTTTCCTTAGAGATATGGAAGATTATAAGAAATTTGCAAGCCCAAAATTTGAGGTACACTCCAAATTTAGAGTGGAAAAATGGTTTGACCAGGAAATTGGATCGGCAAAATATTCGCAAGACCCCATCCAGATTCCAATTATGTGGCACCTAAGGCATGTTGCCCCAAAATTTCAAAGCATAATTCTAAAATCTTGATAAGGTTGCTTTGTATCGAAAAACAGGGGGGTCAAAAATACACCATGAAGCTCAAATGACATGTATTTCAGGCTTAGGGGGTCGAATTTTCCTTGGAATCACAATTGCTGCGGTGAAAGTGTTCCTTGAATGATGAACTACTACCTCCAAAAAGAAATTCAGAATTCTAACAAAGATTTGTATTTGTTTCCATTTGTACTTTTGCCTTGTTGTCACCCCTTCAGCTTGCCACATCACTAAGTCAAACCTGCTGGACGACCAATTTTGGGCACCCTTGCACACTAAGAAAATTACTGACGGCAGGGCTTTCATTATTTTAGGGTGCCATAAAGACGGGCAGGTGCATGACATCAAGGTGCACAACTGTCGTTCAGAAAGTTTTTTCATCCAAGGTCATCCAACGATTTGCCATCGTGGATGATTTTTGACGTGACCTTGACGCGACCCGAAATGGGTCGCCTCGTCCATTAGGGGTTAATACTATTAATTACAGTAAATGTATTACATTGAATGTCCTCTTTCACACCGTAGAGGAAGACCATAGGTCATATCAAACTTTAAAACTTGGATAAAACAAATTTTCTACCATACAAAGAGCAAAGATGATGCTTGCCCCACACTACATCCAAATTATATTGCACCACAAATATAATGGGCATGTGTACCGAATATGACGGGGAGACCTGCATGTTGAGCCACACTAATATCCGCGCGCTCAAATCCGTCCAATATCACACCGCACTAATATCTGCCCGCGCTCATACCGTCAAATATCACACCGCACTAATATTTGGTGCGCTCAAATCCACACCACACTACTATCCGTGCGCTCAAATCCGTCCAATATCACACCGCACTAATATCCGCGCGCTCATACCGTCAAATATTATATCAACTTCTCGCAGAAATGGATATCCAAAACATTTTCCAAAATAAAGAGAGAAAATGAGGCCGGACACCGCACTAATATTCGGTGCGCTCAAATCCATCCAATATCACACCGCACTAATATCCGCGTGCTCATCTCATATCGGTCAAATATCACACCGCCTACTGCCCAAGCCGGCATAAATATCGCGCCGCAAATATGACCTGCACGTCGAGCTACAAGCGAAAGAGACGTGGGATCAACCAGCTATATGCGGTTGTGCCCATTATCCAAACTTCATTTACGCCATTTAGAAAAGTCTGTTATGGTAGGTAGGTTGGATGTATAATTACCTACATGGAATATACAGCATGATGGGACTGTAGCAGGTCTGCATTCCTACACGGTTTGACCAATCTGGATAGTCTTGCCCAAGAGTCGAAGTAAAAGCCTCTAGTCAGTGTGAGCGCAACTATTCCTCTAAAACGTCATTCATTGACTCAATACTGTCTGTGAATTATAAACAATGCTCTCGCATAAATATATTGAATAAATCTACTGAAAAAAATAAAAAATCTACCGATTGTAAAGATGCCATCAAATCACCCAGTAAAATAACTCGAGGTTCAATATTTAAAGCTTCATATCTGCTTCCCCAGACACAATCCTGATCGTTGAAAAATTCCCAGATTTGTCCTCTCATAAAGTAATTACTTCATCGCCAGCTAATTACTTGATCACCTCTCTTATTGCACGTTCGGATGCCCCGGCCCCCCCGCCCCGGGATTCAAATCACCAGTAACTAGGCATGGACTACTCTGGCGGTCTCTGCGCCGGCCAGCCTGGCCAGTTATTTCTGGTTCCATCCAAAGCCCTGAAGCTCAGAGATGAAAACTGCGCCATTCTTCATCCAACTTCTATACGTACTCTCTCTCTCTCTCTCTCTCTCACCCTGAAACATATAGGCTGGGAATAAATAGGGCGGGCCATAAGGCATCATCGCAAATAATTCCCTTTCCTCACATTATTCGTTCCCTGTTATAAGAGCTGGGCCGTTCGCCTTCGTCTTTCTGACCTTTCCAATTAACGCCTTGGGACCCTTCATTTTGTTAATTAATACAGGTGGCCTTATTACATTGGCCCCCTCTTTTAACTCCTGGACCACGCTAATTCCTGGACCACTCTAGAATTAACCGGCCCGATTGAAACTGCTTTACATATTAATATCGTTTTCCTTATCCACAGGGTCGGAGAGGGAGAGAGAGAGATTGGATGATGCCGACCGAAGTTAGCCTAAAAAAGAGCCTCATCCCGTTCCGCGGGTATACTTATCCACAGCCGATATGTGGCCGTAAAATGAAGCTACACGAATGAGTGTCACGGATGGTTTGACCACAGGAATAGCTGGCTCAAACAGCAGCTGGTGGCCGACCAGATAATGTTGCATCCTCCATTTGTGGGCCAATGATATAGATTTCTGGATGAGCACGAACCGACCCGGTCTGTCCATCCATCCCATGACGGTCTTCCAATCCGTCATCTTTGTACCCTCGCTTGACCATTTCTTTGAAAAGGCTGCCAGGTTCTTCGCTGCACGAATATCATCCGTATGTCATTCATCCACTCACCCACAGATGTCGTCGCGAAGGTCGGCCAACTAAAATAAAGGGATAAGTGCACGCAAGAGAAGCCACGTGTCGCGGGTGTGTTCACACGCGGGTGCTGGGTTTCGATGCCAACAAGTGTCCGCATCGGAATCTTCAGTTTAGTCGGAATCTACAGATGAACCTGCTTTTCGCCCCCGTCTTGTTCACATACACGCACCGACACTTACCACACGGCAACGAATTCAGATGAAACAAAGTGCGAGGTGCGGAGCTGTGATTGGGATGCGAAGCGCTTTGTAGCAACAACAACAACCACGGCACTCGCATTCGTTCACAACACCTTGGCCCGCTACAAAAGCCATCACAGCTCGTTAACGAAAAGCTGCCTGAAAGCATTAAAAGGTGGGGCCACAACGATGGTGCCGTGTACACCCGCCGATGGGATATTGCTCCTCACCTAATCAATCCGCAAGGCCCCACAACATCGCATATCTTGAATTCGTTACCTACCTGGATTCAAATTCAAGCTACCAAAACCTGAGCTAGCATGTGGACGCAGAGCTGGAGGTGATAGACTAGTCGGTCCGTCACGTGATCGCTGGATAACCACCACACTGCAGCTTAAGTTACAGTTACTCCAAACTCTCCAACAGCAGTTGCTAGTTTACAGTGATCTGATGGAAGATCCGATCGTGGATACAGATTTTTGTGCTAAGTCATCTATAAATCGATTTTGCTGAAAGATTGCGATGTGCAGTAATTCTTCCAACTAAAGCCACACCAACAGTTAGTAGCTCAGTTGGATAGTGCACTCAGTGCCACCTAGATGATTCTGGGGTCAAATCCTGCTACCTCGATGGCTGTGGTATGTTCCAGTGTGGCGCTGGTAAATCATTTACCCGGATTTGCCCGGCGAGTAAAACAGGGTAAGTCAGGGTAATCAGGATTTACCCGGTTGACCCATTTCATTTACCCTTACACTTACCTTAAGCCGGGTAAATAATCTGAGCTACCCTTACCCTTACCCGTCTAAAGGGTAAATAATTTCCAATATGTAAAGCAGTTTACCCTTTACATGCGGGTACATATATAATTTTTGCAAGGTAAATAGTGAAAGGGTAAGGGAAAAAAAAACTCTTCTTCATGCCTAAGTACTCGAAGGCCTTCACTCATTGACTCAAGCGTCCCTTGTACAAGCGTCCTCCTTTTAGGGTACCATCTCCAATGGCGTACCATTATCCTACAAACATATTAGGGAATCGGGATGTAGCAAGGGCACACAATCCTGCGTACATATCGTCTCCGAGGGGGTACCATTATCCTGCATACCATACAAGGGCTTCATTGCAGCAGGTACAAGTACCATTGCCCCTGTGTACCATAGAAAGGGCATCATTGCAGCAATTAGATTGTAATTTCTCGATAAAGGCACTAGAAGAGGTTTTCGTTTTTATTGGCCTTCACTATAACCCTTAAGGTTACATATGTGTGTATGATACCAAGGGTGTCAATCTCCTTACCATAAAAAGGCTTCACTCGGTGCACAAATGCACCACTTTCCTGGTGCATAAAAGGGCTTCAATGGCTGAGTTTGTAGAGGAATTCGAGGGTTTGGTAGACTCTCATCCATGATGTTGATGAGAGAATTGCTCTTGATTAGGATGACACTTTATATGGAAGTTGCGTGGAGGGGAATTCATATAGATATGTCATCCTATCAGCCCTAGACCTTAACAGTATATGTTACATTACATGGTCGTTCATTATTATCTTTGGTGTCATGAATAGATCGTGGTCATCCCTCATATTATTCACAACATATGCTACAGTCGGCCTCATACTACACCAAAAAATAGACCATAAACTGAAAGTGTAGATAATTTATCTGTCGCGCGCATACATATCGCTACACAACTACATCGCTGTCTAAAACCACACAACATATGTGCACACCAAACACTAGTCTATCACTAGTCCACCACTAGTGCACCACTAGGCTGCCACTAGACAACCACTAGCCACCACTAGTGCAGCCACTAGTCCACCACTAGGCTGCCACTAGTCCATCACAATGATAAGGAAAGAAATAATGCAAACATACAAGCTCTCTCAAACTCACACACTCGCACATGAACAAATCACTCATATATTAAGTCGATGGGGAATCCACACTACGGCGCCATAGCGAGACGCGGTGAGGCTCAACTCGAGAAAGATGAGCCCACCGCGATCTGTCGTGAAGATAACAACATCAGGTGCCCAAACATGTATTGGCCCCTGGATTGACACTTGGATCAATCCCAAATGTCAATATATAAAAGCTAGCTATTTCCTAGCTAACTTCACACTTGTAGTAAAATAACTTGACAGTTGTCGTACGTATACATATCGCTACACAACTACATCGTTGTCCAAAACCACACAACATATGTGCACACCAAACACTAATCTATCACTAGTCCACCACTAGTGCACCACTAGGCTGCCACTAGACAACCACTAGCCACCACTAGTGCAGCCACTAGTCCATCACAATCGCCCCCCTAGCTGGCGCTTAGGTCCCTCTAAGTCCAGGTAGCCACAAGATGTAATAGTGGCCATAGCCTCACTAAGTCCTCCACCACTGTCCCTACTACACTCAAACTCAATAGATCAAGAGGCCGGGTACAAGAGTTGCCCCATCGTTAGTCGCCGTCTTGCAACCTGGTATCCCAAGCAATATGGATATAACCAATCTCCATCAGGAACCCTCTCAAGAGGTGGTGTCAAGCATCCCATGTGTCAACCTCTTGAGCATCGATCACACACCAGCATAGTGCCGGCACCACGAGCATGCCCACATAGCATGCAACGCAACCCTGCAGGTACCACTGCAAGGGTGGGATCTATCATCCCATCCACATGTGGAATGCAGCCCCCTCACTAGCCTTGTCAGGCAATGGAACCAACTCAATCCACTTGGAGAAGTGCTCCACCATCACCAACACATATCTGTGGTGGCGCATCGTCAATGGCAACGGCCCTGCGAAGTCAAGACTCCACCTGTAGCCCAATCCCATGATAGGTAATGGATGCAACTGTGGTGTAGCGGCGTTGAATGAAGCACGCACCCTGTCACACACCATACACCTAGCCACGAACTATTGCACCTCTGTGTGCATACCACGCCACCAATACTGCCCCTGCAGTAAACTATGAGTGCGTCGCACTCCAAAATGCCCCAACTCCTCATGGGCATGCCGCACTAACCATGCACGCTGTGTTGGGTGAGGCACGATCCTCACCCGACCATCCTCCCACACTCGAAGCAGATGTATCTCCTCCCACTTGAACCTCTTGGCTTGTTGCAGGATCCGATCCCTCTCCTTGGCAGTCACACTAGTTGTCGTGTCTCCAATGCGGAGGTAGTCCAACACAACCGAATCCTCATGTATATCTCTGGCACCACCTGGCTCATCACTAGCCTCAGGGTCCTCAGATACCCCGTCTATAGTCATCCCTGTTGTATGTCCAACCTGACCTCCCGATGCCAAGATACACAAAAAGGCAGATGCATGCCATCCCGACACCATCTCTTTGTCTGTCTCACCATGCCACCGAGCTCCAGTGTCATCCTGCTGGCTCGTGCATGGATTGCGACTCAATCCATCTGCATTCCTATTGACCAAACCCGGTCGATGCACAACCTAAAAGTCATACTCTTGGAGTATAAGTGTCCACCATGCAAGCTTCCCCGTAAGCTTGTCTGACTTCATCAACCACTTTAGTGGCTGTTGATCCGTGACAAGACTGAAGAGATTGTCGTATAGATAGTACCTGAAGTGTGTCACGGCCCACACTGCAGTTAAGCACTCCCCCTTATATGAGCTAAACTTAGACTCTGCAGCGTTGTTCGAGCGGCTAGCATAAGCCACTACGAACTCTCTTCCCTCATCATCTACCTGTGTGAGCACCGTTCCAAGCCCCAGCATGCTCCAATCTGTATGCACCTAAAAGGGACGCCCCCTGATAGGTCGTCTCAAGATCGGCGCCGAGGTCAACCTCGCCTTGAGCTCCTGAAAAGCTCGCTCTTGCTCATATTTCCACTGCCACTCCTGGTCTACCTTGGTTAGCTTGGTTAGAGCCTTTGCAATAGCACTAAATCCCTTGACAAACCGTTTATAGTAGTTTGCCAACCCCATGAAAGCTCAAACTCGGCTCACATCCGTGGGACGTGGAATCTGTGTGATGGCCTCTATCTTAGTCTGCTGCACCCCCAATCCTCCAGGATATATCATGTGGCCCAGATACTCAATCTGGTTGTGGAAGAACTTGCACTTCCCCGGATGTAATTTCAATCCGTGCGCTCTCAAGCGCTCAAACACCACCTGAAGGTGTCTCTCATGCTCCTCCACCGTAGCACTAAAGATGATGATGTCATCTATGTAGCACCGAGCAAAGTCTACCCCTGCTAGAATCCTGTCAATGACTCTCTGGAACTCTGCAGGGGCGTTCTTAAGCCCGAATGGTAAGAATCGCCACTGATATAGGCAATCCTTCCCGTGCTCATTGATCCCCCAGAATGTCGTCTTCTGCTTGTCCGCCTCCTTGATCGGCAACTGGTGATATCCAGACCACAAGTCCAGAGTGTTGTTGCCGGTGTCTGCAATTCGTGGATATCAGCAGGCCTTGCCAGCAGACATCTCTTTGCTGGGGGCGCAGGATTTGGAGAGGGTTGGCTCCATTGATTTGGTAGTGGCAGGTTGGCCCTGCCAAGGGCATTCATCAGCCGGGCATGGCAATGGATTGCGAGACTCGAGGTCGGGTCTGTTTTGGGAGATGGTGTGGGTTTTGCGTCACTTACAGCTTCATCAAGTTGTATCTCCAGCATACATCTAGGAGAATGTGCCACTGATGGGCAATTCTCGGGCCAGGGTGATGGCCAGTATGCATCGAGTCCGGTCGTGGCTTGGGTCAGCTGCTGGATGCAGCTGCAGTGGGGTCACGGGCTCATCGTCCACGATTATGGTGGACTAACTTGATGCCACCCGCACTGCTCAAGCGTGCATTTGATGGGGTGCAGCGGCCAGCACACCTCACAGTGGATAGCATTTTGGACACAGGGAGGCAGTCTCAGCGTGTGAGACACGATGACCGTTTGTCTTTGGCAGTGGTCAACAAGGTGGGTTAACCACGAGCAGCACTACCTACACTGCTCAGCTTCCCAGGATCGCATGCTTTCCGGGATGGTGGACCTAGCCTCCTGTGGGATGCTCAACTGCAACAGTTAGTGGAACCTAATGCCGACGAGCGAGAGCGGGCTATGGGTTTTTCCACTGGGACCACGGCGGTGCCTTCTCTTTCTGAGGCATCACGTCGTCAGGTGTTGGGGCAAGCGATGGATCTCAATTGCTTGACCTGGATTATCCGCTTAGCTATGGCTGAGCAACGCCACGGGGTGTAGACATCCATGGCATACGTGGGATGTGCTTGAGGTTCAGAGGGAGTTGGCAGCCAAGGCGGCTGTGATGGATGAGGTTGGGGATTCTTCTCGGGTTGAGGAGGTCCTCAAGGATGAGATGATGGGGCAGGATGAGGCCTTGTCATCAACTGAGCAGGCAGGGAGTACTGCTCATGAGGTTGCGGCATAGCAACCACGGGACGCGTCTCCTACCTCTAAGTTTGCTGGACTTAAGGTTGCAGTTACAGAGGACAATTGGGAGCCTGACATTGGACCCATTGTCACTGGAGGAGAGAGACGACGTATATGGCGATTCCTGAGGGCTTACAGAAATTGCTTTGCCTTCAGTTTGAAGGATTTGGGAGCACTGAAGGGTCAGGAGATTCGTATTGAGTTGGCCATGAACACGCCAATCTTTCGGAGACCCTATAGATACAGTGACATGGAGAGGTCTTTGATTCAGATGAGGACTCGAGAGCTCTGGGAGGCTGGTTTGGTGGAGCTCTCTGGTGGAGAGTATACTTCAGCCACGGTGATGTCAGCCAAAAATGATGTCTATGGCAATTGGACGGAGAGACGTATGTACGGTGATTACCGGCCTATAAATCGTCAGACCAAGTCTGATAAGTATGCCATGCCCACACCGGAGGAGATCTTTGATGCCATTGGGCATGCCAAGGTGTACTCGTATAACTGCCTGTAGAACAACAGCCAACCCGGTGCTGATCCCACCAAACAAGTCCAGAAGGCAAATGCCTTCATCCGGACACTGCCACACAATCGATGTGGTGTCCAATGGTGACAACTGAGGTGGTCTTGGTGCAATCCCTACACTGTCCTCCTCTCCTGACGGTACAAAAGCCTCTACCCAGGCTTGTTGCACACGACAATCAGCAACCCGCTGCAAATCCTTGCTCGAACCCCACAATGGAGTGTGAGCAACCATGGTAGGCAACTCCGTCATACCATACATGTCATCCTACTCTCCCGGAGGTGACACATCCTCTGAATGAGTGTTGCCATCCAACAACTCTCCAGGCCAAGTCACTACAGCTGTGAATGCTGCCAGTGTTGGCATTTTGCCTCGCTGGGCAACCGCAACTCCTCCTATGAACGTCACAGGGAGCTGCACATGCCGGCCCTCCCTTGACTGTCATCCAGGCCTATAAGAAGCTGACTCCTCCCAAAAATCCAGGGTGAAGCCCATGGGGTATAACACTGCCCCACCAACAAGGACATCGTACGAGACCGCGTCTGTCACAATGGCCTTGGCTCTCATCACTGAGGCATCTATAGGATGATTCGGCTGTAGTCTGATAGTCAACTCACGCCGTGTCATGCCCTGATCCTGCTCTAATCCTCCAAGAGATGTTTGTATCTGGAAAGGGCACAGCTCCATATCCACCTCCGTGAGGCCCAAGCCTGCAATAGCAACTTTGCCCAGCATCAATGGCTGAGCTCCCGAGTCCAACAAGACCCGCAGTGGCCGGTATCTCTTGCCTGCCGGTCCACTCAAACAGAAAATGTCATCCTGGTTGTCTAACATGACAACTCCAGGTGTCACCATGGCGCGCTCAATGGCTGGCCTAATAGGCTTCTGGCAGGGGTGAAATGATGAGAGAGAGAGAGAGAGAAGACTCTGTCCAAGCCGGCGTAACTAAGAGTCACTTCACATTTCGGCTACTACCCCCTGTCAGGGGTGGGCCCTATAATAAAACTGGTGTCCTGGTTGGACACCGAGTAACTAGAGGTGTGAGTGCATTATGTGCCGGTGAGGTATGGTTGCGGGCGGCGGGGGGGGGGTGTGAGATGATGATTATAAGGGAGAAGAGAAGATGGGGCTGTGGGAAGGATTTAAGTTTTTGTAGTGCTTTAGAACGTGCTGGGTAACGGCTAGGGGGGAGCCTGAAGGTAGTAATGATTTGTGTGGGTGTGCGGGCGGCGGGAGGGAACGAGGTCAACACACTTCTGCAACGGGATACTAGCATAACTAACAAGGAGTTGTGCTTTGCGAAACTTTCTTACATGCTACGGTCTGATGTTTGTTCTATGCATTATTGGAACAAAGAGAGGATGTAGGTTGAAAATCTGTATTTCCTTAATATGCTTATGATATAAATTGAGTGTTGAGATTGTATGTGTTCAAGTACAACATTCCAAGTACAGTGTCTCCATTGAAGTGTAGTAGACAAACAGCTTCAATGTCTGGACGATGCAATTATTTCACAGTAACACACACAAAAGTGTATTCGTAGCAGTCATCAAATATGTAGTGCAATCTCTTTCATTCTCGGTTTCATTGAAAGATGTTGGCAAAAAAAATTGCCAAATTGAAATAGATAAATCCCACGGTTATAGGCCCCTCGGGTATAGGCACCATTTCTTTTGTAACTTGCTATGTGGGTCCAAGGTGATGTGGCGGGGGTACGCGCTGATGTGGCACTGTTGTATGTGGGGTCACGTCACGTCAGCAAAGTGTGGGCATGGGCTCACACGTTCACATGCTACGCTCACGCCGTAGGGTCGCTGATACGGTCCATGGTGATCAATGGCTAAACATATGCATACTGTTGTCATGGTAGCCACAAGGCATGTTATTGGGGTTGTTAAGTTGGTTGCCTTGTAAATGGTATGTGATGAGGTGTCAAAGTTGACAATCAATCGTGGATTTCAGTTCATGCACCTTATGTTATATAGGGAAAATTGGGTGCGCACTTCTCTCTAGAGAGCATTGTGGAGGGGGGTGGATCTGAAAATCTCACAAGAAAGATCATGGAAGCCCTCGTGATAGGTGGAGGCATGCCACAAGAGTGCATTAAAGAGAAACTTTTGAGCTTTTGGGGCTGATGGAGTAAATGTCTTCTAAGGGGTCAGAAATGGACATGTCAGATCCATGATGTGCATGGCTCCCCCACTCTTTGGGGATACATTGCACGGCCGAATGCACTAACCTTGCGGTGCAACTTCTGTAAAACTTGGTCGTTGTAAGACCCGCATACATTTCTCAATTGTAAGATGTGGGGCAAAAACATGGTGTGGGATGCACGTAGAATAATGCACTACATACGCGCCGAAAACAAGATATACGTTAAATCACGCCAATATTTCTAGGTCACATCTAACTGGGAGATAACGCTATGTGCGAGAGGCATAACCAATCGGTGGGATAGAGAACAGTTTTGCTGGAATTTGGGAGGGCATTGGAGTGAGAGAAAGGAGAGGTTCTTCCGGCTACCAGAGGTTCCATGGATAGTTGACAATTTACTACAAACTTTGTACACCTATTGACCAAAGAGGCATGTGGAGTTTACAAAATTTGCTATGATCGTGGAAACGAAGATGAACAAGTTATTGAGAAATGTCAATACACATTAGATTTTTATGTTGAGCCCAACCAAGCATGTGAGAGCAGAATACTGTACCTTGCTCATGAAGATGGTCATAGACAGTGCTTGCAACAACAGTCAATCAAATGTCAACTATGAGTTTCTTTGTGACTTGCAAATTATGCTTGGTCTTGCTTGTATTTTGTCTTTGATAGGAGCTGTTCCAGCGTTGATTAAGTTTCCACAGATGCGAGATGTGGTTGTATGTGATGTAGTGGCAGCTGTCAATGTGATATTTTTACTATGTACAATGATCAAAACTCTGCCTATAAGTTAGACATGTTTTGGGCATTTTGATGTTTATTGGAGTATAACCATGACAACATACACATGCGTTGGGTCATCAATTTGAACATGGGGGTTCACCATCTTGCTTTTAAGGTTAATTGACAACACATTTGGGCTATGCACCGCAAGTTATTGGGGAAACACGATTTCTGACACAAGATATCCTTGCAAAAGTGGATCAGCTTGTCAAATCCTCGTCAAATCTGTAGGTGTACCTTTTCTCCTTCTTGAATTTTCTTTCAAACATTTGGATATTGATTAGTTTGTGGTTTTTGCTTAGCTATATTGAGAACTTGATCTTATGATTTGATATTGACTATGGGGGTTTGGATTGGGCTGTGTAGAGCTGTTGAGGCTCTTACGTGAGCTTGAATGATGTTAATTTCCAGCCCATGGCATCATGCCTTGGGAATTGTCTACCCACAATACTAGCTTCAGCCAGAATGTTATTAAAGGTCGATAAATTGCTATCCGAAGATCGTGGTGGTAGGGGAAAGCAACATTCATTTGTCCAGTTCAACTCTAGACGAGCAACAAGACATAAACTGACTATGAAGAACAACGCTGCTGTGGCAATGGCTCGGATTTTTGACCTAATTCCTTGACTAGGATTTGGCAAAAATGATATTACAAATGAATAAACAAGCCTCACATTGCAATGGGCTCTTGCTTTGGCAAAACATAAGAGGAAGGGAATACTAGGGAGCATGACCAAGAACAACACACCAATTGGAGCCTTGACACGGTGTAAGGTCCTTTTTGCCCACATTTTCTCCGTTGACTTCAACATGATGCAAAGTCTCTTTCTACAAGACAAGCTACAAACTGCGAGTGGCTTTGTCCATTGAAGCAACAATTTTGACAAGTTGCCAAGAGTTTATACTCGGAGCTTTTTTAGACCAATCATACTCTTGACACGGTGTAAGGTCAGTTGAGCACAATTTCTCCATTGAGTTCAACATGTGCAAAGTCACTGCCCTGAAGGGACAGAGCCAATAACAAGTCAATTAGCAACCCCATTATATGTAAGATTTGAGGACCACTGTCCCCTCTTGAAAAAATAACAACAAATAGTGAATAATAATTGCATAAATTTTAAAATCTCATTTTTTTTAAAAATGTCAAAAACTCATTATATAAATATGCTCTTAAATAACCAAATTATTCAATCGTTTTATGTTCCCTCACATGATTAACCTCTCAATGTCCATCTTTGACTTAAAGAAATCTCTAAGCAACTGTGTTGGAGTTTACAAGATTGGGGTATGAGCTATGTGTTTTCATTCAGTCACCTTTCGTTTACAAGAGAAAACGAAATAAAAATAAAAATCCAAATTGTAGTAGTGATTCTAAGGGCAAAACTGGTTGCCTGCATGCAAGCGATGGATGGGGACATCCGATAGGATAGAAACCCAGCCGGGTGGCTTTATTTTTTATTTTTTTAAGGGAAACACCTGGTACGACAGCTCACAAATCAGGCCCCTTAATTATTGTGTGAGGTAAAATAACCAGTGTTGGGCGGTTATTTGATTTCTTTCGTAACCTCCGGTTCCGGTTTCTACAAAATCTTAGGATCAAAGATCCTCCGGTTCCGGTTTTTTTCAGATATTTTTAATGGAAAGAACCACCGGTTCCGGTAAATTGTAAGAACCACAAAGAACCGGCGGTTTTCATCAAATAACCAGTGGGTCTTTGGCGGATCTTTGACGGTTTTCATGTTGGTTATCTCAAAACTATGTAACCGGCAATAATGATCTTTTGCCGGTTCTTTGTTATCTTCACGGCAGATCGCGGTGGGCTCATCTTTCTCAAGTTGAGCCTCATTGCGTCTCACTATGGCGCCGTAGTGTGGATTCCCCATGGCGTGGGGTGCACTTGGCTCGACTTAATATACGAGTGATTTGTTCATGTGCGAGTGTGTGAGTTTGAGAGAGCTTGTATGCTTGCATTATTCCTTTCCTTATCACTCGACAAAGATCAGCTCGAGTCTGTGAGTGTCAGGTTCGAGTTAGTTGTAGCACTTGTGTTTTCAGATCATGAGAAGCGGTTTAGCCTAGAGTGTAGGGAGCCGTGCATGAGCCTATCCAAAGCGGATAGAGTGCAAAGGCGAACAGGTTGCAGGTTTGCCATGGGTAGCCTATGTTGAAGATCGGCGTTGCATAGCTCAACGCTATGACAACCAAGTTTGGGCTTCTAGTGTGAAGTGAAGGAGATGCTGGCCACGAGTGAGCGAACTGGTGGTCGTCTTCTTCAGCTGCAGGCCGAGTTAGGGAGCTGCTGAAATGTGGGCTGCGCATGGGAAGTTTAACATGTTGCAGGTTAGAGATGATATGATCAGCTTCAGGTATCTGCCCGAAACGAGTTGTTGCATGTACATGAGGAGCAGCCGAATGGCGGAGCTGCGAGGGGATACATCGCAGCCTGTTGGGAGCTGCAGCTCCAAGCTCATGAAGAGGTATGAGTGAAGAGAGGGGGCTGGTCCCTCTTGTGTGCAAATTAGTGCATTTGTGAAGTATGTGCTTGAGTTGGAAGTTTCAATCTGAAACTCTAGCACGGCGAGGGCTCTTGGAGTGGCAAGAGTGGGGCTGGAAGGGTAGTAGTGAGGCGTCTTAGAGCCAGGGAATGTGCAGTAGAACTGCAGGTACACCAAATTTATAAAAGTGTGTATTTTCAGATTCACTTTTGTGAGTTTCGTGGAGAAATAGAGCTTGTTGGGCAGCATATAGCTTGCTTGTTGAGTTGGGGGCACTTCTAGTGGGCCGTGAGAGCTCAGGATTGCAGGACGACGGGGCTGATGGCTCCGCAGAAGCCATAGCTTAGCGGCAGCAGGTGCAGGAGCAAACCCCAGCTTGGGGAGAGCTCGGGAACGCCTCGGGAACGCATGGGAACTTGTTGGAAGTTCCAGGGAACGCAAGGAATAGTGGCCGTGATGGACCGTTGGGGCGGTATCACGATATACCACGAGCCCAGATCGTGATGGTTGATCGTGACCGTTGACCGTGACCGTTGGAAGCCGTTGTGCGGACACAACGGGTTGGCACGGTGACCAGATCGTGAGGATGGCGGGCCATGAAGGCTCGTGGGAGTGGTACCACGGGGTATCACTGGGCAGCCCGTGGCCAACGAGCGCC
Organism: Takakia lepidozioides; assembly: GCA_030704615.1. Classification (NCBI taxonomy): domain Eukaryota; kingdom Viridiplantae; phylum Streptophyta; class Takakiopsida; order Takakiales; family Takakiaceae; genus Takakia; species Takakia lepidozioides. The sequence goes on from CM060732.1 coordinate 55,625,158, forward strand.
TAGGGCGGGCCATGAGGAGTAGTGGTGGTTGGAGCCACGGAAGGCCGCGAACAGTTAGAGTGAAAATAAAAAAATAAAAAAATATAATCTTCTTTCACTCGTGGGACCTTGATGGGGAGGCTGGGCTCTGAAGGACAACGGTTTTGAGCTAGCTGATCCGGCAGAAAAGTCGGAATTGCCTCCCTGTTATATTTTAACAAAGGGGATTACTTCCCTGCAGGTAATCTTTTCGGGTTTTCAGCCCAGTTCTTAACTATGGGGAGACCAGCCTGCAGGTAATTCCTTTGGACAGAATGTTGTTGGGGCCTATATGTACCTCTATTTGCTCCATTTTTTAACCTTCAGTGAACGGCGTGGTTTCCTGAGGTGGTTCCAGAGGAATGGCTGGTGGACGTAAGGAGGCACTGGCGGACCCTGTGGAGGCTTGCATGGGACCTTGGAGGCCAAGTTTCATGAGCTCGTGGAGGGCGGTTTGAGGAGTGTCTACAGGATGCTCTCATGGTCATGCAAGTGAGAGAAGAGAGGAAAAAAGAGGGTGTTGGGATGAGAGCGTGCTGGGGATAGGCATTGCTTTAGTTTCCCTTCCTCGTAGCTTTCCACCTTCTCTGTAGGCCGAGACCTTTCCGTAGGTGGAGGCAAGAGTCAGTCCGGGTTTGGGCTGGGTTGCAGGAGCGACACTGTGGAGTTGTTTTTGGTGTGGGGGAGTTGTTGTTTTCATTCTTGTGTTTGGATCCCCTCCACACCTGCATGCTTGATTGTGCGCCATGCTAGTTTTGTGTGGGCGCTTGATTTTATAGGTGGTGAACTCAGGCTTGATCGCCGATCCCACCCTAGAGCATGCTATCGATGGCGAGGCTGGGGTGATGACCAGTCAGACCATCTTTGTTTCTCTTGTGGTGAGGTTGGAGGTGATGACCAGCCAACCATAGGAGTGCCTGCGGTGGATGCAGGTGCAGGTGCAGGCTATGTTAGGAACCTAGTATTCCAAACCATAAGCCGCATCAGGTTTTCTACCCGGTTACCTTGTGGAGTGGGGGTTAGAGACATGTTCATGACCGGTTGAGTGTCAGTTTGTCAACACGGAGGTGCCACTAGTTGCTAGGGAAAGTGCCGGTACGAGCACTAGCGATACTAGCGGGTATACGAGACGAGGTGTGCGGTTTATGCCACCTCCACCTCCTGTGTCTTCTACGGAAGGTTCTGATTCAGATTGTGAATCAGGAAGACTCACACCGGCGGTGCAAGTTGTTTCCTTGCCATTGTTGTGGGACACGATGAAGGAGATGTATGGAGCCACCAAGGGGCCACGAAGGTACTCTAGGGCGGTGGGCACTATTGAGTTGGATGATTTTATCCAAGAGTTTGATAGTTGGTGTGACAATCCACAACTGTTTACGCCTTTCATGGCATGGAAGGGGTTGTTTCAGCACCTTGAGGGGCCGCCCATGGACAATTACCATGAGTTTAGGCGGGGGCACGATGTTGAGATCAAGGAGTGGAGGATGTACTGGTCACCCGACTATGTCTCTATCACTAGAGGCACAAGGGCAGTAGCCACACCAGCAGCTGCACCAGCAGCAGCAGCCACAACAACAGCTTCCACGAGTAGTAGTGGGACCAGTGGTACAATAACTACGACGGCCACCCAAGCTACTGCTGCACCAGCACCAGTGGCGGTGCCTGCCTTCAACCCTGTTGTGGAGTTCTTCGAAGAGTTGAGAAGAAACTACCAAGGGGTGAGGACAGAGAAGTTGAGGAGCTTGCAAGAGTTCCAGAGGAAACCTACTGAGAGCTTGAGGGAGGCTTTCACTCGCATGAGGCGTTTGATAAATGTAACCCAAGGGGTTACGAAGGCTCAGGCAGTCCAGTTCTGGTACGGGATATTGGACAAAGAGCTGAGGAGAAGGGTGTGGGATGCAACTCTTCTACAAGCGGCCCAACCCACCTTAGCAAATGTGTTTTTGCTGGCGGAGCGGATAGAGCTCAACATGGTGGAGGAACGAGTGGTCATGGTGGGATTTGCTAAGGAGGCACCACGGGGTAGTGGTGCTCCTAGCCAGCCACTACCTCAACGTGCTCAAGGCAGCAAGGGAGCTCAGGTGAAGCCTAGGGAAGGGCAGAGAGGACCTCAGATGCAGGGGTCTCTCCCTTCATTTGCTAGCCAACAGCGGGCGGATGTGGTATGCTGGACATGTGGAGGACCCCATGTCAAGAAGGATTGCCCAGAGGGAGGCAATGGTTTGGCACCGGCACAGCCTGCACAGTTGCAATGTGGGCATTGTGGCAAGTACGGGCATGGAGAATCCCAGTGCTATGGTTTGCACCCTGAGTTGTGCCCAGGCCAGTTCCAAGGGAACAATGGTGGCCGGGGGCGAGGTGAAGCAGCCCAGAGAGGACGAGGTGGCCAGACACGAGGTGTAGGCCAATGACAAGCTCAACATGGCCAAGGACGCAGAGGTCAGGGTGGTGACCAAGGCATGGCCAACCGGCTTCAGCAGCTAGAGCAGAGGCTCGCTGCCATGACCACAGCTCAGGTGGTACTGGCTCCAAGGCCGGATGGTCCACCTCCTGCTCCTGAGGGAGGAGACATGAGAGGCATAGGATTAATGTGCGGGGCAACACTACCACTAGTGAGGGGTGCCACTACCACTACCACTATGTGCGGGGCAGCACTACCACTAGTGCAAGTGGAGTCAGCTGCGGCAGTGACTCGAAGAGCAGCACGAGTTCCTGAGCCACGGGGTGCGGAGGTGGAGTTGGATCCACAACGTGGGGAGGCAAGCCGTCAGACCAGGCTTCCTCAGTCATTCACATTGGCGGAGACAGTGTCGACGCCGTCCATGGCACCTAGTTCTCGCCCGACTGTTACCAAGGCAGAGGTTACTATGCCATTGGGGAGAGCTATACGAGCAGCACCACTACCTAGTGTTGCCAAGGCTATGGCAGCTAGTGTGCTGCTGGGGGCGGCCACAGCTGTATGCCAAACTCCATTGTTCTCGGCTACCATGATTACGACGCCGGGGGTAAGACCAGCTGAGGTGTTCAGGCTGGCATCGACACTCTGTGAGAGTGGGGAGGTTACTTCATCTTCTGCGGAGATAGTGGGAGGTGTAGTGCCGGAGGGATCCTCGGATGTGAGGGTCAAGACTGCCACGGCGGCGCCATGGCAAGCTGTAGCTGCCAGGTTGATGGAGCTGCGGGCTGCCTGGATCTGGCTCTGGGGGGACAAGGAGTGTGGGAAGTAGTGCAACTGGAGCTGGGAATATTGTGAATATCGTGGGGCCAGTAGCAGGGAGTGCTCAAGGGCCACCACTTGGTGGAAGATCCACCACAACAACAACAGGTCCTGAAGGACCAGCACCAGCAAGGGTGCCAGCACTTGTCAGTGGGCAGAAGGTAGGGCCACAGATGGCGTTACAACCAACACGGGCAAAACCACCTTTTCCAGTATATTCAGGAAAAGGGGATCCCGATGTACACATTAGCCAATTTGAGCACATGTGTATAGTGAACAATGAGAATGGCGATGATGCCAAGATGAGATTGTTTCCTGGTTCACTTATCAAGAAAGCAAGTGAATGGTATGCAAGATTCCCCGATAATCATTTTCTAACCTGGAATGGCTTGAATACAACATTCCGAAATAGGTTCAGGACAAGTAAAACTGAGGATGAAGTGTATGGAAGTTTACAACAGTTAAAGCAAAAGAAGCATGAAACTGTTGAGGAGTATATGGAAAAGATGGAATTGATGATGAAAAAGCTGGCTGCTGTACCAGCACCAGGTTTACAGAAGACTTGGTTTGTGAGTTGACTAAGACCAGAGTTGCAGAAGAAAGTGGATATGTTACCTATAATACAGTGGAGGAGGCATTTGAAACTGCAAACAAAATTGAGCAATTGGGAATGCTCAGGAGAGAGAAAAGGGATGATGAGGACTCTGAGGATGAGTCAGATGAAGAAGAAGAGCAAGAACTGAAAAGGAAGAGTAAGAGAAAGGAGAAGTTGAAGAGGGATAACTATGAGAAAAGATTAGAAGAAATCTTGAAGAAGTATGCCGCAGAGGCTGTAACACATTGGAGGAAGGGTGTTTGGTGTGCAAAGTGCCAGAATGAAGGCCATACCACCACTGAATGCCACATGAAGGAGAAACACTGTACTATCTGTAAAATGGATAACCATTCTACTGAGAATTGTTACTACAACAGAAGGACAGCTGCAAGAGAACCTAGGCAAGTAAGGGTGCATCAAGTGCAGCCCCAGCCAAGAAGAAACAATGATCAGGAGCACTATGGTAGGCCTGGTGGTTATAACAATAGCATGGAAGGGAGAGGTAATTCAAGAGGGAATTACCAAAGAAATTCCAAAGGCAACTATCAGGGTAATCCAAGGGGGAATTACCAGCCCGGGAATCAGGATTACAGAAATAATCCAAGAGCAGACCAAGGGCGAGGACCCAATGGTGAAGAACTGTGTTACTATTGTAATCAGCCAGGACATCGCAAAGCAGCCTGTTCATTCTGGATTAGACACCAGAATGAGATGAGAGCTCCTGTGAATGATGGCCCAGTGGTGGCAGCTCACATGGGTAGGCCATGTGTTGTACCAGAAGTAAGTACAATGATAGTAACAAGAAGCAAAGCTAAACAAATACCTCCAGTAGTTGAGGAAGATGCTGATAATGAAGGTGGCAGTGATATGCCTGAAGATGATGAGGCTTGGAGAGATGAGAAGGAACTACACAAGGAAGTGGCAGATACCATAAGAGAAATGCAGAAGAGTACTAATATTCCTGTGGCAGATTCCTCTGATTCTGATGGAGAAGAAGAAGTGAGTGAGGATGAAAGAAAGAAAGAAGCTGCAGACATGCAAAGTAATGAAGGGACTTTGGCTGAAGTAATATGTCATATCAAAGCGGAGATTACCATTGGACAGCTATTGGCTGTGGCACCTTATTGTAGACACAGGCTGTATCAAGCAATCAATCGAATTGCCCAGGAGACAGGAAACACAGACCTGAACAGCAAGGTGACCAGTTATAATGTGAAGCCGGAAGGGCGAGAAACAGTCATGGACTTTGATGATTCTATGCCAGTAATCCAATTGAGAATTGGAAGCACAGAACTAACTGATGTACTAATAGATGGAGGCTCTGGAGTAAATATCATGACAGACCAATTAAGACAGAAGCTTGGTCTAAGTAACATGAAACCAGCCCCATTTACAGTAACAATGGCAGATCAAAGGAGTGTACAGCCATTGGGATTAATAAGATGAGTTAAGATACAGATACAGAAGATGATCTTTATGATCACAGTAACTGTGTTGAAGATGGATGAAGTCATGGAGGCTTACTCCTTATTATTGGGACGTCCGTGGCTGAAACAGGCCAGGGTATTCCATGACTGGAATTCTCAGTTACTAACCGTGCATAATGGGATGCATGAGATACAAATTACCACAAAGAAATCTAGTAGATTACCTGCTACGAGAAGACCTCGAGGGGTCAGAGAGTATGACTGGAGAGGAGGACTGGATGAGGAGCAGGAAGCTACCCTGTTTGCGGCACACCCAGAATGGGAGCAGGTTGCAGAGATGCGGCTGGAAGGCCTAAGTTGTTTAAGAAGTATCTGCTGTGGTGTAGTGTCAGCAACACCAATTGAAGAGGAAACCAGCAGTTACTCATCACATTTCTATGAAGAAAGAGAAGGAGAAATGAAAATCCTAGAGGAACCAGCCACTGTGAGTTTACAGGATGAAGTGGTGACTGGTTGGACAATCACAGTTGATGAGCAGGTGAGGGAAGTGAATGTGGGAACTAAAGAGGAACCGAGGATGGTGAAGGTAGGAGCTGAATTGGAGCCAGAATTCTTTGAAGAAGCTAAGAGTTTGTTCATCAAATACAGAGATGTATTTGCTTGGAGCTATGAGGATCTAAAAGGGATACCACCTGAAATCTATCAGCATAAGATTGAACTGGAACCAGGATCAGTACCAATCAAGCAGACAAGGTACAGAATGAATCCCAACTATGCACAGAAGGTTGGAGAAGAGATCAAGAAGTTGGCTGCGGCTAAGTTTATATACCCAATAGAGTATACAACTTGGTTGTCACCCATTGTGATAGTTCCCAAGAAGAATGGTAAACTAAGAGTTTGTGTGAACTACAAGAAGCTGAATGCTTGTACGAAGAAAGATCCTTTCCCTTTGCCATTCACAGAAGCAGTATTGGACACTGTGGCAGGCCATGAGATGTACTCATTCATGGATGGCTTCAGTGGTTATAATCAAGTGCAAGTGGCAGAAGAAGACCAAGGAAAGACAGCTTTCATCACAGACTAGGGTGCTTATGCATACAAAGTCATGCCCTTTGGACTTTGCAATGCACCAGCAACCTTTCAGAGAGTGATAAGTGAACCTTTTCATGAGTATCTGGATGATTTCATGCAGGTGTTCTTGGATGATTTCAGTGTGTACAGCTCTAAGAATGAGCACTTGAATAAATTGGAGTTATGTCTGGCCAGATGTAGGATGAGAAGTCTGGGCCTGAATCCAGAGAAGTGTACTTTCTGTGTGAACTCAGGGGTGCTTCTGGGACACATTGTGTGTAAGAGTGGACTTCTTGTGGATCCCAGGAAAACAGAGGCCATTAAAGTCTCTCCACCACCAGTGAATGTTAAGAGTCTAAGGAGATTCCTTGGACAAACCAGCTATTACAGAAGATTTGTCAGGCGGTATGCACAGATAGCAGCACCATTGAGCAAGCTTCTGAAGAAAGATGCAGTGTTTGCATGGACACCTGAATGTCAACAGGCTTTTGAGGAACTTACATTGTCAGTAACAACTACACCTGTGCTGATTAATCCTCACTGGCAGGAAATATTTCATGTTCACTGTGATGCTTCTGGAGAAGCACTAGGAGCAGTGTTAGCCCAAAATATTACAGGAATGATAGATTCACCTGTGTACTATGCTAGCCGATTGATGAATAATGCCGAAAGAAATTATAGCACAACGGAAAGAGAAACATTGGCAATGATCTATGCAATGAAGAAATTCAGGCATTACCTATTGGACAAGAAGTTTATGTTCTATGTGGATCACCAGGCTCTGATATACCTGGTAAACAAACCTCTGATAAGCGGAAGAATAGCAAGATGGTTGATAATCTTGCACGAGTTTGAGTTCGAGGTTGTTTACAAGCCTGGGAGGCTGCATCTTGTGGCGGATCACTTGTCACGGTTCTCAACAGGACAACCAGCCACGGGAGTAGATGATGAATTACCAGATGCGAGTCTATTTGCAGTGGAGATGCAATGAAGTACAGATGACTGGTTAGATTGGCAGTGGCCAATCAGATACTACCTTGTTCATGGTCAGTGCCCACCAAGTTATGGAAAGGAGCAAAGAAAAAGAATTGCTATCAAGGCTCTACCTTACACTATGGTAGGGAGCAGAATGTATAAGCTAGGACCAGATGGAGTGCTGAAGCGATGCTTATACCACCATAAAGTTAATAAAAGTTTTGGAGGAAGTTCATAAAGGAGTGGCAGGAGGTCATTTTGGAGAAGAGACTACCAGCAGGAAGATACTACATGCAGGTTATTGGTGGCCTAATTTGTTCAAAGATGTACACAAGTATTGTCAGAGTTGTGATGAATGTCAGAGGCTAGGACCTTTGCAGAGATCTGGGAAGATGGCTTTGCATCCTACAATGCCTACGGAACCATTTCAGAAATGGGGACTAGACTTTGTTGGACCAATTAACCCACCAGCCAATAATACACAGAACAGGTACATAATTACAGCCACTGATTATACTACGAAGTGGGTGGAAGCTAAAGCTTTGAGGGACAACACAACCAAGTCCACAGCAAGGTTCCTGTATGAGAACATACTTACACGATTTGGCTGTCCCTTGGAATTTATCAGTGATCAGGGAAGTCACTTCATTAATGAGACCATTGAATTATTGACTAAAGAGTTCATGATTGTGCATATGAAGAGTACAACAGATTACCCACAGGGTAATGGACAGGCAGAGGCTACCAACAAAATACTACGTACTATCTTGGCTAAGATAGTCAATGCAAACAGAACGGATTGGGATACAAAGCTGCTGACAGCTTTGTGGTCATACAGGACTTCATATAAAGTCATCACTAAGTATACACCATTCCAATTAGTTTATGGTATGGAAGCTTTACTTCCAGTGGAATTCCTGTTACCTACCATGAGAACGGAATGGGGAAAGAGAATGGAATTGCAAGATTCAATTAAGGTCAGGAAACATGAATTATACCATGTGGAAGAAGTACGTGCTGATGCAGCTGATAACATGACCAGAATTCAGATGAAGAGAAAGGAACAGTTTGATGAAGGCAAGATAAAGACTTTTAAGACGGGAGATTTGGTTCTCTGGTTGCAGAAGAAGGGAAAGATTAAAGCTTCTAAGCTTAAATCACCATGGAAATGACCTTATGTCATACAAAAGATATATGATAACAACACCGCCATGTTACAATGCAAAAGCAGTCACGGGCTGCGCCAGTGATACCAACGGAGTATGGAGTAAGCCGAGCATATATGACCAGGGCGGGCAGAACAAGCGCGACACAGCCTATCACAGCCCATCAAGGCATGACACAGCCTATCACAGCCCAGCACGGCGGGACACAGCCTATCACAGCCCAGCACGACGCGACACAGCCTATCACAGCCCATCACGGCGGGACACAGCCTATCACAGCCCATCAAGGCGCGATACAGCCTATTACAGCCCAGCACGACGCCACACAGCCTATCACAGCCCAGCACGGCGCAATACAGCCTATCACAACCTACCATAGCGTGTCACAGCCTATCACAGCTTACCACAGTGCAACACAACCTATCACAGCGTACCACAGTATGACACAGCCTGTCACAGCTCAACACAGCATACTAGGGTTACACAATCCATAGAATCAGTGACAGGTGGACGTAGGATAACTTCAGGGAAATGGCCGGCGGAAGAAAGGACGGAAGCCAGTTTAGAAAGGGACACGTGGAAGTCAGGGCGCGACACATAGCTGAGAAGGAAGTGCAAGAACATGTGTCATCAAGAAAGAGGACAAGAATGGCCGTCAAAGTACCTACTTAGCACGTCAATTCCGATGAATGGCGGGCCCATTAATGAATACGGAAAAAGGGCAACGGAACAAACGGCAAGTACAGAAAAGCGAAATTCTAGTCACATGTGTTATCCTAGTGGACAGTCTAGCAGGGAAAGTCCACTAAAGAAAATTAAATCTAAAATCCAGTCACAGCGGTTACAGCCAATCGAAAGCCAGAAAAAAGATCAAGAAATTGGAGGGAATTTAAGCGCAAGAGTCGCTTCTTGAAGAGAATTGGCCCTGGGTTGGCTTGTTTTCCCATTGGCCGTCCTTTCACTTCTCCCTCCTTGTAGACCTCCTTTTCCTAATACGCTTGTGGGATGATTTAATAATTTCACTGTCTCATTGTCTAGATATATGCTAGTTTCTATTCTCAGGTTTATTTTGGTTTAGGGTTTATTTGCTCATTCTCCAAATATGTCTTGTAAGCAAAGTGCTTATCTAACGGGAGCCCCTTTGATGGACTGGTTTTTCAGGTCATGGTTGGTGACATGGCACCTCAATTTGTTCATTGTGTGTCCCCTGGGCCAAATTGGCTTCTATGGCCACTAAGATAGCTACTGGTAATTACCTTCAATTAAAATTATTCTATAACATGGTTCCAACATCCCTTTGGTACTTATGGACAAGTACTTACTGGTGTCTTTTGTACATGACAAAGGGCCTAGGAAGTAAATTTGACTCATAGAATATGATTTTGAAAGGCGGATGGGAAATTGAGCTGCTATGCAAATAGCAAGTTTTTGCATGCTCATTTCCTCTCCTGTAGCATATCTCTTGGTTATTGTCAGTTATCTAATATTTTGTTGTTGTGTTGAAGAATATATTTAGGTTGATATATGTTGTGCTTGGTGTCATAGGTAGTGACAGTAGTGACTTGCAAAGCTTTTTGGTGTACAACCTAGTCCAGCAATGTATTGCCTACATTGCTTTCCTATGTCTATGCCCAGGCCCAGAATAGTAAATACATCAACTTACAATGTTGTCATCAACTCATATCCACCAGATGAAAGTGAAAGATGAAACCACTTCGTCATTTCAAAACTCGTGTATGCTCATAGTAGCTTCATCAAAAGTTTTCCAGAACCGAGATTCCGGTACCCAAGACAAATTGTCAAAAAACTAGAGCCAGAGTGCCTCCCACAGGCCAGCTGCCTAGAGTGAAAGAAAGACAGAATGAAGGTTTTAAACTTTGTAAGAGATCAAAGATTAACTATCTATCACAAATTTGAGTTTGGGTTGGTGTTGGTTGAGCTTTTCGTCTTCGTTGTCATGCATCGACTATGAAAGTACCCTCATTGAATGACCTCCTGAAACAAAAAGAAAAGAACTTGGCATCATCCAGATTTTGTATCCAGTGGAGCGGAGCGTGCCATTTGCAAATCTTAGAGGCATAAATTGGCCCAGCATAACTCAACAGTTACAACAAACCTATGAGACGGGATAGAATACACATTGGGCTCTTGACCGTACTATTATTGTCGATTATCTGTGTATATTACATTAACCCTCTTAGTCTTCTCACATTGAGTATTAAAGGTATCCAAAAAGCAGCTCAAATGCCTAATGCAATGCTAATAACCTACGCTAAAGACACCCTTGAACTAATTAACCTATGGAGGGAGCATGAACTGTACCTTCGGCCAAATGTCCAAATGAGCGTGGTCTCTCTGACTCAAAAGCTTCTTCTCCTGCGTAACCTCCCATACCAACAATTAGCTTTAGCCAAAAGAACACAAAGATGATGCACTACTCAACACTGCAATCAGATTCAATAAGCTTGTCAAGGGATCCTGACTGCAGTTTTACCTCCTGAAGTTCACGTTCACCACGCTTGATCATTCTCTTCATGGAGCTCTAGTGTATATTCTCTAATTTTCCTATTGGCTGGGCTTCCATATCACCCATACACCACACCCTCAGCTAAGCAGTTCCAAAGCAAAAACCAGAAGTTCAGCTGAGATGGTTAATAGTTGTGACACTCATAACTTTCTTAAATTCATAGTGAGCAGGAAACCTAGGTTTGACATTTAAGTCTGCATCATACAATCTTATCAATGTCCGATCCAAATCACTGTCCGTCTGCATCATGTCCCTTCCAAATCTTCACATATTCATTAACAACTTCTTGTACAATGGGCATATATATGTGAATAGAAGATTCATGTTGCCACGAATCGTATCCAACAATCCATCATTGAACATCGCCTGGAAGCAATTTTTGTAGTAGAACATTACTCTCTCCTATAGATGCCGCCAAAAGTGTTCAATCCTCTAATGTGGGGATCCCACCACACAAAATATTAAAAATATGCACAAAATCAAATATAAATAAGTTTTCAATGATTGATAGAGATGAACAAAGAACAGTTGACATGCAAGATAGAATTGTCTACAACACTAACATGATTATGTGTAGAAGACCCAGTCAGCTAGTTTTTGCAGTTCAATTGAATTGCCCTTCCAATTCAATTGAATTGCGCATTTTTAGGGGGGTGATAAAGTGAATTGCGATGCATTTCACATCAAAGCCTTTTTGGGATTCCCTACATCTGTTCCATTTTTTTACAAACCCACATGCTCATGTGTTCGTGTACATGCTGCATGGTGAATCAAGTAAGAATTTGCATGATGATTCTTGTAATGATGTAATTGACTTGTGCTCAGACAAAGCCTGTGCAATGTTGGGAGTCACATGCAAGCCTAGGTACCGTCCCTAGACAACCGTTTAGGCATTTTTGCACCTAATAATAAATTCAATCAATCAGCAAATTAGGCACGTTTTGAAAACCATTTCTCACATTAGGCATCTTCATGCTATAATTTTTTAGAATTAGGCTCATGACAAGAGAAAACATTTATTTTCTTAAGAATAAAATTACAAAATAGACACCCCAATGCCCATGGGCCCTTCCAGGCTCCAGCTACCTTTCATTTCCTTTGAAACCCTAATATGATGACATTGTGGAGTCCATGCAAGGGCCTTTTCGAAGTTACATGGAGCTCTCGCAAATAGATTGCGATTTGTAGGAAGTTATTTCTGCACGCATATATTTGTATTGATTTTTGTTCAATGAAATTTTGATCTTATACAAACAACAGGAGAAGAGACTTGCAAGTTTTTTGCTGGAATTTTCTGAGTTGAGGAGAATTCTTTCAAGGAGTCCAAGACAGATTTGTAGTGTGAGAAGGTAAACCTAGAAAAACCTTACACCTACCGAACTCGCTGTAGTCTCGGGGCAGGCGGAGGTCGGACTCAGTATGGTACAAAGGAAACATAAGAAACGGCACGGAAGCAAGTGGATGGAGCCTACCGGGACTAATACTGTGTGAGCAATCCACAATGGAGCAGAGGCAACACCTTGTTGGAATTGAGAGGGAAGGGGAAGAAGCTCCTTGATGTGCTTTCAAGATGTCGAGGACGAGGGGAATGCAAGGTGCTGGAGTGGAGCAGATGTCACGAGTTAACTCTCGTGTGCTGATTTCTCTATGAAATAAAGGAAGCTATGCTTCTCGGTAGCTTTTACCCCCCTCCCTCTGTTAAACTGCACATTCCAAGACTCTCTCTGAACTTCTCCAATTTGATCCGTCCCAACGGCTTTGTGAAAATATCAGCCACTTGTTCGCAAGTTGGCACATGAATTAGATCTATCTCCTTGCTTTCAACCTTCTCTCGCGTATGAAGTGGTGGTGCACTTGGATATGCTTCGTGTAACCCAATGCATCCAAGTACAGGTACATAAATGCTAGTGTGATCCGAGCTTGTGACATCCACACAGGGGGAGAAACTGTGTGGTGGTTTGTTGGATGTTTCAAGTTTTCTTTGAAGTATGTTTGTGCCAGTGTGTGTAACTCTAATTTTACGTCTGTCCATATGCAGGGAGGTACTGCTGTCAGACCTTGACCATGACCACTGCTTTTGAAAGGAGACCCAGAAAAGGAGTCAACAAGAACTCTGCTGGCACTTGTGGGAATGCGATGACATTATGTAAGGTGGGAAAACTGAAAGAGGCACTTCAAATTTTGAACCAGCAAGGCATTTCAGCAGATGCCAATACTTACATCTGTCTCTTGCAGGAGTGTATCAAAATTAAAGACCTAGAAACAGGAAAGGAGGTGCATGCCCATATAATCCAAAGTGGATTCAAGCCAGGCGTCTTTCTTCTGAACACGCTTATCAACATGCATGCCAAGTGTGGGAGCGTGGTGGATGCACGTCAAGTGTTTGACCTAATGCCTGAACGAGATGTCTATACTTGGACTATGATGATAGCAGGATATGCCCGCATGGGCATGGTAAGGAAGCTTTTGAGATCTATGAACAAATGATACAAGAAGGAGTGACACGCAACAGGGTTACATTCATCTGCATTCTCAAGGCTTGTGCCAGCCTCAGAGCCTTGGGAAAGGGCAAAGAGATCCATGCTGAGATCACCAAAGCTGGAATTGGGCCATATATTAATCTGAATATCCCTTGTTAACATATATGCAAAATGTGGGAGTATGAAGGATGCACATCAAGTGTTCCACAAGATGACTGAAAGAGATATGTTCTCATGGAATGCTATGATTTCAGGATATGCTCAACATGGGTGTGGTAGGGAGGCTGTGGAGATTTATGAGCAAATGATGTGCGAAGGAGTGAGCCCTGACAAAGTCACATTTATCTGTGTTCTCAATGCATGTACTAGCCTGGTAGCCCTGGAAAAGGGCAAAGTGGTCCATGCTGACATCGTCAAAGCTGGATTTGGGCCTGACATTATTCTGGAGACTGCTCTTGTTAGCATGTATGCAAAATTTGGCCAGATGAAGGATGCGCACCAGGTATTTGATAATATGGTCAAACGAGATGTGGTCTCATGGAATGCGATGATTACAGGATATGCTCAGCATGGATGTAGTAGTAGGGAGGCTTTTGAGATTTATGAGCAAATGATTCTGGAAGGCGTGAAGGCCACAAGGGTCACATTCATCTCCCTCCTCAATTCATGTGCCAGTCTAGGCAGCCTGGGAAAGGGCAAAGAAAGGGCAAAGAGGTTCATTCTGAGATTATCAAAGGTGGCATTGTGGCAGCCATCATTCTGGAGACCACCCTTGTCGATATGTACACCAAATGCAGAAGCATGAAGGATGCCCATCAAGTGTTTGATAAGATGGCCGAACAAGATGTGGTCTCATGGAGTGCAATGATAGCAGGATATGCTCAGGATGGCTCTGGGTGGGAGGCTATCGAGATGTACAAGCAAATGATACAGGAAGGGGTGACACCAAATAAGGTCACATTCATTAGTGTTCTCAATGTGTGTGCTGGCCTGGCAGCCCTGGGAAAGGGCAAAGAGATCCATGCTAACATGAGCAAAAGTGGAATTGTGCCAGATGTTATTTTGCAGAATACCCTTGTAGACATGTTTGCGAAATGTGGGAGCGTGAAGGATGCGTGTCAAGTGTTTGAGAATGTCTAAGAGAGATGTGATCTCATGGACTGCGATGATTGTAGGATATGGCCAGCATGGGTATGGTAAGGAGGCCATTCAACTGTTTGAACAAATGCAACAGGAAGGGTTGAAGCCAAACACCATCACATTTATATCTCTTCTCTCTGCCTGTAGCCGTATGGGCCTAGTGGATGAAGGCCGTCACTACTTTAATTCCATGAGTGAAGATTATGGCCTGACTCCTACTGTGGAGCATTTTGGCTGCGTGGTGGACCTTCTTGGCCGTGCAGGGCGATTGAATGAGGCAGAGGATTTTATTGACAAAATGCCAATTGAACCAGATGCTGGCGTGTGGGGGGCCTTTCTTGGTGCCTGCAGAACTCATGGCGATCTGGAGCGAGCAGAACGTGCGGCAAAATGCCTTCTCAATTCAGATCCACAGCACACTCCCACTTATATGCTGCTATCAAACATCTTTGCTGTGGCAGGAAGGTGGAAAGAGCAAGCAGAAGTGAGAAAAATGATGGTAGAGAGAGGTGTCAGAAAGGAGCCAGCACGCAGCTGCATTGAGGTGGACAACCAGGTGCATACATTTGTTGTAGAAGACAAATTGCATCCACAGATTGATGAGATTCATGCTGAGCTGAACAGATTGTCTGGCCAAATGAAGGAGGCTGGGTATGTTCCTGACATGCGCTTTGTATTACATGGTTATTTTCCCCCTCAAGCCCCAACGGCTGTGGCTTGGGTTTCCTTCAGAATGTATATATATCGGTATATAATAAGGGACTTCCTTTCTACATATAGTAAAATAAGTTGTAAAAGCAGGTCTTTTACATATTGCTAAAGCCAAAGTGACCATTTGGCCACTTCTAATCTTGCATTTACTGAGGGTGAGAGTGGTAAGTGCTCTGATAGTTGTAAATTGTAACGTATGAAGGAGCTCAGTGGTGGCAATATGAGATAGTTCCATGTTTTCTTTTCAGAATATTAATATTGTGTCTCTGGGCTGTGAAGTCAGATTCTGGCTCCCACGACCAAAAACGTAGTCTTTGCACCTCTGTTCACAAACTTTCAAACTGTCAAGACTGAGCCTAAAGCCCTGGCCCTGTCCCATTGACATCTTATAGTTTCTCTTCTGCTTTAGTTTAATTTTTGTTACCTGTTTCTGTCCAATAAAACTCTTTGTGCTGTTGTGGATCTACTCTCTTTATCTCTCTCTCTGGTCCAGCTTGTAACTTTAGTTTCTGTTCCTGCAGGTTCGGAAGCATTTGCTGATGCATATTCCTCCAGAACAAGCTCTGATCGGTATTTGGATTATGGGGCAAACAACATACATGAGCTCTTGAATGGTCACTGGCTTTGACAATACCCTCAAGAGCATAGCACCCTTGAGCTCTTGATCAGTTCAAGGTCAGATGAACCGCATGCCTAACCAGATATCTTAACATGATTGACCCTATTTCTTGGAATCAAGACCATCCTCTTAAACTAGCAAAGTCCTTTTATTGTTTCCCGTGCATCTGTGTTACTTCTAACATGCTAAGCAAAATCACTACTAGAGGCCAATAGGCATATGACATCCTGACGAGGCAATCCCGTACTGGGCCTTGATGACTAGTGGTTGATGACAAGGAGTTGTTGTGCTGGTTTAAAATCATGGACACTCTGATTCCAGGTGGAGGAAGAGAGCAGAAGGTTGCAACAGCAGAAATCAGCCTCACAAAACCGTGACTTAGTGGGAGAAATCCAAGACCCAAACCAAGAGCCCCAAATCAGGTTTGGTAACTCTAGCTTGCTTGTCTTGCACATGGTCATATTAGACACATGCGAATCTCTTTGTGACAGAAACAAGACAAAGCAATAGGTTGCCGATAGCAATGCAGCAGAAAATTTTCCTTACACTTGCTAGAGAAGACGATAAATGGGGATTAAAGGGAAAAGTGATCGATATCGCACGAGCACCTTGGGAAACACGCCATGAGAGTGAAATCTGGCTTTCTCATCCTGCTTTACTAGTTATATTAGTACCAATCAGTAAAGTATGCTATGCGAGCTATGTTTTCAGAGAAGGATGTTCAAACTATGAGTACAGTCACACTATTATAGAAGAGGTAGAATACTGGATCCCCAAGGATTTGTTACAAGTTGGGTATACAGAAAAGGACAAGTGGTATAGTTGTGCCCACTAAAGACTTGGTGATCAGTCAGACCATTCAAAAAAGCTCCTTACTATTAGCTCTTTATTTACAATCATATTAAGGTCACGGAAATTTTCTGGTTCACCTTCCAACTATTGGTACTTGTTTTTCGTTTGATTGCTCCCAGAGTCCCAAGTTCTAAGTCTCTCTTGATGTATGAGGTCTGGAGCTCTGGACCCTTTGATTGCACACCTAGTTATTCTCATGTCCTTCTGTTTCTGCTCCTTTTCTAGAGTATCATGGGACCCCAACAGCCCCCACACAAACTGCACTCTGGAAGAATCCATTCGATTTTTTTTCTGCGAGGTGTGCAAAGTATGTTGATCGATTCTTTTGTGTGGCAATGGTTTTACTATTTGTCTGTTGAAATCTGAAGGCCTTTGTGAAGGTTCTGCCAGGGTCGCAGAAGTCTCTTGTACAACAGTCCATTCAGGCCACCAAACAGCTTAAACCACTGAGAATGGTAAATTTGTTGGATTGGAACCTTCTTCTGGTCTCGGCTTAAAAAAGTCCTCCATTTTCATACCATGCATGATGCTATCTGCAGATTTATCTTTCATGAAAGTAAATTTCCTTTCATTTTCTTTTTCCTCTTAGAGGACAATTAGAACATCTTGCTTTCATGTGATTTGGTTGTCTTGATGTTCTACTTTGTTCCCCGGCCCCATGTGGACATTTACAATTGGAATAGTACTCCAACCACAGCCACATTTGTCACATCTCTCCAGGTAGAAGGATAGACCATCAAGTACTGTCATTGCCGTGAGTGGAAACCCACAACTTTCTCTTTGAGATCCATACTCTACTATGCCCTGAGGGATTCCTCATAGCCTTCCACAAGTGCCTGACAGCTTACATGCATGAGGCACTTCGTCTTCAGGTGATGTTTGGTATCTTTGAATATTATTTTTGTTGTTGTACTATGCCCCATTGGTCCTTGGGGCCCCAAAGTTTCTTTCTTTCGGTCCCTTGGGCCCTTTGGGCTTCCTCTGGACGTCTTTTCAACAGGGAATAGACTCTGCCTTTGTGTAATGGGACTTACATTGATACGAACAAATTGTTTAGGCTTTGCAGATTTCCCCCAGAAATCTGTTCACACAAGCATCAATCTGTTGCCCAGCAGTTAAATTGCAAGAGGGTTGGTGCTTCAGGCTCAGCCTCGAGATTTTACAAGTTAGTGAACAGAGGTGCAGTGACTATGTTCTTGATGGTCTTGGAGAGGGTTGCTCTCTGTTGAGAATACCCTGGACATAAAATTTTAGTCTAATGATGAGGGTAGGTAGGCCCTTAAGGCCCTTAAGGTCATTTTTTATTTATTTATTTGGGTATAGTCGTGATCGTCGACGATCCAACCTCTGCTCTGATTTCTTGTAGCGGAACGAGTTGATGTAGCGAGCTGCCACAAGATTGGGGGATCCGAGCAAAATAGTTAAGGCAGTAGGCATGATGTCATCACACCTACAGTTCCGCATCTTGACGGCGAGGAGAGATTTGGCTTTTGTAAGCGCAAACTAGACAACTCCTAGACACTCACATAGGTGGGATAGAAACAACTTCTCCATGTTGTGTGTTCTGTTGCATCAAAGATCGTTTTCCGAACCGCCGTTTAACGGGAGAATCTTCGACACCCCACCCCACCCCACCCCTACATTCCATGCAGTGAATGCAATGGTTTAAAAGACCATGCTCTCGGATATGGCTGAGCTGTATGTGTGTGCCAATGAGGTAATATGGCATATAGAATGTACCAAGGTTGGGTCCAGAGGGGTAGTTGTAGGGTTGAGTGGACCAAAAATGGCAAACGTTGCATTCATGGAAGTCCATGACCAAATTTTAAGTTGACGATATTTCCCCAAATAATTCAAATGATGATAGACAATGGTATATTCAACATTTTTAGTAAAGGGTCTTACCCCAAACATCAAAGATAATTTTTACGATAAATTTTAGTCTTTAATTTGAATAAGATTTGATATATCAAAAATTAGAATTTACATCGATTTGTCTATATACAACCAAGCAATTGTATATTATATTTTTGTATCATTTGTAGTAAAATATGACACCTCAAAATCAAAATCAAAGTACACCATGGACTTGGTAAAATAAACCACATTTTTGGGACATATATTAGTCCATATGAGCCAAATAGAGAGGGATTTTGCCACTTCAAATCCATATCTATGATGTGGACCAAAATGACCACCTTATCTCCAAATTTCAATGGAATTGACCAATGGCACATATGACTTCTTGAGTCCATTGTAATTCCATTCATTGCGGAAACAAGTCCACTGTATGGTCTTCAAAAGTCCATAACTTTGTCATTTCTTATCGGATTCATGATTGGAATAAATTGATGACCATCATCAATTGCAGTAATCTAAAACTATGCTGATAACGTCCATTTTGGTCCAGTCATTCCTGCATTCACCCATAGTGTAATGTATTGCTTTGCGGGCTAGCACATTTCAAAAATGCACATCACTCATATCCAAAGGCAGTGCAAGGACTCCGGCTCCCACTTTCACAAGTTTGTTTCGACCATTCGGGCAAAAAGAGGCAAGGAACCACAAGTTCTGGTTCTACGCTGACGGTTGTGGGAGATCCGTGAATGGATAGTGCAAGCTTCCGTGGTCATGAAGCCTCCTCCACCAAGCATTTGGTCAGTATAGGTGGGCACAAATCTCACTACTCAGGAGATTGCAATGCTAGAGGATGCAAGGTTTTCCCTTGCAAGACGACCCACTGTCCCTGTAGGTGCTTCGAATTCAGATAGTTCTCAAATGCCTCCTTTTGGAGCTTATAATTTGCATCCCACTAAACGGAATGAGAAGGTGGTTCGACGTTCCCCTCTAACTGCAGAACACTTTGACAAGGTTAAATCTGCAAGAATGCTTCAAGCTCGAGTTGCAGGTACGATGGATGTTCCAAATCCGGGATATGGTCGGGTGTACACAATAATGACATCGACATCTGCGTTGTAGGATAAGGCCTATGACATTAAAGTGTCGAATTTTTCCAATTGCACATGTCAACGGAAAAAAAGACAAATTCGTCCTATGCAAGCATTTATATTACATATTTTGAAGAAGATGGTCTGTGATCCTAAACGAGACTTCAAACTTCACCATGCCACTATGAGTTACAACGAGGTCAATAGAGAGAAGAGAGAAGACTCTGGCCGAGGCCGGCTTAACTAAGAGCCACTTCGCCTTGCAGCTATTGCCCCTTTTCAGGGGTGGGCCCTATGTAAAACTAACCGGTGTCCAGGGGACACCGAGTAACCAGTCTGGGGGGTGGAGGGGGGGGTATCCGGTAGAGACGGTACCGTGTGGTACCCATAGGTGCCCGCCGGGGATCCATATATATGTGTCTAGGGGGCAAGAGCAGGGTTTGATTCGAGCTGTCGTTTGTTGGTGATGATAGTGGTGAGAGAACGGAGGTGTCGCGCGGCTTTTACTCACCCATCCCTTCGCTATCCGAGGCGGAAACTCCAAGATAGAAGAGTTGGAAATCTCTAAGTACTCAGCCCGCGCAGAACAATCAGTCATGACCTACAGCTAGTGTATCATGGGGGTGTTTCCTATTTGTTTCCCTTTTCGCATTCATCTTAGCTACCTTACCATTGATGATTACGTATTAGTTTCCTTCACTCCTCCATTCAATCCACAGCTTCACTCAGATCTCTCTACACAGTGTGATTGTATCGTATAAATATCAGATTATGATTTATCAGGTATCAGGCCGAAGCCATTGTATCTCTATTCTCCTCTACAATATCCCTACGGCTTTGCATCTAACAAGCATCTACTAATCCTCCTTCATCGTGCTCTCCGATCTCCGCTTCCGCCTGACTCCCAAGTCCTCCCCGAATAAATGATCTCCTCATAATCCCCGTTCTCCCTTTATCCTCCTATCCGCGGTTCTAACCGTTTCCCTCTCTAACCGTCGTATGTGAACTAACATGTTCCCTTCTCTGGTGTTGTTCCCCACAGTCGTTCCCTGTCCTATCTTCGTCCCTATTATCGTGACAGCTGTGTCAAGCGGTGACTGGCTGTGTTGTTGTTTTGGCTGTGTCGGGCTGTGACTGGCTGTGTGGCTATGCCGGGCTGTGGGGGTGTTGACTGGCTGTGTGGGCTGTGTAGGCTGCTGTGTGACGACTGTGACGGGAAGTGTGGGCTGGGTGGGCTAGGTGTGGGACGAATATGACGGGATGTGGTGTGGGTGGGTGTGAAGGATTGTGACGGGCGGTTTCTGTGTTGGTTTGTGATGTAACGGAAGGTGTGGGGCTGTTTGTGTGGGCTTGTGGCTGAGGTTGTTTCGGGTAGTGGTCGTGGGATTATGTTTGGTGTTGTGTGTCGGGTGTGTCGGGATGGTGTGTGGGGATCGGGGAGTGTGTTGGTGGTAGGCATGTTGCGTGTGTCGGCTGTGTGGGTATGCCGGGCTTGGGGGTGGACTGGTGTGTGGGCTGTGTCTGCTGTGTGTGACGACTGTGACTGGCTGTGTGGGTGGTGTGTTGTGGGCTGTGACGACTATGACGGGCTGTGTGGGTTGTGTATAACCCCCTTCTACAGTGCTCTTGCTGTCACCCCTAAGGTTCCTGTTTGTCTCAGTCTTGTGTGCAAAAATTAGGGTACCCTTACAGATCCCGTATAAGTGTCTAAGTCCCCTACAGTCCTCTAACATTACCCCTTCCCCCTCAAAAAGCCGTTGTCCTCACGGTTTACTGTTTCGAAGTAGCAAACCTTGTGAGTGATCACTTTGTTGACGTTGAGAGTTTCGTGGTGGCTTGTGTGTGTGTGTACGAGCCCGAGGTCTGTCTCTGGTTTGATGGAGATGGTTGATTACTACCTGGATAAGTGGGCCTTCTGGAGGCTGATATCGAGGTAATCTTTCCGGCAGAGGAGATCCCCTTTGTTTCTTCGCTTCCATCTGAATGGTATAGTCTTTCCCATGTCAAAAGAATTTTGTGAAGAACCAGTTTGTATCAGAATCGTCATCGCCTCTTAGGTGTTTTAATTTTCGAATTTTTGTGGAATCATCTGGGGCATACAATGCTGTCCTACCATGTCTGGAAGTTTGCATTTTACAACCTGGTGCAAACGTTGAACAGCAAAAATTGGTGTAGACACTGAGCTCCTTGTCTGTCCAAATGAGTGGGGTACCAATTACTGGTTGCGCCGTGGCAAAGTATTTCCATGCGATATGTCCTTATAGAAAATGTCATCAAGTCGAATTTCTGTGTTGACAAATTGGTTGCAGGCTGCTGCTTGAAACCATGAACGAATTTGAGAATCCTTCTGTATTCATAACTTTTGGGTTCATATAGGTACATATGAGGTGGCACCGAAGGTAATACCCAATGTCTCCACTGGAGTAACTTTGAAAGCGTGCTTGCATCTTTGTTGCTCAATGTGGTAACGTATCAGAAAAAACCAGCAGCGTAGTATAGCCCGCACCCCATGACAATACTTGCTACTCCTTGGTCCTTGCTCTGGTATAAATGAGTCCATGTACAACCTGGAAAGCAAACCAATTCCCTTCAACATTGTACCTGCCTCGTGCCAGTATTGTGCAAAGTGATGATCTTCAATATGTCGATTGTTTGGAAGAACTTTAGTCCTGGTTGCCACTGGCAGCCAAATACGCATGATTTGGTAGTAATGTGCGAATGACTGCGGAGGACTAAATTCTTTCCAAGCCAAATCCAACATGAATGGAATTTGGTTGAAGGGCATAATCATAGCCCTACTGTACTCCCTGGCAGCTGGAGTTTTAGGTGGGTTAAAAGCTGCATTGCCCCATACCTCCGGCTGTGGTGGCTGTGGTGTGGTTGTAGTAACCACAGGTTCAGTTACTGGTACACTGACCTGTTGTGGTGGTGGTGGTAGTGGTTCCTGTACCATTGGCATTCTTGCACCTCCTGTGAAGACTGAAAAGCCAGAGTTCTGGCTTTCAAATAAGAAGCCATTAGCTGTTCCCGAGGGATATAGACTCTTTGGTCGATGTTTGAAGTGAGGTCTTCCACTTGAGTCTGGAGTCCGTCTACATCCTCTTGTAACTCTGCTATCCTACTATAGACATTGTCTATAGTAGTTGTGGCAATGTTCTGCACCTGCAGTCTAAGCTCATTCATCTCGCTTTGGGTGAGCTTCCGTGGGGCTTTGCCTTCTACTGGCCCTTGTGCTAGCCAGACCTGCATAAGGCTGTTATCCACCAAGCTGCTTGTGGTTCCCCTGAGAGTTTGCTCCTCTCTTAGCTTATACAATTCCAACTGCTGTTGTAAATCCTTCATGCGCTTCGCCTGTGGCTCAACCAATTGCGCATAGGCAACAAGTAGATTATTGGCTTCTTTCGAAGCCTTGTTACTGATTGAGATTTCATTTCTATTGGCCACGATGTTTTGTTGCAACTCCACGATGTATTTCTCATTCTCAGCTTCCATCTGCCTGTATTGCTTGAGAGTATCTTCATTGCGACAGATTGTATTCTTCATATCGACAATGAGCTTCATGTGCTCCGCATTCTCTTCTTCTGCCTTCGTACATTTTTCCGCTTGACTGTTTATTTCTTTTGTTGATTGGTCAAGCATAGTTGTAATTGTAGCGCATTGTATTGCCATCCTGTTATGCACTGTTTGCAACTCCGTATGTAGTGCATTCAGTTCTTGCAACTTGCTTTCATGCTGCACCTGCATTTGGTATAGCTGTTGCTTATGTGCTTCGTGCAACTGGTCTTGCGCGAGGCCTGCCTCAATCAATTGTTGCTTGGCTAATTGCAAAGCCATTTCTGTATTGGCCAAGTCCTGCTTCATCTTGAGAGTGACCTCTTCATCGACCTTGTTTGCACACTCAGTGGCAAGTCGAGCCTCAAACTCCTTCCTGAGTTCTTCTTTCAAGGCTGTCAATTGGGTAATTGGAACATGGGTTTTGACATAAGTCCCCAACAAATTAAGTGTCCTGCCTATGGAACTCATCAGCATTTCCTGTTGAGGGTCATCATGGTGAGGTTGCTGCTGTTCCTCCCGATCTTCAACAGTATGATGTCTCACTAACCATTCAGACCATTGTCCCACCGGATTTTCTTCCTGAACTACTTCATTCATGACCGGTGCTACAGTGTCATGGCCTTCTGCCTGTGGTACCTCCAACACAGGTGTGTGCATTATATGCACCTCAGGATTTCCTTTGGGCAACTGTTGCACCTCTGGGATTTCTGTCTCCTTTACCAGACCAGAATATTCATAGAGAAGGTCCCCTTTCTCTATTTCTGCCACTATCTGCTCTGTAGTTGGAATCTCTATCCCTTCACTTTCCAAATCAATTATTTCGGTTTGAGCTGCATGGATAACTTGTGACCTTGTGACAAGTCGTTCAAGTGGCTGTGTTGGTTGTGATGCAGAAGTAACTTCTTCCTCCCTCTCTGAAGGTCCTGCTTCCAGTAATAACATTCTTTTGTGCTGCTGTGCCCCTTCCTGGTTATGAGCTTGGGAAACATTATCATGCGGAATCCGTGAAGCCAGTGGATCCGCCACTACAGTCTTTCCCCTTCTCTGCCTCTTAGTCTCTGGTTGTGCTGCTAGTCCACCCTCACTGTGTGAAGAGCCTTGCTCTTCCATTGCATTGCAGTTGTTTCTGGCTCAAACACTCCCATTTCCTTCCTTTCTTGTGCATTAAGTATGCCCGAACTAAGGATTATTTGAGCAATGATTGGGCCAGACACTATGATAGGAGATTTTGCGGTAGTACTTTGTAATCTTTTCATCTCCTCTACCAGTGCGTTGTACATTATGTCCGCCCATAGTACCTCTTGTCCCTTCAAGCCTTTGAGGATTTCCTCTGTGAAGGATTTGCTCAAATATTGTTGGTTCTGTTTCAGGGCAATCAGAACGTTCAATACTTGGCTTATGTCTTTTAACCCTGGGTACACAGCTTTGGTACAAGCATAACCCTGAGTTTTAAAGAAACTCCCTTCTTGGAATAAATCCCCTATTTGCAGTCTTTCCCTGTGTTCTTCCACATACACATGACCTGCTGGCAATGAAACAATTGCTGGAGGTATAGGGGAGTAATCATTAATTCAACTCCCTTCACCGTTGTTGTTCCTGTCTTTGGCTCAAAGTTCTGCAAAAATTGTAACATGTACTGTCTATGGTGTAGTGTCCAATCCTTGCTTTGCAATCCTTCCAATCTCAGCTCCTTCAGTATCTTTGTCGCCTGTGGGGTAGCCATCGTTTGTTTCTGCAGAATGGTGGTGCTCTTCACCCTGATTTCCTCCATTCCTCTCACTCTCTTCATCTTAGACTCACCGAACTGCTTTGGCTGTAACAACTGCAGGAGTGCCTGTAGTGCACAAAGCAGAAACGTATGGTTGCCGCAGAAAGCTATGGGTAACCTCTTGTAAGCCTGCGGGGCTTGCAAGCATTGTTCAAGAGAAAAGCTCTGCTCTTTCGTTTCGTGTCTCTGCCACTGCGTAAGTAATATTGCGAGCGTAATGTCTGTTAGTTCCTCCATAGTTTCCAAGTTATAGCATTTATGGCCTGTCCTGTCGAGACGCCCGTTACTCTGAACGACGCCGCCTCTTGCGCTCAATTTCCCTCCATTTTCTTGATCATTTTTCTGGTTTTCTATTGGCTGTGGCCGCTGTGACTGGATTTTAACTTTTATCTTCTTTAGTGGACTTCCCTGTTGGATAGTCCACTAGGATCACACATGCGACATGAATTCGGCTTTTCTGTACTTGCCGTTCGTTCTGTTTCCCTTTTTCCGTAATCATTAATGGGTCCGCCTTTCATCCCTTTTGACGGCCGTTCTTGTCCTCTTTCTTTTTGACACCTGTCCTTGCACTTCATTCTCTGCTGTTGTCGCACCCTGACCTCCACGTGTCTATTTTTAAATTAATTTCCGTTTCTTCTTCCTTCAGCCATTTTACTGAAGTTTTTATGTGTCCACTTGTCACTGATTCTATGGATCGTGTAACTTTAGTAGGCTGTCTTGAGCTGTGATAGGCTGTGTTGCACTGTGGTAAGCTGTGATAGGCTGTGACACGCTGCGGTAGGTTGTGATAGGCTGTGTCACGCCTTGCTGGGTTGTGGTTGCTGTGTCACGTCGTGACGCTGTGATAGGCTGTGTCACGTCGTGACGGGCTGT
Source organism: Takakia lepidozioides (assembly GCA_030704615.1). Lineage (NCBI taxonomy): Eukaryota > Viridiplantae > Streptophyta > Takakiopsida > Takakiales > Takakiaceae > Takakia > Takakia lepidozioides. The sequence goes on from CM060732.1 coordinate 55,651,100, forward strand.
GGTAAGCTGTGTTGCGCCTTGCTGGGCTGTGGTTGGCTGTGTCACGTCGTGATGGGCTGTGATAGGCTGTGTCACCCGTGATGGGCTGTGATAGGCTGTGGTGCGCCTTGCTGGGCTGTGGTTGCTGTGTCACGTCGTGATGTGTGTGATAGGCTGTGTCACGCCTTGATGGGCTGTGATAGGCTGTGTCACGTTTGTTTTGCCCACCCCGGTCATATATACTGGGCCTAGCGACAAGTGTTCCATACTCCGTTCGTAACACTGGTGCAGCCCGTGACTGCTCTTGCGGTTCAACATGCAAATCATGTTGCAGGGGTTTGTCATGGATACCACTGTACCCCTTCAACTTATTTGCATTGACTCTTCCCAGCATTTCCTTGTTAATGGTTTGTAACATGGCTGTGTTGTTATCATACATCTTTTGTATGACATAAGGTCCTTTCCATGGTGATTTAAGCTTAGAAGCTTGAATCTTTCCTTTCTTCTGCAACCATAAAACCAAATCCCCCGTCTTAAAAGTCTTTAATTTGCCTTTATCAAACTGTTCCTTTCGCTTCATCTGAATTCTGGTCATATTATCAGCTGCATCAGCACGTACTTCTTCCACATGGTATAATTCATGTTTCCTGACCTTGATGGAGTCTTGCAATTCCATTCTTTTTCCCCACTCTGTTCTCATGGTAGGTAACAGGAATTCCACTGGAAGTAAGGCTTCCATACCATAAACTAATTGGAATGGTGTATACTTAGTGGTGACTTTATATGAAGTCCTGTATGACCACAAAGCTGTCAGCAGCTTTGTATCCCAATCCGTTCTGTTTGCATTGACTATCTTAGCCAAGATAGTACATAGTATTTTGTTGGTAGCCTCTGCCTGTCCATTACCCTGTGGGTAATATGTTGTACTCTTTCTATGCACAATCATAAACTCTTTAGTCAATAACTCAATGGTCTCATTCATGAAGTGACTTCCTTGATCACTGATAAATTCTAAGGGACATCCAAATCGTGTAAGTATGTTCTCGTACAGGAACCTTGCTGTGGACTTGGCTGTGTTGTCCCTCAAAGCTTTAGCTTCCACCCACTTTGTAGTATAATCAGTGGCTGTAATTATGTACCTGTTTCGTGTATTCTTGGATGGTGGATTAATTGGTCCAACAAAGTCTAGTCCCCATTTCTGAAATGGTTCCGTAGGCATTGTAGGATGCAAGGCCATTCTTCCAGATCTCTGCAAAGGTCCTAGCCTCTGACATTCATCACACTTCTGACAATACTCATGTACATCTTTGAACAACGTAGGCCACCAGTATCCTGCGAGTAGTATCTTTCTACTGGTAGTCTCTTCTCCAAATGACCTCCAGCCACTCCTTTATGAACTTCCTCCAAGACTTTATTTACTTCATGGTGGTACAAGCATCGTTTTAGTACTCCATCAGGTCCTAACTTATACATTCTGCTTCCTACCATAGTATAAGGTAAAGCTCTGATAGCAATTCTTTTCCTTTGCTCCTTACCATAACTAGGTGGGCACTGACCATGAGCAAGGTAGTATCTGATTGGCCATTGCCAATCTAACCATTCATCTGCACTTCCTTGCACCTCCATTACAAATAAACTCGCATCAGGTAACTGATCGTCCACTCCTGTGGCGGCCTCTCCTGTTGTTAGTCGTGACAAATGATCTGCCACAAGATGCAAACGGCCAGGCTTGTAAATAACCTCGAACTCAAACTCATGCAAGATTATTAACCACCTCGCTATCCTTCCACTTATCAAAGGTTTGTTCACCAGATATATCAGAGCCTGGTGATCCACATAAAACATAAACTTTCTTCCCAATAGGTAATGCCTGAATTTCTTCACTGCATAGATCATTGCCAATGCTTCTCTTTCCGTTGTGCTATAGTTCCTCTCAGCACTGTTCATCAACCGGCTAGCATAGTACACAGGTGAATCTATATTCCCTGTAACATTCTGGGCTAACACCGCTCCCAATGCTTCTCCTGATGCATCGCAGTGAACATGAAATACTACATGCCAGTGAGGGTTAATCAGCACAGGTGTAGTTGTTACTGACAGTGTAAGTTCCTCAAACGCCTGTTGACATTCAGCTGTCCATGCAAACACTGCATCTTTCTTCAGAAGCTTGCTCAATGGTGCTGCTATTTGTGCATACCTTTTGACAAATCTTCTGTAATAACTGGTTTGCCCAAGGAATCTCCTTAAACTCTTAACATTCACTGGTGGTGGAGAGACTTTAATGGACTCTGTCTTCCTGGGATCCACAAGAAGTCCCTTCTTACACACTATGTGTCCCAGAAGCACCCCTGAGTTCACACAGAAAGTACACTTCTCTGGATTCAAGCCCAGACCTCTCATCCTGCATCTGGCCAGGCATAACTCCAATTTATGCAAGTGCTCATTCTTAGAGCTGTACACACTGAAATCATCCAAAAACACCTGCATGAAATCATCCAGATACTCTTGAAAAGATTCACTTATCACTCTCTGAAAGGTCGCTGGTGCATTACAAAGTCCAAAGGGCATGACTTTGTATGCATAAGCCCCCCAGTCTGTGATGAAAGCTGTTTTCCCTTGGTCTTCTTCTGCCACTTGCACTTGATTATAACCACTGAAGCCATCCATGAATGAGTACATCTCATGGCCTGCCACAGTGTCTAATACTGCTTCTGTGAATGGCAAAGGGAAAGGATCTTTCTTCGTACAAGCATTCAGCTTCTTATAGTTCACACATACTCTTAGTTTGCCATTCTTCTTGGGAACTATAACAATGGGTGACAACCAAGTTGTATACTCTATTGGGTATATAAACTTAGCCTCAGCCAACTTCTTTATCTCTTCTCCAACCTTCTGTGCGTAGTTGGGATTCATTCTATACCTCGCCTGCTTGATTGGCACTGACCCTGGTTCCAGTTCAATTTTATGCTGACAGACTTCAGGTGGTATCCCTTTTAGATCCTCATAGCTCCAAGCAAATACATCTCTGTATTTGATGAACAAGCTTTTAGCTTCTTCGAAGAATTCCGGCTCCAAATCAGCTCCTACTTTCACCATCCTTGGTTCCTCCGGAGTTCCCACATTTACTTCTCTCACCTGCTCATCAGCTGTGATTGTCCAACCAGTCACCACTTCATCCTGTAAGCTCACAGTGGCTGGTTCTTCTAGGATTTCTATTTCTCCTTCTCTTTCTTCATAGAAATGTGATGGGTAAATGCTGGTTTCTTCTTCCGTTGGTGTTGCTGTCACTACACCACAGCAGATACCTCTCAAACAACTTAGGCTTTCCAGCCGCATCTCTGCAACTTGCTCCCACTCTGGGTGTGCAGCAAATAGGGTAGCTTCCTGCTCCTCATCCAGTCCTCCCTCCAGTCATACTCTCTGACTCCTCGAGGTCTTCTTGTAGCAGGTAATCTACTAGATTTCTTTGTGGTAATTTGTATCTCGTGCATCCCATTATGCACAGTTAGTAACTGAGAATTCCAGTCATGGAATACCCTGGCCTGTTTCAGCCACGGACGTCCCAATAATAAGGAATAAGCCTCCATGACTTCATCCATTTTTAATACAGTTACTGTGATCAAAAGATCATTTTCTGTATCTGTATCTTAACTCCTCTTATTAATCCCAATGGCTGTACACTTCTTTGATCTGCCATTGTTACTGTAAATGGGGCTGGTTTCATGTTACTTAGACCAAGCTTCTTCCTTAATTGGTCTGTCATGATATTTACTCCAGAACCACCATCTATCAGTACATCAGTTAGTTCTGTGCTTCCAATTCTCAATTGGATTACTGGCATAGAATCATCAAAGTCCATGACTGGTTCTCGCCCTTCCGGCTTCACATTATAACTGGTCACCTTGCTGTTCAGGTCTGTGTTTCCTGTTTCTTGGGCAATTCGATTGATTGCCTGATACAGCCTGTGCCTACAATAAGGTGCCACAGCTAATAGCTGTCCAATGGTAATTTCTGCTTTGGTCTGACATATTACTTCAGCCAAAGTCTCTTCATTACTTTGCATGTCTGCATCTTTTTTTCTCCTTTCTTCCTCACTCTCCTCTTTTTCTCCATCCGAATCAGAGGAATCTGCCACAGGAATATCAGTACTCTTTTGCATTTCCCTTATAGTATCTGCCACTTCCTTGTGCAGTTCCTTCTCATCCTTCCAAGTCTCTTCCTCTTCAGGCATATCATTGCCACTTCCAGTCTCATCTTCTTCCTCTTCTACTGGAGGTATTAGTTTAGCTTTACTTCTTGTTACTATCATTGTACTTACTTCTGGTACAACACATGGCCTAACCATGTGAGCTGCCACCACTGGGCCCTCATTCACAGGAGCTCTCATCTCATTCTGGTGTCTTATCCAGAATGAACAGGCTGCCTTGCGATGTCCTGGCTGATTACAATAGTAACATAGCTCTTCACCATTGGGTCCTCGCCCTTGGTCTGGTCTTGGATTATTTCTATAATCCTGATTCCCGGGCTGGTAATTCCCCTCGGATTACCCTGATAGTTGCCTCTGGAATTTCCTTGGTAATTCCCTCTTGAATTACCTCTTCCTTCCATGCCATTGTTATAACCACCAGACCTACCATAGTGGTCCTGATCATTGCTTCTTCTTGGCTGGGGTTGCACCTGATGCACCCTCACTTGCCTAGGTTCTCTGGCAGCTGTCCTTCTGTTGTAGTAACAATTCTCAGTAGAATGGTTATCCATTTTACAGATAGTACAGTGTTTTCTCCTTCATGTGGCATTCTGTAGTGGTATGGCCTTCATTCTGGCACTTTGCACACCATACACCCTTCCTCCAATGTGTTGCAGCCTCTGTGGCATACTTCTTCAAGATTTCTTCCAATCTTTTCTCATAGTTATCCCTCTTCAACTTTTCCTTTCTCTTACTCTTTCTTTTTAGTTCTTGCTCTTCTTCTTCATCTGACTCATCTTCAGAGTCCTCATCTTCCTTTTTCTCTCTCCTGAGCATTCCCAATTGCTCAATTCTGTTCGCAGTTTCAAATGCCTCCTCCACTGTATTATGGGGTAACATATCCACTTTCTTCTGCAACTCTGGTCTTAGTCCACTCACAAACCAAGTCTTCTGTAAACCGGGTGCTGGTACTGCAGCCAGCTTTTTCATCATCAATTCCATCTTCTCCATATACTCTTCAACAGTTTCATGCTTCTTCTGCTTCAGCTGTTGTAAACTTCCATACACTTCATCCTCAGTTTTACTTGTCCTGAACCTATTTCGAAATGCTGTATTCAAGCCATTCCAGGTTAGGAAATGATTATCAGGGAATCTTGCATACCATTCACTTGCTTTCTTGATAAGTGAACAAGGAAACAGTCTCATCTTGGCATCATCGCCATTCTCATTGTTCACTATACACATGTGCTCAAATTGGCTAATGTGTACATCGGGATCCCCTTTTCCTGAATATATTGGAAAGGGTGGTTTTGCCCGTGTTGGTTGTAACGCCATCTGTGGCCCTACCTTCTGCCCACTGACAGGTGCTGGCACCCTTGCTGGTGCTGGTCCTTCTGGACCTGTTGTTTTTGTGGTGGATCTTCCACCAAGTGGTGGCCCTTGAGCACTCCCTGCTTCTGGCCCCACGATATTCACAGTATTCCCAGCTTCAGTTGCACTACTTCCCACACTCCCTGTCCCCCCAGAGCCAGATCCAGGCAGCCCGCCTGATCCCCCTGAGCCGACACCTTCGTTGGCCTGTGATCCAAGTGCTCCACTTGATCCAGGTCCAACGGGTTGGGATGTCCTGGTTGTAGTCTCAACCTCAGCTGTTGGGTCTACTTCTTCATATTCTTCCTCTTCCAATTTCTTCTCTCTGTTTTCATCATTCAAGTTCTGCCCTTGGGTTTCTTCTTCACTCATGTAACTCAACTGTAATGGTGTTGGAGAGTCTGAACTCTCCGTTGGCTCTGCCACATCCTCATCTCCTTCTTCATCTTCTGCTTCAGAAACTGGAGTTCCTGCTTTTGGTGTTCCATGCCAACTTTTATCAAAGATTTCTGTCAAATCTTTTATCCAAGGATGTACCTCAGATCTTTCACCTCTTGATTGATCTTCTTCCTGTACCAATTCCCTTAATCTTTCTTGCAAAGAAACAGAAGGAGTGGCATCCAACTCTAGTTCTTCCGGTATAGGTGATGCACTTTTTGATCTTGATGGTGTGAGAGGTCCAGATGATTCCCCTATGTCTATTCCTCTCTCCCAAAGATATGGATAATTAGCTTTCAGATAGCTTTCCCTTTTTAATGAATATCTTTGTCGTCTAGCTTCTCTTTCATCACTCATGTCCCATGTCTTTCATTTCTTTTAATGTGGCAATAACCAAAACTCTCTTCTGTAATATCTCTCGTATATGCCTGGATTTCTTTCAAGCTTCAATGCACCCTTGGCTATACTTGAAGTCTCCGTTACCATATAACCATATGGCAAACAAGTCTGAAAAGCTGTTCTTGGTGTGAGTTTGATCCACAAAATATCCTTTGGAATCCAATTCTTTACCAGTACAAGCTCTTCATGCATATGAGTATAAACATTCACCTTTCTTTCTTCCCAGCCTTCAAACTCTACTCGTTTAATGGATAGCAATGCTATCACATAAACCAATGTTGGTAACCAACGTGCTCTTCCTCTACAGGCTACTGATAAATCTTTATCACTCCTTTCTCCAGACCCCATTCTGGATCAGCATCATGCACTCGTTTAAGAATATTTTCTTTACATCCGTCTGGCAATTCCAAGAACCTTTGAAAGAACTGTTTGGACAATCTTTCTTCCTTCGTTTCACAGGGAATTTGATTCACTTCAAATTCTTTAATGGTCCAACCACCATGATCCCACCAGATGCCTGTCACATCTGGTTGTTCATGTCCCAGTTCCCCAGTATGGTCGCCAAATGTCGCGCGGCTTTTACTCACCCATCCCTTCGCTATCCGAGGCGGAAACTCCAAGATAGAAGAGTTGGAAATCTCTAAGTACTCAGCCCGCGCAGAACAATCAGTCATGACCTACAGCTAGTGTATCATGGGGGTGTTTCCTATTTGTTTCCCTTTTCGCATTCATCTTAGCTACCTTACCATTGATGATTACGTATTAGTTTCCTTCACTCCTCCATTCAATCCACAGCTTCACTCAGATCTCTCTACACAGTGTGATTGTATCGTATAAATATCAGATTATGATTTATCAGGTATCAGGCCGAAGCCATTGTATCTCTATTCTCCTCTACAATATCCCTACGGCTTTGCATCTAACAAGCATCTACTAATCCTCCTTCATCGTGCTCTCCGATCTCCGCTTCCGCCTGACTCCCAAGTCCTCCCCGAATAAATGATCTCCTCATAATCCCCGTTCTTCCCTTTATCCTCCTATCCGCGGTTCTAACCGTTTCCCTCTCTAACCGTCGTATGTGAACTAACATGTTCCCTTCTCTGGTGTTGTTCCCCACAGTCGTTCCCTGTCCTACTCTTCGTTCCCTATTATCGTGACAGCTGTGTCAAGCGGTGACTGGCTGTGTTTGGCTGTGTCGGGCTGTGACTGGCTGTGTGGCTATGCCGGGCTGTGACTGGCTGTGTGGGCTGTGTCTGCTGTGACGACTGTGACGGGCTGTGTGGGCTGTGTGGGCTGTGACGACTATGACGGGCTGTGTGGGCTGTGACGGCTGTGACGGGCTGTGTTGGCTGTAACGGCTGTGTGGGCTGTGTGGGCTGTGACGGCTGTGTGGGCTGTGTGGGCTGTGTCGGCTGTGTCGGGCTGTGTGGGCTGTGTCGGCTGTGTCGGCTGTGTGTGTGGTATGCCGGGCTGTGACTGGCTGTGTGGCTGTGTCTGCTGTGACGACTGTGACTGGCTGTGTGGGCTGTGTGGGCTGTGACGACTATGACGGGCTGTGTGGGTTGTGTAACCCCCTTCTACAGTGCTCTGCTGTCACCCTAAGGTTCCTGTTTGTCTCAGTCTGTGCAAAAATTAAGGGTACCCTACAGATCCCGTATAAGTGTCTAAGTCCCCTACAGTCCTCTAACAGGAGGGCCGTGAGGTGTATGGCTTTGAAGCATTTATGGATGGAAATGATAGAGAGATTAAAGTTATTGTGAAGTTCAGAGATGCTGGCATTGTGGATGCCCCCTCTGGTGCCGGCAGTGATGATAATGAGGGGAAATGTGCCCCATCCCCTCCGGTGGATAGCAAGAATGAGTGACGGATATTTTTGGCGTTTTTCGAGGATGGAGGAGCAGGGGAAGCGGTCATGGCATAATGTGAATTCTAAGAAGTGTATGGTAATGGCGGGGAACGGGGTAGAGGTGGTGGGGCATTGATGGGGAGCCCCTGGACTCTGAGGATATCCGGACAGAGGCGGGAATGGCATGTACATGATGTGGGACAGATACATGGGAGTAGCCACGTAGGTACCGTGTGGTCTGGGGGCCAACCTTGGTAGGTGCCCGCATTGATGAGTGAGAACCAACGAGTTTCATTACGTCGTTGTATCATCACCAACAAACGTAAGCTTGAATCTAACCCTACAACAATATTCTAGTCACCCCTGGGGGAACCGCCCCTCCCCTCCCCCTCCCCCTCCCCCCTTGCCACCCACAACCATACCTCACCGGCACATAACGCACTCACACCTCTGGTTATTCGGTGTCCAACCAGGACACCTATTTTATTATAAGGCCCACCCCCGTCATGGGGCAGTAGCCGAAAAGTGAAGTGGCTCTTAGTTACGCCGGCTTGGCCGGAGTCTTCTCTCTCTCTCTCTCTCTCTCTCTCTCTCTCTCTCTCTCTCTCTCTATGTCGTGGTAGGAGTTTGTGGATGTGCCATACAGCGTGGTTGTGTCGAGTACAAAGCCCGTGAATGACTGGGTGGGGGCATTTGCTAAGAAGGTGGAGCCAGGTATCATGTGTGGCATGGATGTGGGAGCACATAGGGCAGTTTGGTGAGGGGTATATGGCAGGCCAGAAGGTGTGTTTGCGTTGGTGGCCCATGTACTGGGCTTATTGGAATTTAAGGGTCTGTCGTATTTGAGCGTCTGATGCAGCTTTGGTGTGTCAGAAGTGGCTGGAGAGTTTGTGGTGGAGTACATTGGAGAGGGTCCATTTGTGGGAGATAGTATGAGTGGGGCTGGGGCCGGGGTCGCTAAAGTCCATGCTTTGAGATTAGTGGGTAGTCGGGCGGTGGGGTTGCGTGTTGGTGGATGGAACGGAGTAACATGGATATCGGAAAGTAGACGATTGAGATGAGCGGGGAAGTCGAAGGGTATGGGGGGGCATGAGGCAGCTTGGACAAGCAGAATTAGAGTTAAAGTAGTTTCCTTGTGGCGGAGGTATTTTGGGAATGGTAGGTTGTTTGCGCAGCGAAGATGGTTGGGTTCAATAGTGGCTAATGGTATCACTTCTGGAGGAAAGTTGTAGAAGAGGATGTTGGTGGTCAGGTGAACTTTGTTGTGTAAGAATGAGAATAGTGGAGGCGGAGGGGGAGAAGTGGGCGGCGAGGCGCGCCCATAGAAGAGCCTCACGTGTGAGGGGCCCGGGAGGTGGGTGCGCAAGGCCACCGCCGGACCAAGAGTGTTGGGTAGCGGGGCCCAATGCTTCGAATACACAGTTTCGGGGGTGCGGGCTGGCGTAAGAAGAAAGCTCAAGGGGGCATGTAAGTGGGCTGGAGTAGTATAAGTGGATCAGCTAGAATGTAGAGATGAGGAATTTGAGGATGTCGGAGGGTATAGTGCTATGGGTATATGCTTGAGCTAGTTTATCGGGGGTGTGGGGTTTTTTTGTGGGGGTATCGCGTAAATATCGGTCACAAACCAGCAGACCTCAGTGGCGAAGTCTTGTTTAGGGGGCCATAACAGGATGGTATGAGGAGGCGTCATATCTATCCCAGAGCCAGATGAACCTAACATTAGAGATAGAGTCGGTAAAGTGACCGTTACGTGTGTAGATTTGGGATGTCAGGCGTCTAGGGCATATAATGGGGGAGATTTGGTTAATATCTTTGTCAGGGTTGCATTCAGAGGCGTGTATATGAATATGTGGAGCGTTCAAGGGGTACGGATGTAGCGAACATCTATTGCTTGGGTTTGAGAGACATGATGTTTATGGGTGTGTGCTAAGTAATTGGTGTTAGTTGTTTTGTAGAAGGTGATAAGGGGGAATGCTTGCACGTGAGCCTGTGAACGCGTGAGGAGCCCAGCCAGGCTCACGCCACGTCAGCAAGGTTTCCCACGTGCAGGACCTAATTCCGTGGATGTCACCTATTTCCGCGGAACTGTAGGCGACTACCATGCCCCAGATTTTCCAACTTTATTTTCCGAGAAATCTCTTCCCTCATCCAAATCTTGGTCGGATGAGAAATCACGGGTGGTTTGTGGATGGTTTTTGTCCATGGGCACAGGATATTTCAGAGAGTAAAATGTCCTGTTGCGTAATGAACACGGAGGAGAATGAGTTTGTTCTAACGAAGTTCCTTCCCCCCAATTCACATCCACTTTTCAGTGATAGACGTTCTCCAGACAAAACACCAGGAAATCCCTGAAACGTCTTTGCGGTTTATGAAAAAACATGGTATAGAACAGGTTGGCAAGACTTGCAATGCAAGACACGAAACGAAGAACAATAGGGCCAGCAACCATACAAAAAACAAAAAACAGTCCTGAAAAAAAGATGTTTCCATTTCTCAAATCAAGGTTGCGTCAATGGAAGGTTGCGTCAATGCAAGGTTGATTTGCATCAACCTCCCAAGAAAAAAAAAAAAAACTTCAAAAAATGATGTTTTCATTTCTCAAATCAAGCTTGCGTCAACGCAAGGTTGATTTGCATCACCACCCTAGGAAGGGAAAAAAAATAAAAAAAATAAAAATCTTTAAAAAAAATGCTTTCATTTCTCAAATCAAGGTTGCATCAACGCAAGGTTGATTTGCATCACCCCCCATGAATTGAAAATATTTTAAAAAAAGGAAAAATAAAAAAAGATGTTTTCATTTCTCAAATCAATGTTGTGTCAATGCTGATTTGCATCAAACCCCACGAGAGAATTTTAAGGGGAAAAAAAAAAAAAAAAAAAAAACCTTAAAAAAAAGATGCTTTCATTTCTCAAATCAAGGTTGCGTCAACGCAAGGTTGATTTGCATCAACCCCCTAGGCAGAAAAATAAATAAATAAATAAAAATTATGCTTTCATTTCTCAAATCAATGTTGCGTCAACGCAAGATTGATTTGCATCACCCCCCAGGGAGAAAAACAATAATTTTTTTTTTAAAATAAAAAAAAATCATATGTCTGTCGGTGTATATCACATCATCAATCACGTTGTGCTTACGTCTACCATTTGTTGCATTCGTTCCTCAAACTCATTTGTTCATTTGCGAACACATCAAGTCACATTCACAAATGAACATTCTCGGAAATCAACCTCGTGTTAACACAAGGTTGATCTCTGTGGACGCCCTAAACCCTAAACCTATCTCACCTCCAGATGGTGAAATCCCACAGTTATAGGCTCAACGGTTATAGGCCCACCATCTTTGTGGTGATGTGACACGACCTTGGGTGGGCTCACGCCACATCAGCACCAACGCCACGTCAGCGCTGTGAGCGTAGGCTCGCGCCACATCACCATTGTGTGAACGTACGCTCACGCGGTAGCGTCGTTAATTGATAAGGAGACTGCGGTTGTGAGTAGGGCCGCAGTCGTCATGGGTTCCAAAGAGGTCAACTTCGATCTGTCATGTGTTATTAGTTGCAAGAAAACCTACCCATTTACATAGGTAATATGCGTCAACACAGGTGGCGTCGTGTATGTCAAGGGAGGTTTGAGTCTTGATGCCGAGAATAACTTCAATGACGAAGGCATCGGGGTGGTTGGGGTTGGCTAGGCAGGGGGAAAGAGGGGGGGTAGGGGGATTTAGAGGGTGGGGGAAAATTTGCTCATGGCAATTATCGGGGATGCGGGGATGCGGGGATGCGGGGGGGGGGGGGGAGAAGCAGGGGGGTGAGAATCGGGGAGAGGGTGCTCCAGAGTGTTATGGGAGGTCATAAGCTACTGTAGTATTGAGGGGGCTGGGGCCGTTCTGAATTCTGGGAAGTGGTCTTGCTTGTTATGGGGGAAGAGTAGGCATGGTAGGTCACAGTCGAGGGTACACGAGGCTATCTGGTGACAAAATAGAAATCGGAGATGAAATAGGTATCTGCGTGTTTTGATGGTAGCACGGGAGTGTTTCAGGGTAAATTGGTTAGGGGTGAGCAGCCGGTTCCCTGTGGCAGTGGTAAGCTGGGTGAGAGTAGAAATATGACGTGCCTTAATGTAGGCAAGGACAAGTTTCTTTTCACGGGGGTGACTAGTTTCAAATTGTGAGAAGAATGGGCTGCTGAGCCACAAGTGAGATATGGAGTTGGGGTATCCGGAGAGGTCGGTTTGAATGCTGATTTTCAATTGGCGTAGGATGAATAGCGTGCGGGCGGTGGGGGAGTGGAGGCAGGATTGGGGGTGGAGAGTAGGGAGGGAATACAAGCCATTATATTTAAACGCGAAGTGTTTAAGGAGTCCTCGGAAGATTAGTCTGAGGCAGCCTGGGTCGTTAAAAACCTCTATAAGTTGTGAGCCGAGGGTGCGGGCGTATGAGATGATCAGGGGGCTAGAACCAATCCGAAAACTGTCATGTGGGAGTTGGGTAAGAACGTTAGGGGTGCTGGTGGGTAGGCCACAAATGCATTTGGCGAGTTGGATAATATTGGTATCGAGTATTTTGATATCCGATATAGAGAAGGGGACCGCGTGAAATGCGTATTGGATTTGAGGGTTGAGAACTCTTTGGATGATAGTTAGTTTAGGGCGGATGGAGATCCGGGCGTTGAGTAGAGTTAAACTCTTATGGGTTAGTTTGGAAAGAGTGATGCTCCTTTGTATATGCCAGGTTAGTGATGGGACCGATTGTATGGATAAATAAGTGTATGATTCATCCGGACCTTAAAAAAAAAAGATTTTTGTTGATAGTGCAGATGGAGCATGCAATGGGATACTTTCGTGGATTTTGTGAGCTTACTGCCGTGGGTAGCGACAGTGACCACACATTTATTGACACTACTACGTTTAGGGGGGGTTTGCGACGCCAAGACCCCGGGCGCGCCGGATGCGCCGACCCCCCTGCGACTGCAGCGTCGCACAGACGCTCGGACGACGTTGTGGCATCTTGTGATGCCATGCCGTCGCCGGAAAGGGGCCTGACCCCATTCCCCTGCCAACGCACTGGGGGGTTGCGACGCCCTGGCGTCGCAACAATTTACTGCGACGCCGGGGAATCGCAACGAGGCATCGCAGCCCAGCGACGCTTTTGCGACGGCCGGGTGCTCCTGTGACAGCGGGGAATCGCAATGCTATCGCAAAAAAAAAAAAAAAAAAAAACCCCGTTTTTTTTTTTTTTTTTTTTTTTGTTTGCGATTCTCCGCCGTCGCAGGAGCGCTCGGCCGTCGCTGGGGCTGCGGCGCTGCGATTCCCCGGCGTCCTGGGGGCGTCGCGGAAAATTGAATCCGGGAGTAGATTGTAGAGCACAATGGGCTTGGCATCCTCAGACTATAGCCATTGTCCAATAATAAGTTGCAATGCAGCTTTGCAAAACTTAAGCCATTGATAGATATTTGTTCTTGAAGAACTCTGGGGACAAGTCTCGGTGCAAGTTCCAGCTGTGAGAGCTCCTATAGAGTACGCATAATCTGCAACACAATGATATGATTGAGATAGTGGTAGTCACTAGGAGCTAACTCTTGATATGTATATATATACTTGGACTGCTTTTGTGATACATAGATGTATTATAGATTTGTTGGTTAGTGTGCACTGTCTTAGAAATGTTATAATGTGGAGGTCCTAGGTTCAAATATGCATTGCCTAATATATGTAGAACAATGCATGAACTGCCATTGGACAAAACCGGAGTCAATGGTCAACGCCGAGTCAATGGTCAACTAGTTTTTGAAATTCAAAATTCAAATTCAAATTTTCCCACCTAAATTCAAATGTACCCCTCTACTGTGACGTCTGGGGGTCGCATTTACGACCCCCGGACGTCCCTAATGCGACGTCGCAGATTTATTTTTATTTTTATTTTTATTTTTTTATTTTTTTATTTTTCCGGCGATGCCTGGACATCGCAAGTCGCGCCGGCGCCGCGGCCGAGGGGTTTGTGATTCCCCGACGACGTTAATTAGCGACGTTCCGGGAGCGACGTCGCTGCGATGTCTCTTCGACTACGACGTCTCTGTGATTTCCCGACGTCGCAAAATGCCCCCGACGCGCCCCGGGCGTCGTAGAGTATTTCCGTCGCTAATCGCGGTGGTTGGAGGTCGCTGGGGCATCGCTAACCCCCCCTAAACGTAGTAGTGTGAGTCTTAGTTCTATACCAAACCATTGATTAAAGCGAGATAATTTGTCAACCTGTCGGTTGAGGTGCTGAGATGTATGTGCTAAAATAGCAAGGTCGTCAGCATATGCTGCCGTTGAGATTTCATTGGAGGAGGTTTTATAGTGATAGCCTAAGTTACCTCGGGCAAACCATCGTAAGAGAGGTTCTAGAAAGATGATGAATAGGTAGGGGCTCAGAGTGTTCCTTTCGATGGTACCAGGAAGGATGGGAATAGGGGGGGTGGAGCCATAGCAGGAGCCTGTGTATTTAGTGGTGCTATTGGTGTAAATGTTCCCGATGAGTTGGATGACATCTACAGGGTAGCCCATGTCCGCCATGATGGCATGTAGACGTGGGTGGTCCATCGAGCCAAAGGCGTTTTTGAAGTCAATGTAGAGGAGGTAGATATCTTGTTTGGTAAGTTTGGCGTCTTCTAGGGCAGATAAGACATATTGGATTTGTCTGGTGGTGCTACGCGTTGCGCGGAAGCCTTCCCAGGGGTCGCTTAAAATACGGTGTTGTTCGCCATAGGAAAATAGCATCGTGGTGAGGGTGCTAGTGAATAGTTTGTAGATAGTGTTAGCGAGGGCAATGGATCTGTAATTACTGAGGTCGGTGGGTTCGCCTTTTTAAAATGGTTGTAGTCTCAACCTCAGCTGTTGGGTCTACTTCTTCATACTCTTCCTCTTCCAATTTCTTCTCTCTATTTTCATCCTCCAAGTTCTGCCCTTGGGTTTCTTCTTCACTCATGTAACTCAACTGCAATGGTGTTGGAGAGTCTGAACTCTCCGTTGGCTCTGCCACATCCTCTCCTCCTTCTTCACCTTCCGCTTCAGAAACTGGAGTTCCTTCTTTTGGTGTTCCATGCCAACTCTTATCAAAGATTTCTGTCAAATCTTTTATCCAGGGATGTACCTCAGATCTTTCACCTCGTGATTGATCTTCTTCCCGTACCAATTCCCTTAATCTTTCTTGCAAAGAAAAAGAAGGAGTGACATCCATCTCTAGTTCTCCCGGTATGGGTGATGTACTTTCTGATCTTAATGGTGTGAGAGGTCCAGATGATTCCCCTATGTCTATTCCTCTCTCCCAAAGATATAGATAATTAGCTTTCAGATAGCTTTCTCTTTTTGCTGAATATCTCTGGCGTCTAGCTTCTCTTCAATCACTCATGTCCCATGTCTTTCATTTCTTTTAATGTGGCAATAACCAAAACTCTCTTCTGTAATATCTCTCATATATGCCTGGGTTTCTTTCAAGCTTCAATGCACCCTTGGCTATACTAGAAGTCTCCGTTACCATATAACCATATGGCAAACAAGTCTGGAAAGCTGTTCTTGGTGTGAGTTTGATCCACAAAATATCCTTTGGAATCCAATTCTTTACCAGTACAAGCTCTTCATGCATATGAGTATAAACATTCACCTTTCTTTCCTCCCAGCCTTCAAACTCTACTCGCTTAATGGATAGCAAAGCTATCACATAAACCAGTGTTGGTAACCAACGTGCTCTTCCTCTACAGGCCACCTGATAAATCTTTATCACTCTTTTCTCCAGACCCCATTCAGGGTCAGCATCATGCACTCTCTTAAGAATGTTTTCTTTACAACCGTCTGGCAATTCCAAGAACCTCTGAAAGAATCGTTTGGACAATCTTTCCTTCTCAGTTTCACAAGGAATTTGATTCACATCAAATTCTTTAATTCTCCAACCACCATGATCCCACCAGATGCCTGTCATATCTGGTTGTTCATGACCCAGTTCCCCAGTATGGTCGCCAAATGTCGCGCGGCTTTTACTCACCCATCCCTTCGCTATCCGAGGCGGGAACTCCAAGATAGAAGAGTTGGAAATCTCTAAGCACTCAGCCCGCTCAGTTGGTATTTAAGTATCAGTTTGCTTCAGCAATCTATCGGATTCCATCAACTCATCCATTCATTCCACAGCTTCACTCAGATCTCTCTACACAGTGTGAGTATGAAGTATGTATCAGATTAATATCTATCAAGTATCAGGCTGAAGCCATGGAGTCTCTAATCTGCTCTACATTACAACTCTACTGCTTGCATTCATCAAGCATCAACAGATCATTCTCCTCCTTCTTCGTGCTCTCCCTCTTTCTGCTCAGAGATGCGCTCTCCGCTTCATTTCCCCCCCAGTGATGTCTGAAGTCCCCCCAGAAGTGATCATTTTCCAGTCCACGCTCCTGGCTTTATCTTCCTACCCGTTGTTCTAACCGTTTCCCTCACTAACCGTCATCCGTGAACTAACATGTTCTATTCGTAGATGTTGTTCCCCACAGTCGTTCCCTGTCCTGTTATCCGTTCCCTATGGTCGTGACAGCTGTGTCAAGCTGTGACTGGCTGTTTGAAACTGTGACTGGATGTGCGACTGTGTTGGGCTGTGTCGGGCTGTGTCGAGCTATGACTGGCTGTGACGGGCTGTGTGGGCTGTGACGGCTGTGTCGGACTGTGTCGGACTGTGACGGGCTGTGTTGGCTGTGACGGCTGAGTATCCCCCCCTAAAGTGCGCTGCTGTCACCCCTAAGGCTCCTGTTGGTCTCACTCTGTGCAAAAATTAAGGGTACCCCACAGATCCCGTAAAAGTGCCTAAGTCCCAGACAGTCCTCTAACACATACATGCATGCTTGACTGTGCGCCATGCTAGTTTTGTGTGGGCGCTTGTTTTTATAAGTGATTGGTCCGGATTTGATCACCGGCCAATCCTAGAGCATGTTGTCCATGGTGAGGCTGGGGTGATGACCAGCCAGACCATCATTGTTTCTCATGTGGTGAGGTTGGAGGTGATTACCAACCAACCATAGGAGTGCTTGCGGTGGATGCAGGTACATGTGTAGGCTATGTTATGAACTTAGTATTCCAAACCATAAGCCGCAACAGGTTCTCTACCCGGTTACCTTGTGGAGAGGGGGTTAGGGACATGTTCATGACCGGTTGAGTGTCAACACGGAGGTGCCACTAGTTGCTAGGGACAGTGCCGGTTCAAGCACTAGCGATACTAGTGGGTACACGAGACGAGGTGTGCGGTTTAGGCCACCTTTACCTCCTGTGTCTTCTACGGAAGGTTCTGATTCGGATTGTGAATCAGGAGGACTCATACCGGCGGTGTTTCCTTGCCATTGTTGTGGGACACAATGGATGAGATGTATGGAGCTACCAAGGGGCCACGAAGGTACTCTGGGGCGGTGGGCACCATCGAGTTGGGATGATTTTATCCAAGAGTTTGATAGTTGGTGTGATTTACAGCAAATGCGCAATCCACAACTATTTACGCCTTTCATGGCATGGAAGGGGCTGTTTCAGCACCTTGAGGGGCCGCCTATGGATGATTACCATGAGTTCAGGCGGGGGCATGAGGTTGAGATTGAGGAGTGGAGGATGTACTGGTCACCCGACTATGTCTCCATCACTAGGGGCACTAGAGCCATGAGGGCAGTGGCTACACCTGCCGCTGCACCGGTAGCTTCAACAAGCAGCAGTGGGACTAGTAGGACTGGTGGTACCGTAGCTACGACGTCCACCCAAGCCACTACCGCACCAGCACCAGCACCCGTGCCTGCCTTCAACCCTGTTGTGGAGTTCTTCGAAGAGTTGAGAGGAAACTACCAAGGGGTGAGGACAGAGAAGTTGCGGAGCTTGCAAGAGTTCCAACGGAAGCCGATCGAGAGCTTGAGGGAGGCTTTCACTCACATGAGGCGCTTGATAAATGTAACCCAAGGGGTTACGGAAGCTCAGGCAATCCAATTTTGGTATGGGATATTGGACAAGGAGCTGAGGAGAAGGGTGCAGGATGCAACTCTCCTACAAGCGGCCCAACCCACCTTAGCAAATGTGTTTTTGCTGGCAGAGCGGATAAAGCTCAACATGGTGGAGGAACGAGTGGTCATGGTGGGATTTGCTAAGGAGACACCACGGGGTAGTGGTGCTCCTAGCCAACCACTACCTCAACGTGCTCGAGGCAACAAGGGGGCTCAGGTGAAGCTTAGGGAAGGGCAGAGAGGACCTCAGATGCATGGGTCTCTCCCTTCATTTGCTGGCCAACAACGGGCGGATGTGATGTGCTGGATATGTGGAGGACCCCATGTCAAGAAGGATTGCCCAGAGGGAGGCAAAGGGTTGGCACATACACAACCTGCACAGTTGCAGTGTGGGCATTGTGGCAAGCACGGGCATGGAGAGGCCCAGTGTTATGGTTTGCATCCTGAGTTGCGCCCAGACCAGTTCCAAGGGAACAATGGTGGCCGGGGGCGAGGTGGAGCAGCCCAGAGAGGACGAGGTGGCCAGTCACGAGGTGCAGGCCAAGGGCAAGCTCAACATGGCCAAGGACGCGGAGGTCAGGGTGTTGACAAAGGCATGGCCAACCGGCTTCAGCAGCTAGAGCAGAAGCTCACTGCCATGGCTACAGCTCAGGTGGTACCGGCTCTAAGGCCGGATGATCCACCTCTTGCTCCTGAGGGAGGAGATATGGGAGGCATGGAATTCATCACTACAACAGATTGCGGCTCTTATGACTCCCATGGGTGCGCAGTCATGACAGATTTGTGGCAGAAATGCCATTTGCAGTCGTAAAATGCTTTTGAAGTCATAATGCAGGTCTGGAGAAGGCGTATATGCGACTGCATGGCTTCGGACTCTACGCAACACAGGTCAAACATGTTTGACCACGAATATTGGCATGGCAGATATGACTACCAGTCACGGTCATGGCTACACTGGAATGACGTGTGCATATTGCAAGACAGACATATGACTTCATGACTCTCACTCTAATGCATTATGCCAGATCATCACATGGATGAATCACTACATGACTACACGTGTCGACACATGCTTTTCTGGTTATATATATAATATATGAGTATTTATATCTTAAAAAAACAGAGACTCTTACCAACTAGGATGAATTAAAAAAAACCCAAAAAAAACAAAGATTTAAAAAAAATCACATCGGCTGGTAAGTGCACAGTGTGTCGCCCTTGTGGTTTGGGGTTCAAACCCGCTGCCCTTATCCCGTGTGTGGGATTGTTCGAGACGGTATGTCTTGACGTTGATCGTCCTGTAGGTCATATGGCCCATAAATGAAGGCGGGTGAATTTTCCCCCTCCTCAAGGGCTTGTGGTTTCCTTTAAGAAAAAAAAAAAAAAAAAAAAAAATCAAAAAGGGGCTTTTAGGGTTTACAAAAAGGTTAAAAAACTTAAAAAGTTGCCCATCACGGTAGCGTGAACAGACTTAGAGCGAGCGGGAGGGAGGGAGAGAGAGAGAGGGTTGGGACTTAGAGCGAGCGAGCGGGAGAGAGGGCAAACATGCATGGGAGGCCCGCAGTTGGATCAACCTTCGCATCTGGAGCAAGCAACCCTAGAAACGCTAGGGTATGTGTGCGAGGAGGTTTCGGCTGGGAGCCCGCCGTTCTTGGGAGAGTCAGCTTCGTCTTAGCAGGCCGTGTTTCAATCTCTACCCGCTCGGCCCTGATTTTACAGCACGGAGCAGAGCTGGCATGACTTTCTAAAAGATCCTTCACGATGGTGGGACTACCGCAATCGCAAGGTGTGGCTTTTTCTTAATGTACGATGTGAAGAAGTTTGTCCATCCTGCAAATGTGGGTTGGCTCTCCTGTTAGTACCATGATTTGGTATTCTTCCTGATGTTTACAAGGTTCTTGGGAGAGTTAGCTTGGTCTTAGTAGGCCGTGTTTCAATCTCTGCCCACTCAGCTGCACCGTGATGGTTCTCACTGACCAATCCGACATTACCTAACTACAGACACAAGCAGCACACACTAGAGGTCATCTTGGGTTCATGTTCAGTCAAATCCTCCATGGGTCATGACACAAGATCGAGGACAATGTGGTGAGGGCACCTTCTTCTTCGACCTATTTCAGCCTATTTTGCCCTCTCATCAGACTCGGCCTTGAATTTGAATCATGGAGCAGAGCTGGCATGAGTTTTTTTAAGATCCTTCACGAGGGTGCGACCGCAATCGCAAGGTGTGGTTTTTTTTTAATGTACGATGTGCAGAATTTTGTCCATCCTGCAAATGTGGGTTGTTGGCTCCTGTTAGTACCATGATTTGATATTCTTCCTGATGTTTACAAGGTTCTTGGGAGAGTCAGCTTGGTCTTAGCAGACCGTGTTTCAAAGTCTGCCTGCTCAGCTGCACCGTGGTGCAGGTTCTCACTGACCAATCCGACATTACCTGACTACAGACACAAGCATCACACACAAGGTCAAATCCTCCATGGGTCATGACACAAGGTCAAGGACAGTGTGGTGAGGGCACCTTCTTCTTCGACCTATTTCAGCATGTTTTGCCCTCTCATCAGACGCCCTGAGATGCATATTGAATTTTGTAAGTTAGCTCATTGCTCGTTGATAAGTAGGGTTGGGGGTGTTTGCTGGAACAATTCTAGGCTGTCATTGTCAGCTGCTAGCAGGAAGGCAAGGATGTATGCATAGATAGCTGAAGGATTTTGTGCAGAGGCATAGATAGCTGAAGGAGCAGGGATAGAGTGTGGGCCCAAATTTGTCCAAGAGGGCCGGATTTCAAGCTCCATTATTTCAGTGTCATCCATTCAGCCAGGGATTTCCTGGTGACATTGCCAAGGCTTTACTCGCAACATGATGCTTGTAAAGCTTCCTTAGCTTGAATGCTGATTATGCTTGAATTATTAGGTTTGTAAAGCCAGTTTTGAAATTTTCATGGTAATCAGCTCTCTTGAAAATCTGTAGGTTGCAAGCCATTTACAGCGGGTCGTGGGTGGACTGGAAGACAGCCATTGAAAGTCCTGGTGCAAGTTAATACCAGTGGAGAGCAGAATAAGCTTCATATTCCCTTTTGGTGCTAGTTATGTTCATGTATGGTACTGTTGAACACCAACAATCTTTTGGTGAGATTCTGTCTTGGTGCACATGTCTGATAAAGAAAGACGGTAATGTTTGTTCTGAAACCTGAAGGCGTGAAATGATTCAACACAACAAGAGCATTACGCGTGTCACAGTACAAGCTGTAAGAAAGCAAGAGATACATAGTTATACAGTCAAACAGACAACTATCAGTTTCTGTGGAATCTCTTGCCAATGGCAGGATGGGTTGGGAATAGCCAAGTCAGGAGGTGAATGCTTGTCAAATTACCACATGTCCTTTTGAACACTGCCCCTGCCCTGGTGGACATGTACGCCAATTGTGGGTGCATTGAGGATGCAAAGGGAGTGTTCAACACTGTGGCTGAACGAGATGTGGTGTCGTGGAGTGCGATGCTTGCTGGGTATGCACAGCTGGGGTGCGGGATGGAGGCTCCAACCTTTGAGAAAATGATGGGGGAAGGGGTGAAGGCCGCCGACATAACGTTTGTGTGCGTTTGCAGCCCTGGAAAAGGGCAAAGAGATCCCTGGTGACATCATCAAATCTGCAATTGTACCAGATGTCATCCTGAACATGGCTCTGGTGGCCATGTATGCTAAATGTGGGAGCATTGAGGATGCCAAAGGAGTGTTCAACACTATGGCTGAACTAGATGTGGTGTCGTGGAATGCGATGCTTGAAGGGTGTGCAGAGCAGGAGCGCGGGATGGGGCTTTGGACACCTGAAAGCAAATGATGGAGAAAAGGATGAAGGTACCTTCTTCAACATATTTCACCTTGTTTTCCCTGCTAGTGTTTGCTTTGACAATTCTAGGCTGTCATTGTCAGCTGCTAGCAGCAAGGCGAGGATGTATGCATGATTTGTGCAGAGGCATGGATAGCTGAAGGAGCAGGGATTTCGTGTGGGTCCCGATGCATCCAAGAAGGCCAGATTTCAAGCACAAGATTACCTGTGATTCCCTGTGGATCAATAGCTACAAGAAACCTGCATGGGTAGATGGTCAACTGGGAGCAGCGGCACAAGTGATAAAATCAGGCACTGCTAATGAAGGCATCTTCTTCAACACATTTCACCCTGTTTTTCCCTCTTATCAGAATCGGCCCTAAATTTACATGTTCAATTCTGCAAGTTAGCTGGTTGAGTGAATCTAGTTTGGAGTGACTTTGACATGATACTGCCAATGTGACAACAGGAAAGTGTCAAAAAATAGGTAACAGAGATGAAGAGAAGCTGTGGAATGAATACTTATCTGAGCCCAGTCACTGATGGGTCAACCGGGGCAGAAAGGTGAATGCCTGCTACATTTCAGAGAGTAGCGGACGCAATTCAGCATAGGAACTAGTGTGCTACGCTGAGTTGGGTGTTTCCTAGAACAAATGTAGGCTGTCATTGTCAGCTGCTAGCAGCAAGGCAAGGATAAATGCTTGATTTGTGCAGAGGCATGGATAGCTGAAGGAATAGAGATAGAGTGTGGGTGACGCAGGGTGCTGGGCAATGGGCAAGATGTCTTTGTATAAACGTGAGTGACATTTTTATCATCCTGGGTTTCATTTTTAGTGCATGTTTCTTTGTGAAGTATCTGACGACTTCGCCAATACACACCAACCTTTTTGCTTTGGTTTGTTTAGGACATGGGATAGAAGTTACCATAAACAACACTGGCATTGGTTTTTCATATATGGTATTAGATAATTCTCTTAATTGTTTCCGCCTTGGCACGTTGCTCAGTGACCTTCCCTGGACGCCTTGGAGTATAGCGAGTGAGTGTCTCACAATGCAATATTGGTTGGTGCATCTTATGCAAGAACTTGGAAAACAAACAAATGTCCTTGTTGTAGTAATTCTTAAAGCCATGCAAGCCGTTTTTGATGGGTTGCAGATTGATGGAATACATGAGTAGTTAGAAGATTATGGGTGAACACTTTTCAAAGTGTTATAGTTAGACAAAATAATTCACATGAGAACATGCGACTATTTAATGTATTTTTAGATTGCAACAAAAATAATAATGATAAATAGATTGATGGTATGCAATCTCTTGGTTTTGCTCAGCTTGTTGCAGTTATGTCTTGCTGCCTTGTTCTCTTTGTATTACATATTATATTTCATTGTTGTAATAGACATGTACATGACTGCTATCATAGTCATAATAATGACTACAACACCTCAGTTGGTCTTACCCCCGGCGTCGCAATCATGGTAGCCGAGAACAATGGAGCCTGACACACAAATGTAGCCGCTCCTAGCAGCACACTAGCTGCCGTAGCCTTGGCAATACTAGGTAGTGGTGCTACCCGTGTAGCTCTCCCCAATGGCATAGTAACCTCCGCCTCGGTAACAGTCGGGCGAGAACTAGGTGCCATGGATGGCGTCGACATTGTCTCCGCCAATGTGAACGACTGAGGAAGCCTAGCCTGACAGCTTGCCTCCCCACACTGTGGATCCAACTCCACCCATCAGCAGATTGACATGTGTCATGATGGGTTTTGGGGTGTATTGCTATTTTTTACATATTTGTATTTCTGCCACGTGGTGTAGTACTATTGGAGAGTGGCAGCTACACTCTATGAGAGTGTGGAGGTTACTTCGTCTACTGCGGAGATAGTGGGAGGTGTAGTGCCGGAGGGATCCTCGGATTTGAGGGTCAAGACTGCCACGGCGGCGCCATGGCAAGCTGCAGCTGCCAGGTTGATGGAGCTGCCAGCTAGGCCAACCATTGAGCGCGCCATGGTGACATCTGGAGTTGTCATGTTAGACAACCAGGATGGCATTTTCTGTTTGAGTGGACCGGCAGGCAAGAGGTACCGGCCATTGCGGGTCTTATTGGACTCGGGAGCTCAGCCATTGATGCTAGGCAGAGCTGTTATTGCAGGCTTGGGCCTCACGGAGGCGGATATGGAGCCTTGTCCTTTCCAGATATAGACGTCTCTGGGAGGATCGGAGCAGGCTCGGGGCATGACACGGCGTGAGTTGGCTATCAGACTACGGCCGGATCACCCTACAGATGGCTCAGTGATGCGAGCCAAGGCCATTGTGACAGACGCGGTCTCATACGATGTCCTGGTTGGTGGGGCAGTGTTGTACCCCATGGGCTTCACCCTGGATTTTTGGGAGGAGTCAGCTTCCTATAGGCCTGCATGGCAATCAGGGGAGGGCCGGCAGCTCCCTGTGACGTTCATAGGAGGAGTTGCGGTTGCCCAGCGAGGCAAGATGCCGACACTAGCAGCATTCACAGCGGCAGTGAGTTGGCCTAAAGAGTTGCTTGAGGGCAACCACGTGTAAAAACTGAAACGCGCCACGTGTTGCAACCGGATTAGCACACTCGTAGTCATAGTT
Organism: Takakia lepidozioides; assembly: GCA_030704615.1. Classification (NCBI taxonomy): domain Eukaryota; kingdom Viridiplantae; phylum Streptophyta; class Takakiopsida; order Takakiales; family Takakiaceae; genus Takakia; species Takakia lepidozioides. Next base: position 55,675,747 of record CM060732.1, read on the forward strand.
TGCAGCCATGGAGAGCTAAACACTCTGCCACGTGTCATTTCCTGCATCGAGCACGTGCCACTCTTGCACAGCCGCTGACATGGACTACACTGTCCGTTCAGTCATTCAGTAAAGCTAGCGTGTATGACTACCCCCACAGCTGCTCTGGCGCAACGTGACAGCCAGCCTGGAGAGTCATATCTGCCATGTCACAACTGACTAGGTCTTTACGTCTGCAGAGTCAGAAGGTCGTAAATGGCTTCCATGACTGCATTTGCAGTCATAACACAGAGACGTAAAAGCCGCAATTTGTTGAAGTGCATGTGTGGAGCAGCACTACCACTAGTGCAGGTGGAGTCTGCTGCAGCCGTGACTCGAGGAGCAGCACGAGTTCCTGAGCCATACGCTCATTCAGAGGATGTGCCACCTCCGGGAGAGCAGGATGACATGTATGGTATGGCGGAGTTACCTACCATGGTTGCTCAGACTCCATTGTGGGGCACGAGCAAGGATTTGCAGCGGGATGCTGATAGACGGGTGCAACAAGCCTGGGTGGAGGCTTTGGTACTATTAAGAGAGGAGGAGAGTGCGGGGATTGCACCAGGACCACCTCAGTTATCTCCATTGGACACCACACCTATTGTGTGGCAGTATTCGGATGAAGGCATTTGTCTTCTCGACTTGTTTGGCGGGATCAGCACCGGATTGGCTGCTGTGATACAGGCAAGTGTACGGGTTCGGCGTTACCTATATGTGGAGAGGGATGAGACTGCACGACGCGTTTCACTTCACCATGTTGGTCAGTTGGTGCAGCGGTACCCTGAGTTGTTGTCGGTGTCTGCAATTCGTGGATATCAGCAGGCCTTGCCAGCAGACAATTCGTTGCTGGGGGCGCAGGATTTGGAGCGGGTTGGCTCCACTGATCTGGTAGTGGCAGGTTGGCCTTGCCAAGGGCATTCATCAGCCGGGCATGGCAATGGATTGCGAGACTTGAGGTCGGTCTGTTTTAGGAGATGATGCGGGTTTTGCGTCACTTGCAGCTTCATCAAGCTGTATCTCCAACATACATCTTGGAGAATGTGCCATTGATGGGCGATTCTCGGGCCAGGGTGATGGCCAGTGTGCATCAAGTCCGGTCGTGGCTTGGGTCAGCAGTGTTGCTAGATGCAGCTACAGTGGGGTCATGGGCTCATCGTCCACGGCTATGGTGGACTAACCTGATGCCACCTGCACTGCTCAAGCGTGCATTTGATGGGGTGCAGCGGCCAGCACATCTCACAGTGGATAGCATTCTGGACACAGGGAGGCAGTCTCAGTGTGTGAGACACGATGACCGTTCGCCTTTGGCAGTGGTCAACAAGGTGGGTCAACCACGAGCAACATTACCTACACTGTTCAGCTTCCCAGGATCGCATGCTTTCCGGGATAGTGGACCTGGCCTCCTGTGGGATGCTCAGTTGCAGCAGTTAGTGGAGCCTAATGCTGACGAGCGTGAGCGGGCAATGGGTTTTACCACTGGTACCACGGCGGTGTCGTCTCTTTCTGAGGCATCACGTCATCAAGTGTTGGGGCAAGCAATGGATCTCAATTGCTTGACCTGGATTATCAGCTTGGCTATGGCTGAGCAACGCAGAGTGCGGAGTACACTTCCCTCGATGGTCTCTCTGCCTACCGAGACGGTACAGGCAGTGAGTGGGGGCGAGCATGTGAGGACCACGGGGTGCAGACATCCATGGCACACGTGGGAGGTGCTCGAGGTTCAGAGGGAGTTGGCAGCCAAGGTGGCGATGAAAGATGAGGTTGGGGATTTTTCTCGGGTGGAGGAAGTCCTTGAGGATAAGATGATGGGGCAAGATGAGGCCTTGTCACTGACTGAGCAGGTAGGGAGTACTGCTCAAGAGGTTGCAACATAGCAACCACTGGACGCGTCCTCTACCTCTAAGCCCACTGGACTTAAGGTTGCAGTTACGGAGGACAATTGGGAGCCTGACATTGGACCCATTGTCACCGGAGGAGAGAGACGACGTATGCGGCGGTTCATGAGGGCTTACAGGAATTGCTTTGCCTTCAATTTGAAGGACTTGGGAGCACTGAAGGGTCAAGAGATCCGTATTGAATTGGCCACTGACACGCCAATCTTTCGGAGACCCTATAGATACAGTGACATGGAGAGGTCTTTGATTCAGATGAGGACTCAAGATCTCTGGGAGGCAGGTTTGGTTGAGCTCTCTGGTGAAGAGTATGCTTCAGCCACAGTGATGCCAGCCAAGAAGGATGTCTATGGCAAATGGACGAAGAGACGTATGTGCGGTGATTACCGGCCTGTAAATCGTCAGACCAAGTCCGATAAGTATGCCATGCCAACACCAGAGGAGATATTTGATGCCATCGGACATGCTAAGGTCTTTAGCACTTTGGATTTACGATCCGGATATCACCAGTTGCCAATCAAGGAGGCGGACAAGCAGAAGACGACATTCTGGGGATCAATGAGCACGGCAAGGATTGCCTATATCAGTGGCGGTTCTTACCATTTGGGCTTAAGAATGCTCCTGCAGAGTTTCAGAGAGTCATGGATAGGATTTTAGTAGGGGTGGACTTTGCTCGGTGCTACATAGATGACATCATCATCTTTAGTGTTACGATGGAGGAGCATGAGAGACACCTTCAGGTGGTATTGGAGCGCTTGAGAGCGCACGGATTGAAGTTGCATCCGGGGAAGTGCAAGTTTTTCCACAACCAGATTGAGTATCTGGGTCACATGATATATCCTGGAGGATTGGGGGTACAACACACTAAGGTAGAGGCCATTGCACAAATTCCATGCCCCACGGATGTGAGCCGAGTTCGAGCTTTCATGGGGTTGGCAAACTATTATAGACGGTTTGTCAAGGGATTTAGTACCATTGCAAAGGCTCTAACCAAGCTGACCAAGGTGGACCAGGAGTGGCAGTGGGAAGATGAGCAGGAACGAGCTTTTCAAGAGCTCAAGGCGAGGTTGACCTCGGCACCTATCCTGAGACGACCTATCAGGGGGCGTCCCTTTCAGCTGCATACGGATTGGAGCATGCTGGGGCTTGGAGCGGTGCTCACACAGGTGGATGATGATGGAAGAGAGTTCGTAGTGGCTTATGCTAGCCGCTCAAAAAACGCTGCAGAGGCTAAGTACAGCTCATATGAGGGAGAGTGCTTAGCTGCAGTGTGGGCCGTGGCACACTTCAGGTGCTATCTATACAGCAATCTTTTCATCCTTGTCACGGATCACCAGCCACTCAAGTGGTTGATGGAGTCAGACAAGCTTACGGGGAAGCTTGCACGGTGGGCACTCATATTCCAGGAGTATGACTTTCAGGTTGTGCATCGACCGGGTTTGGTCAATCGGGATGCAGATGGATTGAGTCGCAATCCATGCATGAGCCAGCATGATGACACTGGAGCTCGGTGGCATGGTGAGACGGACGAGGAGATGGTGCCGCGATGGCATGCATCTCCATTTTTGTGTATCTTGGCATCGGGAGGTCAGGTTGGACCTACAACAGGGATGACTGTAGACGGAGTGTCTGAGGACCCTAAGGCTAGTGATGAGCAAGGTGGTGCCAGAGATATACATGAGGATTCGGCTGTGTTGGACTACCTCCGCACGGGAGACACGGCAGCCACTGTGACTGCCAGCGAGAGGGATCGGATCCTGCAACGAGCGAAGAGGTTCAAGTGGGAGGGGATACACCTACTTTGAGTGTGGGAGGATGGTCGGGTGAGGATTGTGCCTCACCCCACACAGCGTGCACGGTTAGTGCGGCATGCCCATGAGGAGTTGGGGCATTTTGGAGTGCGACGCACTCACAGTTTAATGCAAGGGCAGTATTGGTGGCGTGGTATGCATACAGAGGTGCAACAGTTCGTGGCTAGGTGCATGGTGTGTGACAGGGTGCGTGCTTCATTCAACACCCCTACACCACAGTTGCATCCTTTACCAATCATGGGATTGGGCTACAGGTGGAGTCTTGACTTCGCAGGACCGTTGCCACTGACTATGCGCCACCACAGATATGTGTTGGTGATGGTGGAGCACTTCTCCAAGTGGATTGAGTTGGTTCCATTGCCTGACAAGGCTAGTGAGGGGGCTGCGTATGCATTCTTGGATCGTGTGCTTAGCTGATTTGGTGCTCCAGCTGAGGTACTCACGGACCAAGGGAAAGAGTTCTTGGGGGAGTTTCAGGCTTTGTGTGATAAAGCCTTGATAGACCACTACACCACTTCTCGGGATCATCCTGAGGCCGATGGCTTAGTAGAGAGAGTTGTTCAGACGGTGAAGAGGGGTTTGCACAAGTATGGTTTGCAGAAGGGACACCTAGGAGATTGGGATCTTCAGGTTCATTGGTTAGCCATGGGCTAAAGGTTCAGCAAACAAACATCACTTGCCTCCTTCTCACCATATTTCCTTCTCTTTGGCCGAGAGCCGGATTTTCCTGCAGCCATTCGTAGGGACACTGCTCAAGTCCTTAACCTTGACGATCCGGACGTGTGGGTACGTGCATGTGATCAGCGTGCAGAGTTGTTCAAGAAAGTCATGCCCATGGCTTTTGAGAACCTTGCCATTGCACAGCACCGGGATACGTTGAGGTATGCCACTATACGTGGTGGAGGATATTGTCCTGGGGTTCGGAGGTTTAGCCCTGGTGACTATGTTTATTTGCAGCAGACTGCTCCTACGACTCTGGATGTTATTGCAGGGCGTGTTATTCTGAGGGTTCGAGAGGTGTTGCCCTCAGGGGTCCTGATCTTGGAGGGTCGGGATGGCATGACTTGGAAGGACCATGTGCGTAATTGTGCGCCATGTCACCTTCCCAATGTCGATGGCAGAGTTGACCCAAACTTGGCAGTGGTACCTGCAGGTTTGAGGTGCATGCTCTGTGGGTCTGCCAAAGGGGCAGCCACCATGCTGGTGTGTGATCGATGCTCAAGGGGTTGGCATATGGGATGCTTGACACCACCTCTTGAGAAGGTTCCTGACGGAGATTGGTTGTGTCCACACTGCTTGGGATAGTGGCAGTGGACATGACTGGAGGCAACTAACAAGACATGGGAGGCCAAGCTCCTAGGAGTCAATACATGAGATCCCAAGCTCAAGTTCACAGGTTGCAAGATGGCGACTAACGATGGGGCAACTCTTGCACCTGGCCTCTTGATCTATCGAGTTTGAGTGTAGTAGGGATAGTGGTGGAGGACTTAGTGAGGCTATGGTCACTATCACATCTTGTGGCTACCTGGACTTAGAGGGACCTAAGCACCAGCTAGGGGGGCGATTGTGTAGACTAGTGACTGCCATAGTGGGCAGCATAGTGGCAGCCTAGTGAGTGACTAGTTGTAGCCTAGTGGTTGGACTAGTGGTGGACTAGTGGTATACTAGTGTGTGGTGTGCACATGTGTTGTGTGGTTTTGGACAGCGATGTAGTTGTGTAGCGATATGTATGCGTACGACAGATAGAGTGTGGCCAGATTACAGGCACAAGATTACTTATGATTCCACGTGAATCAATAGCTACTAGCAACCTGCATGGGTAGATGGTCAACTGGAAGCTGCAGCAGCAATTCAAGCATTGCTAATGAAGCAACACATTTCACCCTGTTTTTCTCTCTTATCAGAATTGGCCCTGAATTTTCATGTTGAATTCTGCAAGTTAGCTTGTTGACTGAACCTTCAATAGTTTGGAGGGACTGACTGATATTGCCAATGTGACAACAAAGTATCCTGAAACAGGTAACAGAGACAAGGAGACCAGGAGCTGTGGAATGAATAGTTTTCTGACCCAAGTCAATGGTGGGACAATCGAGGCAAAAGACAAATGCCTGTTGATTTCAGAGAGTAGAAAATGCAGTTGAGCATAGGAACTAGTGTGAAAAGTTGAGTTGGGTTTTTCCTAGAACAATTATAGGCTTGCATTGTTAGTTACTAGCAGCAAGGCAAGGGTGAATGCATGATTTGTGCGGAGGCATGGATAGGTGAAGGAGCAGGGCAGTTGTAGGATTGGGTGGGTCAAAAGCGGCACATGTTGGTTTGGTCTTAGCAGGCCGTGAGGGCACCTTCTTCTTCAACCTATTTCAGCCTGTTTTTCCCTCTTATCAGACTCGGGCCTAATATGCATATTGAAATCTGTAAGTTAGCTCGTTGGTGCAAGAGAGAGAGTCAGCTTGGTCTTAGCAGGCCGTGCTTTGTTCAAAGCTGGAATTGTACCTAATGTCATTCTGAACACTGCCTGGCAGCTCTGGAAAAGGGGAAAGAGGTCGACATGTTTGCAAAATGAAGGCCTTACTTGGTGCCTGCAGAATCCATGGCAATGTGGAGATGGTTGAACGTGCGGCATGAAGGTACCTTCTTCAACACATTTCACCCTGTTTTTCCCTATTACCAAAGTAGTCCCTAAATTTTCATATAGAATTCTGCAAGTTAGCTCGTTCGTGATGTGAGGTTGCATGAGTTTTATACCAATCTTTCACGATGGTGGGACAACCGCAATCACCAGGTGTGGCTTTTCTTAATGTACGATGTGAAGAAGTTCGTCCATCCTGCAAAGATGGGCTCTTGACTCTTGTGAGTACCATGATTTAGTATTCTTCCTAATGTTTACAAGGTTATTGGGAGAGTCAGCTTGCAGGTCTTAGCAGGCCGTGTTTCAATCTCTGCCTGCTCAGCTGCACCGTGGTGGTTCTCACAGACCAATCTGACATTACCTGACTTCAGACAAACAACAAACACAAGAGGTCCTTTTGGGTTGATGGTCGGTCAAATCCTCCATGGGTCAAGGACAATGTGGTGAGGGCACATTTTAGCCTGTTTTTCCCTCTCATCAGACTTGGCCCTGATGCATGTTGAATTCTGCATGGGTGATAAGTACGGTTGGGTGTTTGCTGGAACAATTGTAGGTTGTCATTGTCAGCCGCTAGCAGCAAGGGAAGGATGTATGCATGATTTGTGTAGAGCTTGGATAGCTGAGGGAGCAGGGGTAGAGTCTGGCCAGTCCAGATTCATCCAAGAGGGCGGGACTTCAAGCTCACGATTACCTATAATTCCCTGTGGATCAATAGCTGCAAGAAACCTGCATGGGTAGATGGTCAACTGGAAGCCGCAGCAACAGCGGCACAATTGATAAAATCAGGCACTACTAATGAAGGCACCTTCTTCAACACATTTTCACCCTGTTTTTCCCTCTTATCAGAATTGGCCCTAAATTTTCATGTTGAATTCTGCAAGTTAGTTGGTTGAGTGAACCTTTTGATAGTTTGGAGTGACTTTGACATGGTACTGCCAATGTGACAACAGGGAAGTATCCAGAAACTGGTAATAGCTGAGACGAGGAGAAGCTGTGGAATGAATACTTTTCTGACCCCAGTCCAAGGTGGGACAATCGAGGCAAAAATGTGAATGCCTGTTGGATTACAGAGAGTAGCTGATGCAATTGACCATAGTGATAAGTTGAGTTGGGTGTTTCCTAGAACAAATCTAGGCTGTCATTGTCAGGTGCTAGCAGCAAGGGAAGGATGTATGCATGATTTGTGCAACGGCATGGATAGCTGAAGGAGCAAGGATAGAGTCTGGGTCCAGATTCATCCAAGAGGGCCGGACTTCAAGCTCCAGATTACCTATGATTCCATGTGGATCAATAGCTACAAGAAACCTGCTCCATGGGTAGATGGTCAACTAAAGGTAGCAGCTGCAGCGGCACAGTTGATAAAATCAGGCACCTCAACCATGACCACAGCTTCTAAAAGAGGATCAAGAGAGGTGGCTGAACGAGATGTGGTGTTTTGGAGTGCCATGATTGCGAGGTATGTGCAGCATGGGTATGGGATTTAGGCTTTGGAAATCTAGGAGCAAATGATGTGGGAAGGGATTAAGCAAGACCAGGTCATGTTCATTTGTGTTTGTAATATGCATATGGGAGCCTAGCAGCCCTGGGAAGGGGCAAAGAGGTTCATGGTGACATTATCAAAAGCTGGAATTGTACCAGATGTCGTTCTGAACATTACCCTGGTGTACATCTACATCAAATGTGAGCCTGGCAGCCCTGGCCAGAGAAGAACATGAAGAGGGCTTACAATTTCGTTCGCCCGGGCGTAGACATTGCTGGCAATGAGAAGAAGGCAGGAAAGCAGTTCAGTGTTCCTAGCATGCATGCGGAGACGCCGTGTAGAAGTTAGGCTCAAACTTTTATCATGGCTGGATTTTGTTGACAATGTTCCAACACTTACTCTCTGGGATTTTATATTTTATTGGAGCTTGAATCCCCAATGGTACTTCTTTCACTACACTAGTGGTATGTGTTCCTCTAGTCATGTTCCTAATCACTTGCACGCCACTGTAATAGTGGTATAATTTAAAACTGTAAGAGTAGCCAAATATACACACAATTGCCTCCATTACCACTCATGTAGTGGTATAAGTAATCACCTATATATTACTGTATTAGTGGTATGAATTCCTCCAGTGGTATTCCTAATCACTTACACACCACTCTGTTAGTAATCATTCCAATCCATAGTTCCCACTCAGAGAGACACCATGGATGATTCAAACAGCTTACATACCACTATGTGGGTAATCATTCCAATGACCTGCTGAGTGTCATCCACTCACATAACCACGGTTTGAGTGATATTGTATATTCTCAGTTTTCATAGAATAACTCTGTCAGTCATTTCGCGATCACTCAACAAGTGGTTTCGGAAGTCATTGAATTTTTCACTCCATCCATTTCGTAGCACCGACACATGACACGTGTCCATGCTGAGAGTGTCGTCACGTGTCAACATAATCTCCAATATCATCCACGGACCACCGACTTCCACGTATCCACTGGGAAACGGAAGTGGTTACTTTACCACTATAACACGTCAGTTTACCACTGTGACACGTCAGAAGTGGTTGGTTTACCTCAGTAACACGTCATTGACACGTCACAATGGTTAATTTACCACTGTGACATGTCAGCGAACAGGTGGACCCGGACGTGAGTGGTTCGAACCACTGTCCTTAACCACTGATGCCACGTAATGTCTTTTATCACTCACTTGTCCTAATCCACTGGTTCTTCATCACTCTGGGGCCAGAGTGGTTTAGTGTCTTTTACCACTCAAAATGAGTGGTTAACAGAGTGGTTATTCCGCATTTTTCTTCTAGTGCATGGCGCACCCAGAAAGACATCATACATTACTCTATGGTGCTAAAATCTTTCACAACCGCCTCAACAGCCTATCATAAATTCAACAACTCGACAGGCTTTTATTTCCACGATCAGCAGCACGGATCACTACACCGCCAGTCCTTTCCGCCCCTTCCTTCATCGCCACTACTATTTACATGCCTAAACTATAATCAAAACCAGGTAGAAACATGTTACCCACATCTGATCGTCATAAACAGGTTGGTATCGCTCCGCCGTCATGCCCGCCAGTACTCCATCGTTGCCATAGCCCTTGGCAACACCACACACTTAGGTTATCGTGCTTCCTTATCTCCTACTGGTTGCAGCCCGATTTACCAGGCTGCCATTGCCTTCTGCCCTCATCTCCTTCATCACTACCTCTAATCAGATGCCTACAGCAAGATAAACAAAAAAAACATAGAGAACTCGTTCTGTCTTGTCATAAACAGATTGCCTTGCTCGGCATATTCACATGCCTACGAACCCTATCTTACAGGTGATCCGATTCATTACCCACTCTGCTCCTCCTTTGAGGTCATCTTTATCAAGTAAGAATCATAAAGCTATGCGGCACCGCTTCCCTTCACCTGTACTTGCCCAACACACCACGTGGTCTCCCCCGTAACTTGATCTTTCTGAAACAGATCATCATAAAGAAAGAAGCAGCACCGCTTGCAGCTGCACACCCTACCAAGCATCGCCCCTTAACTGACTGCTGCACCGCATGCCATGATGTTCTCCTCGTAAGGTAATCTCCCAGAAATCGATCATTACCAAGAAGATGGCGGTACCATTAACACAGAGCATGGATGGATGAAAATCGCGGGTACTTAGGCTATATCCTGGTCGAGCGTTCCAACGTTCCCATGATGTTCCTAGAACATGGATGAACTTCATTCATCCGGTGGTTGAAAAATCCATTGTTTCATAGTTTATCCACTTCCATCAAGGCGAAAATCCTTTTCTCAACAGCGGTGATATCATTCTCTCCAGAGTCTTCAACCCGATCCTCATTAACGTTCAACTGCCTTGATGCTGAGGTATTCCCAAAAGAAGAGGAAGGGAGACCTCCCGTGCCCACCCTTGATGGAGAGGAATTAACAAATAGAAACCTCCACATCATCTAAAGCAACATCCTCCGGAGACAATCCAAAGGTCGAAGGGGTACAATACCCGTCAACAATTGCCCTCAACCCAGCAACGACACCATCCGTGAGCATTCCTTCGGGAGCGGGCATGCTAACACCAGTAGGGAGCTCCATTTCCAATGTCTGCGTTTGTGGGTGTCGAGCGGCTTTTACTCACCCATCCCTTCGCTATCCGAGGTGGAAACTCCAAGATAGAAGAGTTGGATATCTCTAAGCACTCAGCCCGCTCAGAACAATCAGTCATGACCTACAGCTAGTGAATCATGGTTGTGCTTCCTATTTGTATTCCTCTTTGCCTTCATGTTATCAATTTACCTTACCGTGTATACTGAAGCATCAGATTGCTTCAGTATCTACTAAGTTCCAATTAATCATGCATTCATTCCGCAGCTTCTCTCCTGTCTCTCTACACAATATGTTTGTATCGATTCAATATCGGATTAAGATTAATCATGTATCATGCCTATGCCATGGTGTCCCTAATTTACCCTGCTGTATAATTTTACAGCTTGCATGAATTAAGCCTCAATCAAGTCATCATCTCCTCTTCACTGTTTCCGCTCTCCGTTACGTCTCCTCCTCCCTTGAACAAGTCGCCCTCCTCAAGAAGTGATCCCCTTCCTGTTGCCGCTCTGCCTAATCAACCCGCAAGCTGTTTTAACCACCTACCTAACTATCCGTCACCCCTGAAGTAACACGTTCCCTCTGCAGATGTCGTTCCCTGTCAATGATAACTGTTCCCCATGTACTGTGACAGGCCGTGTCAAGCTGTGTCGAGTTGTGACTGGCTGTACGAAGCTGTGTCGGGCTGTGTCGGGCTGTGTCAGACTGTGTTTGGCTGTGATAGACTGTGACGGGCTGTGTAAAGCTGTGTCGGGCTGTGACTGGCTGTGTAAAGCTGTGTCTGGCTGTGATAGACTGTGACGAGCTGTCTACAGCTGTGTCGGGCTGTGACTGGCTGTGCGAAGCTGTGTCGGGCTTGTATCTGGTTGTGATAGACTGTGACGAGCTGTCTACCCCCCCTAAAGCCGGCACCTGCTACCCCTAAGGCTCCTGTTGGTCTCAGTCTACCATTCATAAGTCTACGCAAAAATTAAGGGTACCCCACAAAACCCGTAAAAGCGTCCAAGTCCCAAGCAGCCCTCTAACATTACCCCTTCCCCTCTCAAAAAGCCGTGTCCTCACGGTTTACTGTTTGGGATCAGCAAACCTTTGTGAGCGAACACCCTTCTGTCGGTGAGAGTCTCGTGAAGGACTCCGTGTGCGAGCCCGAGTCCTGTCACTGGCTGATGGAGACAATTGAGCACTACCTGGAAATGTCTGACCCTCCTTTGGCTGATAACGAGGTAACCTCACAGGCATAGGAGATCCCCGTCGTTTCTTCTTTGCCATCTGAAGTGCATAGTCCTCTGCCATGTCAAAAGAGTCCTCTGAAGAAACAGTAGTATCAGAATCCTCGTCCCCCCTTAGGTGTTTTAACGGCCGAACTTTAAGTGGCTTCTTGGGAATCCTGCGTGGCATACAATGTGGGCCCACCATGTCGGGAAGTTTAAACTGTACGACTTGCTGTAAGCACTTGCAAACAAAATTAGTGAACGCCCTGAACTCCTTAGCCGTATAGGTGAGAGGTGTGCCAATGACTTTGGAACAGTGTAAGTATTTCCAGGCTTCATGTCCCTTAAAGAAAATATCCTCAGGGCCGAATTACTCTGTTGCCAAATTGTTCCAAGCCGAATTAAACCATGAACGAAGTTGGGAATCCTTCTACATCATAACTTTTGCATCATATAGGTACATATGAGGTGGAACTGAAGGTAAAACCAATGATCCCCATTGGAATAACTCAGAAATCGTTATTGCATCTTTTGCTGCTCAATGTGATAACGTGCCATAAAACAAGCAGCATAGTATAATCCACAGCCCATGACAATACTAGATACATCATTGGTCTTGGTATAGATGTACCCATGTACAACCTGGAAGGCAATTAATTCCTTCAACATGGTACCTGCCTCAGACCAGTACCTTGCAAAGTGATGATCCTCAATGGGTCGATTGTTCGGAAGAACCTTAGTCCGAGTTGCCACTGGCAACTAAATGCGCATGATCTGGTAGTAATGTGCCAACGACTGCGGAGGACTAAATTCCTTCCAAGCAGCCCATGACTGTTTATGTGTTTCAATATGCAAGTCGTGCTGCAATGGTTTGTCATGGATACCAATGTATCCCTTCAACTTATTGACATTGACTCTTCCCAGCATCTCTTTGTTAATGGTTTGTAACATGACGGTGTTGTTATCATACATCTTCTGTATGACATAAGGTCCTTTCCATGGTGATTTAAGCTTAGAAGCCTTAATCTTCCCCTTCTTTTGCAACCACAGAACCAAATCTCACGTCTTAAAAGTCTTTAATTTACCTTCATCAAACTGATCCTTCCTCTTCATCTTAATTCTGGTCATGTTATCCGCTGCATCAGCACGTACTTCTTCCACATGGTATAATTCATGTTTCCTGACCTTAATTGAATCTTCCAATTCCATTCTCTTTCCCCATTCCGTTCTCATGGTAGGTAACAGGAATTCCACTGGAAGTAAAGCTTCCATACCATAAACTAATTGGAATGGTGTATACTTAGTGGTGACTTTATATGAAGTCTTGTATGACCACAAAGCTGTCAGCAATTTTGTATCCCAATCTGTTCTGTTTGCATTGACTATCTTAGCCAAGATAGTACATAGTATTTTGTTGGTAGTCTCTGCCTGCCCATTACCCTGTGGGTAATAAGTTGTACTCTTCCTATGCACAATCATGAACTCTTTAGTCAATAGTTCTATGGTCTCATTAATGAAGTGACTTCCCTGGTCACTGATAAATTCCAGGGGACAGCCAAATCGCGTAAGTATGTTCTCATACAAGAACCTTGTTGTGGACTTAGCTGTGTTGTCCCTCAGACCTTTAGCTTCCACCCACTTTGTAGTATAATCAGTGGCTGTGATTATATACTTGTTCTGTGTATTCTTGGCTGGTGGGTTAATTGGTCCAACAAAATCTAGTCCCCATTTCTGAAATGGTTCAGTAGGCATCGTAGGATGCAAAGCCATCTTCCCAGATCTCTGCAATGGTCCTAGCCTCTGACACTCATCACAACTCTTACAATACTTGTGTACATCCTTGAACAAAGTTGGCCACCAGTAACCTGCAAGTAGTATCTTTCTACTGATAGTCTCTTCTCCAAAATGACCTCCAACCACTCCTTTATGAACTTCCTCCAAAACTTTATTTACTTCATGGTGGTACAAGCATCGTTTAAGTACTCCATCAGGTCCTAACTTATAAATTCTGCCCCCTACCATAGTATAAGGTAAAGCCTTGATAGCGATTCTCTTCCTCTGCTCCTTTCCATAACTAGGTGGGCACTGACCATGAGTAAGGTAGTATCTGATTGGCCACTGCCAATCTAACCAGTCATCTGCACTTCCCTGCACCTCCACTGCAAATAAACTCGCATCAGGTAATTGGTCGTCTACTCCTGTGGCTGGCTCTCCTGTTGATAGGCGTGACAAGTGATCTGCCACAAGATGCAAACGACCAGGCTTGTAAACAACCTCGAACTCAAACTCGTGCAAGATTATTAACCACCTTGTTGTCCTTCCACTTATCAAAGGTTTGTTCACCAGATATATCAGAGCCTGGTGATCCACATAAAACATAAACTTCCTTCCCAATAGGTAATGCCTGAATTTCTTGACTGCATAAATCATTGTCAGTGCTTCTCTTTCAGTTGTGCTATAGTTCCTTTCAGTACTGTTCATCAACCTGCTAGCATAGTACACATGTGAGTCTATATTTCCTTTAACACTGCTCCCAACGCTTCTCCTGAGGCATCACAGTGAACATGAAATACTACATGTCAGTGAGGGTTAATCAGCACAGGTGTAGTTGTTACTGAGTTCCTCAAAAGCCTGTTGACATTCAGCTGTCCATGCAAACACTGCATCTTTCTTCAGAAGCTTGCTCAATGGTGCTGCTATCTGTGCATACCGTCTGACAAATCTTCTGTAATAACTGGTTTGTCTAAGGAATCTCCTTAGACTCTTAACATTTACTGGTGGTGGAGAGGCTTTAATGGTCTCTGTCTTTCTGGGATCCACAAGAAGTCCCCTCTTACACACAATGTGTTCCAAAAGCACCCTTGAGTTCACACAGAAAGTACACTTCTCTGGATTCAGGCCCAGACCTCTCATCCTGCATCTGGCCAAACATAACTCCAATTTATGCAAGTGCTCATTCTTAGAGCTGTACACACTGAAATCATCCAAGAACACCTGCATGAAATCATCCAGATACTCATGAAAAGATTCACTTATCACTCTCTGAAAGGTTGCTGGTGCATTACAAAGTCCAAAAGGCATGACTTTGTATGCATAAGCACCCCAGTCTGTGATGAAAGCTGTCTTTCCCTGGTCTTCTTCTGCCACTTGCACTTGATTATAACCACTGAAGCCATCCATGAATGAGTACATCTCATGGCCTGCCACAGTGTCCAATACCGCTTCTGTGAATGGCAAAGGGAAATGATCTTTCTTCGTACAAGCATTCAACTTCTTATAGTTCACACAAACTCTCAGTTTACCATATATTCGGAGCCTCTGGCCCTGCCACCCAGCATACCTGGACTGGTAGTGGCCTTGCCCACCCACCACTAGGTCTCCACACACAAGAAGCTCTCCAATGGGCTCGTTGTGCGGCTCAATTCTCCTCACCTACCACCACCATACTCATACTTACACAACAACAATGGCCCGATCCTAGACACCCCCTCCTCCAACTTCCCGCCTGCGTCTAGCCGCTATCGAACCAAACCAGCTCAGATATATACATGTCCCCCCCTTCCCCAAGTACAAAGAGCCTACCTTAACCCTGCTACTACTTGTTCAAAATACCTTCCCCCCCAACGCACATATTCCGGACTTCCCTACCCGTCTCCACCACCTATTAGCAGGAACACATGGCACACCGCCTTTCCACTCCCCCCAACTTACCCCACTACTCCTAACCCAATCCCCAGTATTAGCCTATGCAAAGCTTGGACACGGGCGCTACCACGCCCCCCCACCCCCTGCCCAATAGCTACCCTCACTACACCCCCACTTTGCCAACAAACTCTACCTCTAAAATACCCCCCTGCCCACTCTCATTATACTGATGGCTCCCTCACCGGCTCCCACGCAGGTTATGACATTTACCATGCCGCCCCTAAACAAGGCATGTCCCTTAGACTACCTAGCCCCGCCACCATTTTACGCGCTGAGCTTATGGCCATCCATGACGCACTCTCCCAGTTAACCTCTTTTCCCCCCACATTACATTTTTACTGACAGCCTGACCTCCCTCTTTTTCATTCGAAATCACCTCCCTCGACCCTCTTCCCACCATCACCATCCTGACCGGAACCTCATTACAGCCATTGTCCATCTTGTTATCTCCCTGAACCAACCCATCTACTTTATCAAAGTTCGCTCGCATACTGGTATCTTTGACGACGATGCAGCCAACCTCCTCGCCTAGCAGGGGGCCGCCCGCCCCCCCCTTGATCCCACAACGGACCCCATTCATATCGCACACACCCACCCATTTTGGCTTATACACCCCGTCCCGGAGTCTCCTGAGTCCTGACCAATCCGCAACCTTTTAACTGTACTTACTCGGGAGACTAGCAAACAAGCCTCAATATCTACCAGCCACACCAAGAAACGCATCCAGAAATGGACGCAATCCACTGTACAACACCATAAACTATCCCACCACTTTTGGCACACCAAAGCCGCTACTGATGCACAAATACGACAAACCCTCAAATTTAGATATGCTCAATACATGGGCCACCATCGCAAACACACCTTCTGGCCGCGCCTCTACCTTTCCCCGAACTGTCCACTATGCTCCCGCACCCACATGGTCCGCAATACATGGCCCCACCTTCTCAGCCAATGTCCCCACCCCGTCATCCATGGTCTCCGTATCACCCGACATAATCATGTTATCTCGCACATACACAACTCCTCCTACAATGCCCTGAAACTCGCTGGTTCTCACTTATCAATGCGGCATCTACCAAGGCCGACCTCCGGACCACACTGTACCGTCATGGGTACTCCCATACACCTGCCGACCTCACTTACCCTGCATATGCCCTGCTCAACTATGCCCGGACATCTTGCTAGTACAAGGTCTACCCATACACGCCACGCCACCCACTATCCAATCCCCCAACCTCACTTGCATACACTTTATTGAATTCACATACTGCCACAACCGCTATCCTAGCACCTCCACTCTAAAAAAACGTCAGAAATATGCTCCGCTTATCCTAGCCATCCGCCGACTCGGCTGGACCATTGACCCACTAACCGTCATCACTACTGGAACACAAGGTGGCATCCACAATGCCAACATCTATGCACTCCACAAGAAGTTTAGAATCCCCAACCTTCTATACACAAATGCTTAAAAACTATCCACCTAACGGCACTTCGCTCTATCATAGCCAGTATCACCAATAAACGACAACAAGAATCCAATCTTCCACTAGGCTCTTATGTACCCTCGGGATCCTCCGTGGTACCCGGGGTATCCCCCCGGTACCCTAGATACTCTCCTCTGATATCACTGTTGTCACCGATACCCTATACACTCCCCTCTGCTATACCCCGGATACTACTCCCTGGTGTCCCCTGGACATCTTTTTTACTTAGAGGGCCCACCCCCGAAAGGGGGTAGTAGCCGCAAGGCGAAGTGGCTCTTAGTTACGCCGGTCCCTTGACCGGAGTTTTATCTCTTTCTCTAACCTCACTTTCGTTCACCAATTTACCAGGTGTGTGCCCGTTTTACGAAATTTCCTACATGACCTTGAGCTGACAATTTAAGAAGCCAGCCTGAAGCCAAACAGTAATTGGTGACAAACAACAATGCGAAATTCTGCTCATCTAGACAAGCTCTTACAATTAATCCTCAAAATGCAAAAATGAAACAGCCTGAATGGGTAGAAAGCCAGCGAGAACGAAGAGGAAAGATAAAAGAAGTTCGCGTGTGCACCCATAGAGAAGCTCATCCATCAACTGACCAAGCAAGGACAAATAGAGAACTGCATGGGAATTCTACCCTTTCACAAATGCGTCATAGCCGAAGTTGAAGGGCAAGCCCAGTGAGCTGATCTTCATCAGAGCAAAGAAGAGCCCTGGTATTGATGAGGGGTTGTGAAGAAGCCCGACTACATTCATGTGCGTTACTTTTGCATATAATTTTAGGTTGGTATGAAACTGTAAAAGAGTGAGATTATCATCTACATTCATATTATTTCTTGCAAAATTACCATATGAAATAGAAGTCATTGCACTGGAGAAGTTACAAAACATCAGATTCCGTAAGATTTCACACTACTGCAAAAAAGAAGGTTAGCGATGCCTATCCGTCATGGCCCCAAAATGCCCGTGACGAAGGTATCACAGGTTGGATTACAACGCCCCGGCCATCCACTACAGGAAAAAGAAGTGGGGGGGGGGGGGGGGGGGGGGGTTGTTAGCGACGCCAGCCGCGCCCCCACGCTGGGCCTGCGACGCCCAGCCGTCGCAAGGTGCGTCGCCGCGGGGGGTTGCGACGGATTTTTTTTTTCCTTGCGACGCCGGGGGTCGCAATGCCAACAAAATAAATAAATAAACAAATTTGGGCGTTGCGACGTCCAGCAGTCGCAAGGTGCATCGCCGCGGGGGGTTGCAACGGTTTTTTTTCCTTTCGACGCCGGGGGGGGGGGGAGGGGTCACAATGCCAAAAAAATAAAAAAATAAAAAATTGTGAGTACCCCGAAGGCGGCGAGGAAGCACGGGATCTGAGAGGCCGACGACAGCAAGTGGAGCATTGCGATGCCAAAAACGTTGTTGGGAGCGCCCCGCGCCTGGCGGGGCTGCAACAACGATGACGGCGTTGGGGCTGGGCTCTAAGGCTGCGGAGGTTGCAATTCCCCGGCGTCACAAGAGAAACCCCCTTAGAAGGAACTTGAAAGAAATCTTGATATTTATATATATACTTAGACTGCTTTTGTGATACATAGATGTATCGTAGGTGTGTTGGTTAGTCTATAGTGTCTTAGAAATGTTATAATGTGGAGGTCCTAGGTTCAAGTATGCATTGCCTAATATATGTAGAACAATGAACGTATTGCCATCGGACAGAACCGGAGTCAATGGTCAACAAGTTTTTGAAATTCAAATTCTTTGCGACCCCCGGACGTCGCTAATTCGACGTCGTAGAGAAGGAAACCAAAAATAAAATAAAATAAATAAATAAATAAATATTTGGCCGCGTTTCCTAGCGACCCCCATCCGTCGGTAAATAGCGACAACATTCTAGCGACGCCCGGGCGTCGCAAAAAGGGGCTTCTAATTTCAAAGAGGCTTGTGGCTTGTTTGGACTCAAGCTGAAAAGGTAGATCGTCATGGGCCTGCCTGCTTCTGATGTATATGACCAGTCAACACATGTTCCTTCGCTTGCATTCTTGTCGTCATATGTTTTTCAGCATTTCCCTTTGTGAGACACTGACAGTTTGGTATGAATATAAGCTCCAGTGAGAACTTGCGACGTATCAGGTAGTGCAGGTAAGAACAAGTGCAGCTGTGCAGGTGTTTGTTATAGGAGAGTGCTCTTCTCGTGTATAAAACCTAGGCAGAGGAGCAATGGAGTCTTTTGGGCATCAGGGTATAGTTGAATCTATTCGTGTGTCCCCAACCAGAGATGGAGTGTGCAGAGTGTTTTGGTTTGATAGCAAATGCTCAAGTTTGGAGTTAAGGAACACACAACAGGCAACGATTGACTGGGTTAATGGCACCAAAACAACTTCTGGACTCCAGTGACAGGGTATCCATGATCTCCCTTGCAACATAAAGGCCCATTGATAATCAGTCACCTTAGTGGCTCCTATCATCTCGACCCTGAATGCAGGAAGACTGATGCACTTGTAATACCCTCTCTGCTCTCCAAATCACGGCTATGGCAATGTCCTACCACAGAAGGTTTGATTTCACCTTCAAATTCCATGGAATTGCAAATGTGCAGAGGTCCTTAATAAAGTGCACAAGCAGGGACTAGTATTGTCACCCTGCCCATTTGCATACATGTATCGGCGATGACTATACCAAAGGTTGCATGATACATTCAAGACAAAGCCACTTGTGAAGCTCAAACTGTGCCAGTGCTTCTCTATAGAGCTGCCTGTAACAGGAATGTCTGGTAAAGATGGGGCCTGGGGTTGGAGTGGAGAGATTTGTACACATTGCTGACACTCATTCAAAAAGTTAAGATCCTGGGCTTCAGTTCATTCGCATCTGAGTTCCCACCCCCCAGAGTTCTCAAAGTGGTTGAGAGAAAAAGGGAGCTTTACAACATCCAAAAGTACCTGGGAAGTACCACATTGAAAACAAAGCACCAAGTCCTAGCAGGAAACGATTGGCCTTATGACAAAAGAGAGAAAATAGAGAAAAGAGAGACTTCCATTATCGAACATCTGTTCTAGATGGTCACAAAGATGAAAGAGCTTCACTTGGTAGCATGGTATTCTACTGATACAATTCACTGCCAACCATACTAATGTAAAGAGGTGTGTACATGCCGCGTAACACTACCACATAGTATTACAACAAAGAATTACACCTTCATGTCGACAGCGATTCAAGCTTCACAACTAAGGGCCCTTGTCCAGCTTCGGTCTAGGCGCTTTGACTCTATCTCTGCGCCTTTCATCATCTGAGAGTTCACCAGCTATAGCGAGCTTCTTCTTAAAGACACGGGAGGGGCTATGGGGAACATCTCTTGTGCCATTACCCAAAGATGCTGAAATTACCTGAGCACCAGCTTTGAGTTTCTTCTTCTTGATTTTCTTCAATGGGGATTGAAGCATCAGTTTCGAGGCCTCTCTCCCTGAATCACTGCGATCTTCTGCCATCTTTTTGATTTCGTATTTGCTCGACTTCAACTTGACAGGTTCACCGGGCGTTTTCCTCTTCAGCTTCTTCCCGTCACTACCTAATTTTGTCTTCAGCATACTCGAAAGTAGTAGATTTCCACTGTCAAATACACCATCATTCCTGTGTAACATAGTGGTAGGCACATTCCTAGATTTTGATAAGGAGGGTAGCAGGCCATGGCTTGACATATAGCTGGAAGGCTTTGGCATTTGCCTATCTGCAGAGTCATCCCCAACCTTTTTCCAATCACTCAAGAGACCCACTTTTTGCCTTTTCTTTGGTACCTGCCACCACAACTCACCGAAGTAAGACAGACAGCACGAAGGGAAGAAAGACTCCACTTTCCCAAGAAAATTCCCCTCAACGCTGCCATCCAGCCATGCATAAAACTGTCTGGCATGGCATCACAGACAAGTCTCCTCCCATTTCGGTTTGCCCTCAGATGGACCTCAGTGGACAAAAGACCTTAACAAGCAAGAACTTTTTCCCTTGATGCGAAGAGAAAGAAACACACTGGCCATAAGAGGCCAGAGAAACAACAAGGAGTTGCCCATCGCAGAAGAGAGACCAACAATCCTAACCAAGTGATCCGGAGGCTAAATGTGGCACCGGATCAAAGCAAGAAGCCTTTGTTGTGTTCTCAAGGCAAGCAGATGAGTGCTTGGCTTGAAATAAAGCTGTGTAGTAAATGACAATGTGCAGGAAATATGATTAGGCCCCAAAAGACCCTCAATGTAAGGAGCGAAGGAGGATTCATTAATGAAGTTTTGCTTTCCTGTTGTTTTCGGTCTTGCCTGCAAACTCAAACGAGATGTACTCAGATGGGAAGATGTGTCATGTGCCCACTCTTGCTGTGAAGAAGATTAGAGGTTGTTGATGGGATGACCAAGAACCCACACAAATAAATAACCCAGAGCTTAGAGTCAGGACAAACAGTAATGTGTTTCCCTTCAGGTTTGAGAAGACAGGGTGCTTGTTGGATATAGAGTGGTACCGTAGACAGAACGAAACATGGAGATATAGCTACTACCCCAGTTTGAACTCTGGGACAAGGTAGGCAAATTCTTGTGCGGTTCGTTTTCTCTTGTTTCCAAGCCCTCCTCTATTTTCACCTCATGGCGCACCTGCTAGAATGGTACAAGTTTACAAGGGGCTGGGAATCCTAGCTCATGACTAATGATGACTACTTACATGTTGACACCATGGCTGGGTCTAAGAGATAACAACTTAATGTTATGCTCACATAGACGTTAGAACTTGGTTGCTTTTTATGTTCTACATGTGAGGCTTCATTTACAAGCTGTAAACTTACAGGAAATCACTTCTACCAAGTGAAAGTGAAATGTTTTCATTGAACTAGAAGGACTACAAAGTCAACTTCAAAGAACCAATCAGTCTGTGAACAGAGCATTGTCACCATACTTTTACATCTACTTACAAACCCTGGAAGGGACTGCATGGCTTGAGCCCAGGACTACTGCGCTTTACCACTGTGAAACTAATTAGGGCGAGTCTCGTTATATAACCAGTTAATTAAGTGCCCCCCATCACAAATCCACTAGGTTAAATGCGAGTCCCGAAAGACAGCAGACCAAACTAGTTCACATACCGTGTTGACCTTTCAGCATCAAACCTGCTGAGGAAGTGGAAGGTGCAGGCAAGCGAACCTCAGTATACTGAGTCAAGAAGGTACAAGCCTAAAAGTGCTCAAGAGGGTCGTCTGTATTGCAGGTGATCATTAAGGACCACAAGGAATTGGAGAGGTGGTGGACAGGGTAAGGTCAGAAAAACTTAATTAGAAAGCTCAAAATTAGAAAGACATTCAGGTGATACCTTTGTAAGCTTGCTAAGCCGCTTCTTCCGCTCCTTAGCACGGTAGACAGCACCCTTGATGCCGTTGTTATCCATCCAACCCTCTGGCCAAAGTTCTGCCAACTGCAGACCACTGGTTCTCTTGTCAATTATTACACCAGGAGTATCGTACAAGGGAGTAATAGTAAAGCAGTCCCTTTGAATCCTTGCTTGAAAATTGTCGTTCACTCTCTACAAACTAGGCATCTGTTTTCCTACATTGATCTAACACATTATAAGCAAAACAGAGCCTGCTGATTGCATCAAAATGCCTCTCACCTGATGGCAAGCAAGAACACACACACAAACAGATGAGAAGGAATGACACACTGACCTCAATATAGAGTTTCCGAATCTGTGGTCCTTTATGCTCATCCATTCCCTGTCCGAATTGCCAAGAATCACAAGGCAGCAAATACTATCATCCATCGATCTAGTCAGATCACTGCAATGACCAAATCAGAAATAATCTCGACCCAAAGTATGACTCTGCTCCATGATTTTCCAAGAGACTTGGTCAGAAGTATGCAGACTCCCTGGTTTAAAGGTTTGATGATGATTGAGCTCTGAAAGTATTCGCAATGTTACAACAACACCAGCATTTGACAGTTACGGTAATCCCAATGAAGAACTTCTTTTGCAAAAGGATTGAACTCATCCATCATCCATTTCCTACTTCGGACATACATGACTACTGTTGTAAACACCCTTGGACATTATTCATTGACCACCAAAAAGAAACAACCAGCATGGAAATGAAAATAGGTAAGAGCAGGAGTGAGACCTCCAGATACTGTTCGTACAGATCACAGAGACGGTCCTCAGTAGCATGGTCCCACTTGTACTTTACACTACTGCTGCCACCTTTCTCTGCTGAACCTGGCATTGCCTGAAAGTCATCCGACGATCCGTCTTGCAGCTCGACATCCTGACGATAGACAGAAGGACTAAGAGTTTTAGAGTCCCATCATACAATACCAGGTTGCTTACCAGTTCAACTGGTATATTCTTAAACAGAGAACCTTTAAGAATGTGCTGCCGTCTTTGGCCTTCCAAAAAAATCCACTATCATTTATTGAGAGGAAAGATCTGTGTACCCTTAAGGCCAACACTTCAAAAGACAAAAGCTGAATATCCTACTGAATATTACTCATAGTCTCGTCCTCATATATCGGATAATCACTTCAGCCATCGTTTATGATGACAAATTAACGGCGTGCCATGAGTGCATACAATTCTACTCTGACGCAAGGGTCTGGAACTGATGGAGTGATTGTACCTGAGCTTGGATTGAGACCCGAGCTTTGACCATCTCTGTGACTTCACGCTTGATATCCTGTAACCGCCCTTCCTTCTCTTGCTTGGCTGACAGCCCTAGCTCCACCATTTCCTTCAAGTTTCTCTGCATCCATAGAGGTGTACCATTGGCATGCAATATTCTTGCAAGCGTATGATACTCAGACTGTTCCAGAGCAGGCTACAGGCCCTCAAAATTGCCATAACCACTATTGTAGCCAAGCAATCTACGAATGAAACACAGCAGAACAACTTGAATAGGAGCATGATTTGGCGTGTACCTTAAGTGTTGGAAGGCGCATAACATGCCCCAAAATTCCCATCAATCGCTCCACCAGCTCATCTGGAACTTTGCCTTGTTTAGCCTGATACTTTTACGCACAGACACATGTACATCAATCTCCCTTCAAGAGGACCAATTCACCAGAAAAGGACATGTACAAGCTCAACATAATATCTCTTCTAAGCCCACAGAAAGAATAAAGACACTAGATTATCAAACCAGAAAGCAATTCTAAGGATTGCTTCCTTTTCTTTGCTTTAGTCTGGAAGTCTGTCCTGGGTCCCAACTGAGATACAGGAGGGCTGGGTGCAAAGTCTGAAACTTCCATGCACTTGAGTCAGCAAACCAGGGAGGTCGGGTCTTCTCTTCCCTCCAGTGAATGCTACCTGCTGTGGACCGAGAATGAGACTAAGAATCTAAGGTTGGCAATACACTTGCAAGCAACCCAGACATCAATTCTAGCATTCTTGCACTACATCACACAACACAGCTTAGTGCATTGTAGTCACAGCCCACACACAATGACAACCACACAGGAGGGTGACAGTGCAAACGTACGGCAAGCCTTGCAACCTTTGCAAGCCTCTGCTTCACATCACGTGGCAAGCGCTTAACCTTTCCTCCAGACTGTGATGGAGGCTCAGGTTCTTCTCCATCTGTCATTGGTGGGCAACCTGCCACACAATCCTCAAATCATATCAAACAAAATCCACAGGCATGTGACTCAACAAATATTGAAAATGGTCCGTTTCCAGGCCACATTCAGAGGTATGGGACAAAAAGATAAAGATAAAGATATTAAAAGTGACACTGGATGTGAAGAGGCGTCTTCCTCGTCTGGGAAAAACTATATGCTTCAAAAAGTTAGGTCTGAAACATACATAGGGTTACACCTCTCTCCAAATCCTGGATTGCTCTCTCCAGCACAGTGCCCTTGGGCCATCCTGCCCGTTTTGGGCTAACCTCCTTTGGACCTGGTGATGCTGATTTCTGCTCCCACATTAGAACCCCCAAGAGTCACAAATCTCGTCAATCTCTTGAGGTGCAACATGTACAACTAACATATGAAGGGAAGTACTGCTTTCAGTGTTCACTGGACCGTACTCGTCAACCTGGCTCTTACAATCAGATCTGCCCAATGGACATTGCAGTATTCTCTGTCAAGGTTGCCATCTATACATGCTTGTATTTACTCCTGTCAGTAACACTCACAGAGGCTATCAGAAGTCGTAACACGTGATGTGAGCAAATATTGACACGCATTACTTACAGTTGAAATTTTGCCAACAGTTCCATCGGAGTCCCTAGTGTCCTCATCCCTGGCTGAGTTTTGTGCCACATTCACCTTCATCAAGTTCGGTGACCCTAGCACAATTCCTTTCGAGTCCCTCGCTGAATCCTTCCTCTGTTTGTTTACCTCCAATCTCTGTGGGCTACCCATGTCCTCAGCTGTGATGGCCTGGGGTTCCTTTGCTCCAAGAGTCCTCTCAGCCTTTCTTGTGTTTCCAACACTATTGTCAACATGGACGCGTGGACTCCCATCTTGGTGATGATGATAAGCCTCTGTAACACGGACCTTATTCAGTGCTGATAAAACCCTGCTAGATCCATCTTTCTTGCTGTTCTCAGCCTTGGGGCCAACTTCCTTCATCTCCTTCGCCCTTTTGTGACTGTGAGATATACCCAGATCCAGTTTTACACCATGCTTCTCACTGTCACAGTCCTCTTTTGGGTCCCTCGAGTTCTTGTTAGTCAGAGCTTGTTCATTGGCTATGGCTGTCTGAACTCCATCAGAGGGCCCAGGATCAACACTGACAGAAAGTGGGAACTGTCTTGCTGCAGCTTTCATCCGGACCCCCATCATCTTCAAACGTTTCTTTCCCTCCTCCACTTTTTTCTCAACAACAGGGTTCTTAATTTCCTTGCGTTTCCTTTTCTTGGGGATTACCACAGGGGCAGGAGGAGTCTCAATTCTGATTGGACAACATCCCAGAACATCAGAGTATGTCATGAAAACACAAAAACACATTCTCTTCTTGAAGGGCTTTCTAGAGGATATCTGGAAAACCTGAACTAATTGTCTCTATCAAGGTAAATCACACTAGTGGAGTGAGCCCCTCACAAAGGTAGGATCTGTTCCCTTTTGTTCTGCCCAAACTGGATGTGGGGACTATGGCCACAAGGCTACGGCAAACGTCTGATGAGTACATTCTCTCTCGTCTTTCAGTCACAGCTGCATTCATTATTTTTCTTCTTGACCAACAACCTCCACAATTTGTGCAGTGGAGTTAGTATCAACTACATGACTGTTGATAAAGATGAGTCAGTGGCACTCCTAACGACCAGCCACTTGGCTCTAAAAGTAACATCAATGGCAGGAGTGCCACTTGTGGCTCTCTCTCTCTAGGCTCACGAGTACATTCTGTCTCCAAACTACGGCAAACAACTTATGAGTACACTCACTCTCTCTATCTCTGTAAGTCCCACTACTGGAGTGAGCCCCTCACAAAGGTCGTGTTTGGCCCAAACTGGGTGCGCAGGGTCTATTGCCACAAGGAAACAATGTGTTATGAGTACATTCTCTCTCTCTCTCAGAGCTGACATAACCAACTTAATTTTATCCATCTTTCAATAAAATGTGAGTCTCTAGAAGCCAACATACATCACCAGCACAGCCTGAGCCAATTCTGGACTATTGTAAGCCTAAAGAAAGAGAAGAGGCTTACACTTTCTCCAGCACCCCTCTGTTGATAAAAAAGCCAGTGTGTTTTGTCCTTGCCTTTTCCACCAGGAAGTACTCATTCTACAACACCCCAATAAAAGCAAGTTAAGCAATAGGTGAAGTCTGCTGGCCCAAAAATAATGATACATCAAACTCATGGGAGTGGAATTAGGTGGCCCTGGTACGAGAAATAAGAAGCAATAAAGGGGAGAGGGGATTGATATATAAAAGATGGACAACTGTATTAACGCATGCAATTTTGAAGAATCACTCCAAGGCCAGAAACATGATAAAAATTGACTTGAAGAAAGTAGTATACCAGCTCTGTATCATCAATGAAAGGGTCATCAGTATCATACTGATCCTCGTCTGGCACACCCTCTTCATTGTCATCGTCACTGTCCACTCCCTACCATGGTTGCACCCCACCATAAGCAAACATAAGAACTGCAATGTACCAGACTTACACAGACCTTTGGGTTGTATGTCATCACCTCTGCCCTACCATGGCTCAGAGGCAAAGGGAATTACATATGGTTGGAGATATGAGGTTAATTCCTATGGCCATCCAACAAATGGGTTAAACATGTAAATGTAAATGTAAATGATGCAACCACGTCCTGTCAGTTTACTTGTTAGTTTCCAATGTCACACCTGCCTGGCCAATGTAGAAATCGGAAACCAGCCACAACAGAATTTGTGTGAAACATGCAAACTGCCACGATTTTTATTTATGGCTCTGCTTTGGAATAATATGATTGTGCATAAACCTTCCAATGTTGCTCCCTTAATCCATTCATCTATCCCCTCCACAAAGGCAGAATACCAGAAGTAGACAATGCCAGCACCCTTGAGATACTTCGGCAGTACATATTGCTGCCTGGAAGAGTGTCAGTATGGTTGCTACCAGGAGTTAAATCTCGCTGCCATCCAATAGAATCCTATGGCTTGAAGAGTGGTTTTTTTTTCCCATTACCTCCACTCCTCCATATGAAAGAGGAGAGACAGTAAACAGTTTTACATCATCCCTTCTAAACAGAAAGGCTGAGAAAATGCCACAACCCACCCAATCCTCCACCACTGCATTCTGCTGCATAAGTTGCAAATTCCTTGCACCAACACCCAGGTGTACAGTTGAAGGGGTCAATAATCGAACAGGTGGAGTTGGAAGCACCTTATAGAGACGCTCAATCTTCTCAATCACTGAACTGAAACGATTGGGAGGAGGTGGGATCGGATCCTCATTCTCGACTGCAACAACTGTGCCCATCTGTAACAGTCCAACCAGTTGCCCATCAACAACATGTAGCAAGGGAAATACCCGGCAACCAAATAGTGTACCACTGCAAGACCTAAAACGACCAAAACTCTTTTCTATCTCTTGTGGGAGATGACCTGGGAATAACTGTCATCTCTCCAAACAATGCCTTAATATTCCAGTCAGTCTAAATAAGCAACTCGACCTTCATTATGCGTCAGGTGTAGACGGTAGACATCAAATGAGTTGAACAGTTCTCCCACTGTGGATGATTTTCTCACGCATATACGAACAAGGATTCTTTCCATGTAGCTTATTTTGTAGAACTGCCTTGTAGTTCCGAGATCCTTTTAGCCAAATGAGACCAATGAAAGATGCCCACACCATTGACAAACCCATAGGAGAGAAGTCATTTGGAGGTTATTCTTGAAACACATCCATGGCCATAATCGAAAGGTCCTTTACCTGATTTGGTCTCCTTATATTGATGAGCCTAATCCTGGCTCATGTTTAAGGTTGAACTAACCCTTGCAATGGGTCAATATCTTTCATGCTAGAGCACTAATTCTTTAACTATACATCAGCACTCTGTAAGAGCCGAGAACTACCTCGGGGGCAATTCGTGCTTCCAATGCAGGATTGGCACCAGCAGGAGCGCTGGAGGCTGGGGGTATGCTCTTCTGTGCCTCCCTCTGCAGCTTCCTCCATGACACAACAGTAGTATCGCCGTCCTTCAGCTCCACAAAATATCTCTGCCTGGCAGGCATAGCTGTGCTCTGGAACGGGACCGTAGTAGTACTTGCCCCACTTGGAAATGGAGCCATGAAAAGACCGCCGTCCTGCATCTTCGACTTCTCGGCGGTAATAACTGTACCACTCATAAGACTGTCACCACCATTGCAAGTTCTCTTGTCCCCACACGAGACAACAATCGCTCGCCTCCCTCGTGGTCACCCCTACCGGTTGAGTAACACCCACCCCTCTTCCTGCTGCATGTTGCAAAGAATTTCGTCCACTCCGTTGACAATTGATCCACTACTCGTCATAAATGTACGCCATTGTCTGCCAAACCCTAAATACCACTATACTGTTTGCACCTACAAAGGGAGGCAACGGGAGGAGAAAGAGACGCATAGTAAGAGCCCCAACAAACCCAATCTACTGAGCAGTTTGGCTTTTGCTACAAAATCCTGCGGGCGGAAACTCAAGGCCGAAAATAAAAAACCTTCAGGTACCCTTCACACAGAAAAGACCCAACCTTGTTCACGTAAGTAAAAGCAGTGCACAGCCCAGTCAGATGGTCGCAACCACAGCCTCAAAAAGCCTCTTATACTACTCAAACCCCGACTACCGAAATGGGTCTACGAACGAGTCTACATCATCCAATGCATTTCCACAACGCTGCACTCCGTGAAACCATTCCCGAATGTCTCCAAGCTTGCCAGTTTCGATCACCACACCATCAGATCTTCGTCACCTCCACCCCAGAAACGACCTCAATCGCTCATAGACAAACGCAGATTGCCAAACAACCCCACATCAGGTCATCACATGCCCTGGGGAGGAAGAAACACCCGCAACGCATAAATTACCGCAGAAACCTCCATACTCAGAATTGTTTCCCAAATCCATGAAAACCCGTCACCACACCATCGGATCCCTGCCCGACCTTTCCTTGAAACGACAGCAAGACGGTGTGGAGGGGGCGCTGGGGGCACGGAGAGCGAGGGCGGCCACACAAACAAGGCTGCACAAACAGAGTGTGCGCAGATCTTCCAAAGCACCGCGTGCAATGCTCATGAATGTATGGCGCCAAAGGGCAGTTAGCCCGGCGATACTCCCTCTCTGCTATCGCCACCCTCTCTCGCACACACCTCCTGTTTCGCCACCCACACACTCTCCCTACTTATCAACACACTTTTGCTAATTTCTTTGCTAATCTTGGATCCTTTTTTTGGTTCTTTTGCTGGTTTTGTGATCCTTTGCTGCTATTTCATGTTTTCTTCTCTCTCTTTTTCAGGACAAAAAATCCCTTCTTGAAGGTGAAGGAGGCTGGTAGCTCGCGCGGCCGAGCCTCTTTCAATGTGAGCCTGCAAGGTGCGGATCTTTCAATTTGTATGTGCGAGACGAACAGTTTGATTAGAGTCTCGAGATATGCGGAGTTGGCATTGCTCTTTAGCTTTGCCTTGCCTTGAAGATAGATGAAAATTTAGAGGAGTTGGGGTGTCGGCATTGTTCTTTTGTTTTGCCTTGCCTTGAAGATGCGTGGAAATTTAGACTAGTTGGGTTAATAGCCTGCTGGACATGAGTGAAGGATTGGGTTCTGCAAAGTCTAGAAGGTTCTGCAAAATCTGCTACACCAGGTTTAGTGATCAATTAGCCGCGAATTAAGAATGTGCGATAAGTAGGCAATAACATGCTCCTGAGTATGACAATGAGAGTGATCAGGGTTGCAATTATCAACAGTGCCTTGATACAATAATAGAATTGCCATAAATTATAAACCCATATGGAAATGTAAGTTGCTTTTGATCAAAATCTTTGAGTAAAGCTTTATCTGAGAAGCAATGGTACTAAGTACTAAGCTTAGTCTGTCTTTTGTAGGACACTAGGAATAATGTAAGAACTTAATGCACGGTACTTTCGCCGGATACTGGCAGCCTGGGCTCCTCAGACGGGGCTGTCAAGTCCTCCCCACCCCCTCTAACCTCGGTTTGGCTATTAAATTCAAGGGACCACTCAAGGTAGGGGACTAGTTTTAGTGGAGAGCAGGAATAAGGTGCCAAGTGCCACATCATCATCAGCAACATCATTGCCATCATTTGTTTAAAGCTGCCCGGACTGTCATAAAAAACCATACAAATATAAAATAGAAAAGACGCCATCTCTATCATGTCATCGTCGCCACGTTTTGAAGGCCACGTCATCACGTACATTCTTGAAGCTGCCCGGATTGCCTGAAAAAATGAAAACAAATGAATTATGAAGATCATTTCTGTCAAATCTGTTTTTTTCTTTTTTTCTTTCTCTTTTCTTTTCTTCACATATTCAGTAAGTGTTATAGCAGCCTCTCATTTTTTAATAATAGGGTCATGAATGCACGGGCCCTGCCAGTACGGCCCGTAGGGTGAGCTCATAAGTCCATTGCCCATTCACCGGGTCGGCGAGATTTTGAAATTTTTCTAAGCCCTTGTTCATCTACAGTGGCGGACCTTCTAGCGGACTTGACACACCCTCCAAGAGACCAACTCCAACCTTCTAACTCTCCAACCCCCCTCCAACAGACCGGCAAACCCTTCGACAAAATATATATTTAATAACACACATTACTACCCAACAGGATTCGAACATCAAACTCATGCTTATTATTAGTAGCTCTTTAACCACCACATTACCTGCTGCTTTCAGCATACCATTGCAGTAACTAATGCTTTATGTGCATATTGTGGGCCCCAGCAGACTAGCTCATGTGTTTTATGGCCCCAATAGACCAGCTTGCCGGACAGATCCAACAGCAGACTGGCGGGTCTGGTAGGGGCACTCCTACCCTCCGCCACCCCCTCTTGCCACAACTTTAATTTGGTGGAAAGCACGTTTCAGTTCACTAATATTTCACGATAGTACATGTAAATATGATAATGGTAATAGCTAATGAAATGTGAAAATTCTTAATATTGAAATTTTATCTCTGGTCTATATTTTAAACAGCTAAATACGTATATTTATTAATATATTATCATTACACATCAGTAAAATCAAATAAGTTCATATTATATATAAATTGAATATCAACACCATTAATACATCCACAAATATTATTATTGCAAAAATAACAAAACAATGCCAAAACTGGAGAATCCTACGAATAATGTATAAAGTTAATGCACGCGTATAATCTCTAACAAGACGGTAGGTTATATTGAATGTTCCCCGCCCTCCTTAATAATGACATGAAACTGAAGGGAGTGAAACTTCAGTCCGGGTGACAGTAGGTTACAGAATAGACAGTCAGGGTTACATGGTGGGGAGTAGCTCCACTTGTAACTATGTTTAATATGGAGTAAGATGAGTTACACAATTAGTGTACAAGCCAAGGGTGACATTATCATCAATCAAGAATCAAACCTTCCACCTCATCGCCTCCATTACTCATCATTCATTGTCTGATAATCTGTCGCATTCTAAAGTGTTTAATAGTGATACCGCGAAAAGGTAAGGTGGGGAAGATTTGATAGGGAACCTGCCAGAGGAGCCCTAAATCTGGCGAAAATACACCTATGTTATGTTTTTACATTGTTCCTCATGTTTTTTTTGCATAAAATTCTAGTGATGACTGAAGGTTGGAGACTAGTTTTAGTGTAAAGTAGAAATATAGTTACCATAGTGCCACACCATCGTCATGCTAGGTCATTGCCGTCATTTGTTCAAAGCTGCCTGGACTGCCCGAAATTTTATAAAAATTAAAAAATTAAAAAGACGTCATCTATGCCACGTGTCGCCACATTTTCAAGGCCACATCATCAACGTATAAATACTTGAAGCTGCCTATATTTCTCAAGAAAAAAAAAACTGAAGTATGAAAATTATTTTTGTCAAATCTGCTCTAATCTTTCTTTCTTTCATGTCATATTCAGTAAATGTTATAGCACTTCCAAATATTGTTTTGATTTGGTGGTAAGCATGTTCCAATTTACTAATATTTTAGGATAGTATATGTAATTTTGATAATGGTAAGTACTAATGAAATGGGAAAACTCTTAATATTGAGTTTTTGTCTCTTGTCTACATTTTGAATAGCTAAAACTGTAGATCTATTAGTATATTATAATTACACATCAATAAAATCGAATTGTAATACACTTCCTCATTACAGTGTAATTAGGCGACGTGGTCTGCTTCCCTTCCCTGTCAAATCGAACTGTGCACTGTAATGAGGAAGATTTGAGGGGGAAGGGAAGCAGACCACGTCGCCTAAATTTGGCGAAAGTACCATCAGATCAAATGCCTATGTTATATTTTTACTGTTCATTGTTCATATTGTTTTTTTTGCATAAAATGTATTTCTTATCAAAAGTATCATTGTTCTCATAAGTCGTCACTAGTAGTGTGGTGCAATGTGTAGCCCTAATATATTTCCAATCAAAAGGAACATTGTGCTCAGAAGGGCCTGTTAATGCGGCGCAAGTAGCCCTAGTTCTAGTGTGGAGCAGAAATAGGGTGCCATAGAGCCACATCATTGTCATTGTCACCACGTCATCTTCAATCACGTCATTGCCGTCATTGTTTATAGCTGCTTGGACTGCCTTAAAAAAATTTATAAGTAAAAAATAAAAGATGTCATCTCTGCCATGTCATTGTCGCCACGTTTTGGAGGCCACGTCGTCAACGTACATTCTTGAAGCTGCCCAAATTGCCCAAAAAAGAAAACTGAATTATGTTTGAAATCCTTTTTGTCAAATCTGCTCTAACATTTATTTTTTATTTTTTTGTTTGTTCATATATTCAATGTAAATATTATAGCACTTTTAAATATTCCTTTTATTTCGTGGTAAGCACGTTTCAATTTACTAATATGTTATGATAACACATGTAAATATGATAATGGTAATAGCTAATGAAATGTTAAAACTCTTACTGTTAAATTTTCGTCTCTTGTCTATATTTTGGATAGTTAAAATTTGTAGATCTACTAATATATTATGACTACACATCAATAAAATCAAACAAATTCATATTGAAAAGAAATGAATATCAACATCATTAATACATCCAAAATATTCTTACCGTAAAAATATGAAACAACGCATAACATGGAATAATGTATGAAGTTAATGCCCGCTTGCAATCTCTCATAAGAGGGTAGGCTAGGCTGGTCTCCAACATATGAATGTTCCAAACCATCTCTTGAGAATAGCGTTAGTAGTGGTGACAGTGGCAGAGATGGGATGTCGGGGCTTACAGAGTGGATAGTGTAACCCCACTTGGGATTACAGGGCGGGAAATGTAACTCCACTCGGTGTAACTCACACTTGGTCTCAAAATTTGACTAAGTTCAAATTTGGCTAAGTTTAAAATGGACTAAGAAGAGTTACACAATGTAGGGGATGACACAAACCATAGAAGCCAACGGTGACATTACCACCCGTTATGAATCAAACCTTTCACCTCATCGCCTCCATTACCAACACCTTACCAATAGGCTACTCATCACTATCTGACAATCTCTTGCATTCTAAAATATTTAATAGAGAATCTGCGATAAGACAAGTGGGGAAGATCTAGGAGAGGACTTGCCAGAGGAACCCACACCGCCTACATCCGACGAAGTACCATCAAATCATATTCTTACATTGGTCCTAATGTTTTTTGCATAAAATATATTTCTAATTAAAAGGAACATTGCTCTCAGAAGTATCAATAATAGTGGGGAGCAACGCATATCCCTAGTACTTACGAACCCAGGAGGGTGTTATGCAATGGCGAATATCGTGTTGGTAAGATGATTGCAATGCATGCGGTGAAATCTTGGGTTTGATTCTGCAGGGGAGGCTATTATAGTGTCACCCAGGGTATTCGCACTCCAATTGGTGTTACCCCAGTAACCTTGCGCAACATCTAACCCACATACCAGACCAACACTCTTACACACCCAGTCGTATAACCCAGTGTAATCCCAAGTGAAGTTACACTCCCTACTCATGTGTAACCTGGTGTAACCCCGAGTGGAGTTTACACTCCTTCTGTTCCATGTCACTCTCAAGAGAGGGTGGAGAAGATTTGACATGTCGAAACAGGCGCACCATCCTCTCAGAGGTGGCAAGTGTGCATGAAGTTCTTACATTATTCCTATTATCTTCCCTTTACAACAAGGTACATTAGTTTAGGTTATTAGAAATATCAAAACACAGTTTGATTTTGTTAATAATTTTTAATTGTTGGAATCTGGGGTCTCAAAAGTAAGTGGCTGATTACTACTTACTGGTACCATGATGCTATCTTTATGTATTATGACCTAGGAGCTAGGTAGATATTTCAACCTTGGAGCCTCTGCTCACTGTCTATACAAATGACTCACATGTACCAGACCACTATGGCCCTAAAATTTAAAAGATAATCTCTACCCTTTCTCAAAAAAAATAAAATCTCTACCCTGCTGATAATGCAACGCAAAAGGACAAATTACAGCAAATTGTTGGGCATATGTGTTTGCAGAGCCAAGTATCTATCTTTAATAAACTCACACAACACTGAAAAAAGCAGTGCTATCATCAAAGTGCACAGAACTGCAAGTACCAAGTTTGACTCAGTTTCCACTGAACGTGTGAGAGATCTCTTGATGGAAGTAGGAGAGAGTACGCAACTCTGAATAACCTCCATACAGGTAATTCCATTCATACTAGTTTGTAGTGTGAACAGCGTGAGTGTGTGAGAGGGAGGGATGGAGACAGAGTCCTTCGTAGAATGTGTAAAGTTTGTGTGGGCATGTGCGAAAGAACTTAACACTGTCTGGAAGAGTCAGAAGGCAGCTCAGAGTGCGTGGAGCAGGAGACATAATGAAGTTGTTGGTGATGATGATGGTGATGATAAGCTTGGTGACGGCCCCACGAGAGGCATTTCAGGCTGGCCATTCACAAATATCTAGGGATGCATAGAACAAAACTCTTGCAATGATGCTTGCCTGTCTAATCTCTTCAGCCTCATTGTTTATTCCCCCTCCCCTCCTCCATCTCAGCTTATCTTTCTCTCGCACATACGACATGGGGATTGATTCCAGGCTCTAACCTGGGATCCCTGCATCCATCCGAGCACTTTTTCGTGAACACAATGCAAACATGAGGACATGTGGACGAGTAATGAATGCTGTGGAGAACCCAGACATCTGGGTGCACGAATCACACTGTTGTTTGATATATCTTAGTTTTTTCACAGATTCTTTGCTCGGATGGCCTCGTCCTTGTTCGTATGCACTCTTTTTCATAGAAAGCTAAACATGCATGGCACATGTGTGATGTTCCGTGTTTGAACTTTGAACCATGACGCGAATTCTTCTTGTTGCTCTTCATCTTCGTCACCATTAGGAAAATTCCAGCTCACATCAAACTTCTCCAAAACAGGACAGTGCATGCGAAGTTCAAGCCGGGGAATCAAATGCGGCTGTACGGCCGTGAAAGCTTCCGAATCACATTTGCTTTACGCCAAGCCTACAACAAAGCATGAGTGCGTCATCCTGATCTGTACGCTCAACCCAAAAACTAAAACATGTATGCCAACACGATATGCTTCAGTATGATTCCTCGATACTCACTAAAGGAGGATTTTCGTGATGTAAGTTACTTGCTTTGCACTGAAAAAGCCAACCCTCATAGCCAATCTTCCCAATCTTCTGACAAAAAGGATTCCAGTACAGTCTTCCCAATCAACTTGTCCATGTCTAGGGCGGATTAAAGGAAAGAAGCCTTGAATGATCAGTCCAGGTGGCCTCCCCTTGCTGGCTGGCCAAGAGCCTGTTGTGTATGTTTTGGTGGTGTCTGGGAGCGCCAAGTAGGATTAAAGTGTTTTGGCCATCCGACCAAGTGACCCACAGGGCGAATGCTCCTCCCATCTTAGAGAGTCGAGAGAAGGTGGTCCTGTTGAAGCCTCGACAGCAGGCATGGGAATGCAGCAGACACTACATGAAACTGAGTGAGGATAAGGGAGGGAGTCAGGTTTCGGTAGACTTCGCAAAGGAGGACAGCAACATGACAGGGGGGCTCCTGAGAGTGGCGCTTATATGTGGTGGGCCTTCCACCGAGCGGGGAATCGCTTTGAACTCAGCTCGCTCTGTGCTTGACCATCTGCAGGTACTTTTTAGGAACGATGGGTGTAAGACTAAAAGGAACCAGCTCAATGGGACACAATTCGTACCGAATGTACAGCTCCACACGCACTCGTCACTCCACGAGCTGCCGCGGTATGACATAGGCGAGAGATTGATAGATTGTTGATTTCTGTCGTCTTTTGATTCTAAGGATGGTGGTTTTGCAGAGAGGATGTACAGTGTCAGAGATGGAAAGACCCAAACAGCTGTGTATGCCCAATAAAGTGTTTGAATCTCGGGAGATGAAGGCGGTCTAGAGGCGACATGACAACAGCAACAAAGAACGACTCGACAAATTGGAGTAACTAAGTTGCCCACACAGAATGGGGAAATGGATGCTTGCAAGCAGGCTTCACAAATAATGCAGAAAACTTGGGAAGGACCAGGCGCTCGTTCCTACAGGAAAGTCTTGTGGCTTTGTTGGGAATATCCCTTCTCTCAGATTTACCAATTCTAAATGCTTGAATTTCACCATCATTTAGCATTGTTCAATCTGTGAGCTAACAAAAGTTGAGCATCATCGGATTTACTAATGGTTGGTTTTGCGGCCCTGCCAGTGGTGGCCCATTCTCTTTGCCACCACACACAGTTTTACAGGGCTTGTAATCTATTGAGAAGATTGGGTGTGCCAAGAACCATGTGGCCAGAATGTGTAGCTTGGCTTTCATGCCTGAAACGGAGCTTTCCATTATCAGGTTGTTAGCTTCCTGCAACTGGTTCAGCGTTATGAAGTAGATATAGCTTTCAGAGCTTGCACAGATTTCAGACCCAACTCAAATGGTGAAAATTGAGAATTATAGACTTTTTGTGACTTGTTGAGCTGTGCTGGATTCCACACTATCCCTTCGCATCAGACGATCATGTAGGCTCCATTTCATCCTCTCTATTCCAGCCCCCAGCTGTCAACCCACACATCCACCCCGCGTCCCAAAAACGTAGAAACCTCAGAGAAGCGAAATTAAAAATAAATTGGTCTCGCACATGTCAGAGGCAATGAGAGCAAGTGCTGGTGGATATAGGTCATTCGGGAAAGGGCCAGGCTGATGATTTGGTAATACATTGCTATTACCTGAACCGAGAATTGCAGTTTTTGGCCATCTCTGGTACTGCTTCGGCTCCCATGCTTTATATCTGAAATGAATTCGGTTTATCTGTGCCTAAAATCCTGATATATCTGGTACTCCTCTGCTGGAGATGGCAAATACAGTGACTCTGACAGTCCTTCCCATGATATTTTGACATTCATGAGCAAGTCACTAACCTGAAGAGAGAAGTTACCCTGAAAATTTGAGCGACTGAGGTTCAATAGCTATGCAAGAGGAAGAAATAGACTTGATGAAGAAAAGCATGTGATGCTTGGACGGCACATACAGTTGGATGGAACAGACAACAGTGGGGAGAGGGTCTTGACCCTTCTGTGCGGCGGTTGGCTATGGTAAGCCCTCAAGATTGCCCTGGAGAGTGTACCCACAAAACTACCAACCCTTGCACACAGCTGACTACAGGGGATTTAAGGTTGACTTGATGCTGGCATTGACATCATTACAGCAAGTGCGATTTAGATGTCTGCATAGCTACAGTGGGCCTTCTACCTAGCACAGATGTGTCCAGCTGTGTGTGGCAGTCACAGCAGTGTGAGAAGCTAAGATAGGAAGAGCAAGAGAGAGCAAGACCCAATACCATTGGCATAACCAACCCCCAGACGATTTCCAACAGCTACCATGCACTTAATTGCCGATGCCACATGTGGCAAATGCAAATCCTTGATGCGAGTGCCCTCTCCATTCCACTGGACAAGTAGCCTGTTACTTAACCCACCCCAAACTGTTCCATCAGTTGCTGCCACCAGGCCTCCAATCGTCTACTCTCCTCTGAGACTTGGCCCACTCTATCCGCTGCACGACGGACAGCTTCAGCTGCCCCCATCCCAGCATTCTTAGAACGTTGCAGCCAGCCCGCAGGCTCTTGTCCTTTTTTGACACTTTAGCGTATCCAGCTCGGCCATCTTCCTCCTAAAGAAGTTCGGTCCCCTGTGAAAACTGTTGACCACGTCCGTAAATTGCCTTATAAGAGGGGGATGATCTATATAGATGGACAAGCCATTCTCCTTAGAGAGGGATAGAGAGATGCAACTCACTCCCAGTTGTCATGCTTTGATCAAGATGACCTAACATGAACGACTCTGCCTAGGTTAGTGATAAGCTCTGAGTGGGTTGGCATTAAATCAGAGCAAGTGTATACCCAGATAGACAGGGATTCGAGGAGGTATACCATAATGTAATGTGATAAAGCCTTCCAGCCCAAATGTGTCCAGCTGAATGCTCAACCACCAGAATCCGTACTTCAGTGTGAGATGAGCCAGTCACTGGCCCCCTCAGCAGCACAGATGATCAGCATAAAGGCAGCTGTTGTATGGTCCCCTTCTGGCCCACTTCAAAGGCCACGTGATACAGCTTCTCACGGCCATGCCTTCATTGAACCACTTTCTGATCCTGTCCAATATTCACCTGGAACCAAAAATGTGTGATAAGCTTTGAAAGATAAAATATGAAAAAAGACTCACCACACTTCCCAGGTTACAGTCCTAAAGGATAATCAAACAGATAGTTCAAAGCTTCCAGGCCCACCATAGGAAGTGACAGCAATTGCACCTGCCAAGAACGAGTCGCATAGTCGGCATCCCGCTCTCCAGGATCGCCAGCTCCAACCTGCATTCGCCAAGCCCTCAAGTTGCCATCTCTGTGCCCACTCCATACAATCTCCATGAGTGAAGACTCTCGACAAAACCACTTCAGCAGGCAGAATGACCTACATTTTGGCTTGCTCTCAGCTGAACCTTTCGTGAGAGGACAGTCATGGACAATGCTACACCACCAGCCTGCTTAACTCAAGTGCTATCAATTGCCGGTCATGCTTCTGCTCCATCAGGGCACCTCCCTTTGCACCATCCGGCCAATTTTTCGTGCTGCTTAAGAAAGGAGGGTAAGTGGTCATTCCCTCTGGCCCAGCCCAATCGAAGTCAATAAAAAAAACTTGACCCATAATCGAATTCACCATTATGTTACTGAGCCAACTATCACCCTGAACAGCCCTCAACTCCAATCCCTGGACTTGGACCAGGGCTGCCTCAACGTATGCTTTGCACCATTCCCATGCATCGGAAGCCCTCTGGTTCCTCTCTGTTTGTACTAAACGTAGTGCACCAGAGGAATCCACCCTTCATCAGAGCAGAATAATGGAGGGGTACGCGCAGCACGAAACCAACTGCGGTGTACCCCCTCACCATAGCGCTAAGAAAATTTGACAATCACCTGTTTGCCACCAGACTCCACAAGATAAACCAGGCGCTGTCCTACTCGAGTAAGTCGAACCAGAGGATATACTTTTACTAAGTAATAGGGCCAGCATGCTGCTGAAACCCTTTCCCTACTTGCAGGTATCTGCAGTCTGTCGTGCAACGTACAAAGATCAAACAACTACTGCACCAAAGCTCTAGTACCCAAGCCAAATGCTACATGAGTCAGCCTAAAGAGATGCAGAGTAGCTGTTGGCGGTTCAATCACTAGATGCTTATGAAACACCACACCATTGATGTGTATATGCGGGCCAACAATCTCAGATGGGAGAACCATCAAATAACTGCCAAACCTCACATGTGATTCCATCTACATTACACATC
The DNA here is from genome assembly GCA_030704615.1 of Takakia lepidozioides. Taxonomy (NCBI): domain Eukaryota; kingdom Viridiplantae; phylum Streptophyta; class Takakiopsida; order Takakiales; family Takakiaceae; genus Takakia; species Takakia lepidozioides. The sequence goes on from CM060732.1 coordinate 55,716,042, forward strand.
TACACATGATATGTACATAACATTCTATGCATTTTGCATGTTTAATCTGCATCTCTACAGATTAAAGATGTAGCCACTATAATAGCTCAACACCAAGCTCAACACCCAGCTTGTGATCCACTTACTAATTCTCGTCATTGAAACACATACCTCTTTGAAAGCCTTATGTAAGTTGCTGAAAATCATCTTGATTTTGCATGTGCAAATGTTGGGTGCAACCACCAAATGGAGAGCACCAGGCAATACCTCAGTAAGAATGATTCAACTTGTCCAAAACTTCAACTTGCTCATCTCTGCCTTCACATCAGTATTGGTGGATACGAGGTTTTTGATCGAGGTCAAACTCCATCTGCATAGTACATGCCAGTTTCTAGGTAGGCATCGCCATTTAAACCCTTTGCCCACTGATAAGCAAAAGCTACATGCAGCTATTACCAACTACTTGCCACCAGAAGTCAAGCTAGAAAATAGCTGAATCTGGCTCCTGCTTATCAGTGGGTTTAAATGGCGATGCCTATGTGGAAACTGACATTAACTGACAAAAACCTTGCATAAGAAGCAGATAGCTCTTCTCGCAAACAAGCCAAAGGAAGCTCATCGGTTAGAGAGTCCTTGTCATCGAGCGCCTTTGCTCCCTCATGTATCTGCGCAAACAGATCCGGCCTATCCCGATGGATCTTCAGGAGACATGCCCGTGATTGCAAAGAAAACTACGCAACAGACTTATCATTCTCTCAACCCCCTCCTCTGCCATCTGGCCGGTTGAAGATTTGTAATCACCACCTCCTCCTTCTCCTCCTCCCTCCTCCCAGCTCAGAATTGGTCGTTCCCTCCGGCCAGCCCAATCGAACTCAATAAAAAAAACTTGACCCGTAATAAAATTCACCATTACGTTACAGAGCCAAATATCACCATGAACAGCCCTCAACTCCAACTCCTGGACTTGGACCAGGGCTGAACTATGCGTCGGGAGCCCTCTGCTTCTTCTCTGTTTGTAAACGTAGTGCACCCAGAGGAATCCACCCTTCATCAACAGCCAAATACTGCATTGTTACGGCCTTCCGATCTCCGGGTACAGCAGTAACACTGAATAATTCAGGGGCACCCCCAACACGAAACCAACTGGTACCTCCTCACCATACCGCTGTTTGCCACCAGACTCCATAAGATAAACCAGGCCCCGTCCTACTCGCTGCTTGCAGGTATCTACAATCCGTCGTAAAACAGACAAAAGATCAAACAACTGCTGCACCAAAGCTCTAATTACCCGAGCCAAATGCTCCATGTACCGCTCATCAGTCAGCCTAAAGAGATGCAGAGTAACTGTCAGCGGCTCAATCACGGGATGCTTATGAGACACCGCACGATTGAAGCATATAAGCGGGCCAACAATCTCAATCAAAACGATTAGGCAGCAGGACAAAAGGTGGGAGTTTCTCCAAGAGATTGCACTCCAAGAGTTGCGATGTAGTAGCCATCCGACCAGAACCTTCGAAAGGTGCACTTTATATGCTGCCAGTGGAGGAGAACTCCATTCTGAGAAACCTAGAAGGATCACCTCTTGCCTATGTAATATAGTGGCAAGGTGAACGTTGTAGCATTTACATGTTCAGAAGATCTTTGGGGTTTATTCAATTAGGGTTGAATTCTTGTGCAAATCCATCTTGTCCTTTTTGCTCTTCTCCTCTACGTCCTATGTCCGTATCAGCGTAGTGGCCGTGCCTTAAGTCCCATGGTGGAGCAGGGTTATCTCTCTCTACTCTTGGCTAGTTCTTGGATACTCAAACCTATACACCAAAGTAATTGTGAGAGTGGGAATTGCTACTCAGAGCTGTGTGAAACAGTTGATTGTTTGCCAATAACTTATGGCTAGTTCTATGGTGCTCACATCAAATCTGGCTAAAGAAGCTACCAGTCATCCAATGTTCATCACTTGCCATGTCAAAAGGGGAAACTTTCAAGCAAGTAGTAAGTATTACCATCAAGCCCAGCTCATGCTCCCGAACGTCACGAGTCATGACCCTTGACCCTTGTTTTGTAGTTTAGAGATGAATGAGCTGAGTGAATTACATAGTGATGTTCTTCTGCGGGTTGATCTCGCGTAGCGCTAAATAAGTATGGCTGGATTTTTCATTGCACCATCCTGATCTGTTCTGGCCACGGCAGATTCCGTCCTAGGGTGTTCCTCCGTGCAGGAACCAAGAGTCAGGCATTAGAGGGTTTTGGGATCCGCATCTCTGACTCTGTTTTTGAGAAATTCTTCGCACTGTTGTGACTTCTTCCACCTTGTCTGAGGGGTCATTGATGTGTTCCACTGGTAGCGGGTCAGGATCTAACCTCTGTTAGCTAGATGCATTTTAAAGTCAGGTATCAGAAACAGAATAAAATGTTCCTGAAATTGTAGGATTGTACGGAGTGTGTCTTCTTCTTTGGATGTCGACCATGGGAGCGGGAGCGAGACCCTCAAACTCAACTGCGAGCAGTGTTAAATGAGAAACTCAAGTCATGGAGTCAAACCCTGTGGCATGCAGCGGAGCAGAACCGAGACCAGGGCTTTGTCAAGTTCTAGAGATGCAGGACGTGACAGGGGATGCTGCACGCCCCTCAGATCATCTCCTGGGGTCTCATGTGGTGGATTCCGCTGTGGCATCTCATCAGGAGTCGCTACGTGTGCCATTAGGACTGGGAATGCGCTTGCCACCCCTCCCAAGTATCAATGCGGTCTCAGTGCGATTTGCTGAGTCGGCATCTAATTTTGGGCGTCGGCTTGCAAATCTAGTCGAAGAAACCATCGCTCGTGATGTACGAACGAGCTTGATAGATCCAATTGCGGGGCCGCCAATTGACAGGGTATTGAGTAGCGATAGTACAGAGCATAGAGCAACCATTGATGGTCCCCTCACAAGTGCAGCTCCCTCCAGTACTGTCTCTGCCTTGACAATCTCCCTTCCAGCCAGGGATGCTAGTGGCAGTGCAATTGAAAGTAATGGTCTCTTGAGTAACTTGGCAATTGAGCGGGCGACGTCCATACTCTCATCAACAGGGGCCGCGGTGAGGGGAATTGGCCAACAATTTATGACAACCCCTCCGGCTGTATGGCATGGCTTGGTTACAAGAGTACAAACCACATTGCGAGGGTCTGCAGACGACATAGGCTGGCTTCAGAGGATGGGTCCACCTGTTGAGGATGGCACCGACCTGTTTCTTCAAACGCTTGACACAATCAGCCATGGTGTGCATGTTCTTCCCAACACTCTGACCTACCTCCTCATCCCAGGTCTATTCAGCAATCACGCCCCACTATATTTTGTTGACACCAAAAAGCATTTCTCAAAATTGGGCCTATCTTGTCACATTGCCAAAATCCACAGTGAGTCTGCTGTTGAGAAAAATGCAAAGGAGCTGAAGGAGCATATAGAAGAGCTATACTGGGGCACAGGGAAGAATGTAGTTTTGCTAGGACACTCTAAGGGAGGGGTAGATGCGGCAGCAGCATGTTCCATGTTCTGGCAGGACTTGAAGGACAAAGTGGTTGGGTTAGTGTTGGTGCAAAGCCCCTATGGAGGGAGCCCAATTGCCTCCGACATTTTGAGAGAGGGTCAAATTGCCGACGTTGAGACACGGCGCATCATAGAGCTTCTGATTTGCAGGATCATTGAGGGTGACATGCAGTCTCTGGAGGACTTGACATATGACAGACGGCGGCAGTTCTTGGCCAAGTATACCTTACCTCCCGATCTTCCAACTATCTCATTTCATACAGAGGCCAGCCGAGCTCCTGGGTGGGTTTCTACAATGTCACATGTAGCACTAGCCGAGCTTCCATGGTTATCAGGAAGCAGCACGACTGCAGGCCCTTCTGTGGAAAATGGTGCCGGCACGCGGGTTCCAGTGGCTATTCCCTTGGCTGCAGCAATGGCAGTCTGTGCGCTACATCTGGAACTCAGATATGGAGAGAAGAGTGATGGCCTTGTGACCCGTAAAGATGCTGAGGTTCCAGGTTCCATTGTTGTGAGACCTGAAAAGAAGTTGGACCATGCCTGGATGGTTTACTCGCCTTCCCGTAAGAACCCTTTGGAACCTGATGCACCCCAGATGTGTGAAGCTCTTATTACTCTACTTTTAAACCATGAAAAGTGGAGAAGGGATGAAACACACATGACATGTGAAGCTGAAGTCAGTTTGCATGAGGCACAGGCAAGTGCCAGTGCAGCACTGTCAAAGTCAGATGTAAGTTTGGTGCACATGAACAGTCCGAGTTTTGTGCAAAAGACATGGATGGAATCTGATGTGATGCCAGAAGCTGAAGTTAGTTTCCATGAGGCCCAGCCAAGTGCAAGTGTGTCACCATCAGAGCCAAAACAAACCAATCTGGACATGGGTAGAATCACTGATATGCACATGATGGGCCTGGCGGGAAACTTATCCCATGTGATTCCAGAAGCTGGAGTTAGTCTCCATGAGGCACAGGCAAAGGTGGCATCTTCAAAGTCAACTGAAACAGAGTTTATTGTAGGTAACACAATGGATTGAGGACGGAAAGGACAAAATGTTACATACATTCATTAGCTATGAATTACAGCCGCACATAAAAAAACAAAGTTGTACATTGGCACACTGCTGGCAAGACATTACCTGGGCTTTCAGATATTGGCCAACTTTGTAGGGTGGGTCGCCTAGTGATACTCAAGTGGCCAGCTTATAAGACTCTCCTCTAGATCCTGCTTGAGAGAAGTCACTCTAGTTTTGGGTCTGGGGGAAAAACTATATAGGCGACCTTGCATTGAATTGGATCGTAAATGTTTGAGTGACCTCAAAATGTTGTGTACAATCTGGGCCAGATATTGTGGGGATTCATCGGCTTCTGCCATCATCAACTCCACTCCTCTTGATGTCTTAAAAGAGCGAGATCGACAATTCTCCTGAAGAAAGTTTGTGGATAAATTGGGATTGACTCTGCAGGTGCCTGCAAAATGAGAAAATTAGCAGTTTTGTCAGAATGCCAAAAGTTGCCCCATATTGCAGGTCCAGCAAGCATAAATGCAGTAACACACCGTTTCTGTGGAGGTTATCCATGAAGACAGAGTCACATGGGATACAGGAACTCACTAGGTATGCATAGTTATCATTTTTCAATTCATACCGTCATTGATATGTCAGCTAGCCTCTGGTAATGAAATGAAATGAAATGGTGTTTTATAACGTCCGCGGAAAGCTCATAATGAAATGAATTGGTACTTTATAACGTCCTCAGAAGGCTCATAGAGCTTATGGGACAAAGTGGAAAAAACATGGGAGAGGAAACAAAACCAGAGCCAAAAATAAAACTATTGCCCGAGGGATTGTCAAAGCGTGAGGGCCTCGTGCAGGTAAGCCGCCAAGCATTTCTAATCCTCATAGAAAATGAAGGAAGAAATGAAGGAAGAAACTTCTATAACGTCCTAGCAGAAAGCTTAAAGAGCTTACAGTACAAAAAGCAAGAAAGTAAACAAGGAAAAAGTGGGACCCTAAAAGAAGCCCAAAACCTAGACCAAGTTTGAGAGCCTCATGAAGATATGCCGCCAGGCATCTCTAGTCAGTTGAAAAACATGATCAGCAATGTTGAATTTCACCCCGTATTCACGAAGTAGGTGCAGTGAAGAAGTCGCCTCTCCGGCTGAGGCAAGTAAAAAGGGTGTGACCTCAAGCTGCGAGACAATAACAACTCAGTTGAAAATTCCCTATGGACGCTAGTCTAACATGTGAGGTGCATTGAGTGAACCCAGAGGGAAAGAAATATATGATAGCAGTACAGCTGGAAAGTACAGAACAATCTGTTTTTCTTCAGGCAAACAGAAGATACTCTCATGGAACCATGATGAGCAGTTATGGTGTATGATCGAACTGCTGCGAGTAATGGATCCATATCAATGAATAACAAGATAGAGATAGATAGCGAGAGCGCTAGATTATAGAGCGTGCAACAGTATTCAAAAGAAAATTCTCTTTGAAAAACATAGAATTCTTGGCTTAGGGACTCACATCCTTGCAGCCCCACAAGTGAAGCCACACATTGGTGCCACTTATTAATGACACCTGGCGCTCAGCACATCTACTTTTTGCTTTTCCTCCACGGAACCTCCACCAGTCTTGCCTGACCCTGATTTTGAAGAGGAGGAACCCCTAGGTTCAGGGAGTGGTATTGCAGAGATCCGGGAACATGCACGATCAAGAATCAACCCAATCATGTCTGAGTGCGACAGTCCCACCTGCAAAGACATGCTAAAAAGGCAGTGAGGAAAAAGGAGAAAACGTGCCTAAGAAGGTTGATTGTGACGTTCAGATATTTTACAAAACAATGCACATAGTCCAAATCCAAAAACCCTCAAGTGTGGGAATGCTGAGGCTGACATTTAGGACATTGCTACCCCAAGACGTGACCAGCAGGTCCCTGTTGTGTGCACTTTCTAGACAGAAGCAAGGGAATGTGCTCAACGGCCACTAAAAGAGCAAGGACAGAAGAAAGAAACCTTACAACATCCACACAGAGAAAGAGAAATGAAATAAAATGGTACTTTATAACGTCCGCAGAAAGCTCAAAGAGCTTAATGGGACAAAAGGAAGAAACCATAAAGAAGAGGAATGAAATGAAATGGTACTTTATAACGTCCGAAGAGACAAAACCACAGCCAAAATCAGCCCAGAAGGAACAGAGAAAGAGAAATGAAATGAAATGAAATGGTGCTTTATAACATCCCGGAAAGCTCATAGAGCTTATGGGACAAATGGAAGGAAGAACATGAGAGAAAATAGGAAAACCAGAGTCAGAGAAAAGAACTCTTGTTTGAGTGATTGTCTAAGGGTGAATGCCTCGTGCAGGTAGGCTGCCAAACATTTCTGATCCTCATAGTGGAAGACTCCAGTGAGAGATTGGGTTCCACGGAATAGACAATGGAATCTCCCACGGATCTCATAGTATAGGGGGCAATAGAAGAAGTGTTCTTCAGTTTCAATTCAGTTTCAAAGAGAGAAAGAAACTTTATAAAATCTACGGGAAACTCAAAGAGCTTATGGGACAAAAGCAGTACACATGAAAGTCGGGCCTCAAAACTACAATTCAACGTCCAGAAATTCCCAAGCTGTAAAGCCTCATGCAGATATGCCACTAAAAAGAAAGAATTACGTCCAGAGAAGGAGAGAGAGATGGAGGGAGAGGATACCGCTGCAGCTTGTTGAAACAAGAAGCTCGTCTGCTCCATTCCACTCATTTGCAGTCCTCACATCAGAGCCTAAGCACTGAATGATTTACAATCCCAGACAAATTCTTGTCAGTCTACCCATTGCATGATCTGCAGGCTAATCCTCGAATTGGCCAAGGTTTCTCTTAAGCAGCTCACACCTTGCGATGGCCATATCCAATGGGGATGTATTGACCTCCTAGGGATCAGTGTCCTCACTGAAGAATCATCCAACAAAAAGCTAGAGAGGGGCATCACTTTGCGAATCTTCTTCCAACACTGAAGCTCAAACAAATCATGAAGCTATGCAACATACAAGAAATAATCTTGCTCCTTCCACACCCTACGCATACATAGGAGTGGCAGTGACGCACCAAGTTGATGTCAGAAAAGACAATTGTCCCTGTTTCACGATTGCTGAACACTTCTGTCCCTTGACTTGTTTGTTGACCAGTCATCCTTGACCAGCTTGAAGGGGGCAGCAACCAACCATCCACACGAGCAACGTCACGAAGCCCAAGCGTTTTGAATAGCTTCGCTGCCCCATTGCGAATCTCTTCAATAACAGCAATAGGAAACCGGGGAGGACCAGATGTGGAAGAATTATCACAAGCCATTGTAATCCATACCAGTGGCACCTAAGCGATTTTGTCAAATATGGTTTGTCAAATAAAATGCAGCTCACAATGGGCGTATGTCAGGCCCTACTGTTCTCGGCGACCATGACTGCAACGCCGGGGTACGACCAGCTGCAGTGTTTAGACTGGCAGCGACACTCTGTGAAAGTGGGGAGGCCACTTCATCTTCTACGGAGTTAGTGGAACGTGTTGTGTTAGATACGTACTCGGATTTGAGGATCAAGACTGCCACGACGGCGCCATGTCAAGTTGGAGCTGCCAGGTTGACGGAGCTGCCAGCTAGGCCAACCATCGAGCACACCATGGTGACACTTGGAGTTGTCTTGTTAGACAACTAAAATGACAATTTTTTTTTGAGTGGACCGACAGGCAAGAAGTACCGGCCACTTTGGGTGTTGTTAGACTCTGGGGCTCAACCTTGAGGATGTCATCAAAACCCTAACAAAGACCTATTGATGTGAGTTAATAGTGGAGGTCATAATCAAGCAAAGAGTCTGAAGCCATGGATGGAACAAACCCTTACTATGACTGATTTGACTTTGTGACCAACTTTGTGATCAGGCTGTAAACATCACAGCCTCCATAGTTGAGCATCACTAACTCTAACCGACTAAACCCCAAAGATCTGAAGCACAAGGAGACACAAGAAGAGAAAGTCAAGGATGGCAAGACATGGGGAGCTCCTCTACCATGTACCTAACTTGGATGCGACATTGATTGAAGAAAAAGAGAGTCGGTCTGAAAACCTTGGGAACCCTGAGTGCGTCTGTCCATGAGAGAAAGTAAGTCTGAATCCAATGATCCGTCTGAAAGCCATCTGTTTGCTCTTGAAGACAATGAAAAATCAAGTATGGCAGGTGACAAAGCCTCCATAGCTTGATGTAAAGTTGCTTGCGATGGGGAGCAAGGTCCAACAACTGCCCAATTGTGAGCTGCATTTTGTTTGACAAACCATATCTGACAAAATTGCCTAGGTGCCAATGGCCTTATGGATTACAGTGGCCTTAGATAATTCCTCCACATCTGGTCTTGCTGAGGATAAAGTCATCCCTTCCTCCTTCTCCACAATGGCTCTAACTCACCTCATTATGTAAGTTCTCTCCTGCCAAGCCCTGTAATTAGATGGGACAGAAATCTTGGGTACTCTTCATCTACCTCTTCTGGCATAAGTGGTGGTGGCTGTGTCTATGTGCTTGGCCACAAGTCACTACTAGTGTCTCCACACATGGTAGCACCATAGTGACTACCACACTGGGACTTGTTTCTTATGTTCCCTTGGAAAGAAGCATAGGAGAAGGCTGGAGAAAGAGGGGGATCTGGATTTGAGATGCTTGAACTAGGCACCTCAAATCCAGAGTCCCCTCCTTCTTGATCCTTGTCCTATATGTCCTTTCCACGGGTGATTAGCCAACGCACTCAAGAGCATAAATATTTGATGGACATGGACGGGCCTTGTGCATACAACTATTACAATCCCGGCATTCGCACATGGCCCCTACGAGTCAAGCATCGGTGCTACAACTGGTGAGGCAAGTCAATTTGACTACTTAGTTGAAACGATATAATGGACGAGAGGGTTTAGGGAGATGTATAGACTGTGATGACTCTGAGTCCCTAACAGGCAAAGGCACAAACTGAAGATCACACCGCATTTCCCAGCTTCAGAAGCAACCAACATAACATGTTGTATTGGATTTGAAAACCCAATTGGATGCCAATGCAAGTTCTTTACTGCCGCAGCAACAAGAATCCTAACAGATTGAAAAAAATCACCCTCTGGTCCTTTCATTACAACACAGCCACTTGTGGAAAAAAAATCCTAAGGCTGACCTATGTCCTCCGAAGGATATGCTATCATACCGGCGTAAGAAACAGGTAATTCTTCTCGCAAACAAGCCAATAGAAGCTCATCGGTTGGAGGGGCCTTGTCAACGAGCGCCTTTGCTCCCTTATATATCTTGCGCGAACAGATCCTGCCTATCCCGATGGATCTTCAGGAGACATGCCCGTGATTACAAAGGAAAACTACGCAGCAGAATTATCATTCTCTCATTCTGCCATCTCGCCAACTCAAGACTTGTAAGCTAAAACCTCCTCCTCCTCCTCCCAGCTCAATACTTGAAGTGACTACGCAACGGGAGCACAAGTGACCCTGTGAATTTTCGCCGGAACCCCTCATTGGGTATGCTGGCAGTTAAGGTTAACCCCGGGTGGCCTCCCGTTGCTGGCTGGCCAAGAGCCTGTTGGGTATGTTTAGGTGGTGTTTGGGAGCGCCAAGTAGGATCGAAGTGTTTTGGCCATCCCACCAAGCAGGGCGAATGCTCTTCCCATCTTTACAGAGTAGAGAAGAAGGTCCTGTTGAAGCCTCGACAGCAGGGATGGGAATGCAGCAGACACTACATGAAACTGGGAGAGGATAAGGGAAGGAGTCAGTTTTCAGTAGACTTCGCAAAGGAGGACAGCAACATGACAGGGGGGCCGCTGAGAGTGGCGCTTATATGTGGTGGGCCTTCCGCCGAGCGGGGAATCTCTTTGAACTCAGCTCGCTCTGTGCTTGACCATCTGCAGGTACTTTTTAGGAACGATGGGTGTAAAACTAAAAGGAACCAGCTCAATGGGACACAATTCGTACCGAATGGATAGCTCCACACGCACTCGTCACTCCACGAGCTGCCGCGGTATGACATAGGCGAGAGATTGATAGATTGTTGATTTCTCCCACAATTGCGCAGATTTCAGACCCAACTCAAATGGTGAAAATTGAGAATTGTAGAATTTTTGTGACTTGTTGAGTTGTGCTGGATTCGACACTATCCCTTCGCATCAGACGATCATGTAGGCTCGCTTTCATCCTCTCTATTCCAGCCCCCAGCTGCCGACTCACACATCCACCCCGTGTCCAAAAAACGTAGAAACCTCAGAGAAGCGAAATTAAAAAAAAAAATCGTCTCCCACATGTCAGAGGCAATGAGAGAGAGCGAGGGCTGGTGGATATAGTTCATTCGGGAAAGGGCGCTTTGGGCCAGGCTGATGGTTTGGTAATACGTTGCTATTACCTGAACCTCGAATTGCAGTTTTTTGCCATCTCTACAGCGCAGGTACTGCTTCGGCTCCCATGCTTTATTTCGGATTCGGTTCATCTGTGCCTAATCAATGTAGAATGTGAAAATTAATGCTTGATCTAGAAAACTTACATTGTGGTTGGTGAACTTCCAAAGCCTACTCATCTGGTCGGATATTGACGGCGTTTAATGTGTTGGTGTAGATGTACTCCAACACACCATCTGACTTTGACTTCAAGCTTGCCAGGTAGCTCACAGTTCCGAAACATTTAATAGACAAATTTCCTTATGTATTGGAGTAACTCTCTACCTGGGCATGTGTGGCTGGATATTTGGCTGTCAAGCATCTGCATTGAGTTTGCTCAGTAAGTATGTGGTAGAAAATCGTGTTCACTTTCTTAAAACTTGAGCTTATGTATCTCCTTCACTTTCTATCTCTCAGGTTTAGGTGTAACAGTGCAAGTTGGTAATTTGCAGCACAGCACAAGCCTTTGAGTCTCACTCAGAGTTTCTTAAGCATCTGTGTGCAACAGTTGACATTGTATTCCCTGTCCTCCATGGCCAGTTTGGTGAAGATGGAGGAATTCAGGTACTATGTGAACTCTTTCTTCATCCACCATAACTATCATCTGCCTATACAGAAATGTGAGTCAGCTTCTGCAGATGCAGGGATTTCCTTTTGAATTCTATGCATCACATTTGTCCAACCTCCACAGAGGTGGGGAGAGATGCTACAGCGTCATGAAAACAGGTCACTCTCAGTTTAGGAGTCAGAAAACTACAGGCTGGATTTTTGAGGACAAAAAAGTTTTCTTTGGAAGATCAGAGGGAGAGAGCTATGAAATTCTGGATCTCATTTTGGGGCTGTGGGCTTGGGTGGAGTCAGGAACTACTTGAAAGTGCAGATATCCCCTTTGTGGGCACTAGTGCTGCAGCTGCTCGCAAGGCATTTGACAAGGTAAGACCTTCCAAGCAACAAGTCTTTCTCCATTTATCTCTCCTTGAACATCAGATGACCATCATCAGACAAGGGTTCTCTTAACTCAAGCAAGACAAGGTGCTGCACCCTTACAATATTTGGGTGAATTTGCTTCAACTTGATGAATTTTCTGTATTAAACCTGGAAAGAATGAAGCAAACAAGTCTAGGTCCCACTATTGAATCGAGCCTTCAGCAAAGTTAGCGACCCCATTCTGCTCTCCTCTTTCCCATCTGCCCTCTTTGCCCTTTTACTGCTCCATCCTCGTGATGGATATATCTATGTGGAGATATTTGGCTGAGAAAGACATGCCTTTATTGATTTAAGAGAACGAATGTTTCATGTAAACCAGAATGCTTCATTTTACAGTGATCACTGATCTCATTTGTTGTTATGAGCAGTATGAGGCAGCTCTGGAGCTAGCATCACAGGGCTTTGCAACCCTTCCAAGCTTCCTTATACAGGTGTGCTTCCTTACATAACGAGAGCATCTATGGAGTAACTGCTGGCCATGGCACCAACACTTCACTGTTTCATATAGTCCATAAAGTTGGTTCACCCAGGGTGAGGTGAACAACTACCACAACAGTCAATGATCACTACATAGGTCAACTGAGGAGCTATAGTGACAAGTGGGTGTGAGGATTAGTTGGGGTAAGTCTGCAACGAGCTTGCGACAAATGAACCCTGATTAGTGTAAATGGCCAGACTGAGTGAATCTTCTTAACTGGCCCAGTACGTTTCATCCATGAGCTCCTTGGTATCCTCTGACCCAATGATCTATACATTCCCCAGGCAATCTGCATCGGATCCATTTACAGAGAAACCATTCCTGAAACCACATAATTGTCAAGCACCTTTCCTTGAGCACGGGGAAAACAATTTGGACAGCAAGCGCACTTCAGCTATTACAGCCATCCGATGATGTGACTTGAAACTACTACTCTTATGGTGTGTGAGTTCACAATGGTGACTGTCCCCAGTCATCACAAATAGTGTTGTTCACTTTTCATAATTGAACTTCCTCATTCTTTCAAGGAGTAATATTGTCATTCAATTCACTAAGCTCTTAAGTGTCATGTTACAATTGATGAGGGGCACCAGTGCCGTGTCCAATTGATTGAATCCAACACTTCTCAACTTTGCATGACCTTCTTGTTACAGATCAAGTACCTAATCGATGATGATCCATTCTTCAAGAATAATTAGGTGAAGGTCTTCCACTACTTGCTGATGTATTCATGAGCATACTCCTATGCAGCCTTATTCTTAGTTGTCTTTGTCACTTCTCCATGTTTCTCTGACTTTTGTATCTGAAGTTTCTCACTAAGGTTGTTTTTCGCTTTTATGCTGCAGGACGTTGGTTTCAACATTGATGCGTTGAGGGAATGGTTTTGCAGTAATCGTTTAGATATCAAGTCAGGTCAGGTTGTGGTAAGAAGCTTCCAAGCGAATATACATCTTGTAGTATGTCTTGTATTATGCTTAAATCGTTTGTCAGGGGCACAGCATATGAGAGCAAAGGATGGTTTTGTACAGCTGCACTGGTTGATTCAATCAAAACTTTGTGTAACTCACTGTAAAGATTGTTTCGAAATTGCCGACAAATTTTGGTCTTAGGCTGGTGCATTCTGGATGCAGGTGAAGCCAGCATGTGCGGGTTCAAGTCTGGGAGTCAGTGTTGCCATTGGCATTCAATCAGCTGTAAAGAAGGCTGAGGCCCTTTTGACCAAGGTAAAAATCTGTGCCGTTTCGATACCTCCTTGAGTAGGCAACTCCACAAGTCTATATCTTTGGAGAAGCATGGACAGACTAGTTTCCTGGCACGGTGTGGGAAAGAAACGTGAGACTCAACGTAGCAATTATATTCAATGGTCAATGTACGTGTTGATACACTGGTAAAATCAAAGATTTCATGCTATACTTCAATGGTGACGTGGCCTCTTGCAGGGGGTGGACAAGAGGGTTGTGATTGAAATGTTTGCAGAGGGTGGTCAAGAATTCACAGCAATTGTCTTAGATGTGGGCTCTGGAATTGACTCCTGCCCCGTAACTCTGCTGCCAACTGAGGTTATTCTCTTTCTCTCTCTCTCTTCTTGTGCCGGCAAGCAGTATCTATAAGTCCTCTGACCTCGTGTGGAGACATGAAGTATTATTACTTTATGACTTTTCTCTTCTTGCTTTGTTCTCTCTGTATCTTTACACTTGCATACCTACTCAAAGTGAAATGCACCTGTTGTGCCAACCTCAGGTTCATTTACTCACTTTTGAGATGTAGTCACCGGTTGAATTGGTTCTTGCAGATTGAACTACGGGGACTAAATAAGAGTGAAGTCGATGTCGAGGGTCCAATCTTCAATTATCGGAGAAAGTACTTACCAACAAGTCAGGTACAGAACCACTACTGGCAATCAAAACAAATTTCTACATTACACGTAGGTTCTATCTACTTTCAACCATCAGCCCCTGCATTCAATTATTCTCTCTGCACTCAATTCTCCGGAGGTGGAATGACAAAGCTCTTGGGCTCCAATTTATCCCCTGCAGGTATCATACCACACCCCTCCCCGGTTTTCTGTTGCTGCTATCGAAGAGATTCGCAATGGGGCAGTGAAGCTATTCAAAATGCTTGGGCTTCGTGATGTTGCTCGTGTGGATGGTTGGTTGCTGCCCCCTTCAAGCTGGTCAAGGATGACTGGTCGACAAACAAGTCAAGGGACAGAGCTGTTCAGCAATTGTGAAACAGGGACAATTGTCTTTTCTGACATCAACTTGGTGCGTCACTGCCACTCCTATGTACGCGTAGGGTGTGGAAGGAGCAAGATTGTTTTTTGTATGTTGCATAGCTTCATGATTGTTTGAGCTGCAGTGTTGGAAGAAGATTCACAAAGTGATGCCCCTCTCTAGCTTTCTGTTGGATGATTCTTTAGTGAGGACACTGATCCCTGGGAGGCCAATACCTCCCCATTGGTTATGGCCGTCACAAGGTGTGAGCTGCTTAAGAGACTCATAAACCTTGGCCAATTTGGGGGTTAGCCTGCAGATCATGCAATGGGTAGACTGACATGAAGTTGTCTGGGATTGTAAATCATTTAGTGCTTAGGCTCTCATGTGAGGACTGCAGATGAGTGGAATGGAGCAGACAAGCTTCTTATTTCAACAAGCTGCAGCGGTATCCTCTCCCTCCATCTCTCTCTCCTTCTCTGGACGTAATTCTTTTTTTTTAGTGGCATATCTGCATGAGGCTTTACAGCTTGGGAATTTCTGGATGTTGAATTGTAGTTTGAGGCCCGACTTTCTTGTTTACTGTTTTTGTCCCATAAGCTCTTTGAGCATACCCTAGATTTTATGCAGTTTAATGAGCTTTCCGCGGATTTTATAAAGCACCATTTCACTTCATTTCTCTTCTTTCTGGTTTCTCCCTTTTGTCCCATAAGCTCTTTGGGCTTTCCGCCGGCATTATAAAGTACCAGTTCATTTCATTTCTCTTTCTCTGTGTGAATGTTGTAAGGTTTCTTTCCTCTGTCCTTGCTCTGTTAGTGGCCATTGAGCACATCCATTGCTTCTGTCTAGAAAGTGGACACAATAGGGGTCTGCTGGTCTCGTCTTGGGGTAGCAATGTCCTAAATGTCAGCCTCAGCATTCCCACACTTGAGGGTTTTTGGATGTGGACTATGTGCATTGTTTGTCAAATATCTGAACGTCACAATCAACCTTCTCAAGCACGTTTTCTCCTTTTTCCTCACTGCCTTTTTAGCATATCTTTGCAGGTGGGACTGTCGCACTCAGACATCCTTTGGTTGATTCTTAGTCGTGCATATTCCCGGATCTCTGCAATACCACTCCCTGAACCTAAGGGTTCCTCCTCTTCAAAATCAGGGTCAGGCAAGACTGGTGGAGGTTCCGTGGAGGAAAAGCAAAAAGTATATGTGCTGTTTGGAGGAGACACTTCTGAGCGCCAGGTGTCATTGATAAGTGGCACCAATGTGTGGCTTCACTTGCGGGGCTGCAAGGATGTGAGTCCCTAAGCCAAGAATTCTATGTTTTCAAAGAGGATTTTCTTTTGAATACTGTTACACGATCTGTAATCTAGCGCTGTCGCTATCTATCTCTATCTTGTCATTCATTGATATGGATCCATTACTCTCAGCAGTTCGATCATACATTATAATTGTTCCATGAGAGTATCTTCTGTTTCTAGCCAAAGAGTGCCTGAAGAAAAACAGATTGTTCTGTACTTTCCAGCCATACTGCTATCATATATTTGTTTCCCTCTGGGTTCTTTGCACTCAATGCACCTCACATGTTAGACTAGCGTCCATAGGGAATTTTCAACTGAGTTGTTATTGTCTCGCAGCTTGAGGTCACACCCTTTTTACTTGCCCCAGCATCAGTTGATGACGATCAACAGGATGTGTCGGCTGGTCCTCCAAAGGACAAGACAGTTTGGGCTTTACCGTAAGTCCTGTTTCCTTTGCAATCAACTTTCTCTCCATTGAGCATTTTCATTACCTTTCATCAGTACTGAAAGTTCGACATCAGCAATCTATCTCACAATGGGAATGGTCAGCTGAAACCTGTGGCAGTCTCATACCGAGTTGGCATTCCACCGAGAGGAGGTATATACTACTGGATCAATGGTGGCATAGCTATGGGATCTGTGACATCTCAAAGCATGGCAATTGCAAACATTCTTCTCTAATCTGGGCCCTTGATGCCCCCCTGTGGAATCTTCTTTTATTCGTTCTTTCATTTTGTCTGCTGATACTATGCCAGATATGCATCAGTGTTGCGACACACTGTTGAGGAAGTGGTGGAGGGCTGTGTGATGGCGTTGCAGCCCACTACAGCTGCCATTGTGTCCAAGTGGAGAGCCCAGGTGTTGGCAGAGCTTCACAAACTCGACGATTGTAGAGGAGATGGTGGGGACATGGAGATGCCAAGAAAGCTAACAGTGAGTGAGTGGATCGAAGAAGCTAAGCAAAACAACGCAATTATATTCCTTGCAGGTTGAATTCCTGCCTCTGTACATAAAGGGTTTGATGAAGGGTGGAATGCACAGCGATTTTGCAAAGATGGAATGGATATTGTTAAAACCGAAGTAAGAAGATGACCAACAGTTTAGCTAATTATTTTCTGCACTGCTCAGACACAAGTCAGCCAGTAGGGGTTTTGTCTATGCATTGTTTAATGCGTCACATGGGTGCCTTGCCTGATCACAACGTCCGGCATGGCTGCCTTCATTGTCTCTTAGATCCTCTAGCTTTTCATTTATGAAATTTTCCCTTGGACTCTCATTCATCCTTGATCTTCATGTGTTTGATTAGTACATGGCGGCATTGGTGAGGATGGCACACTGCAAGCTCTTCTAGAAACTTCAGGAGTACCCTATACAGGTATTAATTTTCCCTCTTTCTGCTTATGACAAGCTGATAGGACCATTTGAATAGCTCTAAAGGATCCATTTGGTTGGGTTGTTTGATGTTGTGCTTGTCAGGATCTGGTGTAGAGGCATCGAGGCGTTGTATTGACAAAGCGGCCACAGGCGCTGCTATTGCACATGTGCGTGAAGTTTAAGCATTGGACTGGCTTACATTACCCCCAGGGGGCAGTTCTAGCAGACAGGGGAAGTGAAAGGGAGGATGACAAGAGTAGAGTAAGGGGCTTTGGTAGTGAACCTCCCTTTCTATAATTCAACCTCAAAGCTGCTGTCTGCATAATAGGAAACCCTACTGTCAGCTCTATGTATTCAGTGTAGTTCAAGCACTCTGACTCCGCAAAAAATGACCTCACAGAGAATATGTTTCTTTTGCTAGATTCCATACCCATTTGGTAGGGTTCTAGTGCTTGACTGCCCTTGTTGGTTTGGGAACAGTTGTCAAGTCATGGCATCTTCACGGCTGCCAAGGCTGTGCGTACCACAGGGGAGCTTTTAGAGGAAGGAGCTCAACTGTGGGAAGCACTGAAGAAGGAATTGAGTGCAACTGAGATCTGTGTGAAACCAGCCAGTGATGGCTGCTCCACAGGTGTTGCTAGACTAAGGTGGGTGCTGCTCTCATCCCTCAGACATGGACAGACTGTGGTCACTCACACATGATGGAAGAGAAATGCACTTCAAATGAACAATATCAGAGGCAAGGGGTTAAAATGTATCACTTGCTATCAGCCACATTTGATGCCAACAGATGTGTAATCCTGTATAGGTCTTTTTAAATGCCCACTTGTGTTATCCTGTCCGATTTGGAAATTGTTCTGATCCCTTATGGATGGTGGAGAGAGAGGCTACAAAAACAGATGTTGAATATGAGGGTTATATATTCTGGGGTGCCTCTTTTGGCTGCAGCTGTTTTGAAGATTTGGCCACGTATTTGAAGGCTATAAACGAGAGGCTACCTTGCCTGTGGCCTGGTAGCCTGGCCAAGGTGTGTATATCCCACCTCTTGCAGATGCATTCCTTTGAGTACACCAAAAATAGCATGCCAACAGACATTTGTTTCTGTCAGATTAGTGTAGGCAAGCAGATGCCTGTAGTTAAGTCATGAAGCAGAAAATGGAGGATTCATTCTTGGAAATTCTTTGCAGCAGAGCCACAAGATACTCCTAAAGCTTCAATTAATAGTGCTTTGAGTCTGACGCTGCTTTGAGGAAGAAAGATAATCTCCGGTAGCATTGTCCCAACAAATTGATTTCTTTAAAGTAAAAGTTGCAATGCATAGTCTGTAAGTCTGAAAGCTACTGAACTGAATGTTCTGGCTTGGCAACAGGCACATGGAATCATAGAGATGCCCAACCCCCCTCCAGAAAAGATACTCTTTGAGCCTTTCATAGAAACTGATGATGTTGGAGTGGCATCAGACAAGATTAGCCAAGGACAGCTATCAAGGGAGGGTAAGAGTCCATGGCTGGAGGTAACCGTTGGAGTAGTGGGCTCACAAGGGGCTATGCATGCGCTCTCCCCCAGTATCACTGTGAAGGAATCAGGGGCCATTCTTTCTCTTGATGAGAAGTTCCAAGGCATGACCTTACTCTGTCTCCACTGTCTATTGAACCCAATCTCTCTCTGAAGTCTTCCACTATGAGGATCAGAAATGCTTGGCAGCTTACCTGCACAGGGCCTTCACCCTTAGACAATCACTCGAGCAATAGTTTTATCTTTGGCTCTGGTTTTGTTTCCTCTCTCATGTTTTCTTCCGTTTTGTCCCATAAGCTCTATGAGCTTTCTGCGGACGTTATAAAGTACCATTTCATTTCATTCCTCTTGAGGAAATGGGAATGGATATTCAATTTCCCCTGCCCTGTATATTGAGAAATTATAGGGGGGTCATTTCTGGCAGAGGCATTCAGTTGTGAAATCATAGATTCTTAACTGCTTCTGTCTTGAGCAGCAATTTAGAATGGAGGTTTTTCTCTGGTTTGTCCTCTTGGCCTTCTACGGCATTTCTTTCACTCAGTAGGTATAACTTAGCCCTACACATTCTCACTTCATAAGCTGCAGTAACCTGCATTTGCACCTTCACCATCAGTATTGGATAAATGTTCTCAATGTATATAATAATGGATGGTCCAGCCTAAAAGAGCCTTGAAGAACGACCGTGGCTGTGGGTTTATTGGACAGGTGGAACTGGTGTAAATTTGACGCCTCCACCTTCCTCACTTATCAAGTATGCTCTCTCTCTCTCTCTCTCTCTCTCCCTGCACACAGCCCAGACTGACGGGCAGATGCCTCCTGTGCCCTGGACACATCCCCATGCATGTCACTTCTGTGGTAAACACAGGGCTATAGAACTATAATGAATAACCCAGCAACCGGGCTGTCAAGTTTGCATGTGGATGAGTGCCTCTGTCAGTGCCTTAATGGCAGCTGTGGGAAAATAAGTTTACAGCTGCAGCTGAGCTACGGGGATAAGCTAAACCCTGGTGGATGTGAACCCCACAAAAGGCTCTGGGAGGGTTAGTTTCCCGTGGGGTCAATGGCCGTAAGGCTATGTCAAGCCAACGTTCGCAGGAAACAGCTTGAGTACACTTCTTTTTTATAAATGAGGCTATGGAAAATGTAGTTTGAGTACATTATCTTAGATGGAATGAGTTATCATGCCCATTTCCTGCTTGTTAGTACATCTCTCTGAGTTAGATAGAGTCAGAGTCCAATGAAGTGTGGAGCAAGACAATCCATACGGCACACTGGCTGTTGTGTTGTGATTTCAGGGAGACAGCGGTTGTGGCGTGCAAAGAGCGGATAGAGATGGTAGCTAATGTTTTGATGCTGGAAGGATTTGCCCGTATAGATGCCTTCATTCATGCTGATACCGGAGAGGTGACTTCTTCACTGCACCTACTTTGTGAATACATTCATGGCCTATTCAGTATCAGGGGTGAAATTCATGGCTGATCATTTCAATTGTTGCTTGTTCTGTTCAGTAATGAACTTAGCAGAGTTATCACTTAGGCTTGTAGAACCATCTGGCGATATAAGGATATAGAGGAAAGTAAGAGCTGCGAGGTGGGTGCCGCTCTAGGATGAACTGCCTGCTTTCTTCTGTGATTTTGTAGACACAAATTTCAGGCTGATATGCTGGGAAAAGGGAAAGGAGAAAAGGGACTGATTGGTGGAGGTTGCATCTACATACAAGTTCTCACTGCAACCTTGGCGAACTAATGTATTGGGCGGAATGGTGACAGGTAATAGTGATAGAAGCTAACACAGTGCCTGGCATGACTCCCTCAACTGTCCTCATTCACCAGGTTCCCTTACTTTCTCTATGTTTCCTTTCTCTATGTTTCCTGAGCAGTTATATACATTGTATCTTATCTTTGTCTGATAAGCTTCCTTGCTTCTTGTGGAAGTTTTAAAGTTGCTTTCTTTGTTTGGACGTTCATTTCATTTCATTTGTTATTTGGTTTCTCTTGATGTGGTCTTTTCTTGTTGCTTTACTTTGCTCGGCTGCTACTACCTCTTCAGAGATAGCCAATCCCTGACAGAAATTTGTCAATGACAAGGACTAGAGATGCCTGGCGGCATATCTTCATGAGGCTCTCAAACACGGAGAACCTCTCTAGGTTTGGGGCTTCTTTTAGGGCCCCACTTTTTCCTTGTTTACTTTCTTTCTTTTAGTTTTCATTCTTGGCTCTCATGTTTTCTTCCATTTTGTCCCATAAGCTCTATGAGCTTTCTGTGGACGTTATAAAGCACCACTTCTTTTTCATCTCTTTGAGCTTTCTGCGGACATTATAAAGTACCATTTCATTTCATCTCATTTCTTTCTTGTGATCTTTCTCCTCGGGGCTAGCTGACTTGGCTTTTCAGTATGCTTCAATGACAGTACATGAATCAAAAAGCGATAACTATGCATACCTAGTGCGTTCCTGTATCCTATGTTACTATGTCTGCATGGATAACCTCCACAGGAACGGTGAGTTACTACATTTATGCTTGCTGGACCTGCAATATGGGGGAACTTTTGGCATTCCGACACAACTGCTAATTTTCTCATTTTGCAGGCACTTGCAGAGTCACCCCCAATTTATCCACGAACTTTCTTCAGGAAAATTGTCGATCTCGCTCTCTTAAGACATCAACAGGAGTGGAGTTCATGATGGCTGAAGCCTATATAGTCATCGACGAATCCCCCACAATGTCAGGCCCAGATTGTCCACAACATTTTGAGGTCACTCAAACATTTAACGATCCAATTCAATGCAATGTCGCCGATATAGTATTATCCAACTCATGTCGCTGCGAGGTTGGGCTCTTTCTATGAAGGAGCAGATTTAAGGTAACGTGCCTTGGAAGCCCAAACCCAAAACTAGAGTGACTTCTAAAGCGGGATCTAGAGGAGAGTCTTATAAGCTGTGCCACTTCTGTATCACTAGGCCACCCGCACTACAACGTTGGCCAATATCTGAAAGCCCAGGTAAGGTCTTGCCAGCAGCGTGCCAATGTACAAAACTACCTAGCAACTCAAGGCAGCTGTCCCGGCTGGCAATTCCCAGCCCTTTATTGCTAGTGCTAGGTAATCGAGAAGTGTCTTCCAAAAACGCAGTCAGCCGGGGATTTTGTAGAGAACCTTGTTCAAAGTAGGAAATTGTAGATTTTGTGATGTGACTGTAGTCAGAATCTGGGCATCCTGTCCTCAGAATTGTAGAAAGCAAGTTTCTTTCATGTGGATAATATGGTCTCCAGAGCTGTGTGAAACAGTTGATTGTTTGCCAATAATTTTGAATATGTTACATGGATTTATGACTACGACTATGGTGCTCACATCAAATCTGGTTCAAGAAGCTACCAGTCATTCAATGTTCATCACTTGCCATGTCAAAGGGGGAAACTTTCAAGCAAGTAGTAAATATTACCATCAAGCCCAGCTCATACGTCATGAGTCATGACCCTTGTTTTGTAGTTTAGAGATGGATGAGCTGAGTGAATTAGTGATGTTCTTGTGCGGGTTGATCTTGTGTAGGGCTAACTAAGTATGGCTGGATTTTTCATTGCACCATCCTGATCTTGTAAACTCCGTACCGTGGTTAATCACAGTCAGCGTTCTCTTGACTGCAGCTTCAACATCCCATGAACTAGGATAAATCTGTAGCAGTTGAGGACTTTCCAGAAAATACTGGAGAGTGTGGTACTCTCACAATTACTTCGGCGGATAGGTTTGAGTATCCAAGAACTAGCCAAGAGTAGAGAGAGATAACCCTGCTCCACCATGGGCCTTCAGGCGGCACTGTCCATGCCAAGTTACTCTTAATATGCATGGGTCAGACACCTACCTCATGACTGGACCTACCTTAAGTACCAACTGGTACCAGCATGCACAACCTGAAACACTCTTCCCCAACGAAGAATATGTGCAATCTGAGAGATTCTTTGACGACAACTTGTGCACTCTTGAACTCACACACACAAGAACTGTGGGACTCCTTATTGTGATTGCTCTAGTATAGAATCAAAAGTCTCAGAGATAGAGGTACAGACCAGTAGACTCATCTTCAGATTATGTGGTACAAGGTCCACTCTCCAACAACGTGGACCATCAACTCCAAACTTGGCAGCAACACTTCCTGAAATCTCACTTGAGACTCTGCTGGAAGCTGGTTGGCAAACTGCAAGTTGCAACAGTGAATGTAACTGTGGATCCATCCATGATTCCATCACTCTAGTCTCTCACCTCCAGCGCCATCCAAGGATCTGCAGAATCAGAGTCCCACACTAAGACTTAAAGAATCATTAATGCAGTGAAGTCAAAGAGGCTGAATAGGACATGGGCTGTTATTGTTACAGATAGCCCATCTCTCTACTCCCTTCAATTCCTTTATGCCTCTTTATTGTTGTCTCTGCGCCCGAGTCAAGGGTGGCCATGCACGAGCTCGGAGATGATGATGATTATTCATCCACATATATCATCCCTATTCATCTATCTGTCACCCTTTTTCCTAATTTTATTTTATTTTATTTTTCAGGAAAATATTGATTCGTCCAGCTGATAGGCGAATGCATCATCCACATCCTCTCCCTCTAGTGGCTCGCGTGGCCTTCCGAAAAAAAAATAAAAAAAATAAAAAAATTGAAGAACTAAACAGAAGAATAATTCTGACGTGGACGAACGAAACCCATGGACGAAACGTTTGCAATGATGCAGTTATCATCCGTTCGGACGGAAATCATCTATAAACAGCAGGACGGGGTTGGTGGCGGGTGGTAGCCCGGGTCAAACCACGGTGTCAGAAGCTTTGAATGCGCACGAACGAGTTTCATCTATCACCTGATGAATGACGCCTCACCATTAGTGGGTACACGACCTCATCCACATCTACATCCACATCCTCACGGGAGGATGGATGTCCAAATGGATGAATGAAGCTCCACCTGGTGACTCACTGTTACGTGACGTATTGTCAACGGAAGCTTCCGCAAAGGGAGACTTGGGGGTCAATTTACGTCCGGTGGGATGAATTTGCACAAGCCATCCATAGGACTCGCTACTGAGACCCATAAATAAATACATTCCATAGGACTCGGAGTGGTCACCGACCCGTCGTTAACAACTAAAGTCGATGGTTCCAATAAATGAGGGAATTTGGTGTATTTTTAGGACCAGCAAACGAATGAAAACGTGAGATCCTGATTGGATGTGGATGTGTGACGCTGAAGTGTGGGGGACGTTTCGTTTGGCCGGTGCGATGTGGATGGATGGAGGTCATCCATCTGGGGCCTCGTAATGGCATAGTTGACTCGGAAGGCTTTTGACTGTTCCTGGAAGCTCTTGCTGGCTATGGTGGTCAAACTCCCTGCGGCCCTCTCCTGCTTCCTCGTCACCCAGGTGCAGCGGTGCGAGACGAGCTGTGGAGGCTGTGGCTGTGGAGGAATCGGGGGGGGGTTGGTGGTTGTCTTATTGTGTTTTCGTTGGTAGCGTGAAGGGGGGTTGTGAGGTCGGTTGAGGCGAGGGAGTGATGTGAAGGAAGGAACAGGGAGGTGGAAGATGGAGGAGCTTGTTTGTTTTGGGAAAGTGTAATCTTGTTGCGTTGGAGTGAGTGGTGTGCAAGCACGAAGGCTGAAGTCGGTATGGGAGGGAGGGTGAACTCGTATGCCTGGGGAAGGTTGAATGCAGATGTGACAGTGGTTGTGAGGAATTGCGGTGTCGGAAATGCAAGCAACCTGATGGATTTGGGCGAGGAGTAGTAAATCCAGAGAGCGGGAGCAGGATCAGACCGTATGTCAAAGGAAAGCTTCATCAAGATGCCAGATTTGCTTTTGCGTAATTAGGAAGCAAGTGCATGCATCTTGGTCAATATTAAGCATCGTCCAGAGAGCTAGAATCCTAGAGATGCAGGATTCTTGAGTGTAAGAAAGTGAAGGAACTTATGGAGGTGCTTGACTACAGCAGCTTAGTGAAGAGGGAGAGGGACAAGGAGGTCGAGGAAGCAGCAAGGATAGGGTTAGATAATGCCCAGAGGTTGCTCCAGATTCTGGCCCAGCAGCAGCCACAGCATTTGGATCACGAATGTAATGCCGCTGCAGGCGCAGCCATATCCAAATTTCAGAAGGTCGTGTCTCTGCTTAGTCGAAGGGGCCATGCAAGATTCAGGAGGAGTCCGCAGGGCCCGGCTGCAGGATATGGCTATGCGGTATTCGAGGGCGCAAATTTTGCACAAAGTGACGAGCTGAAAAGAAAGAGAGACTCGCATGGGGGGCCTTCCGGCACGCCCCCTTACTCTCCCCCTTCGTCCTCGGAGCTTTTAGCACCACCCCAGCACCAACAACAACCCTTACAACAGGTGCTCTTTTCCTCTTTCTCTTTGATGTCATGCTACATAGCTTGAAATTGATATTGGTAGCATGTAATGAGGTCCTGCAACTGGAGCGAATCTTCTGCTGCACAGGCTCACTTTCTACTCTCTTCCTGTCGTCTTTCCCCCACGATCCTCATGAAAGTTTTTCGTACCATTGATGGACGCTTTCTTTTTGCCTCTGGCATGAAGGACATGGGTAATGTATTAAGTTCTTGGAAGTTTATGGTGATTTATTGTATTGTTTGATCCATTGACAGGCTCGCCAGTTTCTTCCCTCCCAAAGTTCTGTCTCATCAGCTGCCGCAAGCTCTGGCCCCGGTGGTCCAAATGGCAATACCCCTCAATCCCTTCTTCACCATCATCAACAGCAAATCCAACAGCAGCTGCAACTACAGCAGCAAATGCAGCAGCAATTGCAATGGCAGCAGCTTCAGTCACAGCATGGGTATCACTCAATGCTGCCTGATATTTCTCTTGGGAAGCCTGAGGTCGGGGGATCGATGGAGAAACCATGCCATAGCCTTGACAAGTCCTTGAGTTGTACACCTCCCATCTCTACCACAACAAAATCATTTATGTCGGCACTAAGCATGGATGGGAGTGTGGCCACGGATAAGCTGCAGCAGTCATTGCCCCCCGCACGGGCACGCCCCCAGGTCTCTGGAGCCAAGAAGAAATGCACAGGGAAAGCTGATGAGAATGGGAAGTGTGCGACACTTGGGCGCTGCCATTGCTCCAAACGCAGGTTGGTTGTCGTTGTGGCTCTCTGTATCTTTGTTTGAATTTGAATGTGTGTATGTGTGGGTCTCCGATAGCCCCTTTTGGCCTCCTTGGGCATAATAATTTTTTTTCTTCTCTTCCGTGCCTTGTTTGCTGCTGTTTCTTCTAGTTTATCTCCATAGCTTGAGTTGATGCAGGAAAAGTTGTGGTGATCTTTACAATTCTTACAGCTGTATTCTTTACTACAGTAGATGATAGTCTTTATTCAACTACAGTGTTTATGGGCCCCACCTGTCATCCAGGTGCGATCTAGGACAGCAATGCAATACTTCTCATGTTGCTGATTCTAGAATATTTGTATACAAGGCTGTCAGATTTGTGCTTCTTGTGCAATGCTTGAGTACATGGACCATCCTTGTTGGACGACTTGGATACCAGTCAGAGGGTAGCCATCAGATATGGGCATAGAGAACAGACTACTGTTGGAAGTCCCCATCTGAACAATGTAGTCATGTGGACCACGTACAGGAAGTTGAAAGTGAAAAGGACGATAAGGGTACCAGCCATTAGCAGCAAGCTGGCAGACATTCCCCCTGATGACTACTCGTGGCGCAAATATGGCCAGAAGCCCATAAAAGGCTCCCCCCACCCAAGGTATTCTTCCTTGTTGCAAATAATTTTACTGTAGAATATTAAGATAGCATGAAGGTATCTCTGTCTGCTATGAAAATCCACTCGGGATTTCTGACCCCAGGTGAACAGCAACTTGAGAGGCTGTATATTCATATCATGATAGAGAAGGAGGGTGCAGTAACAGGCTATTCAAAGTAAAAAAGAGTGCAGCAGAATGCCGGCTGCACTTTGTCGCAAAGTGGACTCTTTCCCTAACGTCATACTCCCAGGACATTTTTCCAACTCAGGTGTGTAGATGGAGTCATTCACGATTCCCTTTGAACATTGGCCATCTGGGCACAGTGCCAGTTGAATCATATCCTCACTGATGACAACCTCTTCAAACGATTTGGTATGACACAGAAATTGTCATACTGTACCC
Organism: Takakia lepidozioides; assembly: GCA_030704615.1. NCBI lineage: Eukaryota > Viridiplantae > Streptophyta > Takakiopsida > Takakiales > Takakiaceae > Takakia > Takakia lepidozioides. The sequence goes on from CM060732.1 coordinate 55,742,999, forward strand.
AATGGCAATCCATTCACAGAGTTGATTGAATGTTTAATGTATGGTGTGGTGTCAACGTCATACGTGAGTGCAACAGTGTTGATAGCAGAATGCAGGAGTGGCAGGAGTTTCGTAACAATGTATACTACACAAACCAGTATCAGAACTATACTGAACTATGTGAGTGATTCATTTTGTGCAGAGGATACTACAAGTGCAGCAGCATGAGGGGGTGTCCCGCAAGAAAGCATGTGGAGCGATCCCTGGAGGATCCAACCATGCTCATTGTCACCTACGAAGGGGAACATAACCACTCACGTTCAGCCTCAGCCAATACTGCTTTAATTGTTCACTCCTAGCATGGACACTTTGTAGAAATCTTCCTTGCGGCAACAACTTTCGTTTACGTATATAGTTACATACCATTTTGAGAGCCCAAGACCTCAAATGAGATCTTAAACTTCTCCACTTAACCCAGTTTGTTTTCACTCATTGGAAAACACCATAAATAAGGCTCTTTATAACTTGTCTCCTCCTGACATATGGTAGTGGGAGTGAGATTCGAATACCCCGTCCAATTCTTTTCCAGAGTATGTTCATACAGACACATGCTGCAGTTGCTGGGCTTGCATGGCGAGTAACTGCAAGTTGGGATTGCCAGGATAGGGAGGAAGGTAAAATTACCTTCAAAGAGTAGACATCAGTAGCAAGATATCTCTACTAACTGTAGGTTCGCTGGGTCGCACTCCCAACCTTTTAGTGGTAGTTCAGTGGTACTGAAATGGCACAGCCCCAGCAGAGGCAAGAGGTAGAACTCTGTTGGTGTGTTTGCAATGGCAAGGTCTACCTGGTTTCTCAATCATCCTACTCCTCAGATTCTTCTTGAACAACAGCAAAGTACCCCTGCTGTATGATGTTAGAAAATTTGCATACTTGCGTGCCACCTAGATGCACAACTCCTGGATCACATGGACTTTCAAGGAGTGAGTTGCAGTGTCATCGTGCTTAGGAACACTCTCCCTCATTTGGTAGCCTGATGCAAAGAAAGGCATAGTTGAGATGATTGTCTGCACCATCAAAGAGTCTGAGCGCACACCTCCGCAGGCTCTTCGGCTTTCGGTAAACCTAAAGTGGCACATGATTGAAAACGTAATCGAGAAATCCGTCGGCATTTGTTGAGGAGACTCGTCCTGTGATCGGGGGACTCATTGTAACAGGTGCTTGGAATCACGCAAAAGTACAATCTGTTGTTTTAATACATCATCACAAACGCCACATCTCTCTCTTCCTGCAGTCTTCGCTCACAATGTGTGCCATATCATATCATACTCCACAACTCTCGGAAAGCTCAGAACAGAGAATCCAAACAGTTCAGAGATCCCAGAGCTTTTCTTTGTGCGTCGGTTGCAGAAAAGATCCATGGGGTAACTGACTTAGGCGCCCTCCTTACTGGAAGCGTGCAGACGCAGTCTGTGCGCAGCAGCTGCAGCTATGGATGCAAATGCCAAGAAATCTGCGAAGGCTGGTAAAGGAAGCAGTCGAGATGCAACGCTCAAGCTTAGTAAGAATCGGCTAACACTTCCGCTGGGGCTTGCTGTTCTTGCATCCTCTGTTTAGAGCGCAGACTGAGATCACGTAATGACAGGCTCATAGTCGTGATTATATGAAATTCATGGTGTAGCATGAGGTTCTCTTTGGAAGGTTTACAGTAGAGTTTAGTTGGACCGCAATTGAAGTGGGATACAGGGGTGTCGAGGGGGTCGGGGTTTGAGCGAAGACCAAATTACCGATGGGATGCACAACCTGCTTCTCTTTTTCAGTAGGAGGAATTTTGTTGTGTGCTTGCAGAGTCGCCGGCTGAGTTCTTCTCCGAGAACAAGAATATTGCGGGTTTTGACAATGTAAACCGTTTCTCACCACCTTCTTGCAGGCTAAACGTAGCAAAAAAATTCGAGCGACCAGCTACTGCAGAATAGTTTTCCTTGCTTTCCGTGATCATCACATTGGCAGTCCTCCCTTATTTTCTGAGTGAAGATGGAATTTGCACGTAACTATGATCCCATCATTACCATGATCACTAGTTTTTCTGGAGAGAAATATTTCATTGGACTTATCTTCGTCTTCAATCTCGATTTCAATTGGAAATGAAATGTTCATGAGTGGTTGGAGTGACACAGCCCGGGAAGAGTCTGTACACAACAGTCCGAGAGCTCGTGGAAAATTCCCTTGATTCTGCGGAGTCGATTGCCGAGCTCCCCGTCATTGAAGTCACCATGTGAGTAAGGATGCAAGTTGTTTGTGCTACAGCTTATTAGCATGGCATCTCCAAATTTGCTATTCCTTCTCTCGCTATCTGTCTGTGTATCCCGATATTTATGCTACAAGAGGCCTATAGTGTGCCCTTTATCTCAACTGGAAGTGCAACTACAGACACAGGTCACTCACACTTGTAAGGTAGAGGCATACATTGGTAGTGCTGAAATACGTACAGTTTTATGAGTATGATGTAAACCCACCACAATTCCCGAGCGAGGCCACAGAATGACCTGGAAAATAATTTACAGATCAGAACTCTTAGCTGTGAGTGAGCAACAAAGAAGGGGAGGGGCAGATCCTGGCTAGGGGTCCAAGGGGTTTATTTAAGTTGAAGGCTCATGATCCAGAAACTGAATTTTTTTCCATTGGTAGATTTCAGCCCTAGTATGCATCTTTCCTGTACTGAATCGTTGTCAGCTATGCGTACGCGCTATGGCAAGTTTGGGTGGTGTTTTATTCAATGGAGGCTTAAAACCCCATGACCAGCTCCTAGGGTTGGACAAACCCATGGAATTTTTCATCCTGGAATTCTTAATCTGTTTTGGAGTTTTGTCTCTGGTGCTGGAAGTATTACTTGCTAACCTGCGATTCCTGATCTGCAGTGAGGAGATTAGTAGATCCCAATTCAATGCCATGATCGGACTTGTTGATCGAGAGCGTGTAGATGCAGCCCTTTATGATGACTTTGAGTCTGAAAAAGCTCGGGAGGTAAGTTCTTGTATGTAATCTGCTAGCAATGTAGCTGGCATTGTTCTGCTAGATGCTTCACCTTGCTGCAGGTCTTTGAGGAAGTAGTATACGAAATTTACTACATCTGCAGGGAGCTCCAAGGGCCCTAGGGGCACAGTTAAACCACAGAAACTAAAGAACAAATGAAACCCAAATGTTGCATGGAGTTCAAGTGCTTCATGGGTAAGCTGGAGCACTTCACGTCCTCATAACTGGAAGGCTTCTGCCACGTGAAAAAATTGACACAGAGAGAGGGAGAAGAAACAACTGCTTTTTTGCCTCCACCATCAAGATAAAAGCAAGAGAAATGAAATGAAATGGTGCTTTATAACGATAAAAGATAAAAGCAAGAGAGAGAGAGAGTGACAGAGAGAAATAAAATGATACTTTTATAACGTTCGTGTAAAGCTTAAAGAGCTTATGGGACGAGAAAGCATGAAACCAGAAAGAGAGAGGGGCCCTCCACAAGCTTGTTTAGTTCTATTGTTCAATCTCATGCATAGATGCTGCTAAGCATTTCTGATCCTTGTTATGGAAGACCTCTGTGAGAGATTGGTTAGACGATATAATCTCCCATGGATCTCACAGTAGAGAGGACAGTGAAACTGAGTCTCCACAAGCATTACCTGCATGCCTGGGAAATCGGTAATCTCATGGTAAACCTAGAGCAACAAGCTCTGCCGTCCAAAATTCTTGCCAACAGCATGTGTGGGTGGCAGAAACGTCTTGTCAAAGAAGCACGAGAGCAAGAGAAGCAAGCCAAGGCTATGGCTGCAGGGAAAAAGATGAAGGAAGCCGCTGCTCCCAAGTTGGGTAAGGGACGTGGTGAAACAGCCTTCTTCAAGGTCACTTGCAAGGTACATATAGGCTCCACATATCTCACCTCATCACAAATGAGCAGTAATTCACCAATTTTTCTAGTGTTCTACCCCTTGCTTGAAGTTCTGACCAGGGTTACTAGGGTGTCACTTGGAGGCATTGAAAGAGGGCTTTGGGTTTCCATCAGATGGTTGAATTCTTCTCGCAGAAAAGAAAGAAAGAGTCCACTTTTTTTTAATGTTCTCCGTTGGGCAGTTGTTGCCCGAGGAACAACTGGAATCTACTTTTGACTGTTTGGTATGGAAGACTAACTAATCATTTTGAAAGAATACTTCTTCCGAGTCAGAAGCAGATTTGAGAATTCTTTTTCATAAGCACAAACTATCCAAGCTTCAGGGGTGAAGGTTGATGGACATTCAGGGGCCTCGGTTAAAGAGTCTGAAGGAGTGCATGCTATTTATCAACCCGCCTGTCAGGCACTGCATTATGCAATCATCTGCAGTATGGCTCTAGAATCCATGCTTTCTGCATGCTTACCTCAGTGATAATCCCAAAATAAAATTTCTGTTTGAGTTATCTTTAGTTGCTGATGTAGGTGGTTGACAATGTGTAGGATAATGGGAAAGGAATGCCGCATGATGACATCCCAAATATGCTTGGGCGAGGTAAGTTACTATTTGAAGCTTTCTTTTTTGGCAGTGATTACGAGAGTTATACTGAAAGTACAGATCTTGTAATGTATTGTTTTGGTGTTAGAAGAGGTAAGTACAAATTATGTATTATTCCAGATGAGGAGTGGAAAATCTGCTATATTGTGTCTTTAAGCCTTTTGGCTGTGGGATTTCTCTTACCTCGAACTATGATCTTGATGGATTGTTTTTTGACTGTGTAGTACTTTCGGGAACAAAGTACGGCCTGAAGCAAACACGTGGAAAGTTTGGACTGGGTGCCAAGATGGTGAAGCATATTTCAAACTGCACCCATAATACAAAAACTTCTCCAAACAGGCCATAAGTTACCATCTTTTGTTCATAGCTTACTGACACAATCATTTGAGCCTTGTTTGGAGTTTTGCAGTATTCTTCTTCCCTTGGAAATCTTCAATTAAGGGGTGTCTACAAATCCTCATGTTGCAAATTGCAGGCATTGATCTGGTCAAAAATGAGCACTGGTTTGCCTATTGATATTTGGAGCGCTACAAAAAACCAAAGTTTTATTTCTTTCTGCCGACTCGATATTGACATCCACAAGTAAGCCTAGGTCAGCCCATGAGCTTCAGTTTGAGGCTTGTTGATGAGAACAAATTCTACCTTGCTCTTATCACGTTAATGCCATCCACTTTCTAGGCAGACCGGAGTCACATCATCCAAATGCTTATATGATGGAGTGCAGAGCACATTATAGTAAACAGCTGGGCAAGAGAGAGCATCCTCTTGGACATCACACCTCCTTGATATTCTTGTTGCTAGGCTCTCTTGTGAAGCTATGTGCTAAGTTCTGCTCAAGAGATGACCAATGTGGTCCTAATGTAGAACCCATAGTGGGTCTGTAGCGGGCCAGTAACATCTGCTAGGTTGCTGTGTTTTTGCTATTAAAAGGGAGTGTGTGCAGTAATTAAGAGGGACCATGTTTCTATTTCTTTTAATGTATGTCATGGGTTATATCAGGAATGTTCCCAATATCCACAAGAATGAAAAGCGAAGCAATACAGAGGGTTGGCGTGGAGCTGAGCTCCAGGTCACCATTGAAGGCAACTGGACTACTTATCGTGTATGTAAACAGAAGATTGTACCTGTCTATGCTGCTGTGGCAGTGAAAAGTGGAGGTGGCCGTTTGCGTAGTTGCAGTTCCTGGTAGTAGGAACGAGGTTGTTTGTCTTTAGAAAAGAAACTTCCTCGACAGGTGGTTGTTAAGTATTTGTCAATCAATAGGTGCCTGATTTAGGTTTGTGCTGATTAGGGACAGCATGTCTCATGCCTGTTTGAGTGTCTGTTTCTGTCTTGCATGCTGAAAATTTTTAAATGTAGTCTAGGGATGCCTTCACACCTTCATATGGAATTTCATGTTGTGGTTGTTGCTTACAGTCAAAGATCCTTAACTACATGCGCCAGATGGCAGTCATCACCCCATATGCTCAGTTCCTTTTCCGCTACATCGGTACAACAGCTGAGTGAGTGCTGCTCCTAATTCCTCTTCACTTTCCAGCCATACACAGTTTCACACACTCTTCCAATCTGTCCTGGCTAATATCTCTCCCTCTCTGGTGCTTCTCCTTCCTATGGGCTCTCCAGGATCCCTGTAAAGCTTCCTTCTTTCTTTTGAGAGGACTCTGCAACACGCACATCAGTGAGTTGTCTAATATGGTGTTTCGTCTTCTTATTGTGCTGATTCTGAAAGTTGATATGCAATCTTTGCAGCAAGAATATGACAATACGATTTTCAAGGCGGACAGATGTGATGCCTCCCATACCTGAAGAGACGAAATATCATCCGTCTGCTGTGGACCTCTTGCTCATAAAGAGATTGATTGCAGAGACAACAAAGCCGGCCCTGCTTCAGTTTCTGCAGTATGAATTTGTCAGCATCAACAAGGCACATGCTGACCGCCTCATTGGTAGAATACTGGCGGGAACGCAAAACTGGAGAGCATAGGCACTTCTTAACAGCAATGGACCTAGAGTTTTCAGTGTAAACTTGGGTCATGTCTGCTGGTTGGGCTTTGCTGGGAGGCTTTCCAGCTCTCCTGTTTACATGGGAATTATGGAGCATTGCTAGTTTGGAGAGAGTACTCTACAGATATACTTACTGGTCTTCTTTACATCTGGATTACTGATCACCTCATTGAAATTGATCCTAATCTTCAGGTGAAATGGGACCAGAATTTACCAACAAAATGAATGTTAAGTCACTCACCGATGAGCAGATTGTCCGCATTCATCAGCTGTTCCGCCAAGCCAAATTTGATGACCCAAGTGGCGAGGTAAATTTCCAGTGTTTTCAGTGACCAGGTTGCTGATTTACATGCAAGTGCAGTTCTATGAGTGCCCTGTTCTACTCATACTTTGAAATTTAAAATCATTTTCAAAATCAATCAGGCAGTGACAGAAGATAACAAGGAAAGACATTTTGTTCTCTTAAAATCCACATTTGGCTTCTTATTTGTCGACCCTCAGTGTGTGAGATGAACTATGGGTTCAGTGCCAGTCTGTGCTTCACCCTCATCCAATCTTTCTGAAGACTTGTCATGTCACTCTTCACCTAATTGTTGTGAGCATGGCCCCACTATTATAACGTTGTCACTTTGCTTCTGCAGTGCCTCAGCCCTGCTGGAGAGTACAATCTGCGCCTAGGTATCATGAAGGAGTTGCATCCTGACATGGTCGCAACTTACGAGGGCAGGTAGTTTGAAACTTTTAGCCCTATCCTGTCCCAACAATGTTCTACTACTATGTGAATTGTTGCAATATCCACGTTCTTTTTCATCCTGTTTCAAATTCAACAAGTACCCAAGGTTTAGTTCTCCATGGCTACACTTCAGGTGCTCCTGGGCTCCTCCTGTGGCCTTTGTCGGGCCTTACGCAAGTTGGTCTAGCCAGCTAGAGGTGCAGTGCAGTAGTCAGTGAAGTAGTCAGTTTATGCATTGTCCCTTGGTGCTTCATAGTTTTGACTGAAAGCAGTTTACTATGAGCTCTTGCTGCAATGCGCAGTCATCATTTACATCTTTCTTGCCTGGAGCACTTGGGAAGCACAAAGCAAAGTGCAGTCCTTGGCAATGTACAACCTTAACTTCAACTGAATAGGAGTTCAGTGCATTTCTGTTTGGAAGCTGAAGGTCCCGTGGTTTGCCTGCAGTCCACATGTATTTGAAGGTCACCCATTTCTTGTGGAGGCAGGTGTCAGCCTCGGTGGTAAAGATGTGAAGCCGGTATTTGTCCTCTCTCTCTCTTTACCTTTGAGTATCTCTTGAAGTTGAATATTTGTTTTTGGCTGCTCGTCGAGAGCCTCACAATCTTTCTTGTATCCTGCTATCTTTTTCCCATAAGCTCTTTGAGATTTACGCAGACAGTATAATGTACCATTTCATTCCGAGAATAAAGTATCATTTCATTTCATTTCTTTCTTTTTTCTAATTCTTGTGGTTCTTTCTCTCTTTAGTTTTCAGGATGCTTGTTGAGGGCCTCACCTTCTTTTCTACTGCTTTCTTTCGTCTTTAAGCTTCCCGCGGACGTTATAAAGTACCATTTCACTTCGTTATTTTTTTCCAAGCAATGCTTGGCGCCAGAGGCACAACTCCATCTCACATCCTATGTGCATGCGTGCCACTTCAAACCGAGGCCCTCTTCCGGCTTACAATCTTTCTTAAAAGGTTACAAGCCCTCCCACCCGAGGGGCTCATGGCAAGAGCCCTCGCAACATCTATTAGCTCAAAACAGCAGGTTTCAAGCACTCCTGGTATGCTCGAGTGTGCAGTTTTTTTGAGCACAATGGACTCTCTATTGCTTCACTACTCCACAAAATCCAGAAGGGGTGGAAATCACATCCAAACAGGACCGCAACAGATTCAGTAGAAGAAATGAAATGAAATGGTGCTTTATAACGTCCACGGAAAGCTCGTAGAGCTTATGGGACAAATGGAAGGAAACATGAGAGAGGAACAAATCCAGAAACCACAATTAATGTTCTAGCGATTGTCTAAGGGTGAAGGCCTCGTGTAAGTAGGCTGCCACGCATTTTTGATCCTCATAGTGAAAGACATCAGTGAGAGTTTGGGTTCCACTGAAATCTCCCACGGATCTCGTAGTATAGAGGGCAGTAGAAGAAGAAGTGTTCTTCAGTTTCAATTTCCTTGCTGCGCCCTATGCAAGCTGGACATAGGCGGTCCTCCCGTTGCAGGTTTTCCCATCTGCCAGTCTCTATCCGTAGGTTGTGGGAACCCACCCTGAACCGCCCCAATGCCCTCAAGAGGGAAGGAGATAAGGGTGCTGAAAGGTAATTTGGTCTCAAGATTCTATCATCGCGGAGCACCAGGAATGTCTCTCGATAGAAGTGGAGCTTTGTCGTGAGATTGGGTAGCATCCAAGTTCTCTTGACATGTAATTCCATAAGCTCTCTCCGAATGAGTCTGTTGCGGTCATGTCTGGATGTGATGTCCACCTCATCTGGGTTCATTGGTAATAGGAAAGCAGTAGAAAGTCCGTTACGTTGAAACTGTCCACTCGAGCATACCAGGAGTTCCTGAAACCTGCAGCTTTGAGCCTCATAGATGTTGTGAGGGCCCTTGCCACTAGCCCTTTGGGTGGAAGGGCCTGCAATCTATGGAGAAAGATTGTAAGCCTGAAGAGGGCCTCGGATTGCAATGGTACACATGCGAACTCTGCACCTAGGATCTGAGATGGAGTTGTGCTCCTGGCGCCAAGCATTGCTTGGAGAAAAGATGACTGTAATGGTTCCAAATTCTTTTCCCACCAGGAGACAGGGACACCAGGTGCCCAGAACTCACAACCATAGATGGTAGCAGGGCTGACGACGGTGTCAAACAGCCACTTTTTGGTCGGGGGATGCCGCAGATGTGTTTGCTTGCATTTGGCCTGAAGGCGGACGGAGGCCGCCTTACCTTTAGTCAACCTGTCCAAGGCAGTGGCTGCAAAGTGAAACGTGGGGGAGTGGATAACCAGACCTAGGTACCGGTATGATTTCACAATCTCAATTTCCTGCTGGTTGAAGATGAATCTACGATCAGCCTGGCCATTGAAGACCATGATCTTGGTCTTGCTAAGGTTGACCTGCATCCCATAGTCTTTGCAGAACTGTTCCAAAATTTTGAGATGGCGTTGCAGAAAGACCGGGGATTGTGCCAAAAGGGCAACATCATCAGCATAGAGGAGATCTGATTGGGTTGGTCCCCCACCCAATGGGACCCCAACCCCATGGTTTTTTGATATGTAATTCTCCAAGGCGTCAATGGAGATCCCGAACAGGGTAGGTGAAAGGGGGCAGCCCTGTTTGACTCCAATGTTGCTGTGGATCTCGGCTGAGAATTCACCAGCGACGTTGACCATGCCAGTGACAATCTCATACATAGAAGAGATGGCACAAAGGATGTCTGGAGGGACTTCCACTCTATAGAGCCGTTGGAAGAGAAGGTCCCGAGGAACTGAATCAAAGGCTTTGTGAAAGTCCACGAAGCAAACATAGACCATTCTTTTGTCATAGCGTGCACTTTCCACCATAACTTGAAGAGTGAAGATGTGGTCAATAGTAGATCGGTTTCGACGGAAACCAGCCTGTCCCTCAGCACGAATGCGAGAGTACTCAGCCCAATCATCCAGTTCCATGGCCACTACTGCCCCAAACAGTTTAGCAAGTAATGAGGACACCATGATAGTACGATAGTTTGTCGGTGCGAGCCTGTCACCGCTCTTAAAAAGTGGGTGGATGATGCTCTTTGTCCACTCTGTTGGAAAGCCCCGTTGCACCACCTCATTGAAGAGGTTAGCTATAAAAGGGGCTAAAGTAGGTGCAGCATGCTTGATGAATTCACTCTGAAGTCCTGAAATGTCCACCGCTCTGCCATTTTGCAGCTTCTTGATTGCCTTACTGACATTGGCTGTAGTAAAGAGAGAGAAGTGAAGGGGTTTAGAGGTTATAGGAGAAGGAGTTTGGGTTGGGGAATGGTACAAAGACTGTGCATACTCATGCCAGACATGAATGTCAGTGATTGGGGGGGGGATCTCTATGAGGTTTAAGGAGGGACCAAAAAGATCGAGGAGAAAATCTGATTTTAGCAAGGAAAGAAGATTGCAACTTGATAGTGTAGGCTTGCTTTTTGGATCTAATGAGGGACTTATAGTGCTTCAGAGCAAGATTAGTGGACTCTGGAGAAGAATTGGTATCAAGTAGTAAAAATTTGATGCGACGTCTAGCAGTCTTGCATTCCTCATCATAAAATGGTGCGTAACGACGAGTGGAGAAGGGTGAGGAGGTAGATGGAAGGGTGACGGGAAAGGATCGCAGGGCTGAGTCCCAAAGGGCTTGAGTAAGATGTGTAGCCTTGTCGTTAGGAGATGATAGATGTAGAATGGAAGGGAGGGTTGACGCTAGGTATGTTTCATACTCGGCGTCGTGTAAGTGAGAGAAAGGGGTATTAAAGTGGATACGTGGGTGTAAGGGAAGAGATGCAGAGGGGATCCTCATGGGGAGGGAGATGGAAGGAAATGCAAAGGAAAGGCAAGAGTGATCAGAATCCGGGTACCTCGCGATGTAAAAGGAGCTTATTCTATCAGGCTTGTTGGGGCTCCCCAAGAGATAGTCAACCACGCTTTGGCCCTTGTACGTGTGGCAAGTGAACTGGCTGGAGGATTTGAAGTTGGTTGTTCCATTGTAAATGGACAGCCCCTGAGTTTCACAAAACTTGAGTAGATGGTGACCATAACTTGTGATTTCGCAAGAGGAATCTGCACTTTGCCTCTCCAATTCCGTATGCGAGCGTTGGATGTGTAGAGGATCTGTGTGGTCGAAGGTAGGGGCCTGTAGTGATCCTGTACGGGCGTTGAAATCTCCAACCAAGAAAATGTCCGTTTGTGGGGTACAGAGACGGGCCATATCGTCTTCCAATGGAACATATGGTGAATCTGTTCGAATATGTAGGCCGCTGTGCGGAGATGCAGCCGGAGCAAAATAACATCCCGCCAGCAGGATGTTGTAGCCTTTGATTGAAGAGAACTTATGGAACTACCTGTCAGGAGAACTTGGAAGCTACCCACTCTCACAACAAAACTCCATTTCTATTGGGAGCCATTCTTGGTTCTCCGTGATGATAGAATCTTGCCAATTACCTTTCGGTGCCTTTATCTCCTTCCCTCCTGAGGGCATTGGGGCGGTTCAGGGTGGGCTCCCACAATCTACGGATAGAGACTGGTAGATGGGAAAACCTGCAACGGGAGGACTGCCTATGCCCAGCTTGCACAGGGCGCAACCAGGAAACTGAAACTGAAGAACACTTTTTCTTTTATTGCCCTCTGTATTATGAGATCCGTGGGAGATTCCACTGTCTATTCCATGGAACTCAATCTCTCACAGAAGTCTTCCATTATGAGGATCAGAAATGCTTGGCAGCTTATTGCACAAGGCCTTGACCCTTGGGCAATCCCTTAAGCAGTAGTTGCTTTTGGGCTGCTTTTTGGCTCTGGTTTTGTCTCCTCTCTCTTGTTTTTTCCATTTTGTCCCATGAGCTCTTTGAGCTTTCCGCGGACATTAACAAGTACCATTTCATTTCATTTCATTTCTTGGCAATGTCCATGAGATAATTTGGTTGCCCCCTATTCCTATTTTTGGAAAGTTGTTAGAGTGCCTGCTGTGGCCTCAAGAAAAAGATATTTGAAAAATTCCAAGGAACTAAAATTGTACGAAGAATTGTTTGCAAGGACAAGTCAATGTAAGATGAAGCCATACGTAATCCTTTGTCAGTGCTTTACGAACTACAATCCATTTTAATCTTGTGCAGGGCATCAATGTTTTCCGTTTTGCAAATCGTATACCACTTTTATTTGAACAAGGAGGAGACGTGGTTACACGCACAGCCATGAAGCGCATCAAGTAAGCTTCTTCACAGTTTCTCTACTCTCTCAAAAGTAGGTGGCAATGTATGTACTGGGGTGGACTGAAGGTCTTCATATTCATGCAGCTGGGTCAGCTATAAAATAAATCAAGCGCAAGACAAGATTGGCGTGTTTGTGAGCATTGTGAGCACGAAAATTCCATTCAAGGGCACTGGCAAAGAGTATATTGGTGACGATATATCTGAAATTTCTTCAGCTGTGAAGGTATATACTGATGACATTCCCAAGTAGGTGAAAGGCTGATAAGGTAAGCGCAGAGCAATTAACTAGGATTCATATGTTGAAATGTAGTTGAAATTGGGGAACACGAGAATTTCTCACAATGTAGCTGAAATTGCTTCAGCTGTGAACGTCATTACTCATGACTTTTTCCCAAGTAGGTGAAGGTTGACAAGGTAGTGCGGAAGAATTAACTTGGATTCATGTGTTGAAGAAATTGTAGTTGAAATTGGGGAACATGAGAACTTTTTGCAAGACACCAACTTTATTGTTTGTGATCTCTCTCTCCTCTTGTCCCACAAGCTCTTTGAGCTTCCCACTGATGTTATGGAGTACCATTTCATTTGTCTCTCTCTCTCTCTTAGTTCTTATTCTTGGGTTCTGGATTTGTTCCTCTCTCATGTTTTCTTCCATTTTGTCCCATAAGCTCTATGAGCTTTCCTCGGACGTTATAAAGCACCATTTTATTTCATTTCTCTCTCTCTCTCCCTCTCTATGTCCAACGTCAGCCCCTGACAGAGGTAGGTTCTGTCCCTTTTGTTCCCGCTCAAACTGGGCGCGGGGTCAATGGCCACAAGGCTACGGCAAACAACGTCTTATGAGTACAATCTCTCTCCCTCTCTATGGCCACAAGGCTATGGCAAACAACATTTTATGAGTACATCTCTCTCTCTCTCGAACAATCGTTGCTTTTGGGGTGCTTGTGGAGGGCCCTCTCGTTTTCTTGTTTCTCTTGTCGCATAAGCTCTTTGAGCTTTCCACGGACATTATGAAGTACCAATTCATTTCATTTCTGTCTTGCTCTCTCCCTCTCATCTTTAAGCTCTTTGAGCTTTCTGCAGACGTTATGAAGTACTATTTCATTTCATTTCTCTTCTTTACAGCAATTTTGGAAAAGAGGTCAGAGGTCCTTCTGTCCCCACCTCAAAATTGCCACTGCTGTTCGATGACTTCCATCTGGCACAGTGTTTTTTTTTTTCACTTTTCCAAAACCGCAGGCAGGGCGACATGTAGATTCTACCCAACGCCCATGTGGCGAGAATAACGAGGTGACAGAGCTAGAAAAGAGGCTATATTACAGGTGTCATATTTTAACAGGTCCACGTAGGACAAATCTGGCTCCTGGTATTTAACCTTTGGCGCTTTCTGGCGATTTTCTTGATTTTTATTCCCATAATTCCTTAGTAAAAGTAGCTGACCCATTTTCCAGGTCGAAATCTGGCGATTTTTCGCCAGAAAAAAAACACTGATCTGGCACCTACTGAGATTCTTTAAATCTACTTGTCTTTTTATTGCACAGTCGGCTCTTCAGCAATGCTGTATACAGCTGAAGTCTAAGATTGTACGGCAGCAGCAAGCTCGAGATCAGCAACTGCGCAAACGCAACCTTTCTAAGTAAGCTTAGCATGTTTCTTATGCTAATGGTTCTTCCCATCATTTCTGCTGGCCACTTGAGGAGGTGTATGTCCGTCTGTTCTCTCTCCTTCTCAAAATCTGAGATGGCGTTGTCTGAGCCTGATGACACTGACAATTTTCCAGGTACATACCAGATGTGTCACGGGCCATCTACGATGTGGTAGAGCTTATATCCAGTGACCAGGAAGCAAAGAGGCAGCGCTATGGTGCAGAGTATACGGATATGCTTGACAAAGTAGCAGGCCGTGAGGTCACTGAGGCCACTTTCAAACAGAAGCTTACTGAGCATGTGCAGCAGGTCTGTGTTTTCCTCGAGTATTGTGGTGTCTCATTGTTGACAAGAGTAGGATTAGCAGGTTTCTCATGAACTTGATTCAGTCGGACTATATCCCTAGATGCCAACTACACCCTAAGTGTGACCAAGGGTCATATATTGGTACAAGTGGTGGTGGAGTGTCGGTGCTGCTGAAGCAGTCCCGCTTGGCCAGATAGTGCAACAATGTGAGCAAGATAGTCTTCCCTTTGAACAGACAACCCCTCTACAAGCCAGTTTTTGCCAGTATGTGGAAACTCAGCTCACTACTTTGGCAGCTCTTGTGCACAAATAACATCTAATCTGGTCACAGGCCATTGAGTGCTCATTTGAAGGCTGACATTGAGATCACACCAGAAAACATAATAAATTTCAGCAGTATTAATATACCTCTCAACACTATACATGTAGATGTACTTGGACTGCCAGTCACCCTGTAGGACCAAGTAAACCAAACCATGAGACAGGTAGAGAGAAAGTACTCCTAAGACGTTGTTTGCCATAGCCTTGTGGCCATAGACCCCGCACCCAGTTTGGGAGGAACAAAAGGGAACAGATATGACATTTGTGAGGGGCTCACTCTGGTAGTGTGACTTACCTTGATAGAGACAACAAATAGAAATAGACATAAAGAGAAAGCAATCTATTATCTCTGCTGAGGCCAGAAGGCCTATGGGATGCAGTAGAGAAGGTCTCATATTTGTTCTCCCTGACAAAGATGTACCTTCGATTGAGATTAGACCCTCCTCGAGATTGTGGAGGTTATGCAGCAGTATTATGTGTTTGTAGTATCAGAGTTAACTACTGGCTGGGTGATTCAGGTTGACTCTGAGATGGCGCTTGAGTATGCTACACAAAGTGGCATGGTGGACGCTGCTCGAGAGACTGTTTATCTGAGGACTTTGGACAGCAACCGTACCTTTGCAATAGAGCTTCATAATCCTGTTTGTGTCTTACGTCTCTTCTCTGGCCTTTAATCAGCAACTCTTTGAAGCTCCTCCTGTCAAGGAATACTACAAGGCATGTATGAGTTTGTGGTCATGTCTCAACTACAGCAAGCGAGGATTGCATCAAGCAAGAGAACCTGCTGGTGGGCAGGTCTAGGGCACCCAAATGCTGCCAGACATTAGCTCTGAAGTGGTGTCGACGTTGATGTGGAACGGGGAGAAAGAGTGACCACAATACGTCACAGAACAGTGACCCTAGATAACAGATGGAGAGGTTTGACCGGGATGCACTGTTGTATCAAATGAAGTCAGAAGTGCTTGAAAGGTAAATGAGATAAATTGACTCCTGAAAAATGAAAAGCCGGGGTATGGTGCAAAGGTCCACTTGGCTCTGAAATCTATGGTGACAGTGATCCCCGTGGTTGAATGCTCTTGCTTGTTTATATCACAAGTGCAGTCGGGGTGGATGATGATCATTCAAGATAGGTTTGAGCTTGGTGTTCAAATCCTGGGGTCAAGGAGACATTTAAAACAACTTTGTCACATGTTTTAGGTGGTTTAGAATGAGTTCCATACCCTCAGTATTGCATTTATCTTGAGTTCAACTCCTCAGTTGGAACTAAGCTGCTAATTAAGGCCCTTGGTTGTAGATTTCTATGCATTTGTGCATGTTCTTTGAGGAGGGATGTACTTGCCATGTTCATGCATGTGCGATATGCTCTGAACTGCAATTGATGCTCCATAACAATCAACATTGGGTAGGGGACAGAGAAGGTTGTTTCCCTTCTTTGTTATCGGAAGGTGTGTTTGTTGATATTTTCCAATGGAGGCCTTGTCAAGTGTTGATGTGTTGGAAACTTGAATGGAGTGCTTTTGCAGTGAATGGATTGGACACCCAGAAGTGCCAGTGTTGGCCAGGTTGAGGAATTGGCAAATGCAGTTGAAGATGTTGCAGGAGTGCACATACTATTGAGAGGCCCAGATACCTTTCTTTGCCCAATAACAGACATCCTGTAGCACATCTGGTGTATAGAATTGGGGCATGGTGTGTAAATGTATATGTACGTTGTGAGACAGTGCCACAGTTTCATTGAGTGTGTGTTTGGAGTTGCATGCTTTCATGTGGTGATCGAGATCTTGGTAATGGTGAAGGGGCTGCCTTCTACATGTCAGGTTGGGGTACATAGCTCAAATGCCGTAGTCACATTGTCGAGTATCGTGCAGCATGCACGCTCTCAGTACGAGACCAAGTGCAAGTGCAGGCCAAGCCCCAAATGCTGAAGCTGCCATGGGTCTACAGTGTGCTTATTATAACGGACGAGAGAAGAAGCTCTTGAGCTGGCAAGAGATGCTCTCTTGATCGTGTGAGCCAGCTTGTGTTGCAGTTTATGACATCGAAGCTTGCGAGCTGTCTTGCAGTACGAACCAGCATTCAATGTATCCCAGCCACTCAATGCCTGATGCCAGGCCAGGCCGGACAGAAACGAAATGAAATGGTACTTTACGGTACTCTGGCCAGGCCAGACAGAAAGAAAGAAAGGTAGGCGCCGACTGAGCCTTTACGTTGTCTTGTAGACAGAGCTCTGCAGATATTTGCTTAACTAACCCTGACACGACTCTGAGCACGAGCAGACATAACTCTTGTTTACAGGAAAAAAAGAGTTGAATACAACTCTCGAGGCCCCTTCGCCGATTGTGTCTGGTGAACTTTCAAGATGCCGATGGGCACGAACGACAGCTTTCAGTGAGTTTTGGGGCTAATTCTCATTGTTACATTTGCTACACAGTACTGTTTTGGGTAATATTTTGCAGAGGGCGGCTGCTGGCCAGTGTCTTATAACAGCTTCTCTTCTGTCTCCCGGCGCGCTGTCCTGGGTCCGACTCTATTGTTGTCTCTCGCCCATTCTCGTTCTCAGGATTGGCTGGAGCTTGGGTGTGTGTGATCTCTCCAGGACTTTGGAAGCCCTCCCCTTCCGTGGCGTTTGCTGCCTGAAGTGGTCACACTTGTTGGTTCTTCCATCCAGCTCTAGCGTGTGCAGCACACCTGGTTTGGACACCATGGTACGTCCAGTGCATGCGTGAATTTCTCAGCATGGTCTCTTTTCCATGCGTATCTCTCAAAATTCTTAGCTCGCTGCAGTGGATCATCTCGCATCTCCAGAGTCAGCTCGTCAATTGGTTTATGGTACTCGCTAATTGTCTGTTTGTGGGGGTCTGCATGCATCTATCTAGTCCTGGGAGTCTGACACAGCTCCTTCCATGTTGCCATTCCACTTCTTGTGAGACGAAATCATCTCCTTGAAAACAAGCTAACTAAATGTCCAAATGATGTATCAATTGGACAGGACTTACAACTGGTCGCGGATGAACGTCCCACCCGCAATGCCTGCCAACGCATTACGAATCACGACAATCATGATAGACAGACTTCAGATGATGAACTCGAGGATGGAGCAGTGGATATTAGAGGGAGACCGGCGAACAAGACAACAACAGGCCGCTGGAAAGCATGCTACCTTCTTATGGGTAGCGTGTCCAGAACGCTTTTACACTTGTTGCTGTAACTCAAGACCCATTGTCAACTTGAGACAACTCCATATCTTGTGAATTGACTTTCTGAAATCAAAGCAGAAGAAGGACCCATGCATGCTTTCAATCAAGCCAGTCCACAATTTGTGTAGATTAGGGACTCTCACTCGAATTTTGGGACAACCCCCCTCAATTGTTGACATGTAACTGGATATGGTGGGAAGTGATGCACAACACCAGAATGCTATCAATTAATCTCTTGAATAAGTTAAATTTTGAACCACATAATTCGTTGTCCAGAGAGCTCCATGTGAGTCGAAGTTAGTATCAGGCCCTCTATAATTTGAGTGGCAGAAAGATACTTCACACACATAGGTTGCAATCTGATAGCACTTGCAGCGCACAACGTTGTCTAGCTCGTAGTATCTACTCTGCTGCCGGTCCATGGGATCATTGCCGGTTTCAGGCAACCATGTAACATTTGTACCTTCAACTGCTTACAGGCTTTGAGGTTTTTGAGAGATTGGCTTATTTGGGGATTGCATCGAATCTTATCACATACTTGATATCTGTGCTTCATGAGGAATCTGCATCGTCAATTTCGAGCGTATATAACTGGGCGGGTGCATCATGGATATCTACTTTGCTTGGAGGATTTATTGCAGATACGTACTGGGGCAGCTTCTGGACTATCGCAGTTTTTGCTGGTGTCTATCTTCTGGTATGCAATGATCTCCAGCCCTCAGAGTTGACTAGACATGTGGATGCTCACCTAGTGTTGTCATAAGGAGGTTTCTGAGCATTGTTGTAGTGCAGGAAGAAGCAATTTTTGCCAGTTTCGACTTGCCCGAGCTACTGTGACCAGTGTCTGGAATATTGGACATAGCCACATGGTAGCTTAACGTGGTCCATTTTTGTGTGTCAGGGGCTGCTGCTTCTGACGCTGTCGGTGATACTACCTGGCCTCAAGCCCCCTATGTGTCCCACCTCTGTCAATTGCAAAGCGGCATCAGCAGGGCAAATGGGCATCTTCTACTCCTCTCTTTATGTAATCACTTTGGGAGTGGGTGGTGTGAAGCCCAACATATCAGCATTCGGGGCATACCAGTTTGACGAGGAAGACTCGGAGGAAAAGGTGATGAAACGGTCATTCTTCAACTGGTGGTGGTTCTCCGTCAATATCGGCGGGTTGATTGCTTTTACAGGGCTTGTGTACATAGAGGACCATGTTGGCTGGGGGTGGGGCTTTGGAATACCCACCGTCGGGTTTGCGATTGCGATGGGCCTCTTCTTCTCCGGTGCCCCGTTGTACCGATTCAAGCGCGCAGGTGGTAGTCCTCTAACAAGCGTGGCCCAAGTTCTGGTTGCTGCCTTCCGCAAGAGCAATGTAGCTGTCCCCTGTGATCCAAATATGCTCTATGAAGTGGATCAAAAAGGGAAACGAAATCTTGTTCACACCAACAACCTATTGTAAGTAAGCACTTTCCTTGATTCTCCAGGGATCCGCCTGGTCACATCACGCTTCAGCATGTTAAGGCTAAATTCATGGTGTCACTGGTAGTTCCACCGTCAACAGCTTACTAATCAGCACGCTGATCCGGTGATCATGTAATTGACTGCAATGACTAGAGCAAAATAAGCCAGTGAGCATGAGCCCGTTGGCACTGAAGCTGTTTCTACTCTATAGTACAACTCGCCTGTGCCAACTGTTGCTAGTTAGCTAGCTTTGACTCGTGAGCTTTAGCAAGCGTTCAAAGCTCGATTACAGTCAGTAGTACCAGGGGGTTTTACATATCTGAGCCAATTAGCCACGAGAGAAATCCTCAGGACTGAGAAATTGATTCAACGCCAGTGCGGCAGGCCTGTGAGCTTTGATCTACCACTTCTAGAAAATGTTCTACATATGTTTTTTACTTGACTAAAGATAGCTAAATTATCAATAATCCAATCTATCCAGACCAGGACACACCCATTTCTGAACTTGTTACCATCGCAGATTCCTCGACAAAGCAGCAACCCCGGTGGCCTGGAACATCGACCACAGAATGGGAACAGCGGACCCCACAGATGAATCACCGAAAATCAATCCATGGAGACTTTGTAGCGTGACACAAGTAGAGGAGGTGAAACTCCTCTCTCGGGTGATGCCCATTTGGTTGTCCACATTGGTATTCTTGATTTTGATGGCCCAGATCTCGACTTTCTTTCTAAGACAGGCAAGCACCTTGGATTTATCAATGGGATCCAGCTTCAAAATTCCGCCTGCCTCCCTTGAAGTGACCCTCACACTAACTATTCTCATCGTCATTCCTATCTATGATCGATTCTTCGTTCCGTTGGTACGTCGGTTCACAGGGAATGAAAGGGGCATTTCACTTCTGCAGCGGATTGGAACAGGGCTGGTTATCTCAATCATTGGAATGGTGATTGCAGCTGTCGTGGAGAGGAAGCGACTCATGGTTATCAGAGACCATGGATTGCTTGACAATCCGGGAGCGACAATTCCTATGAGTGTCTTCTGGCTGGTCCCACAATATAGTATTTTTGGCCTTGCCCAGGTCTTCACATACATTGGACAGGTTGAGTTCTTCTATGATCAGGCCCCCGATGGCATGCAGAGCATCGGAACGGCTCTCTTCACATCAAACATAGGGGTGGCCTATTTCTTGAGCACTGCACTCTTAAAGGTTGTCGTCGGTGCATCAAAGCGATGGGGACACCAGATCTGGATAATAGATAACCTGAACAGATGCCGCCTGGATAATTTCTACTGGCTCTTGTCAGCAATGAGTGCTTTCAATTTCTGTGTGTTCCTCCTCGTTGCCCGGTGGTACACTTATAAGAAGGCCGAGAGGAAATTTCAAAGCTACTCTTTTAATTTCAAACTAGACAGAGTGGCTCCAGAGCATCTAATTGCAGTCTGAAAGATACAGTCCAATGCTGCAATTTTACACTTGAATATTTGTTGCACATGAGAGTCAGTTGATTCACAGGTTGAGTTTTCTACTGGAACCCACTTTCTGGAGCGTGTAGGTAAATGATTGTGAGAAGGACAGGGCTACTAACCTCCGGCAGCTCCAACAGTGGCCACCGATCTCTGCACCGCACGTACAGAATCAAAGGATGTTGCCTCAAATACAATTGCCCAGGAAAGCTGGTACCTGTCCAATGAACTTGCAATGCTAAGAGGAGGGTTGGGAAAATTGGCTATCTGATCGTGATCTGGAAACTAAAACACGAGAAGCTAGCGTTTGCTAGGTCGATGAATTCAAAAGCTGCAAAATTTTTGAATTTGTAGTCCACATCAAGGGCTTTCCAACGTCACCTGCCCCAGTTCCCTAAAAGCGATGCAGCAAAGCAAAATCTCAGGGCAGGTTTTCGTTGGGCAAGAAAGTGAAGATGCCCACGTCGCAGGAGCCGCTCTGGATTGACAAAGTCCAGTTTGGGTCATTACGCAAGGCACTGGGATCGACGTATCTTGCCGACAAGGCAAACATGAACAAAGAGCGGCCATCCATTCCTACGGCATTCATCATTGAGCTTCTTGCACTGAAAAAAAGTGTCGAGGAGAACGATGGGAAAGCAAAATCAATGAGATCTGACTTCAAAAAGGTCTATAGGCATGTTGGCATTGGAGCAAAAGCAGATGATATCAAGTTGAAACTCTCCTATATCCGAAAGGACGAGTTTGCAAACATCAGTCTTGTGTTCGTGAATACTCTCCCAGAAGATGATTCGATAATTTGGTCTCCCTCGGATTACTCAACAATCCTCAACGCATTCCGATTCATGAAGTTTAATTGCACTGCCTTTGTTTTCATGTCGTCTTGCATCTTCAGCTCATCTCAATTGCTACATTCGAACTAGAGAGGGTGCCAAAATATTTATTTGTGTTCAAGGTCTCTATTTTCCTGGGGCGATGGAGACTGAGTACAAGTTCTGCAAGTTTGGATTGTCGGAACCATATCTTTGTCTGGACTATGTGTTTCCGGTCTCATCTACAGAGTTGCATCCATAGGAGTACATTGACAGATGACTGAGAGTCAAACCAATTCAGACTGTCTTGAGGGGTACAAATGACAAATTTACAGACCGCGAATTTGAAGTCCTACACTCATGAGCTTCGCAGCTCTGCTTATGCGTACATCGCCTCTTCATTTTGCACGGCAGGAATGGCGGCGGTCAATATTTTTGGAGAACCTGCACTTTCTTGTCATCTCCATGTAAGTGCTAGTATCATTATAAATATATTCTGAGTTACAGTTTTTTATATCTTTTCACTTTATTTTTATATCTTTGCTCTCTTTCACTTATCTCATTTTTTTTTGTTAGTTGATGACTTTGAAACAAGGTCCGAAGTCATTTTATAATTCCTACGTAGGATGTTTAATATTTTTCCACTGTCTCTAGCTTGTATCTTTTCTCTGACACGGTTAATCATCATGTCATCATGCTCTTCAAGTACGCATTCCTGACTTCAACTCCCACGACCAAAAGGTGGTATGCAAACAGAAGATAGAGGCAGAGTTTCGTCACTTAATGCTTCAAGAGAAAGGGAAAGGTCCAACCGAAGGCCAACAGAGCACCGTTGGGAGTTAACATGGAGGGCGTGATCCACCACTAAACCCTATTATCCCTAGCACGATCAATCCCATAGTGGATGTTTTAGATTCCAGCGTGTCAGACGAAGACAATCAACATGGGACTAATAGTAAGGAACCACAAGACGATGTGGTCAGAAGAGTCTCACCTCAAATCACAGAAGGCAGTGCCACCCGACGTCCAAGTACTGGTGGTATTGGTGATGGTACTAGTAGTCCTCATAACGAGGAGAATAACGAGAAATTATCGTCGTTTGAGAGGAATTTGAAACTTGGGTCTATGAATCTGATGTTGGATTACGATGCCACGGGTCATCAGGCCAATCTGGTGAATCTGGTAGATCCAATTGCGTCTAATGTGCAGGTCCCGGAAAATACCATGACAAAGTTTGTTGACGTCTTGGATGTGGCTCTTCACAATGATGATGGTGATCGCCCACCAACAGTGCAATTTCTTGAGCCTGTCCCACATGCCATTCCGACTTATCGTGTCCAGTCAATAATGGGTGTGGTACTTGGGAGAGGTCTAATATCCCCACGTCCAGAGGAAACAAATGCCTTGGATGATGTAGAGGTTGAGCAAGATGATAGGGGTTTTGTTCCTACAGCTAGTGATAGGCCTCTGGATTTTCAATCTCCCATCCCCACGAAGAGACGTAGAGAATGATCGTCTACTGGGAAAGTGAATGAAGTACGTAACATCTCTGATCAGGAAACATTATGATTGGATAGATGATGAGACATTGTTGAAAACCGTTGATATGAATGTCTGCAATAAATTTGAGTAGTACATTCCTTGGTAAACTATTTGATTACATGTTTGATATCCATCTTTTGTAACTATTAATCTTAATGAATATAATTATGTGTTCTAGGTTCAACTCTCAGAAACGAGGGAGATCACTTTGTCGCAATCACCCTCAGAGTTACATCGGACAACTCAGACCCAAGTGGAAGTGACAAGTCATGCTGTGATTACCAACGTTAGCCAATCAAGCTCCGACGCAGTCCTTAGCCCGCCGTCACTACAGACACACAGCACTGGAGCAGTACATGCACTGCAGATGTTGTTACAGATCCAAGAGATAACACAAAAGAGGCTCCAGGAGCAAGGAATTCCCCCAGTCATTCCAAATCAACCTCAACAGCAGCAAATCAAGGAGACGAGCAATGAGCAAGGTGAAACATCTCCAAATCTAGTAAAGTACTACTACACTATATGAACTTTACTCTACAATTTTTCTAGATGTGTGGACTTCAAAACATGGTCCGAAATATTGAATCTCAAACATATAACAAAGCTAATTACATCTTATGACCCAATGTAATACGTACACTTATGGATAACTCTTTAGTGTCATCTTTTATCCACTCTTGATATAGCAGTGAGACCCAAAACTATAATCCCTTTGTCCATTGGCCCCAATGAGTCAAAAACATTATATTATGTTGTGGTTCTTTGATTTCGGAGCTAGAACCATGTGTGTATATGTATGGTATAAATAATTGTGCTTAGTTGTCTTCGTATTATTGAATGGTTATTACAATAATTGTGTATTTTGTTTGTTTCGGGGTTGCAACTCTATGATTTCACTAGAATGAGCCTTAGCGACCTCTTGGCGAGGTACAGAGTGTCCAAAAACGAATGTTAACATTCTTTCAATCGTTAATGGGAATAGTGACTGCATGCCCTATAAATTGAGGAGCATTGGCAATAGGAGACGAGACACTTTGAGGCTACTTCCAGCTCAGTTGAATTGGAGGAAAGTTCGTATTTAGTTCAATGAGGTAAGTTTATTGAGTTCTCATTTGTTATCATTGACATTCTATATATACTACCACTTCGAACCTCATTTCGATGTGACTGTCTTTCTCGATTTTCTTTCCCACACTATGTTATGTTTCCGGAAAATACTTAGAAGCATACCGGCTCTATGTGAGTCCATGAGACGTAGGCGCTGGAACTTCTGTTTACTTTCTACCCGTTGGAGTCCTTGACTCTTCTCATTCTGTTGTGCACTATTTCGGTACTGGATTGGGTGTTTTATCTTGTGGACTTAAAGTCATTCATCGTATTTTATGTATTGATTCATTACCATCTTGGATGCAGGTCAATGGTATCCTTGGTCTTGCACCTGTTTCTAGCTCGACCATAAGTCGACGGATTCGAAAACGAGTTTTTTCAAATGTTGAAGTACGTAAGTGTGGGAGTACTTTTGCAAAATGCACAAAGTGTGAGATGTTGAAGGATTTTATCAAAAAGTCTGTGACATAATCAACTCAGCCATAAAAAAACTTTAGACAAACATTTGAAGCATCAAGAGTCTTGTCGGAGGCTTTATCACAGCTAGAGAAATAAATCCGCTATGATGGAAAACTTTGTGTGAAGGGCTTTCTAGGGGACCCATTTATCAAAGTTGAACACGTGAATTAAATTGACTTCATTGACTAAACTAAATAGCATTGTCATCAAATTTGTTCCAAAGATTTCTCATTTGTATTACAAACTTTCAAGAATTAGAATTTGTAATAGTTTAACTTCAATTTCGAAGTGAAATAATTAAATATAATTATTTCACATGTTATTTGTTAAATTAAATTAAATTAAATTAAATTGTCATGTATACTAAGTTTGGTCCGGAATTAACGAAAAAATTTGGAATTAGTTAAAATTGAGTTATTTTATCATGTGTTTTGTGGGGCCAGCGGACTCGTTTGCCCCAGCACGACTGAGCCCTACGGGTGGGGGCGCCCCCACCCTCCGCAAGTGTAGCGCCCCACCCTCCGCGAGTGTAGCCCGTGCTACAGGCGGGCCCCGCTGCAACCACACGTGCCTGCATTGAAGACACTATTATCTTTTTATGAGAAGCCCACAGTTTTCTCTTTCTTTTCATCTCGTTTTTTTATTTGAGATCTCTCTAAGATCTTCAATTGAAAAAAAAGGCTAAAAGTACAGCAGGGATCAAGTTACCTTCCTGACTTCTGAAATGTACAGGCTCAGAGTGGAGCCTCGATTCTCAGCCTTCATGGCAATTGTAAGGTTATTTTCCTTACTTATTAATAGAATTCCCAGGGCCACTGTCCCCTGTTCTCTAAGAATAATAACAACAATAATAATAATAAATTGTACAGTGCTTCACTAAACGGTACCAAGAAGTCCATAAATCTTGTTTTCACTGGCACCTACACCTCCTGGGCTATGGCGATGTCTAAAGCTGAGATTCGTCTCTGCAGACATTTGGCTGCAATCTCTGTGTCCAAATGACAGATTTACTAGGTTCCAGGGGGATGTCCACATTGTACTTGTACCCGTGGGAAAATAGGCGGAAGAGACAGAAGTCCAATGCCATCAGCAGGGCAGTTAGCCAATACAGATTGTCCAGACGACTTCTGTTGATGTTGTTCACGATCCAGCTCTGGTGACCAGACCGCCCAGTGATCTTCACAACACTCTTGGTCAATGCTGTACTCCAGAAGAAGCCAACGCCTATTGAGGAAAGACAGAAGGCTGATCCCAGGCTTCGCATCCTCTTTGGATATTGGTCGTAGAAGAGTTCCATTTGAGCTACACTGCAAAAAACCTCTACAGTCCCGAGCAAAGCGTATTGCGGAAGTAGCCAAAAGATGGTGAGGGGAACTACCTTTCTGGGTGCGTCGAGAAGGCCATGGTCCCTCACAACCTGCACATGATTACCAAGCTTACACAATGAGTGCGCAGAGTGATTGCCAATAGGATAGATCTACATAACAGTACGCACAACTGAACTGCTCAAAGAAAGTGTTCTCCACTGTATAGATTGGCCACCCAGACTCTGGTGTGAACTTTGAGGTCCAATAGTAAGGGATTAGAGTGCGATTTACTGGCGAGAGTCCCACCTTAAGTCTCTTTATTTCAACCGCCGCTGCAACAGTGCAGGCCAGAACTCCTAAAAGTGTACCAGTGGCATAGCGTGTAAGCATCGTGATTCCTCTTGGATTCCCTGTGAAGCGGCGAAGCGCAGGAACCAGGAATTTATCGTACATGGGAATCAGAATAAGGATTGTGATTGTGAGGAAGGCCTGAAGCGACGCAGGAGGAATCTCGAAGTGTGGGCCCATGTGGGTGTCCATAGTGCGACCTTGCTTGGTGTAAAACGTTTGCATCTGGGCCATCAACAAACCGTGCGGGGTCATCGCAAGCCAAATTGGCAGCAACCGCAGCACTCGTTTCAATTCCTCCACCTGTGTCACACTACATAGTCTCCATGCGCTAGTAGCATTGCTTGCAGATCCGTGCTCGGCCGGAAGAGCGATTTGGTATGCTGCTGCTTTGTCTAGGAACCTGCAGTTGATAATAGCAATAATCAATGATGCAATAGTTCTAAGTATTAAAGCAAGTTCCATCTGATTAGGACATGTTTGGTTGTGCACGAATCTAGTCTGTGTGTACAATGTATAGATGGTCTCGATGTAGGTTTTGCGATTTAACTTCTTGAACCTCACATTCTTTGGACATCATAGTTGGTCTCGGAACATACATTTACATGAAAGCACTGGTTGCAAGACTCGGATCAGATCACATGTATAACTAGTTCAAGGACCACTTGTGCATACGGTAACTTATCAAGACCGTCAACATGCATTCGAATAGACCTGTGCAAGCTTACAAGAAGCCATGCGTGTGCGGAATACGTTGCGAGCTTGGATCATGTAGAGACTCGTCGTCTTGAACTTCATACAGTGAGTCTAAGTTATCCACAGTAAGAACAACATTCCGCTTGCGAAATGCTGCTACGAAGACCTGGGCCATGCTTGTCAAAGGGCTGCCAGTTGGTGGCTTATACCTGTAGAATTTAGCACCTGACAAGACACTTAGTATGGCTATTGCGATCCCCACTGTTGGGACACCATATCCCCAGCTCCAGCCCACATTGTCTTGGACGTAGACAATTACTGTCTGAGCAAGAAGGGCACCTGTTTCTATACAATGGAACCACCAGTTGAAGAACGAAAACTTCACCGTCCGCTCCTGCAAGACGTCGTCATCGAATTGGTCTGCCCCTAATGTTGTCATGTTTGACTTCACGCCACCCAAACCAAATGCTATCAAGTACAGCGAAAAATAGAAGAAGACTAGTTGATTAGAAGTTGCGCGTTGGCAGACGCTGGCCTTTGGGCTACACGGTGGAGGCCGGAATTGATGTAGCGACACTGATAACGTCAAGCAGATCAATCCCTGCACAATTCAGTAGTTACGTAGATCAGTGACTTGACCTCTTCAGAGCAAATTATTATATTTAAGTAATCACTTACAGCGCTTGAAGTAAACATGCTGCCCACTCGTTTCGTGGATATTCACCAGGCAGGCTCTGCGTGCATAAAAGTACTCGCAAGAACTTTAAGACAAACTGTCAGAAAGTGAAGGCTTGTGGGCTCCGGCTCTTCTCACTCCTACCACAAAAGCGCGTCAGGCCAGTCCAGTTAGCCATCACCAACACCATCCTGCGGTCGTTCGCGGTCATTTGCGGTCGTTCGCGACAAAGGAAGATCAGCCCAGAATTCAGAGCTCTATGCTTGGCGAGCTGGATGGAGGGAAAATGGCGTTGCCCAGGATCCTGAGGTCGTCATGGTGCCATTTCGGCGACATGGAATTGAGAAGTCAACGCAACGATCGGCATCTTCCAGTACCGGTTCTTGAAGATGCCGGACTGCCAACCTCGCTATCCCGCCTTCTGCTGAGGAGGAAGAGGAGGGGCTCAAACCCGGCAGTTGCGGCCGTAATCATGACTGTCAAATTGCAGTAACCAGCGATCTGCCGGAGTAGGACTATCTTCTTTCCATGATGAGTGGTTCACCAAGTAGGATCGTACATTCATGACAGATGCTTGCTCAAAATATCTAGAACCTTGAGCAAGTGCTTGGAACCATCAATATTTTAGGAATCAGGACAGACTGGTGTGAACTCATAGAAAGCAAATTCTCCATGGGTTGAATCAGCACCAGCAGGTATAACGTTGCGAAGATTATGATGGTTTTGAAACGACCCAAGAAGGAGTCCGCAATGAACGCTCCAAACAACGGAATGATCCAGGCCGCACCTCCCCAATTGAACACATTTGTCGCAGAGGATTCGTTGCCCTCGTGCATCACGCTCGTAAGATACGTCACAAGGCTTGCTATTATCCCGAAGTATGCCATTCGCTCGAACACTTGCCCCACTGTACACCATCCACGGGAAGATTGCCTCGCACATCAGAGTCTTTACAAGTTGAACTTCAACTTTCAATCTAGCATGAGCACTGTCCAGAAGATCTGGGTTTTCTTTGCAAACTTGACGTAATGAACGACTTACATAGCCACAGATGTGACCTCTTCTCTATAGTTGAAGAGAAGTGAATACCCATTAGGAATGCAGCGGCTTTCCAGCGGCCAGTGGTTGCCAAGTTGGCCGGTCTGCCTCTAAAGTCAACGGCACCATTGGACTTCAAATTCTCAGAACGGACCTCCTCTTCGAAGTTTTCAATCTGAAGTTTAGGACTAGGAAGACTGTAGATGGCGTGACCCCTCTCCATGAATGCTGGCCAAGATTATTATCTAAGGCTGGAAATTTTCCTGCCCACATTGGGACAGAAACCTGCAAATCGGCAAGACTCAATGCAGAGAATGTGTTGAATTGCAATCTGTTCGAAGATCCAGGGAGATAACCAAAAGTCTTAGAGAGGGAATTTCACACTATAGGGCAAATGAGCGCTCAAGAAAGACAGTCTATTAAGAGAGTTCTAAGGAGCTTACCAAAAGCCCAAAGAGCTTGTAGGATCGTCACACATAGCAAACAACAGTGAGCTCATACATATAACTAAATCACTGCTAAGAAACGGATGCCCTCGCGAACATAACATGCTAACATTCCTGGTCCACAAAACTGAATGCACAGATACTGGCACTGATCTGATGGGGGCAGAGAGAGAGAAACTTAGAGAGCTTTCCCTGGCAATGCATCTCTCAAAATATTGCATCACCACTCGCATGCAGATAAATGCATGCAACTCCTTGGAGAAGAATATACAACATTACAGAGCCCCAGATACTAAAACCGTAGGCCCAGGCTGCATATTACGAATGATCAGGGCGCTGATATTTGTATCCATCAGGTTCGCATGATCTGGACAATCAAGGAAAGACCTACAGGTGCATAGCAGCTGGGCTTCGGATCAACCCAGCTATGGCGTCAACAAGCCCACCACCCTGGAGACTTTTGATGCGCAACAAATAGATACTAACCCTCGCATGCGTGCCAGAAATGTCCACACCCAACTTGTGAGAAGGCCCTCATCCAAGTCAACACACCGAACTCTTAAAGTCTTATATTCCTAAGAGAGCATCTTTCCTTGCGCGCAGTGAGCTTCTTCTTCTTTTTTTATAAGTGAAACCCAGTCTCTCATGTCACGTATGACATGTAAATAGTATATCATACTCTACTATACCATACTATACTTGGGTTCAATGAGGGAAACAACCCAGAGAGCTCTACTCTCCTTACAAATCAAGGACAAAATAACCTCTTCACTCAAGAACTATTCAAAATTCACATAAATCAAACCTTTCAAAAAGCTTGACATAGTCTGAAAGCGTCTGTGTACATGTGTGTATGAGCAATGATGGCATGATAGTGTAATATAGGTAAGAATTGTTGTCTTCTTCTTTTGTTCTTTTTTTTTTGTCTTATACTAGTTGCAAAAGGGGACGGAGTTTTTGAAGTTTTTAGTTTGTTTTATATAAAAATTATTATTAGCAAACTTACACCTATAAGCAATTGCTCACAAATTGGCCTATTCACAACAGGGAGAGGGAATTAAATGAACCTCTTTCAAAGTCACCTTGCCACAAGGAGACACCAAGGAGAAGATGGTACCACATGCAACTACTAGGTAGATGACAGGAATCCAAGCAAATTCCTTTTGTAGGGGGTGGGAATGAAGAGGCATCCAAATGGTAACCCAATATTTGTTTTTGTTGATGTCATCTATAAATGAGTTTTCGTCCCCAACCCCAAATTCATATGGTTGTTATAGTCAATTGGAAGGTGCATTGTTGAGCTAAGTACATTCCTTTAGCTTTGGCTACAGATACGGCCAGCTTAACTTATATGTCCAATGTCCACCGATTTTCTATTTCAGTGGAAAGGCCTCTTCCGGGATTTGAGGGCCTGAACCCAAGGCCAATAGCTCAAGGTGAGGCCCCAAAAACCCAGGAAGGTCGGACACGAGGGGCCTTCCCGGTAAGGCTATTTTCTGCACCTGTCAAAAGGCATTTGACAGGCAAAAAGAGGCAGAATAAAAAAAGGCCTGTCAAAAGAAAGGCAATGACCAAAAATTGCCTTTCACAGCGAAAGGCAAAATAAAAAACAGCATGTCAAAAGAAAGGTAAAAATTACAAAGGAAATGTACAAGCACATCGGCTGGTAGCTCAGTTGGTAAGTGCAGAATGTGTCGCCATGGTGGTTCGGGGTTCAAACCCGCTGCCCAGTGTGGGGATTGTTCATGGCGTTATGTCTGGATGTTATCGTCTTGTGTGCCTCCATGGTCCATAAATGAAAGGGGTTATTTTTCCCCCTCCTCAAGGGTCTGAATTGTGGGTTGTCGGTTGCGTCCACCCACCGTGTGTTACATGCAGGCCTGTAGGTTGGCTTACTCTTCAGGGTTTTGGGTTCTACCTTCAATGAAAGCTACATTGGCCCATGAGTAGAGCTGTGTGGGGTTTTTGGATCTTTATCATAAACCTTAATAGTGCCAACTTTCCCACGTCCGGTCTTCAGTCCTGACCATTGCTTGCAGTATGTACTTGACTCTCGCTTAGGTCACACGCTCGAGCATGTCATTTCTGTTCATTGGAAGAATACAATCCCAAGATTAGCTAGCTAGCTGAATTTCGATGATTTTGATCTTTGAAGCGTTCTCATATACTGCTCCGGGTTGTGAAAGGGCAACTTTAGTCATCTATCGCTCAAGATTTACTTCAAGAAACATGCACTTGGGCCTTAAGTTCACAACGGCCTAAGTAATTCGGGGATGCAGTTACTTATAGCCTCGCCTGCATACAAAGAGTAGTCGTCCAAGCCCCTCCGAGCTCTATTGGACACATTGTGATCCCAAGCAACTTTCCCTTTCATCCGTGGTGAGCATGATCGAGTGATCCTTCCAGGGTCGAGCAAGTCTAAGTGATTGAGCCCGCAAAGACTAACTGAGGACTAATTAATTGGAAGGATTTCACACTTTACACTTCTTTTCATTTTTCATTTCTAATTTCATATGACGGTTGTGTGAAAGATCAAAAATTTGTCAACCTGTCATATGAAAGGCATTTTCTCAAAGTTGTCTCTCACAGTGAAGTGAAAAAAATAAATCCGTCACAAAAAAGATAGGCTATCGAGTTGTTTTGAAAAAAAGTTGAGAAGTACTTCTATTCTAGTTTGTGTAGATCCTGAGTGTTACATAGTGTGGCTCATGCGTTCCAAGTGTTTGATAAAATACCTAGGAAAAATGTAGTTTCATGGAATGCCATGATTGCAGGATTAGTTCAGCAAGCAAGGGCATGGTGGAGAAGCATTCAAACTCTTTGCACACATGCAAGGAGATGGCGTGAAGCCTGACAAAGCCACTTTCATTACCATCCTTAATGCTTGCACCAGCCCTCTAGCTCTGGAATAGGGCAAGCTGCTCCATGCAAGCATCATCAAAGCTGCTTTGGCGTTAGGTATCTATGACAGTTTGGGAGTTTACCGAAGTGATTTTTATCAAAATAATAGGTAGTATGTTCATGTATGCCCAGTTTTGAAAGATTCATAGTTGCTTTACTTCTGCTTTTTATACATGCAACTAGTCGGCATAAGTAAGAGCCACTTTAGACTACTGTGCCCCTATTCATCCAGAGTGGATGATATAGTGATTAGTACATTCATCCTAAACAAACCCAAAGAATGCTCCCTTGTTTCGCAAGCACAGACTTACACAGCGATGGCAGCGACGGAGGTTGCTCTCCTGAGCGCGCAGGGAGAGCTCGTACGCAACGCCCTTCATTCTGCTTGGGCAGAAAGAGATGGAAGCAACAGATCAATGGGCCTGAATGTGGAGCTGAAATGGGGATCCAGCTTGGCAAAGTGGGGCACCAGAATGGTGGCTGTGATGCCACTCCAGGCTCCAGGGATAGTGGAAAAAGGTACGTACACGTCAGTCTCTATATGATTTTGAGGGTCCTGGAGCTCTGCTTCGTGATTTCATTTCCCATTCCCTCAAAATTACTCCCGTCTTCGTCGAATTCTTTTCGTCCGTGCCTCAGTCTGTATGTTGAAATATCAAAACTTTATGATATATTTTTTTTCTTCTTCCCTCTCATTGCATAAGATGAAGAGATACGTATTCATATACATTGTGGCTGACTTCAGACATCATCCCACAAAAGAGGCTCTCTGGATTGACAGTTGGTCGAACCCTCCTTGGGTGAAAGCACAATTAGATGCCAGGATACAAGGTCAAGCACGATGTGGTGAAGTGAGGACACTGTGTATGGCAGGACGAGTGAAAGAGGCCCTGCACATTTTGAATCATGGAGGCACCTTGGCAGACTCTGATACTTACGTCTGTCTCTTGCGTGAGTGCATTGACCTGCAAGGCCTAGCAGAAGGAAAGCAAGTACATGTGCACATTATCCAAAGTGGATTCAAGCCAAGCATGTTTCTACTCAACACCCTTGTCAAAATGTATGCCAAGTGTGGGAGCGTGGTGGATGCGCGCCAAGTGTTTGACAAAATGCCTGAACGAGATATTTTTTCTTGGAATATAATGATAGCAGGGTATTCCAACCTTGGGTTTTTAAGGGAAGCCTTTGATATCTATGACCAAATGATACAGGAAGGGGTGCTGCCTAACATGGTCACATTCACTTGCATTCTGAAGGTGTGTTCTACCCCTGCCGCCCTGGAAAAGGGCATACAAGTCCATGCGGACATCATCAAAGCTGGAATTGCACTTGACAGTATTCTGGAGAATACCCTCATCATCATGTATGCTAAATGCAGGGGTATAAAGGATGCGCACAAAGTGTTCAGCAGTATGGCTAGACGAGATGTGGTGTCATGGAATGCAATGATTGCAGGATAGGCTCAGCTTGGAGATGGTAGGAGGGCTGTCGACCTCTATGAGCAAATGTCACAGGATGGGGTGACACCCAACAAGGTCACTTTCATGTGCATTCTCAAGGGTTGTGCCTGCCTGACAACCCTGGAAAAAGGTGTAGAGGTGCATGCCAATATTATCAAAGCTGGAATTTTGCCTGACACCATTCTGGAGAATACTCTTGTCGACATGTATGCCAAATGTGGGAGTATGAGGAATGCACGCCAAGTGTTCAACAATATTTGATGGTATGGCTAAACGAGATGTTGTGTCATGGAGCACAATGATGGCAGGATATGCTCGGCATGGGTGTGGTAGGGCTAACCGAGATATGGTGTCATGGAACACAATGATCTCAGGATATGGTCAGCAAGGGTGTGGTAGGGAGGCTTTTGAGTTGTATGAGGAGATGATATGGGAAGGGGTCACGCCAGACAGAGTAACGTTTCTTTGTGTTCTTAATGCGTGTGCTAGTGCGGCAGCCCTTGAAAAGGGTAAGGAGGTCCACGCTCACATCATCAAAGCTGGTCTGGCACTAGATATTATTCTGGAGACTGCACTGGTGGACATGTACACCAAATGCGGGAACATTAAGGCTGGCAAGTGAGACTTTTCAGTTGTATGAACAAATGATACGCGAAGGAGTGGCGCCCGACAAAGTCTCGCTCACTTGTGTTCTCAATGTTTGTGCCAGCCTGGCAGCCCTGGAAAAGGGCAAAGAGGTCCATGCTGACATAATCAAAGCTGGAATTATGCCAGACATCATTGTGGAGACTACCCTCGTCGACATGTTTGCCAAATGTGGCAGCATCAAGGATGCTCGGCGAGTATTTGACAGTATGGCTCAACATAATGTCGTCTCATGGAATGCAATGATCACGGGGTATGCTCAACACGGGTTGGGTTGGGAGGCCCTCGAGATGTATGAGCAAATGATTTGGGAAGGGGTGACACCTGATAGGGTGACTTTCCTTTGCATTCTCAAGGCGTGTGCCAGCCTGGGAGCCCTGGAAAAAGGCAGAGAGATCCCGGCTGACATCATCAAAGCTGGAATTGTGCCAGATATTACTCTGGATAATAGCATCATCGACATGTATGCCAAATGCAGGAGCATAGAGGATGCACATCAAGTATTTGACAGTATGGTTAAGCGAGATGTGGCATCATGAAATGTTATGGTTGCAGGATATGCTCAGCAAGGGTGTGGGTATAGAGGCTTTTCAGATATATAGGCAAATGATACGAGATGGGGTGGTGCCAGACAACGTCACATTCACTTCATTATTGATGCGTGTGCCAGCCTGGCAGCTCTGGACAAGGGTAAAGAGGTCCATGCAAACCTCACTGAAGCTGGAATTGTGCCAGACCTCAATTTGGAGAAATCTCTTCTTGACATGTATGCCAAGTGTGGGAGCATAAAAGATGCACACCGAGTGTTGGCCGAACGGGATGTGGTCTCATGGAGTGCCCTGATCGCAGGGTATGGTCAGCATGGGTGCGGTAGGGAGGCGCTGCAACTATTTGAGCAAATGCAGCAGAAGCGGACTGTATCACCTTCCTATCTGTTATCTCTGCATGTAGCCATGTGGGCCTTGTGGATGAAGGCCATCACTACTTTCATTCCATGAGTCGAGATCATGGCCTCTCTCCTAGCGTGGAACACTTTGGCTGTATAGTGGACCTGCTTGGCCGTGCAGGGCGATTGGATGAGGCAGAGGACTTCATTAACAAAATGCCCATTGGACCAGGGGCTGCAGAGTGGAGGGCCTTGCTTAGTGCCTGCAGAATTCATGGCAATGTCGAGGTGGCAGAACATGCGGCAAAATGCCTTCTCAAGTTTGACTCACAGAACGCAGACGCTTTGTAGAAGAAGAATTGCATCCAGAAATTGAGTACATCCTTGCTGAGCTGATGAGAGTTGTCTGGCAGATGGAGGAGTGGCTGGCGATTGATTTTGGTCTCGTCTGGACCACCCTGGATGCATGTAAAATGGTGACGTGTATGTGCACTTTTTTGCAGTGTTTGGTTTGAGGAGGTTCTAGTGGGGATCCATGTGGATCATGAAGCATGTGGCAAAAGAAAAACTTGGGACGCAGCGGTGCACCTGACAGTGAACAACTTGTAATCCTTGGGCATGGGACGAAGCAGGGAGGAAGGGCATGAGAACTGGGAAAAGGCAAATGATCTGGCAGGCAGCAAGCTTGGCACGTGGCACATGAATTTAAGGAGACAAGCTGCTGTTTTTCTTAGAGCGGGTTTGTAGACGGGTGTAATCACATCCACTTAAGCTGGGGCAGCGTGCAAGGTAAATGGAAAGCTTTTGAGAAAAGCTTGGGAATTAGAGGAAAGTGACTGTCAGGGAGCCTCGAAGTCCATGGATTGAAAAAGTGTCCCCACTAATCTGGTTGTCTTGTTGGGTTGTTGATTATATTATGTTCTTATCTTATCAAGTGGATTGTCTTCTCTTTAAGAGGTAAAGCTCTTACCCGAGGACTTTCCTGGATTTTTTGAGAGTCGTGCAGAGCTCGAGGGCAGACCCCAGAAATCCGGAAAATTCAAGGGTAAGAACTTTACCTGTTGTAAAGCAAAGCTCAAAAATATCCCTCTGCCCCTGCCTGGATTATGAGAATGCCCCGGG
This sequence comes from Takakia lepidozioides, assembly GCA_030704615.1. Classification (NCBI taxonomy): domain Eukaryota; kingdom Viridiplantae; phylum Streptophyta; class Takakiopsida; order Takakiales; family Takakiaceae; genus Takakia; species Takakia lepidozioides. Next base: position 55,779,273 of record CM060732.1, read on the forward strand.
CTGAGGGCTGTAATCCAGAATCTATCGGAGGCAGAGTGACATATTCCAGCGAAGGGATATTCTGCTTGGAGATGTCACAATATTTACAAAGAGAAGAAAAGATGTAGTATGCCATGGACTAACCACTGAGTCTGCTTTTATGCAAGTGAGGGATGCAGATGCACCCTGCATACTTCAACTTTGTACATGGTGGTCTTCATCTGAGCACATGATGAAAAGATGTAAGTTACATTTCTCATGAAATCTTCCTTGTTGATATGAGCCAGAATACAGAGTTCACCTGGATGTCTTCTCTCCAGCTGCAGCCCATGAAAGGCACCCCACTTTTCCAAAAAAACTGCACTGGAGCATACTGGAAATTTCAGGTTCGAAATCTGACCAAATCCACCAACAAATCATCACATGTTTCTAGATGACTCATTTGAGGTTGACTTTCTCTCCCTGTTAACAGGGAGGCTGGAGACGAATATGAACAGCAGACTCCACCATGGGGACCGACCGATGTGACGGCAGAGTTTACTTTCTGCAGAGAAGTCCTGAAGTATAATTTGGAATGTCTGTTGGCCTATTCTACTATCACAAAGATTCTAAAGTTCAAACATTCAAACAGGCATATAGGAGGCTTGCACAGAGTTACAGGCATAGTGGCTGGGGTATTTGTGTCTTGCCTGTGCATAGCCAAGGTGAGCTGGGATGCGATCTTTCAAATGCCCCTTGATGCTGTGCACTGAGCACCAGGCTTTGTAAATTTGCCAGCCCTCAAACAGTCTTTACTTCGCAACCTGCGCTCCGGGATTGAATGTCACAAATTTAACTCTCAGGTCTACTACTTCTATGCGCAGCACATATAGAGCTAGTGTCATACCCATAAATTTAGCATCATGAATATCTCAAATTTTCTTACTAGAGGCTCAATCCTTCCACTGTAAAGAGTGAGAAGGAATTGCGGTTACTGACTGCTTCTTTGATGTTTTTTTATATAGAGAACAGAGGACAGAGGCCCTGTTGATGTTTGGGTCTCGAACAATATTCTGCGAATGGAACAAGCTGCCACCGACCAGCTGGAGCAACATCAATACCACCATCCACCGCATCGCCGGAGTTTGTCAGGGACATAAACTGGAAGCACGTCAAGGAGGGCGTCAAACAATCGAGGCTCCACTTTCGCTGATGTTTGGTAGCTCTGAAGTATGGTCGAGCTGTAATCACTCAATCGCCTCCAGGATACACCCATGTTCTGTGATGTAGCTACTCAATAATTAATCCCCAGGCGTTTTGCCCTGGGGATGCTTGATAATTACAAAGCAATTACTAGCAAGGTTTTATTTACTCAATCAGAGTAGGAAAGTTCGCATTTCACTGACTTCGGTGTGTGGGCCATGTGGTGTTCCCGAGGGTTTAATTTTTTCCCTCTAAATAATTCCAAATAAAGTAAAAACAAGGCCACTGCCCCCTGTTCTTAAAAATAAAATATATAAAATATATATATATATATATATTGGGCGGGTATAGGTGTAGGTATGGCCAGGTCTCATGCTGATTATTCACAAGTGGATAATCGGATCTGACAAGCCCCTCTCGCACGTCTGCTCCTTACCTGCGTGGCTTCCTCGAGAGTCAACATCCTTCATATGACACATAGCTGGTTAAACTGGAGTTGGACTTATAATTTTCTCCAATGATGTTGACCATACGCTAGAATCAACCTTCAATTTCAAGTGGGAAAGATGGCCCTGATGGAAGTTAACAAGTTACACCTCATTTTCAGTTTCCTGGTTGGAAGGCCTTAACACACCCACTTTGGATATTAGTATCACTATTTTTTATTTTTTTAATAAAAGGGAAACACCTGGGAGCGACATCTGCACCAATTTGCTTCAAATTGGTCCACAGGTTTCTTGGTCTGGTCTGTAGTCTAAAGTGGCCCTAAGTAGAAGTCCAAAAAGCATCCAGAATCTTGCATATGAAGTATTCATGCATAATTCTGCATTAGCAGATCTGTCAGGAGTTTGCTATGCATTCAGTAGTAACATAATATCATGCTTCTTAGATAAGGATGATGAAGTAAGAAGGAAGACTTGTGCGCAAGCAGCGCGACTTATGGTGTCACTCCACCCCAAAAGACTACTACCTTCTGTTTTAAAGGTGGACACCTTCTAACAGCCACTTGCCATAACCCCCGCACTCTCCCCTCCCACCCCCAAAAGAACTTGAAAGTAGAGTTCCTGGCCAACACATTGACCCGAGTATATCCCCTTTTTATGGCTGGGTTAGCCATAATGGGTGACATCCAACACTTAAGTATGTGGCTTAACTGGCTTTAAACCCATGCCACTTGTAATATGGCCTGGCGCCCTAACCACTGGGACATCTGGTGGATGCTGATGATACGCTTTTGTAATTTACAGTTTAGTTGTCAGGTCTGTATGTATACACAAGTCTGTGAAGCTATGTAATCGACAGTCAGTGGGGCTTGTCTCTCTATGGATGCTCGGATTTGTGCAACCCATCAGGAGCATTGAGGGCTTTGAGTCCAAGATGGCCAGACTCACTAGTTTGGAGGGTGCTCTCCACCTTGTACTTGTAAAACTGGGCACAGATGAGAAAGGCACAGAAGTTTGAGGCCATGAGCACAGCAGTGAGCCAGTAGAGGTTGTCGAGGCGGCATCTGTTGATGTTGTTCACAATCCAGCTCTGGTGACCAGACCGCCCAGTAACCTCCACTACAACCTTGGTCAATGCTGTACTCCAAAAGTTGCCGATACCGATAGAGGCCAGGCAAAAGGCTGTTCCCAGGCTTCGCATGCCGTAGGGATATTGATTATAGAAAAATTCCATTTGTGCTACACTTGAGAAGACCTCCATTAGCCCAAACAGAGCATATTGTGGAAGCAGCCAAAAGATGGTGAGAGGAACCACCTTCTGCGGCTGATGGAGAAGGCCGTGCTCAGTCACAACCTGCACAGTATGGCCACGATGTGTTCTGTGAAGTGTACCACCTAAAAATTGGATGGTGAACTATGGCGCACAATGTTTACACTTAGAAAGCTATGCATATGCACAGATCCTGACAGAGTGAGCTGTTTGGGCATGTGTGAGTGCAAGGTTGGGTGGCTTCAGGATTACAACTTGGACTATTGCGCACTGATCTACAATGCCCACACTGCATTAGAAAGTGAGAGTACAGCAAATTACCTTCAGTCGCTTCATTTCAGTAAAAGCTGCGACGATGCAGACCAGAACTCCAAGGAGTAGACCTGTTCCCAGGCGTGTAAGCATCGAAATTCCTCTTGCGTTTCCTGTGAAGCGGCGAAGTGCAGGAACCAAAAGTCGGTCATACAGGGGGATGAAAATCAGGATCGTAATTGTAAGGAACCCCTGGAGCGAAGCAGGGGGGATTTGGAAGTGTGGCCCCATGTGGGTGTCCATGGTGCGACCCTGCCTTGTGTAGAAGGTTTGCATCTGGGCTTGCAACAAACCGAGCGGGGTCATTGTAAGCCAAATCGGCAGCATTCGTAGCACTTGTTTCACTTCCTCCACCTGTGTCACCGTACAGAGCCTCCATGGACTAGTATCAACCTTGCGAAATTTCTTGGGTTCGGCCTCAACAGATAATTTTTCGGCTGCTGCTTTATCCAGAAAGCTGCCAAAAAACAATAACATCAGAAGCAGCAGGAGGTTTGCAGCTACATATTCACTGTAATTTAATCCATCGAGGTCACTTGAACTCGAGTTTGAGTACACACAACAATTTCTCGAGATCTATCGTAGCTTCACATGCTGAGTGCATGCGTCATGTGCGTCAAGTTATGAGAAAGTCAATCTCGCTGGACATGAACGTGGAGTGATGCTTACAAGAAGCCCTGCGTGTGCTGAATGCGTTGCCAGCTTGGATCAAGTAGAGATCCGTCGTCATAGACTTCATACAACGTGACTTTGTCCGAGGAGACAACAAGATTCCGGTTGTGCAATGCTGCTACAAACACCTGGGCCATGCGTGTCAAAGGGCTGCCAGTTGGCGGCTGATACCTGTAGAATTGAGCACCGGATAGTATACAGATGAAGGCTACAATGAATCCTGCTGTTGGGATACCATATCCCCAGCCCCAGCCCACGTTGTCTTGGATGTAGACCATCACTGTTTGAGCAAGAAGGGCACCTATCTCGATACAATGATACCACCAGTTGAAGAATGAAAATTTCATTCTCCTCTCCTCCCCAACTCCATCATCGAATTGGTCGGCCCCAAGTGTTGACATGTTCGGCTTCACTCCGCCCAAGCCCAGTGCTATCAAGTAGAGCGAGAAATAGAAGAATGTAAGCTCGCCAGAAGTTGCACCTTGACAAGAGGTAGCAGCTGAATGACACTTAGGCGGTCTCAAATGGGGTAGGGACACAGACAAGGTCAAGGATACCATTCCCTGCAATTCCAACGTCCGTATTGAGTGTTCTCTTAGGAAGTTAATTAATGTCATGCATGCTTAGTTGTGGGCAGAAGTTAGCATTCGAGCTAACCGTGCTGCTCATCGACTACTGCAGGTAGGGGAGTGTAAGGAGGGACAGTAGGTTCTTCAAATTATGGGAAGGTGGTGGGACTGGAAGTAAATTCTTGAAAGGCAAGAAATTTGTACTTGTGATGTTCTTTGAGCCTGGTGCAAATCAGAGGGAACATGTATACTACTTGAATTAGTGTTCGAATAAAGACGCACTCTAAGGTTGAAAACTTGCATCTTGCCATGAGTTGAAAGAGCACCAGCAGGTATAACACAGCGAAGACAACGATGGTCCTGAAGCGACCCAAGAATGTGTCCGCAACGAATGCTCCAATTAGCGGAGTAATCCAGGCCGAACCTCCCCAGTTAAATACGTTTGTCGAAGAAACTTCTGTGCCTTCGTGCAGCACGGTCGTAAGATATGTCACAAGGTTTGCCACTATCCCAAAATACGCCACTCGCTCCAACACCTCTCCCACTGTTTAGCATCAAAGAGACATTGTCTTCACAGATGAGTAGGCATCTTTCCCCAGCACTTCAACTTTCGACCTCATCCACGTACAATGCAAAATTTAAGCTGCTTTTTCTATTATCTACCGATTGAACTACCATTCCGCATGTAACCTATTCTGTAGAATTGAAGAGAAGTAGGTACCCATCAGAAAGGAAGTGGCTTTCCAGCGGCCAGTGGTTGTCATGTCTGCTGGTTTCCCGCTGATGTCCACTGAACAATCCGTTAAGTGACGCTTCTTGCCATTGACGTCTTTGATGTCCGGTGTGCTATGAACTCTCTGTGCATTGGTGTTCTTCTCCATGAACGCCATGATAACTAAGCTGGATTGCTTGAACTTTTCAGAGAAGTCAAGATTCCCGTGGCACTAAGAGGCGGACTGCATTGGCGGAGAAGGAAAGAGAATAGTGGCTCCGATAGAGAATCAAAGCTTTTGGGTTCTGGAATTGCGAGGACGTCTCTGACAACGTCCAGGAAAAAGGCCGATCTCGCAAAGGCAGGCCTAGATAAAATATCACTAATCACCTAGCAAACCCCAACTCAAAAGAAGACACTAACAATGACTGCGAAAGACACAAGGGAGTCTCCGTACACAGCTGATAGGATAGAAACTTCCTGAAGGAACCTGAGAGCGACACTCAGATCAGAGAGCAAAAGAAATATCACGTCGGCTGTAGGCCCAACCCAAGTGACACCAACATGACAACAAAGACCCACAGACCAAACAATCCGCAAATCCAGAGAGGAAGAGTGAGAAGAGATTGCTCCCAACAGAATCAGGAGACCGCGTACTCCTTGCCAATGTGAAACACCCAAACCAAGTGCAATCAAGACAAACGACTAAATATCCATGAACATCTACGACAGGCCTGCCGTGTACCAATCGAGCTCCTGCAATCATAAACTCCTTGATAAATGCGTGCTGGCAACAAAGATTGAACGTGAATGAGATACTACCGACTGCAGACTGACAGCGTACGCTCTCTCCTCAACCCTGGACAGGAGCTGGACAGTTGCTGTGGGTCCCCAAAGGCATGCACGTACTGACAGCCGCCGTCAATGAACGCCTTGTGAAGACCAAGGCCATGCCCCCAACTTTAATGTTTATATTGTCAATTATATTTATGTCTGAGACCCCTAGATTTAGTCACAGGCAACAAAAAAACACAAACCGAGACCAGAATTTCAACTCGAAATTAGGGTGCAAGTACCGGTTATGGCCCAACAAGTTACTGAAATGCTTTTTACTTGTTCTACTTTTAGCCTCTGATCTCATGTAATACCTTAATAGAACGGGCTTTATATAGGACATATTTCTTTAGTTGAAAGTTTAAATTCTTCTTTTTTCCAGAATTACAAGTCCCCATATAATTTTTTCTTTTTTAAACTTTATCGGATGCCTAGCAAATCTTGATCCTATTTTGGCGCACCATGTTCCTATTGTGGTGCATGGTGAACCTTGTTCATTGTAACTTGGGATAATAACCATTTTAAAATATAAAGATACCACTGGAAAGCTCTTCATCCTCCCCATCTTTTAATTAGAGCATCTCCACGGTGAGTAGGGCCGTCAAACATTATATACCCTGGTGATTACAAGGGTGACCGTAGTTTTTAAGGGGAATGTTTGGTTAGTATTCCACACTGGGGACGGTAGGAGAGCCTGCAGAAGATCATCGCCCCATGCCCATCGCGGGATAGCAATCTTGGCCCGTTGACCAAGGACATCATATCTCTTGACCTCACAAATTTAATGTGGAGTGGTTGGCCGGTCCCTATATGTTTGGCAAAAGTGTCGGGCTAGAGGCAGATTTGAGGTGGGGCTTGGAGCAATTCTACGGGGCTGAGGCAACTGCTCCGTGGCCCCGCCACACCAGATTGCCGTTTTTGGGCAGGTACAATGTCACCGTGGAGATGCTCTTAGAACAGTTTTCAATAGGCCTTCATCTACTTGGAGTAATTTGAATGGTTCACAAGTCACCATATGTGCTAAATTGCAAGTTTGGTACCTTGGATTGTAACCATTCTCGAAATTAAACATACCATTGAGAAGCTCTTTATGTGCCCCATCATTTTGTAGTTAGAACAATTTTCAATAGAATTCATCTACCTAGGGTAAATTGAGTGTAGAAGAAGGGTTCGATGGTTCAATCCTTCGTGGGTACGTTTATTGACCAATCGTGGTGCACCCAGCCTAACATTGTTGTAATACATTCCAAAACTGGGTGCGTCATAGGGGTGTACGTTGGTGCACCACAATTTGCGCATGCCACATGGCCGGTGCTTCTATATGGTTTCATGCATTACTTAGGGCGTTATCACACGATCGGCAAAAAAAAAACGTGAGATGCAATTGGTTGAGTCATCGCAGAGCGACTGTCGCGCACCTCACTTCGGTAAGCTCCCCTTCAAGTCATAGTTACTTGCTCTGATGCGCACGCCTAACTCCCTAACTGGCCGCCGGGCCAACTCGGAGCTTCGGCTGCTCACCGGGACATAACGGTCCCCTTTACTCCTCCACAAGACCCTCTCCCAATTTGGGCCTAGTGGAAATTCCCTTTGGTCGATGGCAGTCCGGAATAGCTCCCCACACCTTGGTCGCTTTCCGGCTCGCACGCTTACTCACTAGTTTTGGTCACCAACAGGCTTGCACCGTTCTCGGGGTTATTACTCCCTATATATACTTCTGTGACTGTCCGCGGGGGTTTCACAAATAACCATGTCATTTTATGGCGAACCACCACGAAAACCCTTGATTCCCGGTGATGTGTCGCGGTGAGTCTTGGCCCACTCACCACAGTCCCATTGGACCGTGATGAGTCCCAAGACTCCCCACAACTCCCACCACAAGGTCTCCGCCCCATGGTGAGTCCTATGCCACCCCCACTAAGTCCCACTAAGCTACCATCACCCTCGGGAACCACCCCCACCGCAACCCGGTGTGCGGGGCTCCACTTAGTGAGCGCCTCCGCCTCCTTGAGTGCCTTGGACACTCAAGGGTGCTTTAGCCCCGCATCTATTGTTGCCACTACCCCCACCACAGGGGCAGCCCCTCTCGACCCCCTGCCCTCAAGGCGAAGGGCCGCGACACACACCCCTACCAACAGGGAGTCGATGTCCTGATCGACTTGTCTATTTTGTAGAAAAGAACATCCAAGTTGTGGCGTCCCACATCAAGGAGTTTGTTTCCGCACCATGGCGTCATATGGCTAAGAACCAAATCCCCACTTGATTCTACTCTCCACTAGCTAGTTCGGCCGACTTCCTCCAAGTCCCGGCCAAGGGTAGAGCCTCTCAAGCTTCTCCCAGTGCTCTTCTTGACCCACTTCAGGCCAAGGGATCATCAAGAGATCGATCGCCTTACTGCAACAACATTTGCTTGCGACCACTCGTGATGTCGCTTTTGGCATCACCTTGAGCAAGGGTTCGCCTTGAACCCTTTATTACTAGGAAGATAACCTTGAACCAACCGTGCGCCCCAATCACTACAATTGGGTCCGCCTTGGAATGCTAGCTTGAGGTACGGGAACATGCCGAAGCCGTACTACGACTTCGTCCCGAGGCTACACGATTATAGTACGTGAACGGAAGCACGTAGCTTCCGCATTAGTCCACACTACAAGGCAACCCCCTTGGTAGCGCAGTTATAGTACACGCACGCGCCAGGTGCGCACTAGCACGTGAACTCCCAACGAAGGTGCAAGTTTCCATTGCCCATTGGGTGGGAGTCACTCGATTTTGGCACTACAAAAACACATGATTAATCCAATTTACCTCTCCCACTTTTGTAGCTTAGCATGCATTCTACACACTAGCCAACCATACCATGCATCACCATTCCAAAACAAATAGGACGCACAACATTTGGAAACCATTTCATTTATAACAAAATTTGTACAATACAAGTTTTTACAATCGGATTCCTGAGCTAGCTAAGCCGGGCTAAGCATGCATTTCCTCCCCCACGCTCCAAGGTTGATGTCCCTATCAACGCTTCTTCCGCTTTTGAGGTCGCCCTTCGAAAGCTGCAACTGCCTCGGATGCGTTCCCCATTTCTGAGGCACGCACCCAAGATGCCTCCACATGATGATGGCCCTTCCATTTCACGAGATACTCCGTTTCTCGATTCTTGAACCTCCTCAACTTAAGCACTGCCTCCACCTCGTACTTAGGTTCATTTTTATGATCCAACAGCACAGGTGGCGGACGCAACACTTGAGGCTGATTCGGATGCGCTTCATCTTTGAAGTAAGGCTTCAAAATGGAGACGTGGAATACCGGATGCACCTTGTTGTTTGCCAGCAGCTCCAATTCATACACATCCTCATTCATAACCTTCCGGATGCGAAAGGGTCCCGCATACGGAGTTACAAACTTCGGACTCACTTCCGGAGGTAGTCGAAAATTCTTGATGTTCAACCAGACCTCCGTGCCTGCCTCAAACTTAACCTCCCTCCGCTTTCGATTTGTCTGCCGTTCATACCGTTTCTTAGCTTTGGCAATGTTGTACTTTGCGAGCTTCAACAAACGTTCGCGTTCTTCCAGCACTGCCGCTGCTGCCGGTTCCTCAACGTCTTGGGCGGCCCAACTTGTCGGCATCATAGGTGCTTTTCCATAAACCAATACGAAGGGGGAAACTCCCGTTGCGGAATGTTTTGTGTTATTATAACATAACTTTGTCGCATCCAAGTGCTCCACCCAGTCCGATTGGTCTGTCGACACGTAATTCCGCAAGATCTGCTTCACCACGGAATTCACCCTTTCCGTTTGGCCGTCCGTTGTAGGTCGGAAGGCGGTGCTCATTTTGAGCCTCGTCCCCATTTTCTTCCAAAGTGCCCTCCAAAACTTACTTATAAACTTTGGATCGCGGTCCGAGACAATATCTTTCGGGAGTCCATGATGCTGGAAGACGTGGGCGAAGTAAAGTCGTCCCGTCTCCTGCGCCATTGCCATCTCCTTGGTGGGGATGAAATGGCCCATTTTACTAAACCTATCCACCACCACCATGATTGCATCGAATCATTTTGACAACGACATAGCAGTCATGAAATCCATCGAGACACTTTCCCAAGACCCCTCTGGAATCGGCAAGGGTTGTAACAGCCCCGCTTGCTTTTTGTACTCGCTCCGGTTTTGTTGGCATGTGGTGCATGTCTTGACATACTCCTCGGCCTCCTTCCTCAGTTTAGGCCAGAAATACTCTTTCTTCAGGAGTGTCGCGGTGCGCTTGGCTCCGCCGTGGCCCGCAAGCGGGCCATCATGGCATTCTTTCAAGAGACTATCTCTGATCCCTCCCTTCGGCACGTAGAGACATTTTTGCTTATACCAGAGCAGTCCATTTTGCAAGTGGAACTGTGATTTAACCCCCATCCTCAAGTCCCGCATCACGGACTTCACCATCTCATCCTTCCGGTAAGCCTTCCGGACCTTCCTCTGGAGTGTCGTCTCGCCCTTGTACACTAACATAAGTTGTGTCGCGCACCTCACTTCGGTAAGTTCCCCTTCAAGTCATAGTTACTCGCTTTGATGCGCGCGCCTAACTCCCAACCTGGCCGCCGGGCCAATTCGGAGCTTCGGCTGCTCACCGGGACATAACGGTCCCCCTTTCTTTCCCCAACAGACCCTCCACCAATTTGGGCCTAGTGGAAATTCCCTTTGGTAGATGGCAATCCGGAATAGCTCCCCACTCCTTGGTCAGCTCACTTACTCACTAGTTTTTGGTCACCAACGGGCTTGCACCATTCTCGGGGTTACTACTCCCTATATATACTTCTGTGACTGTCCGCGGGGGTTTCACAAACAACCATGCCATTTTATGGCGAACCACCACGAAGACCCTCGATTCCCCGTGATGAGTCGCGATGAGTTTTGGCCCACCCACCACGGCCCCATTGGACCGTGGTGAGTCCAAAGACTCCCCACAACTCCCACCACCAGGTCTCCGCCCCATGGTGAGTCCTATGCCACCCCCACTAAGTCCCACTAAGCTACCACCACCCCCTTGTGGAGCCACCCCCCCCCCACCGCAACCCGGTGTGCGGGGCTCCACCTAATGAGCGCCTCCGCCTCCTTGAGTGTCTTGGGCACTTAAGGGTGCTTCAGCCCCCCGTACCTATTGCTACCACCACCCCCACCACAGGGGCAGCCCCTCTGCATCCCGACCCCCTGCCCTCAAGGCAAAGGGCCGCGACAAGCTGCTGTTTTCTACTTAAAGCATCAGCCACCATATTGTCCCATCCTGGTTTGTACTGGATATCCATGTCGAACACCGCCAAAGTGTCTTGCCACCTAAGTTGTTTTGGGGACAACTTAGGCTGCGTGGCAAAATACTTCACCGTGACATTGTCCGTGAACACCTTCACCGGGTTGGAACCAACATAGTGGCGCCAAAGCTCAAGGCAATGCACCACCGCCTTCATCTCTTTCTCGTGCGTTGGCCACCGTCGCTCCACTTCATTCAGTTTCTTACTTTCTTAAGCCACTGGACGTCCATCCTGCATGAGTACACCTCCAATCGCGAACTCCGACGCATCCGTATGAATCTCAAATGGGCGGTTGAACTCCGGGATTTTCAGGACTGGAGCTTCCGCCATCGGCTGCTTCAACTCGACAAAAGCTTGGCCACAAAAGGTGTTCCATACCCATACCTTGGATTTACACAGAAGGTCTGACAACGGCCCCGCGATCTTGGCGAAATTTCTCACATACTTTCGGTAATAGGAGGCGAGTCATAAGAAGGATCGCACTCCCGGGAGCGAAGTTGGAGGCTCCCAGTCCAAGATCGCCCTCACATTTTTGTCATCCATTTTTATCCCATCCTGTGTAATCACATGCCCCAGGAACTCCACTTTTGTGACCCCGAATTCGCACTTTGAAGCTTTGGCATACAGCTTCCCTTCCCGTAATTTCTGGAACACCCTTTTGAGGTGCTCCAGGTGCTCTTCTTTTGTTTTCGAGTACACCAAGATGTCGTCGATGTACACGATCACAAAGTCGTCCAACCACTCCTGGAAGAGGCTATTCATTAGCGTGCTAAAGGCTGCGGGTGCGTTTGTGAGCCCAAAAGACATCACCAAGAACTCATATGAACCATACCTTGTCATGCACGCGGTCTTCTCCTCATCTCCTTCCGCCACTCGAATTTGATGATACCCGGAGCGCAAATCGATCCGGCTGAAATACTTCGCTCCTGCCAACCAATCGAAGAGGTCGTCAATCCTTGGCAAAGGGTATCGGTTTTTTATAGTCACCTTATTCAGAGCCTTGTAATCGACACACATCTGCAGCGTCCCATCCTTCTTGTCTACGAATAGCACCGGGGCTCCGTAAGGTGATTTACTCGGCTGGATGTACCTCTTTGACATTAGATCCTTGAGCTGAGTCTTCAACTCGACCAACTCTCTGTGGCTCAACCGGTAGGGCGCCTTGGCAGGCGGCTCTGATCCCGGTATCACCTCAATCTTGTGGTCAACTCCTCTTCGCGGTGGCAAGCCGCTTGGTAAATCCTCCGGCATCACATCCTGGTATTTCTCCAAAATCCTCTTGATCCAATCTGGGCTCGGCTCCCTATCGCCTTCTCCCTTCACTTGTCTCACGTAAAGTAAAAACTGGGGCTCGTGTGGCTCCTCCACGGCCCACTCCTTTGTTGACAACAAGTTTATTTGCCCTCCCACTGGGTTGGGCGTTTCCGACACTCTTAAAACTTCGCCACCATTCTCACACGGTAGCGTGACTACTCTCTTGCGGCCATATATAACCGCTCCGGATTTGCTCAAAAAGGTCATTCCCAAAATGAGATCTACTCCATCGATCTCGCAAATGGTGAAGTTATCTCGTCCCTCCCAACTCCCGAGCTGAAGAGGAACATCGAACACCAACCTCGTCGCCAATTGTGGTTCTCTTTTGGCAGAACACACCTCAATAGAGGCCCCCACATCACTTGTCGGGAGTCCCAGCTTCCGTGCCGTTGCCGGTGTCATGAAGAAGTGTGACGCTCCTGTGTCGACACGTTAGATCCGGAGATTATCCCACTCACAAACATTAATTGACTCCCTTTCCGCAAGGTGCCAGTTTCATGATACAACTCACAAGAGTAGTTGCCTACCTTGCAAGTCTTAGCGACCACCGCCTCCACCAAGTGGCTGATGGAAGCTTCGGACAACTCCGTGGTTGCCCGAGTCAAGTTCAATTGTCGGGGATTCGTACACTTCTTGGCCATGTGCCCAGGCTCCCCACAATTGAAGCACACTCCATCGAAGGTCGCCTTTTGTCCGCCATAAGGCATTGCACCTGATTTTCCTTTCGGAGCACCGGGTGTCGTCTTGGCGTGTGAAGGCCTTCCCTTCGATTTCCACGTGCCATTGTCGCCGCGTGGCCTATCCCACTTCTTTTCCGGTCAAAATGAGTCACCCTCCCGCCGGGTCTTCTTATAGTTTAGCTCCGTACGGCCTTGTCTTTCGCCCTTAGGGACATCCGAGAAACATTCAGCCCTCTCAATTGCCTCGTTCAAAATCTTAGGTGGCTTCTCCTCCAACTTCCATCTGGCCCATGGGACCAGTCCCGCCACAAAGTTGAAGACCATTTCTGGTTCTGCCATGTCCGCGACTTCGAGCAACAGCACATTGAAAGCCTGAACATATCCCCGAATGTCATCCGTTTGTTTCAGATTCATCATCTTGTCCCGGGCGAGCCAGGACGCGTTGAGGGGCACAAACTGTCTCTTCATCAGTTCCTTGAACCCACTCCAGTTCAAGGTTTCCGGGTTTGGACCTCGATCGTGAAGGCGTTTCTGCCACCATTGTTGAGCATAGCCCCTCAAATAGGTAGGAGCCACTTCCACCTGATCCTCGTCACTCAACTTGGCCGCCCGGAAGTACTGCTCTAGCTCCAAGAGCCAGGTGTTGAGTGCCTTCCGATTTTGGACGCCCTCGAAGGTTCCGGGTTCCTTAGGCTTCACCTTAAACTTTGCCTTAGAAGTGGCATTAGCCGCCTTCAACACGTCTTTCAACGTCCCGCCAAACTGCACCAACAGGCTACTGGCATGGGAGGCATCTGTTGGTCTGTCGGAGCTCTCTGGAATTCCTCGGGCTCTGACTCCTCAGATTCCTCCTATTCTTGAGCGGCCTCATTTTCAAAAGCATGCATCGCTTCCTCAAATGGCTGCTTCGGTGACACGTCGCCCCCATCGGGCTCACCAGGATCATCATCTTTCGGGCTGTTCTGCTTTCGCTTTGGCTTGCCCGACCCCATGATGAGGCCGATCCCAAGGACAATCGCGTACTGAACTGTAAGCTCTGATACCAAGTGTCGCGCACCTCACTTCAGTAAGCTCCCCTTCAAGTCATAGTTACTCGCTCTGATGCGCGCGCCTAACTCCCTAACTGGCCGCCGGGCCAATTCGGAGCTTCGGCTGCTCACCGGGACATAACGGTCCCCCTTTACTCCTCCACAAGACCCTCTCCCAATTTGGGCCTAGTGGAAATTCCCTTTGGTCGATGGCAGTCTAGAATAGCTCCACACACCTTGGTCGCTTTCCGGCTCGCACGCTTACTCACTAGTTTTTGATCACCAACGGGCTTGCACCATTCTCGGGGTTACCACTCCCTATATATACTTCTGTGACTGTCCGTGGGGGTTTCATAAACAACCATGCCATTTTATGGCGAACCACCACGGTCCCTGTGGACCGTGATGAGTCCCAAGACTCCCCACGACTCCCACCACAAGGTCTCTGCCCCCATGGTGAGTCCTATGCCACCCCCACTAAGTCCCACTAAGCTACCACCACCCCTCGTGGAACCACCCCTACCGCAACCCGGTGTGCGGGGCTCCACCTAGTGAGCGCCTCCGCTTCCTTGAGTGCCTTGGGCACTCAAGGGTGCTTTAGCCCCCGCATCTATTGTTGCCACTGCCCCCACATGAAAGATCCCGGTTGCATGTAAGTACCATGAGAAATGGAAATGGTGCTACAGGCATCCCACCAGGCTGAATTTTGGATAAACGATTTGAAATGGATACTAAAAAAAGTCGAATTGGTGAAGGAAAGTAGGTAAATAATCAAGGGCTGAATTCATGATAAATGATTTCAGATAGATACTAAGATAAAGAATTCTTGAAGGACCATAACAATACAAAGCCTGCTTTCCTACATAGTCAGCAACACCACATGCCACATGTCATGCAGAGCTGACTGCCCCTGACATAGAAGCCTGTGCCAACTATTTCATACCTTCATTCAGTTGGCATTGAACGGTTTGGATACAAATCTTGCAAACTCTCTCGATCCGACCATTGATTAAGAACAACTATTAGCTTCATAACAAGAAGGATAATTGGCCTATTTATTCATTCAATCAGCACCTTGGATTTGGCTTCTTCCAATGCCTTAAGACAATCTGTTCAGAAACTAAATGAAGTAGAATTTTGAAGATGAAAGACCCCAACCAACCGGATTCAAAACCAACAAATTCGCTGGATCTCTCAAGCATTCCTCCCTCATCTTAAGCCTTTTCCATTGATTGTGGTAAAGAACCAAGGGTTGAAGTCAAAGAGAGTCAGAGAGAGCGGAAAACAATGATGTAGAGCTTCAAATCAAATGAGGACATCAAAATATCTTATTGATGTCCATGCAAGAGACAATGAAGAAGCTAGTTAAGAAACTCTAAGTCAATCGTTGTTATGGTTCATTCGAACAAGTATGGTCTTGGTTGTGAGGGAATGTCTCATCAACCAATGTTCTCTTCTTTGAATTCCACAACGATTTGGCAATAAAAATCTTCTAGCCACTATCTCATTTGCACTTTTCCTTCCTGATTGCATGACAACTTCATATCTTTTGCCCGCTTCCTCTTTCATTCGCTCAAGCTCCTCCCTTGAGTTGTCTTCAGCTCCACGTAGATTAGAGAATGAATTTCCAGCTATGGCATCTATTTTTGTGCAAGATTGTCCGCATTGAATTTGTTCCCATGGACAATACATATATTATGTAAAATGAGATATGCTCCAACAATTTCAGGGACTAACTTGAGATTCACATCTAACCTTTTCAGTAATATTCTTCACCGTCCCTTTAATAGACCAAAAGCTATTTCTATGCACATCTTGGTGCTACTCTGAATGAAGTTCCAATTATAATGTTCTTTGGAAAGACCATCATTGTGACATTGAAATGGTGGCTATATCCATGGACGTGTGGGATAAGCTGCATCCCCAACCAAAGCATACGGTGCTAATGTTGCAGTTTCACAAAATTTCCCAATTGTTGTATGACCCCAGAGATTTGCATCATACATTGAACCAGCCCACCCTATGTCATAGTCCCAAAGCATACACTTACTTGTAACTATTCCCTAAAGTAAACTGAATGAAACCCCTTGCGATTATAATAGTCCGCAGCATGAAGGTGAGGGGAGATGATATGAATATGAAAGCCATCCACTTTTTGGTTTTCCGAGACAGATGCAAGTGAAGACGTTGTGAGTGAAGAAGCGGGTTGGGCATCATAGCCATGGACAATCGAAGAAGAGCCCTGATTGTCGCCCTCGTATGCTAGATAGCCATGTACATAATGCGTGAAGTGAGCTCTTACCTGCAAGAAGCTCGGATTGTATTGCATCATCAGAGTGCTCCACCTATATATGAAATACCATGTAGTGCTTCAAATTCATAAGCATATTTTTCCATCATGGAAGGTGAAGGCTCGTTGGCAGGAAAGAAGAGCGGTCGTTTTGTTCTCATCGTTTTTGCGCCGACTTATCTATACCCAATTGTCGGTTGTCTGGTAGTCGGTTTTTGGTTCTTGCTGACATATATGTCATCGCTCAAAAAAAGTCCTAGCCAGGGACTTCCACGTCATTGTTTTTCGTTGCCACTCATGTGGTAAGGGCCTTAAGCTAGGCACAAGATGTCTCTCAGTACATCACCCACTCTTCTCATGCTACACCGTCTCTCAGTTTTAGTTTCCTGCTCCTCTTTAGGGTTCAGTGCACACCCATGATTCAAGCTTGTTGTTACTGTCAAAGTGAATTTCTTCTCCTTTTTAATTTGACAAGCTTATTGCTAAGACTGTGTTTGGTGCTACCGGCCCATCATAATGCCTTCATGGCCTCCTTTCAGGTTATTTTTTCCATGATCCCTAATCTAATTTATATAATAATAATAATAATAATAATGGCCTTCTCTCCCCTTTAAAAAAATTTCAAAAATGGACATGGAGAATTGATGATTATATCATTATAACTGTACAAATATTAGACTCTTGCTGACCTTATTGTGTATTTCAAGGACAATACAACTTTACATGTGAAGAACCACATTCAAGTTGTTCCCAGCTCACTAAATTATAAACTGAAATAAAGGTGAAGAATAGTAGGAGTTTATTTTTGGATCTGCAGACACAAGATCAGAATCAACAATTTTATTTTATTGATCAAATTTTAGTCTTCTTAATCATATTTATTTATTTATTTATCCTCTTGTTTTTCAAACACAATTTTTTGAAGCAACAACGAGCATCCTCTTGCAATATTTGGTACATTCCCATCAGCGGACATAGAGGATGAGTGACCATATTCAATATTATGGTCTTCTTCAAGTTCCCGTTATTGAGTCTGGTCAGTCTGTCCATACCAAGATATGGACAACCAAGTTGTAGCCCAGTGGTAATGGGCACATACCACCTCGGAAGTGGTTGTGGGTTCAATACACCGATTGGTGTCACAAAGAGGTAGGTATCCACCTTCCTGCTGGAAGGCAGTAGCCCTTATGGGTGAAGAGACACCATAATTTACACTTCCTTTGGGAGGGAGGCCTCATATATCATTATTGCAAAGATATGGCTACACGGTTAGCGGTGTAGGTGTGGAGCATTATATGCGTGAGCATCTGGGCAATATGTGGAAAGTGCACAAATTCCAGGGGCTGGGTGGATTGTGCATAGTTGTAGGTAGTTGCCCCTACGACCGCCATCATCGTTGCTCCGGTCCAATCAATCGACATTTCTTATGTGTGCTTAGTATGTTGGTTGTATGAAAGTAATATCAATATGAAAGAAACCTACACCGGGTATTGTCCTATAGTATAATAGTATGCTGTTGTATAGGAGTTGACTTAGCCCAATAAGTAAGGCTTCTCAATCAAAGATAATAGCATGTGTGGTTGCGGCGGCCCGTTTGTGGCAGAGGGTTGTGGAGGGTGGGTGCGCCCCTTACCGGACCTAGCGAATATGCTAGTGGGTCTGGCCGGCAAGCAAGCTATATGCTTGGGCCCACAAAACACATAAAATATACTAGTGGGGCCCATAGGTGCATTGAAGATGCTATTATTAAAAAATGAGAGGCATTAGTAAGAATATGTTAATTGAAAATAACTTATTATTTAGCCAACAAAGTTTGTCTAAAAAAAACTGTTGATTGGACAAACATTCAATACATGTTTAATTTTTCTAGTTTTTCCATTTGGCTAAGAGTATGTAATTGGTTAGTTTGGAAACAAATTTGTAGTTGTATCCAAATAATTCATTGGATTATGTTTGAAAGAAATGTAATTCTTAAGGAAAAGATACAATTGCGCCTTCATTGCAATGGAAAAAGTGGAGAAGACAATCGTTCATGTCGACAAGTTCCCAGTTTCAGCCTCCTATATCCTTAAGATTATTGGCTACACACTGAAGCTCCAACTTGTGGTGTCTCTTCACCACAAGGGCTAGTACCTTCCAGTTGAAAGGTGGACACCTTTGACACACCAGACCGTGGTTTGAAGCCACAACCACATTCAACATGGTATTTGCCCACTCGGCTATTATGCTGGTTGTCAACAAAAATATTGTATATGGTAGGTGGGCATGTTTCCCAAAGGACCTACAGTCCATCTTGTCATAACAAACAGAGATTTTTTTGAAAAAATAGGAGATTAAATTTATCCAATCTAAAAGTCTTCTCTAAGGCTCGGCAGCTTGTAGCTAAGGATTTTTTCTTTTCCTTTTGAAAAAGGGGGCCTCCCGCCCAAACTTACCTTGTGACGGAAACCGCATTTCGTTCGGGTATGCTCCGGTGTCCCAACTTCTTTGGAAGGAAAAAATCAAAATCCTCCATGCAGCATCTAGCCCAGTAGTGAAAGACGGAGTGGGTCCGGGGTGAAGGCCTCACCAAATTTGTTTTTCCTTGGATCTCCGTCCCCCTCTTTTTTTTTTTTCTTTTCGGGTCCCCATTTTTCTTTTCCCTTTTATTGAAAGAATAGAAAGGTGACAAATGTTTATATCAATAATTAACCTGTTGATTGTAACCACTAAACGCCACAGCCCCCTCATTTTTTCTCAAGTAGGCCCGCCGTCCAGTCCACTGTAACAAAAGCCGAGTTAGTTGGCCCAACTCACTGCGTCTGACACAATGATCAGTGCCCGAAAGGAATCTATTCTAGATGTGCGTGAGGAATTGAATGCATGCGCACCATCATTCCAAGGCACGCACCTTCAAGCACTTTGGTGTGTGATGTCACTCCATCTCTCAGTCTTTTGGTAAGCTTACTGGAGATCCAATGGCAACGTGTTGGAAGCAATGGGATAAAGCCCTCGCATCGGATCCGTCATGTCTGGTTGGCGTCTAACTTAAACTTTTTCCCTTCTGTGTCGCTTCCCTCACTCTTTGCTTGTCCGCGATTGTGTGGGAGATTGTTTGCGATGTCATTGTGGCTTGCATATGCAAAGTTTTCGCTGTATCTCTATCTGTATATCGGCAATACATGAAGCCTGTTGAGAAGTTTGCAGACTGTAGACAAGATCAACTACATTGTAGTGGCGTCTGCAATGTGTTCGAGTTAACTAGTGCTTTGGGGAATATTGACATCATTCCGATGCAATGTTGTTGCGGTGAACAAGGATCCATGCTTCAAATACAACTTGAGCCATATTCACTGGAGTTTGTCGTGTCATGCTGATGCAGTCTCGTTATTTGGGACTATCCCAACAGCAACTGAAGTCTGTGAAGCATCTACAAAGATTCGTACCGCCTATCGTATTTTGTAGAATTCACTCATAGTATGAAGCATCACGAAGCTCTACACATGTACACGTACCCAATTGATTGAAATTGAAAATGAACCGAAAGTGGAGTGGACATGTATGTAAGTTATCTGGCCCACGCATGGAGGTGAGTGGCGAATGCATGTTGGCAACTTGGCGATAGCAGGAAGGACGTTTCTAGTTTCTACTTAGTGTTAAGTTATGCAAGTAGCTTGATTTTTACTTACCTTCCAGTAAGGGTAAATAGAAATGAGAAGATTACCTATTCTCTGAATAAGAATAAATTGTTTATATTCAGGGGGGCGGTGTTCCCTTTTTCATCCTGAGTCCATGGTTGTACTCGAGGTTATGTTTTCCTCACCCATGTTTAACAAGCCTACAACGGCAATGGGCTCTCTTGCTTTGGCAAAAGATAAGCAGAAGGTGAGAGTAAGGGGCATGACTCAGCCCAATCGGAGGAATCGGAGCCTTGACACGGTGTAAGGTCCTTTGACCACATTTTCTTCATTGACTTCAACATGTTGCAAAGTCTCTCTATGCAAGAGAGCCAATAAAATTCGGGCCCTTCCATCGGCCTTCCTCAAAAAATAAATAAATAGTTTATAGCCACTTGTTTATCCATTAAATAACTTGGTAAACAAGCGGTAGTCGCACATGGCTCCTCTTTGTGAATAGTAAAATCTACTTCCACCCATAATAAACTTGAGAAAATCATCAAATTATTTTTCATAAATTGTTCAATAAGAGAGATGGTACCTGAAAAGGTGCTACCTGGAGGCACAAGGAGTGTCACTAGGGGAAGGCACAATAGGGACTTAGCGATTTTTGACACCGATGCGTAGTCTCTTCTTTAGAATAAAGAGGAGCCAATAGATTTTTGACAATTTATTTATCCTCCTAAAAAGGTCAATCTTGTGAAGATTCCACCTTCCTGCCTGTTCGACATACAGATGGATGAAGATGGATACTTCCTTGGAGTAATGAAGATGAGCTGGATCTGCTTAGACATTATATAATTAGTTGTCATTCCAGCATGGCCTAGATTAAGATGAGGTTAGGATGGCCCAAACATGAGTTGGCATCTTTCAGTGGTTGTGGATCAAGATCTGGCTATCCAATAGGACGAGGCCACATGACCTTGTGGATAGAATCTTACGTTTTGTGTCTCATAAACCTGGAGGCAGAAGCTGACCGGGCAGTGTGTTATTTTGGTGTTCAACAGTATACGGTGGCTTTGGATGAACTGTTTGTATCATTGGATCTTTCCAACCCTACCAAAATTGCGGCCTCTATCTAACCCCAAGTGCAACCTCCAGCACATGAGGTCCTTGTCCTAAGTGATTTCGTAATTTAGTTGAATTTTCAGTGACCAAAATTGTTTGTAATTCCATAAGTCTCGGCCTGTAGGTCCAAATTTTGTGAAACCAAGTCGCTGCACCCCTAATCATCGAGGGCTTTCCAACGGTACTAAAATCATGGCCCAAGGCCCTGTGGTTGGGGAGATCTCAACGACACTATAAACAATATTGTGAACATCAATATTTTATAAAAGCCCAATTTACATTTACATCCACATCCACAAAAGACAAATGAAGGGCCAAAAAGGGTTGGCCCAATCGTCCACTATCTATCTAAGTCCAGTCTTATGTATCCACAGACCCTGCAATTTGGGAGATCGGTTTGGGAGATCTCCACGTCATTGTTCCAGCAAAGCACTCTTTGTTATTTTTGCATTATCCCCTCTTGAGGCTTAATATATTGATATATCCTTTGCTATTTTTCGTGAATTTCCATCGACCAAAAGTACTCCAAATTCCAAATCTCCCATGTGAAGGGCCAATCACTGCCCAAGGAAAGCCCACTTTGCTATTTTTCCCGAATTTCTAGCAACCAAAAGTACTCCAAACTCCATATCTCCCACACCGTAGGTCCAAAAATTATGAGACCAAGCTGATGCACCCCTCCCCATGGGGGGCTTTCCAACGGCACCAAGCACCAGGGTTGGGCCCCCGTGGTTGGGGAGATCTCAACGACGCTACAAAACGAAACGTCTCGCTTCATATATTGATCATAAAAAATCTATGGTGAATATGAATAAAAACTTCAGAGAGAGAGAGAGAAGACTCCGGCCAAGGCCGGCATAATTAAGAGCCACTTCGCCTTGCGGCTACTGCCCCCTTTCGGGGGTTGGGCCTATAACAAAAAGTGTCCAGGGAGACACTAGGTGACCGCTAAGAATAGAGGGGGCGAGGGTACCCAGGGGACCTAAGGTGCGTTTGAAGTGCCGGATTGCGTTTGTTGGTGATAATAGTTGTGAGTGAACGGAGTACTGTGAGATGGATTTCCTTGAAACATTTGTGGATGGGAAGAATGGGAATTTGGAAGTTATCGTGTATGTCCGTGATACTGGCGTTATGAATGCCACCTCGAGTTCTGGCTGTGATGACAGTTAACGGGCCGGTTTTCCAGCCACACCTTCGGAGTGCAAGGATAAGCGGGGCATATTTTTGCTGTTTTTCTAAGATTGAATCATTTGGATAACGATCATGACAAAATGTGAATTCAATGAAATGAATGGTGAGTTGTGGGGATGGTGAGGTGGGGGGTAAAGTGTTGATAGGTAGACCTTGGACGAGGAGTATGTCCGAGCAAAGTCGAGCTCTGGAAACACCGTGCTATCCAAGCTCCCGACGGCCTGTCTTCATCATTACATCAGCTCCCTCATCTTGTGTTTTTCAACATGGCCTCGTGGCATCCCACTGTGCAATTTCCTCCAACAACTTCAGGTATGTGTTGGTCAATAGGCCAGTAGCAAATCGAACAGGCTCACTATCCTAGCAAACCAGGTACTGCCCCCCCCTTATTTTTGATACATACATGAAGCAAAATTGCTATGTGGCAGGGGTGATATGCTCACTTCATAAATGGCAGCTTAGTGGTATAGCCCACCTAATAGGCATACTTGCTCAACTGCTAGCTTCCTCTCCATCCCCAACACTCAAACACCATATTCTGATATATTTTACACCCACAAAGCTGTACCTGATGATATCATCAAACCCGTAGTTGTTCCAAATGTCATTCTGCGCACTGCCCAGGCAGATCTGGAAAAGGGCATAGAGATCCATGGAGACATCTTCAGAGCTGGAATTGTACCAACTGTCATTCTGAACAATATCCTGGTGGACATGTATGCAAAATGTGGGTGCATCGAGGATGCAAAGGGAGTGTTTGACGCTATGGCTGAACGAGATACGGTGTCGTGGAATGCGATGCTTGAAGATTATGCTGCAGTTGTACCAAATGCCACCCTAACACAACCGCTGGTAGGCAAACAATGGCGTAAGCAAAATCGAAACTTACCAGGGGAGTGTATGGGCAGTGTAAATGTATATCGAGTTGCCCACACCAACACCATGAGGCCTTCCTGCACTCGTGCACACCACCAATGTGCGACCTACTTAGAAAAAGCTCCTCTGATCATCAAATTGGAACTGCAGTGACTTTCCACACTCCCGTAATGCCGCCAACCCAGCCACAGGGAAGCTGGACTCCTCGGGACAAGACACCTGCAATCCGGACTGTTGAATGGCATATCACAATGCATGAGGTCCAGGACCGATCACTATTAATGAAATTATCAACAACCTATCCACGGATGCACAAGACAGATATGCCCTATACTTTCAGTCGAACACCATCTCACTCATACGTAGCTACCGTCACATTCTAGACCACTTCACACCTTTCTTTCCAAACTGTCAAAACTCCGAATATACACCCATACACCACATTATAACTTTTGGGCTACCCTCCAACTGCTACCCAGCACTTACTAAAGTCCTCTGCAAACTCAAAACTTTTACCGCATCACAGCTCCTTTTCTCCCTTGTCGTCATCATCTCCCCTCTCCCAGAGACATGTAATGGATATCTTTCCTCACACTCAATCTCCCAAATCTGATCCCTCCTACGTCAATTAAAAGAGCTACCTCCATGTCCCCACCAATATTTGCCCCCCCCCACTGCTTATCCAAGATCCAGAACTCCCTCAAACTTTTAGACTCTCAAACCGGGGTTGTACATAATATCCTAGGGGACCACCTAGCAACGGTCACCACACCCGACCAAGACCACCAGCTCATTAACAAATTCCCCTTCCTCTCCACGGATATCCTGGCTGCCACACTTAACGCAGTTACCCCGATACCCGGCTATGATCCCCCAACTGTTAGATCCCATACCGAGGAACCCTCACCTGCCCCCCGCCCAGCCACACTCCCACCCCCCCCGCGGCTTGCTCCAAGGCACTTACTATCACTTCATGGAACGTGGGCTCCCTGACTACCAGTATACAAAGTTTGCTCCACCTTTTCTCCAACACATCACAACCACATATTTCCCTCTTGCAAGAAACCAAGCTGCACACCAACAATACCAACAACTCTTATATAAATAAACTACTACCCGACTACCACCTCCTATATGGTAACCCCTTAACTGCCCAGCAATGTCTCTTGCGTCGCTCCGCACCATACAAACCCACTAGGGGCGGCGTGGCACTTGGTATCCTTCGTACACACCACTCTCCCAGCACTACTACCAAGATAACCGTCCCTATCCCCATCCGATCCCACCTTCAAATAATCCAGCTGCACCCACCGGCACTGTGCCCCATCACTCTCATACACTTATATATGCCTTCTCATACAAACGACCTCCCCCTCATACCTGACATACTACACACTATCTCCCACACAGTTAATCATCCAGATTACCAACACCACCACGTCATCCTAGCTGGCGACTTTAACAGAGATATCGCATTGTTGGGTCACTCATATAACGGAACCCACAAACCCCCCTCCTCTGTAGATCACGATTGGGCTACATTCATCCAACTCCTAAAACTTAAATATATCCCTGCCGACTATCACTATTCCAGACAGGGGGGTCTTCACTACTCCTCTTTAAGCCTACTTGATGGCTTCTACCTCAGAACATGTAATGTAATCCCAACATACCTTCAAAGCCACGTTCATATCAATAGTCTATGCAACTCGGACCATTACCCGGTGTATACCATGCCGTCCCATTCCCGATGTACATACATCGCCCCCTCAACCCAGAATTCTCTCACCCATTCCCCAATGCAACATCAAGGCGTTTGAGAGCCATTTTCACTCAGCCTCCTCTACCTTCATACACAAAATCTCCCATACACTCTCCGACACTAATATACTTTTATCCCCTGAGGCCGCTTGGGCCGAAGCTGAAATCACACTTACCTCTACGGTACTAGAAATGACTAAAAGTGTCCTAGCCACATGCTTAGCCCCCCAGATCTTCCCCAAACCACTCGCTCAAAGCAAAATGGGGGCTACCTTACCAGGACGCAGAAACGGGAATGGACCTCCCACCTTAACATCTACCATACCATACGACGAGCTCTCGCCGTTATACCCCCCTCTTCGTCCCCGTCATATAACAACTGGAGAACTGACCAAACCTGTTTAAATACCTTAACTGTATGTTATGCCCCCACCTAAGGACTCAACGTCTCTTCCCCAATGGACTGCATCCGTCTCCAAGATCGGTCGGGATGCAAAAAAAACTGCCTATATTATCACAAAACAAAAAGCCATTGTCAATCACAAAAAATTCATTGCCTCCTTTGGCAAACATGAACACCCTAAAAGAGCCCACAAAGCCATCTTCAATCCTGCGATTAACCCCCCCATTGATTGTCTTAAACATAGACAAGGCCACATATTAACCAAACCCGATGACATTAAGAACGAAATCTGGTTACAAGCATCGCCCTCCTACACATCAACTGTCACCAACTGTCTACACCCAAGCCAACACGCGCCCACTTGCCTATGCAAAGTCAAACATTATCCTTGGCATGATCTAGATGGCTTCTCCCTGGAAAAGCGAGGCCCTCCAACTGACCGTATCTTGAATCTCTTCACAAAAGACTTATATGACTCATGCCTTAAAACCCTATCCAAAGCTAAGGCCCCTGGCCCGGACCTCATCCCTAACGGCATACTCCAAGCACTTGACACTCAATTCTATGACCTTCTCTTTAAATTTTTCCGGCTTAGCTACCAATTACATCGTATTCCACACTCCTGGAAGCACAGCCGGACCATTCTGTTATTCAAAAAAGGTGACCCCACGGACCTCAGTAACTACAGGCCCATCGCCCTCGCATACACTATATACAAATTATTCACTAGCACTTTAACTACAATGTTATCCGCCTATGGTGAACAACACCGTATTCTAAGTGACCCACAAGAAGGTTTCCGTGCAACGCGAAGCACCACCAGGCAAATACAATATGTCACATCTGCCCTGGAAGACGCCAAACTTACTAAACAAGATATATATCTCCTCTATATTGACTTCAAAAATGCCTTTGGTTCTCTCGACCATCCTCGCTTGCAAGCCATTATGAGAGATCTAGGATACCCTACAGACGCTATTCAAACCATTGGTAATATCTATACCAATAGCACCACAGAATACTCCGGTTCCTACTACGGTTCTACCCCTCCTATTCCCATACTACGTGGCACCATCCAAGGTGACACACTGAGCCCCTACCTATTCATCATTTTTCTTGAACCTCTACTAAGATGGTTGGCTCGCAGTAACCTAGGATACCAATACAAAACCTCTTCTAACGAAATATCCGCAGCTGCGTATGCCGACGACCTTGCCATTCTTGCACACAAGCCCCAACATCTCAATCGTTAGGTTGACAAATTATCTCGCTTCAACCAGTGGTCTGGTATGGAGCTAAGCCTGCACAAATGTGCGGTCACTGCAGCCACACACCACAGTAAGTTCACAGAATCCACGATAGCCTCCCATTGCAAACTTCACATACATTACCAACAAAAACCCTTCCCATTCTTGGGCCCGGACGAACCTTACACGTATTTGGGCCCTCAAATGGCATATACAGAAAGCCACAACACTCTCTAAATTAACCAACAAAAGCCTGGCCCTTCTCAAATCCCCGGTCTCCATCCGCCCCAAACTAGCTATCATACAAACAGTCCTCAAACCACAAGTCCAATACGCCTTCCACGCGGCCCCATTCTCACTACTAGACATCAAACAACTTGACAAAAATATTATCAGACTCACCAAACGTATTTGTGGCCTACCCACTAGTACTCCGAACGCTCTCACTCAGTTCCCACAAGACAGCTATGGAATAGGATCTAGCCCCTTAATTATCTCATATGCCCGCACCCTTGGCTCGCAACTTCAAGAAGCCCTCAACGACCCCGGCCGCCTAGGGCTCATTTTTAAAGGACTTCTTAAACACCTGGCTATTAAATATAATGGACTATATTCCCTCCCCACCCTCCACCCCCAGTCTTGCCTCCACTCCCCCACCGCCCGCACACTGTTTATCCTACGACAAATGAAGATTAGCATACAAACTGACTTACTGGGATATCCCAACACTATATCACCACTTGAACGTGCTTGGCATCGTAGCCCTTTTTCCTCACAGTTTGAAGCCTCGCACCCGCGTAAAAAAAAACTCATTCTTGCTTACTTCAAAGCTCGGCGTATATCTACCCTCACCCAACTCACCACAACCACTGGTGCTCGACTCTTAACCCCAAGTCAATTTACCATGAAACACTCCTGTGCCACTATCAAGACACGTAGATATCTGTTACACCTCCGCTCCCTATTCTGTCACCCGACTGCCTCATGTACCCTTGACTGCGACCTCCCATGCTCACTCTTCCCACATAACCAGCAAGATCTCCTCCCAGAATTCAGAACAGCACCAGCTATCTCAATACTCCAACAACTCAGGGCCTCACACAACACACATGTAGATCCTCCTCCAGGCATCCCCCTCTCCCCTCCCCCTTCTCTCCTTCCCAATCCCGTAACTAATCATTGTCAATTTACTCCCCCTAACTCCCTAACTCCCACCTCCCTCCCACCTAACCCATACT
Source organism: Takakia lepidozioides (assembly GCA_030704615.1). Classification (NCBI taxonomy): domain Eukaryota; kingdom Viridiplantae; phylum Streptophyta; class Takakiopsida; order Takakiales; family Takakiaceae; genus Takakia; species Takakia lepidozioides. The sequence continues at coordinate 55,807,292 of CM060732.1, forward strand.
TAATCAACCCTGACCATCCCGAGGCCTTCGTTATTGAGGCTATCCTAGGCATCAAAACACAAACCTCCCTTGACGCCTTTGGCGCCACGTGTGTCGATACATACTACCTATATAAATGGGCAGGATTCCCAGTAGAAGACAACACTTGGCAAATAGAAGAAGACCTCTTCGGGAACCATGAAGACTGCGACCCTGCACACAACCGTACCCTCCTCACCAAATTCCATAAATCAACTAACACCCAATACTTGGCACACACCCACAAACACCATATCTCCCAAACCCAACCGATGGACGCCCGATACATTCGCAACCCAATAGTCGCCCCAAATATTCATGTAACAATCACTGAATGTAACCCAGACAAAGATACTAACCAAGTCTTCCCCATCATATGCCCCAGCCGTACAGTATCCAATATTTATACAGTCAATGGTCGTTTTGTCGGGTCTATCTCTCATGTAAGGACTGCCTAGCTCTGGGACAGATATACTGCCTCCCTCACTCACACTAGCCAGCTACAACCCCCAAGGCAAGACTTCGCCACTGAAGTCTGTTGGCTTGTTGACAGATATCTAAGCGACACCCCTCCCAAAAAACACCACACCCTCGACAAACTAGCTCAAGCCTATATACATAGCACCATCCCCTCAAACATCCTCAAGTTTCTCATTACCTCATTTCAGATTACCCACTCATATTACTCAAGTCCACACGTGTCCCATTGAGCTCGATTCCTATGACAGCCTGCACCCTCGCCACTGTGTATTTGGAGCCCTAGGCTCCGCAACCCAACATACCTGGTCGGGCAGCGGCCTTGCCCACCCACCACCCGGGCCCCTCACACATGAGGCTCTTCAATGGGCGCGCCTTGCCGCCCACTCCTCCCCCTCCTCCACCACTATCCTCATTCTCACACAGCAAAGGTCACCTGACCAACAACACCCCTTCTACAACTCCCCAGGGGGGTAACACCATTAGCTGCCATTGAACCCAACCAACTTCGCTATACACGCAACCTACCTTTTTCCCAAATACCTCCGCCACAAGGAATCCACTCTAACCCTACTTCTACTTGTCCACAATACCCCCCATACCCCCATACCGCCAGACTTTTCCACTCGCCTCAAACATCTTCTATCCGATACCCATGGCATGGTACTCACCACTTACTCACCCCCGCCAGCACACAGCCCTCTCGCCAGACCACCCCCTAGGCCAAAAACTAACAAAGCATGGGACAAGACACCACCCCGCCCCATTACCCTCCATAACGTAACCTCCCACGATGCCCCTCCGGTTTACCTGGGGCCTACCTCCCCCAAATATCCCCCATTCCACTCACACTACACAGATGGCTCCCAATCTGGCTCCCATGCCGGATATGGCGTCTACCATGCCGCCACTAACCATGGGACCGCCCATCGACTTCCAGGCCCCGCAACCATACTCCGTGCCGAACTTATGGCTATTTCTGAAGCTATATCACAATTAGCCTCGTTCCCGCCACCATACTATATCTTCACGGATAGCCTCAACTCACTCTTTATACTTCGTAATCACATTGCCTGCGCTTCCTCCCACCACCACCACCCCGATCAAAACCTTATCTCTGCTATTATCAACCTCGCCATCTCCATCGATAAACCCATTCATTTTCTCAAAGTTCGTTCACATACTGGTATTAATGGCACCGAGGAGGCAGACCTCCTTGCCCAGCTGGGGGCCTCCAAACCCCCAGTAGAACCGTCGACTGACCCCATCCACATTGCTCATGCCCACCCTTTTTGGCTAATTCACCCGGTACCTGACCCCCTAGAACCCTGTCCAATTCGTAACCTCCTTACCACCCTGACTAAAGAAGCCAACAAACAAGCCTTAGCCTCTCTTAGCCACACCAAACTACATATCCAAAAATGGACCCTCTCCACAGAAGCTCTTTCATTAACAGTTATAACCAATCACCATCATGAAGCTACAGACCCGATGCGAAATCCCAATCGGAACCTGCATCTTCTTCCCTCTTTTTGACCTTATTTCGCTGTCAATCCCTTCATTCTGTCTGGAAGGTTCCAGAGGGAACTTCACATTTCCCCTCATGATCTTGATTTTGGGAATTCTTTTTTAATGCAATGCTGTTAGGATATACCAATGGGGGTTGCAAATAGGCGAAACCACGATTTGCGACGCCCGAACGTCGATAAAAATATTTATTATAAATAAATAATTTAAAAAAAAAACAAAAAAAAAACCTTATTCTGCAATGCAGAATTAGCACCGTCCGGGGGTCGCAAAGTGCGACGTCCGGACGTCACAATTTAAGGGGGTACATTTGAATTTAGGCGGGAAAATTTGAAATTTGAATTTCAAAAACTTGTTGACCATTGACTCCGCCGTTGACCATTGACTCCGGTTATCTCTAATGGCGATATGTTCATTGTTCTACGTACATCATGCGATGCAATGCATACTTGAACCTAAGACCTCCACGTTATAACAATTCTAAGACACTACAAACTAACCAACACACCTATGCTACATCTATGTATCACAAAAACAATCTAAATATATATATACACATATAAAAGATTTCCTTCAAGAGCCTTCAAGTTCCTTCTAAGGGGGTCTCTCTTATGACGCCGGGGAGTTGCAACCTCCACAACCTTAGTGCCCAGCCCTAGCCCCAATCCCAGCCCCAGCATTGTCGCCATTGTTGCACCCCCCCACCGCCATAAGCGACGTCATTGTGATGACCTAAGCTGACCACAACACCATTACGACCCCATGTGGCGACGCCATTGCGACCCCCTGGCGTCGCAACGTTGGGCATCCCAGCGCGGGGCGTCCCCAGCGACGCTTTTGTGAAGTTGAGGGTCGCAAAGTAAAATAAATAAATAAATAAATAAATAAAATTCAACTATGGTAATGCTGTTGCGACGCCCTGGCGTCATAGAGGCACTGGGGCGCCCTTAGTGACGCTTTTGCGACGCCAAGGCGTCGCAACGTCCTGAAAAAAAAAAAAATAAATAAATAAAAATCTGACGTAAGGACGTCGCAAGAAAAATAAACCGTCAAAGCGAGGGTCCTCTTCCCCCTTCATGTCACTTTACGACGGCTGGGCGTCGTAATGGTGTCGTAGCGGGGGATTGCGACGCCGGGACATCGCAAACAAACGCCGCGGGTTCAGCACCGCGCGGGGCATGGCTGGCGTCGCAACCCCCCCCCATTTGCTGTAGTGATCTTTTGCCGTAACATATCCGACCACCAGCAACCAATCCCGGGGCGGTTGATTGTCTGTCTCACTTGTTTAAGCTCCTCCATCAACACGTTGTTTTGTTGTTGGGTCGTGACAAGAACATTCTGCAATTCGTGTAAGCGTTCCATTATCCACACCGTCTGATAATTGGCTTGATGAGTAGTGTGTGCGTTGTCCACCATTTCTTCATTGTCCGCCATCTTGCTCCACTACTCCTTCCTTCGTGGTGTTTGTCTTCTAAAATTAATGTATACTATTTGTATTCTCTTATCATAATACAATATGTAAATAGTGCAATCCCAAACCATCCCGTATGTGACTATTGGTAATACAAAAAAGAGGTTTGAACTCATGACAAGGTTCATGAATTCTACTCCAAATTCTGCAACTAAGAATCTTACAAAATGATGTTTGTCGATGACGCACACATTGATACTAAATACATTTGGCGGTGGAAAATTAGGCGGAAAATATCTACCTCGATCCATGAACTATGTATATACACATATGTATACTTTCCAATTTCTAATTATAGGAAAGACGACAGATCATGGGTTTTGTAACATTTCTTGATATTGTTCCTCTCCAAATCTCTGTACTGTCATATCTCTAATTTCTGCCTTACGACGACATATAATTTTAAAATCACACTCCGAAGAAAAATCACGGAAAATGGGTTGATTTAAGTCCATAAATTTTTTTATACTATCGTTATAACGCATCATCACTACTAGCTATTCAACACTTAAAAACATTAACAACAAAAATCTCTAAAAAAAAAAATCTTAATCGAATCATCTTAAAGAGGGTATTCACTCCCAACTTTAAGAAAGACTAGGCTCTGATACCATTGTAACACCCATGATCTACACAAACTAGAATAGAAGTACTTCTCAACTTTTTCCCAGAACAACTCGATGTCTTCTAGGCTTTCATTGCATGTTTATATACCCTTCACAATATGATTATTTTAAAGGTTTGACTTGAGAGTCTCAAGTCAAAACTTCTTAAAGTCAACCTTCCTAGGTTTGATATATTCTCCACAATATGACTTTATCAAACATTTGATCTACTCTGTGACGCAACTACAGTACAAGGAAACACCAGTTGCTGAATTCATCAAGTACCTGAAACCAAAGTTGGTGAAGTTTGTACTTCACAACTTTATCGCAAGATGGCAGGACAAACAATTCAAAACCTCATTGGCAGAGCTACAGGAAGATATCATCTTCTTGGTCATAGACTTTGCTGAGAACTACTCATTCCAAGAGCAGAATGAGATACAAGAAATGCATTGATACTCATTCCAATGCATAATTCTTGTCCATATTACGTACAGATTAAATCCAGATTTCAAATGAGAGCCTGAACAAACTCGGATTTTGAAAGAGTATCACTATTACTTATCTCATGATCGGAAGCACAACACTCTCTTTGTGCAATACTGCCTTCAAGTTCACTAGCGATATCTGAGTGAATCTGGTTTTACACCTATACATCATATTGTGTGGTCTGATGGATGTGCGGTTCAATTCAAAGGAGCTAGATCATGTTGCAAGGTACCCAAGCTTGACCACTTCTCCTGATCTTCGACGGAGTTGCTCGATGGCTTGGAATTTTTTTGGATCAGGCCATAGCAAGGGTGAACATGATAAGGCAGGGGCTGTGCTGAAAAGAGAACTTCGCAAAGAGCAATTGCATCTAGATGGGGTGAAAATACAAAATGCCTCTGATGCTGTCAAGTTCTTAAGGGAGTCATTGGGGCGTGCGCATGGTGCTTACCTATCAGCCAGGAAAGAGGTTGCACGGTGCTTTTGGGAGATTGATCCAGGTGACATTGACAGGACCAAAAAATGGGACTGTAAAACAGTTAGTGGCTCCCGAAAGATACATTTCATTTGCTCGGTGAGCCATACCGATTGCACGTTATTGAGAATTCGTGAACTTTCATGTTATTACTCTTTTTGTTACGACGATAATGAAGAGCTTTGTGAGAACCTCAGCCATGCTCCACCTTTCAATCTAATCAGACTACAGCCCATCAATGCTCGTGGCATGAGAAGCGTTGCCGAGGAGGAAGGTGATGGGAGGTGTCAAAATTGAGACTTGATCTTATAGGTTTGACTTGAGAGCCTCAAGTCAAACTTCCTTAAGTCAAACTTCCTAGGAACCTTCCTAGTTATTTTGGAAATTTCTATGGAACTTTCCTCCTCCATCTAGAACCTTCTAGATTTTACCCTGTTACATGCACTTTGGCAGACCTTTTCGCCGGGGAAGTGAAATACTTGTCTTTCGTTTTGGACGCTTCTCCCCCACAACCCCCTACGCAACAGAAAAAAAGATGTGAGTTTGGCGCCTCATCAAGCAAAAGAAAGACAAACATTCAAACGAGCCCTGTTTTTATTGTTGGTTCACTACAACACACCCTATGTAATTTCGACGATTTAGTTTGACGCTGACGTTGACTGTTATCACTTTTTACTGTTCCAACCATTTTGCAGTCAAAATTTATATTAAAATATTCGAGGTGCTAGACAACCGCGAAAATTTTGACTGTAGTGAGAGACTTTGACTACCTAAAATGAGCTGACTAAGACAACCAGTTAAGCAATGGCACGTGTAATCACAATATATAAATTATATAGCAATATATATGTGGATAATAAGAAGTAAAAATAATAATTATTTTTTCAGTGACCCAACACATTAATATTAAACTAATCGTGTGCTTGTTAAGGTTAGTGAAACAAAACAACTGAATTATATGAACAAATGATAAATAAACGCCTTGCTGGTAGCTATTGGATGAACGTATGAAAGGTTAGTGAAACAAAACAACTTGATTACCTGAACGAGTGATAAACAAACGTCTTGCTGGCAGCTATTGGATGAACGTATGAAATATAGTTTTTGTGCACTGGATGAACATATGAACAAACGATAAAGAAAACGCCTTGCTGGCAACTATTGTATGAACGTATGAACGGATGATAGTGCACTTGGCTCGAGTTTAGGGTTGCTAGGTTGCAGTGTGCAGCCTGGCTGGGACTTGGTGTTTTTTTGGGGTCGGCGTGGTTCGAGAGCTCCGCAGGCTTAGGGACTTAGCGTTTGTTTGTCTTTGTGCCACCATCTGTGTTTCTTAAGGTTCGCGAACCAGAATAAGCGGTTTCTAAAATACTAGTATCTTGTTGTGTGCACATGAGAGAGCGGGTGGGCGGAGGGATGAGAGAATAGAGAGAGAGAAGTGCCACGCAACGAGTGTACTGTTTGTGGGATCGACATGTATGTTTGCTCTGTTTTGGAAAACAGATTTGGATTCTTCATTATTAAATTTGATGCATGATAACCATAAATCAACACTTGTAAATTTTGTTAATCTATTTAAACAAAAATACAGTGAATCGAATTTGATAATTTTTCAAATTTCAAGGCACACCCAACATTTACAGAGAAAAGAGAATAATCAAATTAAGCCTTCTGACAATATAACTACTACGAAAGTAAACAAACAATACAATGCATAGTATCAAACAATAACTTCCAATTTCAATATAAAAGTAAGGACGTCCAATAAATTGTTAGGTTTTGATAAAATAATTGCTAGAAAACGTAAAGAAGTCATGACACATCAAAACTTGATCAAATTCTGGCAAATAAGACATATTTGTAGTTGATAAACACTACGAAATTATTCAAACTCCAATTCCATCTACTGAATTTGTGAAAGAACAGTTAATAAAAAAATAAAATTCCATAAATAATAATAAAAAGATATTAAAACACATGGCTGATTCGCAATCTAGTGCTATTGTTAATATGAAAGAGCCTCATGTGAATCCAATTCCAATGTGGCAAAAACAATGCAACAAAAGGAACCAAAAGTTCATGCCACAAACAATGAAATGCGTCAAAACAACTATGTGTCAAAATCAATTAAAGCTCAAAAGGGATCTAAATCTAAGTTGATCTTCCTCGAATAGACTTCTTCAGAGTTGCGCTCCTTGGCCATTCTGGCTTGTGCTCTTACTATTCGTCGTTCCGCTCGGTTCCCTTTGTACTAGGGCACCTCTCTCTCATAGAGGTTTTCACTGCTATGAACTAATCCCAGATTAGCTCTCTGCATTATGGGCAAATCTTGCAACCCAGTCCCCGTGTGTTAAGCCTCATGGCAATATGTAAGGGTTTAATTTTTTCCCTTTTTAATAAATTTCCAGGGCCTCTCATCCCTTTAAGAAAAATTTAAAAAAAAATACATTTGTATAATTCAACGTACTACTTGTTCTAAAGAAGACACAAATTCATTATCCTTATTAATTTGCAAATCCTGTCGATATTTGATTGATATTGGTAATAAATCCAATTTAAATATACGAGACCATATTTCCAATACCAACTTGTCAATACCTTATGTACAGTGTTTGAATAAATTGGAAGAGGAGCTTGTGGCTCCACGACAAATATTTGCACAAATCCATCAACTAAGCGGATTTGTCAATATGGCAATTGAGGTAGTGTTGTTAATGTACCACAAAATGCAATGTATTTTGTCACGACTCTCCCATGAAGATATAAATATTGATGTTTATATTTTAAAAAAATACAAATATGCTTATGTATTTGGATGTGTTTATGAAAATTTTGATAAATTTATGCAAAATTTCGCTTTATGAAAAAGCAAACATTTCAGTAGAAAAAAATTGGAGAGATTTGTTCTCTTTACTAAAGTTACCAAGAAAACAAACAAGATGGTATGTCAAATGAAGATAATAAATGGAATAATGATCATGGTTTTGAAAAAATTCAAGAAGAAGTTGCGACATATACTTTGGTTCAATATTTTCTTGAGTCAGAACAAATAATTGATTATAATGATGGACCGGTGACACGGCTCCAAGCGAAAATTTTCAGCCGCTTAGATTGTTTAGAATTGAATTTTGTAAAGAATATACTTATCCTACTTTATTTTTGGGCAATCCACGTCCTAATGATCTACAATCAAAATTCTCATTTGGATTATTTGTGTGGAACCAACTCCCAGTGCTACTGGTGGCTGGATTGTCTTCCAAACTTTATCCCTGAGGAGGAAAAAGAGCCATACGTTAGAGGGGAGTCATTTGCTGCTCTACTTGCGAATGCATTGAAATTTGACGGAGACGGCTCGAGCAAAGTTACACCATGTATCTTTTGCCCACTTGGAGCAAGCGCAGATAGCTTTGGAAGTAGAAGTGGCAACGAAGAAGCCAAGGACACAGTAGCACTGGTGGCTGATTGTCCTCCAAACTTCATCTTTAAGGAGGAGAATGAGTCATACGCTAGAGGGGAGCCCATTGCTGCTCCAGGCGACATTGACGGAGACAGCTTGGGCAAAGCTACATCATGTGTCTCTTGCCCACTTAGAGCAAACGTAGACAACTTTGGAGGCGGAAGTGACAACAAAGAAGCCAAAGACACGGTAGTAGAAACCCAAGAAAGCCCCACGCCTACATCATTCGACATTACTAGGAGGCAGGAAGAGACGATGAGAATCGAAAATTCTAGCCCCCCAAGCTCAGGCCCAGGGACGCATATACAATTTTGCTCGTGCTTGCACATTAGCGGGTCTCTCCATCATAATTCCCTATTGATCAGCAAGCTGAGACTGACATATAGGAGGTTGACGCAGATGCTTTGGAAGGATGAGAGAGGCATGCTCTCGATTCCCATAGATTTTGACTGTTTGAATGAGACGGTGGCGGGAATGCAAGAGACAAAGATTCTCTTTCACTTCCCTGGTAAGAGCTTTCGAAAACAATGCATTCGGTGGATGTATCTAGCAAATGTCACTGGATCTTCTCTTACTATTCAACAAATATATCTTTTGACTCATAACTTTGAAACCCTTCTTTAGGAATAGATATATTTTTAATTCACATAAATTGGAAAGTAAATATTATCATTTGCTTTCAGTACTAGTAAATGTTACAAAAAAAAATAGATGATCGACATCGACGAATCATTGTAAGCAAATCTTTCCGTAGACAAGCTAAATAATCAAGACACGTACGTACGCGTTCAAGTTCTCGAAAACCTACATTTGAAAGCAAATTTTTGTCTAGATTTGGTTTATCAACCACTTCTTTTGAAGTTAGCTGTTGTCATTGTAATTTTACTTTTTGTATACAAATCCAAGCCGAAGACAAAACAAAATGAATGAACATTCTTATTGCTTAAAAAAAATTATGAGAAAAAATCAGTCTCAAACGCATTAGCACGCCAGATAGAGGGGTTATGCAAGGAGCCCCGATGTACTCGGTTTCACACGTTTCTAATCACTACCTACCGATGCATGAGTGTTGACAAGGGAATTAGGCATAGTAACCCAATACAGAGTTGAGTTTGTGTTTGAACCATCCATAGACATATTTACTTGTGTTGACAGATTTACCATCTGAAATGCTTTTGAGTGAAACCAGCAACAAAGTAGGGTTTGTTTGCATGTTTGTCTTTCCCTTGCTTAAAGAGGCATCAAACTCACACTTCTTTTCTGTTGCGTAAGGTTGTGGGGGAGAAGCGCCCAAAATGAAAGACGCGTCTTTCACTTCCCCGGGCAAAGGGTCCGTCAAGGCGCAACGGTAGAGTGGTTGACATGGAAGACACCCATGTGGATCGTCTTGATGATGAGGACGACGATGACGAGTTGTCCCCAAACCATGACGTGCACACCAGTAATCTCCTCAAACACGTCCAACCTGCTAAAGTTGAGTTTGAGTTTAAACCATCCATAGACACATTTACTTGTGTTGACAGATTTACCGTCTGAAATGCTTTGGAGTGAAACCAGCAACAAAAGCAAGGCTCATTTACATGTTTGTCTTTCCCTTGCTTGAAGATGCGCCAAACCCACACATTTTTTCTGTTGCGTAGGATTGTGGGAGAAGCGCCCAAAACAAAAGGTAGGTCCTTCACTTCTCCGGCCAAATGGTCCGTCAAGGCTCAGACTTGTGGACATGGAAGACACCCATGTGCATCGTCCTCATGATGAAGACCGGATGTTCATTTTATTTTGATTTTCATGCACATTCGATGTCATTTCCGCCTTTAGTTTTTTTTTTTTTTTTTTTTTGGGATAAACTTAGTTGTTGTAACCTTTGATTTAAATTGGAAGATTGTGCCTAATTGTATTCATCAATCATTCAAATGAACTAGGTTGCACAAAATGACGTGATCTAACGTGAATATGTTAAAAATAATGCAAATTGACGCTAAGATGTGGAGTCGTGACGTACAATGAGTAATTTTATTTTGTGATAATTTTTAATTTTGGATCTTCAATAACACGTCATTCACTTGAAGAAATGACACTATATATATTATTGTTATCTTTTTCAATTGGTTCAACTTACTATTGCCAAACCTGGCTATATGAAATGGATCAAGGAGATATTCTGTGCCATATTTATACATTATTCTACTATTTTGTGTATTTTATACGTATATTGGTCGTTGAAAATAATCAGATTTCCAAGATATTGCAGTAAAATCCCCCCACAAACCTCTTGAAGTAGCACTTAGCGACATTTTCACGACATAATCATTTTCATTACAAGCGGCGCCATTGTGTAAATCAAACAAAACTCGGGATTCAATTCATTCAGTCGACCAGCTTGTTAAGCATTAGGTGTATTCCATATTAAACATTGATTTCCATGCTATTTTGCCTTAATGATAAAAGACAGTGCATAACGTTACAAATATGAAGTCGAATAAAAAAGATAGTCACCAACAATATAGGGATATGCAGAATTAAGTCGTAATTTTTTTTTTAAGCTGTATCTATTAACTTGTTACTAAATGTTCATATTTCGTAGAATTAAGATTTGTTTTTAATTTTTCAATGGTAAATTAATATTGCATATTTAGTTTGATATACAATGCTACAAACTCAAAATTCTTAACTAACATATTCACAAAATATCAAATCTAAAATAAAATCTTCAAGCCAAATTTCATCAAAGTTTCTCACCAAAATCTTATAAATTGATCCATCAAAATTATCACCAAAATTAGAGTAAAAGTACATCAGAATTATACAAAAAAAAGTAATTCGTATATGCATAAAATAATAAACTATTTGATAGGAAGTAATTTAATATTGAAATCAGAGTCACTCTCACCAAAACAAAAAGGGGGTTATGCATTTAAAATGGCTAAAAATTATGGATTTTTTCAAAAATCCATAAAGACCCGTTATAGTACATATAAAAGGCCGTTATGGATTTTTTTTTAACTTGATTCATAAAAAATTAAAAAAAAAGGACTTGGCCAAAATGTGCTTTGAGGGATAAATAATCTAGAATGAAAATATTCACTCAAAAATATTAAATAAAACAAACTTTATGTATTATTTTAAGCCTTCAAAACGACTATTTTCGTAAAGTCCTTTACATATAGAATTCTTTGGAAATATAAACACCATCTCATTAAATACATAGACCAAGGGTAGACCCCCGGGTGGATCAAGGTCAAATTTGAAAAAAAAAACTATCGCGATCCAAAACTATTGCGATTTGAAAATAAAGTCTTTAATGGTCAACGATAGATGGTTGAGATCGTAAATTGAAGCGAATCCAATGGTTGAGGATTTGCCACAGACCCCTTTATCTCTCTTTAGGGATTCATGGTATATTTCATTTTGGTCCACCGTAGGCTGCAATTACCCCTGTGGTGAATTACACGCACTCTTACACTGTTTTCACGAATGGATTTGCAAGAATTGCAATAATATGACACATCCATAGCCACAAGAAATGAGAAGTGATGTTAGTCACATACTCGCTCAAATAGAGCAATTGTTTGCTGTATTACTTGAAGATCTCCAGCAACTTGCAAAACCATTGTGCAGTCAAGGACCCAAACATTTGCTTTAGCATCTCCTCTTGCACATGAATTGGTGTGTGACAGTCATCCCACAAGGTCTGCAAGTGGATAATATGGCTCATAATGATTTGATGCAGATTTTGGGCTTGGGACAGTATTCAATGGTGGCTCGAGGTGCTAGATGGGGGGCCTACACCGGGGCTCTAGCAAAGTTCATTAGATTTTGTCCCATGGTCACGTAGCAAAGATGTCTTTGTACTATGACAAACATAACAAAGACATATTTCCAAGTCTTCTTCTGATTCCTCTAGTGGTGGTGTCCTCCTACTTGTTCTTGCTTCCCCTCTTGAAGCGGACAACACATCATCAGCTTGCAGCCTTGTAACGCTACAATGAATGAGTCCCTTCAAAGACTTTTGCTCATGGTCATACCAGGTTCTCTTTTGGCAACCAAGAGAAACCAGGATGGAAGTGCATGCGCTTGTAAGTTGTATGAGCAACTGCATTGCAAAATTGCACTCATGCTGCCCTATTCACCCAACAAACAGTCTCAAGCTGAAGTCTGTTTTTTTGCATTTTTTCTTGTTTCGATCAGGTGCCATATCAGTTTGTGCCGGTGCGGGTTCCTAATACCTACACGGGAATTTCTCTCTAGTCTTTCCATCCAATCTTTCTATTTTATTTTACTTTTAATTTATTTTTTCTTTTCCATACTTCAAATTTTGAAAATGTAGTTTTTCCGAGAGTTTCCTTCCGATTTTAAAGGCCACAGAGGGAATTTTTCAAGCGAAAGTCTAACTTTCTCTTCAACTTCCCCTCTGGAAAACACCCAACGGGGGATTCTTCAAGAAAATTGTACTTTCCCCTTTTTTAGGGCTCTTTAATGAGGGGAAACGCCTTGTCATACCCTCTGTGCCATAAAATCTCAAAAGCTCCTTGTAAAGCTAGCTCAAAAACCGATCTTCTAATATGTAGTGAATTATTTGCTATCGGCAAATCTACTGTCTATGTGGTGCTTCAAATGATGTCAACAACGCCCATCCACAACTATGCTCCAAAAATTTATCAACTGAGTTTATTTTGTCTTAATGTCTAGTTTACACTCTTGTGTGCAGTAGACTTGTTCTTATGAACTTTCTTCTTCGCTGAATTTTTGTACTTTTGAGGAAGCAGATTCAAGAATAGTTAAATTTGGTAGAGGATAAAGATAAGTAACAGATGTCAGACTAAGTGCACTCGTGGGTGACTACATGATGCCTCCCGCATAGTGACCACCAGAACATAGCTATTATCATTAGCATATTTATAATATATATGTATTATCGTAATACATTAGTAAATTGAAACGTGCTCGGTACAAAATCAAACTGTTGAGCTTCCGAGGGTTTCGAAAACTAGGCAAACCATTGAATTTATTGGGTGATTTTGTCATAATTAAAATTTGGAAGTGCCCTAACATTTACATTGAATGGTTAAGAAACAAAAGAACATAAGGAAGTAATATAAGAGCAGATTTGACCAAAACAAATGATTCTCATAATTCCATTTTTTTTTCCCTCATGCAGCTTTAAAAAATATGACGATGACGTGGGCAACGACGATGTGTCCTACAAAACATGGAATTCAGTTTTTTTTTCCCCCCCCAAGGTAGGTTAGAAACGACGACGTGTCCTATGCAAGCCTCAAGGTGACGACGATGATGTGGCACTATGACACCCTATTCCTGTTGGACGCGTTTTTCTATGCATGCATTGATTCGTGCAGATATAGAGAATGCATGGACAGAGGTGGCTCTGCTCTATAATAAAACTAGTCTCAGACCTTCAAAGTTCAGTCTTCACTAGAATAACTGCGTGTTGCTCCTCACTACTACTTCTAAGAACAATGTTTTAACTTCTTGAAAGTTTTACAAAAATTTGTTCGTTTAATATTTCATTTTGATTGGAAATATGTTTTATGCAAAAATAGTATTTTTTTTAAATAAAAACTTACTTACCCTCCCACATGCCGTTAGAAGGTGTTTATCCTCCAAACAAGAGGCAGAAGTCCTTCAGGTGAAGTGAAACTATAAATTACGCTTCAACAAGAGTCTTTTTCCCTTCATTCCTTTTTGTATGGTTCAATATCACTCCATACTATGCTAAATTTTAAATAAAGAATACAACAGATCTTTAAAAACCTACACTTCAAATATATTTTAAAATTAGAAAGTATTATTAATTTTAAAATTAAAATATATTCAATCAACTTAATGGTACTATTTTTACTATAGAGAGAAAAGACTTCGACTAGAGCTGACGTAACTAAGTGCCACTTCATTTATGGTTATTGATCATTGTCAAAGATGAGTTCTATGAAAGTTATTATAAATCAAAATCTGAATAAGTAATATTTAAACATAGAGACTAAATAGAAGTACATATATCTAATATCTATCATAGAGTTTATTAATGTGTATTTATAATATATAATATATCTATTATTCTAATTGTCCAAATTATAGACAAGATACAAAAATCGAATATTAAGAGTTTTGACATCTCATTAGCGACTACCATTATTATATTTATAATATGTACTATTATAAAATATTAGTAATTTTAAAACGTGCTCACTACAAAACCAAAAGGTTGAACTTATGACTGGGCAAACTATTGGACAACTAGCAAGAACCGATGGGTAGTGGACCGAGCTCTAGTAAAATAGTGCTTTAGACATGGCCAAATATAGCAAGGATAACAGCCATAGCTGCAAGCTGCGTACAGCACCACAGCGCGAGCTCGGCGCTCGAGATGTAAGCGAGACCGTGATAAGAGAGTACAACGTAGCACAAGGAGAAGGGAGCGGTGCGGCCAATGAGCACATCGGCACGAGAAACATACAAGCACACAACAAGATCCAGGATGTGGAAAGGCTATCCACTTTACCTCGATGTGTTTCCCAGAGAAGGCTATGTATCATCACAAACAAGGCTATACAGGGGTAGCTCTACAGGCTCCTCCACGCCCTCTACTGCCTCTCTCTAACCCTTCTTCTTAGCTTTATTTTGATGGATTCCATGAAGTTTTGCAGTTTTCAGACCGAATGTAGCGCTCCCATCTTACACAAGACCTGCTGCTACGAGGAACTACACACACCCACATGGTCGAGCCAACGACCTGATATTCTGGCTACCCATTAGAATGCGCCCCAAACACTTGTGCGCCTGCACAGAGGGTCAAACCAACAGCTTGTTACTCCGGCTACCCAACACTGCACTTCCCCAACAACCGTATGCTTGTCCTTATCACGACATCAACTCCTCCATCACCGTGTTTCTCAATGCGGAAATTGCCAAAGTCTACATTGTTGATGCCAAGAACAAGAAGTTGTCGATGCAATACTGCTCCAAACAGATACTGGGCTATAATAATAGACTTTATGTGAGACGACGTGCTGATGTGAACGATAGCAACATGGCTACCATTGTTTCCCCATCGAAGTCCCCCAAAACAAGCAATCACGAAGCGGGAGCTCCCAAATATGTCTTCTATATCTCCTCAGAGTAGCAACCTGCAGTGAACTACTACTCGTGGCCTTGATGTACAAGGGCCCGCCCGACGATTTTGGCATTTTCTTCACCTTACTTGGTTTACAGATCCAGCGTTTTTCTCTGATCGGGTTGTACAGAAAGCTCCTCTGGCGTTTCTTTTGAGCTCCCTCCTACAGGGTTTCGGTAGCGTACAGTGTCTTGGCCCCACGTTCCTACTGTGTCGTATAAACTCCCTCTCTAAGCACCACAAATCTGCCTACTGGTGTAGAAATGCAAGGGATTCTTTTGTGATTCATAACAGCTTGGGCCTTCTAGCGCTCAATAACTGCATACGGAACTGCCGCCGCACCCCATTGCAGACATACAGGAGCTTGGATTATTTGACCATTCAGCTGCACCCACTTCTGCCCCCGAGTTCCCCCCAGCAAGATGTGCGATCCCACATCAAGGCTGCTACCCGCCCACAGGCTCACCCCGAGCATCATGTGGCTTCTCTTACTGTTGATGGGACTCATTATGTGGACAGTCCAGGGTTTGCAAAGCAGAAAACGTATAACCCAGAGTTGGGCCTGGTCTCCATGATCATCACTCCTATCTCCCAAGCTACAGCACAACAGAGGACAGGTTGTGCAAGTCGAACAGGGCCTAGCAAATGCTCCCGTCTTTACACAGAAAGTGCATACGAACATGAGATGCTGCCGACAATGGTGTCAGGAATTCAAAGAACTAAGTTGGGTTTCACCACACTGTCAATGAAAGGTTACATTCCAATCTATTCTCCCCCATCGCTGCTGGAGCAACACCAAGGGACCGCAGATGTAAGGGCAGGAGCTTGCTGGTGGTTCAATCTCCTCTCGACCCGCATAGGCACGCACCAACACCAGCCCTCTAGCATCTCTCTCACCGATGCGCTAAGTGGTGTCTTCGCACCCCAGTTGGTTCGCCTCTCTGCTCTCCACACAATGACCTTGGTCCAGGCCAATGTACAAGATAAGTACCTAAATCTTCACTCCCCCACATCTATGCTCTTCAAATCATATTGCCTTCAAATCACTAGCCGACATACCAAGCCTCCACCTCAAGCTGAATTCTCTGATAAAATTGTTGGACTTGCTACCTCCCTGCCCAACCATATGTCATTCTCTCTTGTCTCTCCAGATTATCTCCTGGAAACTACTCCGATGAAATCCATACTATGCAATATGCCCATTACAATCATTGCATTGAAAACCTTTGTTAATGTGAAACTTCCATCATGGATGTTGTCTTTTGAAGTTACTGTCATGACTGCTACTTACATGAATTCTCCACCACATGCTACACAAACTACAGACAAAACTGTGTCAAACACCGTGCTCTTTGCAATGAAGTTCTTAAAAACTAGTTCCGTGACGCACCCGTCATATATTATGCTCTTGCAGATAAAGTCTTGCATGCAGCTACTTTTGTGGAAACCCTACCACGCACTGTGTTTTTTGTCAATAAACTCCTGAAAACTATCTTTATGACACCCCTGTCAAACACGATGCTCCGGACCATCCCATACAGCCAGCCTTATTTTCGCCACTGTGACTGTTGTGCTTCAAGTCATATATCTACTGCAACTACTCCAGATCCTCTCTCTTATTACATGCTCTTTGCAGATTGGCTTGCCCGCACAAATAATACTGATAATCCTGATTGGGTGGAAGCATATAGCAGAAGTGCTAAGTTGGACTTCAGACCCGTTGTCTCCGAGTCTGTGCGGGGGGCATTTTGGCCAACAAACACTAGCAAGCGTGCAACACTTCAGACATCAACCCAGCATGACAAACCACAAAAGGAAGTCACTTTCCATGAGGTTTGTGCTGCCTACTTTGCTTTTCACTTCAGATATCAGTTTTGGATATTGTATCATGGGTATGCTCCTAATAGTGTGATCTCCTACATCTCTCCACATCTATATAATTCAAGGGCTTTTGCCACATGTACGGAAACATGTGAAGGACAGGTACGGAAACCACTAGCTCCACGGGATTCTCAAGGCTACAACTTCACTGCAAGAATGCATGCCCACGTCACCAATACAACCCAGTGCTATAAATCAAGATCAAAATCACTGGCTCACAACCGGTTGACACAGCTGCCCGATTTTAAAGTCAGGTGCGTAATTAAATTCGGGTACTCTCAATGCCAAGCCCGCAAACACCTCTTGCCAAAGCATGTTGCCAACCTACGTGCCAGCCCTTATGTTCAAAAAGTATGGGGCTGCTGTTTTGCAACAGGGATGAGATGTACATACAGTACGGTCTCGACATCATGGGTTCAGTGCTACATTGCTCGGGCACTCTTGGATGCAGATCATGTCAAAGCACCCCCTGGTCCATTGCTGGGTTATGCTTCAAGATCATGTGTTACTAAGTTGAGCGCTAAATCTATGGCCTTACCATCCCATGCCTCAGTTTGATACTGGTGCTACCCCATTACTTCCCGATCTGGTGTTTAGTGATGAATGGGATGCTCCAACAATCTCAGATGCAAAGATATGGAATCATTGTGCTCAAAAATTCTTTGCCTCAAAGCTATGTGTCAACTGGTATGTTGATAACCGTCAACGTGCTCCTGAAATATATGATAACCACAATAAGCAGGCAATGTGGTATGGAGATATGAACATACTGCAAGCTAAGAGACATGGATCTCAGATTAGGAGAGGCTGGTTGCTCCCCTACTGGTATGCCAAGTCTCATATTAACTCATGGGTGCGGGCAATGTGGGCAATGTGGTCTGTAGATGTGTACATACTGCAAGCTAAGAGACATGGATCTCAAATTAGGAGAGGCTGGCTGCTCACCAACTGGTATGCCAAGTCTTATGCTAACCGTTGTGTGCGGGCAATGTGGCCTAGAAATATGAACATATTGCTAGATAAGAGACATGGATCTCAGATTAGGAGAGGTTGGCTGCTCACCAACTGGTATGCCGAGTCTCATGCTAACTCTTATATGCCAAAGATATGCCTGGGCTGCTGTCCTATTCCAGGGCTTGGAGTTTTGGAACGTTTCGCTTCTCTCTCAGCTCAGCCATTGAGGGTGATGGGGTATGAACATAGTCAGCTAGTTTTGGAGTAGGGGATGTTTGGGTACTGTATTTGGTGTGCCACTTAGTGGCGCTCAGTGTTAGTGCATCACATAGCTTTGGGTCAGGGAGTGCCTGGGTGGGACAGAGTTTTGTGTTAGGGAGTGTCCGAGTATTGCGACAGTGGTCAGCGCGTTTATCGCGCAGTTTTGATACCATGGTTGTTGGGGAATTATCATAGTTGCACATCCTTGGAGCAGAACAGCAGCCACGTATGTTTTGCATATAGAGGGTAGCACGGGGCATGCCATAGCGGGGGGGCATGGCCATCCAGCTTCTATTGCTCAAAGGTCCATGTCTTTTAACTATCTGCATGTACATATGTTTGGATCCCTTTAACCACTTATGACTACATGTTTTAAGGGCATGTTGATGCTCGTTTCGTGTTGAGGCATACCAGCTAGTGCATATCTTTGGGACAAAGATGTTTATGACATAATGATAAGCCCATAACCATTCAGCAGAGGGTGTTAAATGAGCCGGAAGTTGTTGGAGAGTGTTAGGGCATAGTACTGGGCACTATTTTTTGGTATCCGAGTTGTTAGAACATAGCTATGCTTATGGGATACCCAAAAACTTTCTGCCTCAATGTTGTGTGCCAACTTCTCTGTCCCAACACCAAATGCAAATCAGCATGCCCATAAGAAATATGCTCACCGTAATAAGCAGAACACATGGTCCAGTCTGGGGAATGTGCTGGAAACTAATGGACATGGAACTCCAAATAAGAGGGACGGGCTGCTAGGCCCCAAAAGCGTCAACATCTATATGCCCCCAAAGTCACCAAACAGCCTTGACACCAAACACAACACAACAACACCAAGTGGACCGCCCATCTCCCCAGGTAGCAGTAATGATAACCTCCACATCTATTACATGCCACCACATAGACACATACTATCGCCTCACCCCACTGGCCCAACAACTAGTAAAGATATCCAGACAACCCCGCACACACCCCAAATACAGTTCGCTAGACCACGTGAAATAACTAGGCCGAAGCACACAATGCAACGCTACAACTCCAACAACATGTCGTATCTAGCTGATCTGAACACACTCAAAGCAACTGAACAACATAGTAACCCCCCAATACCCCCATCAGAACAAGGCAGCTCCACCCCACACTCAACCCACCTGTTGACAGGCCAAAGATTGACCCATCGATCCCTGCTAGTGCACAAAACCACGCCACACACAACATGATAGGCGAAACAACGTACCTACTCGCCTATCTCACCACTAGACATACTGATTACCCAAATCTGCCCATGCAAAACAGCACAACACCTCAAGAGGTCACCGGTATGCTCAAACTGTACAAATCAATGCAGAATACTAGGCGATCAAAAGATCAACTGTTCAATGCACCCAGGTAAGCTCGCAAAGCCACACACTGATTATCTTACCAAAACCACACAACGACCGCCGGCGAGTACTCCGCCACAATATACACATCACATGCAAACTCCCCTGCCTCTTGCTCGGGACACTAATAATTGTAACAACTTACACCGCACCTACAATGGACACACAAACCTTGGCGCCAACGCCAACGAACTCGTATCAAAGGATCAGGAAACGTTCCGCAGTTGCAACGGCCGAGGCCCAAGATTCGCGCGACTTGGAGTAGTTCGTCACTACTCAAGAACCCTCATTACGACACTCTCAGCCAAAACCTTCTATCCCCCCTGATCCACCTTGTTACTCTGAATGATATAGTCATCCCCCTCTCCTCTCATGAGCTGACTATAGAGCGCACCCTGTATCACCAATACCTGCCGCAACCCCTCAAAAGCATCAATACACCCACCCCGATTAGCAAATTAGCACAATCAAAGCTCACTTTAGACGTTCGGTTGCTCCCCTCATGTCTGCGATCGCCTGATCATCCTCACAACCTTAAGGTCCACTTCTTCACAACACACCAATCACTGATCAATAGTATCACACCACCCAGAGCGTGCTGCATGCAGACTTCTCAGCCAAGCTGCCACGCCACCTCTCGCACCACGCAATCTACTTCTTTCCATAGAGGGCTAAGGGCTATGTTCCCCGGAGGAAGCGAAGCACAACAGACACCAGAGCCGCAGCACTACACCAGCTCTAAGCGGGCGGCCAGTGCTATACGCAGCGCCAACGGAGCAAGTCCTCAGACCAGCTCCAAGAGATCCAGGGGCTCGTCAAACAGTCAAGGCCACTCCAAACCAAGGCTCACAACGGACATCAGGGAAATGGAAGAAGAAGTGGGGATCCACAGGTACGACTCTGCAGAAATCACCGACATCTCACACCTCTGGTTAGGCTGTCGGACGATGGAAGAACGGGCTGTAGAAGCAGGACACCAGCCTCTTGTAGAGATACGTAATCAAGAGGAGCTCATGCGACTCGGAGTCTCCCAACATGAGAGCTTGGAAATGGTCACATGTCGCAAGGCCTTCCCCAGAGTCACACAGTGGTTATATCTTGGGAAAAGAAGCGATGGTATGGAAGGACAATTCTACCATCTGACGCAGCTTCCCAAAGGTACCAAGGTTAACAAAGAAACAGGCCTCTCTGAACTCATACCACATCCTGATCCGTTTCGACTATGGATTCGAAATGGAGCGTCTATTGGTCTTGGCCAAAACCAAGAAAAGATTCGCTGACATGGGCATACCCCTTGGCACCAAGCTCAATTCACCAATCCAAGTTATCACACAATCCAAAACTAGACTGTGGAGCGGACTCATGAAAGTGGAACTGAAAAATCCCGGAGTGGACGGGCTTGCCCTCCTTCGTGGAGAAAGAATCTTCTCTCTAGAACTTGCCCGAGGAGAAAGAGTCGTGGGAAAAGTAGAAAAAAGCTTCGACATGGCAGCCACTGGAGACTACTTCTCTCTACACATGGCGAGTGATGCCTTAATTGGCCAGTCGGGACACATGGTGGTCACCACGTTCATAGTTGAATCCTACGCGAGAGGAGATGAGTATGAACTCCACTACGTTGCCAAAGCCAAGCTTGAGTCGTCATTTGCCTTTTTGTATGTGCTCTCCGAGGACACCCGCATCCGAGTTATGAAGAAGGGAGTCACCTTTCAAAACACACTGATCAAACCCGAGCTACGGCACAGAAGCGCCACAAGTCTGCCGGCATCCTCGAAAGTGATCACTGCAGAACGCAATGCACTCAAACTGATAGTAAAGAATGTGTGCATCACACGCACGCAGGCAGAAATCTCTGAATCCTTGAAGGGCTTGATGGGGCGGAGCAACATCTCACAAATCTACTTTTGTTACACGGCCAAGGGAGAAACAGTGAAGCACGAAGGACTGGTACATCTCACCTGCTCAAATCCAGCCGTTTATGAGAGATGGTACAAAAGCAAAAACATTCCTCAATATGAAAAGTTTATAGACTTCACGCCACACCCGAACAACATCCATGGTGACGTGCCTGTAGCTCCGGAAATTCTCAAGAGACTGGGAGCAGACAACATTAACCAAGCATTGGTAAACACAATGGATTCTCTCACTATCCATGCGGCACCAAAAGACACCGTCAGCAGAGCAGAATTTCTGGCAGCCAAGGCGGAGCTACTTGCAAATGTTGACCAACGCTTTGCAGCCCATCGCATCACCGTCAAGGGAGACATGTCTAGCCTCGAAAACCGATTTATCCAAGCTTTCTCCCGAGAAAATGCTGTCAACATGCTCAATGAGGAAATCAATTGCGGACAACTTGGCATAGAATGTGCACAGCTTCCAAACACATGCAAACGTTTCTCTTGGCAAGCTGCCAGAATACTTGGGGGCTGTTCTCCCCTTGGATGACAACCAAATTGCCACAATCACTAACCTTGCCAAGGCATCAGGAGAATCGAACTACGAAATGGTGCCGCTCGACTACCAGCTCCCTGATGCCAGTGCCGGTGGCTCAGTAATACCACACGTGATAGGGGGGCCCAACACTTTCTCTACAGTTGGACAGCCAGCAATGGAAGTACAAATGCACACTATGACCAATGGCCAGCTAGCACAAACACCACATGAGTAAACACCGCATAGAAAGCCGGTATGCCTATATGCTAGAAGTTTGTAGCAGACTGCATTGTAGTGAGAATTCATCTGGAAGGTACTACTACCTTGTAAGACTCATTTTGGTCATGTTTATTTTTTTTGCATTACAAAGTGTCTCGAAAGACTCACAGATGCCCAACAGCATATGGGCCAGTACCAATGCTCAATCTACAAGACATCTACAAAACAGCCTCTGCCACAACAAAGAGTACATGTCACTATATGCACATGGCACACGAAACGACTCATCAAATTATAACAGCCTGGCTGCCAAGACCATGTTCAATTCCCAAAGAGCCATATTGCACTATAGAAACCCTGACATAGCTCAGACCAAGAGCAGCTCCCAAGACTAGATCCCTGCAGGATCTCCCATTTCTTATAGTACGCATGCGCTGGTTTGCAAGACCCAGGCTGTCTCAATATTGGTCACTCGCAAGTTCACGCAGCCTTTAGCAGTTATCAAGACCCGACACAAACCACTGGGCAATTCATGTCAATCCCGTCACGAGAATATCCCATGCTCTTCAAGGAGCCCATGCACACCCTGCCTCTACTTGGGCCCACTACCACATCATGTCAGGTCCACCATAATAGGCCAACCCGAAACTAAAATATATAAGTCATGGCATTGGTCACTCCACAGGGACATGCAAGCACAATGGCCAGTGGCAGCTTTACTAGTTTTGAAATCCAGAGTAATAACTCCGATCACCCCAGAGCCCAGCCTGCTTCTAGTCAGCTATAAACCCATAGCTCCCGTACCAAATCTAAGCATTGGTATGCCCCCTGCGATAACCTCTGCGGCAGCTGTCAAAAGGGGAACCCTTGCTAGCCCAGGGGCAGTGGTATGTGCCAAAACACTCATATCAATTCCCATGTCACACATGAACGAGTGTGGGCTGTTGTTACAGCAAAATACACCATCAACCCTTGCACACAAATTGCCAGAAATTACACACCACCAAAATGCCAATGACATTGGTAGACCTCATTATATCATAGGTAGCCCAACCCCACATCGCCACAATGAGCTGCCACTGCCACCCCATGTCATCACCACCACACTAATTTGCTGCCACCCAAATCAACCATTGAGAGGAGAGGTCACACATCGGGATATCAAGTGCCACAAGCACCCACTCCGTTTGCCAATATGAACTATACCCCCTCATCCCCAACAAGGTAGAAAAGGCATGCGTCCTTGTCCAAATGCTTTTCCCAAACCAGGCAATTGGGCGGAACTTGTAAAGACATTGAAATATAAGCAGTGGTCAGAGCAACTGAGTCTGCAAACGCCAGCAGCCAAGCTCTCCGCTCTACCAAGCCCTACAAATAACAATATCAAGGATCCAAATGTAATGCTTGGCCTCAAGGCCCCTGCCCAGTCACCTTCCACTTGTGCGGTGCACTCACCCAGGGCCAATTTCTATGCCCGGAACCCAAACAAACATTACGCTATAACAATTCCAACAGCTCGTATCAATTCAACAACACAAATATCTAGAGAGCTCACACAGCTACCACTCGCAACAAAGGATAAACAAATAAGGAAATGCACGGGGCCGTGTGTTATGTTATTATTACTCAAAGAGACGCAGGGCCAAGGATCAAGCATAGCCTGGACAATTTCTACCAACCATCGGTGTCACTGTCAGAGGCATACACTAAGCAGCTGAACTTGTTCAAACAAAAAATCTATACCATAGATCCAAAAGAAATGGCAAACCACAAGGACCTCCCCCTTATCCTATAGTTACGAGTGAATCGCCATGCTCGAAAATTCGTCGAGCCCCTTGGACATCACATAAGTGCCCAGCATAGCAAGGTGGCAGCAATCTGGGATAGGCAACTCTTGGATAAATGCTCGAACAAGTCCATCCACTTTAACCCAGATATGCAGTTAACACCCTGTGTTGATGGACAGGTATGGATCATTCAAAGTTCTATGTGGAGTAACCAATGCTACAGATGCATATCAGATGCGCCTGCCCTTATCATTGACTTCCAAACAATTGCATGGCTTTCAAGTGCCCACCTCTCATGGAAAGAACTGCCTCCCCACGCTTACGCTCACAGGTGTCTGAATACAAATCATGGCAGGCCAAGCCCCTCTAGCGTATGACTCATTCTCCTCCTTAAAGATGAAGTTTGGAGGACAATCAGCCACCAGTGCTACTGTGTCCTTGGCTTCTTCGTTGCCACTTCTACTTCCAAAGCTATCTGCGCTTGCTCCAAGTGGGCAAAAGATACATGGTGTAACTTTGCTCGAGCCGTCTCCGTCAAATTTCAATGCATTCGCAAGTAGAGCAGCAAATGACTCCCCTCTAACGTATGGCTCTTTTTCCTCCTCAGGGATAAAGTTTGGAAGACAATCCAGCCACCAGTAGCACTGGGAGTTGGTTCCACACAAATAATCCAAATGAGAATTTTGATTGTAGATCATTAGGACGTGGATTGCCCAAAAATAAAGTAGGATAAGTATATTCTTTACAAAATTCAATTCTAAACAATCTAAGCGGCTGAAAATTTTCGCTTGGAGCCGTGTCACCGGTCCATCATTATAATCAATTATTTGTTCTGACTCAAGAAAATATTGAACCAAAGTATATGTCGCAACTTCTTCTTGAATTTTTTCAAAACCATGATCATTATTCCATTTATTATCTTCATTTGACATACCATCTTGTTTGTTTTCTTGGTAACTTTAGTAAAGAGAACAAATCTCTCCAATTTTTTTTCTACTGAAATGTTTGCTTTTTCATAAAGCGAAATTTTGCATAAATTTATCAAAATTTTCATAAACACATCCAAATACATAAGCATATTTGTATTTTTTTAAAATATAAACATCAATATTTATATCTTCATGGGAGAGTCGTGACAAAATACATTGCATTTTGTGGTACATTAACAACACTACCTCAATTGCCATATTGACAAATCCGCTTAGTTGATGGATTTGTGCAAATATTTGTCGTGGAGCCACAAGCTCCTCTTCCAATTTATTCAAACACTGTACATAAGGTATTGACAAGTTGGTATTGGAAATATGGTCTCGTATATTTAAATTGGATTTATTACCAATATCAATCAAATATCGACAGGATTTGCAGATTAATAAGGATAATGAATTTGTGTCTTCTTTAGAACAAGTAGTACGTTGAATTATACAAATGTATTTTTTTTTAAATTTTTCTTAAAGGGATGAGAGGCCCTGGAAATTTATTAAAAAGGGAAAAAATTAAACCCTTACATATTGCCATGAGGCTTAACACACGGGGACTGGGTTGCAAGATTTGCCCATAATGCAGAGAGCTAATCTGGGATTAGTTCATAGCAGTGAAAACCTCTATGAGAGAGAGGTGCCCTAGTACAAAGGGAACCGAGCGGAACGACGAATAGTAAGAGCACAAGCCAGAATGGCCAAGGAGCGCAACTCTGAAGAAGTCTATTCGAGGAAGATCAACTTAGATTTAGATCCCTTTTGAGCTTTAATTGATTTTGACACATAGTTGTTTTGACGCATTTCATTGTTTGTGGCATGAACTTTTGGTTCCTTTTGTTGCATTGTTTTTGCCACATTGGAATTGGATTCACATGAGGCTCTTTCATATTAACAATAGCACTAGATTGCGAATCAGCCATGTGTTTTAATATCTTTTTATTATTATTTATGGAATTTTATTTTTTTATTAACTGTTCTTTCACAAATTCAGTAGATGGAATTGGAGTTTGAATAATTTCGTAGTGTTTATCAACTACAAATATGTCTTATTTGCCAGAATTTGATCAAGTTTTGATGTGTCATGACTTCTTTACGTTTTCTAGCAATTATTTTATCAAAACCTAACAATTTATTGGACGTCCTTACTTTTATATTGAAATTGGAAGTTATTGTTTGATACTATGCATTGTATTGTTTGTTTACTTTCGTAGTAGTTATATTGTCAGAAGGCTTAATTTGATTATTCTCTTTTCTCTGTAAATGTTGGGTGTGCCTTGAAATTTGAAAAATTATCAAATTCGATTCACTGTATTTTTGTTTAAATAGATTAACAAAATTTACAAGTGTTGATTTATGGTTATCATGCATCAAATTTAATAATGAAGAATCCAAATCTGTTTTCCAAAACAGAGCAAACATACAGGTCGATCCCACAAACAGTACACTCGTTGCGTGGCACTTCTCTCTCTCTATTCTCTCATCCCTCCGCCCACCCGCTCTCTCATGTGCACACAACAAGATACTAGTATTTTAGAAACCGCTTATTCTGGTTCGTGAACCTTAAGAAAACACAGATGGTGGCACAAAGACAAACAAACGCTAAGTCCCTAAGCCTGCGGAGCTCTCGAACCACGCCGACCCCAAAAAAACACCAAGTCCCAGCCAGGTTGCACACTGTAACCTAGCAACCCTAAACTCGAGCCAAGTGCACTATCATCCGTTCATACGTTCATACAATAGTTGCCAGCAAGGCGTTTTCTTTATCGTTTGTTCATATGTTCATCCAGTGCACAAAAATTATATTTCATACGTTCATCCAATAGCTGCCAGCAAGACGTTTGTTTATCACTCGTTCAGGTAATCAAGTTGTTTTGTTTCACTAACCTTTCATACGTTCATCCAATAGCTACCAGCAAGGCGTTTATTTATCATTTGTTCATATAATTCAGTTGTTTTGTTTCACTAACCTTAACCAGCACACGATTAGTTTAATATTAATGTGTTGGGTCAGTGAAAAAATAATAATTATTTTTACTTCTTATTATCCACATATATATTGCTATATAATTTATATATTGTGATTACACGTGCCATTGCTTAACTGGTTGTCTTAGTCAGCTCATTTTAGGTAGTCAAAGTCTCTCACTACAGTCAAAATTTTCGCGGTTGTCTAGCACCTCAAATATTTTAATATAAATTTTGACTGCAAAATGGTTGGAACAGTAAAAAGTGACAACAGTCAACTTCAGCGTCAAACTAAATCGTCGAAATTACATAGGGTGTGTTGTAGTGAACCAACAATAAAAGCAGGGCTCGTTTGAATGTTTGTCTTTCCTTTGCTTGATGAGGCGCCAAACTCACATCTTTTTTTCTGTTGCGTAGGGGGTTGTGGGGGAGAAGCGTCCAAAACGAAAGACAAGTATTTCACTTCCCCGGCGAAAAGATCTGCCAAAGTGCATGTAACAGGGTAAAATCTAAAAGGTTCTAGATGGAGGAGGAAAGTTCCATAGAAATTTCCAAAATAACTAGGAAGGTTCCTAGGAAGTTTGACTTAAGGAAGTTTGACTTGAGGCTCTCAAGTCAAACCTATAAGATCAAGTCTCAATTTTGACACCTCCCATCACCTTCCTCCTCGGCAATGCTTCTCATGCCACGAGCATTGATGGGCTGTAGTCTGATTAGATTGAAAGGTGGAGCATGGCTGAGGTTCTCACAAAGCTCTTCATTATCGTCGTAACAAAAAAAGTAATAACATGAAAGTTCACGAATTCTCAATAGCGTGCAATCGGTATGGCTCACCGAGCAAATGAAATGTATCTTTCGGGAGCCACTAACTGTTTTACAGTCCCATTTTTTGGTCCTGTCAATGTCACCTGGATCAATCTCCCAAAAGCACCGTGCAACCTCTTTCCTGGCTGATAGGTAAGCATCATGCGCACGCCCCAATGACTCCCTTAAGAACTTGACAGCATCAGAGGCATTTTGTATTTTCACCCCATCTAGATGCAATTGCTCTTTGCGAAGTTCTCTTTTCAGCACAGCCCCTGCCCTATCATGTTCACCCTTGCTATGGCCTGATCCAAAAAAATTCCAAGCGATCGAGCAACTCCGTCGAAGATCAGGAGAAGCGGTCAAGCTTGGGTACCTTGCAACATGATCTAGCTCCTTTGAATTGAACCGCACATCCATTAGACCATACAATATGATGTGTAGGTGTAAAACCAGATTCACTCAGATATTGCTAGTGAACTTGAAGGCAGTATTGCACAAAGAGAGTGTTGTGCTTCCGATCATGAGATAAGTAATAGTGATACTCTTTCAAAATCCGAGTTTGTTCAGGCTCTCATTTGAAATCTGGATTTAATTTGTACGTAATATGGACAAGAATTATGCATTGGAATGAGTATCAATGCATTTCTTGTATCTCATTCTGCTCTTGGAATGAGTAGTTCTCAGCAAAGTCTATGACCAAGAAGATGATATCTTCCTGTAGCTCTGCCAATGAGGTTTTGAATTGTTTGTCCTGCCATCTTGCGATAAAGTTGTGAAGTACAAACTTCACCAACTTTGGTTTCAGGTACTTGATGAATTCAGCAACTGATGTTTCCTTGTACTGTAGTTGCGTCACAGAGTAGGTCAAATGTTTGATAAAGTCATACTGTGGAGAATATATCAAACCTAGGAAGGTTGACTTTAAGAAGTTTTGACTTGAGACTCTCAAGTCAAACCTTTAAAATAATCATATTGTGAAGGGTATATAAACATGCAATGAAAGCCTAGAAGACATCGAGTTGTTCTGGGAAAAAGTTGAGAAGTACTTCTATTCTAGTTTGTGTAGATCATGGGTGTTACAATGGTATCAGAGCATAGTCTTTCTTAAAGTTGGGAGTGAATACCCTCTTTAAGAGGATTCAATTAAGATTTTTGTTTAGAGATTTTTGTTGTTAATGTTTTTAAGTGTTGAATAGATAGTAGTGATGATGCGTTATAACGATAGTATAAAAAAATTTATGGACTTAAATCAACCCATTTTCCGTGATTTTTCTTCGGAGTGTGATTTTAAAATTATATGTCGTCGTAAGGCAGAAATTAGAGATATGACAGTACAGAGATTTGGAGAGGAACAATATCAAGAAATGTTACAAAACCCATGATCTGTCGTCTTTCCTATAATTAGAAATTGGAAAGTATACATATGTGTATATACATAGTTCATGGATCGAGGTAGATATTTTCCGCCTAATTTTCCACCGCCAAATGTATTTAGTATCAATGTGTGCGTCATCGACAAACATCATTTTGTAAGATTATTAGTTGCAGAATTTGGAGTAGAATTCATGAACCTTGTCATGAGTTCAAACCTCCTTTTTGTATTACCAATAGTCACATACGGGATGGTTTGGGATTGCACTATTTACATATTGTATTATGATAAGAGAATACAAATAGTATACATTAATTTTAGAAGACAAACACCACGAAGGAAGGAGTAGTGGAGCAAGATGACGGACAATGAAGAAATGGTGGACAACGCACATACTACTCATCAAGCCAATTATCAAACGGTGTGGATAATGGAATGCTTACACGAATTGCAGAATGTTCTTGTCACGACCCAACAACAAAACAACGTGTTGATGGAGGAGCTTAAACAAGTGAGACAGACAATCAACCGCCCCGGGATTGGTTGCTGGTGGTCGGATATGTTACGGCAAAAGATCACTACAGCAAATGGGGGGGGGGGTTGCGACGCCAGCCATGCCCCGCGCGGTGCTGAGCCTGCGATGCTGAACCCGCGGTATTTGTTTGCGATGTCCCGGTGTCGCAATCCCCCGCTACGACACCATTACGACGTCCAGCCGTCGTAAAGTGACATGAAGGGGGAAGAGGGCCCTCGCTTTGACGGTTTATTTTTCTTGCGACGTCCTGACGTCAGATTTTTTTATTTTTTTATTTTTTTTTCAGGACGTTGCGACGCCTTGGCGTCGCAAAAGCGTCACTAAGGGCGCCCCAGTGCCTCTATGACGCCAGGGCGTCGCAACAGCATTACCATAGTTGAAGTTTTTTTTTTTTTTTTTTTTTTTTTTTGACTTTGCGACCCTCAATTTCACAAAAGCGTCGCTGGGGACGCCCCGCGCTGGGATGCCCAACGTTGCGACGCCAGGGGGTCGCAATGACGTCGCCACAGGGGGTCGTAATGGTGTTGTGGTCAGCTTAGGTCATCACAAGGACGTCGCTTATGGCGGTGGGGGGGTGCAACAACGGCGACAATGCTGGGGCTGGGATTGGGGCTAGGGCTGGGCACTAAGGCTGTGGAGGTTGCAACTCCCCGGCGTCATAAGAGAGACCCCCTTAGAAGGAACTTGAAGGCTCTTGAAGGAAATCTCTTATATGTGTATATATATATTTAGATTGTTTTTGTGATACATAGATGTAGCATAGGTGTGTTGGTTAGTTTGTAGTGTCTTAGAATTGTTATAACGTGGAGGTCTTAGGTTCAAGTATGCATTGCATCGCATGATGTACGTAGAACAATGAACATATCGCCATTAGAGATAACCGGAGTCAATGGTCAACAAGTTTTTGAAATTCAAATTTCAAATTTTCCCGCCTAAATTCAAATGTACCCCCTTAAATTGTGATGTCCGGACGTCGCACTTTGCGACCCCCGGACGGTGCTAATTCTGCATCGCAGAGTAAGGTTTTTTTTTTTTTTTTTTTTTTTTTTTTTTTTTTTTTTAATAAATAAAATAATAATAAAATAATAATAAATTAATTTAAATTATAAAATTATTTTAATAATAAAATATTTTTATCGACGTTCGGGCGTCGCAAATCGTGGTTTCGCCTATTTGCAACCCCCATTGGTCGCAAATTTGCGACGTTTTTTTTACGATGGGCATGCGACGCCCGGACGTCGCAAATTTGGGTTTTTTCCCTGCCCGAAAATGGCTGTTTTACGACGGGCGTCGCAAATTTGGGTTTTTCCCCTGCCCGAAAAGGGCTGTTTTACGACGCCTCAGCGTGGCCGCGGCGTCGCAAACCCCCCTTTTTATCTGTAGTGGATGACCAAGACGTGCAAGGTCAAGCCGTATAAAAGAAGTCGCGCCATGGGAGTGCTAGGATGGATTTATCGAATAGAGGTACATCTGTCATATTTCCCTACATCAAGCGATTTGGACCACGGAATGTTCATACGATCTTTTCTACTCGACAATGCTTCAACATGGTTACAGACATGGGAGAGTAGACAGATTGCAAAATGAGAACTTTTACTATGGAGCACCTTGAAAGCGGGATTGCTCCAACAATTCAAGGCAGTAGATGCTGTTACAACTGCTCGAATGAAATTATGGAATTTGAAACAACGCGAGAGTGCGCAAAATTACATTGAAGATTTTTTGAATCTTCAGGTCCAAATCGAAGACATGAGTCCTGCAGAAGCTTTAGACAACTTCAAAAGATGATTGAAGAAGAAAATTCAAGGAGAGGTAATTTTACGCAACCCGGTTGATGTCCATGAAACAATTTCATTGGCCCAAAATATGAAGGGACGCTACCAAGATACGACGAAGGTATACACGTTCCATTGAACCAATACGGACTAACGCCTATGGAACTTGGAAATCTTCGAAGACGGGATAACTTCCAATACTCTCGAAGAAATAGGGCGGGAATCAGATATGGGGAAGATAACACACAACGGCGAATAAAATTAAATGACAAGGATGTGACCTCCTCAACATTCTCACGAACAGAAGGACAAAGAGAAACTAGATAATGTTATAACTGTGGAAAATACGGACATCTTGCGGCCAACTGCCGAAGTGGAAGGTACAATCGACAAACTTATCGAAGACATCTTAACAGTTTAAGGAGAGGAGAAGATAACGAACATCATAATGAGCAGAAAAACGAGGACGACCAGTAAGTAGACCTCGCGGTCTTACTGGTTCTACAAAGAAGAAGAAATGTGAGGGGTCATACAAGGAGAAGAGACAAATCAATCATACGGGCAAGAAATAGACGCAGTTAATTGTGGCAGATGGAACCTTGATTGCCCAACCATTGACAAATCTTTTGGGCAAAGGAATTAGATGGAAGTGGAGTATAGAAGAGAGTTAGCATTTCAGGCCTTGAAGGATGCGTTGCTTCACGCCCCGATATTGAAATGGTATGATCCGACATGACTAATCAAGTTATCGGTAGATGCATCAGGCTCAGCAATGGGTGGGGTGTTACAACAAGAATGAGAAGACGGATGGCACCCAGTGACATATTTTTCTCGCAAATTGTTACATGTGGAACAAAATTACCATACAACCGAATGAGAAGAATTAGCTATTGTTTTGGCTACAAAACATTGAAAGCACTATCTTGGAGACAAATAGTTCATAGTGGAGACAGATGATAAACCGTTAGTGTACTTGGAAACACAGAAAGATCTATCAAAGAGACAAATTCTTTGGGCGGAGTGACGACAACAATTTAACGTGAAGATCGTCTATGTGGAGGGAAAACGACAATTGGCGGATGCAAAGATGTCCCGTATGAACACATTGATATAAATCAACATTCAACCCGATTGGTGGAACAAGATAGCGACGGCTTCTAAAGATGATGGGGAAATCGTGGATGCTAAGAAGAAGGGCAAAGTGACATAAGTTCGAGGGTTCGTATTCAAGGAAGGTAAACTTTGGATCCCTGATGAACCTGCATTGAAGACATAAGTCTTGTTTGAAGCTCATGATACGACGTTAGCATGACATGTTGGAGTTGAAAATAATTCGAACAACTAAAACGAACATTTTATTGGCCGTGGATGCGAGACGAGGTGGAGGCGTATGTTCGAAGTTGCATGAAATGTCAACAAAACAAGTCAACAAACCGCAAGCTAGCAGGTCTTTTACAACCACTACCAGTACCAAACAGACGTTAGGAATATATGAGCATGAATTTAGTTTGTGAGTTATCTCAAACCTCATCGGGATACGACACTATAGTGGTATTTGTAGACAAATTGAGTAAGATGATACACATCCGTCCTACTAGAAAATCCGTCACTGCATCTGAACTAGCTCGACTATATCTAGAAGCAGTCTATTCCCATCATGGGCTATCTAAAGTTCTCATTACTTACAGGGGTACCCAATTTACTAGCTTGTTTTGGAAAAACTTATTTGGTAAAAGCTTATTTGGTCTTTTTAAAACCAAATTAACTATGTCAACAGCCTATCATCCGGAGTCAGATGAACAGACAGAGCGAGCGAATCATACAATTGAAGACATGTTGCGGGGCTCTACGTTAGAAGAACAAGAAAAGTGAGATTGATTATTACCATTGGTAGAATTTTTATACAATAACTCGGTTAACGCGTCAATGAAATAAACTCATTTATTTTTAATGTATAGTGAACACCCAAATGTGCCAACAACTCTTACAAAGTTCAAGTTACCAAATGAGGAGTTATTCAAGGTAGCCGCGACAAATTCGACGGGGAGTACGTCAAGCTAAAGAAAAGCTGATGGTTGCCCAAAATCGCCAAAAGCAGTATGCAAATGCACGTCGACGGGATGAGAAGTTTACAGTTGGGGATCAAGTATGGTTGTCTATAACCAATTTACACATCATTGGATCGCGAAAACTAGAGGCACGGTTCATTGGTCTTTTTTCGATCATTAAACGTATTGGAGCAGTAGCATATAAGCTGGAGTTACCATCACATATGAAGATCCATCCGGTGTTTCACGTTTCTTTACTATGTCGTTACGAACCTCAACCATCAATATTCAAAGATAATCAAGAACCACAACCTTTACCAAAGTTGATAGACAGAAACGAAGAGTGGGAGGTCGACCGTATTATGAAAAAACGCACATACAAATGAGGGCGACATGAGGTGTTGGAGTATTTGGTTTTATGGAAAAGATTTCCATTATATGAAGCTACCTAGGAACCGGTGCAAAATCTTGCAAATGTTCAATTGACAATTCAAGCTTTTGAAAATTCGAACAACGATGACGTTGCTTCTTGAAAGAGGAGAGGATTGTAACATGATAGAATCTAAAAGGTTCTAGATGGAGGAGGAAAGTTCCCTAGAAGTTTTCAAAATAACTAGGAAGTTCCTAAGAAGTTTGACTTAAGGAAGTTTGACTTGAGGCTCTCAAGTCAAACCTATAAGATATTTATATTATGGAGAGTAGGTCGATAAAGTCATATTGTGGAGAATATCTCAAACCTAGTAAGGTTGACTTTAGGAAGTTTTGACTTGAGGCTCTCAAGTCCAATATTTAAAATAATCATATTGTGAAGGGTATATAAACATGCAATGAAAGTCTATAAGACATCGAGTTGTTTTGGGAAAAAGTTAAGAAGTACTTCTATTCTAGTTTGTGTAGATCCTGGGTATTACAGTGTAGCGGTAGGAGGGTTTGTATTCCGTGAGCCTGGAGGCATTAGCCTGTGAGGCCAGGAGCCCGTGAGCCCAGCATATGCTCACGCCACGTCAGCATGGAATCCCGAACTTGTAAGCCCTATTTCCGCAGGAGATGTCTATTTTCGCGGATTTCAGTCATTGCAGATGACACCTGTTACATCCATTCCATCCATCTGTTTAATCCATTTAGACGTGGTTTACATTTGCATGCTAGGAAATGGATGAATGTCGTGTGTTTGAATGGAACATTATCCGGGATATCCGGTATGAAATAGTGGATGTGGATGCATAGTCCTTTGCATAGACGAATGTGGCTACGTCGTGTGTGTACATACGTATGCAATCTCGCCACATGTACGCACCCAATAATGCATATGCAATCATAGAGGGAAGGAATCCGATACAGAGAGGGAGGTGGACAGACATGGAGGAATGGACGATGGTGGACGTTAGAGGGATGGAGTAGGCAGTGTCTCTAGAGGTTGATTGTTTGAGAGGATTGGATGGAGTTAGCAGGAAGGCAAAGTCGTGGAGCTTCTGTGTAGCAGGCTATTCTCAATAAGAATGAATCTCAGAACAATTTCCTGGGGATTTTTCTTTTTTTTCTTTGCAAAACAAGGGACAATGGCCCTCACATTTCGTATGCGCCGCCGCATACCAGACAAAGTGTTTTTTTTTTCAAATTCTTAAAAAAAAAAATCTTTAACTGTTTTAAATCATTTTTCAATTTTTATAAAACAGGGGACAGTGGCCCTCATATTTCGTATGCGCGACGCATACCAGACAACAATATTTTTCTTAAACAATTATTTTTTATTTTATTTTTTTGTTTTATAAAATGGTGGACACTGGTCCTCATATTTCGTATGCACAGGCGCATACCAGACAACCGTGTTTTTTTCTTAAAAAAATTAATTGTTTTTTATTTTTGTTTTACAAAACAGGGGACAATGGCCCTCATATTTCGTATGCGTCAGCGCATACCAGACAACAGTGTTTTTTCAAAAAAGAAATTAAGTAATTTTCTAAATTAATTGTTTACAAAATATGTGATAGTGGCCCTCATATTTCGTATGCGCCGGCGCATACTAGACAACAATGATTTTTTTTTACATAAAAAGTAATTTTATTTTATCTTTTTAAATTTTGTTTTACAAAACAAGGGGCAGTGGGCCTCATATATCGTTGCGCCGGACAACAGTGTTCTTTTTTATATATATTTTTTTTAAAATTAAAATTTTAAATTATTGTCTTACAAAACAGGGACAGTGGCCCTCATATTTCGTATGCACCTGCACATATCAGACAACAGTTTTTTTTCTTTTCTAAAAAATATTATTTTTTAAAAAATTGTTTTGAATATATATATATATATATTCCAAAACAGGGGACATGCCCTCATATTTCGTATGCGCTAGCGCATATCAGACAACAATGTTTTTAAATATAAATAAATATATATATATATATATATTCCAAAACATGGGACAGGCCCTCATATTTCGTATGCGTAGGCGCATACCACATAATAGTATTTTTTTAAAGCAATATTTTTTAAATTATATATATATATACACAAAACAGTGACAGTGACCTTCATATTGTCATTTTTTGGCTTCCTCGGATATAGGGTCGTTATATGGTAATCCGCGGAAATACGTCCCATTTCTTAATGTTTTGACGACCCATCCATGTTCATAATCATATATAATTTACATTACGGACTCACGATTTCCAACTCACCGTTCACCGCTCACCGCTCACCACTCACGGTTTAGCGTCCCTACATTACGGACATGGAAGACACCCATGTGGATCGTCCTAATGATGGAGACGACGAGGACGAGCTCTGCCCAAACCATGACGTCCACACCAGTGAATTGACAGAGGAGAGGCCTACACAGTCCAAACCGCCATTTTGGATCCTTATGCTGCTTATAGTTCGTATGTAACCAAAGTGGAGAAAACTGTAGCATGTGAAATGCACGAGGGACACAAAGAGATGACACGTTTTGTTGGCGCTTATTCCAAAATCACATGCTTCAGTTGGAAAACAATACTTTGAGAGTATGTGCATGTGGGGGTGTAGAGCCTCAAACTAGGGACTGTCCTAGCCAAGAACAAATTTTATCCGACGTTGGAGTGAGGCTCTAACCTGCCCTCCTTTGTTGAGAATGTTCAAGTGTAGCTTGTTCCCTTGCCGGAAGACGCTTATATTCCTGTTGTTCCTACTTACGAGCGTATCTTTGACGGGTGAAGAAGTTATAGAGCTTTGTCTAGGTATTATCGAGGACTTGATTGTCACGGCTTAAGTGCCTCACTGCAACTTTGGAGTTGAATTTCAAAGTGATTTGGGAGTGGCAGGAGTACAAACAATTTGTGTTGTGCGTACATCTTGTTCACAGAATGCTTCTTTGAGACAAATTGGCTCTATACCATAATAGTTTCATAATGTGATCCACTTGAGCATATTATTCAATGGAATGAAGTGATTCTTGCATGCGATTGCATGTGCATGATTCTTGTATGATTGCATGATTGCATGGTGACATATGCATGATTCTTACATATATCTGGTGCAATTAGCACATGAAAACAATAGAAGGAAGAAATAGCAGGGGATAGTCATGGGGAAATGAGGACACCAGTGGAAAACACTTAGGGAAAATTATCAATGGGGAAAAAAGAAAAGCGGACGAATATCCACTGTTGCAGAGTTCCCTGTGTGGTGTATATTATCGTGAGACTCTAAGGGCATGTTGCCCGGTTCCCCTTGAGGGAATCTGTGAAAGCTCATTGTGCTTAAAAATTGCACAACCTACTCAAATTTCAACAAGGACTACCTTCTTGTATTTGGTGTTAGCTTGCTTCATAGTCAATGGCCTCAGTCTCACAGCTATTCTGTACAAAGTAGCTTTGCTCATACTCTACCCTCCTCTTCATCGTATTATATCATGAGACACCTAGAAAAACGTGTAGTGGTGATCTTGGTTTTATCCAGTCGGCCGTCGGCCAATGGTAGGTCTGGATAGGCCATATATAGTCATGCAGGGCAATGACAACAAGAATGCACTAGGTATTTGTGAATTCATACTATCTATATAGGCTGATTCTTGAAGTCCACGAAAGCAGAAGTGGGTTGGGCTTCTTAAAACAATTGTACGAAGATGAGGATTCAACCCACTACAAGAACCTGTTGGAAAGAAAAGAAAATTGACATGGAAAACTATGACACAAGGTGTTGTTGATAGACAAGGTGCGACACAAAAATGCACAAATTTTACAGCAAATAGGACACAAATGCAACGAAGAAATGCAACGAAGAGATTA
Source organism: Takakia lepidozioides (assembly GCA_030704615.1). Taxonomy (NCBI): domain Eukaryota; kingdom Viridiplantae; phylum Streptophyta; class Takakiopsida; order Takakiales; family Takakiaceae; genus Takakia; species Takakia lepidozioides. The sequence continues at coordinate 55,845,607 of CM060732.1, forward strand.
TACATAGGAAGAGATTCTGAGACGAGAGGTGAAAGAATGTGAAGAATTGGTGAGATGGTTGTCATGATGATAAGAGGGTGGTGTGTAGCATCCACGTCAGTTAACTCTTGTGTTAAGTTAATGATAGGCTAGTGCTAGATTGTAGCACATGGCACCCTAATGTTAGCAGAGTCAACATCGGCCATGCTAAGAGGACCAGGTGTGAATGGTGCTTTAGGTGTAGAGGCACTATCTGGTGGGTGGCTGGTGCTCAAGTTTATGTTTGTTGGGGACAATAGCTGTAAGTGATCGGATTGTGGTGCTCAAGTGTATATGTTTTTGAAGTTCATACACCATAATTTACACTTGCTTTGGCAAAGTCTTCCTTCTTGCAACAATCCGAAAGGTAATCCCATTCCATTGTAGTAATAAGCCCCCCACTATCAGCCCATGTATATGTATAGGCCCTCTAAAAGCTGCCACCCAAAATTCATGGGAGCAGAAGCCAAGAGGTACAATAGACTAGTGTGGTAGGAGGGTACAGCGTCGGTAGTTTGTTAGGAAAAGTTTGAGTAGTTTGAGTACAGTGTTGTCGGTAGTTTTGTCATAACAAGTTTGTGTTTAGGCCACACAACTTGGGTTGGTAACAAGTTGGGCAAAACTATGCCCATGTTGCTCCCATAGTGTGGGACTCCTCCAGTGCCTCACAGTGTGGATGGTGGGGAGGAGATCTGTGAGGAAAGCCTCGGTTCGCCCAATGACAACGGCAGTGCAGTTCACAGGGAGCAATACCGAGCTGCAAAGTCCTCGCTCCAGTGAGATAAATGAAGTCCAAAGAGGTCCGAGACTCAAGTCAAAGGACGGTTCGGTTGACATCAAAGGCAGACCCGTCGACATGGCAACCACTGGCCGCTGGAAAGCCGCTTCCTTCCTTATGGGTACCTAATTACTACACCGCTTGAATGAGAGAGTGTACAGTTGGTGCAATATTACAGTGTCTATGGCGGGGTCGGATTTGAAATGTTTTGGAGGAGGGTCTGTTGGAGCACATATATGTGAAACGAAATTTTTGGTTTGTTTTGCTTGAGGTCATGCAGTTGCAGAGACAATGGAGAGAGTGGCGTACTACGGGATAGCGGCAAATCTTGTGACATATCTTTCCAGCGTCTTGCATGAGGACACAGCCAACTCTGCAACAAATGTCTTCAACTGGAATGGTGTGGTCTGGATCACTCCGGTGATTGGAGCTTTTATTGCTGATACTTTCTTGGGTCGCTTCAGAACCATCATAGTCTTCTCAACACTATATCTGCTGGTGGTCATCGAACTCGTTCGCATATAAAATTTCTACGATAATGGTTGTCAATGTGGGTCTTGAGCAAGATTGCGGCCAGACACTCTTTCTTATACATTAGACTTGAGGCTGAGTAGTAGTTGAACACGACTTCATGTCCGAAATTCACAACCGGCCAAATGTTGTGTTGGCATTAACAGCTAGTAGTTGCGGCCAACTTAGAGAGGACCTGATCAGATAATTTTAGGAGTTTCACCGTTTAACCCTATATACACTCTCCGTAGATCTCTCCATTCAGGTACTATATGTCTGTGACTAATCTTTTCTATGTTTTATGTTCAATCAAGCTTTTAACTGTTCCTGCAAGAGTCTCGTTCTTCCAGAGTACTTTCTTCACTGTGTGAGAGAGCCAGTGAGTGTACATCTAGTTTGCTTGAGCATACTTGATTTCTGTTATCTATATTTGTGCATTAGAGTACATATGGCGGATTCACACGTCCCACTAGACTCTCAGAGCACCCCTTCTCTGACACTCCTTCCTGCCGGTCATGATTTCTAATAACACCGCTCCCTGGCCCTCCGACCGCCGTGCCTGCACAGGAATAAAATCTTCGATGTGCACGCATTGTTCACTGGTTACAGCTCAGGTAATACTGACTGGACATAATTTTAATTGGTAATCAGCTAGTCTGTTTGCAATGGCAGGGAATGATCTGCTTGACATTGTCTGTGTCGCTCCCTGAAACCCCCAAAGTGCGCCCCTGGAGGCACAAGCTGCCGAAGTGCAGCTTCCGGTGAACTGGGTTTCTTCTACTTTGCGCTCTACCTGATAGCAATTGGCTTAGGTGGTGTCAAGCCCAATATATCAACACTGGGGGCAGACCAATTTGATGACGGAGTTGCGGAGGAGAGGAGAATGAAAATGTCCTTCTTCAACTGGTGGTACCATTGCATAGAAATAGGTGCCTTTCTTGCTCAAACAGTGATGGTCTACATCCAAGACAACGTGGGCTGGGGCTGGGGATTTGGTATTCCAACAGTGGGATACGTGCTAGCCTTTGTCAGCATATTGGGCGGCTCACGATTCTACAGGTATAAGCTGCCAGTGGGCAGTCCTCTGACTAGTGTGACCCAGGTGTTCGTAGCGGCATTTCACAACCGGAGTGTTGTTCTTCCCCATGCTATTAAAGACCTGAACATGGACGGTGCTCACGACAAGGAGTCTTTGGACGATCCAGCGCGGACACGAATTCGGCGAACAAATCATTTCTCGTAAGTTGCAATGTGCTGTATATTTCGACTACCCAATTCCTGATATCTGCGTCAACGTGTTGTACTTCAAGAACAGCAAGCTACCCAATTCCTGATATCAGAGTCAAATATGCAAACAGCTAGTTCAACTCAAGTGCATTGCCCATCGAGCCACCTTGTGATATTCCTTTGACATAGGTGGCCTACAAATTCGACTGAAATTTTGCAGTGCCATGATGATATACATGTGTACACAGTTTGTTGCAAGTTGGTGCTTGTTTCGTTCAGTAACATATTAAGCTGCTTGTGATTGGTGTGGATGATTTGTCCATGTGTTTGCAGATTTCTCGACAAGGCGGCAGTGATCAGAACTCCTCAAGGTCACCATGAATCTACAATCTCTCAACCAAGAGATGCTAGTCCATGGAGGCTTTGTACCGTGATGCAGGTGGAGGAAGTGAAAGTTGTGCTCCGTTTGCTGCCAATCTGGCTTACAAACACTCCGCTCGGCATTGTAGGAGCCCAGCCGATGACCTTTTCCACAAGGCAGGGTCGCACAATGGATGCACACTTGGGGCCACATTTCAAAATTCCTCCTGCTTCGCTTCAGGGGTTTATCACCATTCTGGTTCTTATACTCATTCCACTGTACGATCTTTTGTTGGTCCCTGTTCTCCGTCGCTTCACAGGAAACGAGAGAGGGCTGTCAATGCTCAGACGAATGGGCATTGGTTTCTTTCTTGCAATTCTGAGTTCCGTTGCCGCAGCGTTGATTGAAATGAAGCGACTCCAGGTATGTAGAACTCAGATGCTCGAAAATTTCTTTTGGAAATATCTGTAGGCAAGGCGGTGTTCACAGTGGGTGTCAATGTTTGGGAAACTCCCAAGGGTTAGGCTTTTGGTGGGGGTTCATGTATGTGAGAGAAGGAAAGACTTAAGCCACATAGATTGTTCCCTAAGGTGTCATTGCAGCAACGTGGATGCAAAAATCCATACATGTAACTTACACGTGTTTATTGATACATGTGGTATTGACACAGGTTGTGAGAGAGCATGGCCTTCTCGATGAACCATGGAAGGTGGTTCCGCTCACCATTTTCTAGCTCCTTCCGCAGTACGTTGTGATTGGGATTGCGGAGGTTTTTTCGAGTATCGCACAATTGGAATTTTTCTATGACCAAGCTCCCGACAGCATGCGTAGCCTGGGAACCGCCCTCTATCTAAGCGCAGTTGGAGTCGGCTTCTTCTGGAGTACAGCATTGACCAAGAGTGTTGTGAAGATTACAGGGCGGTCTGGTCACCAGAGTTGGATCGTGAACAACATCAACAGATGCCGCCTAGACCACATGTACTGGCTGACTGCTGTGTTGATGGCCTTGAATTTCTGTACATTTTTGGTGTTAGCCCACTGGTATAAGTACAAGGTGGTGGAGAGTGCCATTGAAATTACTGGCGAATCTGGTAATCTCGACAAAGACATTGTGTCTAATCACTAATCACCAAACATAGTCATCATCCTAGATATGGGAGCCGGGCTTCTCTTCCTCTGGACAATATAGCTGCATCGGTGTTGAACGTAAATGAATACTCACTAGAATAGAAAGGCAGAACAGTAGACCAGTTGAAAGAAACGGAGCAACGACATGCTCAAACGATGCTCATACAAGGTTGCAAGATAGAGAGTACACACGAGCATATATCTAACTACACCATATCAGAGAGATGCCATAGCCAGTTAGGTGGGAACACATTTAGGCGGAAACAGTTTGAATCCTATGATCTGGCATACTAATTCATTTATGTGTCCAACGAATCATTCATCGTATACACAATGAAATTCAATACTTCCACTCATTGTGGATGCACCAACTCATGATCAAAGAAAAATTGATCAATGTAACGTGAACGTTCCACTCATTGATCGCAGGTAAGCCCAAGCAGAAAACGAAAACGATTGAACTTGTCTGCTGGTAGAGCTTTTGTAAGGATATCTCATGAGTGCCAATGTACGACAGTTGAACCAAGCGACGGATCTGAAAATCATGAATCATGTGATAACGTATGTCGATATGCTTGGTTCGACGATGGTACTCGGGGTTGTACACAAGCCTTATAGCACTTTGGTTATCACAAAAAATCATGGTAGGAGCAGTCTGTGGAAACCCAATGTCCTCCAACAGTCTCCTCGGCCACACAACTTCCTTTGATGTCAGTGATGCAGCGACATATTCTGCTTCAGTAGTCGATCCAGCTACACATGCCTGCTTACGGCTAATCCAAGTACCTGGTGCTCCGTTCAAAAAACAAGGCACCCACTTCTCGACTTCCGGTCATCGACATCTCATGCAAAATCAGCATCTGCGTATGCCATCAAAGTGTTCTCCTTATCCCCAGCAACATAACATAACTTGAAATGGGATGTACCTCGCAGATACTTCATGATCCTTCTGACAGCATTGCAATGTACATGCTTCGGCTTGGTACATATTTTGCAACTGTTCCCACAGCAAATGCGATATCAGGACAACTCCCTAGCATTGCAAACATGATGCTCCCAACAATCTCAGAAAATAGAAAATCTGGTTCTTCATTTTCAAGATGAGCATCCAAGTTCAATTGCACATTGGTGTAGAGGCAGTGTTGGCTGTATCAAAACCATATTTCACAAGTATGCGCAAAATATACTGAGTTTGATCAATGAAGATCATCCTCTGTTCACGGTTTCAGGTGATATGCAGCCCAACATAACAATCCGTTGCTCCTGCTGTAACCTCAAAAACCTTGTTGAGATGATCAACCACATGATCCAGCCTCTGTTTATCTTTGCAACCTCCAAGCCCATCATCCACAAAGATGGCAATTGCAAGCACAGGGGGCTTCTTGTTATTGATGTACACACAAGGATCTGCTGTCGTAGACAGCAGGTCATACTGGATAAGAAACTCATTGAACTTGGTGTTCCAGGCACGACTTGCTTGCTTCAGCCCATAGATATTTTTGAGCAGTCGACACACGAAGCCTGGGTTCTTTTTGTCCTCAAAACCCCGTGGCTGTTCCATATAAATTTCTTCCTCCAAATCCCCATGCAGAAAAGCTGTTTTCACATCGAACTGTAGCAGTTCTATATTTTCCACTGCAACTATCGATAAAAGTGTCATGATGGAGTCAAACTTGGCAATAGGTGAAAAACTTTGCTCATAGTCAATCCCATATTCCTGAGAATATCCTTTAGCAACCACCCGAGCCTTGAAGCGGTCAATGCTCCCATCAGATTTACATTTCACCTTATATATCCATTTGCTCTTCACAGCCTTTCTTCCTTTGGGCAACTCACATAATTCCCATGAGCATTCTTCATCAGGGATTGATACTCATCTGTCATTGCCTTATCCCACTCTTATCTGTGGTCAGAAGCAATTGCTTGGTCATAGTTCTGAGGTTCCTCCATTAATTGTTGTACTGCACATCCAATGGAAGTATATGTCCCTAGCTGGGCTACCCAGTCACCAAAACGATTTGGGGGTCCACGTGACCGTTTTCCAGGTACCTTAGTATCGATCTTTTCATGCTTATGATGACTATTCTCCTCTCGATAAAAAAAAAAAAAAGAACTTCCACTGCTCCCACTGTCTGCATCAACATGATCTTGAGCGATTCCGAGATCAACAACCAACTTGACGGATGTCTCGGTTGCCTGTGAAACAAAGTCGGGTGTAGGCACCATAGGTCCTTGCAATACCTGTTGTGCTGACCCCTCAACTTGCTGGGGTACATCTTCAATGAGATGTAAAATTTGCATTGACTGCTGTTGTGATACTGCAGCTTCTGTATGGACATGTGTGTCCTCATGAGAGATAACATCCCTGCTAATAATAACCTTCTTCTTCACTCTGTCCCAGAGGCAGTACACTTTGTTTTCAGCATTGTATCCAAGAAAAATACATTCGCTGCTCTTAGAGTCCAATTTGCTTCGAAGCTACTTTGGAATGTGCACATAAGCATCACTTCCAAAAACACGCATGTGTGCTACATCAGGCTTTCGGTTGCACCATGCTTGTAACAGAGTTATCCCCTCTAGGGTTCGTGAGCCAGTTCGGTTAAGAACATAAACTACAGTCTGAACAGCCTCTCCCCAAAATTTCAAAGAAATATTTCGACCATGAATCATGCACCTAACACTCTCAATAAGTGTCATATTCTCTATCTCTGCTACTCCATTTTGCTCGGGAGTATGGGAGTATAAGGTGAAGTAAGTTCATGTTTAACGCCTTCTTGGTTAAGGAAAGATTTTACCACATTTCCAGTGTACTCTCCTCCTCTATCACTCCTTAGTTTGAGAATCTTGTTGCCTATTTCCCTCATTGACTCAGCTATCATCTTCTTGAGACAAGAAAGAACCTCAGATTTCTTTTTAATACAGTACACCAACGTGTATCCACTGTAGTCATCCTTGAACAACACAAAGTATAAGGCTCCTCCTACCGAAGCTACACTCATGGGACTGCACATATCTGTGTGATAGAATTGTCCGTGCTTCTCAGTTCTATGTCGCTCATGAGTTATAGGAAAAGATTGCCTATGTTTCTTCCCATGTGCACATCCAACACAGAAAAAATCATCGGAGTCTTGGTCTGTAAACTTCAAACCAGTAACCAAACCTTCCCTCTCCATTTTCTTAATCATATAAAAATGGACATGACCCAAACGTTCATGCCATCTTTTGATAGTACCTCTTCTAGTGTCAGTAGATGCACTGGTGATTGCATTGGCTTGTCTTTCGGGTACATCGACCTTGAATTGCATTCTCCAGAGTTGGCCATCTTTGATTCCAACCATCACTAACTTGCCTTTCTTTGAATACATGCGGCAACAGTCTTTGTCATAGATAGCAACAACTCCCTTATTGGTCAGTTGTCCCATAGACATCAAATTCTTACGTAAATCTGGAACATAAAGTGCATTTTGGATGATCCCTTTCTGCCAAACACCGTTAACTAGGGACTGGATTTCGATATTTCCAACTCCAGCAACCCAAACTGTTGTATCCGTAGCCACTCGAACACCCCATACTCCTTTCTTGATAGGCTTAAGATCTCGGAACCAATACTTCTTGTCGGTCATATGTTGCAATGCGGCTATGTCTGCATACCATGCATCTTCACTTGTTGTGATGTGTGCGTAACAAGCTTGACTCTCCAAACTGAGTGGTATGAGTACTTGAGGATCCTTATCAAGCTTGTGTGACTGACTGAAAACAGATCCATCAAGAATCTGATCTATGATGACAAACACAAAAGAATCATCACTATCTTCACTCATATTGCTCTAGTATTGCTAGCCTCTCCAACCTTGTTAGCATCAATTTCATGTTCTACATTCGTATCAGTATTGGCCGATAATGGACGTTCGCTCTTGTCACGAACCTCAAGCTCTTTCTTTTGCTCAGGAACTTCATGATCAACAACCATGAATGCATCTGCTTCTGTCACATAACTAGCCTGACTTCTGTTACTCTGACCTCTCTCATTCTTCTTAGAATGTGGACATTCTTTGTATCAATGTCTTTCCTCACCACAACCATGAAATGTTGTTTTCTTCTTCAGCTCAGTGATTCTTTGTGCTCTCTCCTTGCGTTGCTCTGGTGTGAGGTTTTTCTTCTGGTTCTGTTTTCCACTACCACCATATTTCCCAACAAAGAATGCCTTGTCTCTCTCCTGGTCAAAGAATGACTGATCATCTGCTCTGCTCTTGATTGTTGTCTCTCTCTTTAGAAGTCTAGCAAGAAATGATTTCAGTGTTTGCTCTGCAGCAGGTACACTGTCCCAGGCTAGCAACAATGGATCATCACTGGGTGGTAATCCGACCTTAATCTTGGTAAGCAATTGTCTCTCACTAATGCTCTCTCCTAGGTCGTTTAACTTTCTTCTTAGAGCGGAGATGGTACTGGTGTGCCCTATATATATAGATATATATAAAAATAGAACACAAGCACATGCAACTTAGGTGTTGCTTATTTTCGAGTTATTGTTTATTAATAATGAGGGTTGTAAGAGATCGTATGGTGGTAAGGTGGATATCTTTGAAATTGCAGTGATAGGATTTTTGTTTTTTTTTTGTCATGGTTTGGTTTGTGATTAGTTAGAAATAATTATTTCTAGCTAATTAAGACATTATATATTTATATTTGATATTTTGTTGGCATTGGGACTTCATTTGGTTTCATGTGTCAAGTGAGGTGACAAACCTGTAAATCTCTAAGAGACTTTATCAAATGGTACATTCCCTTGAATTCAACCCGGGATTCTACATCGAACAAACAGTGAAGCCATCCGGAAGTAGATGGAAATAACTTGGTGGAGGTTTCAAGGCACAAATGACAATTTGAGGCAACCCTGGGCGCACATCGATAGTTTGGCCTACCCATTTCATCGATAGTCAAGATTAGCGACGTAGCTCTATCCGGAAGTAGATGGAAACAACTTGGTGGAGGTTTCAAGGCACAAATGACAATTTGAGGCAACCCTGGTCGCACATCGATAGTTTCGCCTACCCATTTCATCGGTAGTCAAGATTAGCGACGTAGCTCTAGAACTCCTGCAGGTTCTCACAACCTTTTGTAATGACCCACATCACACCTCTCACAACTCTGCATGCATAAAATTGGTGATTGTACGGCACACCATATGTACGTCTTCCTGATTAAGCACGCTAGCTCAACAATCTAGTTTCTTCTTCAACCTTGTGAGGATCCCCTTCTGATAGCTGTTTGATTTAAAACTTTCGGACGATCTCCTTCAGGCCTAGTGTTTGCATAAAATTCCCTTTACAAGACGGTATTCTCCTCCCCTCCCATAATCACTTCGTGCACTGCGCTTCTCTCACCAGTAATCCCGACACAAGCAAATTACCTGGTCAATGCGACATCCGACAACTTGGTGGCAATGTGCCAGACTACACACCCTGAGGCTCTTGATGATGCAGGTAGGCGTACGTGGGGGTGTCTTGATCAGCCCCACAGCAACTGCCAGCTCCTCACTGTGTTAGCAAAAGAGAAAACGTTTTTGCTCCTTTTACACCGTCTCGCTTCAAGACTGTTTTGTTGAATATGCGAGCTAAGTATTGGTTGCAGGGCCTGCCCAACAAACCCATGCTCACTCCTAAGCTTGTTCTGCGATATGTAGAAACTAGAAACCAACCCACTGCTCGGGAACAGAGTACGTCATAACCGTTCCCACATATAGTACCTTTCTCCCTCTCTCTCATCCCTCAGGGTGAAGGTGATCGAAAAGAAACCACAGCTGTGTGTCTCACATCTAGAATCAACCCTATTCTTCTCACCCTGAGGAACTATGGGCACCATCTATGACGTACTTGCCTAGATATAATCTATATAATCTGCCTCTTGATCAATGACTTCCGGGGAATGAAGAGATATTCAGCAGATTCCGATGGAGGAGACGGGGCCTTGCATGTGGCCTCTGCCTGTGATCTTAAATGAGCTGTGAAGGCTGCCTCCATCCACGAATATAGAGGAACACTAATTATGATAGAAATTCGTTGTTGATTTAGGACTCAGAGTTATTCAATAGATTATGTTGCTTCTCTGGAGAAGTAAACCCCAGGAGTGTTGAGTTTGTTGCTCCCTTCTATTCTTGTTTCATAGCTCACATTGCAAGCCCTTGTAGCAGACGGTATGAGGGGTTGACAGACTTGCTAGATGTGGTGTTGCAGCTGCTGCACACAGGTGGGCTGCAAGATGGGGATGCTAGCGTGTCTTTCTGGAAGCCTACACTAGCTCAGCAACGACTCAGGAATAGTACACTAGTGATGTAATTAGTGCTTTGATTAGTTTGTGAATTGATGCCGGCGGTTGATGCAATCCGGCAGGCGCACAGTTAGTTATTAGAAAAAGTCTTTGTAATCTATTTAATCTTCACTTATGATGAAGATGAGAACGGTAGAACAGGTAATGGTTTTTCCAATATGTAGCCAGAGCTATCAATGTGCTGCTCGTTTAACGCGCGAAACTTCAACTTGTATAGTTCCCCAGCATCCTGCGTACCATCACGTCTTCTTTCCCTTCCCGTCTTTTTCCTTATATGCGCACCTTTGCAAACCCAATGTCTCACTGAAGTCTTCCACAATGAGGATCAGAAATGCTTGGCAGCTTACCTCCACGAGGCCTTCTCCCTTAGACAATCACTAGCTGAGCAATAGTTTTATTTTTGGCTCTGGTTTTGTTTCCTCTCTCATGTTTTCTTCCCTTTTTGTCCCATAAGCTCTATGAGCTTTCCGCGGACGTTATAAAGCACTATTTCATTTCATTTCATTTCAAACCATCCTCGCTATGAGGTTTTGGAGCGTGCCACGAGAGTAGACCCCGTAGTGTACTTCGTCAACGAAACTGGTATCGAAATCGATTTTGATTAAGAGTTTATAGTTGCGGTGCTCACCAGATACCATGCACACAGTGGCGGAGTTCAAGAAGATTTGAACAGGATTTGATTGTTGGAAGATTTCTATCCCGAATTTCCTCTAGTTGATGCCGGCGTCCACCGAACTTTCACCAGGGATGTGTACTGACTGTAGAATTGGTGGACCTTAGAAGTAACTTTCGAATTTGGAATTAAAATCCTAAACACGTCATGAGTGTTATAGTTACGGTTAGTACCCTATCCGTAACAAAACTCATGACTTCGCCAACCACCTCCCACATGTTACAGCCGAGTAGATCACGTGACATCTTCTGCCCGCTTGCTGAGCTGCAGAAACAAAGAGCACAGTTGCACAGAGGAGGACCTGTATTATTTAAGCTTAGCTAGTGCACAACAGATGACCACATGTGTCTAGAAACACCAATGCTGTACAGATGATCTGCTGACCAGTGCATTCTGAGGATGCGAGGGTGAAGGGGTTGATGAGGCTGTGTCCTTTCGAGATAAGATCGGCGCTGCGATTTGTGCACTCACTGATGCCTTTCTTTTGTTAAGGGAATCTCAATTGATGTCAGTACACCTGCAGGCGTTGCAGGAATTCACATGATTGTCCATTGATCTACACTTACGTTACACTGGTCCATGGAAAATTTGTCCTCTTATAACTGGCCTTGCTGTGTTGTTTAGAGTGACTTACCAAGCTGCCTATCTATTACATCATGCATCTTAAAGACCTAGATTCAGTCTAGATTCAAGATTTTTGTACTCTCGGATCTTTTTGTTATGAGACTAACCTCCTCGTGGTTTTCTAAGAGGACAAACGAACAAAAATTGTACACTACGACTGAGCTACCATGCCCCCACCACGGAGACGTGAGTTCATCGTCGCATGAATGATCTACAGCCATCCAATTCATTTCAAAAATTTAACCCCAAATAGATCTCATTCCAACCCGAACTTGTTTGAGGGCATGGTTCAAGTTTCTTCTCCGAAACAGATCAGTGTCGTCCTCAGGACAAGAAATGAGACGATGCGCCACTAGGATTTAAAAGAGCAAGAGCTTGATTTTCTGCAGCACAATGCCTTAAGTAGCAGTATTGGATATTGAAGTCCTTGACGTTCTTGTAAGGGTCCAGAGGCAGTCACGGAGAGATGAACAATGATGTGGGCAGTCCTGAGCACTCTAGCTGATAGCCCGCGTGGAAATGCAATATCAGAGATTCCCGGGTAGGGGACGAATTCTCAACCAAGCAGTCGAATTTGTTTTGCACTACCCGGAATCAAATCTACTTCAGAGGTATGTCGTGGCGGCCTAAGTTCCCGGATGGGCATTGGAAGGTTCTCAAAACCTTTTCGAATTTGGCAGTGGATGACGAGGGTACCAGACACTCATGGAGAGCTTGCCTGAGATTGCATCCTACCTACTAGTCCTCTTCATGTGCCTGCCAAATAGTGCCACGGTCCTTCACCGCTCCGTCCGGCTACAATCCTATCACCCACAACCTAGATGAATGTGGCTGCAATATTGACCTCAAGAACCAATCAAATTTCTGTGTTTGTCTCGAATCGACTTAATTAAGTTTACTCACGTTTGGACCTTGTTAAGTGTTGGTTATGTGCTGGTTTTAGAATACATCCGATAATGGTAGTTATTAAAGCGAAGCTAGAGAACGGAACAAATGCTAGATAGCTGGGGTTCACTACGATTGATGCGGAACCTGCAGCTAGAAGCTGGGATCCATGCACCTGAGAATATCATGTTTTACAGAAGTGACGACAATTGAGGTAGAGTTTGACTCATTAATCTTGTGCTGTGAAAGCCGTAGCTCCGGAGCAAAGGTGACAGCCTTCCTACTCGACCAAGGACTGGTATAGTTCAGAAATCTGCACAGGCGAGTAGATGAATGGCTAGAAAGGAGAGAGGAGGACCATCCATGATTGTGATATTCGATGTAGCTAATGACTCACCCATCATGAGCTTATCATAGTACCTCACGCAGTCTGGCTGTAAGAGGGAATGAGAAGGAGCTGGTCACTGATTTGGGTTGGAGGCTCGTAATTAGAGGTCACTGATCAGCTTCAAATAGATCCAGCTGACTGTAAGTGATGACGTACATGTGTTCATACACTGTCATATACAGATCACTACCTGATCGTAGGCCCTGCAAGACTGATCTTGAGAAGCCAGAACTTTAATTTCGATTACTTCATCTAATCTGCATCTGTACCGGCACGCAGAGACGAAATTCCAAGGTCCTTGGGTCCGATCCCGAGTTCAGTTGGGACCTCCCAACTCATGCCTGCGGCTCTAAGGGCTCATAATGAGCTCTAGCCGATCCTGGCGACGGAGACGGCTCACAGGCCGATGGCGACTGTGAAAGATGGCTCGATCCGGCATCTGGAGATCAATCATTCGGCCGCAGCTAGCCATGATGGCGATACGTGTGGCCTGTGCGGTTGCACACCAACTGCAGCAGCCGTCCGGACGCAGAAGACGGCCCGCGTGGCGCACCCGTCCAAGCCAACGGGACGGCGCGCCGGAATGATGCCTCCGACCCACCCCCTCCTCCCTGCCCCTCCCCACATCCCCTCGGTACGAACTCAGCGATGAACGATCTTTATTTATTTATTTTTCTTGGAAAAAACGATCTCTTACCCAATGAAATAGGAGATTAGCCATTAATTACTCTAGATAATTTGGATATAGCCCATTGCCACAAGCCTGAAAAAATCCATAATTATTCTATAGCTTACACTTGAGAAGCCGTCTGGAAGAAAATTAAAAGGGTTGAGGCTGAAGGCGCGGCCAAGACCACTTAGTTCGCAACCTCCACCCGCGGAGAGAGGAAACCGCGCAATCAGGTTCATCGTCGGGCCACATTTTCAAACTCTACCTGACTTGACTTGTCCACATTTTCAAACTCTACCTGACTTGACTTGTCCACATTTTCAAACTCTACCTGACTTGACTTGTTCACATTTTCAAACTCTACCTGACTTGATTTGTCTGGAGACAAGTAAGTGTGTGACAGATCAATCATCTGTTTTATGCGCTTTCAATTTAGGAAGGATATGACGGAGCGCGCATGGTGAAGTGCCAAGGCTTCCGAGTCCGGGCTAAAATGAAAAATATTGGTTGCGAAAAGTTGACAAGTTTCTTTTTTTTATTTTTCGCTTTCTTGGGTGCCAAGCAAATCAAGAGCTGGCTACTACGTCCTGTTATGCTCCTCACTTAACTACAAAAGCAGAGTGCATAATTAGAGACCATGCCATTCTTAACATTCTCGGGCTCTTTTGTTTTGTTTTTTCCTTTCTTTTTAATTTTTTAAACTCAGTATTTTTCTCGGTCTTGCTGATTGTAGTGTAAAGCCAAGATGACGAAGAAAATGGCCCCGACCAATAGGATTATTGTACTTTTAAGTGTCTGGGAACTGTAGTGCTAATTTTCATCCATGGCATCCATCCGGTCCCAAAAAGTAATGCTGACGATACAGGACAAGAGTGAGTGGGGCAAGAGGGGGGGTATAAAGCAGCAGGCGGTTATGGCCAACTGTTGTTAGTCACGAGTCGCCCTGCAGGCTGCCCAGCTCCACATCCCGCACCCTCAAGATCTCTCGATCTTGTGTTGGTGTATAGCAGTTGCTTGCCGGGACGGTGGTAGGTCGGATGCAGCTCAGGATCTGCGGGTTTTCTAGATTTTCATGATTGAGCGAGCTTCACAGTTGAGGCATTTATTTGTTGTCGGTTAACTTACGTCAATTCGACAGCTTCATGTCTAGTCACTAAGATTACTTGGTATATAGGGGGGAAGGAGATCATCGCCTGAGCTAGATCTCTCTGTTCAACTTCTTTCTTTGTTCTTTCATTCTCTGCCGACTCACTAAACTTGTCAAACTCTCTCTTACACACAGGCCAAGCTAATAAGTTCAATGGATTCAGAGTGCACACGTTCTCGGTAAATCTTATTTTTCGTCTAGGTTTCATCTCTCACATCGTAATAAGCCCGAGGCTGGTTGTGCTCACAACTCATGGTGCGTGTTTCTTGGTCTCTTTCACTCTGTGTTTCTATGAATTATACTAGACACTCGAAGAAATCAACATGCACGGATATTGATCTTACGTCGAGCTCTACTTCTAGTGGATAATTTGTAGTTACTAAATGTGAAGTCTTAGATTCCCCTCTTGGGGGCATTGTGCATCGAGCTGAAGATTTATGCAGAGAAACGGCTCCTAGCTAGACTACTACGCATTTGCAGATGATCGGGACGTCGATGCATATTCGATCTTCAGAGTTGTGTCTCGGCAACTTACTTCGTGATCTCGTCTAGTTATTTTCATTGACTGTCAGATATATATCACCCGAGTCTTCGACCAGCAGCCTGGACGTGTATCTTAGTTACATTCGATACTGTTTATGTAGATTGAAAATTTAGCTTGCTAATTGAAAACACCCCCAACTATCTCAGGTCTTGGAATTTTTATTCAAGTCTTAAGCACTAAGCAGTTCAACCTGAACTGCAAGATCTTGACATGCTTCTAGATTCAATCAGTTCTCATTGGCTATTACTAAAAGTTCTTGATTTGACGAGGTTTTAAGCCAATTATATGGTTAGTAGTAAAAACATTCATAGGCGTTCTCATGTCAGTTAGCTGCATCCATGAAGCATCCATGCTAGTCGAGGGGCCCAGTCGGATGGCTTGGCCAAAGCGTACAAGACTGTGGTCTTCTCTTGGAATTTTGACCTTCCCCCTTCCCTTCTTGGCTGTAAAACTAGATATAGGGACTTCAACTCAATTAAATTTGGACTACAAACTAGGAACGGAAGTATCACCCTTAGGCCTTTAGTCTGCACGTACAACTAGGTCACTGCTCTCCAGACTCACATATTCAGAGTTCTGTGAGTCTACCAGGAACCGTCCAAGGAAATGCAACAACTGGAAGAGAGAAATAAGAAGGTGGTTCCAATTTCAAGAGACCTTGAAGGATCACATGCGTTGGACAGGGCTATCAGTTTAGCCGAGGATGGAGCGATTGATTATCGAGGGAAGCCCGTAAATAAGAAGACTACCGGTCGATTGAAGGCCAATTTCTTCATCATAGGTACGGAATATTCATGCACGCCAATGAGATGTGTACAGTCAAACAATTGGATATCCAAAATTTATCAATGAATCCCATCGTCTAGCACAATTTGGGGGAGGTCACATGTGAAGATATTAGCAGTCATGTAGAGGGCTCGAATATCCTGAGGATACTAGACTATATGTACACTCTTAATTTATGTGCACTATGATGTAGCTTTACAGTATTCTGCACAAAAGGATACATGCCACGCCATGGTTCTCTTTACTGTACAGTATATATAACTCGTGCTTGCAACTCGTATATGTACTCTGGGCGGTCACCACTGGTGCCAGTAAATATCAAAAGGGTGGTTCGATCCGAGAAATATCAACAAAGAGTGAGTTTTTCAGTGGACTATGCAACAGGAATGGAGTTCGGTGAGAGACTGGCTTTCTATGGGATATCCGCGAATCTGGTCAATTACCTCACCAGTGTGTTGCACGAGGGTACAGCACCATCAGCAAAAAATGTGAATAACTGGATTGGTGCCACATTCATTGCGCCTCTACTTGGAGCTTTTCTTGCAGATGCATACTGGGGTCGCTTCTGGACAATCTTAATTTGCGGATCTGTGTACTTTGTGGTGAGTATTACAAGAATATTCTTGCGCACTGTGTACTCAAGAATTAACGTCTTAATTATGCTTCAAGTAAGCTGTCCGAACGTTGCTAGTTAGTATTGGGAGGACTCTCAGATCATAACTTCCCGATCGAAATTTGCTTCTACAAATATTCTGACCGGTATACGATATTAATGACTTCAGTTTCTGTTTTTTCATGAATATCTCGATGCAGGGATTGATCATGTTGACACTCTCAGTTACAGTGCATGCTTTCAAGCCCCCAGAGTGTCCAACTTACATGGAGGATAATGCTAGCTGCCCACGAGCTACCACTACCCAAGTGGAGTTTTTCTATTTTGCTCTCTACCTGATGTCTCTCGGTTCGGGAACGATGAAGCCTTGCATAGCATCATTTGGTGCTGACCAATTCGATGAGGAGGACAAGATAGAGAACAAAATGAAGAAATCGTTTTTCAATTGGTGGGTTTTTGGTATTAGCATTGGTGGCTTGATATCCGCTACTGTAATGGTTTATATCCAAGACATCAGCTGGGGCTGGGGATTTGGAGTGCCTACGGCGACGATGGGAATATTTCTATGTATATATGTCTCCGGGCTTCGATTCTACAGGCATAAGCGACCAAATGGAAGTCCATTCACCCAGATTGCCCAGGTGCTGGTTGCAGCAGTTCGAAAATGGAATGTAGAGGTACCTAAGTCAGATTCCGCTTTGTTGTATGAGATTCAAGACCATGAGTCTCTGCTGTTGGGTAGGCGTCCCATTCCACATTCCATTACATTTAGGTAAGACTCTATACACTTTAAGGTTCTTATTTGTTTCTAGAACTTAACCGGTGTGCACATAGATGAATTGGAAGAAATCCTGGGGCACGGACGTAGGAGTTTCTTCTTACATTATGGTGCATGCTTTCAGATATGAATGAGTATCCATTCCATTCTGTAATTGTCAAGTTGGGAATCTTCAGTAGATATGAAGCTTCAGTAACTTGGACATTGTTAATGTTCAGTCTTATCTCAAATTCTTAAACTGCCGCAGGTTTCTTGATAAAGCAGCAATGCTGGAAGACAGATCCAAGTTCGATGTATTAAATCCGGCGGATTCAAGCAGTCCGTGGAGACTGTGCACCGTAACGCAGGTGGAGGAAGTGAAGCTTGTGCTCCGCTTGCTGCCTATTTGGATTGCAGCCTTGGTATTTGCAACGTTGCCAGCACAGATTTCTACATTTTACACACGGCAAGGAACCACTCTCAATGTTAACGTCGGCCCTCATTTAAAAATCCCTGCCGCCTCATTGCAAAGTTTTATTCCGATATCCATCGTCACTTTAATCCCTCTTTACGACCAAGTCCTTGTTCCAGCCGTCCGCCGGTTCACAGGCAATGTGCGAGGTATTACAATGCTGCAGCGGATTGGCATCGGTCTAGTAATTTCCCTTGTTTCGATGGTGGCTGCAGCCGTGACAGAGATCAAGAGAGTCCAGGTACGTGTACTATTTTCCCACTTCTATCAAAGCTCTAGATAATATAATCGACACCACTGCCTGTGATTGCATGCGGCATTCACCAGGAGTCAAGGCCCGTAAGTCTAAGATTAGCATATTACGCAGGTGCTACCGCATGGAGTTATTAGAATTTAGCATTGCCTTTGTCCTCTGACACGATTTACGGACCTTATTTCTGGGGTGAATCTTCAGGTGGCAAAACATCATGGTCTTCTTGATAAACCCGAAATGACAGTTCCCCTGAGCGTTTTTGTGCTTCTTCCACAATATGTGTTGCTGGGAGCTGCAGAGGTATTTACCAGCATAGGAGCACTGGAGTTTTTTTACGACCAAGCTCCAGACTCCATGAGGAGCCTGGGAACAGCCCTCTTCCTCAGCACAATTGGAGTTGGGAATTTCTTAAGTAGCATTCTCCTCTCTGGAATTGTTAAGCTTACCAGTCATGGGGATAGAGGCTGGTTTGTTGACAATCTCAATCGATGTCGTCTGGACTACTTTTATTGGCTTCTGGCAGGCCTGGGCGCACTCAACCTGTGCTTCTTCATGGTTTTGGCACACTGGTACAAATACAAGAAGACTGAAAGCATTGTCCAGCTTACAAAATTGTCAGGATCTACTTCATTGTAAGTAATTGTCAGAGCGTATCAAGGACATCCGTTGCTGTACATTATGCCTCATGATACTCAGCGATAAGACACTCTTTTCATCGAACAGTTTTCAAGTCCCAGTGCAATTGCAGAACACTTCCTTCCTTGTATAACTCTGGGCACCATACATATTGTTACACCTCAAGTGAATAGAACTTTATCTAGATCCACTCTCAGCAGCTGACCCCTTTATAACTACAAATGCCGACACTAATTAAGACTATATCATGAATAAGATCAATCAATTGCAATGTTGCAATGTTTTTGCTACGTACCCAGTACATGCATTTGAGCATAGCTTGTATGAGCAGGCTCTGTAGGTGGAAGTGATGAATGCGGTCTCAGCTGTCCAGACCAAATATTGTCCATGCATGCAAGAGGTGGACATATTTTACAAAGGCCGTAGCTAAGTTGATAAATCACAGGTGCCCATCTCTTTGCACATGATACCTGCAACTTGAATCTCGTTCCTAACACTTGAGCAGTACTTCTTAGCTATGGTCATGGACAAAATCACCTCACCAGGAGAGGAAAAGTGTAGTTGTTGGTGTATGGTAGGAATCCTGTAACTGTGTCTGTACATTAGAGACATATATATGGTGCATTTTATCCATGTATGAGACTGTCATTGGCATGGTCAAGGTTGCAGGGAGTTCTCCACGGAGGTGCACAGCAACATTGGGGTCAAATAGGGCTGCCCTCTCTCCCCCACTCTATTTGGCATCTATATACATGCTTTGGAAGGATACATTGCAAAGAATAATGGAGTGGGTACCTTTGGATGGGATCAGTACTCCTCTACGCTGGACCGACTATGCGCGATTGCGTCAGAAACTACACAGAGATAGAAAGTGAAAAACGTTTTTCTTTCAGTGCAACGAAAACGATGAGATCCGTGGGAGATTCAACTGTCTATTCCGGGATACCCAACTCTTCCAGTACTTAGTAAATGACTAAACAAAACTCACAGAAGTATCAAGTATCAACCTACTTCTTCATTGCAAGTAAACACAAGAATACACGAGAACACCAAAAGATGCACACTGGGCTCAGGGCTCAATGCACGAGAGACGTACTCAGCAGGAGAGGAGCTAACGAGCTAACGTATCGGGAACACCAGTTCAAACGCTCAAACTCAAATGCCAATAAGAAGTAGCTACTAATAATGTGAGGCGGATGCCAACTAGATATGATACGACAGGTATCTACAAGTAATATGATCTGGAAGTCTACTGTCACTTACGTGAAGCATTGACTCTAGACAATCCCGTGTGCTTCAGATGCTTTGGGCTGTTAGTGGCCTTCTCTCTTTCTTGTTTCTTTCTTCCCTCTTGTCCCCTAAGCTCTTTTAGTTTCCTGCGGACATTGTAAAGTACCATTTCATCTACCAAGCAAGTTATATTATTAGGCTTGGTACCCAGCATATCGTCCACCATTTGCAATAATATTTAACTTAGGTTCGAATGCAAACCACCGCGCACTCTACTTGGCCCTTGGAAGCACCCTCAACCACACAGACACGCCTACGCTTGGGCTCAAGAGCCATATGTTGGGAGCGTGCTGATGTTTCTTAGAAAGAGGTTATTTTTCTTCTACAAACGCCCATGTGTTTCCATTTCATGACAAAAGAATGACCCTTTACAAAAGTAAAGATTAATTGTGACCTTTCCAGACACCATGCACTTTTGCATGTTGCTTGTGTCACCAATAATCTCCACAAGAACAAACCCCGTCTTGGAACTGGTGAAAGCGGTTGGCATCCCGTACAATAATTGCTCTCCCAACAATCTTTGCGATGAACTTGGTGGCTGTGTGGCAGTCACCACAGACCCGGAGGTTCTTGATGAGACGGAGAGGCATCCCAGGGGATGTGCTGATGAGCCCAAAAGCAATGGCCAGCTTCTCACTGTGGCGGCCGAGTGAAAATTGTTTTTGCTCGTCCTCCACATCATGCAATACAAAACGCGTGTCAGGCACGTACCCAGCCTCCTTCATTTGCCCAGATAATCTCTTCAGCTCAGCATGGATTTCTTTAATTTGGGGATGCAGTGTGTCTTCTACAACAAAGGTATGCACCTGGTTGCCCACCTCAATGCAACAGCACCCTGGCTCCTTAATGACACCTCTGTCCTGCATCATTTTCCTCACCTTTGCAGTATCATCCCACCTGCCAGCCGCAGCATAGATGTTTGAAAGTAGCACGTAAGTTGCTGCGTCCTGCGGATCCCACTTAAGAAGGCATTTTGCAGCACATTCTGCCACCTCCACGTTGCCATGAATTCTGCAAGCACCAAGCAAGGCCCCCCATGTTGACGCTGCTGGTTGGATTGGCATCTTGTTGATTAAGGCTAGTGCCTCATCCAATTGCCCTGCACGCCCGAGAAGGTCCACCATGCAGCCAAAATGCTCCACTGTAGGAGTCAGTCCATATTCTTGACTGATGGAATCAAAATAATGGTGGCCTTCATCCACTAGGCCCACATGGCTACATGCAGAGAGAACACATACAAAGGTGATACAATCTGGCTTCATACCTTCCAGTTGCATTTGTCCAAATAGTTGCAGGGCCTCCGTAGCACGCCCATGCTGAGCATATCCTGCAATCATCACATTCCAGGAGACCACATCTCGTAGAGCCATATTGTCAAACATTTGACGTGCATCCTTTATGTTCCCGCATTTGACCCACATATTAGCAAGAGCAGTCTCAAGAATAATATTTGGTGTGATGCCAGCTTTGATGATGTGGGCTTGGACCTCTTTGCCCAATTCCAGGGCTGCCAGGCTGGCACACGCCTTGAGAACACAAACAAATGTGATCTTGTTGGGCAACACACCTTCCCCTGTCATTTGCTCATAAATTGCCAAAGCCTGTCTACCACACCCATGCTGAGCATATCCTGTGATCAAGGCATTCCATGACACCACATCGGGCTCGAACCCCTCCAGTTGCATTTGATTAAATACTTGCAGGGCCTCCCTCCCACACCCATGCTGAGCATATCCTGAGATCATTGTACTCCATGACACCACATCTCGCTTAGCCATATTGTTGAACACTTCACGCGCATCCTTAAGGCTCCCACATTTAGCATACATAGCAACAAGTGCAGTGTCCAGAATCATATCTGGGGCAACTCTGGCTTTGCTGAGGTCAGCATGAATATCTATGCCCTTTTCCAGGGCTGCCCGCCTTGCACACGCATTAAGAACACAAATGAACGTGACTCTGTTCGGCCTCACACCTTCCCTTATCATTTGCTCGTAGATCTCAAAAGGCTCCGTACCATGCCCATGCTGAGCATATCCTGCAATCAACGTGTTCCATGAGATTACATCTTGCTTAGCCATATTATCAAATACTAGGCGTGCATCCTTCATGCTCTTGCATTTGGCATACATGTCAACAAGGGTATTCTCTAGAATGCCGTCTGGCAGAACTCCAGCTTTGATGATGTCAGCATGGATCTCTTTGCCCTTTTCCAAGTTTGCCAGGCTTGCACATGCCTTGAGGACACAAATGAATGTGACCCTATTGGGCATCACCCCTTCCGCTATAATTTGCTCATACATCTGGAGGGACTCCATACCACACTCATGCTTGGCATATCCTGCCATCATAATGTTCCATGAGATTATATCTCGCTCAGGCATCTTGTCAAACACTATGCGTGCATCCATCACACTTCCACACTTGGCATACATGTTGACGAGGGTGTTGTGTAGAAAGATGTTTGGCCTAAATCCACTTCCAATAATGTTGGCATGCACCTGCTTTCCCACTGCTAGGCAATTCATCTTAGTGCACTCCTGCAAGAGATTGCCATAGGTGTCGGAATCTGTGGAAATGCCTCCTTGGTTCAAAATGTGTAGCGCCTCTTTCAGTTGTCCTGCCTCACATAACCTCCTCACATACCCACAAGTGCCAGAACAGTTGTTGTAGACAACTCCTCTTCCTTCTTTTTCAAAAGCAGTGGTCATGGTGGAGGCACACAACTGTGCTGCTGCTTCTTCCAGCTGACCATTTTCCCACGCAGGGTTCTTGGAGCTACCAATCCACAATGCCTTGTTGGTGGTGCACATGTGCCTGTAATCTGGTCCTCTGAGATTTATCTATACCCACACTCCATCCCGGCCTGCTTCAGCTATCCCTGCCTCCACAGAAAAAACGAAAAGAAGCACCTTCCCACCGGTAAATGTGACTTAGCATGCGTGTGTGAGAGGGAACTTGAGAGGGAATACATTGTGGAAAGCTGGCTACAGAATATTCCTGCCTGTGGGTACTAATCTTCCCAGGGTTGGTCGTGGGGTGTAAGCCCACAAGCATATGGAATAGTAGGCCTAGTTTGTCGATACTGCCAGCTCACACAGTTAAAAACGATCTGTCTACAAGGGATTGAGTGCCTATCAACATCAAGATTCGAAAGCAGGACAACATTAGCACTGCTACTTTAGGCCAAGTCAAATATGACAGGAGTGACTGCTGGTGCAATACCAGTTAAATGAGAGAGGCATTGACCCTTGCAATGTGTCGCCTGAGTGCCAGTAAGATATTCTGCCCGCCTTCTAGGGGTGAGGATTCCAGACAACAGTGTATTGGAGACAGCACAGTGCTCGGCCACAGACAATGATATGTCAGGTGCAGGGAATTGGAATACTGGATAAAAATGTGCTAGGGCTAGCATTCCCCAAGTACCAGAAATAATCATTCATTCTAGCACAGCTCATGAAGCTGTGAATGTGGTTGTCTAGTCACAGGGAAGTGAGTATAGATTGAAGCCCCAGGATATTTACACTGGCTAGAAAGCATGCCATATGAATGTGGTTACACTTCCAGTCAGTGTTCAGGGAATGGGCACACAAAAGAGAGAGACAACCTCATGGTGGTACAGTTACTTTGCAAGTTTCAATCATTTTCTGCTTCTACTGTAGCACCGCAGGCATTTACCTTCTTCTCTCGACTGTGCCACCATTGACTGGGCTTTGAAAGATAGCCGTTCCAAAGTTTCTCTTCATGTCTGTTTTGGTCTTCTGGGTATTTGCCTTTGGTGTAACCTTCATTGTCCAATGTCAGCACGCGTGGACGTGGCCAGTCCGTTTCCTTCACCTCCAGGCACCCTTCATCCTCATCGCCCTGTCCAATAAACTGGTCCTCATCTGCTGTTCTCCAATGCCCTGGCTTGAAGCTGTTCGAAAGAAGTCTCAATGTCCTGCGGTTCGGAAAGTAGTATGCAGTGTACAGCCCACACCTTCTTGAAACTTGCAGCCCAGGCCCACAAGTGCACCCAGCGTAGGCTCGAGGAGGCTTGTGAGGGAAGCCTCGAGAACAGTAGACGGCAGAGCATGTCTCTACGGGTGCTACGCTTAGAGTATGCGCTGCCATGCTTCTCCGTCTCCACATGATCTTCTGCAAAACCTTTGACCACTCCTCTCAGCAGATGAGTAGACCAGCTACACATCATGCAAAGTATGAGACCCGATTGCAACAAGAAATCACCGTGAACCCAGTGTGTCACATACAACGGCCATAACCCAGACTGGGAACTTCAACCATTCATCTGTGAACGTTGGAACCTTTCTACTACCTATGTGTTCATATCGTCAAGACAACATTCAGTCGCTGGAGGAACAAGACCGATCACAGAAAGCTCACAACACTTACTGTGGTCCGTGGGTCTAGCTGATGACTGCTTCTGCAGCTTCCTGCCAGCTAGCTCTCAACAAGCTTTTGTGGTAGGTATCATGACAATCTGTGATGTAGGGATACGACACAACTGGCCACATATCTGGTAGTGAATACTGGCACAGGTGCAAATTTGGATGAGGGAGATAGGATGGAAGGTGATCTAATGGAGATTTCAGACAAACCGCTCGAGAGATTGCTGCGTCTGCTCGGACACATTTTGAGATGGCGGCAGAAGCAGGGGAGAATCTTGCTCTCGAATGGTTGACTAGGCTGCCCCCTGCTGCCCCCACAGATTATCTGTGACTCATTTCAGTGATCTGGGGTCTAACCCACTCTCTGCTGAAGACAGCAGGGAGCAAATGTGCCTGTGTCGAAAAGTTGCTTGTCACCTTGAAATTTTCTTGATGGGAGGGATGTGCATTCTGTCTGTCTCAAGCGCTACCTGAACAAGACCAGCCACCCTGCTCTCCATTACTACAAACTGTATGATGGTAAACCATCTTCATATCAAGGTTCAACCGCACAGAACAGAATGGACTAGGAAGAGTATTTGTGGAAACTTGTGTTGGTTGAAAGTGTGTAACTCCAATTCTTCCCATCATAGGAATTATCACAGTTGATCTTTGTTGGTGCTTTAGCATATGACGGAGCACAAGTGGCTTTCTACCCACATTCTCTACAAAGTAAGTCAAATACTTTTATTCTGAGCTTTTTGGGAGAGAGAAGGTGGGGAGGGAAACTGTACACAGCTAGGGTCAGATGCACTATCTCATCCGAGGAATGTGCCCTAATTACAGCTTTCAGTGTTAAATCTTGGACATAGGTTCTCTCTTACGTCAGGGTAAACAATACAGATCAAGTAGAATCTATGGATTCTGATCGAGTCCATGTAAGACATGGATATGAAATGCAGGTGCTTGCATCTGTTCACCTCCATAGATTTTGGGATCTTCTTGCATCGTTTCTTGTAATCTGTATAAAACATCTGAGAAGGTTATCACTGACTTCACTGCTGCTGTGAGATATTGGTACCCCAATCGCGGTTGTCACAAAGGGCAGCTCACAGATGCATTAGGTTCCAGACTACCCTTTGGTGACAAAGAATAGCAAATGCTGACCTTCTGTCCGACCCTTTGAACTCTCACATTTCTTTCGTTAATGTTGACTATTCATCAATAATCCCCACACGAACACACCCCATCTTTGAAGTGGTGAAAGCGTTTTGCATCCCGAACAGCAATTGCTTGCCCAACAATCTTTGAGATGAACTTGGTGGCTGTGTGGCAATCACCACACACCCGAAGGTTCTTGATGACACAAATAGGCATACCAGGATGTGTGCTGATGATTCCAAAGGCAATGGCCAGCTTCTCACTGTGGTGGCAAAGAGAAGATTCTCGTTGTTCTTCTTCCAGCTCATGCAATACAAAACGCGTATCAGGCACATACCCGGCCTCCTTCATCTGCCCAGCCAACCTCTTCAGCTCAGCATGGATTTCCTCAATTTGTGGATGCAGTTTGTCATCTACAACAAATGTATGCATCTGCTTGTTAACCTCAATGCAGCTCCACCCTCGCTCCTTTCTGACTCCTCTGTCCTCCATCATCTTTCTCACCTTTGCTTTATCGTCCCACCTGCCAGCTGCAGCATAGATGTTTGAGGGCAGCACGTAGGCTGCAGGGTGGTGTGGATCCGATTCGAGAAGGCCTTTTGCTGCACGCTCTGCTAGCTTCAAATCACTGTGAACTCTACAGGCACCAAGCAAGGCCCCCCACACGGATGCACCTGGTTTGATTGGCATCTTGTTTATCAAGTTGTCTGCCTCATCCAACCGCCCGGCACGGCCAAGAAGGTCAACCATGCAGCTAAAATGCTCCACCGTAGGTGTGAGGCCATGATTTCGACTCATGGAATCAAAGAACTGATGGCCTTCATCCACTAGGCCCGCATGACTACATGCAGAGAGAAGAGATATAAAGGTTATACCATTTGGCCTCAAGCCTTCGAGTTCCATGCGGTGAAAGAGTTGTAGGGCCTCCCTACCATATCCATTCTGGCCACATCCTGCGATCATCACAGTCCATGAGACCACATTTCGTTTAGCCATACTGTCAAACACTTCGCATGCATCCTCCATGCTCCCACATTTCGCATACATGTCCACAAGGGTATTCTCCATAATCATATCTGATGAAATCCCAGCTTTGATGATGTCACCATGGACCTCCTTGCCCTTTGCTAGTGCTCCGAGGCTGGCACAGGCACTGAGAATGCTAGTGAATGTGACCCTGTCGGGTGTGACACCTTCCCGTTGCATTTGCTCGTAGAGCTTGAAAGCCTCCTCAGCATGCCCGCTCTTGGCATATCCTGCCAACATCATAGTCCACGTAAACAAATCTCGTTCAGGCATTTCATTAAATACTTGGCATGCGTCCACCAGGCTCCCACACTTGGCATACATGTTCACAAGAGCACTGAGTAAGAAGATGTCTGGCTTGAGCCCAGCTTTGATGATGTGCATGCACTTGTTTGCCCTTTTCCAGGACTCCTAAGCTGGCACAAACATTGAGAATGCAAGTGAAGGTGACCCTGTTAGGTGTCACCCCTTCCCCTTTCATTTCCTCGTAGATTTTGAAAGCATCCTCAGCATGCCCATGCTTGGCATATCCTGCCATTAGCATTGTCCATGTATGAATATCTCGTTTAGGCATTTTGTCAAACACTTTGCATGCATCCACAAGGCTTCCACAGTTGGCATACATATTCACAAGAGTGTTGCGTACAAAGATGTTTTGCTTGAATCTACTTTGGATAATGTGGTCATGCACCTGCTTTCCCTCTTCAAGGTCATTTGTATTGATGCACTCCCGCAAGAGACCAACATAAATATTGGAGTCTGCCTGAATGCCTCGTTTGCTGGCCTGTTCCAAAAACAGCACTGATTATCGAGGTATTGCCCCTGCTGCTGGTCTGATGTCCTGCAGTCAATTGTGCCCGATTCAACCCTGTCATCCTACATGACGGAAACTCTTAGTCAAGTAACGTTAAACTGAAACTCGCTCAACATATACTTCAAAGAAAGAAGATTTTATGACAAGCTTTTGTTGCACATTAAGAAGCTTACAAACCTACTGCAGTCATCTACTTTGAGAATGCACTACACCCTTTCTTCTATCCTGTTTCAGTTGGAACCTGGTGTCATCGTAAGAATAATACCCGTTGATTTTTTGGCCTCGGTCTGAGGGGCATACATCCGCATTAAAACCATCACCAGACTGTACTTGACCTTTGATCACGGCAGCTGGCTCTGCTTTTGGATGCGAGATACTGTCAACTAGAAGGACCCCTTTTGTGCGCTTATCTGTGAAGCTTGAACTTTCCTGTGAGCAGTCATAGCTTAGCCTGATATCGACCAGGCTACGACTACCAAAAGCCCTAACCATCTTCAAACAGCAAGTAGTAACCTTGAGAACCCTACTTTCATGTCCTGTTGACAAGGGAAAACAACCTACTGAGAGCCACAGTAGTTTTCACTTTCACAATGAAGAGCAAAGCAACTGCAGATGCAATCCAGTCTACAGAACATCATCACGCCAGATTTTGACGAAGCCATCCTTGATAACTCTGTCGCATCCTAATTCAAGATGGCCTCACCTTATCAAACCTGGTGTTCCCCCACTGTGGAAAATTTGAGAAGAACTCTTGCCAAAGCTGTTCTCCCCCTCCTGGTTGCTGGGGAGGCGTCATAAACATCACTCGCGAGGGTCTCGAACGCTGTATTGTCAAGCTGGATACCCATTTCAGCTCCACAGCCTGACCCATTAATCTGCTACATGATCTGAGATCCCCTTCCCAAGGAACCGACATGACCTCACGTATACATTCCGCCTGCGCGCTCAGAAAGCCGGAGCATGCTGCCATCCGAATTGCTGAGAATGGGTGCAAATCTAAAACTTCACACTGAACCTGGCGTGTATCATGTCAAAGCTACATGGTATGACTGCTTTGATATCGCGTACACTTTCACTTGGGGACTGGGATTTCGGAACTGCAGCAAGCACTTGCCTGACAGGAAATTTCAAGCAGCTATCTCTTTCCTAGATGTTTTATAACAGATGTGAGACCTTGCTTGAAATAGATTCAGTCTGCACATTAAGTGTGATCGAATGGAGTGTGAGATTGGTAATCACGTGTGTCCTAATTTTACACTAATCTACTACAACATGTAGTAGTCCGGCTACCTCGTACAGTTAGCAGCTCGGGCATTACGGCACAAATGCTTCTGAATGCAGAACTTAGACTCTCTAGTTCTTGGACCTTCCGAGTTCAGGTTTTTCACAAGGTGTGTTACGGTTTCAGCGTTTTTGGATCTGTAGTAAAGTGTCCGAGTTAGAAAGCTGAGCTCTATTTCCCATGCAACTTTTTTCCATTCATTAATAGGTGTGCCAGTTTGATTTGTCAAGTCTGCATGGAAGAGAGAAATATATTACATCCACAAGAGGGTCAGATTGAGAGGGACATGTACTTTTTAACTATCCAGCACACTTTGCACTAAATGTCAGTGAAGTGTAGAAAGAGAAATAGGGATGCTTCCAGGAGACAAAGCAACTCTTCAAAGGGATTGGATGGTGTTTGGTTGGCAAAGCTTGGGCAGCCTAAATTCCTTTGGAGGAACGATCATTTCTAGCCACTCGAGTATGCATTGAGGATGATTTGCAAACAAGACACAAGGTGAGTCCGTCCCAAAACTTCTTTCCTCTCTTGTATCTGCAGCTTTTGTTGCTGCAAGGCTCTGGCATCTACGATTGAAAATGTATTCAGGTTTATGATTCGGCCACAAGTATTCCCATCTCCTTGCGGATACTGAGCCAATATACCTTGCGATACTGATACTGAGCTGGGAATAGTGACAAATGTGAGGGCAAACTTACTTGGAATATATTAAGATAGTCTTGCCTCAACTGATCTGATCATTTAGTGCCTCGTGTAAGTGAACTATCCCCGTCATCTCAGAAAAATTTCTGGGTCCTGCATCAGAAGACCATGTGAGCAAGCATCTCATTTGACTGTGCATGCCCTGTTGAACTTCTGTACAGCTGCCAGAAAGGTATCACAACAAACTGCTGTGCAGTTCAATGTGCCATAATATCAAGTGTTCTTAGCGTGGGAGCCACCAATAGTGGGAATCTACAAATAAAAAAATTCTGACTTAGCTGCGAGGACATGACAACTAAAACGAAACTTTAGGGTCTGAGCTCACTCTAGTTGATGTCTCTAGCTGGACGGCGGTCTGTCTTCTCCGTGTGTCTCAAAACACGGAGCTTCTGCAATAGCTGAACTTCACTTTTGAACTGCTCTCACAATCATCATGCATGAGGCTCTGTGTCCCCTAACTTGGTCCACCATGCGAGGAGCAATGTCATAGAGGCAATTTTGGGAGTTTTGACTCAGTGATCATGACCAATGGCGGCGACGGAAAGTGTGCAATACTGACTATCAGAGCCACTGCGTTTCACCAGTAATCCCCACAAGAACAAGCCCCACCTTCAAAGTGGTGAAAGCGGTTGGCATCACGCACAACAAGTGTTCGCCCAACAATCTGTGAGATGAACTTGGTGGCGGTGTGGCAGTCACCACACACCCGAAGGTTCTTCATAACACGGATAGAGGTCCCAGGAGGGGTGTTGATGAGCCCAAAAGCAATGGCCAGCTTCTCACTGTGTTGCCAAAGTGACGATTCCTTTAGCTCTTCCTCCATTCCATTCAATACAAATGGTGTGTCAGGCATATAACCTACCTCCTTCATATGCCCAGACAACCTTTCCAGCTCAGCATGGATTTCCTTAATTTGTGGATGCGAATTGTCTTCTGAAACAAATGTATGCACCTTGTTGTTGACTTCAATGGTGCTGAGCCCTGGCTCCTTTTTGACACCTCTGTCCTCCATCAATTTTCTCACCTTTGCTTTCTCATCCCACTTGCCAGCCGCAGCGTAGATGTTTGATAGTAGCACATAAGCTCCAGTGTGCTGTGGATCACTTTTGATAATGCTATTTGCCACGCGTTCTGCTACATCAATGTCACCATGAATTCTGCAGGCACCAAGCAAGGCTCTCCACACCTCAGCATCTGGTTTGATTGGCATTTCTTTGATCAAGCCCTCTGCCTCATCCAGTCGCCCAGCTCGGCCAAGGAGATCCACCATGCAGCCAAAATGATCCACTGTAGGAGTGAGGCCATAATCTTGACTCATGGAATCAAAATAGTGACGGCCTTCATCCACCAGGCCCACATGGCCACAAGCAGAGAGAAGGGATATGAAAGTGATAGCATCCGGCTTCAAGCCTTCCTGTTGCATTTGTGTGAATAATTGCAGGGCCTCCCTACCACACCCATGCTGAGCATACCCTCCAATCATCACACTCCATGAGACAACATTTCGATCAGCCATATTGTTGAACACTTTGTGAGCATCCTTCATACTCCCACATTTGGCATACATATCAGCAATGGCAGTCTCCAGAATGATATCTGGTGTAATTCCAGCTTTGATCATGTCAGCATGGATCTCTTTCCCCTTTTCCAGGGCTCCTATGCTTGCACACCCATTAAGAATGCCAAGGATGGTGACCTTGTTGGGCATCACTCCCTCCCGTTGCATCTGTTCATACATTTCAAAAGCTTCCCTAACACCCCCATGTTGAGCATATCCTGTGATCATCGCACTCCAGGAGACCACATCTCGTTTAGCCATTCTGTCAAATACTAGGCACGCATCCTTCATACTCCCACATTTGGCATACATGTCAACTAGAGTAGTCTCCAGAATGATATCTAGGGCAATTCCAGCTTGGGTGATGTCAGCATGGACCTCTTTGCCCTTTTCCAGGGCTACTTGGCTGGCACATGCATTGAGAATGCAAATGAACGTGACCCTGTTGGGTGTCATCCTGTCTAATTGCATTTGCTTATAAAGCTCCCAAGCTTCCATTCCACACCCGTGCTTGGCGTATCCTGTGATCATTATAGTCCAGGTAAACGTATCCCGTTCAGGCATTTTGTCGAACAATTGGCGTGCATCAACCAGGCTCCCACACTTGGCATACATGTTGACAAGGGTGTTGAGCAGGAAGATGTTTGGCTTGAATCCGCTTTGGATGATGTGGGCATGCACTTTTCTTCCCTCTGCTAGGCTTTTCATTTTGATACAATCCCGCAACAAGCACACATAAGTACTGCAGTCTGCCCGAATGCTGTGCTCATTTAAATTGTGCAGCACCCCTTTTGGTCTGCCTGTTTTACATAGCGACCACACATCCCCACAAATAACAGAACAGTTTGGTGGTGTGCTCATGGTGGAGGCAGTTCCCCTATAGCAAGTCTGATGTTCAACAAACAATTTTGCCTGATTCAGGCCTGCCATCCTGCATGACTCCAAATTCTTAGCTACAAACCTTCCCCCACAAATTTTCAAAGAAATCTCTACATGACAAAAGGCTTCTTGCTATCTATTTAACAGGGGTACAAACCACCAGTGTCATCTAGAACGCACAAGTTAGAAGTCTTAAAACAACACCCATTGCATTGTTGACATGGAACAGCATGCTTTACGTTGACATTGGATCCAATATCAGGTTGTGCTTGCCCTTGTATGATGGCAACCAGCTCGGCTTTCACCCAGGGAGGGCTTGACCAATTGTCGATCCAAAGGGCCTCCTTTGTGAGCTTATCTGGTGATCTTGGACTTCTCTGTGGAAGAAAACACTAGTGACCAGCTGAGCAGCAATAAGTTTGAGTTTAACCATAGCCTAGTATACCAGGCTACGACCACTAAAGCTCCACGAGAATAACATCAATCAAGAGGCCACAGAACTAAATTGAATGATAGGGTCGTTTTCAAAGAACCAAAAGCACTAAAATCATGGTGCATCATGCCAGCTTCAATCAGAAAACAACCACTGTCCTGTTATCATAGTAATTGAAATGATTGGGTAGCAGCAGAGATAGCCTCACCTTATCAGCCCAGTTGTCCCACCACTGTGAAGCATCTGACATGAATTCTTGCCAAAGCTGTTCTATACTTTTTGCCTTGACTGCAAGTGAACGCGGGTGGTAAGGAACTCCTGGTCGTTCCAGTCTTATAAAGAAATGATCATCTGGGCTTTTCCATAAAAGTCTCTCTCTCTTCTTTCCAGACACAGTTCGCTGACAGTGTAAAGTACATGGCCGAATTGGGGGACACAGCGGCAATTCTGGAGTAAACGTGGTGTATTCTAGGATGGCCATACCAGCCCTTACGTGAACTCACAATTCTCTGTTGCAAGATTGTCGTTAGTTGTGTGTGGAGACCCCACAACTTGCTCTGGGAGGGTTGATATCCTTCTGAGACCGTGCCCTCAGGAGTCTGATCACAGCCAACGGCCTGTAAGCCCTCAATTGCCAACGACTACATCTCTACCGTTTACACACCCTAATAAGTGTACTGCAACGCGTGCTCCGCGCTGCTCCACCATGGACCACAGCAGTGTGCATAAGTACCTCTTCATCTCCTTTTCTCATACAACGCATGGAAAGACGAGAACCATACCAAAAGTTTCTACAGTACTTCAGGAGAAAACGGAGTTGATGGAAGAACAACAGTGAATCCAGTACACCCACGTTCCTCTACAGTCCTTGCCTGGGTGGACTTCTCTGCAAAATGGGATGATTCCTGCATACATTTTACAAACGCCAACCGAAGAAAACACTTACATGGCTATACCTCTCTTGGGCTGCCCTGGAGGAATCATGGCCATCATTTGCGATGGTATCCGGCCAAGCCTTGCAAAACCGGATGCCCATTTCAGCTCCACACATCTGCTACATGATGAGAAGCCTCCGTCCTCTTCACCGCAATTAGACGACCCGACGATGGGTATGGCCTCTCCCTGCGCGCTCAACAAGGCGGTAGAGCAGGCTGTCATCGCAAGCCAATAAAACACATACGGGAGTCAACAATCCTCACAATGGAAGCCCTTCAATGCCAACCTCACTTCCTAATCGGCAATACAGTGGTGAGTAGAATTTGGTTGATAACGTAACAGTTTGTGTTTGGAGAAACAGCATGTGATACTCAGTCGTTTCTAAACAGAGCTGCAGTTTGACATCTCCTTCCATGGGTGACACGAAGGCCCCACCAAGCTCGGTGGTCATGCATCTCCACAATCGCCCACTTGGCAACGAAAGTGTTTGTATATAGCATCCAAAACATATCAGCCGTTTGACCACAAGCTTCCAGGCGAATTGTGCTACGGATTCTATTAGAATAGCACTGGACCTGAGGCGGTAGGAGAAAATAGGCTTACTTCAATGTTCTCATCCCCACTTTCGCAGTATCCGCCCTGAAGTCATTCTTGGCAAAAGCTGGCTGTGTGGCTCTGGAGAAGCAGCTTCCATGGATAGTAACGTTGGGGCAGTTGCATTAGTTGCTCTAGGCTCATGGCTGCTGGCGAAGCTGGGCTACTCTTTGATCGCTGCCCCCAAGGCAGCCAGACACACTTTCTATGTGCATGAGATTCGAGTGCCGCCAGTGCCCACATTGATTGCAGCAGCGGGACCAGGAGCTAATGATCTGACCCAGATCGGCTTCGGAAGTTTTCTCGTTTTTGACAACGAGATTAGAGAGGGCCCAGGTCGCGACAGCTTGCTCTTAGGGAGAGAAAGGGGGTTTGGTCCGATAAGTGATTTGCAGGGTAAAGAAGGAATTCAGGTCACAAGCACCATGTTCTTCAATGCAGACTCAGGGCACAACGGAACCGTCACTTTTCATGGTAATCTGGGGGGCACTGACCCCAGGAGCGAGCTCCTGGTTGTCGGGGGTACTGGTGACTTTCGAGGGGTGCGAGGATATGCGTTAGTTGAAACTATCAGGGCGAATCCACTTGATTTTGTTTTTCGCTGGACTCTCTACTTGTCGTCCTAATAAATTGGACTTGCTTTTTGAGTTCTTGCGAGTCAGTTTTCATCTCTACCCATTCTACCGTGTAATTTGTGTCATGTGGAGGACATCGTTGTCTCATGGTCTCATGGTCCCTGGCAATGCTTAGATTGGTCAAGTTGTAGATTTTGCAGAAGCGCATCTCCTCTCTTAAGCAGATCTTCTTTGAGCATGTGCGATCTATTCCGGTGAACTGAACCCATATCGTGATGATATTGGCTGGATCTGCTCAAGTCTTTCTGACATCCAGCCCTCGGTAATCTGTCGAGCAGACCACGTGAATAGTACTTTACAAAGAGAACTGCATCACTAGGCTCTCACACACCATGACCATATAGATCTTTCTAGGCTACATGCGGCAGTGGGTCAAAAGTAACACACTATCAACAAGAGCTCGTCTTATCTGCAGATTTTGATGAGAATATGTTGAACCGTTGCAGGATTTCATCAAGTGGATTCAGTTATGTCATACCCTGGTCCCAGCTCCTCTTTCTCCTGAAGTTCTCAGCTGAAGAGCAGGCCCCATAGGTCGCTCTTCCCTCGATGCTGTGGTCCATAAAACAGCCAAAACCTGAATACCACTATCCAGCTGCTCAACCCAACGGTTCAATCATCATGCTTAACACATTGACCTCAAGAAGAAATCCTTCTCTTCCTTCAACATGGAAAGGATTCTCTCTCTGGATGTCACCGATCCTCCTCACAGATTCATATACCAGTCAATGTTCTTCAGCACTAACTCGTACCACTAAATTAACAAGTGATTTGGCAGTCACTGACTCAAAAAAATCAGGTTACTGAGAAAAGCGCTAGAGAGTTGGCACTTGTAGACTCGGGTGTAGACTTATGAGGAGAGACAAGTCCATTGGGCTCTCAAGAGTTGCTTGTTTGTCTCTTTCTGTCTGACACCCTTGTCGTGCTCCTTGTTGCCGAATGGATGAGTGGGATTTGTTTTCCTTTGTCTCTGAAGTAAAGGCATAACTGCTCTGGCACGTTGTGCCTTGTTGCTGTTGGAGGTGATTCGGCATATACTATGAGCTCGAGAAACTAGGGTTTTTCTGTTTTTGGTTCTATGAGTTAAATGTTTCTTCCTCACACAGACACTCAAATATCAATTCTAAAACTCATTTGAGCTCATATTTACTAGTACTTGCAAAGATCTCATGAACTTGCAGAATAAGCTGAAATGCAGGAAGATGATGAATCTGGGGTGTCTGTCGTTCTCCATATCTCTATATTCCACAAAAGTTGGAGCTGGTCAAGTAATGTAAGGTCATCTACTTGCATGATGATAAGTCTCCCCAAGCATCCATCAATTCTCATCTCTGTCAGTGAGAAGCTTCACCCAAACAGCTCAGAGAAAGGACAAATGTGCTAACCGGATGATCGATCTGATTGTCTAAATGTCATTGGCCCGTCTGATCGTTTGATTGTGTCATTGGCCCCTCCAATGGAAGACCAAGTCACCTGAAGCCATTCTGTTCGATATGAAAGGGGCCCTGTCCAAACCTTGGTCTTCAAAGTCACCGAGTTTCTCTGTGAGAGTGGCCGAAAGCAATTGTTGGCTGGTAAGCTCACTATACATTTGATCATGCAAGTGTAAGTCCCATGGACTTCAAAACCATCTATGAATGCAGTCTCAAACAACCTAACCTGCTGACATCCATACAGGTGAATGATTTGTTTTAGGCGTGGTGAGTTGCTCTGGGAGTGGTCTATTCTATGGACACTTTTGTTGAGGTGTAGGTCCTGTGATATAGATCCATGTATCTTACAATTGAAGGTTTGCAATCACGTTCGGGAGAATGGAGTTTGACGTGCCCGAATGATCGGTATAGGTACTATCTCCACAGGTTGCACTCTGGTTCCTTTCAGACACACATGTCCTCCATGTTTTAGTCCTGCCAGCAGCAGCATAGGTGTTCAGTGCAGCACATGAGCTGAACCATGTTGTGGATATCTGAGGAGGCATTTTGCCACACGTTCCCCTCTCTCCACATCACCGTGAATTCGGCAAGCACCAAGCAAGGCACCCCACAATGAAGCATCTGGTTCAATTGGCATATTGTTAATGACGTCCTCTGCCTCATCCAATCGCCCAGCACGGGCAAAAAGATCCACCATGCAGCCAAAATGCTCCACTGTAGATGTGAGGCCATGATCTCGACTCATGGAATCGAAGTAGTGACAGCCTTCATCCACTAGGCCTACATGGCTACATGCAGAGAGAAGACATATAAAGGTGATACCATCCGGCTTCGAGCCATTCGGTTGCATTTGTTCAAATAGTTCCAAGGCCTCCCTACCACAGCCATGCTGAGCATAACCTGCAATCATCATGTTCCATGAGACCACATTTCGTAGCGCCATATTGTCAAACACTTGGCGTGCATCCTGTATCCTCCCACATTTGGCATACATGTCAGCAAGAGCAGTCTCCAAAACGACATCAGGTGCAATTCCAGCTTTGATGATGTCCGCGTGGACCTCCTTGCCCATTTCCAGGGCTGCCAGGCTGGCACACGCGTTGAGGACGCAAATGAACGTCACCCTGTCGGGCCTCCATCCTTCCTGCTGCATGTGCCCGTACATCATCAAAGCCTCCTTACCACATGCATGTCGGGCATACCCTGCAATAATTGCACTCCAGGAGACCACATTTCGTTTAGCCATATTGTTGAACACTTGCTGCGCATCGTCCATGCTTCCACATTTGGCATACATGTCGACGAGGGAAGTCTCGAGAATGATATGTGGTGCAATTGCAGCTTGGATGATGTCAGCATGGACTTTTTTGCCCCTTTCCAGAGCTCCCATTCTTCCACACACATCAAGAACACAAATGAACGTGACCTCATCAGGCATCACCCCTTCCTGTTGCATTTGCTCATAAATCTCCAAAGCCTCCCTACTGCCCCCTTGCTTAGCAAACCCGGTGATCATGGCACTCCATGTGAACACATTCCGTTCGGGCATATCATCAAACATTTGATGCGCACTGTTCATGCGTCCGCATTTGGCATACATGTCAACAAGGGCAGTGTCCAAGATAATATCTGGCACAATTCCAACTTTCATGATGTCAGCATGGACCATTTTGCCCCTTTCCAGATCTCCTATGCTGGCACATGCGTTAAGAATGCAAACGAATGCAACCCGATCAGGTCTCACCCCTTCCTTTATCATTTGCTCATAGATCTCGAAAGCATCCCTATCACAACCATGCTGCACATATCCTGTGATCAGGGCGCTCCATGAGACTGCATTTCGTTGGGCCATGTTATCAAACACCTGACGTGCATCCTGTACACTCCCACATTTAGCATACATGTCAGCAAGGGCAGTTTCCAGAATGATGTCAGTTGGAATTCCAGCTTTGACGATATCACCATGGACCTCTTTGGCCTTTTCCAAGGCTCCTAGGCTGGCACACGCCTTGACAACGCAAATAAATGTCACTCTGTTTGGCATCACCCCTTCCCGTATCATTTGCTTGTAAATCTCGAAAGCCTCCCTACCACACCCATGCTGAGCATATCCTGCCACCATTATAGTCCACGCAAACACGTCCCGTTCAGGCATTTCATCAAACAATTGGCGTGCATCTGTCAGGCTCCCACACTTGGCATACATGTTGATAAGGTTATTGAGTAAAAAGATGCGTGGCTCTAAATCACTATGGATAATGTTGGCGTGCACCTGCTTTCCCATCTGTAGGTCTTTCATTTTGATGCACTCCTGCAAGAGATGGACATAAGCATTGGAATCTTCCGAAATCTCTCGTTGGTCGAAAATGTCTTTACGCTGTCCTGCCCCATGTACTCTCCTGACATCCGCGTGGGTGCCCGAAAATGTCTTTATGACTCCTTTTCGTCCTCTTTCGAAAACAGTGGTCATGGTGGATGTCCCTAATTGAAGCAACTGTGACTGAATCAACTCTGCCATCCCGTACATCTCAAAACCCTTGGTTACAAACCTCTACCCTCAAAGTCACATAATATATCTCAAAGATCTCATTAATTCAAACAAATGTCTCTCCTCGAAGACAGGTTTCCGGCTACTTCTAACAGGGTTCAAGACTACTGCAGTCCACCCCTTAGAGTACATCGTACCAATTCTATCTAGTGGAGTTGGATTCTTCAATCAATACCCGTTCTACGCTCAGCCTGAAGCTCCATAGTGTCCGCATTCACAATAGAATCATCACCAGATTGTGCTCGGTCTTGTATCATGGCAGACAGGTCTGCTTTTACCCAGGGAGAGTTCGACCAGACCTGGAAGAAACAAGAGAGAGGAAGGGATTGAGTGATTCTGGTGCCAAATTTGCTTGGCCCAATTCCTCTGCTGATTTCTTCATTTCCTCCATGCATGCAAGCGCCTCCTGCGCATGTGGATCCGTAAGAAACCCCGGCACGATCACAGACTTGGAATCATGTTGAGCAACTACACACGTGTACTCAGTGCACATTTCTACAATTCGAATATGGCGATCCTTTTCCTTTTTTTTTTTTAAATAGAATGGGGATGGAGGCCTGGCAGTTGATCAAAATTAAATAAGGACAGGGAAAAGATAACCCTGTGAAGGCCATGAAGGCAAACAAAGGGGATACTACCCCGTAACAAAGGTCCTCCTTTTCTGTTATGCATAATAAAATTCCTAGACCGCCACTTTTCTCCTTCATATATGGTTGTCGCCAGGAGACTAAAGCCTTTTGTTCTGTCCCACTACATGGACCCCCATATGAAGTTCCTAATGAGCTGACCAATTTGCTGGTAAAGCGATTTGCCCGGGTCCCAGACTGAGGAAATAAACCGAGTTGAGGAAAGCAACATCTGATTTCCTATGAGCACTCTCCCAGCTACTGTAAGGCGAGTTGAGCACCAATAATTCAGCTTGGCCTTGAGTTTAGTGATTACAGGCAAAATGCGTTGCTGAATAGTGAGCCCTGTTCCGAACTGGTGCCCCAGAAGGTTGTGAGCTTCACCTTCTCGAAGCCGATGGATCCCAAGGTCCAGACCCCACGGTCAGTTGTGGGGGGCTGATCCTAAGCCCAATCTCAAAAGTAAACCCACTGTCTTTGACGAATTGACCGCAAATCCAGCAAAAATCCCCAAGGCATTGCAAGGCAGCCCTAATAGGTGCCAGAGATTAGTTTTGAAGAAAGAGGACGGTATCATCCGCATACATGGAGTTTTAGATGAGCAGCAGGATTAAGGTCAATTTCACACACCAAAGGCAAGAGTCCAGATAATGTCCCAGGCTGTCCGCAGCTATTACAAACACGAAAGGAGACAGAAGGCAACCTTGTCTAACTGATCTCATGAGAGGGGAAGTCTCAGAGAGAACCCCATTAGTGACAACTCGGCTGGAAGCAGAGGTCAGTATTATCTTGACCCATGAAATGAATGACGTCCCAAACCCCACTTTCTCTAATACTTGAAAGAGGAAAGACCACTAAATCATATCAAAGGCCTTCTTGAAATCTAACATTAGAATTGCCAATGGGTGGAGGGAGGCTCTGCCATCTAAGAGTCTCATTAACCAACACCAAGTTGTCTAGGATCATTCGCCCTTTAATAAAACCCGTTTGCTCGGGTTTAATAAGGTATGGGAGTATACCTTGAATACGTAGAGCCAAAGCCTTGGCAATTATTTTATAAGCGGAGTTGAGGAGAGTTATTGGCCGGTAGTTGGAGAGGCATTTTCTGTTCCCTCTTTTGTAAATCAAAGTGATGACCCCTGCTGATGGCTGAGATGGCATGATACCTTTAGATATTATTGGCCATCAGACAAGAATTGTCACTTACTATTTCCCAAATGACACTATAAAACTCAATTGGAAGTCCATATGGGCCTGGGGCTTTATCCTTACCCAATTGCTCAAGTGCCTGAGTGAATTCCGATTGAGACAGCTGCTCATTTAAGAAGAGACCATTTTATTCCCGCATGAATGCACAAAGATTCAACCTTGGCATTGAGCAGGTTCTCAAATTGTTCTGTGGGGTCCACAAGTCCCCCTTCCAACCTCTGTTGACACACTAATATGCACTTAGTGAGAGCGGCTTCTTTTTGCCTTCGCATGGTGGCCGAATCCCCGGAAAGCGACCGTCAAGACTTTCCACAAGCTGCTAACTTCTGCAGAAAACGAAGTGCGGGAGAGAGAGTATCCTGAGCAGACGCAGACCAGATCGATTTTAATACCGCTAGACATTGCCGGTTATGCAGCAATGAGCTGTTATCTTGAAGTAGAATCTCCCTCTAATTCTGCGGCCAGGAGTGCTAACTGCTAGTCTAACCAATGCATGAGCAGAATAGGATCGATAGGTTGAGGGGTGGTCCATCCAGTGACCGTGGCTGGAAGGGAGAAATATAAACTTAGAACGCTTGTCATGTGGGTGTAAAACAGAATTCCACGAATAGGTGTCATGACAGTCCCAGCGGGCATGTGGGA
Source organism: Takakia lepidozioides (assembly GCA_030704615.1). NCBI lineage: Eukaryota > Viridiplantae > Streptophyta > Takakiopsida > Takakiales > Takakiaceae > Takakia > Takakia lepidozioides. Next base: position 55,886,539 of record CM060732.1, read on the forward strand.
GCTGTACAAAGCCGACCCATAAAGAACCACGTTTCCCCCGAGAACCCACCCTTTCGAGGAATTGCTTTCTAGAGCGCTTTTGCATGCTGCACATGCCAAAGTTAGCTAAGGGGCCCAAGAAAGACCGAGAGCCTGAGAATCGAGACAAACTGTTGCCCCTTGCGAACAGAGAGAGGGCTGGCAGAACACGCTCAGCTTCAGTCGACTTAGACAGCAGGACATAACATCTCTTTGAGTTTAGTGGGTCCATAAAGTAAAGGAAGAGAGGGGCAAGAGTGGGGCAGGGAGAGTAAGCAAAGCTTACCATAGTAGCCGATGGTGAGACCAGATTCACTGGGGTCTCAGCCAAAGCGAGAGCATGAGCATTCATTCCGTCCAAGCAAGGACTCAGAGGACCGGAGGAGCAATAGTACTCCGCGACGGTGTGGCTACAATGGCGCGCATCAGTTTGATTCCCAGATTCTGAACCTTCAAGCAAACATATGTGGTGCTGATCAGGCCCACGAAGTTGCCAGTGTCTTGGATGGTGGTCTCATGAGAGAATGCAAAACCTCGCAGATAAGTTGAGAAAGTATGGCGAAGCATGCACAGTACCAAAGAAACTTACTGTTCAGCCTCGAAATCACTTTGATCAACACAGGAACTTCAACCTAAGTTCCAATGAAGTGTGTAGGGATGCTTGGGATGCATCACTTCAAGGCCTCCCTCTTCCTTCTCCATGGTTACAAGTTACAACCCAAGTAGGTGCACGTATTATGGTGACTTGTGAACAATTCATATTACTCCAAGCAAATGAGGTCTATTGAAAATTGTTCCAACTACAAAAAGATGGGGCAGATGAAGAGCTTTCCAATGGTATCTTTACCTTCTAAAATCGGTACAATCCTCACAAGTTCCAAAGAACAAGGTGTGCCACACTATTGGTAAAATCACTGGTGTTTCTGCCTTTCTACCCAACCTTGCTTTACTCAATTGAAGTTCAGTGCCCAACATGTGTCCACATCCATACAGACAGCGGTAATGACAAAAATGAGATCAATGAAATGTCACACACTCACTAGATCAGCCAGCATTCAACTGCATGTCTGAAACTTGCAGGGGAGCAATTAATTATTTCAATTGGGTGAACAGCAGTCACAGAGGCTTTTATAGTTTCTATAGCAATGATAGCACTCAGCCTCCTTGGAACATCATTCAAGTGTCAATAGGCATGGCTAAGGAGCTTGGGGCAAAATACTTCCTAGTTAGTTCTACAAAAACTCGTCTGTTACTGAAACTTTTGCAAGGTTCCTTAGTGCAAAATTGGGTGGCAGATTGTCCAGGCAGAAGCCCCTGTTTAGTGAAGTACATCACACTACTCTACACAGGCAAGAAACTTTGCAGACGCCTAACTTGGTAGAATGTGCTGGCACCGAACAATGCCTGCAGCACCACCATAAGCAAGCCACTTTTCCCTGCCATTATTGGGATTCCATCGAACCCGGTGCACAGCTACGACATGGAGCGGAAAACTCTCTACAGCATCATCTCCTTTCTGTGGACCAGATGCTTGGGGAGCCCCTTCTTCGTCTCCATCCGCATCCATCAAACTACTCTCCTCTGAGAGCAGCAGGTTGGTCCGTTGAACCAGTGACAATGAATCATTTTGGACTTCATCCTTGGTCTCTTCAAAGGGTACTAAGGATAGGTTGTCGCTGCTTTCAACCTTTTGTTTCTTTACTCGTGCAGGAGTTTTAGCCCCTTTTCGTTTCCTAGAACCAGGCTTATCACCACTGGGAGGGACCCCATTGGGCGAGGGAAGAAAGAGACTCACTGCCACACCATTGGACCGTACAGCTTGGTTTTTGATAGCTAAGAATCCCCGCTTGGAGCGGGGTGTCCAGCTAAACTCAGTTGGGTTTTTTTTCATCTGAGCTGGAGAGGTCCGGGTTTGAGAGATAACTAGCAAGGCCCCTTCCTCTGACTCCGCTGCAAATGCCCCGCAGAGGTAGTGAGGCTCCCTGTGTCGGTTCCCTTCTTTAATCACCGCCTTTTCCGTCAACTACACACATATACATGCACATGGTAAGAAAAATGCACTCCTGAGGGAAAATTAGTACGAATGGATTTTCCATGGCAACATGATCAGGTTTGACGTCCAAGCAAAAACTTGGACAGATTGCGTGTCGCTGGTCTATCACATTGAGGGAGAGACTGACCTGAAATTGCAAAACGTTGCCATCGGCACCACAATATGCCACCACACCTGCATACAATTGCCATAAAGGGTAATAAACATGGAGGCAAGAGTCTCTTGACTGATCTGCCAGTGTCATTAATCCTAACAACCGTTGGTGCAGATTATGTACTCCGAGCATCTGCTTGCCATACTTCTCATCCAAACTTGAATACAGAGGAAGGTAATAAGAGCGAGTTGAGGACAAAGAAGGAACAGAATGGGGACACTGTGACGCATGCCTTCAGCAGTAGGACTGCAATCAATCTACAAAGGACACAGCAGAAACCCTTTTACCAAAGAAATCGTATGGAGAGACATAGGGAGGTGGGGGTGGGAAGGCTCGTTGCCTGAGGCTCGGGAGGCTTGCACTCCCCAGAGCGAAAAGGAACCACACAAATAGCTTTGTAGGCCTTGGTACTGCGTTCCAGAATAGGGCAGCCCTGTGACAGGGGTGACAGAGCCAGCATTATCGAAGCCAAGGAGACGAAGGGTACCATCATCCATGGACACCAACATACACCTGCAACCTCCCACCATATGTAAACATTTTGAACATCTTCATGAAATCTACATAGATGTACCATATCCAAGCATGTCTAACAGACCCAACTATTCATTGCATCAACCTATATTATGGTTTCCCCGTGTCCCAGAATATGGACTAGTTTTAAGCTTACATGTTATTGACATGGACATGCTGCGCATGGCTGGCATATAATCACCATGGATTGTGCTACAAAAAATGCAGGAGAAGGACTCAACTTCAACTACATGGGCTTCAGACGCTGATTCCGTTTTTTATCGAGAACCAAGTAGGGAGCTGGGTTGAAAGGTGTAAAGTCTGTTACCCCACTGCTGCGTACAACTATTTTGGCAATGCTAGGGGCCTTCACGATATATTCAATTCTAAGCTGCTTATGAACTTCCACTTGTCCCTGGCTGCTTCGAGCTGGCATGAACTTGCAGCATGAATGATCCAAACTTATCTTCATAGTACTCTCCAAATGAATACCTGGGTGATGGCAGCCAATCAATGCTGGTAATGGAGCCCCTTGATATTGGCAAGTCGAATACGGGACGATATGGATCCCTGACAACCCATCCAATAACACTCAGGCTTTAGGTCAGAGGTGCCAGCCCTCTATGAAGCAAAAATTTCTTGACATTGGGCAATCTACATGCATCTCCGGAGGTCCCTCCTTCAAATTTCCTCGCATATTTTTGAGCAGAGCGGTGACCAAAATATCTATATCCGTACTCAACCTCCTTCAAGGATGGGATGAACAAACCTACAACACACTGTTCCATTCCAAGGGCTCAGCCCCTTCTTAGTTGTACTAAAAGATCTCCTGATGGAAGTTTTTGCCATATAAGTTCCAACCTTGTGGACCATAATCACAAACAGAATGCCACTCCAACAAGTACAAATGCAAGTTGCAGACACTAACCGTACATCCCAGAACCGAACATAACCGCTGTGACCGGCTGTGGCTATCAAATGTTGACCTGCTGAGCCACTGCAACACAGACACATTGCAGGTGAAAGACTTCCACAGCTTAGAAAAAATGTGCCCTTTACAAGTGCTTACAAGTTGCATGGCCGTTAACCATAACCCTCGTTAGGTCATTCATAGTTTCAGATATGTAGTCATCCATAGTTGCCCATCAGCGTTGACCATGGCTCGTGCTTAAGCACTCATCCCTTGTTGTTGACATTTAGCTCGAGAGAATTCTAATCTGATTTAAGGGCTGCAATTGACATTATCTGGAGAAAGAAGGGGAGGGAGAGACCTGCCATCAGGTGCCCAAGCAACAGTTCGCAGTGGCAAAGTATCAGCTGTGAAGAACACCAATGGTCGAGAATCTACAGGTCCACCAACACAGCATGCCCATAACTTTGTGGTGAAGGGCGCTGATGCTCAAGCAAAAGCAAGGAGCAAAAACTGGAGCAAAATGTATGTCTTGGAAGTAATAACCTTTTATCAGTAACTTACATGCTAAATATTATCATGCTTACATTTTATTTCAAAGACACGGCTCAGTCAATTATGAGGAGCACGTTCCTTATACCTTGACAAGGAGAGGATGTTGGGAAGACTTTCCAAAGCGCAACCTGCACCGTAATCTTCGTTTATTAGCAAGCTACGAGATAGCAGTGAGGCTGTGGCAGCAGGTAAGGGATAGTTTAGTCCGTATGTTCTCAATCATGAAATGAAGTTGAAACAAAGGCCAAAAGGTCAGTATGGTTGGGGATCATGTTTGTGTTGGCAAACTTACTGTTCCATCATGGCAGCCGACCAGTAGCATGTCATGTGGAGTGCATGCGGACCACTCCACAGTCAACGGAATACTGCCAATAAAATAAAATGTAGTGAGCATTTGTAAGCCTGGGATTTTTCCCTCAACTTCCCCTCGTCACCTAAAGAGGAAAAACCAAAAAATGGGAAGAAGGAACTTTTTTGTACCTGCGGGAGGCACAAAGGGCTCCAGGGACATAGAGCAGAAACAGAATCAAGGAAATACTGTAGTGTGGCACAAAGGCAGAGCGCCTCATGTAGATTAGCCACAAAACACTTAGGTCCAAAAAACTAAAGCCATTGCCAGGGATGGAGAATCTCTAAAGAGAAACAGACAGCCAAGCAAAAATGGAACTTCATTTTCTTTTAATGGCCATTGACAAAGACAACAATATCAAAGCCTCTCCTTACATTACCTCTTGTGTCCACCACTCCGAAGGTCAGAGGATCGAAAGATGGGGTCCATTCGCACAACCAAGGGCTCTAGCCCCATTGTATTCTGCTGTTGAATTGTGGCCAGCCCCAGCACACTTGGCAATGGAACATCAAACCTGCCAACAAGACATTTCACATGTTTCATCAAAATTGAAGAGGGAACTGATCAACGAGACAACAAAAAAGGGTTGGCCAGACTACCAGTCCCAATCAGAGAGTAGAAGGGGAAACCCAATCAGCGGAGGTAAACGCTGTAATTCCTGTGTCACTTGTGTGATGCGACAGTACACGGAGACTAATCTGTCCAACTTTGTGGACCTTATCTTGAGGCTGAGCCTAAAGCCCTGGCTGTGTTGGGGTCTAATTGATGGGCAGCTCACACACAGCAAGTAGTGTGAAGGGCTTTCTAGAGTCTGGAAAGCCCGAACTAATTGTCTCTATCAAGGTAAGTCACACTACCGGAGTGAGCCCCTCACAAAGGTAGTATCTTTTCCCTTTTGTTCTGCCCAAACTGGGCACGGGATCTCTGGCCAGAAGGATACGGCAAACAACGTCTTATGAGTACATTGTGTGGACCTCAATTACGGAAATGTCTTATGAGTACGTTCTGTGGACCTCACCAGAGAACAAAAAGACAGTAGTAGCAAAGCAGGATCAAACCTCATGCTTCCTGTGTCTAATGTAATGCAGTCGCTTGGATCAACATGCAACTGGGTTGGCAACAGCTGTGCAGAACTGTGGTACAAACAGGGGCACAAGTTTCATCCCATGGTGGGTTAAAATCACAACATCTGCTGCTGCATGCACTGTGCCCTTGAAGGCTCTTCATGCCCAATGTTCCACGAAGGGGCCAACATCGGTTCCAGTTTCAGACAACTCTGAGCTCAGTCCTTGTCCTAATGCTATCTTCTGTACATCCCCCTAGATCGAGGTTGTGGGTGCAAAGTTCAAGAGCCATGTTCAGTGGTATGGTAATGAGAGTCACAATATGCAATGAACACCAACATAGATAAAGAATGTCATCGGAGGTCACTGTTCAAAACAAGAATCCTAAGCAAACCTGTTCTGCTGGATTGAAGATCAATACTCACACTTGTACGGATCCATCTCCAAGCAACACTGCAAGGTAGCCCAACCTCAAGAGCTCTCTCTCCTCCATGTTTTCCACATCGAAGGGGCTGACTGCCATGTCTGCCACAGGCCTCCATTTCGCATCCCACGTGACTTCTCCATCGTGGGCCAAACCTAAGACCATTGCTGGTAAATAGTCCCGGGATGCAGAGGGAGAGAACTTTTGGCAAGAAGGGGGCCTGCCACCACGTGCTTCAACACCCTTGGCTCTCGCTCTATCTTTTAGACGCAATTTCCCCCGTTCTGGGGCAGTGCCATCTGTAGTGGGGACTAAGAGGTCAGGATCTTGAACACCATCTGCACCTGTCTCAGTCATCCCCACTGGATCAAGGTGTAACAACCCTCCCTGTCCTGGCTCAGTGCCCAGGTCATTATGGTGGGTAACTGCAGTGACATCTTCTCCCCCGGGTCTCCCTCTTCCCCCTGCTCTGCCTCTCCCCCTTCCCCTCCCTCTCCCCCTTCCTCTTCCGAGCCCCACAGCTGCTGCAGTAGTCCGCAGCAAGTCACTCTCGCTGACAGATGCAATCATACTTTGCTCCATCGCAACTGATCCTGCCACCTCTACTGTACTGCCATCCATCCTACCGCTGCTTTCAAGGGTGATATCCTGCTCAACCTCTATGTCAAATGCCTCTCTACCTCTTCCACGCCCTCTTCCTCTCCCTCTCCCTCTACCCCTCCCCTTTGCCTTGACAGGTGTGTCAGGAAACATCTCATCCACACCACTATAAACAGGGTCCTCAGTGAAGGCTCCTTGCTGGGTTGATCCTCGTGTTGCTGACGGGTCTAATGCCCAGATTTGCACCAACCCATTCCCATGCAGGGGTTCTCCAAGCTTGTGATGTGGAGCGCCTGCAGGGTGTGCTCCCACCACCATGAACTGCCACAGTGTCACCCAAGTTACTGGTACAGAGAGTTTGTAAAAAACATACTGTATGTTGTGATAAAAGTTCTATTACAAAAGGCCTTACCACCACTTCGGTCCTGCATAAAGATCACAAACATGGAGCCTGAGGCTGACTGTACCTCTTTTGTGATATTCCAGGCAGCCCAGCCAGGCCTTTGAGGGCACCAGTCCAATGCCCACACAGCTCCTCCCACATTGAAAACAATATCAGTGCTGCAATTTTGCCATCGGGTCCAACAAGGGGAAATGTCATTCTCTCGCCATTGACAACCAGAACACTACTCCAATCCTGAAAATGAACCTGATATTGAGAAGATGAAATTCACAGTGCATAGTATGCGACAACTTTCAACACTGCTAGCAAACTCAAACATGGACCAAAAAGTGACATTGGCCTCTTTCCCCTTCCCAAACAGCTGGCAACCAAACACTCTGCCCCAGTAGGTAGTAGAGATGACCCCAACTCACCAAGGTGCATCTGCCTCATCTTCACTCGATAACACCCCAGTGGGCTGCAAAGAAGAGGGCCACCAGCAAACTGTGACACTGTCATAAGCCGCACAATACACAAACCTTCAACTCATTGAGCAGCTTTTTACTAAGGCATACATGATATAACAATCAGAAAATGTTCTCATAAACTTACATTAGCAACAATGTCTGAGCAGAAGAGGGGGAGACCCAGCCCTGCAGCAAATGCAATGTCTTGCCCCTCTCCATCCTCTACGATGTAGCGCAGCTCTGTCGAACTCATCGGTAATCCACATTCTGGTAACCAATCTCTGCTTAACCCATCCCCAGGACAACAGCCTGAACTCCTATATCGAAAGATGCCGAACATCTATTAGAGACAGAGTGTGTCCTGCAGGCATGCCAAGCACTTCTGAACCTCATACTGGGGCCAAAGCTGTGAGAGAATGTACCCGTAAGACGTTGTTTTGTCGCAGCCTTGTGGCCATAGACCCCATGCCAGGAAAAGAGGGAATGGACACTAACTTTGTGAAGGGATCACTCCCGTAGTGGGACCTACCTTAATATAAACAAGTAGTTCAGGCTTTCCAGATTTCCTCTAGAAAGTCCTTCACACAAGCATGTGAGCTGCCCACCCCAACAGGGCCAGGGCTTTAGGCTCAGCCTTGAGATTTTGAAAGATGGTGAAAAGAGGTGCAGGGACTATCTTCTTGATTGTCCTGAAGGTGGTCGCTCTCTGATGAGCTCATCTGTTTACTGTTCAAAGGTAGACTCCCCTCCTGTTCTGAGTTTAAATTTCAGTGTATGCTGAGGGTAGGTAGGCATTTCAGATCATCCTTGCAGTCCTCACCCATGTCACAAACTGGAAAATAGTTCAGGGAAGTTATGCCTAACTTTGTTTAAAGTGATGAGAGAGAAACCAAGAGACTTGGCATCCATGGCCCATCGGACGAGTAGAGGGAGATGAAATATTTATGTAAGTCAGAGTTCAGAATTACCTTGGAAAGGTAACTGAAGGAAAAAAAAAGAGACCGTATCCAAGGTCAATTTGTTAACCCATCTAACAGCAGAACAATTAGATTCAGAAAAGACCTTCAAGAACATTCTAAGACTCAGAAAGGAAACAACCCAACAAGCAAACAACATGACTACAGCATTGTAACATAGTACAACACAATCCAACCAATCTTAGAATTAGCTGCTAAGGCTCCCCAGTGAGTTCATTAGCTCCTTATAATGGGTAGGCCATCACAAGAAACAGAGAACAGAATAAGAACTAGAATTGAAAACAAAGAGCAGAAACATTGAAGTGTGCATGAAAGATGAGCAGAAGAATAGAAACCTGAACCGGAAAAGTAGAAAGAAGAGAAGCAGAGGCTATAAGGAATCAACTTCTGGTTCTCTAAAAACATTTCCTGTTACATGTGCTTTAAACATCTTTCAGCTTCTAAATTACAACAACAAATGTAAGTGAGCATCAGAAACAATAAACACTGCAAACACAATTCAAGGCTCTGCTTTTAGGCACAGCTGCAGGTGTTGTTTAGCTAGAATGCAAACCCATGGATGGCAACTTGACACACAAAGACTGTTGAACTTGAAATAGCGCACTTACGGTACAACAGAGATTTCTGAGAGCCAGCCTGCACGACCTCCATTCAGTCCGGGGGTCATTTTCTCAGCAACAGTTTCTGCCTCACTCTCGACCCTCCCTGCTCCCTTCCTGCCACGTCCCCTGCCCCCACCTCTTCTACCTCTTGTCCCCCGGCCTTGGTCCCCTTTTCCACAGTCCTCGTCTCTTTCTTCTTCTCCCCCCTCCTTTATATTACCTTCTTCCCCATCCTCCCATTTCCCCCTCCCCTCTCCGCCTCTGCCACGCCCTCGTCTCCCCCTTCCTCTCCCCCTACCCCTTCTTTCTCCAGGTGATTGCTCCACATCAACATTCTCCCTTGCGACTCCCTTTATCTCACCTCCCCGACCACGTTTCCCCCTCCCCTCTCCCCCTTCCCTCTTCCCCTACCCTCCCTCGACCCTCTCCCTCACCATCTGCCACAGTGAGCCCTTCTCCATCTTCTCTCTCTGAGTCAGCTTCCCTGGTGCGCTTTTGTCCTCTACCCCTCCTTACCTCCCCTCCCCTCCCTCCCTTTCCTCTCTGTCCTCTTCCTTCCCCTTCTCTCACCGGCTCAGCATCTAACCCTTCCCCCTCCACCTGCTGCTCCTGAAGTCCCAAAGAATTCTGGAAGTCTTCCACAATTAGGCTCCGTAAGTTTTCCATTGAGTCTCCTCTATCATCTTGTGGAAGTCTCAAAGATATGTCAGGTTCTTTTGATGTAATTAGCTTTCCGTGATGCGGACCCCCTCCCCCTTCTCCCTCTCCCGTGTTAAGCTCCCAAAGTCCCGGTGATATGCTCAGTTCTGCAGATCCTTGCTGTTCTTTAAGAGCTTCCTCGCTCACTCCTACCTGCCCAAGTACTATCTCCTTCTCTCTCCTAACAACCCCCTCCTGATCACTTTTTTTTCCTACTCCAACTGCATGCTCCTCCCTATGTCCAAGAGATGTCTTTGAACCTTGCACCTCCAACTGCTGGTCTTGAACGATATGAATTGTCCCTGGCCTCTCTGCATGATTATCCCCTCTACGTTGTAAAGAATTATGCCCGCCTCCCAGTGCAAGAGCCTGCACTTCCCTTTCTCTCTCCACAGCATAGTTACCCACAAGCTTCAACGATGCGCCCAGCTCAAAATGCTGTCTCCCTACACCAGTGCGCTCCCCATCTTCTTCCCCTTGAAAAGGCTGCTCGCAAATTCCAAGCGTTGTCTCGTCTTCTTCTGGAGCTAAATCCTGGGTTTCACCAAGTTCTTCCCCTCTACCGTCTCCTTCTCCATCATGTTCATCCCAAAGTCCGAGAGACTTATGCAGTTCCGCAAGCTCAAAACCATGCTGAGCATCATCGAACAACCCAGCCTGTCTCTCGTCTTCCACTCCCACGAGTGCGTCTGCTGCCAATCCTTCTTCCTCTTGCTGGAATTTCTCGGCCCCACCAAACCCTTCCAGATCTTCGCCCAGCCCTAGTTCACGTAACCTCTCTTCAAATGATTTTTCTTGAGAGGCCGACGATGGAGATGATGCAGGAGACAGAGACATCCCTGAAAAAGAGAATAGTAATACAATTTCCAACGCCAATTACCTCATATTAGCCAGACAAAACTCTAACCTGATTCGATTTATGTCCAAACCTTCGGCTGATCTCCTCCTTTCTCCTTCTCAAGCTGAAGGCCAAGCGGGCTGAGTTACATCCCGCAAGAGTCTAGGGCAGGGCAGATGTAATGGAAACAACTACGCTCAGTATATTGTCTCTGCCTCACACTAACCACCTGCAAGAGGACTGCGGCCATCCACCAAACGGCTTTTAATTCCAAATGCTCTCTCCATCCTCTTGACATCCGTTTCTTCCGCAGTTCAAATCTTCTTGACCATTCACGAGAACTCAACTAAAGAGCAGAGATTTCACCACCAGTTCACAAGAAGAAAATGTGAAAAAAGACGGCGGAAGAACACCTCAAACCCTTCCTGCAAATGGTCGGCCACAAGAACCGCGCCAAGCACATCCTCTTCCACAAACAAGAAGCTAAGTGTGATTCCAACAAAAATTTGGAAGCAGAAAGCGACGCAACTGCTAGTAAGGCTGCAATGCAGATCAGACGCAGAGTTGTCGATGAAAGTCGAAGTCCTAATCGAGAGGCAGCAGAGCAAGGTCCAGTTTGCAGAATGGAGAGCATGCTGGGTCCGTTAGAGCAGCCCTCTGAAAACTTCCTCCTCTCTTGCACTACCCATGGACCATTCTATCACGCTCCATGGATTTCGTTTTATTAATTTTAATTTATTTAAGTTTCACAATAAAATAAAATAAATATTTTTCCAGAAAGAAAACAAATTAATAAAATAAAATAATCAGGGCTACAAAAACAAACAAACAAATTAAAATAAATGATTATGGATTTTGCTTTCCAGATTTCTTTTGTATAACTTAGGAAGGGCAAGCCGCTAGCAACTCTCCAGGGTAAGCTGCAGGCTTCGCCCGCGGCGCACCCATTCCATATCATTAAGGAGTTTACCCCTCCCCTATCCCGTGGTTACCCCTGTTTTCTTATAGGGCCCACCCCCGCAAGGGAATAGTAGCTGTGAGGCGAACTGGCTCTTAGTTACGCACGCTTTGGTTGGAGTCTTCTATTTGAGAAGCTCTATCTAGGTCGGCCTTTTCAACACCCTGAATTTTACTTTTTGTATCGATTTTTGCTTTGAAAGATAATGATAAAGTTTCTTTAACGTCCACTGATTTTACAGAGCCTACTGTTCAACATTACTGTAGTCGACAACCAAGTTGTGTAATGGGCACATACCACCTCGGAAGTGGTTGTGGGTTCAATCCACCAATTGATATCACAAAGGTGTCCACCTTCCTAGCGGATGGCAATAACCCTTCGGAGGTGAAGAGACACCATAATGTACACTTCCTTTGGGAGGCGTCAAATATATATATACATTAATGTAGTCAAGATTGGGTAAGGTATATTTATTTTGGCCTCTCATTTTACAATAATTTCCGCCCGCAGTCCGCTGCCCGTGAGTCTAGTTCACCTCAGTCCGCCAAACCGCCAGTCTGCCGGCCAGTCCGTTGTGCCAGTCCCCGCAAGTCCACCCAACAGTCCGTTCCTGTTGTGGCCGTCTGCTACCCCCAGTCTGCCAGTCCGTGCCGCCGAAGGATCTGGATCGTCCATTCTGAGAAACCCATCCGTGTCATCCATGCCAGTCTCGGCCAGTCCACCCAACAGTGTGCCCGCCAGTCCGCCGCCCATGAGTCCGCTTTCCTCCAGTCCACTGATGATGCCGCATCTGGACCGTCCGTTCGCAAATGCCATCTGAGCCCTCCATTTTTAGGGCATGAATTGAAACTTTATCCCTGCTGCTTGCCACTTGCCAGCAGCCGCAAACGTGCGCACTGATGCTCCTTGCACGTTTTCTGCAAGTTCTAAAGCGTGTCCTCTGTACTGTACAGGGCATGGACGTGGATGCAGAAGGTGATGATATACTAAAAATGAGATGCTGGATTATACGGCCTCTTCGACAAAGTTTGCAAACACCCAAACCAGGACCCTTCAACAGGAAGGACCTCCAATGGAAGAGAGACACGCAATATGGTTATATGGGTGCCAGACAGAATAGTCTGAAGGCCTGCATACCGTCGCATCTGACATTCTGCATTTGAACAGTTCCCATTATACACGTTGATGGTCTTCAACGAGTGGCTTAACGGTATACCAGTTGCGTACATCATATGCGATGCTGTGAGCGGAACAACAGACCTGGTGCGGGGATGGCAGCCTTGCGGGACTCTCTCCTCGCAGAAATGCCGGACTGGCGACCCAATGTCTTCATTGTGGACGATGCTGACGCCGAAATAAACGCCATTACGTAAGTTTCACGTACCCTCCTGTACACTCGCGTGCAAGTCCGTCGTCTGCGTCCATGTCTGTCTCTTCGGCAAGTATCCTGCCATACAACGCAGTCCTGGCCTGCAAGTCCGAGCCATTCATTTCTGCAAGTCTACTGGCAAACCAGTCCGCTGATAATGTCCTCTAGCGAAGTCCGCTGGAAGACTCATTTGCGCAAATACACTGCAAGGTCAGTCTGCTCGGGTGTGCTGCCAGCAGCGTCTGGGTAAGTCTGCTGCCGGTCTCCTAAGGGCACGTGCGTCTCATGGCAGGTCAGAGTGGGCGAGTCTGCTGCCTGAATCCATTTGGAACAGACGAGCAGACCAGTCAACTAGACAGTCTACTGGATTAGTGCCCAAGTCCCCCGGCCAAGTCCTCTTTGAAGTCTCTATGTAGGGATGTGTACTGTGGCAGGGCTGTTTTTCGAGGAGTGCTAATTTTTCATGTGCTTTGGCATGTCCGGCGGGCTGGGGTGAAGCAATCATGCACGAAAATCAAAGATCTTATCACTGCCGCAAACTTGCTGAAAGATATGGGAGACCTCATGTACTGTAGAGGTGGACCAATCAATCCCAAAGAAGGTCTTGCATAGGTAGCAACAACGCTCCGACGCATGAAAAAGAAATATCCGAATGGGCATGAATTTCTGGACTACATCGATAAGGAATGGCGTCCTAAAATAGCAATGTGGTGTACAGCAGCTCGCCATGTTCCGCATACTAGTCAAGACACCAATGCTAGCATTGAGGCATACCATGGAAACTTAAAGGCAAGACTGAGGATGGGGAAAGGCAAAATGACTGGGCTTAGAGTGGATTGGCTCATATGGGAACTCATAGGCCGTGTGCTAACACACACTACTGGTATGCAATTCACCTGAAGAAGAGCACGGATTCATAAGGAATGACAAACAGAGAAGTACATGTCCAGTTCTGTGCTTGCGGCATGCGATATCCTAGCTTGCAATGTCACTCTTCCGTTCCATCCTGGGCAACTAGCCTATGTTCTAAGCACCAATCACCCAAACACAATTTACATTGTTTACAACCCCGGATGCGAATGGGCTTCTTGCACTTGCCCATGGGCAATGAAGGGCAATTTGTGCAAGCATCAAGTCCAAGTCCTGAAGTTGCTTCATCCACACTTGCAGGATGGACTCATAGCGCGCGCTTGTGGCACGGCGCTGGGAACCATTCATGGAGGAGGATTGCATAATTGTTTAGGGTTCATGCAAGTGTCGGCGACGAAGAGGGTTTGGGAAATGCAACAGAGGGGCCCTTCCACAGATGACTTCCCCTATGATGCGGAGCCTGTCCTCGTACCATCCTCCATGGATGAAGAATTTGCAGACATACTTCGCATTGTTGGGGACGACAAATACCTACATAAACATGTTGATATTCTCGCCAAGAGTGCTGTAGGAATGCTGCACCCTGCGACAGCAAAGAGCTTCCGTCCTGTAAATGACAACAACAATATGTCGCTGAAAAGGAAACGGAATTTCGTTGAGGCATGGAAAACGCGACCCTGGGTCTTATGCAAAACAGGGAAGAGGGTTGGTGCCCCAACACCTGCAGCACACATATACTCCACAATCCGGAGGAGTCGCAGACCGGATACCAGTTTTAAAGTAGAGTAGGAAATATAAGAAATGGTACAGTATCATTCTCCCCATGAAGTAAAAATTTGGCGGTCTGATTGCATGTGCACTAGACTTCCAACCTACTTGCCAACCAGCCTGGTAAACCAGTCTTCTTGCGTCTGAACCAGTCTGCTCAACCACTCTTCTGGTATCTGAACCAGTCTGCTGTACCAGGCTAGGACTCAGTCTTCAAACAGTCTGCTGTGTCAGCCTTCTCCTGAGCAGACCAGTCTCCCTGTTCTGAACGTGTCTGCACCTGGCTGATCACTGAGCCTCATGCGGTCTGCCCATCAGACTGGCCATTCTCAGCACGGTGGACTCTCATTACTCTGCTGACCAGACTTGGCAGTCTACTGGCCAATGCCATCCGCCTGTACTATCCCACTCCGGTGACTCTCGACAGTCTGCTCACCAATGTAAACTCATAGTTCCCAATTGCATCTGCCAGTCTGCCGGACTGGTCCCAACTCCTCAGTCTGTCGGACTCTCGTCAGTCTGGCAACATTGCCATCTGTCTGCTCACAAGCCTAGGCATACCCTCTTCCCGTACTTTGGTAGTCTGCTGACTCTCGGCTGTTTGCTGACCAGTGGACTCCCTTGGTATGTTAAACAAAATGATTGTGTGTGCAGAGATAAGTCTGCTTAACAACATGCAGTGAATTGGTCACAAATCTACAGCCACTACTCCACACTGCACTCATATGCGACCAATAGGATGTATATGCAAAGTCATATTTTATTTCGTTGCAAATGCTTAATAGCATGCTTACATGACAAATGCGTCCTATGGTGCACCTCTAATCTCGGACCCAGATGGATATCTATGAGGATATTGCTTTCTCAGCAGCACTCAAACCAGTCAAGATGTACTTAAGACATTGCATCCGTTGGCCAAGTGCAAACTTGAACGTAAACCAGTGTTTCGTGAAAGGTACTCCTCTCTCTGCCCTTTTAGAAGAAGTTCGAGTATGCCCAGTTTGTAGCCATTCATAATATCCTTGGATGAAGGACATGACATAAAACCCGCATTCCCAGCTGAATGGCTGTTGGGGCACTTCAGGCTGGTTGAACTGAAATGCCCCAACCTCCTCCCAACCCGGTGAATCAACACTGTAGCCTAAACACTCTGCATGCAGCTTTTGTATCCATGATAAAACATATGGGCAACCATGCAAAGACTCGATGGAGTTCATGTGAGTGTAGCAGCCTTTCCGCACGTCAATGACAACAACACTCCAGTGCGCCCTGCAAGACGAATCTCACGAGTCTCACGGCAGCAGTCCACTCAGCAGACCACTCCAATTGCCTCTCCAGCAGACTCTACAGACTCGTACATTGCACGGGTCCTTGTCCCACTACACTTAGCCGACTCGGCAGAGTCACGACTCAGTAGACTCAGAAGACTCATCACTCAGCAGACTCGGCAAATTGAGCTGACTCAGGGCTGAGTGGGCAGACCGAGCAGACTGTCCTCACTCAAAAGACTGGGCAGATTTGCCAGACTGAGCAGACTAAACGGACTCAACCAGCGAGAGGCAGGTGTGAACGTAGTGACGTCATTCAAAAGACTGGCCCGACACAACCGCAGCAAAATGGGCCGCGGCAAAACAAGAACCCAACCTACACACAGACCACGGCCTTGTGTGAAAACCCATGTACGCAACGATCTGAGCGGACTGACTCCATTCAACAGACTGCCCATACCGAGCGGACTAAGCGGACTCGCCAGACTCACCAGACCGAGCGGACTGAGCAGACTCACACTTCTGAGCAGACTAGAGTGACCAGACTCAGCAGACTGGGGGGACTACTCACTGGTGCATTTCTCGCTGTAGAACCACTTCCTTGTCCGTATCCAATGTCATTTTGCGGTCCTTGTTCATGAAGACAGCGGACTTGCCTTTCTTCGCAGGTTTCTTGGCAACATGACCCTCCCAAATTTCCTAAGTCTGCTCCACGACAGTCCGCTTCTTCGCTCTACTTGTGCCCAGGGATTCGGCGACTACTGTGGCCGAGTTCGATTCAGCAGACTGACGAAGTGATGCGGTCCTGCTTCGCAAACACGACTGTGTCTGCAGGCTTATTCACACTTGCAGGACCTGTATTGGCAGCCTCACAGGTCGCATGCGTTGAACTAATTTGTGCATCTGTTGGTGTTGTAAGTAAGCCACATTTTTAGGTTGTGGAACCAACGTGAGCAACATTGGCGGGTTGTGGAATTGCCTGGGAGGGAAACGGTGTCCTCAAATCCTGTAGGTACAACAGATCCTATCAAGACACAGAAATTGAACATAAATCTGAAATCACAGAGGTGGAAGACGGCATGGCACAACCTGTACGGCGTCGTTGGAAGGAAGCGACTGGGCAAACTGCTCCCCTGCTTGAACGTCAGTCTATCTGTGCTGCTCAGAGCGGTTAGCCTGGTGCTCAGTCTATTGTCGAGTCTGGTGGACACTCTCGTGTGCGGGGGGAACGACATGTTGGCCCTTAGTCTGTCCATGTTCGGCATCGGTCTGCTGCTCAGTGTCCTCAGTCTGGCCAGTCTGGTGCTCAGTCTGCTCGCCGCTCTAGTCAGTCTGCTGTCGAGTCTGGTGGACACTCTCGTGGGCGGGGTGAACGGCATGTTGGCCCTCCTTCAGAGGACCATGTTCAGCGTTAGTCTGCTGCTCACTGTCCTCAGTCTGGTCAGTCTGGTGCTCAGTCTGCTTTTTGCTCTGGTCAGTCTGATGTTCAGCCTGGTGGTCACTCTCGTGGTCGGTCTGCTCTTACAGGGAGGAGATCAATCTATAAACTTGCAAGTCAACTATGTCTTCAGGGTCTGATGCAGAAAAAGCTTGACTACCGCCGACATCTAAATTATCCGCGGCAACTACATCGTCTAGTTCTTCAGTAAGGTCAATGATATGGGGTTGAGTTCCCATATTGCGATCAATCACGTAAGAATCATCTATAGCTTTCGCAAGCGAACGAACCAAAACCGGGCTGAGCTGAATGGAAATAGTTGGCAGGCCATGGGTCACTGGAGAAGAATGGTTTACCGGTGCCCGGCTTATATCCTCAAACGATGCGCCAATATGTGAAGATGGCCCGGCGGCAAAAGAAGACTCTGTCAATGCACTGATAGAACTCCGCACAAATTCAGAGAGACAGGGTCCCGTTGAGGCCAGTGCAGCCGACTCTGTTCAACAAGCGAGGATCCGGACTGGTGGACGAAGTGTAGTTGGGTCCCCCGAGTCAGTGTGGTCGTGAATCTGACAGTCTGCAGGGCACTATCATTGTGGTGACTGCTTTCAGTCTGCTCAATGGTATGCTGCACAGTCTGCTGGTGCACAGCCAGGTCATACGTCTGCAGCCCGGTCTGCTCATTGGTATGTTGGACGGTCTGCTTGATAATGACGTCATTGGTATGTTGCACGGTCGGGTGCAGATGCAGTCCTTCAGTCTGCTCGCCGGTCTGCTCATGAGTCTCCTCGTCCTCGGTGTGGCCTATAGTGCGCCCACTCTCCTGAACAGTGGCTGGGATAGTGTTGACAGTCTATCCATGCTCTTTTTGTTGCAGTGGGTCAGTCTGCTGAGCAATGGCGTCGTCAGCAGTCTACTGAACGGTGTCATGGAGTCCCTGTAACGCCAGCACAACATCTCGTGCACCTCTGGCAAAGGAATCGAAAGCACACTGCACGTGCTTGTCTAAATCGGACATTCCTGAAACAGATGAGTTGGACAAAGTGAGTCTGACAGGATGGTGGAAGAAAAGACCATGAACTTCACAACGGTCCAGAAGAAGTCGGCATTACCTTCTAGGAGGTTGCCAATGAGACCAATATCTTGGATTTGGCGTCCCAAGCATGCTCCATCGAGATGGCGAATCGCTGGCATGCGGTTTTCAAATGGGGAGCCGCACCAAAGGACTTTGAACACATCCGGTCTGTTCAACACAATATTGAACACTGCTCGCTCCATTACCGCAGCAAACCATTGCAACGCCTCATCCACAACACTCTTCTTACCCGCATCCGAATCTGAATGAAACAAATACTTCCTCAAACTTTGCAGGTCCTTTACCAATTTACTGTATGAACGGAAATTGCCGAACTGCATCCATCGATGGTGAAGGAAAGAATTAGCAATGCGATCAAAGTACTCTTCAGTAATTCCAAGCAAGTGCTTTCCCCGCACCCCAAAGGTGGGATGTGCCATGGGCATATGTCTGAGTTCCTAAGGCCGTGGGTCATCCATGAGGATTAATTGGACAAGCAGTGGCGGGGCATTTTGGACCTTCGTGGCTGCCAGGGCCACAGAATGTGCGCTTTTGAGGACTTCATTCGCTTCTGCCATAGTAAATTCTATGGAATAATGAAAGGGAACAAAAGGCCACCGGCCATCCATGACAATGCGATGGAGCTCATTATACCAATCCACATTGGCATTGACTTCCCCCACCCTCAGACGGGCAAGTGTCAGGTCCACAGCTTTGGGATCAATGAGCGGCAATGGCGAGCGCCAAACTCCAAAAAGTCCCGTGGTGGTCGTGACAATGAGAGTCTGCTAGCTGGGAGTCCGCTGGACAGCAGTGTGGTGGATGGGCGTCTTTTTGGGTTGCAGTCTACTGGTTGGGAGTCTCCTGAATAGCAGTCTGCGGGCTGGGAGTCTGCAAAGCAGTCTGCTGGATGGGAGTATGCTGGACGAGAGTCTGGTACACGGGAGTGTGCTGGACAAGACTGCGCTAACTGTGAGTCTAGTGGGAAAGAGTCTGCTAGGAATCTGCTGGATGCCAGATTGGGTGAGGTCTGTGTCCACCGAGTCTGCAGTGAGTATGGTGTTGAAAGGGGAGTTGGCGCGTGCTTTGTCTGCAGAGTCTAATGCTGCTATGGCGTTCGCTGAGCCAGGGTACTTAAACAAGATGTACTCCCGCACCCGCTCCACTTCCCGGCGCACCGCATTCACTGCTAAAGGAGGGTCGGAGCTCACCGTCCGCCAAGCACCTTAGGCCTCCCGAATACTGGCTCGTTCATCCTGATATATAACAGAAAACCCAAAAACTCAGCATCGGACTCACTAGCAGCAGACTCACGAGCAGACTCAGCAGCATCGTGGCACAGAACAAAGGAACCAGCGGACTCCAGGGATTGACGAGCAAGTCCACAAGTAGGGGACTGACCAGCAAGTCCACAAGCAGACTGACGTAGCAGACCGAGCAGGTAGACTGAACCAGCAGACTATATGACAACAGACACCAACTGTGGGGACAGACTGGGCATTACCTCGTCGTTGTCGACGACACAGACGTCCTCCTCATCTTCAAGGGAGCTCAACCAATTTTCCTCCGCTACTCGGATGGTTCTGCTGAGCTGTCCGGACTGGGCGAAACTGTAGAAAAAACGGAAGAACTCTGGATCGTCCACTGGTGGGCACACCGATGGGAGAAGCCCAAATGGTATGAGGCGTAATGTGCCAGGACAGACTCCACTGGTAGTCTCTTTCGACTGGACTTCGTCCACGTGAACCCTCGACTGGTCAGGCAAGACAATGTCAACGGGAGATGAGACACCTCCCAGACTTGCAAATTCATCATTCCGAATGATGTTTGCAGATGGCTCAGCAGACTGGCTCTCACTCAAAGTACTGATGGTCTGCGTCTGCTCGTCTCCCTGGCACAGCCCGTGACACTTCCCGACTGCCTTGGGGACGAGTCTGTTGTTGAGATTTCGCCCTCGCCTCCCGAGCAGACCTTGCAGCCTTTTCTTTTTCCTTCTTCTGGGCCCCATCACTAAGTTTCCTTTTTCTAGGACCCACAGGCGATGGCGATGTCAGGTCATGCACATCTTGCATTGAAACATCCGAACCCACCCCATACCGTGCGCGCACCTCCGCCAAAGTGCGGGCCTTTGGGTTTGCGCCACGGAGTCTAGCGGTGGCCGCATTCACCACCCTCATTGAACTTTGAACTGGCCACGGCTTGAAGCCAGGTGGGATATAGCGCTTGTTTTTGCAACCCGTGTCAACACAATGGTGGTTTAGCTGCATTTTGTCCTTGATAATTTCACTACAGAAGGGACAGTGGAGCTTATCCTTCTGCCAGTTGGAGTCTGCAGGCTTGATCTGGGCCTCCTTACCGCCATCGCCGCATTTATTGCGTCCAGCAGACTTAAACCTAATGACATAACGGCCAAACAGACCCACTGCAAACAAACTTGTGCAACAACAGACTGATTTCTAACAGACTAATATCCCAAAAGACAAAGTATCCCCTAGGCAGCCGGGTGATACGGGAGTAAACCGTAAACCGCGTCCAGCAGACTTACACGTGATAATAATCACGGCCCAACAGACCCAACACAAACAGACTTGCGTCACAATAGACTGACTTTGTGACAGTCCATGTCGCACACCTCAGTTCGGTAAACTCCCCTTCAAGTCATAGTTACTCGCTTTGATGCGCGCGCCTGACTCCCAACCTGGCCGCCGGGCCAACTTGGAGTTTCGGCTGCTCACCGGGACATAACGGTCCCCTTCCGCTTCCCTCTAAACCCTCCACCTATTTGGGACTAGGAGAATTCCCTTTGGTAGATGGCAGTCCGGAACAGCTCCCCACTCTTTGGTCGCTTTCCGGCTCGCTCGCTTACTCACTAGTTTTTGGTCACCAACGGGCTTGCACCGTTCTCGGGGTTACTACTCCTTATATATACTTCTGTAGCTGTCCGCGGGGGTTTCATAACCAGCCATGCCATTTTATGGCGAACCACCACGAAAACCCTCGACTCCCGGTGGTGAGTCGCGGTGAGTCTTGGCCCACTCACCGCGGCCCCAATGGACCGTGATGAGTCCCAAGACTCCCCACGACTCCCACCTCGAGGTCTCCACCCCATGGTGAGTCCTATGCCACCCCCACTAAGTCCCACTAAGCTACCACCACCCCTTGTGGAGCCACCTCCACCGCAACCCGGTGTGCGGGGCTCCACCTAGTGAGCGCCTCCGCCTCCTTGAGTGCCTTGGGCACTCAAGGGTGCTTCAGCCCCCCATACCTATCGCTGCTGCTGCCCCCACCACAGGGGCAGCCCCTCATGTGTCCCGACCCCCTGCCCTCAAGGCAAAGGGCCGCGACACACACCCCTACCAACAGGGAGTCGATGTCCTCATCGACTTGTCCATTTTGTAGAAACGAACATCCAAGTTGTGGCGTCCCACATCAAGGAGTTTGTTTCCGTACCATGGCGTCCCATGGCAAAGAACCAAACCCCACACTTGACTCCACTCTCCACTAGCTAGTTCGGCCGACTTCCTCCAAGTCCCGGCCAAGGGTGGAGCCTCTCCAGCTCCTCCCAGTGCACTCTTCTTGGCCTACTTCAAGGCCAAGGAACGATCCTCCCCGAGGATCGAATCGCCTTACTGCAACAACATTGCTTGCGATCGCTCATGATGCCGCTTTTGGCATCACCTTGAGCAAGGGTTCACCTGGAACCCTCTTTGACTAGGAAGATAACCTTGAACCAACCGTGCGCCCCAATCACTACAATTGGGTCCGCCTTGGAATGCTGGCCTGAGGTACGGGAACACGCCGAAGCCGCACTACGACTTCGTCCCGAGGCTACACGATTATAGTACGTGAACGGAAGCACGTAGCTTCCGCGTTAGCCCGCACTACAAGGCAACCCCCTCGGTAGCGCAGTTATAGTACGCGCACGCGCCAGGTGCGCACTAGCACTTGAACTCCCAAATAAGGCGCAAGTTTCCTTGCCCCTTGGATGGGAGTCACCCGATTTCGGCACTGCGCAAACACACGATTAACCCAATTTACCTCTCCCACTTTTGTAAGCTAGCATGCATTCTACACACCAGCCAACCACACCATGCATCGCCATTCCAAACACAATAGGACGCACAATATTTGGAACCCATTTCCTTTATCACAAATTTTTGTACAATACAAGTTTTTGCAATCGGATTCCTGAGCTAGCTAAGCCGGGCTAAGCATGCATTTCCTCCCCCACGCTCCAAGGTTGATGTCCCCATCAACGCTTCTTCCGCTTTTGAGGTCGCCCTTCGAACGCTGCAACTGCCTCGGATGCGTTTCCCATTTCTGAGGCACGCACCCAAGATGCCTCCACAAGATGATAGCCCTTCCATTTGACGAGATACTCCGTTTCTCGGTTCTTGAACCTCCTCGACTTAAGTATTGCCTCCACCTCGTACTCGGGTTCATTTTCATGATCCAACAGCATAGGTGGCGGACGCAACACTTGCTGCCGATTCGGACGTGCTTCATCTTTGAAGTAAGGCTTCAAAAGGGAGACATGGAATACTGGGTGCACCTTGCTGTTTGCTGGCAGTTCCAATTCATACACATCCTCATTCATAACCCTCCGAATGCGAAAGGGGCCCGCATACGGAGGTACGAACTTCGGACTCATTTCCGGAGGTAGTCGAAAATTCTTGATGTTCAACCAGACCTCTGTGCCTGCCTCAAACTTCACTTCCCTCCGCTTCCGATTCGCCTGCCTTTCATACCGTTTCCTAGCTTTGGCAATGTTGTACTTTGCGAGCTTCAACAAACGCTCGCGTTCTTCCAGTACCGCCGCTACTGCCGGTTCCTCAACGTCCTGGGCGGCCCAACTTGTCGGCACCAGAGGTGCTTTTCCATAGACCAACACAAAAGGGGAAACTCCCGTCGCGGAGTGTTCTGTATTATTATAACAGAACTCTGCCGCGTCTAAGTGTTCCATCCAGTCTGATTGGTCTGTCGACACGTAATTCCGCAAGAATTGCTTCACTACGGAATTCACTCTTTCCGTTTGGCCGTCCGTCGTAGGTCGGAAGGCGGTGCTCATCTTCAGCCTCGTGCCCATCTTCTTCCAAAGTGCTCTCCAGAATTTACTCGTAAACTTTGGGTCGCGGTCCGAGACAATATCCTTCGGGACTCCATGATGCTTTAAGACGTGGGCGAAGTAAAGTCGCCCTGTCTCCTGCGCAGTAGCCGTCTCCTTGGTGGGGATGAAATGGGCCATTTTACTGAACCTATCTACCACCACCATGATTGCATCGAATCCTTTTGACAGCGGCATAGCAGTCATGAAATCCATCGAGACGCTTTCCCAAGTCCCCTCTGGAATCGGCAAGGGTTGTAACAGCCCCGCTTGCTTTTTATACTCGCTCCGGTTTTGTTGGCATGTGGTGCATGTCTTAACATACTCCTCTGCCTCCTCCCTCAGTTTGGGCCAGAAATACTCTTTCTTCAAGAGTGCCGCAGTGCGCTTGGCTCCACCGTGGCCCGCAAGCGGGCTATCATGGCATTCTCTCAAGAGACTATCCCTGATCCCTCCCTTTGGCACATAGAGACGTTTTTGCTTATACCGGAGCAGTCCGTTTTGCAAGTGGAACTGCGATTTAACCCCCATTCTCAAGTTCTGCATCACGCACTTTGCCAGCTCATCCTTCCGGCAAGCCTTCCGGATCTTCCTTTGGAGCGCCGTCTCGCCCTTGTACACCAACAAGAGCTGCTGCTTTCTACTTAAAGCATCGGCCACCACATTGTCCCGTCCCGGTTTGTACTGGATATCCACGTCGAACACTGCCAAAGTATCTTGCCACCTAAGTTGTTTTGGGGATAACTTGGGCTGCGTGGCAAAATACTTCACCGTGACATTGTCCGTGAACACCTTCACTGGGTTGGAACCAACATAGTGGCGCCAGAGTTCAAGGCAATGTACCACCGCCTTCATCTCTTTTTCGTGCGTCGGCCACCGTCGCTCCACTTCATTCAGTTTCTTACTTTCGTAAGCCACTGGACGTCCATCTTGCATAAGTACACCCCCAATTGCGAAGTCCGATGCATCTGTATGAATCTCAAACGGACGATCGAACTCCGGGATTTTTAAGACTGGAGCTTCCGTCATCCGCTGCTTCAATTCAGCAAAAGCTTGGCCACAAAATGTGTTCCATACCCAGACTTTGGATTTACACAGAAGGTCCGACAGCGGCCCCGCGATCTTGGCGAAATTTCTCACATACTTCCGGTAATAGGAGGCGAGTCCTAGGAAGGATCGCACTCCCGGGACCGAAGTCGGAGGCTCCCAGTCCAAGATCGCCCTCACCTTTCTGTCATCCATTTTGATCCCATCCTGTGTAATCACGTGCCCCAAGAACTCCACTTTTGTGACCCCGAATTTGCACTTTGAAGCTTTGGCATACAGCTTCCCTTCTCGCAATTTTTGGAACACCCTTTTGAGGTGCTCCAGGTGCTCCTCCTTTGTTTTCGAGTACACCAAGATGTCGTCGATGTACACGATCACAAAGTCATCCAACCACTCCTGGAAAAGGCTGTTCATCAGCGTGCTAAATGTCGCTGGTGCATTGGTGAGCCCAAAAGGCATCACCAAGAACTCATATGAACCATACCTTGTCCTGCACGCGGTCTTCTCCTCATCTCCTTCCGCCACCCGAATTTGGTGATAGCCGGAGCGCAAGTCGATCCGGCTGAAATACTTCGCTCCTGCCAACCGATCGAAGAGGTCGTCGATCCTTGGCAAAGGGTACCGGTTTTTGATAGTCACCTTATTCAGAGCCCTGTAATCGACACACATCCGCAGCGTCCCATCCTTCTTGTCTGCAAATAGCACCGGGGCTCCGTAAGGTGACTTACTCGGCCGGATGTACCCCTTTGACATTAGATCTTTGAGCTGAGTCTTCAGCTCGACCAACTCTTTGTGGCTCAACCGGTAGGGCGCCTTGGCAGGTGGTTCCGATCCCGGTATCACCTCAATTTTGTGGTCAACTCCTCTTCGCGGTGGCAGACCGCTTGGTAAATCCTCCGGCATCACATCCTGGTATTTCTCCAAAATCCCCTTGATCCAATCTGGGCTCGGCTCCCCATCGCCTTCTCCTTTCACTTCTCTAATGTAAAGCAAAAACTGGGACTCGTGTGTCTCCTCCACGGCCCACTCCTTTGCTGATAGAAGGTTTATTCGCCCTCCCACGGATTTGGGCGTTTCCGACACTCGTAAAACCTCGCCACCATTCCCACATGGCAGCGTGACTACTCTCTTGCGGCCATCTATGACCGCTCCGGATTTGCTCAAAAAGGTCATTCCCAAAATGAGATCCACTCCATCGATCTCGCAGATAGTGAAGTTCTCACGTCCCTCCCAACTCCCCAGTTGAAGAGGAACATCAAACGCCAACCTTGTCGCCAACTGAGGTTCTCCTTTGGCAGAGCGCACCTCAATAGAGGCCCCCACGTCACTTGTCGGGGGTCCCAACTTTCGCGCCGCCGCCGGCGTCATGAAGGAGTGCGATGCTCCTGTGTCCACCAACAACGACACATTAGTTCCGGATATTATCCCATCCACGAACAATAACTGACTCCCTTTTCGTAAGGCGCCAGTTTCCTGATACAACTCACAAGAAAATTTGCCTACCTTGCAAGTCCTGGCGACCACCGCTTCCACCAAGCGACTGATGGTATCTTCCGACAGCTCCGTGGTCGCCCGAGTCATGTTCAATTGCCGGGGCTTCGTGCACTTCTTGGCCATGTGCCCGGGCTCCCCGCAATTGAAACACACTCCATCAAAGGTCGCCTTCTATCCGCCATAAGTCGCTCCACCCGCTTTTCCTTTCGAAGCACCGGGTGCCGCCTTGACGTGTGAAGGACCTCCCTTCGATTTCCACGTGCCATTTTCGTCGCGTGGCCTATCCCACTTCTTTTCCGGTCGGGAGGAGTCACCTTCCCGCCGGGTCTTCTTGTGGTTCAGCTCCGTACGGCCTTGTCTCTCACCCCTAGGGACATCCGAGAAACATTCAGCTCTCTCAATTGCCTCGTTCAAAGTCTTGGGTGGCTTCTCCTCCAACTTCCGCCTAGCCCATGGGGCCAGTCCCGCCACAAAGTTGAAGACCATTTCTGGTTCTGCCATGTCCGCGACTTCGAGCAACAGCACATTGAAAGCCTGGACATACCCCCGAATGTCATCTGTTTGCTTCAAATTCCTCATCTTGTCCCGGGCAAGCCAGGATGCGTTGAGGGGCACAAACTGTCTCTTCATCAATTCCTTGAACTCACTCCAGTTCAAGGTTTCCGGGCTTGGGCCTCGGTCGTGAAGGCGTTTCTGCCACCATTGTTGAGCATAGCCCCTCAAATAGGTGGGAGCCACTTCCACCCGATCCTCGTCACTCAACTTGGCCGCCCGGAAGTACTGCTCTAGCTCCAGGAGCCAGGTGTTGAGTGCCTTCCGGTTTCGAACGCCCTCGAAGGTGCCGGGTTCCTTAGGCTTCACCTTAAACTTTGCCTTGGTGGAAGTGGCATTAGCCGCCTTCAACACGTCTTTCAACGTCCCGCCAAACTGCGCCAACAACCCTTCCCAAAAGGCTGCCGGCATGGGAGGCATCTCTTGGTTTGTCGGAGCTCTCAAAGATTCCTCGGGCTCCGACTCCTCGGATTCCTCCCGCTCCTGAGCGGCCTCGTTTTCGGAAACATTAATCGCTTCCTCAAACGGCCGCCTCGGTGACACGTCGCCCCCATCGGGCTCACCGGGATCATCATCTTTTGGGCCGTTCCGCTTTCGCTTCGGCTTGCCCGACCCCATGATGAGGCCAATCCCAAGGACGATCGCGTACTGAACTCTAAGCTCTGATACCAAGTGTCGCACACCTCAGTTCGGTAAACTCCCCTTCAAGTCATAGTTACTCGCTTTGATGCGCGCGCCTGACTCCCAACCTGGCCGCCGGGCCAACTTGGAGTTTCGGCTGCTCACCGGGACATAACGGTCCCCTTCCGCTTCCCTCTAAACCCTCCACCTATTTGGGACTAGGAGAATTCCCTTTGGTAGATGGCAGTCCGGAACAGCTCCCCACTCTTTGGTCGCTTTTCGGCTCGCACGCTTACTCACTAGTTTTTGGTCACCAACGGGCTTGCACCGTTCTCGGGGTTACTACTCCCTATATATACTTCTGTAGCTGTCCGCGGGGGTTTCATAACCAGCCATGCCATTTTATGGCGAACCACCACGAAAACCCTCGACTCCCGGTGGTGAGTCGCGGTGAGTCTTGGCCCACTCACCGCGGCCCCAATGGACCGTGATGAGTCCCAAGACTCCCCACGACTCCCACCTCGAGGTCTCCACCCCATGGTGAGTCCTATGCCACCCCCACTAAGTCCCACTAAGCTACCACCACCCCTTGTGGAGCCACCTCCACCGCAACCCGGTGTGCGGGGCTCCACCTAGTGAGCGCCTCCGCCTCCTTGAGTGCCTTGGGCACTCAAGGGTGCTTCAGCCCCCCATACCTATCGCTGCTGCTGCCCCCACCACAGGGGCAGCCCCTCATGTGTCCCGACCCCCTGCCCTCAAGGCAAAGGGCCGCGACAGTCCAGCTGACTGATATCAGAAGAGACGGACAGACCAGCAGTCCGACGGCTCAGCAGACTCACGGCAATGCGGATAATCGGACTCATATCAGAAGAGACGGACTTCCAGCTGACGAACGGTTCAACAAACTGACGAGAGAAGAGACTTCGGGGATAAGACGAGAGAAGACACTTTGGATTTGGCAGGCAGTGATGGCCCAGTAGTCCAGTGAAGAACAAACTCACGCCACACCAGACTTGTATCCTTACAGACCAACAGTCCAGCAGACCAAACTAATATCCCATCAGAACCACGCTTGGCGTCGCCGTCATGCCGTGGTTGCGTTTCATCCGTCCAGCAGACTTGCATATGCCCAGACTCATGGCACAACACACTGCTTAGAGAAAGTACTGACAAAGACGCAGTCGAAGAGCCTGTTGATCCACGCGCATTTGCAATTGTAAGGACCTCGAACATCCACAAGCAACGTGAATCCACATCTCTCAGGCTACGTCTCCTTTCCCATTGTCCAGTTTTCAAGGAGACGGTAGTGGTTGAGATGTGATGTTTCAGGAGGTGCATCTGGATGTTTGAGGACCTTTGGACTGGATCCTGTTCCGTTCACACTCTCCGCAGTTCCCAGACATGTGGTGGCAGAGACGTCCTCCCCTGAACAGTCTCATCGGTGGACATAAATTCTGCAATGTATACACGTCCCTTCTTGGGTTCTGGTTTTCTTCCTCTCTCATGTTTCCTTCCATTTTGTCCCATAAGCTCTATGAGCTTTCCGCGCATATGCTTCCGCGATTTCCGCTATCGTGTTTTCAATGGTTTCCTGCTCTATACGAAGGAGCTCGGACTCGGAGACACACCAAACCGTAAACGCATGTAATTTTTCCACATATCGTCCTAAAAAATAAGCACGTCAGCACAAAATGAAGGCGAAAATAGTGGAAGCATATGCACGACGGTGGCTGTAGAGCCCCGCCAGCCCTCTCATGTTCAGGCACACCCTTCATCGTCATTAAAATCGCCATAAACAAGAACAACAGCCGCATGCGTGCAAAGTCACCTCCGCAACATTAGACAACAAAGAGCCGCAAGAACGAGACAACAAGAACGAGTGGGCGAGTTTGTGGCAGGGTGTTACGATCTTCCATGCCCTAAACATGGATGGCGCGGATGGGTTTCTCAGAATGGACGATCCAGATCCTTCGGCCGTGCGGACTGGCAGACTGGGGGGCAGCAGACGAGCACAACGGACTGTTGGGTGGACTTGCGGGGACTGGCACAGCGGACTGGCGTGCACAGCAGACTGGCCGGTAGACTGGCGGTTTGGCGGACTGAGGGGAACTGGACTCACGGGCAGCGGACTAGTGGGCGGACTGGCCGCGACAGACTGGGGGCGCGGCGGAGCGCAGGCGAGGCAACAGGTGGGCGACCGCGCGCAGCGGCGGGGGGGGGGGGGGGGGGGGGGGGGGTCCGGGTGGGGGGAGCCGGGCGTCCGTGCGCGGGGCCCACCGGTCAGCTCGCGCGTGCGCCATAACGTCCCAATTATTGTAAAATGAGAGGCTTTATTTTGGTTATAGATCAAAAAGGGGATAAGATAAAACCTTATTTGAAGAAAAGTTCAACTCTTGCCGACAATGCAAGCATATTTTTTATGTTAATTTGATTTTCTTAGAGGGATGGAGGCTTGGCAAAATTAGAAGCCAAGGGGAAATAACCACACTTTATGGTCTCACTTCACCCCAAGAGCCTACCGCCTTCATTTGGAAAGAAGACACCTTCTATTGGCCGAAACAAATGTGGTTGTTCCACATACTCAAAAGTTCCCATATACCATATACCAGACTTTCGGTGGCCAATTGATTCAACAACCTCCCTTTTATAGCTTGGTTGGGGACATCCAACATACACCTATACACGACTTTGAACCTGCTACCATTTGTAAGGCTGTGAAGTCCCATATTCGATCTCATGATGGATTCCATTCTGTTGTTTGCCTTAATGATAAAGTGACTGGCTGTTGAAACACATTACTTGACTACCATACTTGCCTACGCTATTCCTTAGGACCCTGTCGGACTAGTTAAATATTTTTTGAAGAAGGGGTCCGGCAGGCTTTTTGGGAATTTCTGCAGTTCCGACAGTAATAATGGTAAGTAATAAAAAAGCGCTAATATAGCAGATGTACATGGCTAGTATAGTGGTAATGTGCAAGATTGTGGCCGGATAGGTCTCATGTGATCTCCTTGGTGTACCAGAACTGTGAGGTGTAGGATGTAAAGTGTGGATTTTGCATATTGGATTGTGAGTGGACATTGGGAGAATAGCCTCTAGAGAGAGATTCCCCATGTCAAGCAAAGCTCGTTCTGCGTGTTGCATACCTCGTTCAAGAACCAAGCCGGTAGAGGAGAGAGCATATTCCAGCTTAGAAAGACTTGCTAGAGATGCGGGGTAGAAAACACTTTCCTTGCAAAAGCATTGTCAAGTGTTTTGGATCGAGGCTTCAGAGGTGAAGTTCGATTACTTCTTGCTACCCTTGAACGAAAGTCTATTCAGATTCGTAAAGGTCAAGTTCTAGCCAGACTCATTGCTTTGTCTATTGCTGAAATATCTTATGTTAAGACAACTCTTCATTTTGGGGACATTGGCTTAGTGGATAACCCTGTGGATGAATAATTAGTGGCCTTGGCTAGCCATGCAACGGTTCAGCAGGAGACAGATCTGAGTCTTGAACAGGAAGCTCACCTTTAGCAAGTTATTTTTGTTTTCCCTCTGGGCTAGTCCCATTGTCCTGCTGGCTGGTTGCCAAAAAAGATAGATCCAATAGATTTTGTGTTAATTTTCGTCATCTCAATGCCATGACCATAAAAGATGTTTACCCCTTACCACGTATTCATGAGACCCTGCAGGACCAACTCAGTGGTGCCACCATCTTTTCATTAAATTGGATCTAGCTGCTGGATTCTAGCATGTTTCTTTGACATAAGCCTCAAAAGAGAAGACGGCCTTCACCTGTAACTATGGAATGTTTCAATAAACTATGCCTTTTGGCCTTTGCAATGCCACAACCACGTTTCAACGGTTCATGGATGTGGTCCTTGGCAACCTCAGGTGGGAATGTGCCTTGGTTTACGTCGATGACAGTAATGTTTACTCTTCTAATTTTGATTTTCACCTACTGGATCTTCAAAGGGTTTTCTGCAGGCTCAAAGCAGCCGGATTCAAAACTAAGGCAAAGAAATGTGATCTTGCATGGCAGAAACTCCAAATTTTGGGCCATGTTCTATGTGGGGAAGGAATAATTAAGCCAGATCTGGCCAAGGTACAAGCTGTGTGGGATTTTCCCGTTCCTAGAGACAAACATTGCCTTCGTGCCTTCCTTGGTCTTGCATCTTGTTGCGATTCATCCATCTGTTTGCCAAGATGTCTGGTCCTCTGTTTCGGCTGCTTTGTAAAGAAGTCAGATTCCAGTGGACTAAGTCTGAAGCTCAAGCCTTTGAAAAGTTAAAAGTGGCTCTTACGACTGCCCCTATGCTTATCTATCATGACTTTACCTTACGATTTTTGTTTCAAACTGACGCTAGTGACTTGGCTGTTTCAGCCATCTTGAGTCAACGAAAAGAAGGCAAGGAGCACGTAGTGGCTTATGCCTCGAGACGGCTGGATAAGCATGAAAGAAATTACATGAGTATTACTGATAAAGAAGGCTTAGCAATCATCTTTGGGATCAAACATTTTAGGCAATACTTGCATGCAGGCTGTCATTTCACATTGGAAACTGACTATCTCCCGCCTTAGGCTCTTAAAACCCCACATGAATTATCTGGTAGGCTGGCTCGCTAATCTCTTATGTTACAAGGTTTTGAGTATGATGTGGTCTACAAGAAATGTAAGGAAAACAACAATGCTGATGTCTTGACCAGAGGTGAGACCAAGGTTCCCACTCCCTACCTCACACTTGATGGCATGTATGTATCCCAGCAGGCCTCTCCCGATCCATCAACAATTTCCCCATGTGATGATCTTGTTTTGCTACATTTTTTTTATGAGACTCCTCGTCCTATGGACTTGCTGTCTAGTTGGGATCTTATTAACTTTGTTGTTGGTTAAACTGATCTTCTGTGTTGGGGTGTGCAGTAGTCTGTTTGCTTTAGATCCAGCCTAGGTTTTGTTCTTTCCCCTCTAGTAGCTTCATGCTTTCAACATCATGTCATCCTTTTGTTGCATTGCTTCCAAGGGAACTCGTACATTATGACCATGTTGTGACAACATTCATCCATGCAGGACGTGGTCCAGGAGACTCCTGCTATCCTGTAACTAACCCACTGCTGTGGGACCATGTCTAGATCAGCCATGGATGTTAATTAGCTTACATGAAGCCCTGCTCCATAAGTGCAAGACTGGCACTCAGCTTTTTGGCTTTGCCAAGACTCTTCAAATGCAAGTTACCTATCATTTTCCCTATCATGAGGAGCGTGAAGGAAAGTTGTTCAATGAATTGTGGAAGGTCTCACCTATGCTATGGAAGTTCCATGTAGGAATTCAGTCCCAACATTGTTTGAACTCTTTCATGCTTCAGCTTATGCGGGTCACTTGGGAGTGACATGTACCATCAAACAGTTATAGGAAGTCTATTGTCAGAAGGATATGACCAGTGATGATTTACATATATTGTCATGATCGTTATCCCAGCACTTCGGCCTTACTTAAACGACAAAAATATGCTCCACTCATCCTCGCAATTCGCCAATGAGGTTATAACACCAACCCACTAATCGTCGTCAGTGCTGGAACTAGAGGTGGCATCTAGAATGATAGTATTACCGCAATACACAAGAATTTTAATATTCCTATCTCCTCTATCCATAAATGCTTCAAGACAATCTACCTCACAGTGTTGGGCCGCTCCCTCACAACTATTATCACTCAAGGCCAAAACTCAAATCCAACCCCCCCTCAGTACCCTAGGTACCCTCTCCATTGGACGTTCGGTGTTCCCTAGACACCCGTAGGCTCAGCCTGTTTTCTTTATAGGGCCCACCCCTGAAAGAGGGCAATAGCCGTGAGGCAAAGTGACTCTTAGTTATGCCGGTTTCAGCTGAAATCTTATCTCTTTCTTATATTTTTGACATAGTAATATTGAAATTGTAATTTTTCTATTTGTAAATTGATATCATTAAAAAATTAGATGAAATTTTAAAAATAAAAAAAATGACGACATAAGTCAATCTTTCAACATTTAAGTTTTATAAGCATCCATATTGTTTAAATTTCTCACAATTGCACACAAAAACATGTATGTGACATCATAATATGGCTTGAAATTGTCTCTCAAAAGTGTAATGATGGTGGGAAGAGTCGTCAGCACACCACATCATAATGCCATTGATCCCATGCGGTTGTTTTTTAAGTATAGCTATAGCGGTGAAGAAATCTTTCCCTTGAAGTCCTCGTCCTCCTACCTCATAGCTGAGAAGAAGTTTTTCATAGCTAAAAGCAGTGGTGCCAAGATGGTTGTAGAGTTTCACAAATTCAGTAACAGAAGTCAATTTGTTGTTCTCACCATAGAATTGGTAGCTGACATAATCAATTACAGAGCCGTATTTTTTGAACAAGTCAGTGTAGTATGATATTGAGGTTGAGAAAGGAGCGATTGTTGCAACAGTGATGGTCTTCGCCCTCTTAAGCTCGGTGATTAACTTTCCAATGGAGGATGCAAAACTCTTGACCGGATCTTGGAAGTTCTCATAATCAATATCGATACCATCCAGATGGTAGGCATGAATGAACTTCGTTAAGGAAGTAATAGCATTGTTCAACCATGTTGCTTGATCTTTGGGATCATACCAATATACCAACTGGGTTTTCTGGCTGGTGGTATAGAGGCTATAGCCAGCCAAACTTACTAGCACTTTCACATTAGGGTGTTTTTTCTTGATTTGTTGCACTGATAGCGGAGTCAGCGTGTTTTCCCAGTAAGAGAGAAATTTGCCATTCCGAATTTGACCATTTCCATTAGCATCAATGGCAAAACTCAATATGAAGTAGAATTCCACATTGTTGCTGATAGGCACTTTATCAAAGTAGACAGGAAATCCTTGTGCTCCAATGTAGTCAATGAACACTTTCTTAGGACGCGCAGCAGGAGAGATAGCACCTGGCGCAAGATCACAAAGATTCATTTAGAATCAAGAGCTACAAACCTTAACTCAAAATCATACCTCTCGTTAAACTTCACCACCCTTGAAAGAGATCTTATAGATAACAAAAACTATTTGCGGTATCACAAGGGTCTAGTGTGTTCATCATGCAAAATTAATAAGATATATTAAAAGACATTGAATGGTTTCATTACCATTATATAACAACATTGGAAACGTGACAATCCAAACTACAGAAACGCAGAGAAATATATATTGGCTGGCACATACATCAGTGTTGCATGATACTATTGCCCGTAGTAAATAAGATTCTAGTTCTTCCTTAGATAGTCGAGCATTTGTGTTCCAACAAGTGGTACTCTAGAAGTCTGTTGCCATGAGATTTTGAGGGAACGTTGTAGATATTCAATAAGGGGTTGCAAGAGTTTGATGTATGGATGATTCTAGACGTCTAGGAGTGAGATTGTGGGTATTAATGTGAGTTCTAATACCTGATCGAGGATTCTGAGTGCGGCTTTCCTTGTGCTCTATAGCATGGATGTGAAATTTGCATGTTGGTTTCTCTTTAGGATTGTAAACAAATATATGTGGTGAGAATTCTGAGCTCGCTCTTAGAACGTCTAATAAGCTAGTCTACTTTACATCGAAGTGTCTATAACTGTAAATTCATTTATCTACTAGTTATCTCTTGCGAACACTCTACATAGGCAGCTAGCTCAAGTTGTATATACAATCAGATACATATTACCAATAATGTTATACATATATACAACACAAGTATCTGCATAACTAACTTTTTGTTGTAGAGATGGCCTTATCGGTTGGCGCACCCAATGCCGATCCTTGGAGTATAAGCAACGCATTCATCAACAACACACAAGCCCACAATTGCAACATCCCCATCATTCTTTCTAGAGCTCCCTCCTATACAATCAATGAGAAGAGATATTGCATTTCGTTGATATTTCTATTTTGACGCTTATATATAATAATAATATAATTATGAACATGTAAGTTTCCTCTGCACAGCAGGTTGGGTCAATAAAAGTGACGCCCCACTAATAATTAATGATTACTCTCTGAGCGCGGTGATATGTTGACCCCACTCAACTTAGACTTGGGCTTCAAATATAGAATAGTCAGGTCGTAGCCGGCGCAATTTAAAGCCACTTTGCCTTTAGTTTTGGAGCTAGTGTTCTTGGTCTTTCCGAAAGATTTATTTAACCCTTAAACGCACAGTGCCATAGTTTGACTCTTTCAAAAAATAGGATTCCCATAGTCAAAAAATGATAAACTTTTAGAAAATTAACTTTTGTACGAACTTGACCGCACATTATGTGTGTATCTTCCTCCTACACCCACGGGTCAATTTCTGGGGCAATCGGCCCCAGATCCAGAAAAACACCACCATTGAATGTGGGGCCCATTATTGGGGCCCATTGAATAAACATATCATTTTTTGGTAGTTTTTTTAAGATTTGAATGACGGGGCCAACTCGGAGTCAGCGAGATTAGTATGGCTTCCTTGGAATCTCTCATCCAATTATCCAAAAACAATCCAAGAACGCATGTGGTGCTGCCACTTGGTTAAACCGAGGCAAATCCCCTCACAATGACCCTTTCACACACACGTGTGAAGAGATCTTAGCATGAAAAAGAGAGAATTACCTTCAGCAAAACCTGACCCCCTTAATGCTTACACGATGCGACGACTTTTCTTTAACTCAAGATTAGGGCAACCAGTTGCCCAATCCTGACAGTCCACGACAAGGGCCATTCTATGGCATTGATTTCATAAAATTTGAAGCAAATCTGAAAAAGCAATTTACATTTCAATAGGCCCGGAAGCCCGTTTTGGGCCCGGTGAGTGTTTAAGGGTTTATTACTAAAACAATGCTAGGGTCATAGTGTGTATTAGTAGTCAAAGCAATGTGACTCACAAATGAGCTTTTGTCTTTTATTTCTATGTTGTGTTATATTTGAGAAGACAAAAATAACATGAGTTGTAAAAAGTGATTCATTAACTGGCCATTGAAATGTGGATGCAATTGCAATAAACATTCCATCGAGTGTTTTGTCCGTAAAATCAAAATGGATTTGACAATCATAGTTCAAAAATAATAGACGCATATTTAGAATGTTCATGTCATGAAAAATTCTAGGTTGACCAAGTATGAAGAATATGATGAAATATTCAAAAAAGTTGAAGTTGAAGTCACAAAATCAATTCCACGTAGTCGGAGTGCATATTATGAGATATTTATATGAAAAAATAATAAAATTAAACCAAAATAATGGATATGATTTGTATGACTCAACTTGTGTGAAGATGCTTGCCAAGCCGGTGTAACTAAGACCCGCTTTATCTTTTGGTTGTTCAGAACCAGCTACAATTTCAACTAGTTTATTAAAAAAATTACAAACCGATGCTTATTGAATGATCCAAAGATCAAAAGTATCATCTTTGTTTGGAATCCAAGATCTGGTTGTCGATTTTTGAAATAAAAATCCAAAATCAAAAATAGTAAAAAATAATATGTATATGAGAATGTTAAGGAATAATGTAAGAAATAATACAATGTGCGATCTCTAACAAGACGATACGCTGCCGATTTTTGGCATATCACATTTTCCCCACCCCTTCTCGAGAGTGACACGAAACTGAAGGGAGTGTGACTCCATACAGGATCATACTGGGTTACATAGAAGAGAATGCAACTCCAATCAAAGTGATATTGAAGAGAATATAACTCCCATGTGGTCTCGAATTTTGACGAAGTCCAAATTTGGCTAAGTATAAAATGCACTAAGATGGGCTACACAACACACAGAGTGACACGAACCGCAGGAACCTCGAGGTTACACCGACCAAAGATTATATACTATCCATCCGTCAAGAATTGAACCCCATACCTCATCCTCCAATGCCATTGCCTTACCGGTAGGCTACGCACAATTGCTTTAAATTATCTTATGCATTCTAAAGTACTAGGCTACGCGTTGCTCCACACTATTAATGACGACTTCCGAGAACAATGTTATTTTCTATTGGAAATATATTTCATTCAAAAAATAGTAGGAACAATGTAGCTTTGTGGAGAATAAAGGGGTACTGAAACAACGCACTCTTAATCCTCCCACATTTCCTACGACAGTTAAAATGTATTTACCTTCCAATGAAAATGCAGTAGCAATTCAAGGTGAAGTTACACCATAAGTCACCAAGTTGTACCAAGCAAATCTTAAGAAACATATTGGTTTCAAATTTGCTAATTCTTCTGAGTATAACTTTCAACCACTAAATATATTTCAACTTTCAAAAGAATTAAAAAGGTTAGGGTCGCAAGATCGCCTATGCTCATTGCTCTACCTTGGGCAGAGCCCACTTGTGTTTAATCAGATCTAGACCATCTTTTTGGGCACACATCATCTTGGCAGCATTTGCGCAAAAGCCCCCCATTCTCTTCAGTTTGACTCATAAACCAACATGTTTCTTAACCCTTAAAAGACGAGGTAATTTTACCACTTTTGGGTCAAAACATTATATACCCTGATGTACCTAGCCATATCTTCCCACCCCCATTCATCCACATGGATAAACCATATAAACTCATCCATACTGACAACATGAACCCTCTCGCAGAATCTAGGCAAAATTTATTACAAAAAAGCAATGACATAACTTGGAACCTAGTTAAAACTTGCATCACAAATTTAATTTGACCAAGAAAATTCTGCAAGTAATTGCAAATTTTTCCTTGATGAATGCACTCCACATTCACAATTAGGGGCACATAGTAAGTATTATCTCAAAATTTCAGAGTGAAAGATCAAAATCTGCTTTGTATGTGAATTTAGGGAGGTAAAATATCCACATTTTCTCTACTAAGATCGACGCTCCTAAAATGTCCCATGATTTAACTAAGAATCCAATTTCTTGAGGTGAGTCTATGCTTTGCAAATATCTAAACTACACCGCAAAAAGAAAATTTGAATTTATAGCAAAATGCCAAGTTGGATGAATAATTTGTGAATTTCTTGACCATTGGCAAATTAAGTGCGTGGCTAGCGCCCGACCTACCACATGGCGGTCAACTTGCGGGGACATTCCCTTGCTCTACCAAAATCTTGGACCTCCTGACATTTCAAAAATTCTAGCGTGTAAGGATTTAATTATTTGTACACACCATTTGATGCAGCACGTAGAGGAGAACAGGGCCCGCATTTTTCATTCAGATTACACCTCCATCCGAGTTCATCCATGTATGATACCACGTGGATGAAAAATGATACGACCCATTTTGGGCAGTCCGGGCACGTTCTAAAAAATGACGATGATGATGTGGCACTAGGGCATCCTAGTCCTGCTCTATGCTAAAACTAGTCTCCGACCTTCAGTTGTCACTAGAACTAGGGCTGCGCATTGCTCCGCACTACTGGTGACGACTTCTGAGGACAATGTTTATTTTGATTGGGAATATATTTTATAGCCACCCATCCACCGGTCCGTCGGATAGTCTAGTCTGTTCTTGAGAGTCTGCTGGAGGGTCCACTCTGCAGTCTAGTCCACTTTACAAGTCCACTGGAGGGTCCAATATACATGCAGAGTCTAGTCCAGTACTGGTCTAGTCTACTCTGCAAGTCCGCTGGAGGGTCCACTCTACGTGCAGAGTGGACTGTGAGTCCACCTGCCCACTCCACTACAGGGTCTGCCCAGTCCGCTGGAAGGTCCGCCCCCGTAGAAGAACAAGAACTTTGAAAAAATTTAGAAAGAACCATTATACAAAATATATAATTAAGATCACACATTACCACAGCCCATTACCACCTGAACACCAAACCTCATGCTCATTATGGATTGCTCTTAACCACCACACTACCCGCTGCTTTCTACAAACTTTGAAAATAACTTATATGTGCATTCCCAATACATGTTTTATGTGTTTTATGGGCCGCACATACCTGCTTGCCCGATAGACCCAACAGCAGACTGAGCCGCAGCAGGGCATACACAACCACAGCCTACATGCTATACATAACAACTTCAACACACCCACCACCACTATCCACCAATGTTTCAAAGCCATCAATTTCACGGCCATTGGATCCTCACCGCCATCATCACCAACAAACGCAAACACGAACACACATGCACTTAGATCCCCCTAGGCACTCCAGTGTCTACTGTACCCATATGGCCCACCCTTGAAATAGGGCAGTAGCCACAAGACGAAGTGGCTCTTAGTTATGCCGGCTTTGGCTGGAGTCTTCTTCTTCTTCTTCTTCTTCTTCTTGCCCCACCGTCTTCCATTCCACATGTTCCATTCCGTGTGTTTCATTCCACAGAAGGCCATGGGGCTTGTGTTCACTACTTTCCTACAATTTAATGACGACATCATCCTATCTACTCTTTTAGGTATATAATCAATATATGAAGCAAGCCGGTTTAATGTTTGTTTGTTTTGTCACGTTGAGATCTCCCTACAAACCGCAGGCCCCAACCCGGGTGCGAGGTACGTACCATTGGAAAACCCTCGACGAGGAGGGGTACAACGGCTTGGTCTCATGATTTTTGGACCTGCGGTGTGGCAGATGTGAAATTTCAAGTACTTTTGGTCATTGGAAATTCGTGAAAATTAGCAAAGTGGGCTTTCCTTGAGCAATGATTGGCCCTTCATGTGGAAGATTTGGAATTTCAAGTACTTTTGGTCACTGGAAAAAAATAGCAAAGTGGATATTTCAATATATGAAGCCTCGACAGGGGATTGGAAAAATATAAGCAAAGTGGGCTTTCATTGGACAATGACTGGATAAAAAACTACTCAATCAATATATGAAGCGACATGTTTGTTGTGTTTTGTTTTGTTTGTTTTGTCACATTGAGATGTCCCCAACTATGGGGCCCAGCCCTGGTGTTTGGTATCATTGGAAAGCCCTCGATGAGAAGGGGTGCACCAGCTTGGTCTCATAATTTTTGGACCTATGGTGTGTGGAGCTGTCGAATTTACTTTTGATCACTGAAAATTCGTGAAAAATAGCACAGTGGGCTGGAGCAATGATTGGCCCTTCATGTGGGAGATTTGGAATTTCAAGTATTTTTGGACGCTGGAAACTCACAAAAAATAACAAAGTGGATATATCAATATATGAAGCCTCGACCTGAGGGGAGATTGCAAAAATAGCAAAGTGGCTGGCAATGACATGGAAATATCCCAAACTGTAGGTCTTCAGATACATAGGGGATTGCACTTGGACTTAGATGATAGTGGACACTGGAGGTCACACTTGGGCCTCTACAGGGGAGAAGCACTTCAATACATAGGAGATTGCACTTGGGCTTAGATTTCAATTCTTCACATATGGGCCAGTGGCATAGGCCACCCTAGATCTCCCAAAACTGTAGGGTCTCTGGATACATAGGGGATTGCACTTGGACTTTAGATGACACTTGGGACACTTGGGCCAGCGGCACCGGCTATCCTAGGAGTCGCACTTGGGCCTCGACACCTAAAACAAGCACATTACTTCATAAAATAGTGAATGCCCTAAGGCACATTAATACATGGGTTAGTTTAATATTATAAGTCCATGGCAGTCTTTTACAACCTGGGACCAGATTTCATCCATGATGCTTAATTCCATTCATCAATCATTTGTGACCAACGGTCTTGATCATTCATCCTACGCCTTGGGACGCACCACGTGTTTGAAACTAATGTAAATTGTCACATAGTCCATGGATTTACATCCATCCACAATTAATGTGGGATCCGTTGGAGATTCATTTACAAAGCTGATCTCATAGTATCCACATTCATCCATAAATGGAACACATAAAGAACATCAATCACTACAACAGATCCCGGCTTTTACGTCTGCTATTTTCCAGTCGTATCAGCCTTTTATGACTGCATGACTACCTAGTCAGATAAACCCAGTCAGTTGTGACAAATGAGTCGTAAGTGTCATAGAGTCGTATCTGCCAGTCGTGGAGCTCACTGTTGATGTGGCAACGGGGACATCTAATCATAGTCATTGATAAGACCATAGTAAATGACTGCGAATCCATGTCAGCTTCACGTGGAACGGAAGGGATATGCCACGTGTCACGTCAAAGGGAATGCAACAGGGTCTTTACGACTGGCATATACGACTTCCGCAGATTAACCCTAGGACAACACGTGGAGAAGACTGGACATGATACGTGGAGTCAAATTATGCAGGATGGGGATGGTCGTTATGACTGGAACATATTACTTCCATGGCGCACTCTAGATACTGTACGTGGCACGAGTATGGGCGAACACAAGGGATGAAAGTGGCATGTGGCGGAGGCTCTGTGGATGGGAGGTAGTCGTGTACATGACCGTAGTCATGGGTCTAACTCTAGCAGCATTGACATATGAAAACACACGAAAACACCATTGAAACATGAAAGCACATTTGAAATTGGAACATCGATTCAAATACAACGTGACTTAATGTTCAAAGATCTGTTCTATAATCTAATCCGGTGCTACTACAAAAATGCACAAAGCTGCAAAGTCTATGTAGACTTCCAAATGCTTGAGCAGAAGATGCATACACTGGCATCTCTCGAACTTCAGTAATCCACTACCTTCATTAGCAGTGCCTGATTTTATCAATTGTGCCGCTGCTACTGCGGCTTCCCAGTTGACCATCTACCCATGCTGGTTTCTTGTAGCTATCCTTCCACAGTGAATCATAGGTAATCTGGAGCTTGAGAATCCGGCCCTCTTGGATGAATCTGCACCCACACTGTATCCCTGCTCCTTCAGCTATCCATGCCCACAAGGGTATTGTTCAGAATCACATCTGGTACAATTCCAACTTTGGTGATGCAACCATGTACCTCTTTGCATGTGCTTTCCAGGGCTGCCAGGCTTGTACACGCACACAAACATGATGTGGTCAAGCTTCATCCATTCCCCCATCATTTCCTTTCAGGTCTCTAAAGCCTTATCCCGCGCTCCTGCTCTGCATGCCCTCACCACAAGGGCATATTTCAGAACGACATCAATTCAATTCTAGCTTGGACAATGTCACCACAAACCCGTCTTCACTCATTGCCTACTCTAGTTAAGTGCAATTATGGGCTAGGCTGATACCACATCTCATTCAGCCATATTATCAAACTGCATGCATTTGTATCCTTGTAGTTGTACCCAAACTTGGCATACATGTCCACTATGGCAATGTTGAGAATCACATCAGATACAATACCAGCTTTGAGGATATTACCGTGGACCTCTGCACCTTTTTTCAGGGCTGCCAGGCTTGCATTTGACATACATATCCACCAAGGCAGTGTTTAGAGACATCTAATGGTACAATTCCAACTTTGACAATGTCACCATGGACCTTTACGTCCTTTCCAGGGCTACCACGCTCGCATTTGACATACATGTACACCAATGAATGTTCAGAAGGACATCAGGTACAATTCCAGCTTTGATGATGTCACCATGAACCTCTTGGCCCCTTCCTAGGGCTTCTAGGCTCGCATATGCATATTACAAACACAAATGCACATGACCTCGTCTGGCTTCATTCTTTCCCACATCATTTGCTCTTAGGTTTCCAAAGCCTTAATCCCACACCCATGCTGCACATACCTTGCAATCATGGCACTCCACAACACCACATCTCATTTAGCCATTTGTCAAACTCTCCCTTCGCATCAGGCTTGCTGCACCCACATTTGACATACATGTCCACCAGGGCAGTGTTCAGAATGACAACTAGTACAATTTCAGCTTTGACGATGGCACATGGCCAAGAGTTATCCCAATATCCAGCTACCAATAAGTTCAATGCATATCCTTGTCACATTGGCAGTATCATGTCAAAGTCACTCCAAACTAGATTCACTCAACAGCTATCTTGCAGAATTCAACATGAAAATTTAGGGCCAATGCTGATAAGAGGGGAAAACAGGGTGAAATGTGTTGAAGAAGGTACCTTCATTAGCATTGCCTGATTTTCAATTGTGCCATTGCTGCTGCGGCTTCCAGTTGACCATCTACCCATGCAGGGGTCATGTATCTATCCTTCCACAGGGAATCATAGGTAATGTGGAGCTTGAAATCCGGCCCTCTTGGATGAATCTGGACTCACACTCTATCCCTGCTCCTTCAGCTATCTATGCCTCTGCACAAAATCATGCATACATCTTTGCCTTCCTGCTAGCAGCTGACAATGACAGCCTAGAATTGTTCCAGCAAACACCCCCAACCCTAATTATCAACGAGCAACGTTTGAGCTAACTTACAGAATTCAATATGCATCTCAGGGCCAAGTCTGGTGAGAGGGCAAAATAGGTTGAAATAGGTCGAAGAACTAGGTGCCCTCACCACATTGTCCTTGACCTTGTGTCATGACCCAACTGAAGTGAATCACACAGCAAATCCCTGTAATGACATTGCCAAAGGAAGGAAAGTTATACGGGCCCAGGTTTCTGTGCAAGGAAGATTGTTACCGTGCGAAGCCCAACCACTTCAACTTCCTCGCCAACCTTAATTATCCCCTGTCCACACGCCCTGTGACCACTATTCCACGCCCCTGTACATTCATATACCCACATGTAGACCAGCATCATCAGCATAACTTCTCTCTCTCTCTCTCTCTCTCTATCTATCTAGGGCTATAAAATTAAAATCAATAACCCTACAACCGGGCTGTCGAGTTTGCAAGCGAAAAAGTGCCTATGTGAGTGCCTTAACGACAATTGCGGGAAAATAAGTTTATACCAGCAGCTGAGTTGCAACAATAAGCTAATCTCGGGTGAGTGCGAACCCCAAAAATGAGTCAGGGAGGGTTAGTCCCAGGGGATTAATGGCGGTACAGCGATGGAATGCCAACTTTCACAGGGAATGGGAGTACATCCTCTCTCTATGTTTATGTCCAAACTGGCTACGGGGTCTATGGCCACAAGGCTGCGACAACACAGACTTCTACCCACATACCATGGCTCATTGACTAATAGCGAGCTCCGAGCCATGGCTGGGAAACACCTATCGCTAAAATAGATGAAAAGAAGAGCATATCTTCATCTGGAACCGTCCATAAAACTGAAGATTAAAAGAAGAGAAACCCTTCACCTAGAAACTGAACCAAGTGTTCCAGAATGAACTAAGGGTTGCCGCTCTTGAGAAACTGCGAGCCTAGCCTAGAATAGACAAATGCAGGATGGACAAACTTCTTCATATCGTACATCAAGAAAAAGCCACACCTTGCGATTGCGGTTGTCGCACCATCATGAAGGATCTTTAAAAAACTCATGCCAGCTCTGCTCCGTGCTGCGAATTCAGGGCCGAGTCTGATGAGAGGGCAAAATAGGCTGAAATAGGTCGAAGAAGAAGGTGCCCTCACCACATTGTCCTCCACCTTGTGTCATGACCCATGGAGGATTCGACTGACCATGAACCCAAACGGACCTCTTGTGTGTGCTGCTTGTGTCTGTAGTCCGGTAATGTCGGATTGGTCCATGAGAACCACCACAGTGCAGCTGAGTGAGCAGAGATTGAAACACGACCTGCTAAGACCAAGCTGACTCTCCGAAGAACCTTGTAAACAGCAGGAAGAATACCAAATCATGGTACTAACAGTCGCGAAGAGCCCAGATTTGCAGGATGGACAAACTTCTTCACATCGTACATTGAGAAAAAGCCACACCTTCCGATTGCGGTTGTCCATCGTGAAGGTGGCTAGTCGCTTCCCATAGTAGTCAATGGCCACA
The DNA here is from genome assembly GCA_030704615.1 of Takakia lepidozioides. Classification (NCBI taxonomy): domain Eukaryota; kingdom Viridiplantae; phylum Streptophyta; class Takakiopsida; order Takakiales; family Takakiaceae; genus Takakia; species Takakia lepidozioides. The sequence goes on from CM060732.1 coordinate 55,931,393, forward strand.
TCGTGCACCACATCTTCATGCCCCGATTCTAGGGTTTTAGTCCCTGTCTGCCCCCCATCCCACCAACTCCACTCGTCGTCTCTCATGATCAGACTCGATCCTAAAACAAAACAAACATAGCTCCGCCCTATTCGACGTCTCTCATGATCAGACTCGACACTATAAGAAAGCAAACACAGCTCCGTCCTGTTTGTCGTCTCTAACAATCAAACTCGACACAAAGAAAACAAACAGATGGCAGGGGAGACAAAAAAACGCTAAGTCCCCTCTACTCATGACTGGATGGATGAATGTAGCGATAGATGGATGGATTTTGGGTTTTCCATCAATACATCCATCCATTCATTTGTTTTTCCATTTTTTGGCCATTTTAATTTCATCCATTCATCCAAAATAAATCTTTAAATGAGTTTCACTGTCAGTTCATCCAATAGCTGCCAGCTCAGTGTTTGCATTATCATTTGTTCCTACGTTCATCCAATAGTTGCCAGCAAGGCGTTTGTTGTATCATTCGTTCATACATTCATCCAGTGCACAAAAGTTATGTTTGATACGTTCATCCAATAGTTGCCAGCAAGGCGTTTGTGTATCATTCGTTGAGATAATACAGTTGTTTTGTTTCACTAATCTTAACCAGCAGTCGATTAGTTTTACTATTAATCTGCTGGGTCAGTGAAACAATAGTTAAATATTTTTATTACTTATTATCCTCATACTTAACACTGCGACCTAGCAACCCTAAATTCGAGCACATTCATCCTAATTCATCCTAGTTCACTCATCCTAATTCATCCTAATCATTCATTCATTTCTTCATTCAGAGGGTGTGGCTTAGTGCCCGCGAGCAATGATATGTTGACACCTCATCATTTGCAATCACATCCTGCATCTGTTTCATCCATTTATGTTTGTATCGTCCACGTAGACACTCCTTGGGCAACCGACAATCGCCGCGTGCAGTCGTGACTACTGGCAGTCATACATTCTCATGCCCACGTCATCCTATTGCAGTTTTGGCCATGACTCCTAGTCGTATCTACCATCTTCCCCTATCTGGCCAAACGTGTTTGACCGCAGATCCTGACGTGGCGGAGGTACAAGGTGGCATATACGACTACTGGTGGTCACAATGGGCAACCAGGACTGCCCCCTTGCATTTTGTAGACATATATGCTACGACTGGGCAAATGTGGCAGACGTTAAAGCCGGGATCTGTTATAGTGAATATATGAAGCGAGGCGTTTATTTTGTTATGTTATGTTATGTTATGTTTTGTAGCGTTGTTGAGATCTCCCGAACCGCGAGGCCTCAACGCGGGTGCTTGGTGCTGTTGGAAAGCCCTCGGGGAGGAGGGGTGCACCGGCTTGGTCTCGTGATTTTTGGATCAGCAGTGTGGGAGATGTGGAATTTCAAGTGCTCTGGGTCGCTAGAAATTCGGAAAAATAGCAAAGTGGGCTTTCCTGGAGCAATGATTGGCCCTTCTAGTAATTTCAAGTACTTTTGGTCTCTGGAAATTCGCAAAAAAATAGAAAAATGGGCATTCATGGACAATGGTTGGAGCCTCGACATGAGAGATATCAAGGGAAAGGTCTCCGGTTCAAATCTGGTCGTAGGCTGTGTGGAAAAAAAATGCATTTGGACTTAGATGACATTGGATATATTACTACTCAATAGATTCATGAAATTCGTATGTTTATGGATGAGCAGAACTGGAGAAAAGGAAACGGAATGGATGGACATTCCTCCATGATACCAGTACCTCCCTGGTATCACAATTGGCCGGAGGCCTATATACCAGTACCAGCCTGGTGTGTTCAAAATACGATACTAGTCCAACGCTGGTGTGCACCTTATGTATAGGGTAATGCCCTGAGTGGAGGGCGTTCCCGGATTTAAGGGCCTGACGCCGAGGGCGGCAGCTTGAGGGGAAGGCCTGAAAATCCGGGAATGCCCGCCACTCAGGGCATTAACATGCGTAAAGAAATGCCAATTTTTTTTAAAAAAATCTAATGGCCGGTGCATTCTGCATTTCGGAATGCATTCAAGGGAGCCGATGGGGTGCATTCCCCGATGAATTCTGCTTTTTAACGACATGATATATACAAACAAATTTTTTTGGCAGTGCTTTACGGTGTACCCAAGGATTTTCATTGTTTTCCCTCTAATAATCTCAAATGAACCCTCATTTTAATAACAAATGCATGCAATACATGCAAGCCCTCCCTATGTTGTGGATGGAGCTTGTCTCATGCCTCAAAAACCGCCTAAAAATTCCCTTTGTTAAAATCGTTACCTCTCATTGAACAATATTAGCGTCTTGAATGCTCGCGCATGTGGCTGCGGCGGGGCCTGCGTCTGGTAGAGGGGTCGCGGTAGGTGGGTGCGTCCGTACCGGACCCGGCCAACTAGTCAGCTGGGTCCACAATATGCACATATAGCATTAGATATTTCAAGGATTGTAGAATGTGTGGGTAATGTGGTGGTTAAGAGTGATGAAGAATAAACATGAGGCTTGGTGATCAAATCTTGTTAGGTTGTATTGTGGTAGTAATATGTGTGTTATTAAATATATATTTTGTCGAAGGGTATGCTGGAGGGTGTGGCTAGTCTGGAGGGTCTCCGGTCCTCTCAAAGGTGGGAGTCGGTGTGTTGGAGGGTGTGCCAAGTCCGTTGTGTAGATGAACAAGGACTTAGAAAAATTTCAGAATCTGGCGGACCCGGTGAAGGGCCTGTGGGCTTATGAGCTCACCCATGGGCCGTATTGGCGGGGCCATAGATGCATTGAAGACGCTAATATTAAAAAATGAGAGGCTACCTTATGCTCGGCGTAAGACCCTTAGGGCCCTTACAAAATTCCTAAGGTGACGGTTTTGGGGGGGGCATGAAGGGACACGTTGGTTGGTTTTTTAATGCCGGGGAAGGGCAGCTAATGAGGCCCTTCCATTGTTTTTGAACGTTATCGGCAGCCCGTTCAAAAACGGTGGAAGAGCCTCCTCAGCTGCCCTTCCCCTACACAAAATGTAACACCTGAAAACCCATTACGGCATCAATATAAGAATACCTGACAGAACCCCAAATTTCCGTGCACTAATCCAAGTCGCACTTTCGTATACAAAGTCTCATGCGGGATGAAACCCTACACTTGTACCGTTGCTCAGTGTGTCTCTTTGCATAGTCTCACCTGTCAAACATGCACCAACTAACTTACTGTATGAACTACATCCTGTTTACATGTTTCATCTATAAATACGTATGGAATATTCTATCTACTCACTGTCTTGAATTAATTGATTTTTTTTTGAAAGGGGAAGATTTTGCCAATTTTACTGCAGTCCAGAAACCTAAAAAAATAAAAAATAAAAATAAAAATAATAAAAAATGAAACCCTTATAACAATGGAAATACTACCGAAAAAAAAATCAAAAAATACTACCGAATAAAAATACTACTACCGAGGAAGTTGCTGGGGCTGCCCTCAGAATTTCACTGGAAAAAAAAATACAAAGAAAAAACTTAGAGGGGGCAGTGAGTTGGCATATTTGAGGGATAAAGTAGCAGTAAAGACAGAGTAGCGAGAGCGATGGTGAAGGGGATCGGAGCTGGATTCTGAGAACGCGCTTTCACCATTCATCACACAATTGCTCGCACTCTGCACTCTGCACATCTCTGATCTGCCATCTCTACAATATCTGAAAACGCTTGCTGGGTACTCCATTGCACATGATATTTCTTGTCTTTTTTTGCAGCAGAACATATTTGGAGCTGTGCTTGTGAGACGGGACAAAGCTCGAGTGTTCATTTCACATCAGGCCATCTCAGACATTTTTCAGTGTGAGGAGGAGATCACAGTGAAGTGGGTTTGCGAAGCAGGCCATAGGTGCATTTCTGGAATCTGCATTCAGTGAAGGAGAATGTCGGAGGGCACCACAGTGTTTGGTCCGACCTTGGAGACAATGAGGTTTGTGAAGTCTCCAGAGGGGGAGCTGCTCGCGAAGCCGTTTCTTAACGTATGCCGCAATGTGCTGCCCGTCCTTGGTATGCCCCCATCTCTTTGGCGATCCGTCTGTGCTTTTCATTACTCATTGGCAGGAAGGAATGATGTCAATGCGGCCACAATTAATGAGGGAAACCTGTTGTTGCAGACAAGTTTGGAGCCGCTATGTCAATTGTGAAGAGTGATATCGGGGGCAATATCACGGTACTCTTCTCCTAAATTACCTTGTTGATGTTGGATTCACTTTTAAGACGTTTGGAAGGGCTGGCTCGATTCGGAACATGCGTAGGATGCACGTAGTCCTTGCAAATCGATCTCTCTCCCAGCTTCACATGCAAGGCATGAAGATCTAACGCCAGACTCTGGCAGAGACTGGACGCCAAGTACGCGACGGATCCAGCGGCCTACGACTTGTTGTACGACATTGTGCGCAAAGAAGTTGCAGCGAAGACAGCCAAGGACTCGGCAAGCTGTAGCAATGGTCTGCTATGGCTGACTAGGTGCAGAGCCCTCATAACCTCTGTTGTCATTGCACGTTCATGAACTATCGCTGGTAGTGTGTGGAATGCCTATATGATTCGCGTCTTTCTGCATTGTGCTGAATCGGGAGTTGTGAAAGCATCAAGCAGTAGTAGATGCCACTTAGCCCTTTGGAGGGTGATAGGTCTGGCCCTTGGTTGGTGAATCTTTCCACAGGAGGCCGTCATGCTAGGTCTGGGAGAGCTCAGGGGTAGTAGTAAGGAATGGCTTCTGATGCTGTGATGGAGGTCAGATCGTCATTGGCCGACCGGCTACTGTTGTGGCGGCTTATCCATTCTCAGAAGTCTGATAGAGGTGGGCACTTGGTTTTCTGTGGACGTTTTAGCCAGTGGGGGGGAACTAGGCGCAGGTGGGAGTGATTGGGGTACAAGTCGTGCTTGTAAGCTGATCAGGTGCTAACATAACATTTGCTTCAGTTCGCCATTTGAACAGCAGGAAGAAATTGCTTGGAATTTGTTGCTTTACATTGACCAAACGGTACTCTGTAATTCAGGGCCATGGATCTCTTGGTGTTGCTATTTCGCAATCTAATCGCGCATTCAGATTGGACCATGACCCAATGTGCCATTGAAGCCTACAATGCTACACTGAAAAAATATCATGGCTGGATCGCAAGCACTGCCTTTACAGTAAGAGCAGTTTCATGATGACACTCAGTAGGAGTTTATTCATTTCAACCTTGATGACAGATGGTCAAGATCATCGCAATTATGATCTACACATGTGCCTGTTTTTCTTGTGAGATTTAGTAGATTGGAAGTGCAAGCTTTCCTTACCAAGTTGTGACTAGGCCAATGGGAAGAGTGAAAATCATTATACTTTGCAGGTGGCTATGAAGCTTGTACCAGACAGGAACAAGTTTTTGGAGCAGTTGGGTTCAGGGAACTTAACAGAAGATGTGGAGAACTTTGTGGCTGGCTTCTCACCTATACTGCAAGAAAATCATACGTTCTTGGTGAGTCTGGAGTTTGATTCATCTGTAGTTCAAGCAAAGGTTGTTTTTGCATCATATTTGGAATAAACTTTTGTCATTACTTTCTTAGACACATTGGAAGCTGCACTTTGATTAGACAGGTTCATGCACTCAGTGTCTACTAGTGTTCTTCGGTTATAATTTAAGGTGCTTAGCCAGAAGTAAGCCAAGAAAAATCTGTAGTTTTCTGCCTTCTCCGCCTCCCCCTGCCTCAGACGTAGTGAAGAGACATCATAAATAAATGTTGTACCATGATCATAACTTGTGTCTGGAGCAGCCAATAGGGGTCACTACCATCATCATGATGGAGCAACCCACTTTTCAATGGAATTTCTGGTTGAAGGGATACACACCACAGGTTCAAAGAATTACCACAGCTGCCACTGTAAGAGTCCCAGCGGAAAATAAGTTAAATCTTTTAGTGATTAGATCTCCCTGCTCTTACATTACTTGCAAGTATTTCTGCACATCACATGTTTGAGTTTGATTCATCTGGTTTGGATGTCTGATGAATGCCACAGAAAAGCGTTGGCCTGGATGACATGAAGGCATCGTGAAGGCATTATGATTACTTGTCAAACAACAGGTTTTATGACCAACCTTAGCTGTTCAGATGAGGCAAGGCCAGAGGTATTCATGGACATTCAGCTTTCATACTGCTAGAGTGAATGGCTGATCAATCCTTGTTTTTGTGCCAACAAATTGAAGCTCATCAGGGATGCTTGTCTGGTTGGGGAGGAGAGAGAGGAGAAAGGTACCAAAAATTAAGGTTGTCCATGGTGAGAGAGTGGAAAGGGTACTCATCTAGTCCCCACAGGAACCAAAACATATGTTAGTGTTGAATGCCTGGAGCTTAGCAACTGATGAAGACCAGCCAGTCAAATGGGTAGCATGGATCAGGTGAAGTGTGTTTGGAGAACTGTGCTCATCACTAAGCAAGGTGAGTTGATGTCTATTTTTCCTTAAGCACTTACATTACATTGAATTCAAATGATCATGGATGCATTTTTTCAGCACCCCTGGGGGACTCATTGGCAGAGAGAATGTAATTTTAATTTATGACAATGCAAGCAGTGTCTCCTTAAAAAGCCAAGATACATGTCCTTCCATTTTCCACCAAATTGCATTCACTGCATAATAAGTGAAACTATTGTCTCCACAAAGGGTTGCAACCTTCGTCCAATTCTGTTTGGCCATTAGAGCTTGGAAGTCCTTAACATAGTCATCATACACTGCACACCAGAGAACACCACCCTTGTCTTTGTTCACTGCAGTCCTCACTTATCATAACAAAGACTATCACAAAGGCATTTGTGAAGTACATATGAACTAGATATCATACACTGCACACCTGAGAACACCAACCTTGACCTTGTTCAGCATAGTCCTCGCTTATCATAACAAAGGCTATTGTGAAACACAGATGAACTAGATATCTGCACAGAAAACAGACCAACTTTTTCTGCAACAGCCTTAAAAAGTGCAGAATGACTCTCAAAAATCTGGAGTCCATTCCATTCCATCAATTATAAATGAAGTGACCAATTTGGTGACTAAATGTATTTTAGTGTGAATAATCTTCTCCAGCGACCCCCACATAACTCCTGTCCTGCTTTAATTGAAAAGGCTGGGGTTTAGCCAATCCCTGTAGAGCCAAGCAAGAGAAGAACAAGTCAGTAAGTAGATTTCACAATGGGGCTGGGCAGTACTAGGGTTTATTTACCTTGGCCAATTATAGACAACCTTAAAGGCAATGGCAGGTCAGTATGGTATACAGAAAAGAGTAGCACAAAGAAACTGGAGCACTAAATGCACAGTCTCTCATCACATCACAGCCCCCCCAAAGTGGGTAAAGCAGAAACAAATGCAGCAACTGATAGGGAACCGTACTTGGAAATGTCATCCAAGTGCTCATCAAAATCAACCACCAGTTGCTCCCGTTCCTCAGAGATGTAGTCGACCAAAATACTGTTGGCAGTGGCCTCCTTGAGCATCAACTCTGCAGATCCTGCTTGCCGCCAGGCCCGTGGTGCCTCCCGAATGTAGAGCTTCATACCACAGACCACAGCCAACATCATTTCTCACAGTTACAATCCTCAATCATGCACGGAATCTTCCTTTTTGTCAGTCTTGAATTACCTCTTCAACATTGACCTCTACAAAATGCAAACAGACCACAGTGGAATCTTCAGAAATGGTGATAATCAGTGCATCACTTACAAGTGCAAGTGAAAGTCTGAACTCACCTGAACCACAGCGCTCTTGCTGCTTCCTTTAGAAAGCGCTCCTAATCGTTTGTTGTCCAACTGCACAGACAATCTCCCCACCAAGCCGCTTCAAAATCTCAGAGTGACACTGGAGACAAAAACCAATGAAGAGACCAAAGGGGATATGGTACTAAACAGTGTGAAGCAAAATGTTGTGTAGACCTCAATCAAGTAACCTCTGCAAGACACACCTTGTGTGCATCTGCAACTGAATGACCACAAGGACAGACCCCTTCCACAAGCCATGCAGAACCCAAAGCAGCAGCAAGACCCATGGGGGATATGTACCAAGACAACGCAAAATGTTGGGTAGACCTCAATCAAGTAACCTCTGCAAGAAACACCTTGTGTGCAGCTGCAACTGAATGACTACAAGGACAGACCCCTTCCACAAGCTGTGCAGAACCCAAAGCAGCAGCTAGACCCATGAGGGATGAAGATAGATATGTACCAAGACAACGCCTGCATGCGGGAAATAGCGAGCAATATGGTCTCCAATCTTGTGGGCAACCGAGCTCAGATCGTAATCATCAAACCGTTCATTGGCATGGTAATATCCTACAATCACTAAGCCCTCCTTCTCCGCTGCCAAATACTCATCCACCTGCAGACAACAGTGTGTTTGTAGCATTAAGCAGTTTCAACTGCAATAGCAACTTCAATATGTCTGTTGCACTCCACCTTTCAGCCCAAGTGAACACTCACAAGCTAAGTAACCCAATTCTGATCACACCAACTTCGCAATTGGACGCCCCACAGCAACTCGTCAAGTCCGCAACTCACAAGATGGAAGGAAAATGACTGGGATCCTCGCAAAATTTGAGATCCAGTCCCTAAACCTACCAGGTTTTGGAACCCAATCCCGAACTTGACACAGCTCATGAATTCGCACGACGGTCTGGTCAAAGGAGTTGCGGTCGGATTCAAGAGCACCCATGTAGATAGCATGATGCTGATTTAGCACTACTACTCTAGCACTCTACATCAGAAAGACAGCAAAACAGACAGAGAGATACCTGAGTGAGAGCAAGCTCAAACATGGGCAGGAGACCAAGTTGCCCGTGGAATAGAGGAATGGAATCGACGATTTCTACAGTCACACTCCCGCCCGCCGCGCCATTAGCTGCGGCAGGCCCAGTAGTAGATGACAGAGAGGCCGCGGATGATGGACCCCTGCTCACTCGCCCGATCAATACTCCATTCACCGCACTTGTCTTATGCTTCAGAGCATGGAGTACCAGCTTCACATACGCAGTTTGAGCCATCTCATACCTTACGCTTCCCACCATCGCCCCAATTTGAAGTTCAAGATCGTTACCTCAACTTGAAAGGATCTCTTCCAGGAAAGGCACGCTGAGCCTCCAATGACAACCCCCTAATTGGGTCTCCCGCATGCGCAACAAATCAAGAGCCTGGAACCCTACTCTTCAAAAGATTGAGACGAAGTGAGAACGTGGCATCAAGGGACGAAATGAAATGTAGTAGAGCACACGATGAGGCATCACCCTAACAAAACACACGGAGACAGAATCCCTATATTAAAAAAGAATGAGACAAAGTGAGTACTTGGCAGAAAGGTACACAGTGCTGAAATGTTAAGAACCCTGTCAGGAATCTTTGTTTCTCACTACCTCACACAAGCAATCGCAGGAGACTGCCTTGCAAGAATGATGATTTTGCTGTTGGGCAGACAAGAAAGAGAAGAGAGCCCATGGATGAATGCTTGGCTTGGAAGTGCGATGGAATAAATGTATTTGTACCACGTACTTTTACCTTGTGCGCATGGTATGTATCAGTGTTGTTCTGGTATCAGTGTTAGGACATACCAGACTTGGTCCTGGTACCAGACGTATCACAAAAAATTTATACCAGTCTGGTCTATATAATGGTGGATGTATAATTCTCTACATACTGGTATGAGTATGAGTATCATGACCACAATACCAGCTGGTACGAGATATCAATTCTGGTATCATTCCAAAGCCATCTTGAATTACAAGTTTATCACTAGCAAGTATCAAGTGAAAACAAATACAATATAAATAAAGAAATAAATATACATAAGTACAAGTATGTAGGCATATATACACATAAATTAATATAGTATACATACCAGAGTAAATGAGGAAGACGGCGGGGAAGTACTGGTATTGAGGCTGGTATGAAAAAACTGATACCAGCCTGGTCTGGTATATGACCCAGTATTCTCCCAAATGATACCAGACTGGGTGGGTACTGATCGCACATCGACCTGCCGGTCTGCGGTTCAATCCGTTGCCAAGCCTCAGTTTTGATTATTTGATTAAGACACAAATATATGAAGGCGGAGTACATACAGTACTCTACGGCCCTGTACTGTAAACCGTAAATATGAGGAGCCGCCATACGCGTGGTACGAAACTGGCGGGGAGGAGGTCTGGTATCTAATACCAGTGCATATACCAGTATTTTCTACCAGTCCTTCACCTATATACCACACCAACACTGGTATGTATACGTTTTCCCGCCAACTAGACTTGCCAGCATTTCTTCAAAACATTGCTGGCAGATACATCAGAATTTGATCCAAGGTGTAGAGTAGACAGGAGGAGTGGATTCTTTCTCTATCGCGTTCTGAGATTGTTGGACCATGGCCACAGGTGTCAATGTCCAGAATGGACGGGAAAAAGTACAAGGGAGTGTGGGCGTGGTGCGTGGTAGTGAAGGGATTGCGGAGCTTCACCAAAAAGAGAGTGCAATTCACTTGCTTCCGTGTTGCATCAATCACACAGGTCCCGCTGCAGTCTCCGTGTATTTTAAACCCAAAGATGCTGGTAAGCCGTACATGATTTTTTCCCTTCCAGTGGTGGATCGTTTAATTGCCTGGTGGGTTGATTCACCCTAGATCTGTGAGGAACTTTGCAGCTGGACAGTATCATATGGAAAGTCGACAAACGTTGTCCCCAAATTCAAGACATTGAGTTACCAGCAGGAAACTCTCGTGGACTAATCTGGTTGGGATATCTTTGTTGTTTGGCTCTTAGATAGGGCAATCCTGTCAGAGTGGGCCTGGTTGTCGTCGGAGCTTTAGTGTTCAGGTGTGGATGCTGTGCTTTCAGATTCAGCGGTACTCAAACATAATGAATTTAGGTTAGAAAGAAGGAAAGAAAGAAGTTTATTACATCCCCAAGGGACAGAGAACAGAAAGAGAACCAAAGAGGCCTCTTCTTTTGAGGATGAGAGAGAAAATTGCTGTCCTTTGTGCCCCACAGCGTGTTGACGTTAATCTAGAAGAGTTTCTCCAGACCTCCTACGTGGTCGCATTAAAAAGGATTGAGCTAAGTAGTGCTTAGTGCAAAATCACCTAGAAATAGGAATGGAGCCAACGGTTTGATCCCATGGGCATCGGTGCAGGGATCAGCGAGGAAGGCATCGAAATGAAGGAGGCAGCGTTTAGAGGAAGAAGATTGATGGGGTCTACTCTCAAAATTCCAGATGGTTACTCTGGTGCGCGTCAGTCTCTCAGTCTTCCAGTCTCTCTCTCTCCATTACCAATTCTCCATTTCACACAGCAGATTGATGTTTGTGTGAAGGGATTTCTAGAGGATATCTGGAAAACTCGGATCAATTGTCTGTTTCAAGGTAAGTCATACTACCAGCGTCAGCCCCTGACAAAGGTAGTTTCTGTCCCTTTGTATTCTGCTCAAACTGGTCGCGGATTCAATGGTCACAAGGCTACGGCAAACAATGTCCATTATCAATTGCCAATTATATATTGAATGTTGCTGCACTTGTGCTCTGTCCACACAGAGAGCAATATATATGTCCAAGTTAGAAAGCAGGCAGCCCTAGAGCATTTTGAGACAACCATAATAGGCCCTGCCCCCCGCAATCTGAATCCACTTCCAGGGTTTCCACCTACTTCAGCCAAGAGTTGCTAATGCAAGATTGGAGATAATATCAGATAAGTCAACATATTCATTTGACTTGTCTGGCTATAATCTTGTGGCAATACATGAAAAAGGAGGACAGGAGGGAGGATAAATGGAGGAGAGCAGAATGAGACCCGTTAACTCCAGTTGATACCTGTAATCCTTGGTTGATTCGCGCCTTCCAGGGTTTTTTCTTTCAAGAAAGCTCTCACCATAGCATTCTGCCAAAATTAGGTCCTAAGGCATATTAGGTAACCTAAGAGAAGGAGAAAGAGGATGTAGTAAAAACAATGCTTCCTATTCCAGAGCCTGCAGAGAGCCCTGCTACATGTAACCTCTTCTAGTCAGGTGAGAGTCGCAATTTCATTCTGATTCCAATTGCATATCTAGGAAACATGCAGGGTTTGTAGTAAAGAAGGAACAGAATCGCGCCACAGAGGGACGGAGTGCGATGGCTAGTCATTCAGAGGAGGATGAGTTTGAAGAGTGGGAAGCGGACTTAGCCTTTCAAGACTTGACTTACTGGAACCATGACACCCAGCCTACATCAGCTGATTTACTCCGCTCTACTTTTGATTGGCTCCCTCTTTCCACATCTGTGAGCTTTCCTCCCCTTCTCTTTCTGGCTTGTTCACCTTTGTCAGGTTTGATACTTGCATTGATTACCCTTTGCCAAAATTGTCTTCCTTTTCTGCCCTCCTTGTTCTAATGAAAAGGTGTCTGCCTTCAAAATGTATGCCCCAAATGACCGGGACTTCCGTGTTTTGGAATTCAAACTACAACAGTGAACGTCACTATGTTGTGGGCCTGGGGGGTTTTGGTGCTCTGACATCACCTTCTTCCCCTCGTTTTTTGTTTTAAGACGTTGCTTCCTATTGTTAGGTGCGTAGATTGCGGCATTCCACACACGTCATTTGAGGAATTAATCTGAAGTGGCCCTAGGCATCATTGATCTTGAGTGTAACATGTTCATATAGTTTGACACTTAGGACCTTGTTAGGGTAGAATGTTGCTGAACTCAGAAGAACTGGAATGGTCCCCTTCCATGTCTAAGATCAAGAGAATGGGAGCGATGTAACAATCGATTACTTGCAACCTTTAGTTTTGCCAACATTACGAGGATTTCATATGGCACCTCTCTGCACGTGCTTATGCACAATCTGACTGCAATTGTGGGCGCCAACCAGATCCATGGGAGCATTTCATCTGATGAAGTTCAAGTCATGGGTGAAGAGCAAGGCATTTTACCAGGTAGCGCCTCATATGTTCCCACTAGCACAAATGCTTTCATTGGCTGTTTGTTACAACTAATGGGCTCAATAACATCGTGGGGCCTCTCCCACGAACTCAGCCCAGAATAGTGAACTTCTCTGTCACAACCTATACCAATCAACTGAATCATATCAAATCAAATTAAATCAAATGCATGATTCTCAATACCACTCTGCTCTCTGATTGTCCAGCTTCAGATAGCTGTCAAACAGTGTCTGAAACTTCAGCCTTTTATAGGGGCAGAGTCCTTGGTTGAGGAAGCATGGCGGTAAGGGTAGGTTGATATATGGCTCTACTCATGTTTCATCAGAGTGCCAGGATTAATTGCACAGATTTTTCAACTTCTGCTTATTTGGAGTAAACTGACATTGGTGCAATTGGCCTGGGGTAGAGCAGCTGCGCAAGGAGCGAAGAGGAAATCAACTCTTGGCTGAGACTTACAAAGCTTTCATATGCCTTTCAGAGCCAATGTTTGACCCTCTTTGTATCCCTCCTTGCTTCTTATGAATCCACCCATTTTCTTCCTTCCATTAAAGGAAGCTGCATTGCATCTGTATGGCCAGAAGATGAAGGTTGGCTGACAATAGCAACACCTCTTCAGCCTACACCGACTTTAAGTTGATTTTGACCAAGCCAATCTATGAGGTTTATTGAAAGTCACATTTAAGAATGACACCCGCCGACATTCTATTGCCCCAACATTTCAGGGCTCGTTTCAAGCAGCTGCTCGTAAGTGTAAACAAAGGCATTTTATTACCTCTCATTTGTGTCCCTGGAGAGAGGAGTATATTGGGTGTTATTAGGAGAGTACCGTAGTTTCCCCAAAAACTACATGCCAAGATGTCAGCGTGAAGGCCTATGCTGTTCTTATATACATACAGCCTTGCATGAAGTCTGAAGTTTACCCTCAGAGCTTGCAAAGCTGATTCTTATCAACTTGCATTGCCTTCTACCCAAAGGACTGTGCCTTGATTCATTACTCAAACCCCCAACCCCCATCAGAGGTGCTGTTGGAGAGAACCACCTGATAGCATTCTGCCGAAACTGTTGACTGATCAAACCAGACAAGAAATGGGATGATAAAGAAATAGTTGAGAGGAAATTGTTGCCTCACGCAATTTTCTACGCGGCAAGGCACAAACACCCATTTATTGGGCGAGCTGTTGAATGAGGTCCGGGGGGATGACTAATTGAAGGCTCTGCTTCTCTTGCATTCATCTTTGACTCACTTGGACATGGGGTCTGTCTCCACAGTTGTCGTCGATCTCTGGAAGCACAGAGATGATTCTGAGCTCGCAGGAGGGGACATACCAAAGGAAATTTCTTCTCCTTGCGTCAAAGGGGAGGGAAGCCCCACATCATGGAGCAGATTGTCGGAACCGGGTTTGGAGCTGAAATGGGAAGCCAGCTTAGGAATGCAGGGCCTCGTATTCTTGACAGGGATAAATATGACGCCTTTCCAGCCTCGATCCCTCTTCATGTCCCCTGGATCTGTACGTGTATGGACAACACGGGTAGCGGAGAAAGGTATAATATGGGAATCTTTGCGTGTTTTTGGATTGGGTGTGTACAGAGTTTGAGCTTGCTCGATTTCTTCTTGAGGAGCAGTACAACCACATTTGTCGGGGAATTTTAGTCACGGTTGTATTGCACGTGATGTGATACCGTTGTCCTCCTTCCACCCTCCCTGAGGATGAGCTGAAACTCCTGACATGTATATATTGCCTTTCCATCATTGCATGGCAGAGAGACCGAGACAGATACTGGGTAACCTCTTTTACAGGGCACACTATACGGGATAATTGAAAAGGCCCTCATAAGCTTTGTAGGCAGCAATTCTCTTCTTCTCCGACGGGCTATGTGAGATCTGCCCTCTAAACAAGATGAAGGGCAGCAACATGTTTTCCCACGCAGAACACAAAATGCTGTACTCTAGACATTCTGCAAGCAATCTATCGAACATGACGATGAAGTCTTGGGTTGGGATTCAAACCAAGATGCTGGTTGGGCAGAAGACTCTGGGGATGGATTTGAGTTTTAGCAGGGGCACGAGTGCCACTTCTTTTCATGGAGGGCAGCGACAAAGATCTCCAGAGAGTAAGGAAAACAGCAACTACAGTTGGGGGGATGTGAGCAAATTGGGCACGGAGGGACAATTGAAGGGGGCAGTGCACATTCTGGATCTCATGGAGCAACGAGGTTTTGGGGCATACTTAGATGCTTGTGCTCATCTCTTGCAGGGGTGTGCTAGGATACAATCCCTGGCAGCCGGGAAAGGGGTCCATGCCCACATAATTAAAAGTGGATTTGAGCCAGACATTTTCGTTGGAAATTGTCTTATCAGCATGTATTGCAAGTGCAGGAGTATTGTGGATGCTTGGAAAGTGTTCGACAAAATGCCCAAAAGGAATGTTATCTCATGGAATTCGATGATTACAGGATTTGCTCAACATGGTCATGTTAAGCAGGCACTTGAACTATTTCAGAAAATGTTGGGGGAAGGTGTGAGGCCAAATAAGGTCACATTCATGAGCATCCTCAATGCATGTGCCAGCCCAATAGCTCTGGAACAGGGAAAATGTCTGCATGAAGGGATCGTCAATGCTGGATTTGAGTCAGATGTCAAAGTGGGGACTGCCCTAGTGAGCATGTATTGCAAGTGTGGGAGTGTGGCAGCTGCCCAACGAGTATTCTTCAAAATGCCTGAACGAAATGCGGTCTCATGGAATGCGATGATTGCTGGACTCGCTCAACAAGGGCACGCTGAGGAGGCATTCAAATTCTATGCGCAAATGCAAGGGGAAGGCGTGAAGCCAGACAAGGTCACTTTCATGAGCATTCTCAATGCATGTGCTAGCCCCACAGTCCTGGAACAGGGAAGATGGGTTCATGCCAGCATTGTCAACGCTGGATTGGAGTCAGATGGCCAATTAGGGAGTGCCCTTGTCAGCATGTACAGCAAATGTGGAAGTGTGGTGGAGGGGCGCCAATGTTTTGACCAAATGCCCAAGCGAGATGTGATCTCATGGACTGCAATGATTACTGGATCTGCTCAGCATGGACAGGGAGAGGAGGCTTTTGAACTGTTTCGCCAAATGGAAAGACAAGGCATAAAGGCCGACAGGGTCACGTTTATCAGCATTATGCACGCCTGTGCCAGCCCATCAGCTTTGGAACAGGGCAAGTGGCTCCATGCTGGCATTGTCAATGCTGGATTTGAGTCAGATGTCCAGGTAGGGAATTCCCTTGTGAACATGTATTGCAAGTGCGGGAGTGTGGTGGATGCGCGGCAAGTGTTTGACAAAATGCCTTGTCGGGATTTGATCACATGGACTGCCATCATTGCTGGATCTGCTCAATACGGTCAGGGTGAGGACGCATTGGAACTCTATTGGCAAATGCAAAGAGAAGGCATCAAGGCAGACAAAGTCACTTTCATCAGCATCCTCAATGCATGTTCAAGCCCTGTAGCTCTGGAACAGGGCAAGTGTCTTCATGCTGACATCATCCAAGCTGGATTGGAGTCAGATGTCCGAGTGGGGACTGCCCTTGTCAGCATGTATTGCAAGTGTGGAAGTGTGGTAGGTGCACGCCAAGTCTTTGAAACAATGCCTGTTCGAGACGTCATCGTATGGAATGTGCTAATTGCTGGGTTAGCTGAGAATAGTCATGGTGAGGAGGCTTTGGAACTCTTTCAAACAATGCAAAGAGAAGGTGTGAAGCCCGATACAGTCACTTTCATCAGCATTCTCAGTGCATGCGCCAACCTAGCAGCCCTGGAAGAGGGCAAGTCAGTCCATGCACACATCATCAAATCTGGATCTCAGTCAGATATTTGCATGGGGACTGCCCTTGTGGACATGTATGCCAAGTGTGGAAGTTTGAAGGATGCACATGAAGTGTTTGACAAAATTGTAAAGCAAGACACAGTCTCATGGAATGCAATAATTACAGGACATGCCCAGCATGGGCATGGTAAGGAGGCCCTCCAACTATTTGAGCAAATGCAATGGGAAGGGGTGAAACCAAACAGTGTCACATTTGTTGGTGTTCTCTCTGCTTGCACCCGTGTGGGCCTTGTGGATGAAGGCGATCATTACTTCCTCTCCATGGGAGAAGATCATGGCATCATACCCACACAGGAGCATTATGGCTGTATGGTTGACCTTCTTGGCCGGGCTGGGAGATTGAGTGAGGCAGAGGAGTTCATAAACAAAATGCCACTTGAACCAGATGCTCGGGTGTGGGGCGCCTTGCTTGGTGCATGTAGAATCCATGGCAATGTTCAGCTAGCGGAACGAGCTGCAGAATATGTTCTCAAGTTAGAACCGGACAATGCCTCAGTGTATGTGCTGCTTTCGAACATCTATGCTGCATTTGGCAGGTGGGAAGCTGTAGCGAAGGTGAGAAAAGCAATGAATTACAGAGGTGTGACAAAGGAGCCAGGGCGCAGCTGGATTGAAGTCAATAACAGGCTACATACATTTGTTGTAGAAGATAGATCACACCCCACAGCAGATGAGATCTATGCAGAGTTGAAGAGCTTGACTCGGCAGATGAAGGAGGCGGGATATGTGCCAGACACAAGCTTTGTATTGCAGGATGTGGATCAGCAAACGAAAGAACGGTCTCTGTGCCACCACAGTGAGAAGCTGGCCATTTCTTTTGGGCTCATCAGCACACCCCCTGGGACACCTATCCGCATAAGCAAGAACCTCCGGGTCTGTGGTGATTGCCACACCGCCAGCAAGTTCATGTCTAAGATTGTTGGGCGAGAAATTGTTGCAAGGGACTCGAGCCGTTTTCATCACTTCAAGAATGGAGTGTGTTCTTGTGGGGATTTTTGGTGATGATAACAGAAAGAGACTGTGGTTTGTCCCCTCTCATGTCCTCTCTCCTCCAGGATCACTCCTCTGTCCATTAAGCTCCAGTTTAAATTGGATCAAAGGGTCTCTCTGCTGCTCTCTCCCCCTCTCTAAGGCTACTGCAAACGTCTCATGAGTACGTTCTCCCCATCTCATTTTTTTGCTGTCCAACCTGTGGTGCTGCAGGGGCATTTACTAGGCATCGATAAGCTCTATCTTCCTCCAGGTTGCTAGATCAGCCCAAGAGTATGGGTCGGCATAAAATGGGAGGGAAATCCCAAGTATAGGGATAGGCTCAAAACCCCATACAGCTTGGTGCATTCATAACTATCCTCACATTTTCTTCAAAAACAGTGAGTGTTGGTGTGTGATTGGATTCAAGAGCCCAGCTGAGTCCAATGTGAGGTGCTGGTATTACTTGGCTTCATTGGAGCTTGAAGCAAGACTTACCTCCCAAAGTCCAGTAATGGTGCAATGGGATAGATGAAATTGAAGCCCTTGAAATATCTCAAGGCTGCACTTCCTGATTGAGCCAAAGTGTGGTAAGAACATTAGAAATTTGCTGAAAAGTGCATGCGCGGATTGCTTACAACTTTTGTTGAACAACTTGGTCTTGAGGATTACATAAGGGGCCTTCCCATGCTGGGCATGAGGCTCAAGTTCAAATGAAGAGAGAGGGTGCTACCTCTGCAGTGAACCCACTTGGGAAAGAGAATCCACATGCCTGATCTGTGGGTTTGCTGGTGAGGGCAGGTAACCTTCTCATGCACAGTAATGTGGACCCTTGTGCATGAGAGCCGGACCTCTTTGCAACAAAGATTGTCACTACAGATGATACATCATTCTTGGAAATCTGAAATTCAAAGATCAACTTCCATCAAGCATGTCCCAAAAGCTTTTCAAGGCTTTTGTTCAATTGGTGTTCATAAAAACTACTGCAAACCTCTAGTCCTGATCTTCTATCTTAACTACTGATCAGTGCAGTGCAGGAATTGTGCATGTTGACAGTTGTGAAGAAGAGATGTGCTAACCATAGCAGGCTTCAGTCATGGTTTTCCAGTTTGTGCCCCTTCATGATCAACCACTGGAAGACCTCCTACATCCAGCAAGGAGAAGAAGAATGAGGTTGGGGAGCTACAACGTAGCATTCTGACAGTCCTCTGATCAGCGGGCTTGGTCCACCTACACCTGCGTGGGATACTTAAAGCGGCGAGGAGGTGTCAATCGTGCATTGAGTATCGTTGGAGTCTTGAGAATTCTGGTCGCCCCATTCTTATCCTATGCACATCTGCACTTCATCCGTACTACTGTACATGTACTTCACATTGCATCGAAAGTTCATCTTCTTCCTTCAAGGTGCAGACACATATACATACTCTATCCTCTGCATGCATGTTGCGGTGTTGACACTTGCATGGTGGATCCCTGGGGCTGGATCGAGGCAGAGTCGACGCGATGCATCTCCTCTCGAACACTTGGCAAGCTTGTGAAGTTTGAGGTGCCACTTGGCCTTCTTCCTCTTGCATCCCTGGCCTTCGGCATAATCCCCCGCACTGAGACGCATATCCACCCTTTTCGATCACTATATCAACCCACTATTTCGCAGCTTTTCGACATACAGTACGTCTTACCGGGGTCTTAATAGCTTGTCTTGCTTCTTCGAATGTGGAAGTCCTGCGCTAAGCTCACTATCAGGAATTTTCACCTCTCGATCCTTAGAGCGTCATTGGATTTGACTTATATACTTTGAAATTGGACTAGGATCTCTTTCCACTGCAGCTTTAATATGGCGATGGCAGCTTCATACATATTGACAGCGAACAGTTCTGCGGCGTTGGCCCCTGCCGTCAAGGACTCTTCAAACCTCTCCTCTAGAGCTGCATTCCCTTCCACATTGGTGCAAGTAGCTCCGCTTCGGCCAGCTAACTTAAACAACAGAGTTGTCGTTGCCAGAGCTAGTCTGCCAGAGGTAAGATGAACTGCTCCCAGGAAGCATGGGAATAAAGGGGAGCTTGGTCGCTTCCGCAATGTTGTCCAGATTGATATTTATGCTTATCCTCGTACTAGTGGGACATGGAGATCTTTTGTAAGGCCTCCAATGTTGATATAAGGTGATGGCATCACCCAATCGCTTTTCTTGCTGTGTCTAGTGCTCAAGGTTAGAGATTTCAGCTCCTTTTTGTTGCACGGAGGAAGAGCTACATTCAGTGACTTCCATCAAAGAAGTCCCGAGTTTCGTGTCTATAGCACATTTCTCCATGCCAAGACGAAGTGCATTGTGCTCATGTCGGGTATTCGATCATTTGGCATTTACGTTTGCAGGAGCAAACGACAGTTCGGAGGAAAGTTTTGGCCGGCTTTCTGGCTGCTGGTGCTGCACTTGGTTTCTCTGGTCAGGCGTTCGCTGCAAACCCCGGTGGTGTGGTCAACGTTATATTTAAGGAGGCAGAAATTAAGAACAAAGCGTCTCCTCCCCGTGTTGGTGGGGCGGTCCAGGATGCCGGTCAGACAGCTCAAAAGTACGAAACCCCTCCCTTCCTCGCATTTACTAATGAGATACTGAGGATGTCGCTGAAGGAGGCAGACTTGGGTTCTATATCTTATGGTGTAAATCAACATGTTATATCTCTTCAAACAACGGGAGGGAGTAGCCCCCGAGTTGCTCTTGGGGGTTGAAGTGACGCTAAGTTACTCTTGCTTTGGAAAGAGTCTTTCTTTTCTTTTCCCTTTTTTGTTTTTTGAAAGATGCAGAAAGATAGATCGAACGCTTGCAAAATCTCTTATGCGTCCTGCATGTGCTCGTGAGTTTAATGGCAGGGCTGGAAGTGGAGCTGTCAACAGCCTGCAGGGTTCCACTAGCGGTGTTGTGGACAAAGCCAAGGCCAATGTGAACGAAACCAAGCGCAGGATTGATGGGATCTTCGGAAAGAACAAGGTTTGTTTGGTTTGTTGACTGAGAAGATAGTTAATCAGCAATTTGTTGATTTCCTGAAGACCCTCTAATATGCCGAGGGTGAGGTGACATCGAAGTTCTCTTTGTACTGTGCATGCATGATTTTAACCCGGCTTTTGCTGCAACACCTGCACGAGTGTCCATGACTTTTTTTGGCTAGCAACCTTGTACGTGTATAAGATTTTTTTCCATCACATCTACTGTGTCGTTTCTTCCATGGATTTCCAAGTAAAAGTTATTGGAAAAAGAGGAAAGTACTCATGTTTGTGTTAAACCTGCTGTAGGGCTTTGGGAATGTTGGGAAGGAAATAGCCAGCAATGTGGAAGACGCAACAGAGGGTGCGAAGAAGGGAGCAGAGAGTTTGTTTGATAAGGCAAAAGGCAAGACTGGAGAAATTGGCAATCTGGAAGATGCAGTTCAGAATGTAAAGAAGGGAGCTGGGAATCTGGTGGGAAAAACTCAAAGGTCTAGTGGGAAGAACATAGCCGACCAGGCCCAGAAGAAAGTGACCGAGGCCAGCAGCTCTGGCAAGGGACTTATTTCCAAAACCCAAAACAAGGCTAGTAGCGCTGGAATTGATGCACAAGGTGCTGTAGATCAAGCTAAAACCGCAGCTGATGACGTTCAAGGAAAAGGGAAAAGTCTACTTGATTCCATCCAAAATGGAGTAGAGGTACGTATTAATTCTTTGCGAGCTATTAGCTTACCGAAATACCCGCAGTGTAGCAGTGAGGTTGCCATCAGTGTGCAGTGTAGGTGAGAGGTAATATTTCTGTGAACAATAGAGAAAGTGCTGGCACTTTAGCACGCTTACAAATACATGGCGATGCAAACAGAAACGACTCCTTGTACACTATCTGTGTGGTGGAATCGCTTAAAGTGTGCCTGATTTTTCTGCAGAGTGCGAAGGACAATCTCCTCTCACGTGTCGATGAAGCCAAGAATGCTGCGAGTGACGTTGCAGGAAATTTTTGAACAGTAATTAAACCTCTCTTAATACCCGTCTCTGCTGAGGTTAGTGCAACTGTAGAGTTAGAAAATGTTCCGAATTTGTGGCATGGATAGGAGTGAAATCTCCAACGGAAGAAGTTCACTCACAAAGCGGTCTGCTGCCCACGAGTACGGGTACCTCTTGTAGACATAGTTACAACCAAAGTTTGATGGAGTTTCAGCAGCGAAAATGTACAAACTGAAGTTCATTCCCTTCAAAAGGATCATATGGCCATTGAAGATGTAATCTGGATTCCGTTTTAACAGCGTAAGAATTACAATTGAGTAAGCAAGGTAAAGATCAATGTCATCGATAAGACGGTCGAATTGTCAATGCATTGAACACACAGAAAAACAATCACTGTTTCGAAGCCATCGTTCAGTATATTTTAGCTTTTATAATACACAAATATTTAATAATGAATAATTATTTTTTTATTTTTAATATTATAGATAATAGTATTTCTCTAGCAAAACTATTTCAAAGGCTGTGCTCACGCCAGCAAAATGAGTTTCGTTGGCGAAACCAAAAAAAGAAAAAATCAAAAAGATAGTTTTGATTGAGCACCCATTTTTCAAGGAAAAATAATAAAAAGACTTCAGTAAGATAATTTGGGCTCCGGGTTCTCCCATCATTCGTAAGATCAAATATAGATGACTCGTAACTTCATTTGGAAAGCGACATCGATCTCTACTGACAAGAGGCCTGGTTAGTTGGGCTCAGCTCTCTTTAACCGTGTGAGAGTTCTGCCTCCATCATATCCCCTGCTGTTGCAGCTCAAGGCTTTTCTGAGAAGAGAATTGCTCTTGGCTGGATTGTGGTTCTTGGGAGTCTCCCTCCTCGCTGAACTGACTTCTTATCGCAGCCCGAGAGCTTTGCTCTTCCCCGCGAGAGATTCAACACTATGAAGGTTCTATATTCTGGTTTTTCAAAGCTCCTATTAAGCTCTTGCAATTCGACCCGACAGAGTGGTGTTGGATGAGTAAAAAACCATGATCATTTCTTCGCCTATACTGTTAACCTGGGATACTCCTTGCTCGTGACATGAAATGGTTGAGGAAGTGGGCTCACCTCTCGGAGCTACGAATCCTGTGGGAGCTTGTTTGGGCTGATGTATGGAAGAAGCATAGGCCTTCAAAAATTTATGGCCTTCTCTGGAAAATTGTCAACAGGCCCCGTTCCTGTTGGAGCAGCCTTCTCTGACCTGCAGTCTCAGTGTGCAGTTTGTTATCAGAATTGCTTGGAAGACATTGAGCATTGTTTTGTGCTCTGCCCCTTTGCGCAGGCTGCTTGGTCTCATGCTTTTACTCTCTGCTCTTACTGGAACTCTAATCTTTCCTACTCAACATCTGCTTTGCTGCTAA
This sequence comes from Takakia lepidozioides, assembly GCA_030704615.1. NCBI lineage: Eukaryota > Viridiplantae > Streptophyta > Takakiopsida > Takakiales > Takakiaceae > Takakia > Takakia lepidozioides. The sequence continues at coordinate 55,954,524 of CM060732.1, forward strand.
ACGTCAAGGATGGTAACCTTTTTTGTTCATGTCCGATCTGGGAAACACTCAGAGGCATTTCGTTGTGGCATATTTGGAAAATTAGATGCTCTGTTGTCTTTCAGAAGGTCATGCCCTGTTTGTAGAGGCTCTTATCTTGGCTCACTCAGACATGTTGTCTGAGGCCCGCAAATCCTGAATGACGTGGTGACAGCTCTTCCCAAATGTGGGAGCAGAATGGGATGCCAGCTCCTTGCTGCCTTCGACAGTACATGGGGAAAGGGTGGGGTGTTCTGCAGAAGAGTATCGGACTCGAGAGTTATCTGGGAAGAAAGCCTCCCATCTTGTTGGCAGCTCAATTAACGCAAGGATTTCACCGCTGGGAGCGAGGAGGTGGAGATCAATTGGGGACACCAGAAGCATAGTCTTATAAAAGGTAAATCGAAAGCTCAGCTTTCGTTCGATGCCCCCAAAAAGAGAAGGGGCAGCTCTTGATTAGGCTTTCTTGGTAGTTCCAGTAATGACCGTATCTCTGGTGCTTAGTTGCCTTTTGTCTTTGGTTCTTTCATCTATTTCGAGTTTGTTTTTAGTTACTTAAGTTCTTCAGAACTTATCGGGATTTTGGCTTCTTTGGTTATTTGTGCTTTCTTCCTCTTCTGGCTGCCATAGTTCTAGTTTTTATCAGGGCTACAATCCCCTTGTTGATCCTTTATATATATATATATAAAAGAAAAAAGTAAGAACTTAATCCACACTAACCTCTGACAGGATGGTATGCCGGTTTCCGGCATGTCAAATCTTCCCCACCCTCTCTTGATAGTGATATAATAATGTTTGATGCCTCCCGAAGCGTAAAGGAAACATAAATTATGGAGTCTCTTCACCCCGAAGGATTACCACCTTCCGCTAGGAAGGTGGACACCTTTGTGACACCAATCGGTTGATTGAACCCACAACCATTTTCGAGGTGGTATGTGCCAATAACCAGTGGGCTACAACTTGGTTGTCCTTGAGAGTGACATAGAACCGTATTTTCAAAACCACTTGAGAACAAATATAGGGCGCAATTTATTTTTTTGAGGTAAATTTTAGAAATTTTTTACTTAGAAAATATGGTAAGGCAATATCATTTCACCCAATTTTTTAAGAAAAAAGGCAATAAAAAATCCAGAGTTTTACTTAAAAAGTTAATGTAATAAAGGGTTTTATCTACAATATAATGTATCCATCCTGGTGAAGTTTCTCATATTTCATCCAGCTCTAATCCATTAGGATGAAATCAGGTAGATGTCACCTGAAGTTCAAATATGATTCCAGTGAAACACAATAGGTTGACGTTGATATTGTCAAGTTAAATAAGCACAGTGTGAAACTAACTAGAATAAAGCTAGTTATTTGTATTTAACACTTGGATTTAAGTCAACTGTTAAATCAGATGTCAAGTTTAGTTTTGATACCTGAACCGTCTTATCTTCATGAGAGCGTCAGTCCGCAGCTCATCTCTCTCAAGTTGAGCCTGCGCGACCGAGCTCCTGCATGCGTTTAGAACTGAGTGTGTTTATGATGGGATGATAGGTTGTTGTGGGGTGGACTCTTCATAGCTTGGGGTGCTCCTGGCTCGACTATTATCTTAAAGAGTGATAGCGATGGATTTCATGTTTCTTGTGTCAAGAGTGTGTTCTTTAGCTTTCTTATCACTCGAGAGAGATGAGGCTTGCATCTGTGAGTGCCAGAGGTGAGTTCAGTTTTAGCACTTGTGGTTTTTGTTTTAAAAGTGAGAGAAGCGATTTGTTGAAAGAAGGTGAGCAATGCTTGGAAGGGTGTGCAAGTGCAGGTGGGGTGAGACGATGCCATCTGTTTGCTTTTTGATGATTTGAGCCTATGAGGAGAGGCGGAGCTGCCGCTCTACTTGTGATCACCACTTAGCAACTTATGAACTCACGGGGGAAAACAGCTTGCTGGGGTGCGGCTATAGACACTGTGCCGTCATTGGCATTCATGATTACGATTGTACAAGGCAGGGCCTGCGGGAGAAGTAGTTTGCTGCCAGATGATGGGCAGGAATTACGTTGAAGACTTTGCAGTGTGATATCCTACGCAACTAACGGACTGAGGGCCAGGCAAAGCAATCAGTTTATGACGATCAGAGATAACGACGGAGCATGTTGCCATCCCTCTGCCGTTCGGAGAGAAGGAAGAGGCAGCCTCTTTCACAAGATTCTTGGAGTTTGTGGGGCTCCCTTATCAAGTAATCAAAACCAGCAATGTGTTTCCTGCTAAAGTCTTTGATTGCAGTTCAGACTGGTAATCAATCAAGATAGAGCGAATGCGCGGCAGCTTCAATCAGTCACGACGTTTCTTGCCTGAGGTTTATTTGCCACCAAGGCGGTCGGTGTGGATATGGAGGTGTCGGTTTGGCTGTGATCGGTCTGGATCCGGCTTTTCTCTTCACGGGTGTGTGATTTGACAGAAAGCGATTTGCAGCAGATGTTTATCGGTTTCAGAGAAAGGAGGAACATATTATACAAGTCCGCTGCAATGAAGGAGTGTCTGAAACTTGCGAAAGATCAATGCAATTAATCTGACCGTCTCGGAGGTTATTGGTGTCAACCACAGGAAGGCGAACTAAAGGCACTTCAAGGACGAGAATGGTGCTGAAAATGCATTCAACCTTTTCAAGGCTCCTGGAGTTCGAGAGAGGATGTGGAGTCACATGTAGTAGACACCTCCTGCGAATCAGAAATTGATGCAGTTGTAACAGCCCGCATCCACTCAACCATGACCCGGGCCCTCTTTCGTGCCATATTGCCAGAGTCTGGTGAAGATCCGGCACAGACCACAATGCATGATTCTGACCGTACCTTCATTATGGGAAGCATTACTGACAGGTAGACGATGATGTTTGTTGCCAACGAGGAAGGGAAACTTCTTGCACTGCGCCAGATCTTCAACCAGGTCTATGTGCTAAGCTCTTGTATCCCATGGTTGGGTGATTTGCACAAGTCAGAGCCATTGCAAGTGAGTCCGGAAGATAGGGCTCCCAATGCTCCAGATACAGACCTCTTTCCTTGCGGTGCAGACCAGTTTGCTGCAACTCCGCTGTAGCGTGAAGGATGGTAGAGAGGTTGCCATCTGCGAATCGTTGCATGCGAAATGCTGATGTGAGGATGAGAGGCGGACTAAAGAGATAAGTAGGAAATCGCAGCTTCACTGCTTCCCTGGAGATGCTTGCTCTAAGCCGAGTGTTGTGGTGTACTAGACTTCCAAGCATTCACTGGACATCCTGTGTGAGTGGAACCAGCTTGAACCTCGTGAGCCTGAAGGGGAGCGAGGGCGATTTCTGGTTTTGAGTGTTGTGTACGACAAAGAGTAGGTAGCCGTGAGGACTGAGCAGAACTAGGAGCTGGTAGGAGCTGACGGGCATCTCTGCTGCATGGCTTGGAGATTGACGAGCATGCAAGCTGCTCATGTGCAACCCTTTGATCAGGTCTTTGATCGGCCAAATCGGCCAACACCCCGCACCACCTCCTTGTTCCTGCTTGCTCGCGCAGGCTTGGCCATCGCTGCCATCGTCTGCGTCCGTCTTGCCTCTCTCCCTTGAGCATACTGAGTGCGTGATTAATGTGAGGCCATTTCTTTCAGGACCAATTGGCCTTGCGGTTTATGAGTCCAAGGAATTCTTAGGGAACCAGGGAACAGGGAACCAAGACAAGTATTGAAAAAAAAACAAAAAAAATGACTCTGCTAAAAATCTATGGAATTTTTAGAATGTGAGTGTGCCGTGAAAGATCCACAATTTTGTTTCTAGAACCTGTTCTGGTCTATATGAGAGGCAAATCTGTGGATGTCCTCTTTGTATGGCTGGAGGAAATGAGGACGTAATTGAAGGGCAGGTCTCTTCTCTTAGCCTGTGCACACAAGGGGACAGGATTTATGTTTCCCAAGGAACTCAGACTGATTTGAGTGGAGAACAGTTGGACGAGTTGATTGCATACTGGGAGTCAGGCATTAGCAGTAGACAACAGTCTGTTGTAGTTGGCGTTGAAGGCCTCAATATCGCTTTGGACAGTCAGAACTCTGTTGGAGCCAGCAGTTCTGCAGCTGTAAGTGAAATACCAAAGTGGGTGAAAGCTAGGCTTGGAACACAGCCAAAGACAGCCCCGGGTACCAAGGTGTTCAGCCACAAGGCCGTGGTGTACTGGAGTAGAGGAGTAGGAGCTACACAAGTTTGTGCAATAAGACAGTTGCAAAGACGGACACGCTCTGCACAAGAAACCACGAGAGGGGGTTCATTAGAAAGGACAAAGTTTGTTTGTTGAAGAGATGCAAGTCATTCGCCAATGAGGAACACCCGCAACCGTCTCAAAGCTTTCGGTTGAGAGACTATCAGACCCTACCTTTGTTTTCTTTAGTGTTCAGTGAGCGGGAGATAGATGAGTATTGCTTTGTCTCTACCTGGCAGAAAGAGGAGGAGGGGTTGTTTGAGCGAGCTACTGTACTGTAGCTTGGGACAAGGTTCGTGGCAGGTTTCTGGACATAGATATACCTCCTACACCTTATATGCAGGAGCGAGGCACTTTGAGAGAAGTCTGGCAGTTGATAGTATAGATCAGGATTAGATCTTGCTTGGTCGGGCTTCTATTCTTTCCCCCATCTCTGTACTATTTTCATTACCTTGTACTTGTAGTTGCCAAAGCCTCTTTGGTGGAGGCCAGTCAGTCTGGGGTTTGGGCTGGGATGGGGATATTCTGCAGGTCAGCACTGCAGATGGATTTTGGTGTGGGGGTGTTGATGTTTGATTTCTTGTGTTTGGATCCCCCCCAACACCTGCATGCTTGACTGTGCGCCATGTTGGTTTTGTGTGGGCGCTTGCTTTCATAGGGATTAGGCCGGATTTGATCACCGGTCAATCCTAGAGATGCTGTCGATGATCGGTGGTGAGGCTGGAGTGATGACCAGCAAGACCACCAGTGTTTCTTCTATGGTGAGACTGGGTTGATGACAGCCAACCATATGAGTTCTTGCGGTGGATGCAGGTGCAGGTGCCCTGAGCCACTGGGATATGACCCTTTAAACTGCAACAGGTGCCCACCCGTGTCACTATTAGGATTAGTACTAGAGCCGTATAGTGTCAAGTGGGATCACGGAGTTACCCAAGGGTTTTGAGGGGAGTACGGATACAGGCAAGCAGTAATAACAGTGAGAGTGGGTTCACAAGACGAGATATTCGGTTCAGACCACCTCACCTCCACCCTCAACTAGTGCAGAGTCAGACACGATTCGGAGGCTTCATCAATAGGGTGCAGTTTCATTCGCCATGTTGTGGGACGACATGGAGGAGATGTATGGAGCTACAAGGGGCCTCGTAGGTACTCTGGAGCTGTGGGCACAATCGGTTGGATGACTTTATCCAGGAGTTCGACAGCTGGTGTGATTTGCAGCAGATGCGCAATCCACAGCTATTCACCCCATTCATGGCGTGGAAGAGACTATTCCAGCATTTGGAAGGCCCGCTTATGGACGATTACCACGAGTTCGGGCGAGGACATGAAGCAGAGATTGAGGAGTGGAGGATGTATTGTCACCTGACTACGTCTCCATTACTCGAGGCACGACGCGACCAGTAGTAGCTGCATCAGTACCAAATCTCCCACTGCCAGCACTAGTAGTGGAACAAGTAGTGCGGTACTTCTGCAGGTGGTACCAGTTCAAAAGTTGCTACTACTCCTCCTGCCACGACTACAACACATGTGCCTAGATTCAACCCGGTGGTGGAGTTCTTCCAGGAGTTGCGGAGGAAATACCAAGGTGTATGGACAGAGAAGCTGCGAAGTTTGCAAGACTTCCAGCGCAAACCCAGTGAGAGCTGCGAGAGCGTACACTCGTATGAGGCGCTTGATAAGTGTGACCCAAGGGGTTACTGAAGCTCAGGCAATCCAGTTTTGGTATGGAATTGTTGGACAGGAGCTCAAGAGAAGGGTGCAGATGAACCCTCTTACAAGCAACCCAACCCACATTAGCAGATGTGTTTCTGCTGGCTGAACGGATTGAGCTCAACATGGTGGAGGAGCGAGTGTTACCATTGATTTGGCAAGGACATGCCTGCACAAGGCGCAGCTGCTAGCCACAGGCACAAGGGACTGCCCAACAGCGTGGTCAGGGGGGGCAAGGTTTCCCAACCCAATTTCATGGAGCTTACAGGGGACCTCAGGTACAAAGGCCCGTGGCATCTTTTGCAGGCCAAACAACCAGGGGTGATATGTTGGACATGTGGAGGAGGACCCCATGTCAAGAGAGATTGCAAGAGAGTGCAAAAGGCGCGGCACAAGCACAGCCTGCACAGTTGCCAGTGTGGGCATTGTGGCAAGTATGGGCATGAGATGCCCAGTGTTATGACTTGCATCCTGAGTGCGCTCAGGCCAGTTCCAAGGGAACAATGGTGGCCGGGGCCGAGGTGGACCAGCCCAGAGAGGACGAGGTGGTCGGGCACGAGGTGTAGGCCAAGGGCAAGCTCAACATGGCCAAGGACGCGAAGGTTAGGGTTTGTTGACCAAGGCATGGCCAAACGGCTTCAGCAGCTAGAGTGAGGCTCGCTGCCATGGCCACAGCTCAGGTGGTACCGGCTCCCAGCGGGGGATGGTCCACCTCCTGCGCCTGAGGGAGGAGATATGGGAGGCATAGGATTCATGTGCGGAGAAGCGCTACCACTAGAGCAGGTGGAGTCTGCTGCAGCGTGACTCGAGGAGCAGGAGCATCACGAGTTCCTGAGCCACGAGGTGCAGAGGTGGAATGGATCCACAAGCGTGGGGAGGCAAGCCGTCAGGCGAGGCTTCCTCAGTCATTCACATTGGCGGAGACTGTGTCGACGCCATCCATGGCACCTAGTTCTCGCCCGACTGTTACCAAGGCGGAGGTTACTGTACCATTGGGGAGAGCTACAAGTGCAGCACTGACACCTGCTGCCAAGGCTAGTGCAGCCGGTGTATTATTGGGGGCAGCCACCTCTGTGTGTCAAGCCCCACTGTTTCTCGGCAACCATGATTGCGACACCAGGGGTAAGACCAGCTGTAGTGTTCAGACTAGCAGCAAACACTCTGTGAGAGTGGGAGGTACTTCATCTTCTGCGGAGTTAGTAGTGGAAGGTGTAGTGCAGAGGGATCCTCGGATTTGAGGGTCAAGACTGCCACGGCTGCACCATGGCAGCTAGCCTTTGAGCGCGCCATGGTGACACCTGGAGTTGTCTTGTTAGACAACCAGGATGGCATTTTCACTTTGAGTGCCTTTTAGTTTATATATAAGCTCTGGTGACCGGAAGAAGAGGCCAGTGAAAGAACCCTCAATTCCCAAGGTCACAGGCAAGAAGTACCGGCCACTTCGGGTCTTGTTGGACTCGGGAGCTCAGCCACTGATGTTGGGCAGAGCTGCTATTGCAGGTTTGGGCCTCATGGAGGCGGAATGGAGCCTTGTCCTTTCCAGATACAGACATCTTGGGAGGATCAGAGCAGGCTCGGGGCATGACACGGCATCAGTTAGCCATTAGACTGCAGCCGGATCATCCTAGAGATGGCTCGGTGATGCGAGCCAAGGCCATTGTGACAGACGCGGTCTCTACGATGTCATCGTTGGTGGGGTAGTGTGTTATACCCCATGGGCTTCACCTGGACTTCTGGGAGGAGTCAGCATACTAAGGCCTGGATGGCAGTCAGGGGATGGTCGCCGTGCACAGCTCCTGTGACATTCATGGGGTGTATTGCGGCTGCCCAGCGGGGCAAGATGCCAACACTAGCCGCCTTTCAGCTGCAGTAGTTGGCCTGAAGAGTTGCTGGAAGGCAATGCCCATGCCGAGGATGTGCCGCCTCCAGCAGAGTAGGATGACATGCATGGTATGGCGGAGTTGCCTGCCATGGTTGCTCACATTCCATTGTGGGGTACGAGTAAGGAGTTGCAGCAGACTGCTGATGGACGGGTGCAACAAGCTGGGTAGAAAGCTTTCGTACCGTCAGGAGAGGAGGAGAGTGCGGTGATTGCACCAGGACCACCTCAGTTGTCTCCATTGGACACCACACCTATTGTGTGGCAGTGCCCGAATGAAGGACTTGTTTGGCGGGGGGATCAGCACTGGATTGGCTGCAGTGCTGTGTAGGCAGATGTACGAGTTCGACGTCCTGTATGTGGAGAGGGATGGGACGGACTGACGACGCGTCTCACTGCGCCATGTTGCTCAGATGGTGCAGCAGTACCCTGACTTGTTGCCGGTGTCTGCAGTTCGTGGATATCAGCAGGCCTTGCCAGTAGACATTTCGTTGCTGGGGGCGTAGGATTTGGAGCAAGTTGGCTCCATTGATCTGGTAGTGGCAGGTTGGCCCTGCCAATGCATTATCAGCCGGGCTGCATGGCAATGGATTGCGAGACTCGAGGACGGGTCTGTTTTGGGGAGATGGTGCGCATTTTGCGCCACTTGCAGCTTCATCAAGTGTATCTCCAGCATACATCTTGGAGAATGTGCCACTGATGGGTGATTCTCGGGCAGGGTGATGGCCAGTGTGCATCAAGTCCGGTCGTGGCTTAGCGTCAGCAGTGTTGCTGGATGCAGCTGCAGTGGGGTCACAAGCTCATCGTCCACGGCTTTGGTGGACTAACTTGATGCCACCCCCACTGCTCAAGCGTGCATTTGATGGGGTGCAGCGGCCAGCACACCTCACCGTGGATGGCATTTTGGACACAGGGAGGCAGTCTCAACGTGTGAGACACGCTGACCGTTCGCCTTTGGCCGTGGTCAACAGGGGTGGGTCAACACGAGCAGCATTACCTACACTGCTCAGACTTCCCAGGATCCAATGCTTTTCGGGATGGTGGACCTGGCCTCCTGTGGGATGCTCAGTTGCAGCAGTTAGTGGAGCCTAATGCCGACGAGCGAGAGCGGGCTATGGGGTTTTCCACTGGGACCACGGCGTGCCTTCTCTTTCTGAGGCATCACGTCGTCAGGTGTTGGGGTAAGCAATGGATCTCAATTGCTTGAACTGGATTATCAGCTTGGCTATGGCTGAGCAACGTAGAGTGCGGAGTGCACTTCCCTTGCGTCTCTCTGCCTACCGAGACGGTACAGGCAGCGAGTGGGGGGCGAGCCGGTGAGGACCACGGGGTGTAGACATCCATGGCACACGTGGGAGGTGCTCGAGGTTCAGAGGGAGTTGGCAGCCAAGGCAGCTGTGATGGATGAGGTTGGGGATTCTTCTCGGTTGATTGATGAGGTCATCAGGATGAGATGATGGGGCAGGATGAGGCTTTGTCATTGACTGAGCAGGCAGGGAGTACTGCTCAAGAGGTTGCGGCATAGCAACCACGGGACGCGTCTTCTACCTCTAAGCCTGCTGGACTCAAGGTTGCAGTCACGGAGGATAATTGGGAGCCTGACATTGGACCCATTGTCACCGGAGGAGAGAGACGACGTATCGGCGGTTCCTGAGGGCTTACAGGAATTGCTTTGCCTTTAGTTTGAAGGACTTGGGAGCACTGAAGGGTCAAGAGATCCGTATTGAGTTGGCCACTGACACGCCAATCTTTCAGAGACCCTATAGATATAGTGACATGGAGAGGTCTTTGATTCAGATAAGGACTCAAGATCTCGGGAGGAGGTTGGTGGAGCTCTCTGGTGGAGAGTATGCTTCAGCCACAGTGATGCCAGCCAAGAAGGATGTCTATGGCAATAAGACGGAGAGACTATACGGCAATCTCTTCACCCTTGTCACGGATCACCAACCACTCAAGTGGTTGATGGAGTCAGACAAGCTTACGGGGAAGCTTGCACGGTGGGCACTCATCTTTCAAAAAAATATGACTTTCAGGTGGTGCATCGACCGGGTTTGGTCAATCGCAATGCAGATGGGTTGAGTCGCAATCCATGTACGAGCCAGCGGGATGACACTGGAGCTCGGTGGCATGGTGAGACGGATGAGGAGATGGAGCCCGGATGGCATGCATCTACATTTTTGTGTATCTTGCAGCAGAAAGCCAGGTTGGACCTGCAACAGGGATGAACTGTAGATCAAGTGTCTGAGGACCCTGAGGCCAGCAATGAGCAAGGTGACGCCAAAGATATACATGAGGATTCAGTTGTGTTGGACTACCTCCGCACTGGAGACATGACAGCCACTGTGACTGCCAAGGAGAGGGATCGGATCCTACAAAGAGCCAAGAGGTTCAAGTGGGGGGGGACACACCTGCTCCGAGTGTGGGAGGATGGTCGAGTGAGGATTGTGCCTCACCCAACACAGCGGGCACGGTTAGTGCGGCAAATGCCCATGAGGAGTTGGGGCATTTTGGGATGCGACGCACTCATAGTCTATGCAGGGGCAAGTATGGTGGGTGGGTGGCGTGGTATGCACACAGAGGTATGCAACAATTTGTGGCTAGGTGCATGGTGTGTGACAGGGTGCGTGCTTCATTCAATGCCCCTACTCCACAATTGCACCATCTTCCGATCATGGGATTGGGCTACAGGTGGAGTCTTGACTTCGCAGGGCCGTTGCCACTGCCCATGCGCACAAAAGTACATGTTGGTGATGGTGGAGCACTTCTCCAAGTGGATTGAGTTGGTTCCATTGCCTGATAAGGCTAGTGAGGAGCTGCGTATGCATTCTTGGATTGTGGGCTTAGCCGATTCGGTGCTCCAGCTGAGGTACTCACGGACCAAGGGAGAGAGTTCTTGGGGAGGGGAGTTTCAGGCTTTGAGTGACAAGGCCTTGATAGACCACCGCACCACTTCTCGGGATCATCCTGAGGCCGATGGCTTGGCAGAGAGAGTTGTTCAGACAGTAAAGAGGGGTTTGCGCAAGTATGGCTTGCAGAAGGGACACCTAGGAGATTGGGACCTTCAGTTACCTTGGTTAGTCATGGGCTACAGGTTCAGCAAGCAAGCATCACTTGCCTCCTTCTCACCATACTCTTCGGCCGAGAGCCGGATTTGCCTACATCCATTCGCAGAGAAGCTGCTACAATTCTTAACCTTGACGATCCGAACGTGTGGGCACGTGCATGTGAGCAGCGTGCAGAGTTGTTCAGAAAGTCATGCCCATGGCTTTCGAGAACCTTGCCATTGCACAACACCGTGATACGTTGAGGTATGCTACCATACGTGGTGGGGGCTATCGTCCTGGGGTTCGGAGATTCAACCCTGGTGACTATGTCTATCTGCAGCAGACTGCTCCTACGACCTTGGATGTGACTGCAGGACGTGTTATTTGAGGGTTCGAGAGGTCTTGCCCTCAGGCGTCTTGGTCTTGGAGGGTCGGGATGGCATAACTTGGAAGGACCATGTGCGTAATTGTGCGCCATGTCACATTCCGAATGTCGATGGCAGGATTGACCCAAACCTGGCAGTGGTATCTGCAAGTTTGAGGTGCATGTTGTGTGGGTCTGCTAGAGGGGCAGCCACCATGCTGGTGTGTGATCGATGCTCTAGAGGTTGGATATGGGATGCTTGACTCCACCTCTGAGATGGTTCCGGATGGGGATTGGTTATGTCCACAATGCATTGGATAGTGGGAGTGGATACAACCATGGGAGGCTAACAAGAAATGCAAGGCCAAGCTACTAGGAGACCTTGAACACACGAGAACCTGGCTCAAGTTCACAGATTGCAAGACGGCGACTAACGATGGGGCTACTCTTGTACCCGGGCTCTTGGTCTTTAGAGTTTGAGTACAATAGAGACAGTGATAGATGACTTAGTACGGTTGTGGCTATTACATCTTGTAGCTATCTGGAGTTAGAGGGACCTATCCACCAGCTAGGGGGGCGATTGTGGCAGACTACTTTATTGTGCATATATGTGTGATGTGGTTTGGACAGCAATGTAGTTGTGTAGCGATACGTATGCGCACGACAGCTGTCAAGTTAAATAAGCACAGTGTGAAACTAACTAGAATAAAGCTAGTTATTTGTATTTAACACTTGGATTTAGGTCAAGTGTTAAATCAGGTGTCAAGTTTAGTTTTGACACCTGAACCGTCTTATCTTCACGAGAGCGTCAGTCGCGCAGCTCATCTCTCTCGAGTTGAGCCTGCGCGACCGAGCTCCTGCATGCATTTAGAACTGAGTGTGTTTATGATGGGAGAATAGGTAGTTGTGGGGTGGAGTCCCCATAGCTTGGGGTGCCTCTGGCTCGACTATTATCTTAAAGAGTGATAGCGATGGATTTCATGTTTCTTGTGTCAAGAGTGTGGTCTTTAGCTTTCTTATCACTCATTGTGGCAGACTACTTTATTGTGCATATATGTGTGGTGTGGTTTGGACAGCGATGTAGTTGTGTAGCGATACGTATGCGCACGACAATATCATAATCTCAACATTGACTATGACATTTGAACCATCTCAAAACTTGTACTCTTTAGATCCAAGTGATGTTGCGGCTTTGAATGATTTCGTGGCTAATGAAAATTAAAAAAATTCTTGGGTCTGGCATTTGACTTATGTTATATGGAATGTACTTGTTTTTGTAGATGCTTTGAAATTTTATAATTATTCAAAATGACAATTTAAAATAGGGTCTAATTAATTGTTGCAAAAGAAAAATAGGGTGTTAAAAAACAAAGGGTTTTACAATATTACCTAAAGATAGGGTGGAAAAAAATGTTAAAAAAATATATAGCCTAGTATAAATATACCTTTGTATAAAAATAATACAATATAGTGACCTCTCCGTGACTGGGTGTATTTGGTCTCGAATGGATTGGGGTAATATTGGGTTACACGACGGGGTGTTTAACTCCACTCTGGGTTACATAGGATGGATGTAACTCACATTTGGTCTCGAAATTTGATTAAGTCCAAATTGACGAAGTATTAAATGGACTATGAAGAGTTACATGACACACCGGGGTTACAGGGGTTACACCAATTGGGATACCAATACCTAGGGTTATACTACAGTAGCCTCCCATGAAAAAGGGTTTCATGTTGTGGAGGGTAGCGTGTTGGTTAGGTGATTGTAGTGCAGGCGGCGATATTTTGGGTTCTTAAGTACTTAATAGTGAAACCAAAGGTAAGGGGAGGGAGGGGGGGGGGGGGGATTCGATAGGGGCCCCGCTGGAGGAAACAGGGCTGCCGGAATCCGGCAAAAGTACCGTCAAATAGCACGAGTGCATTAAGTTCTTACCTCATTTTATTATCTTCCTTTTTTAAGCAGTTTTGTAATTTTTTCGCGAGAGCATATTTTCATTTCACTGTAGCATAATCTCAAGATATTTCAGCAATCTATAGAATATTCTAATTTTCTGGGCGCTTGAGCATACTCAGAGTGACGTGAGTATATTCACATGCTACTACCCAACCTCCTTCTTGCTAGCTGCTAGAGTAAACCAGGATGGCAGAGGGCCATGATGCCATGACCAAAATGAGTCACTAGTTCAGAAGAGACTAAAACTGATCATTCCGGTAGAAAGATACACCCGAGTTGAATCAGCCACCATGTCACATAGCAATAGATAGTGGGCAGTATCCTTGAGCTTTGCGCTCGGCGCCTCATAGCGAGGTTACTATGAAAGAGGTTATATCTATTCATTCCTGAAAGAAGTATCATTCCCTTATTGACATTTCTATTCATTTGAAGATGGTTTCGGTTCCAAATTTTCATTTTTAACGGAGGCCATGCTTGCAAAGCCCACCAAAGTAAGGTGGAGGCGGGAACAACCCCTTAGAACGTAGCCCTCACCTTTATATATTGTCTCAAGACCGTGGAGCCTTCAAAAAGGGGCCACCCCCTCATCCTACTTCGTTGGAATTCTTTGGAAAGCTCTAGAACTAGAAAGAGGACCCACTGTCTCACATATCCTATTCCTATGCTAGCCTCTATACGTCGCCTCTTATATCACTCTTTCCAACGTCCTTGCCTTCCCTCCCCATTGGCCGCTCTAATCATTTTTTTTTTTTTTGACCTTCAAGAATAGCCCTGGCGAAAATTTGGGACCCTTTATTTTCTCTTTTCACTATAATCAAGGATCACTTTAGACTACGGTCAAAAACCAAGTCCAACTTAGAATGCAAGGTTTCTATTGGTCGAGGGCATTTTCTTGGATATATTTGGCTTTACACTACGGACCAAGACCAACAAAGTTAGGAATGGCATGGCGTCTAAAGAGATCTTTGGTCTAGGGACCAAGAAAGGAATCCTTGTAGTTCGGAGGACCAATTATTTAACATAATTATCTGACCCTAGACCAAGTATAGAAACATTAAACGAAAGAAGGAATATAGACCTGCGACCTATGACCTTCGGTTCGTTCTCTGAGTTGGAAATGAGCTAAAAAGGGAGGAGGAAAGAGGCCCTGGTGAACCATCATAAATGAACAAGTGTAAGCTTTGCTGCCCGACAGTATCAAGTACCAGGCCCACTGAGGGACGGGCTAGGGGCAAGAACAAGGGGTACTTCCAGTGCAAAATTTGGTCTTGCACCGATCATCCCATGGACCAAACTATAATTTTCTTGAACAATCTTGACCGTCCGTTAGAATCAATCTTGAATGTCAAGTGGAAAGTGATGGAAGTTAATACACCTCTTTTTAAGTTTCTTAGTCTTGGTCCCGGTCCCGGTCCGCTTTACACAGGGACCACTTTTGTCCCTAGGATATTCATATTTTAATATGCATCTAGGGACCAATATCTGAACGAAGCAAATTGGTCCAGAGGTTTCTTGGTCTTGGTCTTGGTTCATAGTCTACAGTGGCCCTAAGGGGCCTGATTTGTGAGTGGCAGCTCCAGAGTAATTCCCTTTAAAAACAAAAAACAAAAGTCTTTCAAATTGGAGATAAGGTAAGAACTTAATGCACTCGCGCCATCTGACGGTACTTTTGGCCGATTCCAGCTGCTTGGGCTCCTCCGGCAAGGGGGCCTCTGTCAAATCCTCCCCAACCCCTCTTACCTGGGTTCCACTATTAAATACTTAGGAATTCAAAAGGGTTTCGTGAACTGGTGTGCTGGTAAGGTGACTGTAGTGTAGCCTGCTTGGTTTTGGGTTTGGGAGGCTATTGTAACCCTTAGTAATGTAACCCAAGCTATTGTCACCCCAGCCGGTGCCACCCCGCAATAGTGTCATCTGTGTGTCTTTGTGTTACTCCTCGGTCCATTTTATACTTCGCCAAATTTCGAGACCAAGCGTGAGTTACACTCCATTCTGTGTAACCTGGAGTGGAGCTACAACCCCATCGTGTAACCCCACTGGAGTTTACCTCCAACCCATGTAACCCTCTGTCACACCGACTAGAGTTACACTCACTTCAGTTCCATCATCCATGCCACTCTCAAGAGAGGAGGGGAAGATTTGACATGCCAGAAACCAGCGTCCTGTCAGAGGTTGCACGTGTTAAGTTCTTACATTCCTAGTGCTCTCCCTTGCAATTGGCTACATTGTCTAGTTGGCACTACATAGTGTACAATTCTCAACTTTTTATGACCCTAAAATGAAGCGAGATGGGTGGATGCAAGCGTGTGGCCCACGTGAAACACCCATGTGTCCTGCTACTTGGGATTGGAACCATTTTAAAAGCTAAGGATACCATTGGAACGCCTTGACCCACAAAAGGTCTGGGGCCCATCCTCATTTACAGTCGCTTGATGATGATCTGCATTTTCATCCGCCACCCACCCTGAACCCTAAGCCCAAAATTTGGAAAGCAAGGGTAAGATGATTCATTCCTCTTTGGGTTTCCGGAAGGGGGTGCACCAGGGTGTACATGTACACCACAATGGGGCCGAGTGCCCTAACTTAGTATGTGTTTCGGCCTGCCCCTAGTGTGTGTATTGGGCCTTATGTGAAGGCCAAAACTGGCATTGTAGATATCACGGTGGCAAACTACTGGAACCCACATGCAGTGATGGGCCCATTCTGCTCTTATCTCGCTTCCCTCATGTCCGCAATCTCGATTCTCTGTCCAAATGCAGCGCAGAGCAGTGTATAAGCACAGGCTGTGAGTAATAAGTTGCCAGCAACAATCGTGGCAGCTCTGTTCCTGTCAAGGTAGGATTGTCTCGACAAAGTGGCTACATCAGATCCAAAACCTTCAAGATTGACATACCAAACTGCAAAGCAAAATTGTGTTCAAAGCAGTCCAAAAACCTTCTGCGCACAGTAGCATGGTATTGCTCTCGTGGTGGCACTACTGCTGGCTGGATTAGTGTACTTATCTAAATCTCGCAAATTGGCATACACTGGCTAGGTTATGTCCACTGTGCAGTAGGAAAACGAATTAAAAACTTTCATCCTCATATCAATGGTATGGGGAACCTAGTCAAGAAGCAACAGATTATTTCCCTTCCAGTGTGCTTAGTTGGTGTGTAAGAATACCTAACACCAAGAGCCTCAGTTCACAGTGTTTCTCAAAGGAGTCTGTTTTGAAGAATGAGTGGACCATGATATGCGATGCTAATCAGGTCGTAGCTCACACTCGAGAAGAGGGAAAAAAATCACTGCAAGCTAAAACAGAAGTAGCATTCTGCTCCACAATACTTATGGTCGACAGTACTCTCCTTCTGGCTTCTATCAAGGACAAGTGATCATTCAGGGACCGAAGTTTCGTGTGAAGTTTTTTTCTTGAACCGCAACAGGTTTCATTTGTCATATGGTACATACTCTTTCCTTGTTGGAAAAGGAAAGGTAAAAGGGAACACGAGAGACTCTCATATCACCTTCCCTCCAGGTCGTCGAGTATAATTGATATTGGGGGTCACTAAAACAGTGCACCCCCCACTTTCCTCATAACTTCTGCCCAACTCTAAGTACCGAGACCTAATATACACATCAATGGGTATGGTCCTCACACAGACGTCATTATTCGTATGGGTTTCAAAGATTTTTTGTCAAATAGAAGCTGTTCTCCGTCATCCTTGCGATGTTTGAAGTGTGAGCTATTCATGTCAAGGAAGCATAAGGTCGGTCGAAGAATCGTCTTGAAGAATCTCCAGTTGAGCCCACAACAGAGGAGAAGCTCTGGGACCAGCGAGCTGTGGTGACATATTGAGAGATTCAGCAAGCATCTGAGTGACTCTCCGCATGGATGGCCTCTTAGAAGGCTTCAGTGATAGGCAGAGACTGATAATCTTACAGAGCCCCACGAGCTCATCATGATTGTGAGACTTCAACATTGGATCCACTATGTACCATACCATTTTTGGGTCAGAGAGATACTCGGTGGCCCAATCGACAAGAGAACCTTCCAATTCACTGTGAGGAGGTCGGCCAGTGATAGTTTCGAGTAAGAACACACCAAAACTGTACATGTTGCTCTCGAAATCGGGGCAGTGTCGATCTGAGCCCTCTAGATCATTATAGCCGATTGCCCTTTGGCCCATCCAGTTTGCCCTCGGATGCCGTTCGCTTCTTATAACAGGCACCTTTGTCACCCCAAAATTTGCTATCTTGGCAGCATAGTCGTCCGTAAGATAAACTGCACTTGAATCAAAGTTCAAGTGGCTGGCAGGAGGGATCAGGTCATGGTGCATGTACTCCAGACCGTAGGCTGCTCCCATCACTACACGCATGCGTGCTTGCCAGTCTAAGTGCTCCGACTCCTTGTTATGAAGATGGTCAAAGAGGGTGCCATTGGATGCATATTCGAAGATGAGCATGCGGGTAAAGGGATCCTCCTCTGCGCAATAGGCCACCAGATTGACCAAGTGCCCATGCTTCATCCGTGCCAGAGCTTCTACAGTCCTCCGAAACGAGAGCTCCGCTTGAGGCGTCCAGTTTACTGCGCCAGACACCCGGATACTAGCGGCTGCAACCTCTGTCCCACTTGATAACGTCCCTTTGTACACAACGCTGTCGGCAGAAGAGCCAATGATGTTGCTGAAGTCCTCACATGCTTTCTCCATTTCCCCCCTACTTAGTGAAGGCACGGTCGTTTCAAACGCCTTCTGCAGGTGTCCACTCATGCCTGACTTCCAAGGGCTAACTGCAGTTGTTCTTCGTCTCTGACGAACGTATACGACAGCCAATACGACCAGAGCCGTGATCAACAGAACTCCAGCTCCACATCCCACTAGATAGACCCACAAATGGGACTTCACAGATTTAGAAGAGTCAGCCTTTGCCGGGCTCAGACCTCCAGCAGAAGGTTCTCCAACCCAAGCCTGAGCTTCCAGGCTGTCCGACTGCAGCATGCGAGAACCTGTAAACGAACGGCCGGCGCTACCAGACACAAACCCGAGAAACATCAAGCAAAGCACCATCCAGGAGAGCATATCCCTTGCACGGCACATCCTAATTCCACTTGCGCTGGAGTGAACCATCCTTAAACGTCCCATCCCACCCCTCCCCAAACTCCCTAATCTCAAATTCTACGAACAATAGTCTGCTATTTCTCCCCAACTGCGATGTGATGGTGAAAACTCAAGCACCGCTGTGCACCTAGTCCTCACACGAACTCCCACACTACTTCCTTGTATTCGACGCTATCACAACTTGTCATCATTGGAAACCTGCAGCTCCCCGCCATATGCCACCATACCTCAAGCCCTCCGACTCCGAGCTCGGGGTAGAGACAATTACGAAACCCTGAAATCCAGAAACACCAAGCTCCCCTCCTATCGTCCTCGTAATCCCTAGCACGCATTTCCAGTTTCTTCAATCCCTCGGTTACACAAATTCTTCACTCCGAAGCCAGCAATTGACCATCGCGTAGCCTCCAGAACTCTCCAAGCCTAGGAATCCTCGTTCTCAATCCCAAACTGCTGTCTTGCAAACCTCGAGGCCACGTTCTTTGCAGAAAACAATCCTCCGTGACTTGTCTGCAGCCCCATAAGACCAATCGTTGCGCCCATCTCGCTGCTTCCTAGAACTCCCCGCCTCCAATGTTGACGCTGCCACCTCTGCCTCACAACTGAGCTTCCCGTGCCAGCAGCGAACAAGGAAGCAACGCTGGCGGAGTACCACCTCTTGTAATGAAAACGAACCACCTCTACAGTTGCCCAGAACTTGCTGGCCATCCTTTTCCCCTTCCCACTAAACCATGGTTTAAATCACCCGACGGCCGAGTCTCGTTAAGACAAGAATCGCCCCGATTTGATCGTGGCCTCTCGTATTACATCAATAATACGCGCCAGACTGGCCCAGCAGCAGCCCTTTCTAATATATATACATTTGGAGAAGACGTGCATGGGCAAACGTTATGGGACTAAAAATTTTAATGGAGCATTATTTCGGCCCCCCCCTCCTCGCCTCCTCGCTCTCGCTCGCCAGTGGATGTTAAAATAATACCCGACAGGCTCGCCGGAAGCAAAGGCCAGTTGGATGATGGTCTGAACTCGCGGCACAGCTAATGATGGGGTATCAGCTGGGCTGTCATTATGGACTGCGCTACTTACTAGGGCACCCCTGCCATAATTTGGGACCCTTTTGTGAGTCACATAAAAAACAAATGTGTGGCGGGTATTTATCCCATAATGTTTGCCCCAAACACCACACTGGGAAGGCATATATACGCCACCTCATGTGATGCATATCCTCGCGTGGGATGCGGCTGATCGTTAAGTAAGATTTGGATGGATGAAAGTTGCCTTGTCCAATGTAGAAGCTTCTTTGGACTCTTGCATTGCAAGGCTGATTGCTGTCCATGCAATGGTGTAGCGACATGTGGCGTGGCCCAACATCATATGCTTCATGTGCTTGGTCTTTGTGGGGGCCAACTTGTCTTTGGCATATATGGGGTACATGGGGTGAGAGGCTACCCCAGAGAAGTTCATGTACACAAAAAGGTGGTCAAGGGAAACATGCAAAGTGGGAAGCATTGATGAGGTGAGAGTTATGAGGGGACATCATCAGTGTCGCCCTATTATGATAATGCGAATGGGACACATACACACAAAGGTGGCAGGTCAAATCAGCTGAGGTTTTGTTATGTAATTTGTGGGTATCGTAAACGACGTTGTCATTTACGATACTCACAAATTGTATTCGGCGAAAACAGCCAAGTTTTGGTGCAAGTGATGAGCACACAAAGAGGCATCAAGGGGCCCGGCCATCCAAGGCCCAAAAGGAGTGCCCAAATACAAAGATGGCATCAAAGATAGAAAAATCAAGTGGGCCCCAAGAGTACTTAGTTGCAGTGTGTTGTTCGCTTGTGGAAGGGGATGTCCCCAAGACAGGGGTGCGTGCCGTCAAAGATGCGTCACGATTTGTGGTGTCATCCTCACCATCACCACATTTGTGAAGAACTAGTCTTTTATGATCATCAGGGCCTCCATGTTTTTGGTTGTTTGTTTACTCCACACAGGTGACGGGACCATGGTAGTGGTGTTGGATGCACGGTAGCATTATCGATGGCGGCGCCAACATTGTTGAAAAAATAAAGGAAGGAATCGTGCACACATCCTCTTCAAACCATGTAACAGAAACCCTGCTTTTTCCTGTTGACCATTAAAGGTGTCTGCACTGCAGATTACAAAAGCTGCAGTGCAAGAGCAGGACATGGCATGACATGACATGACATTCTTCAAGTGCGAGAGGCAGCACTGACATTACTCTTTCCCTGCATTCAAAACTCTATGAATTGCATTGAGACTCGAGAGTGATAACTTTCCAATTGAGAGAGAGAGAGAGAGCGAGAGAGGGAGAGAGGGCATCATCTCTCAACTGAAACCCATGTTTGCCTTGAAAACATTACTTCATGGATGAATGGATCGAGCGGCGGGTTCTTCATGGGGCTAATGCACCTTGGTTGACCCATCTATAACACTCGCAGACAAAAAGGATTCCTTGTGAAAACAATAGAAAAGACAAGTCTTCCAGTTTTTCATTTCTTAATGGAAGACGGTTATTTTCTCCTCTCACTATTAAGGGGTGGTGAGCTGTCGCTCCCAGGTGTTTCCCTTTTCAAAAAAAAAAAAAAAAAGGACGTACTGACCTACTAGCTTATTAGGCACTTCCGTGCCTAATAATTAATAAAAATGGAATATTATTAGGCAGATTCGTTTTTATTATTTAGGCACCTCACCTAGGTAATTTCCAAACATTAGGCGTTTATTACAGTCGACCCTGGATAATAATGAACAATTGTTTTTTACCTCCCTCAAAAACTATTGTCAAGGTAATTTTCTTTTTAAGAAACATAATGGTCTTGAAAATAGATATTATCTCAACAATTATTTTTTACCTCCCTCAAAAACTATTTTTCTCTTTTAAAAAAAACATAATGTTTGATATGTGATTGAGAGCATGAGCCAATGTCTTGCAAACATGCATATCGAGGATGATGATGTTAATGACAATATTCTCTCAGATTCAGAAGATTCACATGAGATAGGTGATGAGACTTATGTATTAGGGAAGGGTCCTTCCCAAGGCCCTTCCTGAATTTGAGAGCACCAGCAACGAGGGCGGAGCCCGAGTTCCGGGTGCTCGAAAATTCAGGAAGGGCCATGGGAACTACCCTTCCCCAACGTGAAAAACTGGGAAATTTTTCTTTCCCGCTCCTTGCCCCGCAAATCGGGGGACCCTTCCACACGTGGAAGGTACTTCCCGCAAATTGGGGGACCCTTCCAAAAGCGGAAGGTACTTCCCCTAAATGGGGGAACCTTGCGGCCAGGGAGGCTCCTTGAATTACAAAGAAAAACATTTGCCAGTGTTTTATGAAGATGTAGTTGCATCAATGCAGGGCCCTTTGGAAGTTGTGTGGCCATGAAATTATAAATTGCATACATTTTTTTCCCTTTTTTGGACTTTAAATAATACAATTTAGACTTTTTTTCCAGTGTTGGACTGGTATCATGGTTTCTTGATACCACTAGGGTGAAGGTATTGGGGTACAGTTGAATTATTGAAACCAGTATGGTACTGGTATCAAATGATGTATAAATTTAATAGCCTGGTATGGTATATGGTAGGGTATCAAAGTGAAAATCTGACTAGTATGGTATTAAACAAAATTCTAAAAGTCATACCAGCCTCGTATGTGCCAGGGTCTGGTTTTTTTTTAAATTAAAAATTAGAAAAAAAGGATGGAGGCCCTTTAAATCATATTAAGATTTCAACTATTCACCTCCCTCAAAAACTATTGTTCAGGTAATTTTCTTTAAAAAATGGTTTTGAAAACAGATATTACCTCAACAATTATTTTTGACCTCCCTCAAAAACTATTGTTGAGGTAATTTTCTTTAATAAAAAAACATAATGGTTTTGAAAACAGATATTACCTCAACAATTATTCTTGACCTCCCTCAAAAACTATTGTTGAGGTAATATCTGTTTTCAAAACAAAGCAACGCAAAGCAAAACAAAACAAAACAGCAGCAGATGCACATTTAAGAAGAGGAAATCTGACTGAAAACCCTACTAAACTTCTAGACATGAAGGCGTAGCCATGCAAAAATGCCTCCCCACAATCTCGTCAAATCTGCGCCTCCATCCTCATTGAAGTGCCCTCTTGAAAACGCTCTATGTAGTTAGTATCCCTAATGAAAACTACCCTAAACCTACCCCTACATCCGGTCCCTCAACCGGCGCATGTAGGGTATTGGAGTGGTAGAGGAAGAAGACCAGACTGGTATGTTTTGCACCAGGGTTTTAGAAGTCCACGTATCCTACCCCACCAGGGTATTGCCGGGTTTTGCCCTTGTAGGTACCCGCCTGGTATGATCCTTCGTACCATTACCTTTACCCTAGTTGATACCCGCCCAAGAACTATATACCGGTCCAACACTGATTTTTTCCACATATTTGGACATTTTAGTGGTTTTCACAATTTTCGAGCAATTAAGCATTTCTTAAGAAATTTTTCCACATTTTAGGCACGTTTTTCAAAAAATATTCTAAATTTAATTAGGCACTTGATTTTTAATTAATTATTGCCTAATAAGCTAGGTGAGTACGGTACTCTACAGGCCAATTTTGATTATGTCTAGTAAGATGGCAGCTAGCATGTGACGAAAAATGTGAACTTGGGCCTCTGTTGGTCAACGTCAGAATAGGAATTTTCATCATAACAGCTTGTGGAACTGTTTCTCATGAAAGGAGGAGGTACGCATGTAGGAGTATTTGGGTTGAGCAGGCACTCATTCATCCATGACCAGGCCAGCTTTCCTGGCTCTCTTGCTAATAACTTCATGGTGCATTTTGTGAAGTTCAAACCATGGCCCCCCAAAAAACAAACATGGCAGCTGACCACTCAGCGTCGTCGAAAGCTCCATATCCTGAAGCGACTTGTCCCAATGTAGACCGGAGTGTTTCATTAAAAACTCAAGTAGGATTGGGCATAGAGATCTTGCAAAGTAGACTATCATTAGTCTAGCATGTGAAAACCTTATTACAGCCATCTCTGCTGCTTGCCTTAGCCTTGCATTAGGGTGCAACACCCTGCCAGGAGGAAAGTGGTGGGGTGGATGCAAATCGCCATGTGCTTTTTATATTCGAAGACCGCTCACCTGCAACCTCATCAACTGGAACAGCTGCCTCAATCTCTTTGATCTCCTCCTCTGTAAGCCTCACTCCCAGAGCTCCAATATTAGACTCCAAATTAGCCTTCTTAGTTGTCCCCGGGATGGCCACAACATCCATGCCATTGTGCTGAACCCACGCCAGTGCCAGCTGATTCAATGTGCACTTTTTCTTCTCAGTAAACTCCATCACTCGCTCTCGCAGGACCTCATTTTTGTCCAGATTTTCCCCTGACATCCTCGGATGTGACTGCAGAGAGGCGTGGACATGACAACCAAAAATGTTGATTAAGGAGAAATGGGGAGAAAAGCGTAAGGAACCCCCAATACAAAAAACAATATAACAAACAAAGAGAATAAATCAAACCCCAAATATCTGCGAGAGAGAGACCTTACGGACATCGCCCTGGAGTGACGCCTCGGGCTTATAACCAGCAAAGAATCCTCGGCCTAATGGGCTGTATGGGACAATTCCTATCCCCAACTCTCTGCACAAATAACCCCCTTCAGTGAAAGCTTAACTCTTTCAGATCATGCTTTTGTAGAATCTTAAGAATGTTTCCCATGGTCCGTTATGGTAAACAACGCCCGGTATCACAAGAAATTTTTCATGTGTTTGTAGAAACATGCATCACACAAGGAGAGCTGAAAGACATCTAAATAACCAAGTACTGTCCCAAGGTTGATGAATTAGACCTGAATATTTATACATTGGTTTGTCATTTGTCCATGAAAAACCCAACTACTGAAGCAGCTTTGAAACTCCATATCTAGGGCCTTCTGGCTTTAAACATCCAGTGATACTGTCTCTCTAGATATTATGCTCGGTGCTCCACCCAAAAGTGGGGATGAGGAATTGCCCTGTAGTGGGAGTTGAATTAGTGACCAGTGAGACACGTGGGTTAGAAAGTGCGGAGACAAGCTCAACAGATTCAGGGATGCCAGTTGGTGAAGTGTGAAGGTAGTCCTGTCAAGGGCTTCACTTTTTTGAAGTAGCAATACAAATCCACTTCAAGATGGTAGTTATAAACTACCCTGCTGAAGATAGTTGCAACAAGACTTGATCATACTACCTACAGTCCTCCAAGGAGGTATTTCTCAATTTACAACCATGTATCTGATATGAATGTGAAATACACAAAGGAGGGATTGAGCACTGCACCACCATTGGACAACAGCAGCGCACTACAACTAACTACCCACCACATCTTGCTACCATACTGTGTTCTATGTTCTATTATGGTCGCCTGCATGTGGGACTGCTGTCAGACAGCTGTCCAATGGGCCTATGAAGTGTTTACAGTAGCATGGGACTGTCTGTACTTTTCCGTGAAGGCTTGCCTGCACGGTGCAGTCTCATACAATGAGGCTACAAAAAACTCAGAGGCATTCATGTGGCACTAGAATGTATGCAGGGACCAGCCCCAAAGGATTGTAACACCTCAAGGACAACTGCATGAGTTCAATCTTCCCTCCTTAACCCTCCGTAAATGCAAATGCCACAACATCTTGATACCAATCAGGTCAAATGCCACCAAGAATCCATACCTGCAAGTAGGAATTACGTCCTGTTCCACATCACGAGACCAGAGAGACCACTCAATCTGGACAGCAGTGATAGGGTGCACAGCGTGAGCACGCCGAATATCTGAGGCAGATGCCTCAGACAGTCCTAGATACTTCACCTTTCCCTCCTCCACCAGCTTCTTCATAGCACCTACCTACACACAGAAGCCACATTGACTCCTGAGTAATAAGTGACAAACTTCAGAAGGAAAGTAAAAATCCCTCTCATCACCCTCACAAGCAGTGTCAATGGCTTCCCAATCAGTACAGAGTGACATCGGCCATGTTGATCATGCCTCATATGAGAGTGGCACGGAGCTGGGAGGAGTTGCACAATAAATGACCACAAGAATCTTTGTACTGGCAGACCATTATGCCCATGAGCACTTTCTCTTTCTTCTGCTAAGTGGTAAAGTGTAAGAACTTTGAAGTGTACAAATAGCCAAGAAAAGCAACGTAGACAAGACAAAGTGGTTGTCAGTTTTGCCAAGAGGTACAGCAACTCCAGGGTTTTCATATCCAGGTGGGATATGAAAAGTATGGATCTCTCATGCCCTCAGACCCCTTCCACTGCAGGCTGAGTCTCTAGAAACCATGGTGAAATCCCACAACCTTCCAGCAGGGTTAACATCTCACAGATTTGGACACAGAAGAGTCAATGATGAGAATATCTTTCCCAGTGAAACTGGGTAAGACTTGTATCTCTCAAATTCAGAAGTGGTGAGAGTACTATGGCAAAGGAACACAGCATTTCTATTAACATGGTCACTCCCTCTGTGTCCATAACTCTCTGCTTGGGGTGTTGACAACAGAACTTGGCAAGAAGGAAGAACTACATACAGTGATCTCAATAGGAACCTTGGGATCCACGCGATGCTGGTAGTAGAGATCAATGTAATCCACATCCAACCTCTTCAAGCTGGCCTCACAAGCTTTGGACACATACTCAGCATCCCCTCGAATTTTCATATTTCTGAATTCGTCCATTTCAATTGCAAATTTGGTAGCCAATTGCACTTTGTTTCGAATGCCTTTGATAGCCTGCAGTCAACCCACTCCCCCTTGCCTGTCTCAGTCGCAGGCCTCTTTGCCCTGAGAAAAACATGCATCAAGTTACCAAGTCAGGGCAGTACAGGAGACTGACAATGCTGGACACACACCTGCCCTTTCTCTATACACAGGCGACTGAGTTCATATTTATGAATATCTTACAAGATAGTTACCAGACGTACCAAACTTCAATATGCGTCACCACAGCTTTCACAATTGTCTCAAACTCTTTCGAATGAGAAGAAGATCTACTGATGGAAATCGTCACCTTGCCAACAAGAACCTCGTTGGTATGAGGCCCATACACATCAGCAGTGTCCAGGAACGTGACCCCACAGTCCACAGCATGCCTAATCAGCTCGATCATCTCTTCCTCAGGCTTGGGCGGTCCGTACGACATGGACATGCCCATGCAGCCCAATCCCAAGGCTGAAACCTCCAGACCCTGAGAACCCAACTTCACCCGCGGGACTGTTGGGAGAGACGCCATATCTGATCTGGGCTCAGGCTTTCAACCAGAGGGGGCCAAGTGCGTTCACTTTCGGAGCAATTGTGCTGCTTTATCCCGACGATCTCCTGAACTTGGACAGCTCCCTCCCAAGAGCTCCGAAGAAAACTCTACCACATCACAAGTCCAGTCTGTGACGCTGGAGGCCTTTGCCTGGCTTCGCTATGGCAACAGTGAAGAAGACGAAGGAGTCTTTCAGTCTTTCAGTCTCTTTCTGTCTCTCCATCATGCAAGTTTAGTTGTATGGTTACAGATTTAGATCCATCTTCTGGGGTGGGTGCATGTTGATAGTCTATTGTAAGCGGCTTGGATGATCTCAGAATACCATTTCCTCAATTGTGGGTGGCTGGAGTTCCAAGCCTCCATGTTAAGGGGCAATGAAAGTCTTGAGACCAATGACCAACAGCGAAAAGTGGCACTTCAAAAAAAAAAAAAAAAAGTGGCACTGTGAAGGCTATTAGCCCTGACATGCAGAGTGAGCCAAATTTGGACTGGTTCCTGGGTTGTGAATTGTGAGCTCAATCCATGTCGAAATTCTAGGGACGACCAAAGGTCGAGAGTCGAGAGCTACTTTAGCGTAGAGCAGATACGGGGTGCCATAGTGCCACGTCATGGTCAACTCATGCCGCCCTTCAAATTCAGTTTTAGCCAGATACTATGCTCGTGCCTCAAACCCTTGTTGATAATTTCACAATTGACAAACAAGAAATCACGGACAAAGAATCCTACCCCTTTTTGGCCGCGCTTGGAGAGGCTGCCTTGAGAGTACACATCTTACCTGCCCATTTATAACCAATGACATCTCCAACCAGTTTATCCGACGTTTCCCATGTTTCTTGCCCAGCACAGATATGAATATCATTAGTCCGAAGAACTTGTCCCACTTCAAGTTGTTTCCTTTGGTTGGTCAACCCTGAGAAGTTGAAAGTGGCCAGCCGCAAGCCAGCCCTTTGCGTGTGAATTGTTTGTCGTCTAGGTAGCTTGTGATTGCTCCTGGACGGCCAACCGTTCTGCAAAGGGGGGACAGTTACCCCATGTGTAGATTTTGCTCGTCTCTCCCAAGAGAGAGAGAGAGAGAGAGAGAGAATGTACTCATAAGGCGTTGTGACCCTGGGCCCAGTTTGAGCGGAACACAAAGGGACAGAAACTACCTTTGTCAGCCCGTAGTATGACCTACCTTGGAGCATGCAATTGATCCGAGTTTTCCAGATATCTTCTAGAAATGCCTTCACACAAACATCAATCTGCTGTGTGTGATTTGCCCAATAACTAGACCCCAAAAGGACCTGGGCTTTTTGCCACAAGATTTTCAAAGTTGGTAAACAGAGGTACAGCAACAATTCCCTTGATGGAATTAAAGAGGTGGTCTCCCTGGAGGTAGGCTACCCACCATGAGTTTGAATTTCAGTCTAGTGCCAAGAGTGGGTAAGGCCTTGAGGTCGTCCATGATGGCCTCACCCATGTCACAGACGAGAATGGGTTCAGGGAAGTTTTCAGACTCACTTCATTTTCAGAAGACAATTTCCTAGCAATAAACATGCCTTGGGAACTTCAGCCTCTAAGTCAGATCTATCCAGCAGGGTCATGGCTTTTGAATTCCGATCCTTGACTATCTCTTCTACCCTCTTCCGCCAGGACTCGAGTGTGACAGGGCGCTACTGCTTCCAAGTATAGAGTTAATTGACTTAGAATATCAGGTATTAGTCGTACGTTGCAGCTGACCCCACCATCTGACCTTGAGTTCATGGGAGCTTAATGGAGGAATGCCAAACTCACCACGAACAGCGATATTAGCTGTTTTGGAGCATGCTGACATGCACTCCTTGAGCACCCCCACTTGCATGGATTCTAGAGACTTAGCCTGGTTGACTCACACGGCAGATGCGTAGGCCCAATAACGCGGCAAAGAGTAGCTTCTCTTCAGAGTTAATCCCTCCCTCCGCAGTAGAAAAATTTAGTGAGACCCAACGCTTTGCGCTTGCCAAATTGAATTTCATATATGCGCTTCCCAATTACAGATGGAGGAAAACGCCAAGGTATGTGTAGAAAGGGAGGACAGAATCTCTTGACACCCCCTTCCACTTGAGGTCGCCTCCTCCCTCCCCATGGTCGTTAAATGCTACCACGGCATTTATTGACATTAGCCTCTTAAGCCACCAAAGGTCAAAGTATCTATTCACGCAATCGATCAACTCCTGAAGATGGGATGGGGTCTCCCCTTTGCCTGCGAAATCATCCGCAGGCGTAAAGGCTGGTATGGTGGTATCACCCTTGACCCAAATCCCTCACTTTCCACATCCTCGAAAAGTTGATTGATGAAGACATTTAAAGAGCATAGGGGAGTGGTACATCCTTGAGCTACACCTTGGTCTATGTCAAAGAAGTTAGACTTCTGTCCATTAACAGTGACACAGCTTTTGGTGTGGGCATACAAGTTATGGACCACAGTCCACATCTTTCCCTTGATCCCAGATGACCAGAGTCGGGAGCCATAGACCATCTCTCTACACTGTGTCGTAAGAGAGAGAGAGAGAGAGAGAGAAATGAAAAGTCGTTTGCAATAGCCTTATGGGCCAATACAAGTAAGCATATCACTTACTACCATTGCATTTTGACCATGCTGAATACACTCCCCAAACAAGGCCCATTCAACCAGAGGATTTGTTATGGAACCCTCCACATCATCACAAGGACGTGCTCGAAATCCAGAAACCAAGATCTGCCTTGGTAAGACGAATTCTGCCCCTCGTCACTGAGATGATGCTTACAGGCTGACTCCCACTGTAACAAATCCTTCCACCCTTCCTCTACTTCATTGACGCCAGCTTAAATAAGAGCCTCTCTCATTTGTGGATATTGCGGAAAAAATCCATGCATTACATCTGAGGATAAGCTTTCTGCTCTGAAAGTCTGGAATCAACTGAATCTTTCCAAGTCACACCACTAAATCGAGCCCCCCCTGCTTAACGAGAGTCCATGTTCCTCCCTCCCTTCTGCTCTAGGCATGTACATAAGATGTCCACACTACTTATGAGAACCATTGCTGTATCTCACAGCTACTGTGAGATATCATCTTCAGGGTATTTTTAAAATATGTTGTGCTTCTTCTCACCACCCTCTTTCTCATCCTCCTTCTTTTCGTGGTGCTCGTGAACGCCATATCCGACAGCGGCTGTGCCTGCCAACCCCGCCTCTTCCTCGTGGTGCTTGTGGTGTTTAGCAGCTTCGGCCTGCATTGCCCCAATTCAACAAGGAATTCAAATCAGCATTTCGAACGCCAGATTTCATTACATAAGACTGACTGTTAAGGGGCAATGCTATAAATGTATTTCAACGAATACTTATATTCATCTCGAGAGATCGAATATCCTTGCGAAAGTGTTCAGACCAGTCGCTGAGTACATCTCTTTCTGAGGCGACTATCGAAAGATCTGCATTACCCATGACACCGACTAGCACTAACACTTCAATTTGATTGTACAACACATGGATAGCTGCAAAAGGAGTGCAGGATGTAGTTCCAACTATGTAACAACACACGATTTTCCTACTCTGGAAACTGCTAGTCTAAAGCAAAATCGATTCGATTGAACAGCGGAAGTTGAGAAACGTCAAGTTGTCAGTTGGTCACTGCATTTACATAGTCGGGGCGGGTCGAATTGTGCAGATCCAAGTAAACTTCAACGATTTTGTACTATACTGTACTTCCCATGTACTCAGATCTTCAGCACCGTGAACAACATTAGGAAGAGTAACTTCACATATAAATAAGGGGACCAACAGCAACTACGGGGAAGTATGAAACACGAGTGAAACACATGATCCTCTCAGCTGGATTTCATCAAGCAAATTACAGAGGTCAATGCGAAAGGAGCGAGATATTCACAGTATTCGGCGCCGTTGTTCCAGTTGCAGTCTGAGCCGGGACCTCCTCCTTGTTGCCGAAGAGACGGTCGCCTAATCCGCTTGCCATGTTGACTGAGTTAAAGGAAGACCAAAAGTATGAAAGTGGAACTGTGTGGAAATCGGTGATGTGGCTGGTGCTCGAGTTCACGAAAGTATGCAAGTGCTCTCTGGTATTGCTCCGCCTTCAGCGAGGGATGGGGAGGATTAAATAGTTGAGGGGAAGGCGAGAAACAGCTGCACACGCTGGAGGTGGTCGGTCAGTTGGGTAGATTCCAGGACGGTGGTATCTGCGTCGCTGGAACTGGCAATGAGTGTTACCAATCTGGCCAGATATCTTCAACCCACTGCCCATCTCCATCGATCAGCCTCTAAGTGCAGGATTGATAGTAAACAAACATCCGACGGCCACCCAGCGAAATTGAGTCTCATGAATTTGACTCGGATCCCCCTCATCTCAAGAAATCCTAGTTGCTGACTGTATGAAGCGAGTAGGACAGATGTTTCAAAGTCATTTCCGAGCCACATCCTCGATACATTGCATGCTGATCCTTTTGCATGCAGGAAGAGCCTCTGCCACATGCCCGCCATAGCTCACTTGGAGCGAATTGTGAAGTACCACCTAATATATTCTAGAAGGTCGTTGCCTTATATATATATGAGGGAAACACCTGGGAGCAACAGCTCACAAATCAGGCCCCTTGATAGATGATTCTGGGTCAATTCCTACTACTCGCCGGATGTGGTATACCCTCCCCCCCTTCCCTTGGCGTGTCCCATTTCTACGCCTCCATGGTGCGGTTACTGTGAAAGAGGTTATTTTCTCCTCTCACTAACTAATAAATAAGGATCCCAAATCCTCCGACGCGTTAATCAAGGTCAGAAAGACGAAGGCGAACGGCCCAGCCAATGTGGGAGGGCGGGCAATAACCCAAAGACATGTTATAAGAACCAAACATGAGTTGGGGGGGATTTTGAAGGTTAGAAAATGAGAGACGATTGGAGCAACCAATAGGGATGTAGGAAAAAAGGGTGCAGTAGAGAAGAGCGGGAAGCCGATGGGATGAAGACGTGTGTCCAGCCACGTCCACGCGCCCATTGTGGGAATGTGCCCAGGAGCCTCTATTGTATCGGTACTACAACTTTAGCTGAGGCCTACACTAGAACGTTGGGAACGCAGCTGCAGGAAGCTCTAAACGATGTTGGTAAACTGGGGAAGATTTATCAAGGCCTCCTTAAGCATGTCGCCTTGAAATTTGGTGGCTTAGCAAATTTACCGGCTATCAACCCCATTGCATGCACCTACTCTCTTATCACCAGGACCCAAGGCGTCGCACCTGATTTTTCTTTCGGAGCACCGGGTGTCGTCTTGGCGTGTGAAGGCCCTCCCTTCGATTTCCACGTGCCATTGTCACCGCATGGCCTATCCCACTTCTTTTCCGGTTGAAAGGAGTCACCTTTCCGCCGGGTCTTCTTGTGGTTCAGCTCTTAGATGGGTTCGCCTCCAACTTCCGCCTGGCCCATGGGGCCAGTCCCGCCACAAAGTTGAAGATCATTTCTGGTTCTGTCATGTCCGCGACTTCAAGCAACAGCACATCGAAAGCCTGAACATATCCCCGAATGTCATCCGTTTGCTTCAAATTCATCATCTTGTCCCCGGCAGGCCAGGACGTGTTGAGGGGCACAAATTGTCTCTTTATCAGTTCCTTGAACCCACTCCAGTTCAAGGTTTCCGGGTTTGGACCTCGGTCGTGAAGGGGTTTTTTTTGCCACCATTGTTGAGCATAGCCCCTCAAATAGGTGGAAGTCACTTCCACCCGATCCTCGTCACTTAACTTGGCCGCCCGAAAGTACTGCTCTAGCTCCAAGAGCCAGGTGTTGAGTGCCTTCCGATTTCGGACGCCCTCGAAGGTGCCGGGTTCCTTAGGCTTCACCTTAAATTTTGCCTCAGTGGAAGTGACATTAGCCGCCTTCAACAAGTCTTTCAACGTCCTGCCAAACTGCGCCAACAACCCTTTCCAAAAGGTTGCTGGCATGGGAGACATCTGTTGGTGTGTCGAAGCTCTCAGGGATTCCTTGGGCTCCGACTCCTCAGATTCCTCCCATTCTTGAGCGGCCTCGTTTTAAAAAACATGCATCGCTTCCTCAAATGGCCGCTTTGGTGACACGTCGCCCCCATCGGGCTCACCAGGATCCTCATCTTTCGAGTCGTTCCGCTTTCGCTTTGGCTTGCCCGACCCCATGATGAGGCCGATCCCAAGGACGATCGCGTACTGAACTCTAAGCTCTGATACCAAGTGTCGGGCACCTCACTTTGGTAAGCTCCCTTTCAAGTCATAGTTACTCGCTTTGATGCGCGCGCCTAACTCCCAACCTGGCCGCCGGGCCAACTCGGAGCTTTCGGCTGCTCACCGGGACATAACGGTCCCCCTTTACTCTTCCAAAAGACCCTCCACCAATTTGGGCCTAGTGGAAATTCCCTTTTGGTAGATGGCAGTCCGGAATAGCTCCCCACTCCTTGGTCGTTTTCCGGCTCGCTCGCTTACTCACTAGTTTTTGGTCACCAACGGGCTTGCACCGTTCTCGGGGTTACTACTCCCTATATATACTTCTGTGACTGTCCGCGGGGGTTTCACAAACAACCATGCCATTTTATGGCGAACCACCACGAAGACCCTCGACTCCCGGTGATGAGTCGCGGTGAGTCTTAGCCCACCCACCACGGCCCCATTGGACCGTGATGAGTCCCAAGACTCCCCATGATTCCCACCACAAGGTCTCCTCCCCATGGTGAGTCCTATGCCACCCCCACTAAGTCCCGCTAAGCTACCACCACCCCTTGTGGAGCCACCCCCATTGCAACCCGGTGTGCGGGGCTCCACCTAGTGAGCGCCTCCGCTTCCTTGAGTGCCTTGGCACTCAAGGGTGCTTCAGGCCCCCCGTACCTATCGCTGCCACTGCCCCCACCACAGGGGCAGCCCCTCCTGCGTCCCGACCCCCTGCCCTCAAGGCAAAAGGCCGCGACATATAGAGATGTGTAGATTTGGGATACTTCGTGGCGGGCTGATGAAACTTCTATGGTTGGCTTGTGGTTCATCCGCATGTTGGGTATGAATATGCGATAAGTAGTGGGTTTTGGTTCGTCGGTGGTATTCGGTAACCATTTTAATATTATGGTGTAGATTTGGGTTACCATGAGTGCTAAAAAGTTGGTCATTGTTTTCCCAGGTATTACGTTTGGGGGCTGATCCATTCCATTGACAATTGTATAGAGTTTTGACACATGTGGCTCCATATTGATCCAATGATATTTTTTGAGTTATGCCTTTTATTTCCTCTAATGTGTGGGCGGGTGTTACGGGGTGCCATGTGGGTTGAATAGCAAGTGGGGACGATATAATATTTGGTTGTGGTGGCTGTGGTTGGGGTGTTTGAGCTAGTTTTGTGGGGTAGACGCTTGTTGGGTTTAGGGCGAAGCCATGGAATAGTGATTGGATTTGCTTTTGTGTAGGGCTTGATGAATAGCAAGGGAATAGCTTCCATGGGTGATAGGGCGAAGAGTTACATTGTCGTGGACATGTGTGGGTTAGACAAGCTGGAGTGGAAAAACATAGTAGTGTTTGGAGGTGTTGCAAATGAACATGTTGGGAGCGCGATGATGGTTTAGGATATTTTAGTCGAAAAATATGTGGGTCGATAAGTCTGGTGCCATTAATATCTGTAAGTTGTCTGACTATGGTGATGTTTAAATTACATAAAGAATTTTAGAGTGGTTTGTTTACGAGGTATGTTGTCTGGGTTGAAAAGATGAATTTGTGGGCTTGTGTCCCAAAAAATTGATGTGTAATGAAGTTGGATTGTGGGCATGGTAGTGTCCAAAGTAATGTGCATATGTTTGAGTATATACTAAGATCAACCTCTTTATAGCTAATCATCCACAGACTGATGGTCAAACCGAACGTGTAAATCATATTTTGGAACAGGATCTTCGTTGTACGATAATTTATCACGAAGATAATTGGACGGACCTTCTGTCATTGGCTGAGTTTGCCTACAACAACACTATACATTCTTCGACCAAACAAACTCAATTTTTCTCCAATTATGGTCATCATCCTCGAGTAAACCCTTTCCACAAGAAAACTGTTATAAGTCATGCTGCAGAAAACCTTGCTACTCATCTTGTTACGATTCACAAGGAGCTTACATCCCACCTCGTAGAAGCTCAAAAACAATATGAGTATGTAGATCATCGTCGTCAACTCCAACCCCAGTTCAAGGTCGGAGATCGTGTGTGGCTTCTTCGACGGGACATACAAACCTCGCGACCATCAAGGAAGTTGGATTATCAACGCCTGAAACCATTCAAAATTATTCGACAAAATAAATCCGGTCAGTTTTCGGCTTAAACTCCCACGAAGTATGCGCATCCATCCAGTCTTTCATGTTTCATTATTGGAGTTGTATCATCCATCGAATATTCCAGGGAGAGTTTCCGTACCACCTCCACCAATCGAAGTCAATTAGGAAATTGAGTATGAAGTCGACGAAGTTATAGACTCTCGCATCAAGTATAAACGTCTTGAGTATTTCATACATTGGAAAAGCTATGATATCAGCAAACGAACGTGAGAACCTTCATCCAACCTCGCCAATGCGTCTGACAAAATCTAAGAATTTCATCATCGATATCCAGCTAGGCCCCGAGCTACACGTCAATGAGACGTCACAACGATGATATTAGCCAAGTTAGCTTCAAGGAGAAGACTCAACATTCAATGTACCTGATACACGCTAAGGATGGAGGAGCACCACACATCAGTATATATAGCTATATTTCCAACACTCTTGCAACTTGTATTGGCAGCATGGAGTCACAAGAACCAGATACATTGGAGTTGTCGCTTATCCAACTACCAGATTAGCCGTTCCGACTCTCATGACCTTCAACATCACGCCGACGCTCTCGAGACGATGGGTCACCAATGCGACGCGTACTTCCTCGTCTGGACCCCGTACGACGGCAAGTGGAACCTACTCAAAGTCTGATAATTTTGTTGGAGGTTGAGGCTTCGAACCCAGAAGGCAACGAAATCATGTTTGAAGGCAGCTTCGAAAATCAGAATACTCAAATCACTGCGTGGTCCCAAGTTCAAGGTGTTGGACACTATCGATGGTTGTAGGGACCTATAAATCATTTGAGTCAAGAACGAAGAGTCAAATCCTTGGCAAGTACCATTTGCCGGATTTTGGATTTTTTCCAACTCTAAGCAAGTCCAAGATTTTACCGCTCCTCGAGGAACTCGGCGCTAGAGGAGGGGGCGATGTCACGGACATAGCCCAGAGGAACTTACCAGGAGTAAATACTAGAAGTTATCAATTACCATGTTATCCGAAGTTACCATGATTTACCATGATCTACTATGATTTACCATTACTTATCAAGTTACCGGGAGTTTACCAAATTACCAAGAGTAACTTGGGAAACTACTCAGGAAGCGTTATTTGGAGGAAACTTCTCCATCAAGATACTTCATTTGTTTAAGGAAGCTTCTCCATCAAGAAACCTTTGTTTAATCTTGGAAACTTCTCCAGCAAGAAATCTCCATAGGGGAAGCTTCTTGGGGAAGCTTCTTAGTAGCCAGTATATATAGGAGGCGAGACTGGATACTCTTCAGTCTCGCCAACACCAGTTCAAGCTACTGTTGTTTCCAGTCCCCAGTACTCCAGTCCGGTTCCCAGTACCTTAGCCCAGTTTCCAGTATCTGGTACTCTAGTCCAGTTTCCAACATTCCAATATTCAAGTCGTGTTCTAATATCTTGTACCCTTGTTCATTGTTATAAAGATCGTCTTGATTCGTATTTACTCATTGTGCATACGGTCACGCCGACCTTGACTTCTTGCCTAGTCTTGTACTTCTAGTCTGATCTCTTGTTTGTGTTTAGTCATGTTATCGTCCTGACAAAAAAAATTTATTCGACATTCAAAATCATCCGCGTGAGCACCTATCTTATTTGTGAAGAAGAAGGACGGATCGTTACGCATGTGTGTGGACTATCGTGGGCTCAAAAAAATCATTATAAAAAATCGTTACCCACTACCGTTGATTTCTGGACTCCTCGAACAACTTGGACGAGCAAATGTTTTCACAAAGATCGACTTGAGATGAGCTTACAACCTTGTACGAATAAAAGAAGGAGACGAATGGAAGACTGTTTTTCGCACAAGGTACGGACATTTCGAATACAGTGTTATGCCTTTCGGTCTTACAAATGCTCTAGCAATTTTTCAACACATGATAAATGACATTTTTCGAGAATTTTTAGATGACTTTGTAGTCATCTATTTGGACGACATTATGATATTTCACAGAATGAAGAAGAACTTGTTGGCCATGTACGCATTGTCTTTGATAAATTGAGGGAAAAAATGACTATATGCCAAGTTGGAAAAATGACTTTTCCACCAACCTGAAGTCGAGATTTTGGGCTATATTATTTCCGACAAATGAGTCTTTATCGATTAGAAGAAAATACAAACCATCATCGAGTGGATTAAACCAACTTCGGTCCGAGATGTACAATGTTTTCTAGGATTTGCAAATTTCTATAGAATCTGCATCAAGGACTACTCCAAAATTGCTACACCATTGACACGACACACAGGGAAGGACAAATTTGTATAGGACGAGAAGGCTGACCAGGCATTTGAAAGGCTGAAGCAAGCATTTACAATGGCTCTAATACTGGTACATGCAGACCCATTTAAACCATTCTTTTTGGAGGCAGATGCATTAGACTTTGCACTTGGCGCGATACTCTCTCAACACGGTGCAGATGGCCGACTTCACCCTGTGGTTTTCGTTCTTGCAAATTTTTCGCTACGGAGATCAATTATGAAATCCATGACAAAGAACTTCTAGCGATTATCGATGTTTTTGAGGAGTGGCGTCATCTATTGGAAGGAGCTGTTGCTATAGGTTTAGGGTTTTTGTCTACACTATTGAAGGTTTCGCCTTGTTGAATTGGCGCAGATGTACCGTACAAATGCACCGGTCCTCTATACCCGCTCATGATTTTATTCTGTTTTGAAAACATATAACTCATATGACCGAGATTAGAAAACATAAAACACCCGTGATCGTGGGTTGTGCTCACGTGAGCATGCTCACGCTGCGCTCAGATAATACCAACCCCGGTTCACCTGTTCAACAGATTACCGGGTGGTATCCTCTACCCTAAAGTTCAAAAAGATCACCCCACTGCCGAGCTCCACATGATTGATCTGGCAATTATCTCCGAGCGCTCCGCAAGCTCTTTCTTTGTGGGCCGGGCTCCTACCGCATGGAAGGACGCTCTATACCCTCTCTCGGGGAGCCCAGCGGTCTCTCTTGCCTTCTAGAAGGTTGTATCGCGTCAGGTGTGCACATTCCCACAATGGGCGCGTGGACGTGGCTAGACACACGTCTTCATCCCATTGGCCTCCTGCTCTTCTCTACTGCACCTTTTTTTTTCCTACATCCCTATTGGTTGCTCCAATAGTCTCTCCTTTTCTGAACTTCAAAATCCCCCCAAAATTGATGTTTGGTACTTATTAACATGTCTCTGGGTTATTGCCCGCCCTCCCCCATTGGCTGGGCCATTCGCCTTCGTCTTTCTGACCTTGACCTTCCGGAATAACGTGTCGGAGGATTTGGGATCCTTATTTATTAGTTAGTGAGAGGAGAAAATAACCTCTTTCACACTAACCGAACCATGGAGGCGTAGAAATGGGACACCGCCAAGGGAAGGGGGGGGGAGAGTATACCATATCCGTCCAGTAGTAGGAATTGACCCAGAATCATCTATCAAGGGGCCTGATTTGTGAGCTGTTGCTCCCAGGTGTTTCCCTCATATATATATAAGGCAACGACCTTCTAGAATATATTAGGTGGTACTTCACAATTCGCTCCAAGTGAGCTATGGCGGGCATGTGGCAGAGGCTCTTTCTGCATGCAAAAGGATCAGCATGCAATGTATCGAGGATGTGGCTCGGAAATGCCTTTGAAACATCTGTCCTACTCGCTTCATACAGTCAGCAACTAGGATTTCTTGAGATGAGGGGGATCCGAGGCTCAAATTCATGAGACTCATGGCGGGGAAATTTCGCTGGGTGGCGTCGGATGTTTGTTTACTATCAATCCTGCATTTAGAGGCTGATCGATGGAGATGGGCAGTGGGTTGAAGATATCTGGCCAGATTGGTAACACTCATTGCCAGTTCCAGCGATGCAGATACCACCGTCCTGGAATCTACGCAGCTGACCGACCACAGCCAGCGTGTGCAGCTGTTTCTCGCCTTCCCCTCAACTATTTAATCCTCCCCATCCCTCGCAGAAGGCAGAGCAATACCAGAGAGCACTTGCATACTTTCGTGGACTCGAGCAACAGCTACATCACCGATTTCCACACAGATCCACTTTCATACTTTTGGTCTTCCTTTAACTCAGTCAACATGGCAAGCGGATTAGGCGACCGTCTCTTCGGCAACAAGGAGGAGGTCCCGGCTCAGACTGCAACTGGAACAACGGCGCCGAATACTGTGAATATCTCGCTCCTTTCGAATTGACCTCTGTAATTTGCTTGATGAAATCCAGCTGAGAGGATCATGTGTTTCACTCGTGTTTCATACTTCCCCGTAGTTGCTGTTGGTCCCCTTATTTATATGTGAAGTTACTCTTCCTAATGTTGTTCACGGTGCTGAAGATCTGAGTACATGGGAAGTACAGTATAGTACAAAATCGTTGAAGTTTACTTGGATCTGCACAATTCGACCCGCCCCGACTATGTAAATGCAGTGACCAACTGACAACTTGACGTTTCTCAACTTCCGCTGTTCAATCGAATCGATTTTGCTTTAGACTAGCAGTTTCCGGAGTAGGAAAATCGTGTGTTGTTACATAGTTGGAACTACATCCTGCACTCGTTTTACAGCTATCCATGTGTTGTACAATCAAATTGAAGTGTTAGTGCTAGTCGGTGTCATGGGTAATGCAGATCTTTCGATAGTCGCCTCAGAAAGAGATGTATTCAGCGACTGGTCTGAACACTTTCGCAAGGATATTCGATCTCTCGAGATGAATATAAGTATTCGTTGAAATACATTTATAGCATTGCCCCTTAACAGTCAGTCTTATGTAATGAAATCTGGCATTCGAAATGTTGATTTGAATTTCTTGTTGAATTGGGGCAATGCAGGCCGAAGCTGCTAAACACCACAAGCACCACGAGGAAGAGGCGGGGTTGGCAGGCGCAGCCGCTGTCGGATATGGCGTTCACGAGCACCACGAAAAGAAGGAGGATGAGAAAGAGGGTGGTGAGAAGAAGCACCACATATTTTAAAAATACCCTGGAGATGATATCTCACAGTAGCTACAGCAATGGTTCTCATAAGTAGTGTGGACATCTTATGTACATGCCTAGAGCAGAAGGGAGGGAGGAACATGGACTCTCGTTAAGCAGGGGGGGCTCGATTTAGTGGTGTGACTTGGAAAGATTCAGTTGATTCCAGACTTTCAGAGCAGAAAGCTTATCCTCAGATGTAATGCATGGATTTTTTCCGCAATATCCACAAATGAGAGAGGCTCTTATTTAAGCTGGCGTCAATGAAGTAGAGGAAGGGTGGAAGGATTTGTTACAGTGGGAGTCAGCCTGTAAGCATCATCTCAGTGACGAGGGGCAGAATTCGTCTTAACAAGGCAGATCTTGGTTTCTGGATTTCGAGCACGTCCTTGTGATGATGTGGAGGGTTCCATAACAAATCCTCTGGTTGAATGGGCCCTTTTTTGGGGAGCCTATTCAGCATGGTCAAAATGCAATGGTAGTAAATGATATGCTTACTTGTATCGGCCCATAAGGCTATTGCAAACCACTTCTTATAAGTACATTCTCTCTCTCTCTCTCATGACACAGTGTAGAGAGATGGTCTATGGCTCCCGACTCTGGTCATCTGGGATCAAGGGAAGGATGTGGACTGTGGTCCATAACTTGTATGCCCACACCAAAAGCTGTGTCACTGTTAATGGACAGAAGTCTAACTTCTTTGACATAGACCAAGTTGTAGCTCAAGGATGTACCTCTCCCCTATGCTCTTTAAATGTCTTCATCAATCAACTTCTCGAGGATGTGGAAAGTGAGGGATTTGGGTCAAGGGTGGGTGATGCCACCATACCAGCCTTTATGTTTGCGGATGACTTCGCAGGCATAGGGGAAACTCCATCCCATCTTCAGGAGTTGATCTATTGCGTGAATAGATACTTTGACCTTTGGTGGCTAGAGGCTAATGTCAGTAAATGCTGTGGTGGCATTTAACAACCATGGGGAGGGAGGAGGTGACCTCAAGTGGCAGTGGGGCCTGTCCTCCCTTTCTACACAAACCTTGGCGTTTTCCTCCATCTATAATTGGGAAGCGCATATATCAAAAGTGATTCATTTTGGCAAGCGCAAAGCGTTGGGTCTCACTAATTTTTTCCACTGCTGAGGGAGGGATTAACTCTGAAGAGAAATCACTCTTTGCCGCGTTATTAAGCGTACCTTGGAGTACGCATCTGCTGTGTGGGTCAACCAGGCTAAGTCTCTAGAATCCACTTAAGTGGGGGTGCTCAAGGAGTGCATGTCAGCATGCTCCAAAACAGCTAATATCACTGTTCGTGTTGAGTTTGGCATTCCTCCATTAAGCTCCCATGAATTCAAGGTCAGATGGTGGGGTCAGCTGCAACTTATGACTAATACCAGATATCTTAAGTCAATCAACTCTATACTTGGAAGCAGGAGCGCCCTGTCAAACACACTTAAGTCCTGGCGGAAGAGGGTAGAAGAGATAGTCAAGGATCGGAATTCAAAAGCCATGACCCTGCTGGATAGATCTGACTTACA
The DNA here is from genome assembly GCA_030704615.1 of Takakia lepidozioides. Lineage (NCBI taxonomy): Eukaryota > Viridiplantae > Streptophyta > Takakiopsida > Takakiales > Takakiaceae > Takakia > Takakia lepidozioides. The sequence goes on from CM060732.1 coordinate 55,995,864, forward strand.
GGCTGAAGTTCCCAAAGCAATGTTTATTGCTAGGAAATTGACTTCTGAAAATGAAGTTAGGCTGAAAACTTCCTTGAACCCGTTCCCGTTTGTGACATGGGTGAGGCCATCATGTATGACCTCAAGGGTTTACCCACTCTTGGCACTAGACTGAAATTCAAACTCATGGTAGGTAGCCTACCTTTGAACAGCAAACAGACGCAGAGAGGAAAGGGGGATTGTAAGTGCACGTTGTGTGGGCAACCTGAAGACAATATCCACTTCCTGATTCACTGTAGTGGGCACTCTCACCAGGGAGACCACCTCTTTAATTCCATCAAGGGAATTGTTCCTGTACCTCTGTTTACCAACTTTGAAAATCTTGTGGCAAAAAGCCCAAGCCCTTTTGGGGTCTAGTTATTGGGCAAATCACACATAGCAGATTGATGTTTGTGTGAAGGGATTTCTAGAACATATCTGGAAAGCTCGAATCAATTGCATAGGTCATACTACGGGCTGACAAAGGTAGTTTCTGTCCCTTTGTGTTCCGCTCAAACTGGGCCCACTGGGCCCGGGGTCAATAGCCACAAGGCTAGCACACAACGCCTTATGAGTACACACACTCTCTCTCTCTCTCTGTCTCTCTCTCTCTCTGGCTCTCTTGGGGTCTAAATGCTGGGCAGCTCACACACAAGAAGTTGATGCTTGTGTGAAGGGCTTTTAGAGGATATCTGGAAAACCCAAACTAATTGTCGCATTACTGGAGTGAGCCCGAGGGACAATCAAGAAGGCTAATTTGGTGTCCAACATGGGAGCTCCGGAAATAACAGCTGAATTTGGGCCAATTGCAGGCAGGAAACACTAGTGCTACTACTGCAAATCCGTGCGCTCGACTCCCAAAATTGGAACTGTGTTGGATTCAAACTTGAGAGGAATCTATTTAAGAGCCTCTCCACTAGAACAAATAGTTGTCAACATCGATCAAGGCGCTGGTTGCTCCCCAATCACCCCAAAGTACATCAGTCCAACGAGTGTTCTGGCGATTCCCTTGTTGAACCCAGTTTGGTGAAAATAACTGCAGGATGTACACCACACCTACTATTCCTTGCTAGAGCTGTTGAGTCTCCAACTTTTTCTTGATAAGGTTTGTATCTAGTTCTTTCTGTTCAGTAATTGTATTGAATTTTGAACACCACCACGAGCAGCACTCAGAAAATGCTTGGTGACTGCTTCATCAACAATACAGGTTCTGTCTTCCGATATTAATCTTGAAGTAGGACAGAATTATGACCTGTCCACCTGGAAACCTTGACACACTGTCTTGCAAGCATGTTCCTCCTTTCACCAGTAATCCCCACAGGAACATTCCCCATCTTGGAAGTGATGGAAGCGATTGGCATCCCGTACAACAATTGCTCGCCCAACAATTTTTGAGATGAACTTGGTGGCCGTGTGACAGTCACCACACACCCGAAGGTTCTTGATAATGCGAAGAGCTGTCCCAGGGGGCGTACTGATCAGCCCAAAAGCAATGGCAAGCTTCTCACTGTGGTGGCAAAGAGAAAATTCCTTTTGCTGTTCCGCCACATCATGCAGTACAAAGCTCGTGTCAGGGGAGTATCCGACGTCCTTCATTTGCCCAGACAGTCTGTTCAGCTCAGCGTGGATTTCGTTGATTTGGGGATGCAATGTGTCTGCAACAACGAATGCATGCACCCGGTTGTCAACCTGAATGGAGCTATAGCCTGGCTCCTTTTTCACACCTCGCTCCTTCATCTTTTTTCTGACCTTTGCTGCATCATCCCACCTGCCAGCCGCAGCATAGATGTTGGACAGCAGCACATAAGTTGCAGCATCCTGTGGATTCCAATTGAGAAGCCATTTTGCTGCACGTTCTGCTACCTCCACATTGCCATGAACTCTGCAGGCACCAAGGAAGGCTTTCCATGCCACAGCACCTGGTTCGATTGGACTTTTGGTGATGAAGTCCTCTGCCTCCTCCAATCTCCCTGCACGGCCAAGAAGGTCCACCATGCAGCCAAAATGCTCCCCTGTAGGAGTGAGGCCATGATCTCGATTCATGGAATCAAAGAAATGGCACCCTTCATCCACTAAGCCCACATGGCTACATGCAGAGAGAAGACATACGAAGGTGATACCATTCGGCTTCAAGCCTTCCTGCTGCATTTCTGCAAATAGTTGCAGGGCTTCCATACCAGAGCCATTCTGAGCATATCCTGCAATGATTGTGTTCCATGAAACCACATCTCGTTGAACCATTTTATCAAGCACTTGGCGGGCGTCCTTTATGCTCCCGCATTTGGCATACATGTCAATAAGGGTATTCTCCAGATTGATATTGGGCTCAATTCCAGCTTTGATGATGTCACCATGGACCCCTATGCCCCTTTCCAACGCTGCCATACTGGCACATGCATTGAGAACACAGATGAATGTCACCCTGTCAGCTATCACCTGTTCTTGTTTCATTTGCTCATAGAACTCGAAAGCCTCCCTGCCAAACCCATTCTGAGCATATCCTGCAATCATGACACTCCATGAGAAAACATTTCGTTGACCCATATTGTCAAACACTTGACGCGCATCCTTCATGCTCCCACATTTGGCATACATGTCGACAAGGGCAGTCCCCAGAATGACATCTTGTGCAATTCCAGCTTTGGTGAGGCGCACGTGGACCTCTTCACCCTTTTCCAGGGCGGCCAGGCTGGAACATGCACCGAGAACACAAATGAATGTGACTTTGTCAGGCATCACACCTTCTTGCATCATCTGCTCAAATATCTCCAAAGCCTCCATACCACAACCATTCTGAGCATATCCTGTGATCATTGCATTCCATGAGACCTTATCTGGTTTAGCCATTTTGTTGAACACTTCACGTGCATCCTTCATGCTCCCACACTTGGCATACATGTCGACAAGGGCAGTCTCCAGAATGACATCTTGTGCAATTCCAGCTTCGATGATGTCTGCACAGACCTCTTTGCCCTTCTCAAGAGCTGACAGCCTCGCACATGCCTTGAGAACACAGGTGAATGTGACCTTATCAGGCTTAACCCCTTCACACATCATTTGTTCATACATCTCCAAAGCCTCCCTACCAGACCCATGATTGGCATATCCTGCGATCATAGTGCTCCACGAAACCATATCTCGTTCAACCATGTTGGCAAACACTTGGTGCGCGTCCTTCATGCTCCCACATTTCGCATACATATTAATGAGGGTGTTTTCTAAGTTGATATATGACACGATCCCAAATTTGATGATGTCACCATGGACCTCTTTGCCCTTTTCCAGGGCTTCTATGCTCGCACACGCCTTGAGAATGCACAAGAATGTGACGTCATCAGGCGTCACCCCTTCCCGTATCATTTGCTCATACATCTCCACGGCTTCCTGACCAACCCCATGCTTCATATATCCTGTCATCATTATAGTCCACGTAAACAAAGTCCGTTCAGGCATTTTGTCAAACACTTGGCGTGCATCCTTCATGCTCCCACACTTCGCATACATGTTGACAAGCGTATGCTGTAGATTAGATGACATGATTCCAGACTTGATGATGTCAGTATGGACCTCTTTACCCGTTTCCAAAGCTCCTAGGCTGGCACACGCCTTGAGAACACACACAAACGTGACACTGTTTGGCATCACCCCGTCCTGTATCATTTGCTCATACATCTCAACAACCTCCCGATAACACTCGTGCTTCAGACATGCTGCCATCATTGTACTCCACGTAAACAAAGTTCGTTCAGGCATTTTGTCAAACACGTTGCGTGCATCCACCATGCTTCCACACTTGGCATACATGTTCAAAAGGCTGTTGAGTACGAAGATGTTCGGTTTGAACCCACTTTGCACAATGTGGGCATGCACCTGCTTTCCCTCTGATAGGCCTTGCATGTTGATGCACTCGTGCAAGAGACACACACAAGTTTCAGAATCTGCTAAAATCCCATGGTGGTTCAAAATCTGCAGGGCCTCTTTGAGTTGTCCAGCCTTACATAATGTCCTCACTTTGCCACATTGTGCTTGACCTTGCACCATGGCAGCTAGCTCTTCTTTCACCCAAGGAGGGTTCGACCAACCCTCAATCCACAGGGCCTCCTTTGTGTGCTTATGTCTGTAGTCTGGTGCTCTCGGATTCCTCTGTGAAAATCACCAATGGCCAGCTGAGGAGCCGTTGCTTAAACCACAGCCTCACATACATCGGGCTACCACCAACCAAGCTCCAAGCATCCTTCAGTAACAGTGAGGAAACTTAGGCTACTAATGTCATGGCCTGCTAAGCTTATAATGAAGACCAACTAGTAGACAGTAGCTGCAATTTTACTGCTTTTCACGAGACAGAATAACATCACCGGTAATCATAGCAATTGGAGATACAGTCCAGTGCACAGAAACATCATCAGAACAGCTTCAGTCACAAGCCCTCCTTGACAAACTCTTTTGCATCCTAAATGGAGATTGCCTCACCTTATCAAACCTGTTGTCCCACCACAATGAAGGATCCGAGAAGAACTCTTTCCAGAGCCGCTCTGTGCTCATTGTTTGACCCATGTGCAAGACTGTGAGAACATGAGAATTTTGTGAGCTTCCAATTGCCTCAAGTCTACATAAAAAGCTTGCAGTGGCATTTCACTAGGCAAGGGCCGAACCCTGTCATAAATCTCTCCCTAAGGAAACCCCTTGCGAGAGGTCATCCGCAGAGTACCTGCACCTAAATCTCTCTCGCAGCCATACAGTGAATGGAAAGAAGATAAAAAGATATAAGTAATTTCAGCAGATCCCGAGGGAGCTCGTGGACGGAAGGCAACGGTATCATTACATCCTACATACCAACGGGTGAAATTCTCCGACCAAGACGGTCATACTGCTCCTGGACCGGGTCACAGAGAAATGGAGCATGGATAACTGAAGCTCAGACTTTTGAACACACCCAATTCAGAAAAAGGAAAATCATCCCATATCCATACCTTTCTGCGCTACCCCTGTAGCCGGGAGAGGCCTCACATTCATCACTCTCAAGGGAACCGGGTCCCATTTCAGGTCTACACCCTGGCCCGACAATCTGCTCCATGATGTGGGGCTTCCCTCTCTTTCGACGCACGCAGATGACACTGCCTTGGGTAGTGCCCCTCCCTGCGACCTCAGAACCATCTCTGTAGTTGCAGAGGTCGGAGACCAAGGTGCCACACACCATCTCCAAACTCCTGCCTACCCCTGCAATGGGACTAGCAAATCGGAGGATGAAATGGATGAGCCAAACAAACATAAATACATTTGAAGGATGAGAAGCAGCACCCTATTATTCATCCATCCGGACCTCAGCGCTTGCAAATGATCAACATATACCCAGAGGAAAGAAATATCGTCTAAGAAAGCAAAAATCTCCCTAATGTCTTGCACCCTTTTTTTTTTCGAACAGCCATAACTTCCTCACTCCGGGTATTGAAAAGCCGCAAATAGGAAGATTGTAGTCCGGATTGAGAGCTGTCCAACACCTCCCTCGCCGCAAGGGAACAACGGTATCAAAGTTATAACGTCCAAAATCCATGGAACGGCATCAGAATGTAGCAAGAGATTCTGCTGCTTGCCTTTGCTGTTGTTGCCTGTCACATTGGCCCAAGGTATTGGCGAGGGGACGGTGAGGCTGCCGCCCTTTGTATAGAGGTGGACGAGCCCCCACAAACAGAGATGAAATTGGAGGTTGAAAAGGGGCAGCCCGGGCGGGCCCAATCTCTAAGGTTTCTTGCATGGATTTCAAATCACACCCATCAAGATAAAAGGATTTGACCCCATAACCCTATGGGTGGTACTTAGTGCACTATCCAACTGAGCTACTGACTATTGGTACCCGGAAATTATGTCGTGACTTGAAAGAATTGTTTGAGTCAAAAAACAAATTACGGGGTAGTTTCCAGTGTTGGGCGGGTATGACAATTTGGGCATATTGAAGGGTCCGGTAAGGCATCTTTGTTTAAATCGGTATGGAGGGGGTTATATATAATGTAGGGGTTTGGAAATTGTGGCGGATAGAGGTTATCAATAGAAGTGTCCCCCAAAAAACGTTCTCAGGTTATCAATATGCCATTATCCAGTGGATAACGGTTATCAATATAACCAGTATGATATGATATATTAAGATTTTAAGAGGACCAGAAAGAAAGAAAAAAACAAAAGGAAACAAAATGAAATATGAAGAATCACAATTAAGAGGACCAGAATTGGCTCAGAAAAGGGAAAAAAAGAAAAAAGAAAAGAGATAGGAGTCCTACAACTCCTGGTTTTTCTTCCAAAAAGCCTTTGACTAAGATTCCTCTTAAATGCAGACCCCATGTGGCTACATAATTACTACCCATGAATGTAGCCAAGTTCTAATAAAATCTCAAGGTATTGTTCAAAAGTTACTACATGACTAATTTTCAAGGTTCAAGTCGGGTACCATGTAATAAGCCAAGTTGGCCCCTGCCGATTCTAGCTTGGGCCGGAAAGTGACGAGATGGCCCTAGTCGGTTCTAACTCAAGCCGGGTCCACCAAAAATTTGGGTGGCGGGTCTCAATAGTATGATACCCTGATTATTACCCGGCCGGGTATATATGTCAACATATATACCCGCCCAACACTGGTAATTTCCCCACGGTAAAGCTTTCACAGCCTTATGGGTGGTTATTCTCAAAATTGGTTGTTCTAGAAAAGTACATGCACGGTGATGGGTGGTATGGAAGAATGAACAAATAGGTTGCAGGGAAATGAGGTTGCAACGAGAGTGCATACAAAGAAGGCGATACTAAGATGGCAATCGCATGAAAGAGAGGACCTACGCAGAACGAAGACAAGATTCAAACGAGGAGACGGAATGAACAGAGGAGGTATTCTGTCAAATGCAAAACAAGGGACAAATTTCTACAAGCTACCATAACGATATGTATTGGAGGAGCAATTTCGCTGAAGATAGTCTGGCAAAGATGGACGAGTTTTTGTAAGAAGCTTGTGTGGCTGGACTGTGTGCGTTGGAAAAGGGTGGCACACTTCTGCATCTACATCTATGGTTTGTAGGTATATACTTCAAGTATTCAAATGCTGAACAGGCTCATAAAAAAAAAATTGGGATGGGTAGATCCACAAATTGCGCCTCCCGGTCATCTAGTTCATTGTAAATTATGAGAGACAAGGATCTTCATACATTTGTTGGCACGGTGGGCTACTGTCTCAAAGACATCGATGAACCACACTTTCGGTTTGTGCATAAATGTATTGTTGCTGAGCAGATGCAACATAGCATGGATGAATATGTGAAGTTCGGTGCTTTTGCCACAAAAAACTGGGTCTGCCTCTCGCACCGGAATATGTCGGAGCGTGCACAGATGTGACATAAACACAAAATGCGTAGACAGCTCTAGGCTACTCTCCCTGCAGTTCCTTTTCACATGTTAAGATCTGGGAAGTTATCCTGCAGCAGGGTGGGTGGTTCCGTTCAAAAACGGCGGCATGGATTATGAAAGATCCACATCCATCTGGAAATCTATGGTTTCACCATATGAGCTCACCATGCAACGACGTAGCCATAATTTTTTTTGAGGGCTCGTCTGTTTTTTCTAGGCTTCAAGACTTGGGGGCTACAAGAGTTTCCGAAAATGCTGCTGTCCCGACACTCTCATCCATTACAACAGAAACAAGGTTTTACAACTGGGTTTCACGACTATTTTCTAGTAGTAAGTCCCTCATGACTACTGTAGGCATGTGTACGTTACAATCATGTATCCCATAACTGACTCAAGACCAGTGACGTATCATGTAAGTGGGCAGACTAGAGGATGACGTGTAGACATATATATCAGCTTCGTAATGACTGCAGTCATCCACGTGGTAGACACGGGGCAAGACGCCTCATAGACATGTGTTCACACGACCTTGCCACATTGCTGAAGTGCAATCACATATATCATAAAGTGAGTCACATATACCATAGTGTCACGACATCAACATTTTTGGTAATTCTTGTAGCCCCCAAGTCTTGAAGCCTAGAAAAAACAGATGAGCCCTCAAAAACAATTATGGCTATGTCAACCATGGTGAGCTCATGTGGTGAAACCATAGTTTTCCAGATGGATGTGGATCTTTTGAATGTAACCACCCACCCTGCTGCAGGATAGAACTACCCAGATCTTAACATATGTAGAGGAACTGCAGGGAGAGTAGCCTGGAGCTGTCTACGCATTTTGTAATCATGTCACATCTGTGCACTCTCCGATATATTCTGGTGCGAAAGGCATACCCAGTTTTTTGTGGCAAAAGCACCGACCTTCACATATTCATCCATGCCATGTTGCATCCGCTTAGCAACAATACATTTATGCACAAACCAAAAGTGTGGTTCATCGATGTCTTTGAGACAGTAGCCCACATGACAACAAATGTATGAAGGCCCCTATCTCTCAATAATTTGCAATGAACCAAATGACGGGAGGCGCAATTTGTGGATCTACCCATCCCAATCTTTTTTTAATGAGCCTGTTCAGCATTTGAATACTTGAAGTATATACCTACAAACCATTTTCCAACGCACACAGTCCAGCCACACAAGCTTCTTGCAAAAACTCGCCCATCTTTGCCAAACAATCCTCAACGACATTGCTCCTCCAACACCTATCGTCACCCTAGCTTGTAGAAATTTGTCCCATGTTTTGCATCCGGCATACTTCCTCCTCTGTTCATTCCGTTTCCTCGCTTGAATCTTGTTTTCCCTCTACGCAGGTCTTTTCTTTCGCGCGATCACCTTCCAAATTGCCATCTCAGTATCGCCTTCTCGTATGCACTCTCATCTCCCTGCAACCTGTTTGTTCGTTCTTCCATACCACCCATCGCCGTGCATGTAGTTTTCTAGAACAATCTAGAACAATCAACACAGGTTGCAGCCCACACGTTCACATACATGAACCATCCTCCGTTTTTAGGACCTCCTTACACAAGGGATATTTCGTCAATCCCTCTATTGATTTACTATATATCCCCTCATTCTAATTCCTAGACCATCCTTTAATCGACAGAGCCCAAGCAAACTTGGGGGCTGAGAGAGAGAGAAGGCTCCGGCCAAGGCTGGCGTAACTAAGCCTTGCGGCTACTGCCCCCTTTGGGGAGTGGGCCCTATAACTTGGGGGCTTATTACTCCTTGGGCTTTTAGTCCCTCTCTTATAAAGTTCAGGACTTCCATCCCGTTTCTTTCCCAAAAAAACGATAATAAATTCGATGTATGTACAGCATTCATGCTAAACTGTCAGACTTTACAATCTGATTGAGTCTAAAATTTGTCAACTCTGAGTTTCAACACTCTGGTATACGGTTATACGCAGCTAGAATTATGAGAGAGAAACCAAAACATGCATTCACAGTTTCCTTTCATGCTAAGAGGAACACTCTCGGACGCTCACAATGACCACTGCACAATATCTCCCTTCTCATGGCCGCACTCACTTCATCTCTTGTCAAGTTGTGCAAGACCAGATTGAATAATCCGGATCTCTTCTTTAATCTCCTTCTTTTTCAGATCAATGAGATTATCCCGCTTCTGCTTTCGCAGATCCTCCAGCTCCGCTTTCAAATCCCTCAATTTCTGCGCCAATTCGTCACGAACCGACACCGGTGGTGGAGCCGAAGGTCGACCAAGTTCTCCATGGACAGCGGCAGGCTTCGGCGGAGTATTAGTGTGCACAGGAGGACGCGTGGTTGACTGATCTCTCGGATACACATAGTATGTTCCTGCCACAATCGCCAGAGCCGCAGACACTGCCGCCACCCCTACCGCTGCCCCACTCTTGCGCGCGCCAGTATCTTGTGTCTGCAACAGATAGACGTATCCACGACGGAGAATTAGGAGCGCAATTCTACACTTTAACGAACCATACATCCAATCTCACCCCGCATTGCGCTCTCCTTACGTTACACCGGACCGAGATGCTTGCAAAATCTTCAGTGTCAGCTTGAACACGCAGACTGAACTGGAAGACAAGAAACTAATAAAGGAACTCGTTCTTTCCTGTATTGAACTCGATCAAAAAGAGCAAAGCCATACTGCTGCAGAGAGGGAGCGACATTGGCTCAAGCCGATCCGAGCGTGACGATGAACCGGAAGTTTACGCACTAAGTTTACTGCCCGCGTCATGCCCCCCGTGTGTCACCGCATCCACAAGCCTTCCAGGCACCGCAATCCACAGAAACAGGGCACGCCTTCACGCTTTGGGCAAATGAGCTAAGCCTCGCCTAGTATTAAGATGGAAAGTGCAGCACTACTTAAACCCTAGTGCGCTTGCTTGTGCGTCGTGCTGATGGCAGCAGCTAGGGTTACAAGTCCCGTGCACACTAGCGAACTTGGTTGGGAGCGTGATTCACTCGCACCCCATTTCTGGGAAACAGAGCAATCGGGCACTCCGCTGGGCCATCAATACAGGCGTTTGACCGGCCTGCACCAACAGGCACGCATCCCTCTCCTTGCCCTACCCGCGACCTGCAATAAGCGCAGGGCGCTGCGAAGAACTGCTTGGACGCAATGGGGAGGACAGTTACCACCGAGAAAACACCGCTGCTGCAGCCGAATCTCCGTTCTACGACGGTACGTACTTTCTTGGTCTCTCTTTTTCTCTAGTGTTCTGACTTTTTGCCTGTGAAACTGAAGATGCTCGAAAGTTGGCTGTTTAGAAAGGAATTATGGACTCCCCTCCTTCACAGACCTTCGAGGGAAGCATTGATGGAAATTGAAAGTAATTAACCAAGGAGGAAATATTGTTGGTAAGTCGAGCGAGTGGGACTCGTGATCAATTGAAAATTCTCCAGAGTGAATCTTGTACAGCAACTCCTGTGAGGCCATGCTATGCTAGTAGATAGTCGAAAAGAATTTCAGTTACAAGAGTGGTTATGGTCCAGCAAATAGGGCGCGATGTTCCAGAAGAGTCAATTGGCCTCCTTGGAGAGATTAGAGGACGTACCATTAGAGATTTGAACTCCTCTTACTTCTTCTGCCTTGCATACTCAAAACTGAGCCTTGTGTGCAACGTTGTAAGGCTCAAACTTTAAATCACATAATCAGTACTACCAGAGGTGCTACTGCAGGCCTAGTGCTTGGAACGCGTAGTCTGGTTTACATTACTCTGCCCTTTTCCCTCAACATCTCGTTTGCTAGAATGTAAGGGTTTTTGTAATTCTGTCTTTTTTCAACTTTCTATCCTCGAGTTCCAAGTTTCAACAGAGGAGAGAGCTACTCTGAAAGGGAGCCCTCAGCTGAGCCAGGCAAGTCATCTGCAGTAGTTCCCTTGTGTACATTGGTTGAGAAACGTCCAGTTGGTTCTATTCTTGGGGAAGCGCACTGAAAAACCAGGTGTTGGAGCAAAAGTTGTACAGCCTTTGTTGTAAGAGGCCTTCTTGGCTATGTATGTTTATGTAGGTGATTACTTAACTGTAACGTGCTTTTGCTTTGTTTTTGCAGCAAACAGGCAAAGCTCCTGATCCAGTGGCCAATGTTGCAGCCAGCGGTGCTGTGGTAAATGATCTCGAACATGGTGATGCTGTCAAGGTAGGTGCCAATGGTTCAAACTCTTGTTGTGTGTTGAGATGCAACTCGTACCAGTGCCTCATGCATTGTGAAGCGAGAATTGCCTGCACTGTTATGTACTTAATATTTCCGGCACCTATGTGAAAGTGAACACATGTGTCTGAGCCACTAACGATCGTAGCCATTGGCTATACAACTGTGATATCTCTGCAGTGGATCATTCGGTTCTCTTGTTTTTGCAGAAGGTTTCTGTGTCATGGAAAATACAGATGTAAAACTTAGAAGAAAATTATATCAACCGCTATTCCCTGTAAGGAAATGACCCAAGCCCTTGAAAAGCTTACTGGTTCACTGTCCCTAGGAGGCAAAGTCAAAATGTTTCTAGTTGCCTGCATGGCTCTAGTGGCCCAGTCCATTTAAAGAACATGAAGGATAGGCGGATATAGATGAACTCAAACACTTCGCCGTATATTTAAAGCCTGAAATATTGTCTAATAGGTATAAAGTGGGGTGTTGTGACTTGTTTCGTTTGTGATTTTGTTGATTGTAGGCGGAAAATGTGGGATTTGGTCGCATTTTGCAATTGGTGAGTGCTCATCTCCTTGCATGCTTTATGCTTTCGATGGTAATATGGAAATTGTTTTAGCAGACTTGCGAGCCAAGGAAGCGTTCTTGACTTGTTCCTTCAATTGTGAAACTGGCAATGAGCTTGAAATTTCTAGATGTCCTAGAAGCATAGATGCATAATTGAGTTCGGAATACCAAGTAATTTATGTAGACACAAGGAGTACTCTGAGCGACAAGAAAGTTATCTAGTCGTAGGTGACATTTCCATTATTTATGAATGCGCCTTGGGCTCGCTGAGGTTGGTCGTTTCTCATTTACCGGCAAGGGGTCAATGTCCAGTGTTGTCCTATTGACTTATTTCCTTATGTAACAGGCAAGGCCAGAGGCACCCGTGCTGATTTTGGCAACAATAGCACTATTTGTTTCATCATTCTCCAATGTTTTACTGGTCTGTCTCAATTTCCAGTCCTTGCTTCAGTTTGTACGTAGCTGACTATGTGCTTGTGTCATATTGTTGCTCAAAAGGATTGATGTACCGAATGGTGTTTGGTTTCTGTTCAATTCAAAACGATGGGAAGGGACTCCTCATGATGATATTTTGAAATTGGAAAAATATTGTTTAATGGATGCAAGCCTGATGGAAGAGTTTTGGTGGAATGTGAATCAGCCCACATTTGCAGGCAAAGTCATAGACATTGTGACAACGAACCCAGATACAGAGGAAGGGCGTGAGGCAGCCTTGGCGGCAGTCAACAGGACCATTTTAGTCATTGTTGGGGTTGTCATTATCGGGTTAGCGTCTCGCACTTTCTCGCCTGAGTAGTTTCGTAATACCCTGGGTTTGTCTGACTGGCTTTCATGCCTTTCCTAGGTACAGGTGTTGGCTCTGAACCCCCCTACCTGGGACCAGCCCCAAGGACAAGTGGTGATGAGAGCCGCTCCAGCTTCATTGCTGCAGAGTAGAATAAGGGAGCATTAGTCTTCTACACAATGTGTCAAACATGTTTTAAATGTACAACACTTGTATTGCTTTCCAATTGGAGATTATGTTGATAGTTCTTTCTTTAGTTTATCTCAGTAAGCACCTCTTTTCCTGTTTTTCCCACTGTTTCCAGAATGTGTAACTTAAGACTGAGCTAACTTCAGACATGCTAAGATAGAAGTCTTTGTGATGTATACGCATTCCCATGTCCCTTCCAGATCCAATTCTAAGCAGACAGAAAATCAGCTTCCTAAGGGAGACACCATTGTACTCACATGCATGGTCATTTCAAGGTGGACATGCAGTCTCCCGCTCACGTCTAGAAGGATGAATATCCTGAGAAGCTGAACTTCAGACATGCTAAGATAGAAGATTTTGTGATACATACACATTCCCATGTCCCTTCCAGTTCCAATTCTAAGCAGACACAAAAGCAGCTTCTAAGGGAGACACCATTGCACTCACATGCATGGTCATTTGATTCTTCCATCTGGTACAGGTCTATTGCTACCATGATACGGGCGTATTTGTTCACAGCAGCCAGTGAACGAGTTGTTGCTGGGCTAAAGAGAAAGTTGTTCAGCCAGCTCATTGGGCAGGCATGCTACTTTCCAACATATCTCTGTCATTTAGTGCTGAGAAGGACTGCTAGAGTGTTTCTCATACAGGCTGTTTGCTGTGCGCTTCAGTCCTTCTCGAGCGGTTTCCCCTGCATGACCCTAAGTTCATGAAGCACAGAGCACCTGGATGTTATCTTTAGAAAATATGACCATACTTATTAGGGCCTCCCAGCACCGGCAGACGCTCCAGAAGCAGGTGGGTCCAGCAGTGCCAGATATGTTATCCGCAGGTGGTTATGAAGATAGACTGGTCACAGTCTCAGTGGATATTGTGCCACTAACCTAACCTGGGGTGCAGGAAATAGCCTTTTATGATGTGACAAGGACCGGGGAGCTGCTTAACCGGCTTTCAGAGGACACACAAGTGATAAAAAACGCTGCCACTACAAATTTATCAGAAGCTTTGCGCAGCCTGGCTACTTCAGTGATTGGCCTTGGCTTCATGTTTCAAACCTCATGGAAGCTCACATGTGGGTACTTATTCCTAGTTGTTTGTTTTGGATTGAAATCATACGTCATCCATCACTTGTGTTGGTAGCTTTATCCCTCTATATTTATCTAGAATTAAAGATACTGTTCTTTTTCTTCACACAGTGTGGGGTTCTTTGTTGTTGTTGTTGTTGTTGCTCTTTGAATTGAAGTTGAGAGAGAGCCCATGAGTCAGTTTCCGCCCAGAATGTCCAACACAATAAATGTCAGCAAGGATGTAGTGGGAGTAGGGCTTTAGAAGTGAAGAGAACTAATGACTCAATGTTTTTGGTAACATACTAATGACGTTTGGATGCAGTGCTAGCACTTGCCGTTGTCCCCGCTATTTCTCTTGGCCTTCGAGCTTTTGGCAAGTACCTGCGTGAACTTTCACACAAGACACAAGCTGCAGCGGCCGTAGCAGCCTCCATTGCTGAGGTTTATTCAAGACCAAATGGGTGTGTGGAAGGTCAAAGATAGCCATTCTGATAGGGCAAGATATTTCTGTGTCTCTACTGATTTTGTCAAGAGATCAAGGGGGTCACATTGGTAAGTTTTAAACTAATCTAAGTGAGACTTTGGGGCATGCCTGGGTATGGGTTTTGCAGGAATCTTTTGGCGCAGTAAGGACTGTGCGATCTTTTGCAAATGAGGATTATGAGCGCTCCCGGTATTCCGAAAAAGTGGATTATACACTAAATCTTGGGCTTAGACAAGCTGTATGTGCCTCCAAGCTCCTGCTTGAATTGCATGATTGTTTTTGTTTTTTGTCACCTTGATTCCTGTTTTGAATCATCCAATTATTGGACCTGGCTGTTCGCCACCTTTGCAGGAAACCATTGATTGTGGATTGCATTTATCTGTTGGAGTCTGGTGGTTGATGGAATTCCAAAAGCTTTTGGCTTTGGCACCTAAGCATCAAATTTAGTGGAGTTAATTTTTGTGGCATGATTCTGCTCTTGTGGCTGTGGGCCATGTTTTATGGTTGTGGTGTGGAGTTCTCGCAGTGATGTGCCCATAAGGTTTATGAGTGGAATGCAGTTTGGGGCTTGAAAGTTGGTGTTGCTCTTTTGACAGTTAGTAGTCGGCTTGTTCTCGGGAGGTGTCTCAGCAGCAGCAACACTCGCAATTGTCGCTGTGGTTGTTTATGGGGCACGTTTGACTATTGAGGGAGTGATGACAACTGGCACCCTCACTGCTTTCATTCTGTACAGCTTAACAGGTTCGTTAGATGGGTTGGGAGTGGTCTTGTGGTTTGGGTTGGGATGACAAGTCACTAGTTGCCCAAATATGGCTTTGTATGGTGGTAATGGGACTTAAGGAACTTGCTTGGAGTCACCCGTGCCCACTGGTGTAGACTCTACCTGTGGTGTCTGTAGTCTGTACTATCTAGTGTTGCGGATTCTTTGTGATTCTCATTAAAGGGAAGAGCACCATACACGAATGAATTCCTGCATTCTTATTAACATCTCCCTGTAGTCTACAAGTCACCTGTCTTTATTTTAACCAGTTATATTCTGTCTTTGTTTCAGTGGGCCTCTCGCTTTCCGCCCTCTCTGGTCTCTACACAACAGCTATGAAGGCAGCAGGAGCCAGTCGACGTGTTTTCCAGCTATTGGACCGGGTTTCTAGTATGCCGGAGGCTGGGGATAAGAAACCTCTTGGGTCGAACTCGCACCTCCTGTCATTCTTCCCCTCCCCCTCTGTTGTCATCCTCTGACTGTATCAGTATTTTGAGATCCACTACATTCTGAATCCAAGAACTGTTCTTCCCCTCCTCATCTGTTGTCATCCTCTGACTGTATCCGTATTTTGAGATCCACTACATTCTGAATCCAAGAACTGACTTGGTGGTTATGATTTGAAATCTGCAGGAAGGATGCAGTTGGAGAGATACAGCTGGATGGTGTGTGGTTCGCATATCCATCACGCCCAAAGGAGTGGGTTCTCAAGGTATGAGTCGCTTCCTGGATGTCCAGAGCTTGAGCTTGTGAGCCATATATTGGGCACTTTATGCTTTTCTTCCTTGTTGACATTTTGGGTGTTTTCCTCTTCTTTTTTATGTGTACAATACCTGCCGTCGTTGGAAATCAACAGGGATGTTGATTGGTGTAGCATTAATCCAGTTAGGTTGCTGTCATATTGGAAAAATTTGTTATCCTGACAACAGGAGTGGTAGTCCTGTCCATCTTGTGTGCTGCTCATCTCTTAAAACCCCAATTTAAATGTGCGGCATGTTTGAGTTCACTTCTGTGCTGAAATTCAGCTTTATCCTTTTAATCAGATTGAGTTGTGATTGTGCTGTCTTGAGGCAGCTCAGTTGGAGATTGATGGAAGGCTTTTTCAATGTGGGGTCCTAATATGGCTCATTTGTTGGTAGGGTGTAGACCTCAAGTTGAAGCCAGGAGCAAAAGTTGCCCTTGTGGGTCCTTCTGGGGGTGGAAAGGTATGGTCTGATACTTTGAATGGCAATCCTTCAGTGACAGGGGAAATCTTTCTCATTCTAGAGTAGGATGATGTTCAGACTAGGTTCTTGTGTATGTTTGTGATTATTGAAAATGGTGGAGATCAGCAGATAGTGACATCTTAGGCTCGGTATGAATTTTGTCAACATTCGCATCTTTTGGCTCAATCTGGATGTTTCTCTGTCCACAATGTAGACAACAATTGCCAACCTCGTCGAAAGATTTTACGACCCTCAAAAGGGCACAATATTTTTCAATGGGGTATCCCTGAAAGATATTGACCATCGACTTCTTCATGAGAAGGTACATACTTTTTCCCTTTTGATCTGACTGATTGTCTGTTTATGCGATTTTCAGTGAACATTTACTTTAGAGCTGGACCCTGTTCAGCAATGATAACCAGGGCACTTCATTGCTCCCTCTTGAGGGCTGGGAGGGGTTCATGTAAGAGGAATGAGGATGGGCACTTCTGCTTGAAGCTCTCTGACTTCATAGATATATAGGGCATATAGAGTCACCTGTATTATTTGTGTATGTACTTGAGATCACACCTTTCCATCGCACGGGGGAAGGAAGGCATTATTTGCTTGCTCGTTTTTACCTTGATAACTACTGGGACCTGAAACGTTAGCAAGTGCTCTAGATTTTAAAATAAGGGGTGTTGTTGACATTGGAAAGTCAGTGAGAGCTCTGAGGTGTGTGAGTGGAATGCTGCAGATAAGCATTGTAAGCCAGGAACCTACTCTGTTCAATTGTACGATTGCTGAGAACATCTCGTATGGGATGAAGGGCACTGTGGCTGCTTCTGAAATAGAACACGTTGCTGTAAGTCATGCTGTCTCATCTTCATAAAGATGCATGGTTCAAAGAATCGCAGTAATCTAATTGATATACTATTCTTTGGAGACTGCTAGGGCAATGTGTTGCAATATGTTGTTCAGTTCTAGGTTGTTGCAAATTTAGGCACAGGAATGTCCTTGGAGATTTTTGCGAGGGACTATTCTGCTGCTTCTGTCGTATATAGTTGTGGAATGACTGTCATACTCTCCATTAACCAGTATTTGCTTGACTGGTTTTCCACGGTTTCCACCAGAGGATGGCCAATGCCCATGAGTTCATTTCAAGTTTTCCTGAGGGGTATCAAACCCATGTTGGTGAGCGTGGGGTAAGATTATCTGGGGGACAGAAGCAGCGGATTGCGATAGCTAGGGCTCTTCTTATGGATTCCAGTGTGCTTCTTTTGGACGAGGCTACCAGTGCGTTGGATGCAGAAAGCGAGTACTTGGTACAGGTAGGGTGTCATGGGTTCTTTGAAATGCGGTAGTAAGGATTCTCCTGTGCACTTCACAGTCAGAAATGGTGGTCTCCATATTACCGTCTGTGATATTAACCAGCAGATTTCATTGCAGACCAGTGGTTTGCAGAAATTGGGTCATGTGATTTCATGGTCCACCTAGTTCTTAACTTTTCCTTGGTTCTTGCTTGAATATTGACGTAGGATCTAATGTTATGAAATATGCTATGTGCAGGACGCAATGGATCGCTTGATGAAGGGGCGCAGTGTTTTGGTCATAGCCCACCGATTGTCAACCGTCCAAAGTGCTGATGTAGTGGCAGTCATAGCAGAGGGTAGAGTCGCAGAAAGTGGCACACATTCGGAGCTCCTCAAAAGCAATGGCCTCTATGCAGCCTTGGTACGGCGCCAATTACAAGGCCCTGGAAGCACCTCTATGGGCTCAGATCTCGACAAACTAGAGTAGACATCATTATCCCGAAAAATGGTGCCTGGGATACATGAGCCGGGTACATTACAACCCCACCTTGTCACCAAGATCCAAGCCTGAGATATTCCAACACCCGGAAAATCAGCCTTTTCAAGTAACATTATTTTGTAAACATTGTCTTTGACAAAGTTTACATTCAGATCCAGATGGAATAAAACAATGTGGCATATTTTTGAAAGACCATTTAATCGGCAGCAACCTTTCTTTTGTTTCTTTTTTCTTTTTGTTGGGCCTTCTAAGGCAGGACTATGCAAGGGGTTTTGATGCTTAGCACCTAGATGAAGTTCGGAATTAGTTCAAGACTGATGTAGCGGGAATTTCCCACCCATATATGTAAATGCATGAAATCCCTAGATTAGTATGTCTATGCATGGGTGACAGGCTGAGTTGGGCAGGGATTGCATGTATTCTATGCATTTTATTGGCCCTACCTTCCTAAGGAAGAACTATGAAAGGGTTTTGATGCTTAGCACCCATACTCGGGATGAAGTTTCGAATTAGTGCGAACTTCCGTTACAAGTTACAACCGACACACAGAAATGACGACGATGACGTACGACGTGGACAAAGGACCTCTTTGTTGGTTGTGTTTACATGCCCACAGAGGGGACCCTTACTGCTGACGCAGACAAGGCCTTCGAAGATGTAAAGCTGGACTGTGCTTCGTTCCTTGCCAAAGGTCAGGTGGTACTATTGGGGGACTTCAATACCCGGGTGGGCAAAGGGATCCATCAGGACGATATCATTGGACCTTTTGGTGTGGACGAGCTGAATTCTAATGGCAGACGGTTAATTAACTGTCTAGAAGAGCTTCAGCTTTTGACCTTGAATAACAGGACAAGAGGTGACCAAGTGCAGTGGACTCGTGAGAAATCCCAAACTGGGGAACGTTCCATTGTGGACTATATCATAATGGACAAAATTTTGTTCCCCCAGTGTGCCAATATGTTGATCGACAGAACTGATATTGGTACCTCTGACCACTTCCTGGTTTGGACTGAGATCAAAAGGTGTTTTCCCACCACCAAGAGATCTGTGAAACGTTCGATTCGGAAGTGGCGCATAGAAAAATTCCACAATGAGGAGGCCTTGCAAGAGGCTCTCCCTCATTTTGTCCAATCGCTCCAAGAACTTCAGTCACGCTCTGTTAACGCAAGAAATGAAGTCGAAAGAGCAGTGGACTCTTGGGAGAGTTTTGTTTCCTCCGTGGCTGACAAGATCATTGGGAGGAAACTAATTGTCTGCGGTAGAGCAGTTAATTGGTGGACTAATGAGATTAAACTCAAGATAGCTGAGAGACGAGCCCTCTATAAAGAGTGCTGCAATTTGGAAACCAACAGAGAATTGTGGGCGAGGTTTTACCAGCTCCGTAAAGATATCAATCAGCTTGTTAGGTCTCAGAAGAAATTATACTGGGACAAGTTATACAGTGAAATAAACTCAAACCACCATGGTGGTAATGACAAGAAATTCTGGTTGGCCCTTCAACGTTTGTACAAGCCGAAAAACGGTCAGCAAGTACAAGCGCTGAAGACTACTAAAGGTGCAGTGGTGACTTCATCGGTTGACATTGTCAAAACCTTTGAAACTCACTACAGTATCCTTGGCAGAACTTCTAGGTCTAACAGTGAGGGGTCTTCTGCTGAATGGAGGGACACAGTTGGAAAAACTGTTCCTATGATTCAAAACAGCCCTGATGAACTGGAGTATATTTCAATGGCTTATAATGCTCCCATTAGTTCTTCTGAGATTGTGGAAGCAATTGAAGATATAAAGCTGGTGGACCTGATGGTATTGTCAACGAGCTTATCAAGCACGGTGGCGATCCCATGATAGAGGCCCTAGTTCTCCTCTTTAACCTTATCTGGAAGACTGAAATGATCCCCTTTCGCTGGCGACAGGGGGTCATTGTCAATCTCTACAAGAAGGGTGACAGAGAAGAACCGGGGAACTACCGTGGCATCACGCTCCTCAATGCCGTCTGCTATAAGTACTCGTCTCGAGGTTGATCTGGAGTCTAGAGGTTGTTTCCACGAAGGCCAAGCTGGCTTTCAGCGAAACAGGGGCTGTGTGGATCATATCTTCACTCTAAACCAGATTATCCAGGGAAGGAAAAAAGAAGGGAAACCCACTTATGTCTTTTTCCTGGGTGTCAAAAAGGCTTATGACACAGTGTGGAGAGATGGCCTATGGTTCCGCCTCTGGTCTTGTGGGATCAAGGAAAAGATGTGGAGAGTTGTCCACAACTTGTATGCTCACACCAAAAGCTGTGTCACTGTTAACGGACAGAAGTCCAACTTCTTTGACATAGACCAAGGTGTAGCTCAAGGATGTACTCTCTCCCCTCTGCTCTTCAATGTTTTCATCAATCAACTCCTCGAGGATGTGGAAAGTGAGGGATTTGGGTTAAGGGTGGGTGATACCACCATACCAGCCCTTATGTTTGCGGATGACTTTGCAGGCATAGGGGAGACCCCAACCAATCTCCAGGAGTTGATTGATTGCACGAAGAGATACTTTGATCTTTGGGGGCTAGAGGCTAATGTCAGCAAATGTGCAGTGGTAGCATTCAACGACAGAGGAGAGGGAGGAAGTGATCTTAAGTGGCAGTGGGGTAGTCAAGAGATCCCGGTCCTCCCTTCCTACACTTACCTGGGCGTTGAGTTCTCCTCCAATTGTAATTGGGATGCACATATCCGGAAAGTTGTTCAAACTGGCAAGGGCAAAGCTCTGGGGCTCACTAAATTTTTCCACTGCAGAGGGGTCAACTCTGAGGTTAAGAAAACCATGCTTTGTCGCGTTATTAGACCTGCCTTGGAGTACGGATCTGCTATATGGGTTGATAACTCCAACCAGGCTGAGTCTCTAGAATCCATTCAAGTGGGGGTGCTTAAGGAGTGTATGTCAGCATGCTCCAAAACAGCCAATGCGGCTGTTCGGGGTGAGTTTGGCATTCCGTCCTTAAGCTCCCGACGAGATGAATTCAAGGTCAGATGGTGGAGTCAGCTGCAACATATGCCCAACACCAGATATCCTAAGTTAATCGACTCTATATCTTGGAAACAGGACCGCCCTGTCAAACAGACTAAGTCCTGGCAGAAGAGAGTAGAAGAGATCCTCAAGGACCTGGACCTGGATCCGGAAGTCTTGACCCTGCTGGATAAATCTGACTTAGAGGCTGTAGTGTCGAAAGCCATGTCTGTTGCCATGAGATTGTCTGATGAAAATGAAGTTAGGCAGAAAACTTCCCTGAACTTGTTTCCAGTCTGTGACATGGGGGGGGAGGACATCTTGGATGACCTCAAGGGTCTATCCACTCTCGGCACTAGACTGAAATTTAAACTCAGGGCAGGAAGCCTACCTTTGAACAGCAAACAGAAGCAGAGAGGAAAGGGAGAGTGCAATTGCCGGTTGTGTGGGCAATCTGAAGACAGTATTCATTTTCTGATACACTGTCCGGGGTTCTCTCACCAAAGAGACGCTCTCTTCAAATCTATTAAGGGTATTGTGCCTGTACCCCTGTTTACCAACTTTGAAAGTCTCGAGGCTGAGCCAAAAGCCCAGGCCCTCCTGAGGCCTAGTTTTTGGGCAAATCACACACAGCAGATTGATGCTTGTGTGAAGGGATTTCTAGAGGATATCTGGAAAACCCGGATTAATTCTATATATGGAGGTAAGTCTTACTACCAACGTCAGCCCCTGACAGAGGTAGGTTCTGTCCCTTTTGTTCCCGCTCAAACTGGGCGCGGGGTCAATGGCCACAAGGCTACGGCAAACAACGTCTTATGAGTACAACTCTCTCTCTTGGGGTCTAAATGCTGGGCAGCTTACACACAAGTAGTTGATGCTTGTGTGAAGGGCTTTTAGAGGATATCTGGAAAACCCAAACTAATTGTCACATTACTGGAGAGAGCCCGAGGGACAATCAAGAAGGCTACTTTGGTGTCCAACATGAGAGCTCTGGGAAATAACAGCTGATTTTGGGCCAATTGCAGGCAGGAAACACTAGTGCTACTACTGCAAATCCGAGAGCTGGACTCCCAAAATTGGAACTGTGCTGGATTCAAACTTGAGAGAAATCTATGTAAGAGCCTCTCCACTACAACAAATAGTTGTCAACATCGATCAAGGTGCTGGTTGCTCCCCAATCACCCCATAGTACATCAGTCCAACAAGTGTTCTGGCGATTCCCTTGTTGAACCCAAAATAACTTCAGGATGTACACCACACCTATAATTCCTTGCTAGAGCTGTTGAGTCTCCAACTTTTTCTTGATAAGGTTTGTATCTAGTTCTTTCTGTTCAGTAATTGTATTGAATTTGAACACCACCACGAGCAGCACTCAGAAAATGCTTGGTGACTGCTTCATCAATAATACAGGTTCTGTCTTCCAATATTAATCTTGAAGCAGGACAGAATTATGACCTGTCCACCTGGAAACCTTGACACACTGTCTTGCAAGCATGTTCCTCCTTTCACCAGTAATCCCCACAGGAACATTCCCCATCTTGGAAGTGATGGAAGCGATTGGCATCCCGTACAACAATTGCCCGCCCAACAATTTTTGAGATGAACTTGGTGGCCGTGTGAAAGTCACCACACACCCGAAGGTTCTTGATAATGCGAAGAGCTGTCCCAAGGGGCATACTGATCAGCCCAAAAGCAATGGCAAGCTTCTCACTGTGGTGGCAAAGAGAAAATTCCTTTTGCTGCTCCGCCAAATCATGCAGTACTAAGCGCGTGTCAGGGGACGTCCTTCATTTGCCCAGACAGTCTGTTCAGCTCAGCGTGGATTTCGTTGATTTGGGGATGCAATGTGTCTGCAACAACGAATGCATGCACCCGGTTGTCAACCTGAATGGAGCTGTAGCCTGGCTCCTTTTTCACACCTCGCTCCTTCATCTTTTTTCTGACCTTTGCTGCATCATCCCACCTGCCAGCCGCAGCATAGATGTTGGACAGCAGCACATAAGTTGCAGCATCCTGTGGATTCCAATTGAGAAGCCATTTTGCTGCACGTTCTGCTACCTCCACATTGCCATGAACTCTGCAGGCACCAAGGAAGGCTTTCCATGCCACAGCACCTGGTTCGATTGGACTTTTGGTGATGAAGTCCTCTGCCTCCTCCAATCTCCCTGCACGGCCAAGAAGGTCCACCATGCAGCCAAAATGCTCCCCTGTAGGAGTGAGGCCATGATCTCGATTCATGGAATCAAAGAAATGGCACCCTTCATCCACTAAGCCCACATGGCTACATGCAGAGAGAAGACATACGAAGGTGATACCATTCGGCTTCAAGCCTTCCTGCTGCATTTCTGCAAATAGTTGCAGGGCTTCCATACCAGAGCCATTCTGAGCATATCCTGCAATGATTGTGTTCCATGAAACCACATCTCGTTGAACCATTTTATCAAGCACTTGGCGGGCGTCCTTTATGCTCCCGCATTTGGCATACATGTCAATAAGGGTATTCTCCAGATTGATATTGGGCTCAATTCCAGCTTTGATGATGTCACCATGGACCCCTATGCCCCTTTCCAACGCTGCCATACTGGCACATGCATTGAGAACACAGATGAATGTCACCCTGTCAGCTATCACCTGTTCTTGTTTCATTTGCTCATAGAACTCGAAAGCCTCCCTGCCAAACCCATTCTGAGCATATCCTGCAATCATGACACTCCATGAGAAAACATTTCGTTGACCCATATTGTCAAACACTTGACGCGCATCCTTCATGCTCCCACATTTGGCATACATGTCGACAAGGGCAGTCCCCAGAATGACATCTTGTGCAATTCCAGCTTTGGTGAGGCGCACGTGGACCTCTTCACCCTTTTCCAGGGCGGCCAGGCTGGAACATGCACCGAGAACACAAATGAATGTGACGTTGTCAGGCATCACACCTTCTTGCATCATCTGCTCAAATATCTCCAAAGCCTCCATACCACAACCATTCTGAGCATATCCTGTGATCATTGCATTCCATGAGACCTTATCTGGTTTAGCCATTTTGTTGAACACTTCACGTGCATCCTTCATGCTCCCACACTTGGCATACATGTCGACAAGGGCAGTCTCCAGAATGACATCTTGTGCAATTCCAGCTTCGATGATGTCTGCACAGACCTCTTTGCCCTTCTCAAGAGCTGACAGCCTCGCACATGCCTTGAGAACACAGGTGAATGTGACCTTATCAGGCTTAACCCCTTCACACATCATTTGTTCATACATCTCCAAAGCCTCCCTACCAGACCCATGATTGGCATATCCTGCGATCATAGTGCTCCACGAAACCATATCTCGTTCAACCATGTTGGCAAACACTTGGTGCGCGTCCTTCATGCTCCCACATTTCGCATACATATTAATGAGGGTGTTTTCTAAGTTGATATATGACACGATCCCAAATTTGATGATGTCACCATGGACCTCTTTGCCCTTTTCCAGGGCTTCTATGCTCGCACACGCCTTGAGAATGCACAAGAATGTGACGTCATCAGGCGTCACCCCTTCCCGTATCATTTGCTCATACATTAGGGAATTCCAAAAAGGCCTTGATGTGAAATGCATCGCAATTCACTTGATCACCCCCTAAAAGTGCGCAATTCAATTGAATTGCAAGGGCAATTCAATTGAACTAACCCTAATTTGTAATTCAATTGAATTGTCGGCACACTATTCAATTGAATTGCGAATTGGCAATTCAATTGAATTGCTGACTACAATTCAATTGAATTGTAATCTATAATTTTTCACTTATTTCTGTATATAATATATATATGTATATATTTAAACTATACATATATACATACACAGGTATAAGCTAAAAATACATGTTGCCCGTCTATTCTTGTTGTCCGTCTGTCAATCCTTTGCCCGTGGTAAGGCTTGAGCCCAAGATAAGCCTAAGGGAGAGCGAGAGAGGGAGAGAGAGAGAGGGAAGTCACGAAGCGCTTGTAAAAGCGGGATTGTCTCTCTTTGTGGATGTTGGTGCCAATATATGGCTATGTACATATACCAAACATGATACCAATGTAAGAGTATCAACGTGTAAGAGTTTGATATATTAAACTTATATAGAACACACATCCCAACTTCAACATGATACCTTTGTAAGGGTATCGAAATTTTTGATAATTCTCAAGATGAACATATTTGTTTTCCTTGTCTTGGGCCAGATACTAGTGTTAGGGGACTACATGGTGATGCAGGGGAAGCCTTTCATCAATTGTCAGGTTTGATTTTGTCTGTTTTTTTTCGGAGCCAGCCATGTTTCTTTTGCCATTGAATCACAGGAAGCTACTGATTTGTCTCCGTCTCTGGCTCTCCCTTTCTCGCTGAGGCTGAGGGTGGTTTCACAACCCCACAATTTCCTCAAGGGCACAAGAAAGAGGGCCAGCAAGAATAGACGGGCAACATGTATATTTTTAGCTTATACTCTTATATATGTATAAATATAATTTGAATATATATATGTACATATAGATTATATATTATATACAAAAATAAGTTAAAAATTATAGATTACAATTCAATTGAATTGCAAATTAGGGTTCGTTCAATTGAATTGCCCTTGCAATTCAATTCAATTGCGCACTTTTAAGGGGGTGATCAAGTGAATTGCGATGCATTTCACATCAAGGCCTTTTTGGAATTCCCTACATACATCTCCACGGCCTCCTGACCACCCCCATGCTTCACATATCTTGTCATCATTATAGTCCACGTAAGCAAAGTCCGTTCAGGCATTTTGTCAAACACTTGGCGTGCATCCTTCATGCTCCCACACTTCGCATACATGTTGACAAGCGTATGTTGTAGATTAGATGACATGATTCCAGACTTGATGATGTCAGTATGGACCTCTTTACCCGTTTCCAAAGCTCCTAGGCTGGCACACGCGAACACACACAATCGTGACACTGTTTGGCATCACCCCATCCTGTATCATTTGCTCATACATCTCAACAGCCTCCGGATAACACTTGTGCTTCAGACAAGCTGCCATCATTGTACTCCACGTAGGCCTAAACAAAGTTCTTTCAAGCATTTTGTCAAACACATTGCGTGCATCCACCATGCTTCCATACTTGGCATACATGTTCAAAAGGCTGTTGAGTACGAAGATGCTCGGTTTGAACCCACTTTGCACAATGTGGGCATGCACATGCTTTCCCTCTGATAGGCCTTGCATGTTGATGCACTCGTGCAAGAGACACACACAAGTTTCAAAATCTGCTAAAATCCCACGGATGCGCTTGCGGATGATCAATATATACCCAGAGGAAAGAAATATCGTCTAAGAAAGCAAAAATCTCTCTAATGTCTTGCACCCTTTTTTTTCGAACAGCCATAACATCCTCACTCCGGGTATTGAAAAGCGCAAATAGGAAGATTGTAGTCTGGATTGAGAACTTTCCAACACCTCCCTCGCCGAAAAGGGAACAACGTTATCAAAGTTATGGCGTCCAAAATCCATGGAACGGCATCAGAATGTAGTAAGAGATTCTGCTGCTTGCCTTTGCTGTTGTTGCCTGTCACATTGGCCCAAGTTGTTTTGTAGGCGAGGGGTGAGGCGGCCGCCCTTTGTATAGAGGTGGACGAGCCCACACAAACAGAGATGAAATTGGAGGTTGAAAAGGGGGGCCCCGGGCGGGCCCAATCTCTAAGGTTTCTTGCAGAGAGAAGACTCTGGCCAAAGCCGGCGTAACTAAGAGCCACTTCACCTTTCGGCTACTGCCCCCTTTCGGGGGTAGGCCCTATATATATATCTATAACTAAGGAGAGAGTGTCCTGAGGGACATGTAGCTGGGGGGGTGGGGGGCCTATGGGCCCCGAGGCGCGTTAGAAGAACCAGACTCGAGTTGGCGTTTGTTGGTGATGATAGCTGTGAGGGAACGGAGTGTTGTGAGGTGGATTTCCTTGAAGCATTTATGGATATTGGGGGGTGGGGAATTTTGAAGTTATTATGTATATCATTGGTGCTGGCGTTGTGGATGTCGCCCCCTTGTTCCGGCAGTGACAACGGTGAGTGGGCCTGTTGCCCAACCCTGCCGTCGAATTGCCAGGATGAGGGGGGCATATTTTTGTCGTTTCTCTAGGATGGAGTCGCTAGGGTACCTAACGTGGCAAAATGTAAATTCGATGAAGTGGATGGTAAATTGTGGGGACGAGGAGGGTGTTGGGGCAGTAGTGGGTAGACCTTGGATAATAAGTATGTCTGGGCAAAGTCTAGTTGGGCAAGAGCATGGTGATCGGGTACATGTGCATGGTAGCAATCATGGCGGTACAGTGTGGTCTGGTGGTCTTCTCTAGTAAGTATCAGCATTAGTGAGCGTGAACCAACGTGTCTCAACATGTTTTGAGAAGAGTTTATGCAGGTGTCATACTGCGTGGTTGTGTCGGGTAATATGTAGGCCGTGAATAACCGGGTGTGTGCATCAGCTAAGGAGGTGAGGCCAAGTATCCGTTCGTGATGTGTTGTTGAACATAGGGGGCAGTATGGTGATGGGTAGAGTCGTGGCCAAAAAATATGCTTACGTTGATGACCCATGTACTGTGCGTATCTGAACTTGAGTGTTTGACGGATTTGCGCATCAGTGGTAGCTTTGGTTTGCCAGAAGTGGTTTGAGAGTTTGTGGTGCAACACTTTGGATTTGGTCCATTTTTTAATATGAACCTTTGTATGGCTAATCGAGTCAACAGCTTGTTTATTGGCTCACGGGTGAGAATGGCTAAGAGATTACGTATTGGTCGGGGTGTAGAGGGAGGTTTCTTGCATGGAATTCAAGTCACACCCATCAAGATAAAAGGATTTGACCCCAGAACCTTCTGGGTGGTACTTAGTGCACTATCCTACTGAGCCACACTGGGTAGTTTCCCCACAGTAAAGCTTGCACGGCCTTATGGGTGGTTATTTTCAAAATTGGTTGTTCTAGAAAAGTACATGCACGGTGATGGGTGGTATGGAAGAATGAACAAATAGGTTGCATGGAAATGAGGTTGCAACAAGAGTGCATACGAAGAAGGCGGTACTAAGATGGCAATCGCATGAAAGAGAGGACCTACGCAAAACGAAGACAAGATTCAAACGAGGAAACAAAATGAACAAAGGCGGCATTCTGTCAGATGCAAAACAAGGGACAAATTTCTACAAACTACCATAACGATATGTAGTGGAGGAGCAATGTCGCTGAAGATTGTCTGGCAAAGACGGACGAGATTTTGCAAGAAGCTTGTGTGGCTGGATTGTGTGCGTTGGAAAAGGGTGGCACACTTCTGCATCTACATCTATGGTTTGTAGGTATATATACCAGTGTTGGCCGGTTATAAGAATTTTACATATCCACCGGTTAAGGTTACTTCAATATTTTTGGGATGGACACACTCCATGGTTATGTATAAGGATAAATTTTTTATTTTAGTATATCCACCGGTTATCTATTCTACAAAATTCTTCAAATTTAGACTGTTATGAATAGGATGGTTAGAGGTGTCCTAAAATTGGCGGATATATATGCAATTGGCGGTTACATAAATATATTGAATAGGCACTTGTATTTCTCAATGATTTTCTTTAAAAATAATCAATTCACACATGACATCCCTAACGGCTCCAGGGTGCAGCAGCTTGGCCATGAGCTATGTCACAAGGAAACCCTGGTTGGAAGGCAGTAGCCCTTGTGGTGAAGTGACGCCATAAGTTACGCTCTCTTGGGGAGGTGTCATATATTTTTTTTTCCACAAAGAGACCCTCTGTCACCACCTCAGGGGCCAGGAGCCTGGGTTGAACCCCTCTCTCCCACCAGGTGCACAGGTCCCAAAACAGGAACACCAAATACTGAAGCTGAGGCTCACGGAGCTGATTACGCGCTAGAAATGTAGCTGTTGTCACGGACATAGCCCAGAGGAACTTACCAGGAGTAAATACCAGAAGTTACCAAGTTACTAGAAGTTACCACCATGATCTATCATGATTTATCATTACTTACCAAGTTACCGGGAGTTTACCAAATTACCAAGAGTAACTTGGGAACTGCTTAGGAAGCTTCCTTTGGCGGAAACTTCTTTATCAAGATACCTCATTTGTTTAATGAAGCTTCTCCATCAAGAAACCTTTGTTTAATCTTAGAAACTTCTCCAGCAAGAACCTCCATAGAGGAAGCTTCTTAGTAGCCAGTATATATAGGAGGTGAGACTGGACACTCTTCAGTCTCGCCAACACAAGTTCAAGCTACTCTTGTTTCCAGTCCCAGTACTCCAGTCCAGCTTCCAGTACTCTAGTCCAGTTTCCAGTATCTAGTATTCCAGTCCAATTTCCAGCATTCTAGTATCCAAGTCAAGTTCCAGTATCTTGTACTCTTGTCCATTGTTATAAAGATCATCTTGATTCATACCCATCATGCATTCGGCTACGCCGACCTTGACTTCTTGCCTAGTCTTGTACTTCTAGTCTGATCTCTTGTTTGTATTCAGTCATGCTCTCGTCCTTGACAGTTTGGCGAGACTAAAGTTTGTTCATTAGTTAGTTAAGATGGAAGGCACATTTGCGGAAATGGTCGCCACATTGCAGAGTCTTCAACTCCAGATGCAAGAACTTCGTACCTCTACCGCCCAATTACAAGCTGATCAGTCTCAAGATCTTGGCAACGCTCTCCACAATTTGTAACAACAAATTTCAGAATTAAATGAGTCGAACAATGGATCTTCAACCATACGAGTCCATACTGCAACAGCTCCTACTGCAACGGTTTCTCTTCAACAGATTGAGAGAACCAAAGATCAGCATGCCCGATAAATTTGATGGGACACGATCAAGATTTCGGGGTTTTGTTCAACAAATACGACTGTTCCTTGACTACATCTACAACGCTACCCCGATGAAGGTATTCAAATGGGATTCGTGGGCACCCTTCTATTAGGCACTGCCCTATCTTGGTTTGCACCGCTATTAGAAAAAAATTCGTATTTACTATATAATTTTGAAGCATTCATGTCCGAGTTCACTGTAACGTTTGGAGAAAATGATAGGGAGAGAGTTACAGAGACAAAGATGCGAAATCTTCGACAAGGAGCACGTCCTGCTTCCGTTTATGCTGCCGAATTTTGACAACTTGTGTGCGACCTCGACTGGAATGAGAAGAGCCTTATTAGTCAGTTTCAATGTGGCCTAAAGGAGGATGTAAAAGATTTGTTGCTGACAATGCCAAACGTGAGTACACTGAGCGAATTCATCACCCAAGTCATTGCATGCAATAATCGTTTGTTCGAAAGACGTCAAGAGAAGCGATCTGGATGGTCGACGACGCATTATGCCGCTGCTACTACGGCACCAAACACAACGATCCATCAGATACCCGACAGTGATCCTATGCAGATTGATGATGTCCGATTCAAACCATTGACGCCACAAGAAAAACAAAGACGGCACTCGAATGGATTATGCCTCTATTGTGGATAAGAAGATCATATAGCATTAAACTGCCCCAACAAGAGAAGATTCAAAGCTCGGTGTGCAACTCAAGTGTTCGATACGAGGAGGTCGGAATACGAAGATGTCCAGTCACAGTAGGGACCATGCGGCTGGACACCACAAATTCCTCAAAAAAAAATGTCTCTATCTATCTCCAGACCCTGTACCTTGTTTCACAGTTCCGGTAAAAATCAGAGTGCAAAATCGAGATATCTCTGTAGAAGCACTATTGGACTCAGGGGCTTCAATATGTTTTATTGACAAAAAATTTGCGAAGCAACACAATTTAACGTTCGTAAAGAAGAAACTTTCGGCCCCCGTTGAAGTCATCGATGGACGACCGTTAGCATCAGGGAATGTTGACCATGAAACTCGACCACTTGAAGTGAAGCTTGAAGATCAAACATCACATATTGTTTTCAACATCATCCAGACTCCAACGAATCATGTGATCCTTGGACTTCCTTGATCCGTACTTCACAATCTTGACATCGACTGACGATCGCGATAAATTTCTACAAGACAAAAATATAAAAATATCAAAGGTATTCAACCTCTGTTCCTTGGAGCTAGAGCTTTCATGAGAGTTACCAAAAAAGATGCGGCATTTGCACTTTATGCGATTCCGATCAAGACCACAAAAGATAAAGGTACTTCGACATTACCCACTCAATATCAAGATTTCAAGGATGTCATCGAAAAGAAAAATGCAGACATATTGCCAGAACATCGACCTTATAACTGTGCAATTAAATTACAAGAAGGAGCCCAACCACCATTCGGCCCAATCTATAACTTATCCCAAACGGAGTTGGCTGCATTACGTGAGTACATTGATGAAAATTTGTCGAAGAACTTCATCCGACATTCAAAATCACATGCGGGGGCGTCTATTTTATTTGGGAAAAAGAAGGACGGATCATTACGCATATATGTGGACTATTGTGGTCTCAACAAAGTCACAATTAAGAATTGTTATCCGTTACCGCTGATTTCTGGGCTTCTCGACCAACTGGGACAAGCGAAGATTTTCACTAAAATTGACTTGAGATGAGTTTATAACTTTGTACGGATAAAAGAAAGAGACGAACGTAAAACAACTTTTCGAATAAGGTATGGACATTTTGAATACAGTGTTATGCCTTTCGGTCTTACAAATGCTCCAGCAATTTTCCAACATATGATGAATGACATATTTCAAGAATTTTTAGATAACTTTGAGAACATAGCCGCCATGTACGCCTTGTTCTTGATAAATTAAGAGAAAGAGGATTATATGCCAAATTGGAAAAATGTATTTTCCATCAATCTGAGGTCGAATTTCTATGCTACATTATTTCCGAAAAATGCGTCTTTATGGACCCGAAGGAAATACAAACCGTCATCGAGTGAATTAAACCAATTTCGATCCGAGATGTACAATATTTTCTAGGATTTGCAAATTTTTATAGAATCTTCATCAATGACTATTCCAAAATTGCTGCACCATTGACGCGACTCACATGGAATGACAAATTTGTATGGGACGAGAAGGCTGACCAAGCATTTGAAAGACTGAAGCAGACATTTACAACAGCTCCAATACTGGTACATGCAGACCCATCTAAACCATTCTTTTTGGAAGCAGATGCATCAGACTTTGCCCTTGGCGTGGACTCTCCCAATATGGTACAGATGGCCGACTCCACCCTGTTGGTTTTCGTTCTCGCAAATTTTCCGCTGCGGAGATCAATTATGAAATCCATGACAACTTCTAGCGATTATCGATGCTTTTAAGGAGTGGCGTCATCTATTGGAATGAGCTAAACATCAAGTCACTGTCTATACCGATCACAAAAACCTTGAGTATTTTATGAGTGCTCGTGTTTTGAATCGACGTCAAACGAGATGGAGTATGTCACTAGCAAGGTTTGATTTTGTTATTACCTACCGTCCCTGACATCTTCAAGGAAAATCAGATGTTCTTTCTCAACGATCATATTTTGCGTCGAAAAAATGGGAGGCTGCTTTCGACCAACAGAAATCCATCATCTTGAAACCAACAAATCTCTAATTGAATATGCTATCCATGTCTACCTATGACGATGCAAAGATCATAAAGGAGATCCAGGAAGCACTGAAGAGCAACCAATTTGCTACGACACTACGAAATCAACTAAATCGACCTCAAGACAACCCACATGTTACAAACGACTTCGAATTCAAAGATGACTTACTTTATTTCAAGGGACTTCTCTATGTACCTCCAGGACCTACACGACTTCGAATTCTTCAAACATGTCATGATCTTCCAGCTGCGGGACATTTTGGCTTCAACAAAACAATGGAATTGATATCCAGGGACTATTGGTGGTCGCAAATGTGGAAACTCGCGAAAAAATTTAAAAATCTTGCGACACACACGTGCTAGAGCGAAGGGACCACGACATCGACCTTACGGCCTTCTTCAACCATTACCCATTCCCAAGGGTCCATGGTCGTCTGTGTCTATGGACTTTATTACGGACCTTCCAATTTCCAAGACCATCGATTCAATCCTTGTTATTGTAGATCGTTTTACGAAGATGACGCATTTCATTCCATGTAATAAGACGGTTACCGGCGAGGAAACTGCAAGATTATTCCTCAATAATATTTACCGCATTCATGGACTCCCGAATAACATTGTATCTGATCGAGGACCACAGTTCATATCAAATTTCTGGAGGGGATTATTTCAGGGACCTAAGCGCCAGCTAGGGGGGGCAATTGTGATGGGCTAATGGCAGCCTAGTGATGGACTAGTGGCTGCACTAGTGGTGGCTAGTGGTAGCCTAGTGTTGGACTAGTGGTTGCACTAATGGTGGCTAGTGGCAACCTAGTGTTGGACTAGTGGTTGCATTAGTGGTGGACTAATGGTTGCACTAGTGGCAGCCTAGTGGTTGCACTAGTGGAAGGACTAGCGGTGCACTAGTGGTGGACTAGTTATAGACTAGTGTTTGGCGTGCACATGTGTTGTTTGGTTTTGGACAGCGATGTAGTTGTGTAACGATATGTATGCGCACGACAACTGTTATTTTACCACTAGTGTGAAGTTAGCTAGGAAATAACTAGCTTTTATATATTGACATTTGGGATTGACCCAAGTGTCAATCCAGGGGCCAATACATGTTTGGGCACCTGACGTTGTTATCTTCACGACAGATCGCGGTGGGTTCATCTTTCTTGAGTTGAGCCTCACCGCGTCTAGCTATGGCGCCGTAGTGTGGATTCCCCATGGCGTGGGGTGCACTTGGCTCGACTTAATATATGAGTGATGCTTTCATGTGCAAGTATGTGAGTTCGAGAGAGCTTGTGTGCTTGTATCATTCATTTTCCTTATCATTGTGATGGGCTAGTGGCAGCCTAGTGATGGACTAGTGGCTGCACTAGTGGTGGCTAGTGGCAGCCTAGTATTGGACTAGTGGTTGCACTAGTGGTGGCTAGTGGCAGCCTAGTGTTGGACTAGTGGTTGTACTAGTGGTAGGACTATTGGTGCACTAGTGGTAGGACTAGCGGTGCACTAGTGGTGGACTAGTTATAGACTAGTGTTTGGTGTTCACATGTGTTGTGTGGTTTTGGACAGCGATGTAGTTGTGTAGTGATATGTATGCGCACGACAGCCCGCTTGCGGGCCACGGCGGAGTCAAGCACACCGCAGCACTCTTGAAGAAAAAGTATTTCTGGCCCAAACTGAGGGAGGAGGCTGAGGAGTATGTCAAGTCATGCACCACATGCCAACAAAACCGGAGCGAGTACAAAAAGCAAGCGGGGCTGTTACAACCCTTGCCGGTTCCAGAGGGGTCCTGGGAAAGTGTCTCGATGGATTTCATGACTGTTATGTCACTGTCAAAAAGATTCGATGTGATAATGGTGGTGGTGGATAGGTTCAGTAAAATGGGCCATTTCATCCCCACTAAGGAGACGGCAACGGCGCAGGAGACGGGGTGACTTTACTTCGCCCACGTCTTCAAGCATCATGGACTCCCGAAGGATATTGTCTCGGACCGCGATCCAAAGTTTACGAGTAAATTTTGGAGGGCACTTTGGAAGAAGATGGGGACGAGGCTCAAGATGAGCATCGCCTTCCGACCTACGACGGACGGCCAAACGGAAAGAGTGAATTCTGTGGTAAAGCAGATCTTGCGGAATTACGTGTCGGTAGACCAATCAGACTGGGTGGAGCACTTGGACGCGGCAGAGTTCTGTTATAATAACACAAAACACTCCGCAACGGGAGTTTCCCCTTTCGTATTGGTCTATGGAAAAGCACCTCTGGTGCTGACAAGTTGGGCCGCCCAGGACGTTGAGGAACCGGCAGTAGCGGCGGTACTGGAAGAACGCGAGCGTTTGTTGAAGCTCGCAAAGTACAACATTGCCAAAGCTAGGAAACGGTATGAACGGCAAGCGAATCAGAAGTGGAGGGAAGTTAAGTTTGAGGCAGACATGGTGGTCTGGTTGAACATCAAGAATTTTTGACTACCTCCGGAAGTGAGTCCAAAGTTTGTACCTCTGTATGCGGGCCCCTTTCGCATCCGGAAGGTTATGAATGAGGACGTGTATGAATTGGAGCTGCCGGCAAACAGCAAGGTGCACCCGGTATTCCACGTCTCCATTTTGAAGCCTTACTTCAAAAATGAAGTGCGTCCGATCGGCATCAAGTGTTGCGTCCGCCACCTATGCTATTGGATTATGAAAATGAACCTGAGTACGAGGTGGAGGCAGTGCTTAAGTCGAGGAGGTTCAAGAATCGAGAAACAGAATATCTCGTGAAATGGAAGGGCTATCATCATGTGGAGGCATCTTGGGTGCGTGCCTCAGAAATGGGAAATGCATCCGAGGCGGTTGCAGCTTTTGAAGGGCGACCTCAAAAGCGGAAGAAACGTTGATGGGGACATCAACCTTGGATCGTGGGGGAGGAAATGCATGCTTAGCCCGACTTAGATAACTCAGGAATCCGATTGCAAAAACTTGTATTGTACAAATTTTGTTATAAATGAAATGGTTTCCAAATGTTATGCGTCCTATTTTGTTTGGAATGGTGATACATGGTATGGTTGGCTAGTGTGTAGAATGCATGCTAGCTTACAAAAATGGGAGAGGTAAATTGGATTAATCATGTGTTTGCGTAGTGCTAAAATCGGGTGACTCCCATCCAAGGGGCAAGGAAACTTGCGCCTTCCTTGGGAGTTCACGTGCTAGTGCACACCTAGCGCGTGC
Organism: Takakia lepidozioides; assembly: GCA_030704615.1. Lineage (NCBI taxonomy): Eukaryota > Viridiplantae > Streptophyta > Takakiopsida > Takakiales > Takakiaceae > Takakia > Takakia lepidozioides. Next base: position 56,032,021 of record CM060732.1, read on the forward strand.
GCGTACTATAACTGCGCTACCAAGGGGGTTGCCTTGTGGTGCGGGCTAACGCGGAAGCTACGTGCTTCCGTTCACGTACTATAATCGTGTAGCCTCGGGACAAAGTCGTAGTGCGGCTTCGGCGTGTTCCCGTACCTCAGGCCAGCATTCCAAGGCGGACCCAATTGTAGTGATTGGGGCGCATGGTTAGTTCAAGGTTATCTTCATAGTAAAAAAGGGTTCAAGGTGAACCCTTGCTCAAGGTGATGCCAAAAGCGGCATCATGAACGGTCGCAAGCAATGTTGTTGCAGTAAGGCGATTCGATCCTCAGGGAGGATCGTTCCTTGGCCTTGAAGTAGGCCAAGAAGAGTGCACTGGGTGGGGCTTGAGAGGCTCCACCCTTGGCCGGGACTTGGAGGAAGTCGGCCGAACTAGCTAGTGGAGAGTAGAGTCAAGTGTGGGGTTTGGTTCTTTGCCATGGGACGCCATGGTACGGAAATAAACTCCTTAATGTGGGATGCCACAACTTGGATGTTCGTTTCTACAAAATGGACAAGTCGATGAGGACATCGACTCCCTGTTGGTAGGGGTGTGTGTCGTGGCCCTTTGCCTTCAGGGCAGGGGGTCGAGACGCAGGAGGGGCTGCCCCTGTGGTGGGGGCAGTGGCAGCGATAGGTACGGGGGGCCTGAAGCACCCTTGAGTGCCAAGGCACTCAAGGAGGCGGAGGCGCTCACTAGGTGGAGCCCCGCACACCGGGTTGCAGTGGGGGTGGCTCCACAAGGGGTGGTGGTAGCTTAGCGGGACTTAGTGGGGGTGGCATATGACTCACCATGGGGCGGAGACCTTGTGGTGGGAGTCGTGGGGAGTCTTGGGACTCATCACGGTCCAATGGGGCTGTGGTGGGTGGGCCAAGACTCACCACGACTCATCACCGGGAGTCGAGGGTCTTCGTGGTGGTTCGCCATAAAATGACATGGTTGTTTGTGAAACCCCTACGGACAGTCACAGAAGTATATATAGGGAGTAGTAACCCCGAGAACGGTGCAAGCCCGTTGGTGACCAAAAACTAGTGAGTAAACGAGCGAGCCAGAAAACGACCCAGGAGTGGGGAGCTATTCCGGACTGCCATCGACCAAAAGGGAATTTTCACTAGGCCCAAATTGGTGGAGGGTCTTTTGGAAGAGTAAAGGGGGACCGTTATGTCCCGGTGAGCAGCCGAAAGCTCCGTGTTGGCCCGGCAGCCAGGTTGGGAGTTAGGCGCGCGCATCAAAGTGAGTAACTATGACTTGAAGGAGAGCATACGGAACCCTCTCACATGCCCATTGGGTTTATCTACTTACTCGAGCTTACACAACATTGATCAGCACTTTGGATCCCTGGGGGCTGCAAGGTCCCACCAATGGCAAGGGCGAGGGTTTGCACACCCCGTAATGCCGCTTCTGCCAGTGAAGTGCTTCATTGGGCGCGCATTGATGCACATATGTCACCAGAATCATTCACCATCTTATTTATTCCTAATACTAACCATACCAACTCTAAACACCCAATGCTAAGTGACCCCCCTGGAGTATTCACGTTAGCTACATTTGAGCCTCGCTCAATCATTTATCAACCCCCACCGCCGTGGCGCAATCACATGAAATATCCAGAACCGTTATTAACTAAACTGGTATGTGTACACCACTCACAAGACCCGCAAATACCTATCATTTTCTACCATCAACTGGACCGAATTCTAAAACATTTATTTGGTCACACAACCACGGTTCACCCGCCTACCCAAATTCCCAACAAATATCCCCGAATCAATCCGGACAAGCCATGGAGACATGTGACCCCTAGGCCTCTCTGGGTAGCAGACCAAAAACCTTTGCTATACCACTCCCAGATTTCACGGAACCCACAACCTTAAAATTCCAACCACAGAAATGCATATATACTGATGGCTCCTTAAAAGATGCCCAAGCGGGTTATGGTATATATTTGATTGGCACCAATACCAAAATATATAGCCGTCTCCCTGGTCGCCAGAATATCCTACGAGCGGAGCTTATGGCTATACATGATGCTCTCAAGTCTCTCCCCTACCAACTTACTTCAACATACTAGTTATTTACAGACAGATTGGTCTCCCTATACCTTCTCACCAACCAAATTTGCATGCCATCATCACAGATTCACCATCCTGATATTACACTTATAAAAGGAATCGTCGATGTTGTATCATCTTTACCGTTGCAAAACCATATACACAAAGTTCTATCTCACACAGACATAATAGGTTATGACATAGTAGACCATCTTGCCTAACTTGGTGCTATTCAGCCAATCATCAACCCCTCGACCAGTCCTATCCACCGGTCGCACACATACCCGTTTTGGCTCATATCAACAAGGGCTAGATTCCCGACCATAGCACCTATACGAAATCTGCACACACACATTCAAGGCAAGACCAAACTACTCATACAAGAATCCTGCACCTACAGAAATTCGTACATATCTAAGTGAGTCTCGTCCCCACACCTGCTACATAGTATGTCCAATCATTTTTGGACATCCCCCAGGGTTACCGATGCACAAATCAAACAAACTTTGAAATTTTGGTATGGTCAATACATGGGCAATCAACGACGGAACTTGTTCTGGCCATTATTATACCCCAATACACACTGCGTGTTATGTTCATCCCAAAATCCCCAAATAGATACATGGCCACACTTACTTCTCCACTGCAAACCACCCCATAATACATGGGTTGTGGGTAACCAGACATAACCAAGGGGTTAGACAACTCCACAAAATTCTCACTTCACATCCGAAATCCAGATGGTTTAACCTCATCAATGCAGGCACATTCCAAGGTCGCCCACCGGACCACACCATACCCCCATGGCTGCTACCGTGTATATGCTCCCAAGGACACCCGTGCCTTTGTCTAGCAAGACTATGCCCAAATATTTTGCTAGTCCAGGGACTTCCTATACAGGCATTGCCACCGACAGAACCGTTTCCATCTCTCAAAATACATTTATTGGAATTTGCATTCTGCCATGATCGAAATCCAGATCAATCAATTATGTACAAACATGAAAAATATGACCCAATCATACATGTCCTCCGTCACAAAGGCTGGAACACGGCACCTCTAACCGTCATCACTGCGAGTGTCAGGGGCGGTGCTGATACCCATAATATCCAAGGTTTGAAAGATAATCTTAACCTACCACCCAAATACACTACACCTCTACTACGAGCGTTGCATTTCACGGCTATTTCATCACTCACATCCCTAATCCTCAATAAACGTAAGATTGAAAGTGGCCAGCTAGCCACTGTGTGATAGGTTACGGTTCGGATAGAGCCCACCCCTGAAAGGGAGCAGTACCCGCAAGGGGAAGAGGCTCTTATTTACGCTAGCTTCGGTTGGCGTCATATATATATATATATATGGGAATGTGCACACCTGGCGCGAAACAACCTTCTAGAAGGCCAGCGAAGGCGACAGAGACGGCTGGGCTCCCTGAGAGAGGGTATAGAGCGTCTGGAGCCCGGCCCACAAAAGAAGGAGCTTGCGGAGCGCTCGGAGAAAATTGCCAGATCAATCATGTGGAGCTCGGCATTGGGGTGCTCCTTTTGAACTTTAGGGTAGAGGATACCACCCGGTAACCAGTTGAATAGTTGAACGGTGGTTGGTATTATGTGAGCACAGCGTGAGCATGCTCACGTGAGCACAACCCACGATCACGGGTGTTTTATGTTTTTCGAACCTCGGGCATAGGAGTTATATGTTTTCAAAACATAATAAAATCATGAGCGGGTATAGAGGACTGGTGCATTTGTATAATGCATCTGCGCCAATTCAGCAAGGCGAAACCTTCAGTAGTATAGACAAAAACCCTAAACCTATAGCGGCGGCGGTGAATTTCGCACCGAGAAATACTTGGTGATATGGGCACAAACTAAGCATAAAAAGCCATGCATGTAGGGTAACATGTTCATCAGGTATAGGGGCTATTTGTTCTTTATGTTTTAGTTTCGCATAATTATTAGTTTCGACAATTTCATCTCGCTGCGAAAATTTCACGGAAGTTCGGGAAATATGCCCTTGTGCTCACGCGCTACCCAACCTTGAGCTCTTCATCTTTATCAAACCGTCTGTAGTAGCAGCTCAGGTCGTGGTGGGTCTACGGCAGCGTTAGGCGGTATATTGATTACCTGATATACCCGGCGGGAATATCCTAGAATATCATGATATATTGATATATATATGCCCTGGTGTGGCAAGTTTAGGTACTTGATATATACCTTTATATTAGGGTATATTTTTATGAGCCTCTCATTTTTTAATATTAGCGACTTCAATGCACCTATGGGCCCGCCAGTACAGCCCATGGGGTGAGCGGATAACCCACCGCCTATTCATCAGGTTCGGATTCTGAATTTTTTCTAAGTCCTGGTTCTTCATAGAGTACCCTCCAAGAGACTGACTCTAACCTTCGAGCGGACTGGCGATTGGCGAGCAGACTAGCGACTCCAACTGGCGCACTGACTCCAACCTTCAACCAGACTGGCAGACCCTCCTCAGACAAAATATAAAATTATTATTTAACACACATGTAGTGTCATCTGATAGGATTTGAACACCAAACCGCATACTTATTACAGGTTGTTCTTTACCGCCACACTACTCGGTGCTTTCTTCAACATCTTCAAAAACTAAGGCTTCGCGTTGCTCCGCACTACTAGCGACGAATTCTGATAATTAAGTTCAATTTTTCACAAAAAAAAGATGGGTCATCCCCTCTTTGCCCTTTTCCAGGGTTGCCAGGCTTGCACACTCATTGCAAACACAAACAAATCTGATGTGGTTGGGCTTCACCCCTTTGCGCAAAATCTACTCATAGGTCTCAAAAGCATTCCTACCACACCTATGCTTGGTAAATCCTGCCAACATTATATTCCACGCGATCAAGATCGTTGAGGCATTCTGTTGAATGCTTCCGCATCTTTTGCTCATAGGTCCCCAAAACCTCCATCCCACACCCATGCTGGGCATTTCCTGTGATCATCGCATTCCACGACACCACATCCCGTTCAGCCATGTTGTCAAATACTCTCTTTGCAACCTTCATGCTCCCGCATTTTGCATACATGTCAACAAGGCTATTGTTCAAATTAGATTTGGTACAAGTCCAGCTTTCATATGTCAGCATGGACCTCTTTGCCATTTTCCAGGGCTGCCAGTCTCGCACAAGCCTTGAGAATGCAAACAAATGTGACCTGATCGGGCATCACCCCTTGCTGTATTAGTTGATCATATGTCTCGAAGGCATTCCTACCACAACCATGCTTGGTATATCCTGCCACCATATTGTTGAACACTAGACATGCCTCCCTTACATTCCCATATTTGGCATACATAACATAACATAGGGCAGTCTCCCAATTAATGTATGACGAAATTCCAGCTTCGATAATGTCAACATGGATATCTTTGCCCTTCTCCAGGGCCACCAAGCTGGCACCAACATTGAGAACACAAATGAATGTGGCTTGCACACAAGGGCAGCAAAGGCGTGAGCAGAACCTGTGAGCAGATTCCCTTATCCGTGAGCAGATTCCCCCAAGCGTGAACAGATTGTAAGCGTGAGCAGATTATTGATGCGGATCCTCAAAACGAAGGAACAAGTGGGCCTATTGCAGTGGACACAAACTCCACTGCAACGACGCAATCTTCTCTCCATCGGATCGAAGACAGACATGCTCCATGACGACAATATGGCACGAATATGCGATGAAAACTGACGAATGAATGTATCTGTGATGAATGTAAAACGGAATGGATGAACATTGGATGAGTGTCGGATGAAAAATTGCCTAGATGAGTGAACCATGAATGACTGCAACAACATGTATCCTTACCGATCAGCATGTGCACATGGATCCATGTGTTGTTGAGTTTAAATAAGTGTATTTTAATTTGGCAGAAGCTTAATTCCGGCCCAGAAGACCAGCCAGATTAAGCTGGCGTCAACGCCACCTTCATCTGACACATTCAGAGGGGAAAAAACAAAAAATAATAAAAAATTTATTTTTTGTTTTTTTGTTTTTTGGATAACTTGCAAATGAACCCACCCCTGCTTTGCAAGCAAGAGACCTGGCGTTTACCCAGCATGGATTTCTGATCACCTGGAAGAAGGACATGACAACGAATCGTAAGCCGAGCAATTTGTAGGTGCCATTCACCCCAAATAGCACACCAGAAGACCAGCAAGATTAAGGTGTCGTTAACGACACCTTAATCTGGCATATTCGGGGAAAATAATTAAAAAAATAATAACAACAAATATTATTTTATTATTATTATTTTTGAAAACTTGCAAATGAACCCAGCCCTTGCTTTGCAACAAAAGACCTGGCGTTTACCCAGCATGGATTTCTGGTCACATGGAAGAATGACATGACAACGAATCATAAGCCGAGTAATTTATAGATGTCATTCACCCCAAATAGCACGCCAAAAGATCAGCCAGATTAAGGTGCCATTGACGACACCTTAATCTGGCACATTCGGGGAAAAATTAAATAAATAAATAAATAAATTTTATTTTAATTGTTTTTTGGGAAAACCTGCAAATGAACCCAACCCCTACTTTGCAAGCAAAAGACCTGGCATTCACCCAGCATGGATTTCTGGTCACATGGAAGAAGGACATGACAACAAATCATAAGTTATGTGGTCCAAACAATTTGTAGATGCCATTCACCCCAAATAGCACACCGAAAGACTAGCCAGATTAGATTAAGGTGTCGATGACGACACCTCAATCTGGCACATTCGGGGAAATATAATATAATATAATATATATATCTTGGAAAACTTGCAAATGAACCCAACCCCTGCTTTGCAAGCAAAAGACCTAGCCTTTACCCAACATGGATTTTCTGGCACATGGAAGAAGGACATGACAATAAATCATAAGTTATGTGGTCCGAGCAATTTGTAGATGCCATTCACCCCAAATACCAAAAGACCAGCCAGATTAAGGTGTCGTTGATGACACCTTAATCTGGCGCATTTGGGAAAAAATAAAATAAAAATAAAAATTGGAAAACTTGCAAATGAACCCAACCCCTGCTTTGTAAGCAAAAGACATGACGTTTACCCAACATGGATTTCTGGTCACATGGAAGAAGGGCATGACAATCATCATAAGTTATGTGGTCCGAGCAATTTGTAGATGCCATTCACCCCAAATAACACACCAAAAGACCAGCCAGATTAAGGTGTCGTTGACGACACCTTAATGTGGCACATTCGGGAAAAAATAAAATAAAAATAAAAATAAAAATTGGAAAATTTGCAAATGAACCCAACCCCTGCTTTGCAAGCAAAAGACCTAGCGTTTACCCAGCATGGATTTCTGGTCACATGGAAGAATGACATGACAACGAATCATAAAGTTATGTGGTCCGAGCAGTTGCCATTCACCCCAAATAACATACCAGAAGACTAGCCAGATTAAGGTAGATTAAGGTGTCGTTGACGACACCTTAATCTGGCACATTTGGGGAAAAATAAAATAAAAATAAAAATTGGAAAACTTGCAAATGAACCCAACCCCTACTTTGCAAGCAAAAGACCGGGCATTTACCCAGCATAAATTTCTGGTCACATGGAAGAAGGACATGACAACAAATCATAAGTTATGTGTTCCGAACAATTTGTAGATGCCATCCACCCCAAATTGCATACTAGAAGATGTTACAGATGCCATGTTATGCGGAGGCTGCAGCTTGCAAATTTAGTCTCCTCTTTTCTCTCCCTCATGTGCTTTACGACAAAGAGGATTTTGTGCAGAGCAAAGCTAGTGTCTTCATAGACAGTTCTGCCTTCGTTTTGGATTCCGACTCCAGTAGCAGTGGATATTCTTCGTCGGAATGAATCGGCTGTTTTAAAACAATTTCTATTAAAGCACCAAACGGCCTCTCCACCTTCTTTGCAATTGGGTGTCAGGTATCAGCAACCCTCTGGTACCTGAACCCTTTGCAGTTGGCAGGTGTTCACTCTGGAGCTCGGGGGATTTGGCAACCACTACTCAAAAATGCTTTTTAATTTTGCATTCAACCACAAACTACATTCATCCATGTGCCATTCGTCCAACATACATTCATCGCCCATTCATCCATCATTCATCCGTCATTCATCCATAACGATGATTTGGTATGCATGTTATACTGGACACTACCCGCAATAATAGGTCCTCTAAGCCGAATAGGTGTCCACGGTTATAGGTGAGCACATCCAGAAGCGTGAGCAGAATTCTGCTCACGGAATTTTCTGCTCATGGATTCTGCTCACGGTTTAGCAATCCCCCTTGCACACGCATTACAAATGCACACAAATGTGATGTGGACGGGCTTCCCCCCTTCTCCCATCATGGACCTCTTTGCCCTTTTCCAGGGCTGCAAGGCTTGCACAAGCATTGCAAACGCTCACAAACGTGATGTGGTTGCATTTCACCCCTTCCCCCATCATTTGCTCATAGGTATGATCCAAGGCCTCCATCCCGCGCCCCTGCTGTGCATATCCTGCAAGCATGGCGTTCCATGACACCAAATCTCGTTCAACCATATTGTTGAAAACTCCCTCCGCATCCTCAATGGTCCCACATTTGGCATACATGTCCACGAGGGTATTGTTCAGAATCACATCTGTACAATTCCAGCTTTGGCGATGCAACCATGCACCTCTTTGCCCTTTTCCAGGGCTACCAGGCTTGCACACGCATTGCAAACTCACACAAACGTGATGTGGTCGCGCTTCACCCCTTCCCCCATCATTTGCTCATAGGTCTCCAAGTCCTCCATCCCACGCCCTGCTGTGCATATCCTGCAAGCATCACGTTCCACGACAACAAAGCTCGTTCAACCATATTGTTGAACACTCCCTCTGCATCCTCAATGCTCCCACATTTGGCATACATGTCCACCAGGGCAGTGTTCAGGATCACACCCGGTACAGTTCCAGCTTTGGCGATGCAACCACGCACCTCTTTGCCATTTTTTCAGGGCCTCCAGGCTTGCACACGCATTGCAAACGCACACAAACGTGATGTGGTCAGGCTTCACCCCTTCCCCCATCATTTGCTCATAGGTCTCCAAAGCCTCCATCCCACGCCCTTGCTGTGCATACCCTGTAAGCATCGCATTCCACGACACCACATCTTGTTCAACCATTTGAAACTCCCTTCGCATCCTTCATGCACCCACATTTGGCATACATGTCCACCAGGGCAGTGTTCAGGATGACATCTGGTACAAATCCAGCTTTAACGATGTCACCATGGACCTCTTTCCCCTTTTCCAGAACTCCTAGGCTTGCACACACATTGCAAACACAAACAAATGTATTGCGGATGGGCTTCACCCCTTTGCACATCCAATTGCTCATAGGTCTCCAAAGCCTCCATCCCGCATCCTTACTGTGCATATCCTGCAATCATCGCACTCCACGACACCACATCTCATTCAGCCATACTGTCGAACACTCCCTTTGCATCCTCGATGCACTCACATTTGACATACATGTCCAGCACGGCAGTGTTCAAAATGACATCGGGTACAATTCCAGATTTGACGATGTCACCATGGACCTCTTTGCACCATTCCAGGGCTGCCAGGCTTGCACACGCATTGCCAATGCAAACAAACGTTATATATGTGGTTGGGCTTCACTCCTTTGCACATCATTTGCTCAGAGGTCTCCAAAGCCTCCATCCCGCGCCCTTGCTGTGCATATCCTGCAATCATCGCACTCCACGACACCACATCTCATTCAGCCATACTGTCAAACACTCTCTTCATACATATCCACAAGGGTATAATTGTTTAGAATGACACTTGGTACAATTGCAGCTCTGACAATGTCGACATGGACCTCTTTCGCCCTTTTCCAGAGCTGCCAGGCTTGCACACGCATCGCAAATGCACACAAATGTGATGTGGTTGGGCTTCACCCCTTCCCCCATCATTTGATCATAGGTCTCCAAAGCCTTCATACCACGTCCTTGTTATGCATACCCTACAAGCATCGTCTTCCATGACACCACATCTCGATCAGCCATAGTGTTGAAAACTCCCTTCGCATCCTTAATGCACCCGCATTTGGCATACGTGTCCACCAGGGCAGTGTTCAGAATGACATCTGGTACAATTCCAGTTTTGACGATGTCACCATGGACCTATTTCCCCTTTTCCAGAGCTCCCAGGTTTGACATGTTGACAAGGGTGTTGAGGAGAAAAACACTTGGCGTGAATCCACTTTGGATAATGTGAGTGTGCACCCGTTTTCCAGCTTCTAGACCTTTCATCTTGATGCACTTAAGCAAGAGACAGACAAACGTATCTGAATCTGCTGAAATGCCTCCTACATTTGGCATACATGTCCACGAGGGTATTGTTCAGAATCACATCTGGTACAATTCCTGCTTTTGCGATGCAACCATGTACCTCTTTGCCCTTTTCCAGGGCTGCCAGGCTTGCAAACACACAGACGTGATGTGGTCGGGCTTCACCCCTTCCACCATCATTTACTCATAGGTCTCCAAAGCCTCCAACCCACACCCCTGTTGTGCATAAGCATGGCGTTCCGCGACACCACAGTTCATTCAGCCACATTGTTGAACACTGTTATCTATTTTTGGATACTTTTCTGCTGCCACATTGGCAGTTACTTGTGAAAGTCATTCCACCCAGACAATCTTCTCAGCTCAACATGGATTTCCTTAATTTTGGGATGCAACTTGTCATCTACAACGAAGGTGTGCACCTTGTTGCCAACCTCAATGCAGCAACGACCTGGCTCCTGGCTCCTTTCTAACCTCTCTGACCGTGATCATTCTTCTCACCTTTGCAGTATCATCCCACCTGCCAGCTGCGGCATAGATGTTGATAGCAACACATAAGTCACGCCATCTCCACATTGCCATGGATTCTGTAGGCACCAAGCAAGGCCTTCCACACCACAAGGCATTCCCTAAACAGACAATTGCCTCAACTCCACCTTCTGTGATGTGGGCATATACAACACACATGTCATATTCTAGTGCTGCTGGCTGGTGCAGGCGTTGAGGATGGTAACAAATGTGAGCTTGTCAGGCTTCATACCTACTCGTTGCATTTGCCAGAAGAGTTCAAATGCCTCTTCACTACACCCTTGCTGAATGTATCCTGCGATCATTGCATTCCATGAAAACACATCTTGTTCAGGCATATTGTTAAAGACTCGGCATGCATCCACCAGACTCCCAAACTTGACATACATGTTGAGAAGGGTGTTTCCCACACGGATATCTGACTCAAAGCCAGCTTCAATGATATGGGCATGGACCATCACGCCTTCTAGTTGCATTTGTCGAAAGAGCTGAAATGCCTCTTCTGTGAGCATTCCATGAAATCACATCTCGCCTAAACATTTTTCAAACATCTTTCGCGCATCCACCAAACTCCCACATTTGGCATACATATGGACAAGGCTAGTTCCTACATAAACATCTGATTCAAATCCAACTCTGACAATGTGGGCATGAAGCCCCTTGCCCTGCCCTAGAGTTGTTGGGCTGGCACACCTTTTGAGGATGCAAATGAGAGTGATCTTGTCGGGCTCTACACCTTCTTGTGGCATTTGCCCAACGAGTTCAAAAGCCTCTTCACCATGCCCTTGCTTAGTACATCCTGTAATTATTGCAGTCCAAGAGACCACGTCTCATTTCGGCATTTTGGCATCAAATGCCAAAATCCATCCTCTGCACAAATCATGCATTCATCTTTTCCTTTGCTGCTAGCAGCTGACAATGACAACCTAGGAAACACCCAATCACACTAGTTCCTATGCTGAATTACGTCTCCTACTCTCTGTCATCTAACAGGGATTCAACTTTTTGCCTCGGTTGTCCCACCATTGACTGGGGTCAACAAAGTATTCATTCCACACCTTATCTCTGTTACCTGTTTTCGGATATTTTCCTGTTATCACATTGGCAGTATCATGTCAAAGTCACTCCAAACCAGATTCACTCAACCAGCTAACTTGCAAAATTCAACATGGAAATTTAGGGCCGACTCTGACAAGAGGGAAAAACTGGGTGAAATGTGTTGAAGAAGGTGTCTGAACATTAGTAGTGCCTTGTTCTATCATTTGTGCCGCTGCCGCTGCTGTTTCCAGTTGACCATCTACCCAACGACCTAACTTGCAGAATTCAATATGCATATCAGGGCCAAGTCTGATGAGAGGGCAAAACAGGCTGAAATAGGTCGAAGAAGGTGCCCTCACCACATTGAGTCCTTGAAAATTCAATATGCATCTTAGGGCTGAGTATGATGAGAGGGCAAAACAGGCTGAAATAGGTCGAAGAAGAAGGTGCCCTCACCACATTGTCCTTGACCTTGTGGCATGATCCATGGAGGATTTGACCATCAACCCAAAAGGACCCCTTGTGTGTGCTGCTTGTGTCAGGTGATGTTGGATTGGTCTGTGAGAACCAACACGGTGCAGCTGAGCAGGCATAGATTGAAACACAACATGCTAACCGAGCTGACTCTCCAAAGAACCTTGTAAACATAATCAGGAAGAATATCAAATCATGGTACTAACATGAGCTAAGAGCCCACATGTGCAGGATGGACAAACTTCTTCACATCGTACATTAAGAAAAAGCCACACCTTGCGATTGCGGTTGTCCCACCAACGTGAGTGACATATGAATGACATATGCACCCCTTTGCGCAGAATCTGCTCATAGGTCTCAAAAGCATTCCTACCACACCCATGCTTGGTAAATCCTGCCAACATTATATTCCACGTGATCAAGATCGTTGAGGCATTCTGTCTGTTGAATGCTTGGTGAGCCTCCATGATGCTCCCGCCCTTAACGTACAATGTTGACAAGGGTGTTGAGTAGAAAAACATTTGGCGTGAATCCACTTTGGATAATGTGCGTGTGCACCTGCTTTCCAGCTTCCAGACCTTTCATCTTGATGCACTTAAGCAAGAGACAAACATAGGTCTTTGAATGCCTCCTTGGTTTATAGTTTGTAGAGCCTCTGTCAGTTTGCCTGCCTCACAAAGCATCTTCACATGCGCAGAAGTACTAGAAGAGGCATTGTGGACTCCCTCTCTCGATCCTCTTTCAGAAGCTCGAGCACGCGGGGGCATCCCTTCCTCGCGCTGCTTTTCGGGCATTTCGGGCAGGTTCCAAAGAAATTGACGACGACAATGACGTGTCTACGATGATGTGGCGACGAAACGTGGCGACGATGATGTGGCACTATGACACCCTATTCTTGCTCTACGCTAAACTAGCTTCCGACCTTCGGTCGTCGCTAGGATTAATCTTTTATGATGTGTTTGTGGGCCCAACAGACTGCATTGGCCCCGCAGGCTTAGCTGAGCAGACTTAGCCCTCAAGGTGGGGGGGTGCTACCCATGGGACCCCGTCTCCCACATACCCTTATCCTTATGTTTACCTGCATCAAGACATCCAATATACCCTTCAATATGTTAAAATGAAGGGTATATCTAACCCTTAAGTTCCCAAGCGACCTGAATCGGGTCACTTCGAATTTGTAGTTGGACCTAATTTTTGCAGATCTAATCTGCTGGGGCCCACTCCTGAAGCTTTCATGACAAGGGATTTGTCTCGAATATGATGTAGAAAACAAAATTAAAATAAAAACAAAAGCTACGACCTACAAAAAATATCTTAGATCTCTCATTTACGTTTTTGGCCTGAAAAGGGCTTGTTGACCGCTGAAGTGGCAGATAAACAAGCCCAAAACAGATTGCACTCCAAAGGCCATTTTTGGCAGAAAATTAGCAATTTTGAAAAAAAACACTTCACCTTGTGGTGTGTGAGCATTACATACACACATCCACCATTGGCTTTTAATTTGTAGAAAAAAAAGTACTTCATTTGGAAGCACATTTTCTCTTGTCAATTTTGAGATTTCAACCCCCATGTAATTGCATGCATAGCAAGCATAGGTGAAAAAATCAGTTGGACCTGCAATTTAGTGGGGTCATAGCCACTCCACTATTGATTTGGAAATGGTGGGTCTTGGGACAAGCAAAATTGGATAAAGCTAGGTTTTGATTTGGTCAAACCTATTTCTTTCTCACTTTCTTTGGGACCTGATATTTGAGGTCCGGGCCAATGTTCAAATGCTAAGAAATAGAACCAAATTTACAAATGTCTTCATAGTCAACGGCGGGAAGTAGTCTGCCGTCAAAAGCACCCTTTTCTATCTGAACTTTGGCAGCAAATTTGGCCGTATCAATAGCAAGCAACCATGCGATCCTCTGTAAGCACCATTCACAATGTTCACAAGGCTTCCAATTTGAGGAATCACAGTCTCCAGCTCCTCCTGGTCAACTTTGAGTACGTCACCGCTCTCCAGCATCTTAATCTCTCCCACGTACTTGCTAATCACGCGCAACACCACACCATTTTGCTTGTAATACCCCTTCTCTGCAAGAGTTTGGCTCATGACCTTCCACAATCAGTCCCTCACAAAGCCAATAGTCTTTGCGGTTTACCTTCTCCTTGCCTGCTCCTGTTCTCTCATCAGGTCAGCGAGCACACCGACCCCGTCCTTTTTGCTTTCGCTCGTTATATTACCCCTCCCAAGCTCTCTCTTCCCCTGCTTTATTTGCTGCGGTAACTCTTCGTTTTCATCCTCAAACATTGCAGGCTTCACTGTCCGATGACTACCATTTCCATTCATGGAGGGCATATCTCCACCAGGTTTAATCAAGGAAGACCCGAGAGAAAAAACAACTTTCTCACCATCTGTTTTCACAAGCTCTGTCTTTTCAATTTCTATCTGTTTCGAATCCGGCTTGGCAAACTTGGTCGCTCTTTCAATTTGATCGGCAAGGACCTTGTCATGCCTATCCTCATCAGCAAGATCTGCCCGCTGTCACTTATTTTTCAAGCTTTCTTTCAACAAGGTCTCGGGCTCTCGATCAATGAGGGTCATGAACCAGCCCTTGGGAGTTTCATCAACCTTGCACTTCCCCGTCCGCCCCAGGTACTTGACAAACTCTGTAAGAGTTGCCCACTTGGTAGAGTTCATGTGAATATGATGCCTATTTGCGATATACTCATTCCACACCACAGTGGCCGCAACTCTGCTGAATCGATGACTTCTCTTCAAATGTTCCATGAACGAATCCTCGAACTCTTCAGAGTAACCATCAATGAATCGATCAGGATTATCACCAAACACCTGCATCTGCCGCTGATGGCTCTCCGACATGCAGTGACACTTGAAACCGTTCTCATCACGGCACTGCTTCTGGCACATCTGACAGTACCACCTCAACTTCTGCAGCCCCTTGGCTTGATCCTGTTGGCGATAGCCTTGGGTGTCAGAAACTCATTCTTCCCCATCTCGCCAACCCTATGCCTCGGCTGCGATTTGGCAAACAGATGTCCCCAATCCTACTAAACTCTCTACATTCCCTAGATGCATTCAAATGCTACCCCGGCATCATCTCTCTCTCTCTCTCTCCAAGACTTGTACTGAAAATTGCATGACTTCTTGGACGGAATCCCCAACACTGTGCCCTAACAAACAGACCGGATTCTATGCGTATGTGGGAGAGAGAGAGAGAGAGAGAGACGAGACAACAGAGCTGAGAACGCTAGGGTTTGGAGAACACTGTTTTTTTGAATTTTATTTATTTATTTGTAATCATATATAATTACAATATATATCCAAATGCGGGGCCCATTCATAGCTTTGCAACTAGACGGATGAAAGAGGCGGGCTGGATGTGAATTGCCATGTGTCTTTCATCAAGGAACCTGCATAGCGGTCCCCTGCAACCTCACTAGTTGGAGCAGCTGCTTCGATCTCTTCCATGTCCTTCACTGCAAGTGTTACTTGCAGAGCTCCAATGTTGGACACCAAATTAGCCTTCTTGGTTGTCCCTGGGATGGATACCACATTCACCCCCTTGTGCCGAACCCAGGCAAGTGCCAGTTGACTTAATGTACACTTTTTCTTCTCTGCAATCTCGATGATTCGTTCCCGCAGTGCCTTATTTTTTGTCAGATTTTCTCCTGACATCCTTGGATTATACTGCAGACAGGGTTCGGCATGAGAATCAACCCCGCAGCCGAAAATGAACTTGAATAATCAGGTCAGATATCGATAACAGAGGAATCTTACCGTAGGAAGGGATTTAGGTTTTGGAAAGGGTCTAGTATTGACTTCAGCCTAGTGCCGATCCTCTGAGGAGAATTTTGGTAATCTTCAACTCCTGTGTGTTCATCAAAATCTGTGAATAAGCCAGAGGTCATTTGTGCTAGGCTTGAGTTTTCTCACTGGAGAGTAGCATTTGCTCTGTGGCCTTACTGAGCATATCTCAGTGACCTCCATTGGCTTCTATAGCTAGACAGAAGCTAAACAGATAGAAGCAGAATTATGTCCACAGGAAAGCCCAGAGAGAAAACATAGAAGCCCAATCCACAGGGTCCATGGGACAAAGTAGGACAACAAGGGACCACTTCCAAAAACATCAACTGCCACCGACAATAAACTGCTTCCTGCAAGTAGCTTCCAGGCACTACAGACAGAGAATGTACTCATAAGATGTTGTTTGGCACTACAGACGCAGAGAGAATGTACTCATAAGACGTTGTTTGCCGCAGCCTTGTGGCCATAGACCCCGCGCCCAGTTTGAGCGGAACTAGAGGGAGCAGAAACTACCTTTATGAGGGGCTCAATCCTGTGATGTGACTTACCTTGATAAAGACAATTAGTTCGGGTTTTCCAGATATTCTCTAGGAAGCCCTTCACAGAAGCATCAACTTGCTTTGTGTGAGCTGCCCAGCACTTAAACACCAGGGACAGACACAGAGAGAGAGGAGAGAGAGAGAGAGAGAGACAGAATGTACTCATAAGACATTGTTTGCCATAGGCTTGTGGCCATAGATCTCCCCCCCCCCCTCAAGTTTGGGCGGAACAAGAGGGAAACAGACACTCCATTAGTGGGACTTTTACCTTGATATAAATGGGCTCTCCAGATTTTCTCCAGCAAGCCCTTCACACAATATTGTGTGTGAGCTGCCCAGCAATCCCCTACAGGGCCAGGGCTTTAGGCTCACCTGTACCCGTACGACGTTGCTAGCCATGGCCTTGTGGACACGGTGGGTATCTTCTTAGGCTCAGCCGAGAGAGAGAGAGAGAGAGAGAGAGAGAGAGACTGACAAGACCTCAATTGCCGTACCCTTGTGGCCATAGACCTCACACCCAGTTTGGGCTGAACAAAAGGGAGCAGAAACTACCTTTGTGAGGGGAGAAATGGGTACTTTATAAAGTCCGCAGAAAGCCCAAAGAGTTCATGGGACAAAAGGAAAAACAAGAAAGAAGAATGAGCCACCCAAAGAGAGAGCCAAAAGCAGCCCAAAAGCAACTACTGTTCAAGGGACTGTCTTGGGGTCAAGGCCTCAAGGCTCATGCAGAGAGATTGTACTCATAAGACGTTGTTTGCCGTAGCCTTGTGGCCATTGACCCCGCGCCCAGTTTGAGCGGAAACAAAAGGGACAGAACCTACCTCTGTCAGGGGCTGACGTTGGTAGTAAGACTTACCTTCATATATAGAATTAATCCGGGTTTTCCAGATATCCTCTACAAATCCCTTCACACAAGCATCAATCTGCTGTGTGTGATTTGCCCAAAAACTAGGCCTCAGGAGGGCCTGGGCTTTTGGCTCAGCCTGGAGACTTTCAAAGTTGGTAAACAGGGGTACAGGCACAATTCCCTTGATAGATTTGAAGAGAGCGTCTCTTTGGTGAGAGAACCCCGGACAGTGTATCAGAAAATGATTACTGTCTTCAGGTTGCCCACACAACGGGCAATTGCACTCTCTGCTTCTGTTTGCTGTTCAAAGGTAGGCTTCCTGCCCTGAGTTTAAATTTCAGTCTAGTGCCGAGAGTGGGTAGACCCTTGAGGTCATCCAAGATGTCCACCCCCATGTCACTGACTGGAAACAAGTTCAGGGAAGTTTTCTGCCTAACTTCATTTTCATCAGACAATCTCATGGCAACAGACATGGCTTTCGACACTACAGCCTCTAAGTCAGATTTATCCAGCAGGGTCAAGACTTGCGGTTCCAGGTCCAGGTCCTTGAGAATCTCTTCTACTCTCTTCTGCCAGGACTTAGCCTGTTTGACAGGGCGGTCCTGTTTCCAAGATATAGAGTCGATTAACTTAGGATATCTGGTGTTGGACATATGTTGCAGCTGACCCCACCATCTGACCTTGAATTCATCTCGTCGTGAGCTCAAGGACGGAATGCCAAACTCACCCCGAACAGCCACATTGGCTGTTTTGGAGCATGCTGACATACACTCCTTAAGCACCCCCACTTGAGACTTAGTTGGAGTTATCAACCCATATTACAGATCCGTACTTCAAGGCAGGTCTAATAACGCGACAAAGCATGGTTTTCTTAACCTCAGAGTTGACCCCTCTGCAGTGGAAAAATTTAGTGAGCCCCAGAGCTTTGCCCTTGCCAGTTTGAACAACTTTCCGGATATGTGCATCCCAATTACAATTGGAGGAAAACTCAACGCCTAGGTAAGTGTAGGAAGGGAGGACCGGGATCTCTTGGCTACCCCACTGCCACTTAAGATCACTTCCTCCCTCTCCTCTGTCGTTGAATGCTCATGCAGAGAGAATGTACTTATAAGACGTTGTTGAATGCTCATGCAGAGAGAGAGAGACAGAGAGAAGAGACCTTCCGAAGGTCACCCTCACCGGCCTCCTCGGGCTTATAACCAGCCAAGAAGCCACGACCAAGAGGGCTGTAAGGGACAATCCCTATCCCCAACTCTCTGCACACACAAATCATCTTTTCAGCAATAGGTCATCCCCTGGTCCACTTATATCCAAGGTCACAGAAACATTGTCATCATGAACATGCCGAGTCTCTAGATGATCGCAAAAGGAATTCAGTGTTCCCCACTCTACCATCATAATGTATAAATTGTGAACTATGCAACTCTCAACACAGCTTGGTACCCCATTCTTGTCAACATCAGGTCAAATGTCACCCAGAATTCATACCTGCAAGTAGGAATGATGTCCTCTTCCACTTCACGAGACCAGAGTGACCACTCGATCTGGACGGCAGTGATAGGATGCACAGCATGAGCGCGCCGAATGTCAGAGGCACATGCTTCTGACAATCCCAAATACTTCACCTTCCCCTCCTCCACCAACTTCTTCATAGCACCTACCTGCAGATAGCATGGGCTTTATACCACCTGGGAATTTTTCTCAAGGTTCTCTAGGGTCCATGTCCTCTTTTAGTTCTACCTTGTCTCATGGGCACTTTGGGGCTCCAATGGACATAATAAATTCCTTTCTTCTTATAAGCATCATCTAAATGGGGGCCCTCAAATCAGCACCCCATCAACCCCACAATCTTATCACAATGACTACCTTAGCCAATTGCTTACAATGATTGTCAGGGGTTGTTTCTGTTCAGCCTCAATGGCCGTATTACATCTGTGTACTACTAAACATTGCACCATCAGAGCTTTCCTCCTCTGGCCTCAGGACTAGAGCTTCACAACCAGGTTGATGCGTAGTATGAAAATAGACAAGCAACTGTCAATACCAGCCCTTGAATCATTGCTTAATCCGTTGATAGCTTTGCCATATGGCAAGTCCAGGGTAGGCCTCGGGCTAGGCTTGCACATTTATTGGACAAGAGGGCACAGATGCATACCGTGATCTCAATAGGAACCTTGGGATCCACGCGATGCTGGTAGTAGAGATCAATGTAATCCACATCCAACCTCTTCAAGCTGGCCTCACAAGCTTGACGCACGTACTCTGGGTCCCCTCGAACTGTGACATTCCAGGCTGATCCGTCCACAACACGACTTACAAAATTTGCGAATTTGGTAGCCAACTGCACTTTATCCCGAATGCCTTTGATCGCCTGCAGTCAACCCGTGTTAGTCGTCCACCTCTTTGCTGTGAGAAAGAATCTGTAACAGTTTCCAATTCAGAGCAGGTAGGTACACTATTTCCCTTTTCCCCTTGTACGCAAGACGGTTGTGATAGCCCAGGATAGAATGAACCTCCTACATATGAATAATTTTATAATCGGTAATATGCGTACCATTTGCATGGAGTAATTTCCTTCTACAGGATTGTGTGTGTGTGTGTGTGTGTGAGAGAGAGAGAGAGAGAGAGAGAGAGAGAGAGAGAGAGTCTGGTGGAAGACAGTCTAAAGTCAACGTCAAATCCTTCACCAACCTGGGTGTAACCACAGAAAACTCGAAGCACAGAACCGTCAAAGCGAGCTGACTAATCAAATAACCCACGTAAGAACCATCACCTTTCCAATAAGAACCTCGTTGGTATAAGGCCCATACATGTCAGCAGTGTCAAGGAAAGTCACCCCACTGTCCACAGCAAACTTAATGAGCTCGATCATCTCGCCCTCGGGCTTGGGCAGTCCATAGGCCGAGGATGACATGCCGGTGCAGCCCAAGCCCAGGGCTGAAACTTCCAGACCCTGGGAACCCAACTGCACCCGCGGGATGGTTGGGAGAGGCGCCATAGCGTCAATCTCTGATCTGATCTTACTTTTCCAACCAGTGCTGCCCAATTGTGTTGAATTAAGCTGCCTTGATGGACAGCTTCCTCACAATCTCTGAAAGGTAGAAGAAAAATGTGTGACGTTCGATCTTGTACTGACTTGCACTTTGATTCTGAGAGTGCGAAGCAAACTACATTTTATAGCCCTCACAAAGCTATGGCCTCCCTGGGACTCTGCGAAACTTCTACACAGAAGGTCCTTGTACATTCTGATTGTTCAACAAGAAATGCATTCTCTCTTTAACGCAGAAGGCCTGTCACAATACAAAAGTTTCTTCGCTTCACAGAAGGTCCTTGTACATTCTGATTGGTCAACAGAAAAAATGAAGAATGCAGGAGGAGGACGAGTAGTTTGGTGGTTGCCTGTGGCAATACAAAAGTTTCTTCGCTTCATTTGTGCGCGTGTGGAATGACGCCGCCTTTGTCGGCACATGAAACCATGTTACTCGATATGCTCAACAACCAGCCCCTAAGAAATAGCCAGCGTTGTTTCTCCATGTGGGTTCGGTGTGGGTGTCAGAGCAATCAGCTGAAATGACCGTTTAAACTGCCTTAGTGACGTAAGTACCTCTTCTATCCATACCTCTACCCCTCCCCCTTCTGCCCTTGTGTGCAACCAATCCCCATCCAGACCCACGATGAAACACAATGTTGAATCTTTAATGTTGCAAGATAAGAATGAGTGCAACCGCGTCTTCAAAGTTTCTTACTAAGGGGAGCACATCCAACAACAGTCCTCACTCTCTGGAGGAGACAGTCTCGGCTACCTTGCGAGAGGAATAGCAACGGGCTTTCAAAGCCCTTAACATCAGGGTCACTGGGAAGCTAGGGGGCCTTGCTGAGGGGGACCCTCTTGACGCTGCCACCAGCCTTATTCAGCAAAACCTTGTTCTCCCACGGGGCGCGACTGGCATTGAAAGGGCTTGGCGTGCAGGATCTTCAGAGCACAAAGTCCTCTTCATTAGATTCAAGGACAAGGGTGCTCGGGATAGAGTCCTCAGGCAGAGGCCTCAATTGAGAGGTCAGGGTATGTACCTCAACGATGACTTGACCCCTTTGCAATACAACGCCATGCGGGCGCAACTCTTGCAGGTTAGACAAGCTCGAGCTCAGGGGCACTATGCCGTGTACCGAGATGGGAGGGTAATTGTCCGGGAGCACGAACGTCGCCCCTCTAGCTCTAAATAGGGGTTGGGGCACCATGAGACCGACGCACGCTCACATCTACACATTGGCTCATGGAACTATAATGGCTCGTTGTGGAGCCACCCGCAAGGGCTTCTAGATATTCTTTCCAAGTGTGATGTTCTTTTTCTTTTGGAAACTCATGCGTATGAAGGAAATGACCCCCCTTTTATTCTCGGGTATAGCTTTCAGTCAGTGATTCGTCCAGGTACAGGTCTCAAAAGATCTGGAGGTGTGGCTTGTTACTTTGCTGACTGGCTTTTCCCACTTATCTCCTTCCTATACAAAGACCCACTAGCAAGGTACATTTGGTGTCACATCAAAGGCTACAACATCCTGCTGGCGGGATGTTATTTTGCTCCGGCCGCATCTCCGCACAGCGGCCTACATATTCGAACAGATTCACCATATGTTCCATTGGAAGACGATATGGCCCGTCTCCGTACCCCACAAACGGACATTTTCTTGGTTGGAGATTTCAACGCCCGTACAGGATCACTACAGGCCCCCACCTTCGACCACACAGATCCTCTACACATCCAACACTCGCATACGGAATTGGAGAGGCAAAGTGCAGATTCCTCTTGCGAAAACACAAGTTACGGTCACCATCTACTCAAGTTTTATGAAACTCAGGGGTTGTCCATTTACAATGGAAGAACCAACTTCAAATCCTCCAGCCAGTTCACTTGCCACACGTACAAGAGCCAAAGCGTGGTTGACTATCTCTTGGGGAGCCCCAACAAGTATGATAGAATAAGCTCCTTTTACATCACGAGGTACCCGGATTCTGATCACTCTTGCCTTTCCTTTGCATTTCCTTCCATCTCCCTCCCCATGAGGATCCCCTCTGCTCTTCCCTTACACCCACGTATCCACTTTAATACCCCTTTCTCTCACTTACACGACGCGGGTATGAAACATACCTAGCGTCAACCCTCCCTTCCATTCTACATCTATCATCTCCTAACGACAAGGCTACACATCTTACTCAAGCCCTTTGGGCCTCAGCCCTGCGATCCTTTCCCGTCACCCTTCCATCTACCTCCTCACCCTTCTCCACTCGTCGTTACGCACCATTTTATGATGAGGAATGCAAGACTGCTAGACGTCGCATCAAATTTTTACTACTTGATACCAATTCTTCTCCAGAGTCCACTAATCTTGCTCTTAAGCTCTATAAGTCCCTCATTAGATCCAAAAAGCAAGCCTACACTATCAAGTTGCAATCTTCTTTCTTTGCTAAAATCAGATTTTCTCCTCGATCTTTTTGGTCCCTCCTTAAACCTCATAGAGACCCCCCCCCAATCACTGACATCCATGTCTGGCATGAGTATGCACAATCTTTGTACCATTCCCCAACCCAAACTCCTCCTATAACCTCTAAACCCCTTCACTTCTCTCTCTTTACTACAGCCAATGTCAGTAAGGCAATCAAGAAGCTGCAAAATGGCAGAGCGGTGGACATTTCAGGACTTCAGAGTGAATTCATCAAGCATGCTGCACCTACTTTAGCCCCTTTTATAGCTAACCTCTTCAATGAGGTGGTGCAACGGGGCTTTCTAGTAGAGTGGACAAAGAGCATCATCCACCCACTTTTTATGAGCGGTGACAGGCTCGCACCAACAAACTATCGTACTATCATGGTGTCTTCATTACTTGCTAAACTGTTTGAGGCAGTAGTGGCCATGGAACTGGATGATTGGGCTGAGTACTCTCGCATTCGTGCTGAGGGATAGGCTGGTTTCCGTCGAAACCGATCCACTATTGACCACATCTTCACTCTTCAGGTTATGGTGGAAAGTGCACGCTATGACAAAAGAATGGTCTATGTTTGCTTCGTGGACTTTCACAAAGCCTTTGATTCAGTTCCTCGGGACCTTCTCTTCCAACGGCTCCATAGAGTGGAAGTCCCTCCAGACATCCTTTGTGCCATCTCTTCTATGTATGAGATTGTCACTGGCATGGTCAACGTCGCTGGTGAATTCTTAGCCGAGATCCACAGCAACATTGGAGTCAAATAGGGCTGCCCCCTTTCACCTACCCTGTTCAGGATCTACATTGACGCCTTGGAGAATCACATATAAAAAAACCATGGGGTTGGGGTCCCATTGGATGGGGGACAAACCCAATCAGATCTCCTCTACGCTGATGATGTTGCCCTTTTGGCACAATCCCCGGTCTTTCTGCAACGCCATCTCAAAATTTTGGAACAGTTTTGCAAAGACTATGGGATGCAAGTCAATCTTAGCAAGACCAAGATCATGGTCTTCAATGGTCAGGCTGATCGTAGATTCATCTTCAACCAGCAGGAAATTGAGATTGTGAAATCATACCGGTACCTAGGTCTGGTTATCCACTCCCCCAAGTTTCACTTTGCAGCCACTGCCTTGGACAGGTTGACTAAAGGTAAGGCGGCCTCCGTCCGCCTTCAGGCCAAATGCAAGCAAATACATCTGCGGCATCCCCCGACCAAAAAGTGGCTGTTTAACACCGTCGTCAGCCCTGCTACCATCTATGGTTGTGAGTTCTGGGCACCTGGTGTCCCTGTCTCCTGGTAGGAAAAGAATTTGGAACCATTACAGTCATCTTTTCTCCAAGCAATGCTTGGCGCCAGGAGCACAACTCCATCTCAGATCCTAGGTGCCGAGTTCGCATGTGTACCATTGCAATCCGAGGCCCTCTTCAGGCTTACAATCTTTCTCCATAGATTGCAGGCCCTTCCACCCAAAGGGCTAGTGGCAAGGGCCCTCACAACATCTATGAGGCTCAAAGCTGCAGGTTTCAGGAACTCCTGGTATGCTCGAGTGGACAGTTTATTTCAACGTAACGGACTTTCTACTGTTTTCCTATTACCAATGAACCCAGATGAGGTGGACATCACATCCAGACATGACCGCAACAGACTCATTCGGAGAGAGCTTATGGAAGTACATGTCAAGAGAACTTGGATGCTACCCAATCTCACGACAACGCTCCACTTCTATCGAGAGACATTCTTGGTGCTCCGCGATGATAGAATCTTGAGACCAAATTTACCTTTCAGCACCCTTATCTCCTTCCCTCTTGAGGTCATTGGGGCGGTTCAGGGTGGGTTCCCACAACCTACGGATAGAGACTGGCAGATGGGAAAACCTGCAACGGGAGGACCGCCTATGTCCAGCTTGCATAGGGCGCAGCAAGGAAATTGAAACTGAAGAACACTTCTTCTTCTACTACCCTCTATACTACGAGATCCGTGGGAGATTCCACTGTTTATTCAGTGGAACCCAAACTCTCACTGATGTCTTTCACTATGAGGATCAAAAATGCGTGGCAGCCTACCTACACGAGGCCTTCACCCTTAGACAAGCGCTAGAACATTAATTGTGGTTTCTGGATTTGTTCCTCTCTCATGTTTTCTTCCATTTTGTCCCATAAGCTCTACGAGCTTTCCGCAGACGTTATAAAGCACCATTTCATTTCATTTACTAACAGTTGAAAAGTATTTCAAGCCAACAAAGATAGTTGTGGTTCAGGTCATTGGGTCTGTAGAAAGAAAGATGTTTTAGTATAATAAGCTTCATGAAGACCAAGCTTCGCAATCATCTAACGACCCATTTGGATCTTTTCTGAGAAATGTATAGTCAATTGTATAACACATAATTTTCCATATGTCCAGGCCATTACTAGTTGGAAAGAGAAGAAAATTTGTTATGGCATGGCATAGGCATTGAGCAAGTGTTCCAGATAGGTTCCAAAGCTTTCTGCATTGGGATATGCCCCGCATTTGCAATACTTGAGGCTTAATCATCACTCTAAAGTGGTTTCCACATGCTTCCATCTCTGAAATATGAGAGTCATCGTTAGCATGGAATTTGTTTGGTCTCAATTTTCAATCTTGAGTTCTACTTTTGTTGTCGTAAGTTCACCCACCCAGCTATTGGTAAAATTACCATTCTAGTGCCAAATCCACTATTTATATGGCAATATAAGATAAAGATAAAGATAAAAATTCTTTAATGTGGCAATTCTTTAATTCTTTATGTGGCAATATAGAAAGACAAGTAATTGATCGACGCTACGCATTGAATAAGAGTGCATATAGAGAGAAAGAAAAAAGACTCCGGCCAAAGCCGGCGTAACTAAGAGCCACTTTGTCTTGCGGCTACTAACCCCTTTCACGGGTTGGTGGCAAAAAAAACTCACAATGAGTGATTAGTAACGAAGATGTATGAACTTCAAATGAATGGTCATTGTTGCCATAGCTTATGCCATATAAAACAATTTTCTAAAAACTGGGTCAGGTTACTACCGACACCCTACGCGCCCCGCATCCCAGGGTCCATCCCTAAAGCCTACAAAAACATTGACCTCCTCGTTGCAACTGGGTTGCCCCACATCCCGAGAAGGTAACCACATCAACCATGCTAATTAAATTCCACACCTACACAACACACCAAATATACTCACCAAATTTTGGTGTTCAACTTCCAACCAATCGCCTGAATCTATTAACTACTCTCTCCAATAGCCACATAACCCACTGGCCATTTAGGCCTCCATTGCCTTATGGGGGAAAAAAACTCTGCCACGGAACTGGCTGGTACTCGGGTACTCTGAGTCTAACTCTGGTTTATACCAGGGGCCGAAACATTATGTTATCTTGAAGTTTAGAAGCCAAGGAAGGAGATACACCCATCTTGGCCTTGGCTTAGAATTTATTGCACTTGTGCCTGGAATATGCATAACATGATCATGTGACACTAGCAAGCCAAAAGACCACATACAATAATTTGTGCAGAGATGCTCATCCAGAACCTACATGATCCCATGATTGTCTGAACAAGAAATCTAAAGTCCACTACCCTTTACATTCAAACCTTTAAAGTTGCCAGATGGCTTTCTCCATGTTCGATTCTTAGCTCAAGTATCTAGGTACGTAGTTATGGAACTGCACCGGAAATTGTCAGGCAAGCATTATTTAGTCATTTGACTGTGAGGCTGTGAGCTGAAGCAAGTACAGCTTTCCAGCATGCGTGCTTCGAAAACGTGATATTAAGTTCCACAGTGACCACCACATTGCAAGCTGTGGTTGCACTTGCATTGAATTGCGACTTTGTATATACTCTCAAACTGCAACTGCACCCCGCCATGAGGAAAGGGGCGGGCTAGTATTGAACTGCCATGTGCTCCTCATCAGAGGACCTGCATACCGGTCACCTGCAACCTCATCAATTGGCACAGCCGCTTCAATCTCTTCTATATCCTTCTCCGTAAGTGAGACTTTCAGAGCTTCAATGTTGGACACCAAATTGGCCTTCTTGGTTGTCCCTGGGATGGGTACCGCATCAGCCCCCTTGTGATGAACCCAGGCAAGAGCCAATTGATTTAATGTACACTTTTTCTTCTCAGCAATCTCAGTGACTCGATCCCGCATTGCTACATTTTTGGCCAGATTTTCTCCCGGTGTCATCCTTGGATAAGACTGCAGAGAGAGATTTGCATGAGAAT
Organism: Takakia lepidozioides; assembly: GCA_030704615.1. Classification (NCBI taxonomy): domain Eukaryota; kingdom Viridiplantae; phylum Streptophyta; class Takakiopsida; order Takakiales; family Takakiaceae; genus Takakia; species Takakia lepidozioides. Next base: position 56,059,368 of record CM060732.1, read on the forward strand.
AAACCCTGCAACCTCAAATGAGCTTTGAATGTTCATCACCAAGATCTAACAGTCTCAGGCAAACCTACGATCTTCATCAACTGAGGTACATATTAGTTAAGTTGTACCAGACTCCATGCGGGTTCAGCCACAGGCATGGCAGAGTGAGAGCGCCAAGGAGGATGAGAAAAGATACTCTGACATTCTACCTTTCTGTACAATTGACCACTCCCTGTCAACATTGATGATGGAATGCCCATGAAGGTCTCAAGGCCTTAAGCAATACTGTCCCTCATGAGGCAAGATGTGGAGGTTGGACCCCACCAATCATCTATAGAAACCATCTCAAATTACCATAACGCTGGCAAGAGAAACAAACAAAAAGAGAAATTATATAACCTCCACAGGAGGCCTGCCAAGGTTCCGTGGGACAAAAAACCATTCAGAACTATCAAGCACCACCTCAAGACCGTGCCTTTGGCAGGCAGACTGCCAAGCACTTGGAGGTGAGACTTCGGCTAAAGACTGGGAGTTTCTGAACAGGCAACAGTATCTGTCTCAGATCTTGAATTAGGCAGGCTTATTCCTCAGAAAGGAAAGGAACTAGCCTCGGCAGATGTTTCACCTCACCACCCCATCCCAATCGGCACGGTGTGAGAACCAAATTGAAGGTGCCAATGCCCTCGTAAGGAATGCAGTGACCTTCTCAGGGAGGCAGAAAGAAAACATGAGAGAGGAAACAAAAAACCCCCAGAGCCAGAGATGAAAACTATTGTTCGAGTAGTTGTCTAAGGAAAGAAAGAAAATATTACATCCACAGGAGGGAGCAGAGGGAGGGAAAAGGCTGGGGGCAATGGGTGAGGGCATAAGGGGTGATTCTCCCTATTGACATTTTCTCCCGAAAACACATGATCTTCTTTCTATCCCTCTTCCCTTTCACCCACCTGCTTACATTAACGTAGAAAGGTAATAACATACAGTCTCTCTAGTCTCTTTACCCTGGGACTGAGGTTTACAGGGGCATTTAGGTGATCCCTCAGTCCTCTGTAATTCAGCAAATCCTGTGAATAAGGCCACAGGTCATTTGTCCGAGGCATTCAGTTTTCTTTACTCTAGAGCAGCATTCCTCTGTGACCTTACTGATTGTACTGTCAATGACCTCCAGATCAAGAAACCACTTTCAAAAACACCAAAAGATGCAATGCAGGTAGGATTCCAGGCACTTTTAAGACAGAGAAAGTAAAAGGGAAACCTGCCGACGATCACCCTGAGCAGCCTCCTCAGGCTTAAAACCAGCCAAGAAACCTCGACCAAGAGGGCTGTAGGGGACAATCCCTATCCCCAACTCTCTGCACACACAAATTATCCCCTTCAACACCAGCTCACTTCCCCTTCAGCGTCGTTTACAATGCATGAGAGCTAGCATGTGAATGCTACTTCCATGTTGTCAATCAGCTGCCAAACTCCTCAAGTGGAATTCTAGTTTAAACAGACAACCCAGTTGCAAGTCTAACGTGTGGACATTGTCATATGTGCTCCACCCAGCAGCAGGAAGACCAACAGCCCACTACATTTGGTACCATGACTCGAGGTCTAGGAAGAATATTAGGTCAGAAGATAGGAAGTCACCATTACAAGTGCCACCTTTGAAGAGGGGCAACAGCTCAGAATGTCCATGAGACGTGACATCATCTTCCTTTATTTCTTCTGCAGCTGGTTGAGATTGACACAGTGACTTGCGACTGCATTTATCATATGCCTCTCTAGACGATCTTGATAGGAGTTAAGTGTTTCCCACTCCACCATCATAACGTATAAGTAGTGAACTTATGCAACTCTCAACACAGCTTGGTACCCTATTCTGGAGGATATCAGGTCAAACGTGACCCAGAATTCATACCTGCAAGTAGGAATGATATCCTCTTCCACATCACGCGACCAGAGAGACCACTCAATCTGGACGGCAGTGATAGGGTGCACAGCATGAGCGCGCCGAATGTCAGAGGCACATGCCTCCGACAATCCCAAATACTTCACCTTGCCCTCCTCCACCAGCTTCTTCATAGCGCCTACCTGGACACAGAGCCCGCATAGGAGATGGCTTTATATTTGCATTTTCTCCCAAGTTTCTCTATGGGTTCATGTTCTCTTGTGCAGTTCAATTTCTCCCATGGGGCTTCTACCCCGCAATCTTGTTTTATGATGACAGCGGTTGCTTAAGCCACATAGGATGGACAAGAGGAGACAGATGCGTACTGTGATTTCAATAGGAACTTTGGGATCCACGCGATGCTGGTAGTAGAGATCAATGTAATCTACATCCAACCTCTTCAAGCTCGCTTCGCAAGCTTCACGCACGTACTCTGGGTCCCCTCGAATTGCGACAGTCCAGGCTCCTTCCACAATACGTAGAATTCCGAATTTGGTAGCCAATTGCACTTTGTCCCGAATGCCTTTGATCGCCTGCAGTAAACCCATTCCCTGTGCCTGAGTCCCGGGCCTCTATGGTCTGAAAAATCATGTGTCATTTTACCAAATCAGAGCAGCTGCGTGAGGTGAAAGAGGAGAAGGTGGAGGAGAAAGATAGGGATATGGAGATCTTAAATCAAAGAATTCGTGTAAAACCATCACCTTTCCAATAAGAACCTCGTTGGTATGAGGCCCATACGCATCAGAAGTGTCAAAGAAAGTTACCCCGGCCTCCACAGAAAACTTAATGAGCTCAATCATCTCGTCCTCAGGCTTGGGAATTCCATAGGCCATGGACATGCCCATGCAGCCCAAGCCCAAGACCGATACTTCCAGACCCTGAGAACCCAACTTTACTTGCGGGATGGTGGGGAGAGACGCCATAACTGATCAACCTCCGAGCTTGATCTTCCAACCAGTGGTGCCCAAATTTGTAACTCACAGAGTTGAGCTGCGTAGACAGAGATCACCCTCACAATCCTTGAGCTGAAAACTGTGCCCAATGTGCCCACGGACAGACAGTCGCTCCTCTACGTGCCTACCTACTTGTGTGCTCTTGGCTTCTGATCGTTAGAGAGATGAGACTGACTGCAACTGCAGAAACTAAATATATAGCCTCTCTGGGAACGGAGAAACTTTTTTTTTTTAAAGTACAGTGGACGAGAGCCAAATCCCGGTGATCAGGGGATATGTTTTACTTCCTTTCCACGGCATGCAAAGTGGCAGCAGTACGTTCAGTGGGACTCTCTCAGGAAGTTGCACAGGGAAGTTCCAAGCTACAATGTCACATTCATCGTTCTTTGGTACGTGTGCATGCCTTCACTCTTGAGTTATACTCTGGGGCCACGAGTAAGTACTTAGAGCTCTTCATATTTTGTAGGATCCTTGCACATTATATCTGCAATGTAGCTCTAAGTAACATCTTCACCCCTACAGGACGAGCTAAAATCCAGCACTTTTGGACAAAACAGCTATATACTATGTACCCTGCATTTTCTAGCTCTATCTTCCTACCCCATACATCCACATGGATGAACCGTACAATGTCATCCCGTGACAAAATTTCAGGAGATTTGACAGTTGCAAATGGGAAACAAATGGCCCAAATTGAGAACAATTCAAAAATCCCATGACAAATTTGCTTTGACAATTGCTTTTGCTTTTTGGCATTTTGCAAAGTTTTGTAGAGTGATTGGCCTCCACATTCTGGATTTGGGGCATATACCATTTGCGCCTAAATGCCCACAAAAACTAATTTGACTGCAGATTCCTATGGCCATTGTATGCACCACTCCACAGCAAAGGTGACTGCCTAAAATTTTTTTGATTCAGAGGAAATTTCGCAGGTGGATGGGGATTATTCTTGGTTTTCCGGCCATCTGCAATGCAGGCATTCTGGTGCCGGAACGGTGCCGTCCCCCACAATAAGGGCCAACTTGATCGACAAACATGTGTTATTTTTCACGGCCTTCCCATATCGGCCAGCGCAATAATACCTGGGAATATGGGCGCCAGCAAACCCACTTCCCACTTTGTTTGAAACCCAAAAGTGACACACCTAAATAGTTCCTCCATGCTCAATTGGGCATGTTACCCAAACTTTGCTGGGACAACTTGCACACGGAAGTGTACCCTAAGGGTGGGTTTCTTAAAGTTATGTTGCCTCTCACCCGTAACTTTGCATCCAGAAAATCCTTGGAGAATCGGAGCCTGAATGCCAGAGTCCAACTACAGTGACCCCCACACAATCCAAATAAAAAAGGGTGTCATATTTTGCTGCAAGCTTTTGCATGCTTGGATTGGAGACCACTGACTGAAGTGATGGTCTCCAAATTTTGGTGGTCGTACTAAGCCACCAGATGCGGTTTGTTGGACATATTGCTGCGGAAGAGGGATGGAAGTGACTATAGGCCAAGTCTACCATGTGCTTGGGGGTGGTTGCAGCAACTCTAGAGAGTGGCTCTAAAAGTTCAGTTTTGAGAGGATCTCCTCAATTTGGTCTTCTCGAAAAAAATATTTGGTCCTCTTTTCTCCTTTCGTGGACCAATTGATTCCGGCTTGCAGCTTAAGTTGCTCTTGCGGGATTTGAAAATCCTCCAGGTTTCTCCTGGCTTCCATACAGGATTGATAAGTGTCGTCATCACACCTAGCGGGATTCGATTCTATTCTTACGAACCATCAGGCATTTCATAAGAGCCTTGATTTTACGTTTTTTGTTGGTTGTCAGTTCCTTACTCATGGTCTGACTGGCCAGACAAACCGCTTTCAGTTTTGCGCCTCGGATTTGTGTATTGGATTAAGATTCCCAGAACCTGCCTGAGCCCAAGTGTCCGAAAGTCCCCGTTTGAGGGAAGGGATTTTAAGGAGGCTGCCGTTGAGCTTGTACAAGCCTCTGCCCCTTATTTGTACCTGTGGGATGGCTATCAAAGCCTTGAGAGATACGTTCAAATAAATAGAGATAGATATAGATAGAGAGGCCAAGACCACTTTCCCTTTACCAAAAAAAACAGAAAAAAAAAACAATCGCATGCTGCTGTCGACGAGGAGGATAGATAGTGGAGACGCCTGCGTTTGTGAGGCGGGCGAAACTAGCGATTGAGATGCTAGCGGTTTAGAGGATTGGAAGCACTTGTGTACAGCTGCTAGATCCATGGCCCACAGAAATTTGCTTGGTGCAGTGATGACCCGTGTTACAGTTTATGCTAGAAAGCCTGGGTTGAAGGGAGTCATAGCGGATGGCTTGAGACGCGAGAATGGACACACATCTGAAATTCACAGGGCCCAGGTGAGCACTCGATCAGAAGTGGTGACCTTCTCATGTCCTTACTAAAACTATAACAGGCAAGTGTGCAGGTCCTTAAGCTTGGCTATCTCCTCTTGCTATGTTCTCCTGGGCATATTTGTGATGCTTTTCCGTTTACTGTTTTTTTCCAAGGCAGATATGGAGCACGCCCAAGAAGTTAAAAGGTTCGAGGGCTGTCGCCTATCCGGGTCAAAAGATGGAGGTTGCTCCTCTATTTGTCAAGGTAATTGTACCATTTTCCATCTGTTCATGTTAGCTCGGGTCTAGTATCACGCTGGAGTCTACGGCCAATGGTATCTCAGCAAGTGCTTTGTCTCGCTTTTTTGGGTGGATGTTGTATATGTGATGTCAGGCTCAGAAGATGGTGGGATGTTGCAAACTATATTGTTCAACAACCGTTCCGCCTGCATTGCAGGACGATATAATACAAGAGGTTCCGCGTGCATTGGAGGACGAGATGATACAAGACTGCCATTGCAAGTGCAGAAACAATATCATTCTTGGATTTGGTGAGCAGGGTAACTGCCAAGCACGGGTTGGTGTTTGAGTGTAGGGCCAAGTAAAATGGTTTGGGTCGCCCTCTCCTAGCCATAATATGGCAATTGCAGCCCTACTTCACCAGTTGTTCTCGGTGGCAGAGAGTGAAGGGCCAAAACACGATATTTTGTTCGACGCCTCAGTCCGCTACGAGACGAGCCAATATCAGCATCCATTGCAAAGCAGATTGTGCTGCTGCTGGTGTCCAACACTATTGGCTTGGTTGCTCCATCAAAGGCTGGATAGAGTGCTCAACCCTATCAGATACAGGGGCATATGAAATGGTGAGGACTGTCCATAGGACCGATGGACAAGTTACTCTGGCGCCATTCACTAAGCCTATTGACCTCCATTGACCTCCAGAAAGTCTTTAGGGGCTACTAATGAGGGGTGGGCCATTCAAAGCTATCATAGTTTGGAAAGCTTTGACAATGTTGGTTCTACTACTAAACATTAAACATTTCACTTTCCTTCAGGCCCGAAGTAGCTCAGTTGGATAGTGCACCAAGTGCTATCCAGATGATTCTGGGGCCAAAGGGCCAAATCCTGCTACATTGTTGGGTGGTGGTATGTTCTTCTTCCCCTTCCCTTGGGGAGTGTCCCATCGGCATGCCTTCGCAACGAGGTTATTCTGAGGTTATTTTCTCCTCTCACTATAATTAAGGGGCCTGATTTGTGAGCTGTCGCTCCCAATTGTTTCCCTTGAAAAAAAAGAAAAAAGAGGCCAAGGAAAGAGATACCCATCTTGGACTTGGCTTAGTACTTATTGCACTTGTGCGTGGAATATGGATTCCATGATCATGTGACACTAGCAAGCCAAAAGACCACATACAATAATTTGTGCAGAGATGCTCATCCAGAACATACATGATCCCATGATTGTCTGAACAAGAAATCTAAAGTCCACCACCCTTTACATTCAAATCTTTAAAGTTGCCGGATGGCTTTCCCATGTTTGATTCTTAGCTCAAGTATCTAGGTACATAGTTATGGAACTGCACCGGAAATTGTCAGGCAAGCATTATTTAGTCATCTGACTGTTAGGCTATCAGCTGAGATCTGCCACAAGCAAGTACAGCTTTCCAGCATGCGTGCTTCGAAAACGTGAGATTTGGTCCCAGATCGACCACCACATTGCAAGCTGTCGTTGCACATGTATTGAATTCCGAATTTTGTATATGCTTTCAAACTGCAACTGCACCTTGCCATGAGGAAAGGGGTGGGCTGGAAGTGAACTGCCATGTGCTCTTCATCAGAGGACCTGCATACCGGTCACCTGCAATCTCATCAATTGGCACAGCCGCTTCAATCTCTTCTATTTCCTTCTCCGTAAGTGAGACTTTCAGAGCTTCAATGTTGGACACCAAATTGGCCTTCTTGGTTGTCCCTGGGATGGGTACCACATCAGCTCCCTTGTGCTGAACCCAGGCAAGAGCCAATTGATTTAATGTACACTTTTTCTTCTCAGCAATCTCAGTAACTCGATCCCGCATTGCTACATTCTTGGCCAGATTTTCTCCTGTCATCCTTGGAAAAGACTGCAGAGAGAGATTTGCATGAGAATAAAGCCTGCAACCTCAAATGAGCTTTGCATGTGGCGCATCACCAAGATCTAACAGTCTCGGCAAACCTATCAACTGAGGTACACATTAGATAACTTGTACTAGACTCCATGCGGGTTCAGCCACAGGCATGGAAGAGTGAGAGGGCCAAGGAGGATGAGAAAAGAGCAGAACAGGTACCAACTTTTCTGACAGCTCTCCACAGTACTCTGACATTCTACCCTTCTGTACAATTGACAATTACCTGTCACAATTGATGATGAATGCCCATGAAGGTCTCAAGGCCTCAAGCAATACTGAACCTCATGAGGCAAGATGTGGAGGTTGGACCCCACCAATTGTCTATAGATTGTACTCATAAGACGTTGTTTGCCGTAGCCTTGTGGCCATTGACCCCGCGCCCAGTTTGAGCGGGAACAAAAGGGACAGAACCTACCTCTGTCAGGGGCTGACGTTGGTAGTAAGACTTACCTCCATATAAAGAATTAATCCGGGTTTTCCAGATATCCTCTAGAAATCCCTTCACACAAGCATCAATCTGCTGTGTGTGATTTGCCCAAAAACTAGGCCTCAGGAGGGCCTGGGCTTTTGGCTCAGCCTGGAGACTTTCAAAGTTGGTAAACAGGGGTACAGGCACAATTCCCTTAATAGATTTGAAGAGAGCGTCTCTTTGGTGAGAGAACCCCGGACAGTGTATCAGAAAATGAATACTGTCTTCAGATTGCCCACACAACGGGCAATTGCACTCTCCCTTTCCTCTCTGCTTCTGTTTGCTGTTCAAAGGTAGGCTTCCTGCCCTGAGTTTAAATTTCAGTCTAGTGCCGAGAGTGGGTAGACCCTTGAGGTCATCCAAGATGTCCTCCCCCATGTCACAGACTGGAAACAAGTTCAGGGAAGTTTTCTGCCTAACTTCATTTTCATCAGACAATCTCATGGCAACAGACATGGCTGAGGACACTACAGCCTCTAAGTCAGATTTATCCAGCAGGGTCAAGACTTGCGGATCCAGGTCCAGGTCCTTGAGGATCTCTTCTACTCTCTTCTGCCAGGACTTAGCCTGTTTGACAGGGCGGTCCTGTTTCCAAGATATAGAGTCGATTAATTTAGGATATCTGGTGTTGGTCCTATGTTGCAGCTGACCCCACCATCTGACCTTGAATTCATCTCGTCGGGAGTTTAAGGACGGAATGCCAAACTCACCCCGAACAGCCACATTGGCTGTTTTGGAGCATGCTGACATACACTCCTTAAGCACCCCCACTTGAATGGATTCTAGAGACTTAGCCTGGTTGGAGTTATCAACCCATATAGCAGATCCGTACTCCAAGGCAGGTCTAATAACGCGACAAAGCATGGTTTTCTTAACCTCAGAGTTGACCCCTCTGCAGTGGAAAAATTGTCTATAGAAACCCACCTCAAATTACCATAACGCTGGCAAGAGAAACAAACAGAGAGAAATTATGTAACCACAGGAGGCCCGCTCAGGTTCCATGGGACAAAGTGGGGTGACAAAAAACCATTCAGAAAATATCAAGCACCACCTCAGTGCCTTTGGCAGACAGACAGCCAGGCACTTCGAGGTGAGAGCTTCTGCCAAAGACTGGGAGTCTCCGAACAGGCAACAGTAACTGCCTCAAATCTTGAATTAGGCAGGATTATTCCTCAGAAACGAAAGGATCTAGCCTCGGAGATGTTTCACCTCACCACCCCGTCCTAATCTGCACGGTGTGAGAACGAAATTGAAGGTGCCGAGGCCCTCGTAAGGAATGCAGTGACCTTCTCAGGGAGGCAGAAAGAAACTATTATATCCAGAGGAGGGAGCAGAGGGAGGGAAAAGGCTGGGGACAATGGGTGGAGGGCGAAAGGGGTGATTCTCATTATCGACATTTTCTCCTGAAAGCACTTAATGCCAATATTCACTACCAAGTTAGAGAGAAAAAGAGTCTCCCAGCTTGAATGCCTCCAACTGACCGGGAAAGAAGGTGCGGTGACTTGTCTTATATCCCACTTCCCTTTTACCCACCTGCTTATATCACCGTAAAAAGCTAATGACACTCTTTAGTTTCCTTACCCTGGGACTGAGGCTTGCAGGGGCATTTAGGTGATCCCTAAGTCCTCTTTGATTCAGCAAGTTCTGTGAATAAGGGCTGAGGTCATCTGTCCGAGGCATTCCGTTTTCTTACTCGAGCAGCATTCCTCTGTGAGCTTATACTGCTTGTACTGTCAATGACCTCCGGGAGCCAGAAACCACTTCCAAAACCACCAAAAGATGACATGCATCATGCAGGTAGGATTCCAGGCACTCTCAAGAGAGAAAGTAAAAGGGAGACCTGCCGACGGTCACCCTGACCAGCCTCCTCAGGCTTAAAACCAGCCAAGAAGCCTCGACCAAGAGGGCTGTAGGGGACAATCCCTATCCCCAACTCTCTGCACACACAAATCATCCCCTTCAACACCAGCTCACCTCTCCTTCAGATCATACATTGGTGTCTTTTAAAATGCACAAGAGCTAGCATGTGAATGCTACTTCAAATGTTGTCAATCCGCTGCCAAACTCCTTACAGTGGAATTCTGGTTTCGACAGACAACCCAGTTGTTAGTCTAATGTGGACAATGTCCTATGTGCTCCACCCAGCAGCAGGAAGACCAAGAGCCCACCATGTCTGGTACCTCAATTCACTGCCCAGGAAAAATATTAGGTCAGAAGATGGGAAGTCACCATTACAAGTGCCACTTTTGAAGAGGGGCAACAGCTCAGAATGTCCATCAGACATGACATCTTAATCTTTCGAGATTCATTTTCTTCTGCAGCTGGATAACATTGACCAATGAATTGCCACTGGATTTATCATATGCCTCTCTAGAGGATCACCACAAGAGTTAAGTGTTTCCCACTCTACCATCATTATGTATAAATAGTAAACTATGCAACTCTCAACACAGCTTGGTACCCCATTCTTGAGAACATGAGGTCACATGTCACCCAGAATTCATACCTGCATGTAGGAATGATGTCCTCTTCCACATCACGAGACCAGAGAGACCACTCAATCTGGACGGCAGTGATAGGGTGCACAGCATGAGCGCGCCGAATGTCAGAGGCACATGCCTCCGACAATCCCAAATACTTTACCTTCCCCTCCTCCACCAGCTTCTTCATAGCGCCTACCTGAACACAGAGCCAGCATAGGATGCCAGAGATGGCTTTATGTCTGAAATTTCTCCCAAGTTTCTGTAGGGGTTCATGTTCTCTTGTAGTTCTACTTTCTCCCATGGGCCCTGTCGAACCGCCGGCCGTATTCAACTCCTTCCTTATTAGAGCGTGATGTCGATGCCGATCCTCAAATCAACACTAAATCTACCCCGGAATCTTATTTCAATAATCACAGCGGTTGCCTAAGCCACATAGGTTGGACAAGAGGAGACAGATGCGTACAGTGATTTCAATAGGAACGTTGGGATCCACGCGATGCTGGTAGTAGAGATCAATGTAATCTACATCCAACCTCTTCAAGCTCGCTTCGCAAGCTTCACGCACGTACTCTGGGTCCCCTCGAACTGTGACAGTGAAGGCTCCGTCCACAATACTTACAATATTTGCGAATTTGGTAGCCAATTGCACTTTGTCCCGAATGCCTTTGATCGCCTGCAGTAAACCCACATCCCTGTGCCCATTTGAATGCCGGGCCTCTATGATCTGGAAATCATGTTTCAGTTTACCAAATCAGAGCAGCTGCATGAGGTGAAAGAGGAGAAAGTGGAGGAGAGAGCTAGTGATATAAAGACCTTGAAGTAAGGAATTCGTGTAAAACCATCACCTTTCCAACAAGAACCTCGTTGGTATGAGGCCCATACATATCAGCAGTGTCAAGGAAAGTTACCCCACCCTCCACAGAAAACCTAATGAGCTCAATCATCTCCTCCTCAGGCTTGGGAATTCCATAGGCCGTGGACATGCCCATGCAGCCCAAGCCCAAGGCCGATACGTCCAGACCCTGAGAACCCAGCTTCACTTGCGGAATGGTGGGGAGAGACGCCATAATTGATCAACTTCAAATGGGTCACAGAGTTGAGCTGCCTAGACAGAGATCACCCCCGCAATCCTTGAGCTGAAACCGTGCCCAACGTGCCCACGGACAGACAAGCGCTCCTCTACGCCAATGCAAAGTTGCTCGAGATGAGACTGACTACCATTGCACAAACTAGATTTATAGCCTCATCCGGGGACGGAGAAACTATATAACAACATTGGGAGCCAAATCCCTCTGATCATGGGATATTTTGTACTTCCTCCACACGGCATGCAAAGTCGCAGTACGTTCAGTGGGACTCTATGAGTAGTTTACTATAGCTTCTGTTTCGTCGCTGGTTGAGTAGCTTACTATAGCTTTTGTTTTTTTCTCTAGCTCAGTAGCTTACTATAGCTTTTTGTTTTCTTCTCTTGTTTCTTGTTCCTCCCCCCCTTTTTTGGAACTTCACATCATATGCACGTACATGTTGTAAATAAAGTCTTACAGGTTTCATCATCTGCAGAAGGAAGTTCTCAGCAACAATGCTATAAGTTAGTCAAGCGCCCATGCAAAATTGCATTTTGGGCCTTGAGATGATTCGTCATTCTTTGATTAGTGTGGCATGTATCTCTCTTGAGTACAGTCTTGGGCTACCAGTAGATCCTCCGAATTCTTGAAGTTTTCTCAGCATCTTATTACAAGGGGAAAATAAGGGCCAACTTCCATGTCCTTCCTCATCAGGATGTATTTTTTTCCCCCTTGCCACCTAGATTCTGTTGCCTTTCACCAATAACTTTTGCATCTTGGGGCTTGTAAGGGTTTAATTTTTTCCCTTCAAATAATTCCAAATAAAGTTGTCAGGACCACTATCCCCTTTTCCAAGAAAAAAAAAAAAAACTCTGCATCTTGGAAATGATGTTGACAATTTGGAGAAGAGAATGCCAAAGTCCAACTAGAGTGACCCCACACATAAAAAGAGTGTCATATTTTGCTGCAAGCTTTTGTATGCTTTAAGGGCCACTTTCCATGTGGACCCGTTTACCGTGATGTGGTCCTTCCATGTGCATGCACACCCCTACAAAAAATAACCACTCCTGTGCAACACGCAACCCTCACCTCGAATGTGAGGTGTTGGCTGGCCAGGCCCGTTCGAATTTCTCCCTTGAAAATGGGAAAAGAGAGGATGAATTGAAGAAGGGCTGATTGGTTGGTATGGGAACTCATAGGGCATGTGCTTACTCACTATTGGTATTACATTCATTTGAAGGCTCATGGTCTCAAACGAAACAAGAAACAAGAGAAGTTCATATCCGGTTTTGTTATTACTGCTCGCGAAATCCCGCAATGCAATGTAGTACTTCCTACAAAAAAACAGGCCAGCCAGCATTTGTACCAATATCTTCCTCTGGACCCTATGCCATCAACCCTATATCTGTCAATAATGGTTAGCCATAAATTTACTGATATTATTGCACTTGTGGCTGGTGAAGATACATACCAGTGTTGGACTGGTATACCTGGTTGTACCTAGGTATGGAATACATATATGAATATATATATTGAAGAACATACCAGTCGGGTATGAAAGAACCACTGTACCCATGTGATACACGTACTGGGGGAGTATGGCTTTAGGATTCCCCCCACACATACCATACCAGTCTGGGTATATGGAGGAATAGCATGGTCCCGATACCAGTATTGCGGTGAGTTCATGGCGAATGGAGGTAGGTATGAGTATATGTTAGTGCAAGTCGTTATACCCTGTACTACAATTTGGTTAATTCAAGGCTCCATGTTGCAATTTAGACTTCATTTGCTGTTTCGTGCTACTTTGGGTTACCTTTGCCTAGTGGACTCTCCGAAGAACCTTGTAAACAGCAGGAAGAATACCAAATCATGGTACTAACAGTCGCGAAGAGCCCAGATTTGCAGGATGGACAAACTTCTTCACATCGTACATTGAGAAAAAGCCACACCTTCCGATTGCGGTTGTCCATCGTGAAGGTGGCTAGTCGCTTCCCATAGTAGTCAATGGCCACATCGTGCACCACATCTTCATGCCCCGATTCTAGGGTTTTAGTCCCTGTCTGCCCCCCATCCCACCAACTCCACTCGTCGTCTCTCATGATCAGACTCGATCCTAAAACAAAACAAACATAGCTCCGCCCTATTCGACGTCTCTCATGATCAGACTCGACACTATAAGAAAGCAAACACAGCTCCGTCCTGTTTGTCGTCTCTAACAATCAAACTCGACACAAAGAAAACAAACAGATGGCAGGGGAGACAAAAAAACGCTAAGTCCCCTCTACTCATGACTGGATGGATGAATGTAGCGATAGATGGATGGATTTTGGGTTTTCCATCAATACATCCATCCATTCATTTGTTTTTCCATTTTTTGGCCATTTTAATTTCATCCATTCATCCAAAATAAGGTTCGGATTAAAATTAGCTATGTGCTAAATGACATTTATTTCTATGTATGGTGAGCTGTAGAAATATCATACCAGTGCTCATACCCCCCCAGTATCACTACAGAGAAAGGGCAATACCAGTACCATACTCATATACAGCCCAACGTATAACTACTCATACCAGATTCATACCCAAGTTGCTCATACCTGTATAGATACCTATACCAGCCTGGTAAGGGGTGGGACCCTCCATACCAGGACCAGTCTGGTATTAAAAAATGGACATACCAGTCCAACACTGATACATACCTACAACCAGTGATTTTTTTCTTAAATTTGAAAAATAGCACGAGTGGCTACAAGAAATAGCTATATATTCTGTTCATCCATTGAAAATTTGGATAGAATCATCCTCATATGTACTTTCATCCATTTATATCATCCACATTTGGAGAATTCATCCATCTTGTTTTTTCCTTGTAGAAGTTTGGCGATTTCATCCATTAAAAAACAAGGAATTTGTGACAGAATATTCCATTTTAATGTTTTGAGGTCGCCATTTGGCGATTTTTCGCCAAAAAAAGAAACACTGCCTGCAACGGTAACAAGTCAATGTCTCGAAAGATTTTATGGAAAACTGGAAACCTTGCAAACGAATTGTCGTTAAAGATAGGAAGAGAGTTCTAGGGCGGCCACTTGCAGCCCACATTTGGCGCAGAGCTATGCGCCTCCGCAAAATGGCACATCACGAATGAACAGACCATTGGACCACAATACTCCATGGTGTACATTAGTGCACCACAGATCAGACTTGTGTCATGCAGACCACTAGAGTTCACCTTGAAAAATGTAGACCATGATTAGATCATTATATAGTACACCATATTGAACCAAAATGTTGAAGATCTATAATCTTTGTATGTTTAGTGTTACGTTCTTTACATATAGTATGTTATCTGCTATGCCCTTCCGATCAGTCAATGATGGTAACAAGTTGTCTTTAAAGCGGAAGAAACATTTTATGGAATACTGAAAATTAAACCTCAAAAATAAATAGTTGTTAAAGGTACAAAGAGAGTTGTAAGGTGGTCACCTGCATCCCACATTTACACAAATATGTGGTGAATGTCAAGGCCTCCACAAAATGGCACATCATGGATGAAACAGACCTGTGGACCACAATGGACCACGGTGTACATTAGTGGACCACAACAGACGACCAATAGACCATGACATTACAAGGTAGAGCATATCATACTTGTGTTCATGTAGACCACAATTAGACTAGATGTTTATACTGAAAAATGTAGACCATGTCTAGATCATTATACAGTACAACCTATTGGCAATTTTAGCTTGAAAGCAGAAATTGTCCAATTACACCCTTCAATTAATAATTTCACCCAACCAAAGCATGGAAAGGTAAAATTTTACTTCTCAAATTAGCTTTGAACACCAATATCAAATGGTCAACGTTAACTTGAAAGCTGAAATTGATCAATTAAAACTTTTGAATCATCATGATAGATGTCCAAGATGTATTAATGTTCTTCATGTACTCCAACTGACCATTGTAAATCCCTACTAGGTCTATTGTTAGTAGAAGACCTAAAAATTGTATATACAGAGGATTTTCTAAATATTATGACAAAGTACCAAGATTTGAAGAGGAGATAAAAGCATGCAGAATCGTTGGTGGTGAAATTTGTTATTCCTATTGGCTCACCACCAGCTACTTCTTTTTTAAGGAAATTTGGATTACCAATTACAATGTACACATTGCTTTCACTGAAATTCAAAATATACAAAATAAGGGGAAAAAATAGACCATATTGGTCATCAAATTCCAGCACTAGGCTAGTGGAAGTTGGACATCCACTATGCAAATTTCAAAGACTAGAATTGCAATCTCTGACTTAGTGGATTCCCAACTTCCACTAGTGGATTATTAATATGGTCCATTTTTATTATTCCATTTTATCTCTTTTTGTCTATTTTAAATTTCATTAAAAGCAATGTGTACCTCCATTGTAATTGGTAATCCAAATTTCTGTAAAAAGAGAAGCAGTTGGTGGCAATTCAATAGGAATAACACATTTCACTACCAATGATTCTGCATGTTCGTATGTCATCTTCAAATCTTGGTACTTTGTTATAAT
Source organism: Takakia lepidozioides (assembly GCA_030704615.1). NCBI lineage: Eukaryota > Viridiplantae > Streptophyta > Takakiopsida > Takakiales > Takakiaceae > Takakia > Takakia lepidozioides. The sequence continues at coordinate 56,075,307 of CM060732.1, forward strand.
ATCCAAAATGGGTTTTTAACTCACTAGAATGGCTGTAGAAAGCCCCAGGAAAAGAACTCGTTCTTCCTTTCTAGACATTTTATATGGTAAAATAATATCTACGGAAAAAAATGAATTAGAATATCATTTTACCTCAACCTCCTCTGCAAGACGTCAGCAACCATCCCTCGCGTATTCTTGATGATTTCTCGGAGTCTGATTTTGTGCAATGCTCCTATATATATCTCTCTCTCTGGTATTCCTGGAGATATCTTCCTACTGTTGCTGGTTTACTGCTTTCATGGAAGCCAACTCTTTTTGCTGTTGTTGCTTCAGTTTTTCCAATTTTGCGAGACGTTTCTCAATTCCTGTCCAGCCACCCTCTCTGGAGTAGCTTGCCACCATTAACACGTGCTCATCCTCGAAACGAGGATCACTCAAACAATCTTCAGAGGTTACCAAAGAACGTCACACCTTGCGGATATGCGCTTGAACTCCATTTTTCCTCTTTAGGCTCCAGAGAGTACCTTCACTAGTGAGTACATTGAATTCAGATGCAACTCCTCTGCGGCACATTCCATCCTCTTTTTCTCTTGAATCCCTCGTTCCGGCTCATTCGATCTGAAAACCCTATGTCTCTTAAAAACAGCCAGGAGAGTAGTGTCAATGTCGAAACATAGTAATTTGAATATATTGGATAAGAGTTTAGATTTTCTATATTTTATAATAGATGTAGGTCTTATACTAACAATAGACCTAGTTAGGGATTTACAATGGTCAGTTGGAGTACACGATGATACATGAATGCATCTTGGACATTTATTCGACCCTCGGCTTATGATACATGACTGACACAATCTGTGACAATTGACCCTCCATAAGTGTACATAGGCTAGGGACACAACCCTAAAACAAATTACTTCTTTTAAATGTTCATTACTTTTAGGACAAAGAATCAGTTGTAACAATTTGAATTTTTCTGCTTGTTCGTGAATGGATTTGTTACAAGTGACATCCAGAGGTCCCAACATTATTAACAGATTATACTACCTAATTCATAACAAAATTTGACATGAATCACTTTTGCAAGCTCACAAAACTGTTTGGTTGATGACACTACAAGTTATTGCCTTCCATGACCATTGACAAAGATATTGGAGATCAAACCCAACGTGCTCTTCTATGGAATTCTCTTCATAAATGATTGACTTCAAATATGTGCACTAAGATGCACAACTTGAAGATATCTTTGGATGTTTAGAAAAAAGTTGGAGCCTTGAATATAATAATTATAACCACTTTTGTACGTGGTCTATTATAAGCCTTAAATTCCATTGTAACTACAATCTTTTCTAAGAAATAGACCATTTAAAATTATACACAAAAGCTATACAAATATATACAACCATTATTTTCAATATAAATAGTAGATATCAATAGAAATTACCCTATAACTATAAGTTTTAAGTTTATTTGAGTCTATATTTTTATCTATAAATATCTGCAAAACAAACATATACAAATGATGGTTTGAGTTTTTTTAAGATAAAATTATTTGTTTGAGGAGGTAGAATTCGATCATTCTATCCTTTTTGTGGGATGACTTAAGAGTTTTAATTGGTTAGTTTGAGCTTTCAAATTAATGTTGACCATTTGACATGACGTTCATAGCTAATTTGAGAAGTAGAATTTTACCACTCCATCCCTTGGTTGGATGAAATTACTAAACAAATTATAGAACGGATATAGCAAGAGCAAGATTTGATAAGAAAGAGCACGAAAAATGCTCAAGAAAGGGCAAAGACTTATACGGATCAGAATAGATCTCTTAGGAAGTTTGAAGTTGGAAATCAAGGATTTTTGAAAATGATCCCTAAGAAGAGTCAATTGAAGTTGGGAAAATGCTATAAAGCTTTTTCCAAGCTATTGTGGACCTTTTAGGATTATAAAGAAAATTGACAAAGTAGCATATAAGCTAATTGAGTTGCCCTTAGGATGGAGAATTCATGATGTACTCCACGTCAGTCTCTCGAGAAAGTATGTCGAGCCGACCCCAATCATGTTCTCCCTGAATTACCAAAGTAACCTACATGGGCAAAATGAGATGAGATTCGAAAGAATTATCCCCACTTTAGTATTGAGGACAATAGCTTCTTTTTAAGAGGGGAGGTGATATTATGTGCCTAGGATTGAACCTATGACACGTTGTTGACCTATTTGAAAAAACCAGGTTCTCTTCCGTGGTGAACGTCCTGGCAGGGATGAAGTGGAATATCATGATAACCTTTGAGGTGGCTTGCAACTACTAGGTTGAAGAAGCTATGCTTTGACGTGGAAAGGGCAGATGCATAGGAAGAGAAAATACGGGAGAGGAAGCTCTGGGGGCAGAGAACAGATGACGACAATGGCTGCAAGAAAAATATGAGATAGGGATTTCCTATGTGATGAATTGTTGGATTGAGCATGTAGACGATGCACAAAATATAGAATATGATCGACGATCTGTTAAAAGATTGTAAAATTGTAAATGTGAAGTTGGTGTGTGTGAGCCTAGCTGAAAGAATAAAGTGGACAATGATGGAAAAGAACAGAGGAAACGTTACAATAACCATGCTAGTCCATCCTTAATGGACAAATGATTCCCTTTATGTCTTCGAAAGCTGGTGCATTTCTTACTAGCATGTAGTTTTAGTCTTGTTTAGTAGGTGTTCTTAATCCATAGTAAAGACTGTTGTCTCCATGGTTCTTGTGGATCAATTCTCAGCAAGTCACATGTGTCATTAAGGCAGTAATGACCACCTCTACTACTTCTCTCAAAATCGTCTTCCCAATAGGAATATGGTTCATACCTTGTCCCATCAGTTTTCCAAGTTTCGGATGCCTGACAATCTCAAGTTCTATGGTACATGTGACCTGGTCTCAGTTCCATGCAAATGGAATTCATGCAGAGTATCGGCATGTGGCATGATAACAGAAGATAAAATCACGAAAAACCTTAGTAGATAAGTAGGTAATATTTGTTCCCTGTGCTTGTGATATCTCCAACCGAAGACAATTTCATCACATTTAGCACAAAGCTCATCCATACCAGCCTGTGCTAAAACTTCTTTGATCAATCCTTTATTAGTAGTGAGCCACTCCATGCCTATGTTGGGGTACATCATATGAACATAGCCATATGGGGTTGGTCTTGGTCTCCAAATTGCCAACATCATTTCTTGATTCAAAGTTATTAAAGCTACATTGCAAATGGCATGTGCAAGGATCCTACAAAATATCAACAATTTATGTGAAGGCCCAAATGCAATTTTGGCAGGGGCGCTTCACGTGGCTATGGCATTGTTGCTCGCAACTTCTTGACACCTTCGTTTGCAACTTCCTGAGAGAGTCCCACTGAACGTACTGCTGCCACTTTGCATGCCGTGGGGAGGAAGTAAAACATACCCCCTGATCACCGGGATTTGGCTCTCGTCTACTGTACTTTCAAAAAACAAAGTTTCTCCGTTCCTAGTTTCTCCGTTCCTCCGTTCCTATAAATTCAGTTTCTGCAGTCGCAGTCAGTCTCATCTCTCTAACGATCATAAGCCAAGAGCACATAAGTAGGTAGGCACGTAGAGGAGCGACTGTCTGTCCGTGGGCACATTGGGCACAGTTTTCAACTCAAGGATTGTGAGGGTGCAGATCTCTGTCTAGGCAGCTTAACTCTGTGAGTCACCCATTTGGGCACCACTGGTTGGAAGATCAAGCTCGGAGGTTGATCAATTATGGCGTCTCTCCCCACCATCCCGCAAGTGAAGTTGGGTTCTCAGGGTCTGGAAGTATCGACCTTGGGCTTGGGCTGCATGGGCATGTCTGCGGCCTATGGAACTGCCAAGCCCGAGGACGAGATGATTGAGCTCATTAGGTTTTCTGTGGAGGGTGGGGTAACCTTCCTTGACACTGCTGATATGTATGGGCCTCATACCAACGAGGTTCTTGTTGGAAAGGTGATGGTTTTACTCGAATTCTTTGATTTAAGGTCTCTATATCCTCATATCTCTCCTCCACTTTGTCCTCTTTCACCTCATGCAGTTGCTCTGATTTGGTAAATTGACACATGATTTCTCCGACCATAGAGGCAGGGTACTCAGATAGGCACAGGGAATGGGTTTACTGCAGGCGATCAAAGGCATTCGGGACAAAGTGCAGTTGGCTACCAAATTCGCAAATGTTGTAACTATTGTGGACGGAGGCTTCAATGTCACAGTTCGAGGGGACCCAGAGTACGTGCGTGAAGCTTGCGAAGCGAGCTTGAAGAGGTTGGATGTAGATTACATTGATCTCTACTACCAGCATCGCGTGGATCCCAATGTTCCTATTGAAATCACAGTACGCATCTGTCTCCTGTTGTCCAACCTCTGTGACTTAGGCCACCGCTGTGATTATAAAATAAGATTGCAGGGTAGATTGGGTGCTGATTTGAGGATCCGCATCGACATCATGCTGGTAATAGGAAAGGAATTGAATACGGCCAGCGGGTTCGACAGGGCCCGTGGGAGAAAGTAGAACTACGAGAGAACGTGAACCCCTAGAGAAACTTTGGAGAAAATTCAGATGTAAAGCTATCTCTGGCATCGTATGCTGGCTCCGTGTTCAGGTAGGCGCAATGAAGAAGCTGGTGGAGGAGGGGAAGGTGAAGTATTTGGGATTGTCGGAGGCATGTGCCTCTGACATTCGGCGCGCTCATGCTGTGCACCCTATCACTGCCGTCCAGATTGAGTGGTCTCTCTGGTCTCGTGATGTGGAAGAGGACATCATTCCTACTTGCAGGTATGAATTGTGAACAAATGTTCTCAAGAATGGAGTACCAAGCTGTGTTGAGAGATGCATAAGTTCACTATTTATACGAACATTATGATGGTAGAGTGGGGAACATTTAACTCCTGTTGTGATCCTCCTCTAGAGAGGGATCCGATAAAGCCAGTCATAATTCATTGTGTCAACCTTAACCAGCTGCTGGAGAAAGTGAACCTCGAAATGGATTAAGATATTATGTCTAATGGACATTTTGAGCTGTTGCCCCTCTTCAAAGGTGGCACTTGTAATGGTGACTAACTATCTTTGACATAATACTTTTCCTAGACAGTGAATTGAGGTACCAGATGTGCAATGGGTGGAGCACATAGGACAATGTCCACATTAGACTTGCAACTGGGTTGTCTGTTGAAACCAGAATTCCACCGTAAGGAGTTTGGCAGCGGATTGACAATATGAAAGTAGCATTCACATGCTAGCTCTAATGCATTGTAAAAGACACCAATGTATGATCTGAAGGAGAGGCGAGTGTTGTTGAAGTAGATGATTTGTGTGTGCAGAGAGTTGGGGATAGGGATTGTCCCCTACAGCCCTCTTGGTCGAGGCTTCTTGGCTGGTTATAAGCCCGAGGAGGCTGGTCTGGGTGACCGTCGCAAGGTCTGCCTTTTACTTTGTGTCTCTCTCTCGTGCCTGGAATCCTACCTGCATGATGCATTTGATCATTTGGTGCTTTTGGAAGTGGTTTCTTTGATCCGGAGGTCAGTGACATTGCAATCAGTAAGGTCAAAGAGGAATGCTGCTCTAGAGTAAGAAAACTGAATGCCTCAAACAAATGATCGCTGGCCTTATCCACAGAATTTGCTGAATCACAGAGGACTGAGGGATTACGTAAGTGCCACTGCAGCCACTCAGTCGCGAGAGTATGTTATTACCTTTCTATGGTACTGGAAGCAGGTGGGTGAAAGGGAGGGATAAAATAGAAGTCACCGCACCTTCTTTCCCGGTCATTGGAGGCATTCAAGCTGGGACCCTTCTTTTGTCTGCAACTTGGGGTTGAATACTGGCATTCGGGAGAAAATGTCAATAGTGAGAATCACCCCTTTTGCCCTCCACCCATTGCCCCCAGCCTTTTCCCTCCCTTTGCTCCCTCCTGTGGATGTCATAATTTCTATCTATTCTTCATGGCTTTCTGCCTTCCAGAGAAGGTCACTGCATCCCTTGTGAGGGCCTTGGCACCTTCAATTTGGTTTTCACACCGTGCAGATTGGGATAGGGTGGTGAGGTGAAATATCTGCTGAGGTTAGGATCTGTCCATTCTGCCTAATTCAAGATCTGAGGCACATACAGTTGCATATTTAGAGACTCCCAGTCTTTGGCATAAGCTGTCACCTCGAAGTGCCTGACAGTCCGCCTGCCCAAAGGCACTGTCTTGAGGTGGTGCTTGATGTTTTTTGTTGTTTCCCTTGCCAGCGGTATAGTCATTTGAGGTGGGTTTCTTATAGACCATTTGTGGGGTTCAACCTCCACATCTTGCATCATGAGGGTCAGTCTTGCATAAGGCCTTGAGACCTTCGTGGGTATTCCACAATCAATGTTGACAGGGAATGGTCCATTGTACCTCTACAACAGAAGCATAGAATGTCAGAGTACGGGCGGTGAGCTGTCAGAAATGGTGGTCCCTGTTCTGCTCTTTTCTCATCCTCCTTGGCCCTCTCACTCTGCCATGGCTGTGGCCGAAACCGCTCTGAGTCTAGTAAAAGTTATCTAATGTGTACCTCTGGTGATGAAGATCATATGTTTGCATAAGACTGTGATGAGCATTCAAAGCTCATTTGAGGTTGCAGGTTTATTCTCATGCCAAAATCTGTCTGCAGACTTATCCAAGGATGACAGGAGAAAATTTGGCCAAAAATGTAGTGCTGCGGGATCGAGTTACTGAAATTGCTGAGAAGAAAAAGTGTACATTAAATCAATTGGCTCTTGCCTGGGTTCAGCACAAGGGGGCTGATGTGGTATCCATCCCAGGGACAACCAAGAAGGCCAATTTGGTGTCCAACATTGGAGCTCTGAAAGTCTCACTTACGGAGAAGGACATAGAAGAGATTGAAGCGGCTGTGCCAATTGATGAGGTTGCAGGTGACCGGTATGCAGGTCCTCTGATGAGGAGCACATGGCAGTTCACTACTAGCCCGCCCCTTTCCTCATGGCAGGGTGCAGTTGCAGTTTGAGAGCATATTGCAATTCAATAGAAGCGCAACCACATCTTGCAATGTGGTGGTCCTGTGGAACCCAATGTTACCCTTTCGGAGCACGCATGCTGAAAGCTGTACTTGCTTGTGGGAGATCTCAGCTCACAGCCTCACAATCAAATGACTAAATAATGATTGCCTGTCTATTTCCAGTGCAGTTCCATAGCTGCGAACCTAGGTACTAGAGACAGAATCGAAAATGGGGGAAGCCATCTGGCAACTTTAAAGATTTGACTGTAAAGGATGGTGGACTTCAGATTTCCAATTCAGACAATCACGGGTTATGTATGTTCTGGATGAGCATCACCGCACATCAGCACTGCACAGTTACCAACGTCCTACACCTTGTCGGGTATACAATTAGCCAGAGGTACTTCAAACCCAGCACATAATCTTCATTCAGGTGTCAATGACGAGAGCTTTGTCAGTAGCACCTACAGAGAAGCCCAAGTAACCAGTGGCTGAAGAGCTTCCTCGTAATCAGACCAGCACGTATAGCAGTGCAACGCCAGATAAAGACTGACTTGCCAACATGGATTCTGTTGCTTTCTGCATTGAGATATGCCCCTGCATGGACAATAGTTGATCGCTCTATAACGTGAGAGAAATCGTTGGCATGGAAATTTGTTTGGTCTCAATTTCCACACTTCAGTCATGTTGTGTTCATGCTTTTGTTGCCATGACTTTACCCACCCCGCTGCTGGCAAAATTGCCATTCTAGTGCCCAAATGTGCTACAGATAGCCACATGAGGCATTCCTCACTTAGCCAACACACACCACCTGGCTCACAAAAAAAGTACTCCCACAAATTTTGGTGTTCCACTTCCAACCAATAGCCTGGATTTCATACACTGCCCAACCCACCCAAACTTCAAAAATGGCATAGCGCCTATGGGCGCTGTGTTGGCGTACCTCAGATTCAATGTGCACTGCTTCTCCGCAATCTCAATCCCACAACACCCCAGCTGTTTATTGCTCCTTCCAGTCTCGGATATGCCTGCAATGGGGTTGCACTCATCTATCACTGCAATCCAGCTGTTAGATCTTATCCTTTTACCCTGAGCTGCAGGATGTGTATGTGGAGGCTCAATATGAGGAAGCCTACATGCTAAAAATTGTTCTGATAGCGTGTAATCTAACTTTGCACTAGCTTGAAGAGTACCAAGTCCGTTCGCTTCTGAGCAGCATTTCCTATGTGCCCCTGTTAGTCTTTGCCCCATTCTGCTCCAAATGGATTATCTACTGGACAGACATTTGGATAGGAGAGAGATGCCTGACTGCACAGAGTCTTCGGGATTTTAACCAGAAAAGAAGCATAGACCGAGGGGGCTGTATGCGACGATCTCTAATTCCCTGCATGCACAAATGATCCTTGAAGAACAACTCAGTCTGATTGATCGACCCCTTTTCCATTGAAGAGCGAGCAAGATCGGGAACAGTTTTACTAGTGCGCAGTTAGGGTGTTTTGACATGGCCACAATCCAAGATAAGAGGCCCCACTTCGCGTTTGTTGCTGCCGGTGGTAAGCCGTTACGAAAATTATCTCCCATCTGGATTGGAGGAGATCGACAAAAACACATTTGACAAATGAACTGAATCAAATGTAGAGAACCATGAAAAATTATGCCAAGTGCTAGACATCTTCATACCTGAGTACTACCATCAGTTCGAATAGCATGTATAACTCAAGCCTGCAGGGGTAGGAATGAAGCCGTCTTGCACATCGCGAGAGAGACCACCCGACCTCGACGGCAGGGACGGGGTGCACAGCATGAGCACGACGAATGTCTCCCGAGTTCTTTACCCTCCCCGCGTCAACCAGCTTGTTCATAGCGCCTACCTGCACACAGAAGTAATACAGAATCCGAGCTGGCACCCACATATAGGCACAGTGTGAATCCCACAGCAACTGCTGACGAATAGAGTCTTCGGTTTTCTCTATACTACGCTGTCCACCTAACCCAAGGTGAAAGGCTCACAGCTTGCTCGACTGTAAGCCGAGATTGTCTTTGTCTGTGCGGATTTCTGTTGCAACGGGGGGCTGAATTCATGAGATAACTGCTCCCTGTACAGTGGAGTGAAGTGGGGCTCTCCCTCTCTCTCTCTCTCTCTCTCTCTCGACCATAAATTCAATTGCGCGAACTTGGTATTTTGGAACGTGGCCAAGTACAAAGGCTATTGAAACAAGTTTATTACCGGAATGCTCACTGTTTTCAATGATGCCCATATAATAGAGGTAGCTGGTTATAAATTGTGCTTTACAAATGTGCTACTTTTACTTGTGCCCTTGATGCCTCTCAATGCTTAGATTGACTTAGCTGGCAGCTGGCCTCTTGCGCCTAGCCTCATGTTGATGACTTGGCTCCCATGTGGGGCATTAGTATGTAAACTATAAACCTCGTTGGAGGCAAAGGCAGCGGTATTTTGATGTGATTTTCAGGTGTACTTGGAGAGAGAGATGATTCGCTTAATATAAGTGTATGTTTAGTAGTGAGAGACGAGAAGATGCAGTCTGTGAGAACTTATGTTGGTTGCATGTGTGTTTTAAGCATCCAGTGTCTGCCCTCTGCATGTGATTCCCTCCTCACTGCGAAGCTCACGCCACCATGTTACATTCCCCAAATTCTAGCTTTAAGAGCATCTCAGCCCACCCTTGGTAACATCTCTTCTCTTGAACAGTGAGAAAGAAATAGATGAATTTTCAAGTTTATTATGGATGGAAGTAGATTCCACTAACACGGAGGAGTTAGCTGAAATGTTTGTTTGAATGACTGGGATCATTGTGCTAATATATATACGTTCCCGTTCTTTGATCGGTGGTTAAATTCTAAACAGCCTCCCTGGAGGTAATACAATTATGATTAGAAAGGAACAGAGCGAGAGAGATGGTGGTGTGGACACAAGTGCAGTGTTATCCGCTGTGCTCTTGAGTCGGGTTCAGCTATGGCGTCCACCGCTCTTTCCCTCGCCGCCCCACTGCGCTCCCCCAACAATGCCTGCCCCTGCTGCCCTTCTTCTTCCTCGTAAGTGCTTTGTCTCTGCAGCATGTTGTTTCCTGTCATGTGAAGATAGTGTTGGTTCGGGGTTGTCTGTGTACTGTGCAGAAATGGCGGAGGGAATGATTTGTGTTGGAGGGTTTTTTCGTAGTGGGATGTGAGAAACATTCTTGGAGGAGGAGGCATGTGGGTTTTTCGGGAAACTTCCGTGGTGCTGAAAGCAGAGAGTTGTCCTACAGCTGAATTGTGCAAAAGTAGCTTACAATCAAAGATCAGAATTTGTCTTGTTATTTGGAATCGTTGTGTCTGGAAATTACGGGGAACAATGACCCCGACCTCCGGGGGCTATTCTGGAGGTGTATTGGGAAGGCGGGGATTGTTTATCCAAGCATTGTGCAGAGGAAGTCAGCTTTAGTTGACACTCGCTCGAAACAGAAATGTTTGGGTATTTATAGATGCCTAAAGAGAACTTGGGTACAAGGGATTGGGTTCGACCTATTAGGTGCTGTTGAAAAACGAGTGGCAAGTGCAAACATGAATGAGCTGGTCGTTCTTACTATCTTGAGGCTTTCATTATGACATCTACAGTTGGTAGGCTGTCACTCCGGTACATACTCCTCCAAGCCGAGGAGATCCACAAGGATTGGAGAGTTATCGAGATTTCCAAGGGTTGTCTTTGAAAAAGGAAATCACGTGCTGCTGTTGATTGTGTACGCTTTGTTGCCATGTTGGAGAGAATTAATTCCCCAGGGGGGCTCTGCTCCTCTCTCCTCCCTCCTCTTCGAGGTTTTTAAAATACCTGATTCCTCAGTATACTTGTGTGGTCCCCTTTGGAGCAATTTGAAGCAATCGTGGGCGCTCTTCCAGTTAGTGGAATGCAGGTCTTTTTTTCAAATCCTCCCATTGCTTCAATATGCGATGAAAGATCAGATCTTGCCATCATCTCTTTGAACAAGAAGTGTTATGGTGGGCAGCCCTTGGTTGAATACAAGCTGAAAAACTGAAGGCCGCGGTGGCTTATGGTTGTGCAGTTCAGAGGTATACTGGTCGTTCTCTAGAAAAGGAGTGTCCATGCTGGCCTCCTGTTATCAAAGCCATCACCAGCTCTCATCAGGTTTGTCTCCTCTCCCATCCCAGCCTGAGCCTTTAGCTTCACCTGTCCGTGTACACATTGGGTGAAGTGGGGATCACAAATAAGCAAAGGATATGCTTGCTGCTTTAGGGATTCTTCATCATGCAGTCATGAACTCTACCTGAAAGGAGTAGAAACATAAGGTGTGAATTCAGTAGTGTTTGGACCGTCTCTACTAAATGATGAAACAGCAATATAAACAAGCCTTTGAATGGCCCAGCCTGGGTAGGAGGTGGGGGGGTGGGGGTTGTCCAGCTTTAGGTGACGCCCTGTGTCTTGTGGGTGTTTCAATGGTAGCAGTCGTACTGGCCAGAAGAGATTTAAGAACCAAGGCAAGCCTGTGGGACTCCATAAGATCAGGGTGAGGGCCGTCACACTAACCCAAACATGCATTATCTCTTAGCAGGTTCCTCTCCAATCTCCCCCCCTTGTCTCCTGTTTGGTGTCCAACTTTTGGGTTTTTAATGGTCTGTTAGCATTCTCTGTTGCCTAAATTGTTAAGTTTCATTTTTCGAGATACTTTCATGAGATCCTAAGACAATCTGTTTGGCATAAGCTAGATATGAGGAGTATTGCCAATTCAGTTTCAGGGTGGAATTTCTGTTAGAATGGTATCCTGCCATCAGGGAAATTGATGGGCAGTCTGGTTGGGTTCAGAGGTAACACAGCATGCTGTTGCAGTTTGTTGAAGAATAGCGCAGCACCAGTCGCAAAAGATGAGGAGGAGACAGAGCTGGAGGAAAATGAGGTGGTGTTGGTGGAGAAAGTAGACAGTGATGGAACTGTCCAGAAGATTGTATTTGCATCGGGTTCTGAGATTGATGTATATGAGCTTGAGATGCTGTGTGACAAGGTAGCTGGACTCCTCCAGTTTTCCCTTATATAAACTTCACTTCTTTCCTTTGGATGTTGGATACTGTGCTGCAAGAAGAAAGGTAGTGTGAATTTAGGTTAACAAGTTTTTGAGCTGTGATGCACTATGTGGGTGGCTCTGGGAGCCCACACCATATAGTACGACTTCCCTCTCCCTTGAGGTTGTCCCTCTTCAGTTCTACCTCCTCCGTATGTGCTAGATCTCTAATGACCAACATGTGTTAACTCCATTATTGTCTTGCTTGTCTTTGGGTGTGGGGGCTTTGGACAGGTAGGATGGCCAAGGAGACCACCATCAAAGGTTGCAGCCGCTCTGAGAAACAGTTATATGGTGGCCTCTTTGCATCTATACAGGCAGATGCCCTGCACAGGTATTTACTGCTTGTTTACCTGTTTCTTCATAATATGTGTGTTTGAGCATCTGCACTTGAAGACAGACATTCATCTTAGTGACCAGTGAAGGTACCATTTTCAACATTAACTAATGACCGGGTAGTTGTATGAATTGCGTCTTGTTGCTTGCATAAAGCTCTGGGTGCTCAAAATGTGTGGTCAGCTCTATGATAGATGGATAGAAGTAGGCTCTTACTGAGATGATGAGATGGTTGGGGATCTCGACATAGACGAGGGCAGTCCTGCACCTGAGAAGCGGGAATTAATTGGCATGGCTCGTGCAACGTCTGATCATGCCTTCAATGCCACTATCTGGGATGTGCTTGTGGATCCTCTCTATCAGGTATGAAAGTTATCTCACCAAGTTATACATGGCTGGCCCCTTCTTGCTTGCCAATTGCTGTAGCACTTTCTGTTGCATTTTTATGATGAGTAGAGGTACTTGTAATACACCAGTCTAGTGATGAACAACAGTCTAGTGGAAATGAGCTGGGAAGCAATTCTTGGAAGATCTCTGTTGGAGATCTGTTACAAATTACCTTCCCAGTTTCTTTTCCTTCATCATACAGGGTGCTTTGGAGGGCAGTATCTGGGAATCCAGTGTTTAAACGGAGTAAATTGCACAGGCTTGTGGACAGGTTAGGAGGCCGCTGTATAGCAGGCAGCCATAGGATGCATTGTGCCATAGTGCACCTCGCCCAGATACAGGACTTGGCGAAGGACAAGTAAAGGTGGTTCTCTAAGGGTTCTTCTTATCAAGGAAACTAAGTGTCTGTAGACTGAGAAGGTAGCATGAGCAGTGCTAAGCCTTCAATCTTTTCAATCACTGAAACTGGCTCTGGTGGCACATCTTGCAACAACTGTGTGCTGTTTTTATTATTCACTGTCCCTACTTGATCAAAAATTGGTTGCTATTCTATATGGGCCACTGAGCTGAAATGTTGTGGTTAGTGAATGCAGGGGCAAGGTTTGGGGAAGGCGCTGGTGGAGCAAATGGTACGTGCTTTGCTGAGAAGAGACATTGGCAACATTACCCTCTTTGCTGATGCTCAAGGTGATGGCAAGTTGCCTGCTCCTTTTGGATTAGCTTGAAAGGGAAACAATATGGTTGCTGTGTTTGGCAGTGGCTGATTCACATGAAAGTTCAGCTGGCATGGTATCTGCGCTGTTAATCTTACTTTTTCTTGATCTTTCTTGACAATGCTAGTGATAGGGACAGAGAAAGATGCGCATCCCTTTTGCAGTAGTCATATGCCAAAGCTGCTTGAGTTTTCAAGTGGTATTGAGATTTCAAAAGAGATTGTTAACCTTGGGTTCACTGGTATGTCTGATACAGTGGTGGATTTCTACAAGGGACTGGGGTTTGAAGCTGATCCGGAGGGCATAAAAGGAATGTTCTGGTATCCTAGGTATTAGGATGGTCACTTTTGTGCACTACATCCAATTCTCTGTAGCAGTGTCAAGTTTACACCAGAGCTCGATCACATGCACTCGGATTTCTTCAGGGGGCAGCTTAGTTTGGTGCGGCTGTGAGAGCTGGTCTGTCTATGGTCGTAAAATGAATCTGCTGAGAGCATTCTTTGCCTTTCAGGTGCTACCAGGTGTACAGGTGGGCGCCTTGTTACCATTGATGATGTGAGGTGATTAAAATACATTTTGAGCTGTACATTGACATAAATTCACTCATTGGAGTTGGCTTACTCCACCCTTATTTTTCGTAGATGCATGTATTTTTAATACCATGGACTTAGTGGGGACCCTTCTCACTCTACAGAGACTCTGAAGGAGCCAGTTTCTTATTGTACGCCTGCAATGGAAAGACCGCACAATTGAAGTTTTCAGAACCAGCTGAAGACTTGATAGGGTTCCCCTGATTTTTGGATCAAAGAGTTTTCAGTTCAAGACTCTCTCTGAGTGAACATCTGATGGATTGTTATGTCAGTTTCGGTGTGTCTCTTCAATGATGTGGTGGATTCTTGGATCATTGTAGACTGGCCTAGATTTGACTGGTGTGCAGAAGCTGAAACAGTGAATCCGGTTTATCACTCCCATTTTAGGCTACAGCTCTTGCAAATCCTCTAGAGATCGGCTGATCCTTACATGTACTTTGGGCTGCGGACAAATTGACCATCCAACTCTTACATTGGTGATGAAAACGATCTCAAACATTCAGAGAAATAGGTGGCTTTGTCTGGTTCTCTGTTGGGTCGGCTTCATTCATTTGGCTTGGGGCACCCGCTTCAATGTCAAACGTGGACAGTCTTCTTTTCCCACAGATAGAGCTCAAAATTTGAAGCAGAAGGTGTCTAATTTTTAATTCAGCAAAGGAGGTTTTCAGGTTTTTGGATGCTTGAACGGTTGTGGGTGGCTAGAAAACTGACTTGAGGAAGGTGCTGAGCACTGAGCAGCCCTTCTAAATTCATTTTGGGAATGCTGCTGACATGACTCCAAGAAGGTTACCGAAGAATGCTAAAGTGGTGATATTCTTTTTTCGGTCTCCAGTGCTGGCTACAGTCTATTAAACTCAATTTGTCATCCTACTTTTCTATAGTCTTTTTGCCCACAAATTTTGGCTGGATCAGTAGTGAGTGAGGATTGCGAAGCGTTTCAACCAGTGGCATTCAATTCATGTAGAGGTTTTCGAGGGTTGTTGGGTGAGAAGAAAGACTAGAGGAAGTTGGAGATTTGCAGAGGAGATGGAGGTGTAGTGTGAGAGTGTGTTGGTGGGGGGGGGGGGGGGGGGGAGGAGAGAGGTTCTTGAAAGCTTGGTGATGGATGCAGCGGCGCTGTGGGAGGCGGCAGCACAGGGACGTACTGAGGAAGTAGAAGCGCTGGTGGCTGGGGGTGCGGATGTTTGCGATGGGGATGCGGCCGGGATCACGCCGTTGATGCGCGCGGCGCAGAATGGGCACACGGATGTTGTGCGTGCGCTTCTGAAAGTGGGGGCACCCTGGAATGCCTTGGAACCTTCTGGACGCTGTGCGGGTGATTTTGCTATGGAAGCTGGCCATCAGGCGGCCTTTGATGCACTTCTGGATGCAGGTCATTTCTTTCGGTCTTGTGTGCACTGCAACTCTGTCTTCTCTCTTCAAGGTTTTCATTTTATTAGACTCGGTCACAATGCTGTGTGCTGGAATTGAAATAACAGTGTCATTTACTAGTCTGCCAGCTGGTAAAATGCCCCAAAATTCTCTGATCGGCTGCAAGGCATTAATCACCTTCCTTTAATGATCTGCTGCAATGCAGCTCATTGTAACTTGCAGGTTGAATTCAAAGATAAGCATTGAACGCTTGGTAGCTACAGAATCGCATCAAGACCCTAAAGCATGATACATGGAGAGGTTATACAAACTCAGCACCTGGGTGAAGGGGCCTTCTTCACTGATATATCATGTAAACGTGTGAAGTTATCAGTTTCAATAGTAAGTTTGAGGTCTTTACTGAATTCAGACAAAATGTGGATGCAGGTGTGCAGGCAGAGCTAATTTTGGGAGCAGTAGAGAGGCAGGATAAGCAGGTGGTGGAAGCTTCCGGCCAGCCATACCTGCAACAACGAGTGGAGTATAGTGAGGATAGGCTTATGGATGAAGAAAGGAAGGGTGTCATGATGGCATGGGAGAAGCCTCTGATGGAGGCTCATGCGAGAGCTATTACAGCAAATGGAGGACATATCTTGAATGTGGGCTTTGGAATGGGTCTTGTTGATACAGCCATCCAAGGGTATAATCCTGCATCACACACTATTATTGAGGCTCACCCAGATGTCTACAAGCGCATGCTGGCCACAGGTTGGGGTGAGAAGCCTAACGTGCGCATCATAATTGGACGTTGGCAAGATGTGCTCCCTCAGTTAAGCACTTACGATGGTACTGCTTCTATTCACCAGTTGCATCTGTTACTCAAATATGGCTTTCTTGTTTGTATCCAACCTTGTGGACATTTTGTGTCAAGTTCTATCAAGATGTATGCTTTGACAACAGCCGTTTGTCGTCTGATCTCCCTGGATATAGTAGCTTTATGCAGTGGTGACCCTTGACTCTTTCTACACTCATTGACAGAGCTGTTGGCTCAGAAGGTTCCTCCACTGGGCTCATAGCTGCCCTTAGAACCACGGGATAGCATGGGAATTGAGCTTATATTAAACCTGTTAAGTGGCAGAAAAGTGCAATATCAACTGTCAACTTTTGTTTCTGAATAACCTGTCTACATGAGGAAGTGAGGCTTTTTGGTAAGGTAGATTACTGAGGTCCGCTTGGAGGTAGTGACATTGATGTTCATGTGAGGCAAATGCAGTACATCAGAGTCCTGAGACTTTAAATTAGGAAAATTGATGTAATAGCTGGGATGGTGTCACTTCAGTTGCAGAATTACGGGGATTGAAATAATTCTACAAATAAATGCTTCCATTGTTTACCTGTCTACGTTGGGCTGGGTCATGTGTGCAGGAATATTTTTTGATACTTATGGAGAGTATTATGATGACTTGAAGGCATTCCATGATTGTCTTCCCAAACTACTTAAGAGGGGAGGCATCTATTCCTACTTCAATGGTTTGTGTGCAACGAATGCCTTTTTCCATGTTGTTTATTGTCAAATTGTGGCTTTAGAACTTGCACATCTGGGCTTGACTACACAGTTTATCCCCTTGCCAGTGAAGGATTGCTTGGATGAAAAGACATGGTTGGGAGTTTACCATAAATATTGGCAATTAGATACGTATTTTTTACCCGTCAGTCAAAATAGTGAAGAGGATGAGTCATAAGAGTATCTGCTCTACCCAGGACATAATGCAAGTGAAGTTTGTGTTGCACTTCTGGCACAGTTTGCTAATGTATTCCTGAGTTGCTGGTAAATGGTTGTGTACTTCGACATTTGTAGTGAATACTCCACAGATTCGGCCATTGTCTGCTAAATTTTTTAAATCCATGAGGGAAACAAGTAGTGGCTGGTGTTTTTGGAGGATCTTTACAATATGCAGAACTGCAAGCTGTATTCTCCTAGTCTTGCTCATCATTTGATGGATGAATCGTTCGCGTCATCATCATCCATCTACTCATTGAGCACACTGTCACATGCTTCTGGCCTACTCACTTAGGAGTGGGAAATGGATCACCGTTGTGGGAAGACTGCATATAGAACAGTGTCTGAAGAATGGCCAAGTATTCAGTGTTTGCAGAGACCTGTAAACTCCACATTTTCAATCTGGAATTCCTCGCACAAGCACACAGCATTCTACCACCTAAAATATGCGGTCCTAAAGAAGCGCTTCACTATCATCACCATACCACATTCATTTGTGCTTTGAGCCAGCCTAAAGTGAACTGTGTTCTGTAAATTTTGAGCTGTCAGTGCTGCCTCTTGGGCTGTTAAAGATACAACCACCTCGTGTTGAAGCAAATACGCCCTTTGATGGATTCAAACTTTCAAGCTTCAGAGAGATGGACGTGTAAAGTGCAACGTGTGAGCAACAAGACATCTTGTATCAAGTACCAAAGCAAACCCAAGCATCAGTGTTTATAGATAGGGCCTCACTCTATCATCATCTTCTTTTGCATCCACCCAAAACCTTCGTTGTCATTCCGGTATAAGTTACTGGGCTGTTTGCAGTGTGAGCACGCACGAAGGAAGAAGGGAGGCCAGCGATGGCTGGAGCTGGGACAGCGCTGGTCTCCTCCCTTCCTCGAACTGGGCTGCTGCGGCATCGCTCTCAGTCCTACCATCATATTCTGCAGCCCACGTACTCGCATCTCTTCTGCCCCTCCCTAGCTCGTTTTGGGCTCTCGCCGTCTCATGCTATGCTAATACTCAGCTCCTGCGCTAAGTCCTCAGGCTCCAAGCATGTAGCGCTCCCCCCTGCGCATTCTATCACAGGTTCTCTTCCCTGTATTGGGTATGGCGCACGCTCCAATAGCAGTCTGACTGGAGAAATGCAGAGTGGTTTCACTGTCCGTGCAATTCCAGGATTTCCTAGGGTATGGAGGTCTGGGCTTTCAATGAGGGCGAAAGTAGCAGACGCGGAGACGGTTGCGGAGCCGAGTGTGAATGCGGGAGGAGATAGTAAGCAACGGTTTTCGTTCTCCGTGCCGCCGTTCCAAAAGAGATTGCGCATAGCTGATATCAAAGGGGGAGCCGATGGGGGATTAGAGCGCGTGGGACAGCACATGGTTGTGCGGGGCTGGGTTCGGACCTGTCGGTTGCAGAAGACTTTCACATTTATTGAGGTAGGATAAAGGCTCATTGATCACTCCTATAATTTACTTGTGAGAGTGGCATGTCAGCTCTCAAGTGCATTGCCTGATTGGGCTTTAGAGAGTCAGTGCTGCAAGATTGTCCAGGCCATGTCTGCGTCTGCGGTGATACTTTTCAGAGCTCAAATGCGGGGTCTTATCTAACAACGCAGTTGTCAAAGCACAAGAGAGTATGAGTTGGATTGGAATTGCTTAAATCCCTCTTATACCTCAATTGATCGGTTTTAGTTGATACTTGATTCCTCATGAGCATATCATATATCTGAAGCATACCTTCCAGAAAAACCTTCCAAAGCCCCAAAATCATGACTGTCTGAAACTAAATTCAAGTAATAGGAAATTATGCCAAAGTTGTCTTCTGACATTATCATGAGCAGCGCGTACTTCCCGATTGTGGTGGGCTCTTGTAGAGTGGGTTGTTCGTCAGAAATGTATGGATGTTAGAATTGGCAGCTGCTGTGTTCAGAAATCTAATGTCTATGATGGATGCCTGGGCTTGGGTCGCAACGATGGTAGTTGAATGATGGGTCTGCTGTCTCCAATCTCCAAGCAGTGGTGAATTTGGACATTGATGGCTATGACAAGGTATGTACCTCTCATGCGTTGTTTGCTGTGATCTGGATTACCAAGTTAGAAGTCATTACGTTGATAGGATCTGAGCACTGGCAGGTAGAGAGACCTGGCTGGATGATGTGGGTATCTCCACGGTCCTGCATTGCTTCAGCGACCCAAACTCTAAACTTTTGTGCCTAATAGTTTGAAAGGACTCAAATTTCATTGTTTTTCCCATAATAGATATTTCTCATTCTAAGTGCCTTTTAGTTGGCAGCTGAAGTCTAGAGTTCATATGTGATTGAGCACTCACTGTTATTAGTTGAGTTTTGTGATAACTTGCTGCAACCGTAAAGGCCTGTTCAAACGTAATAGCATGAAGTTTAGAGTTCACTCACCAAGTCAAGAATTTGGTCTTCTCTGGGTAGGCCTTGGCTAATTTGTTCAACATACAGACACAATTGTTGTCAGGTCATAATGTTGGTTGTCTGTCATCAAGTGATGTTCAATTAAGTCAAGGGGGCAGGTTGTGGCAGATAGAGGCAGGTCTGGTGACTACCGGAGCTTCAGTGGCCATCGAAGGCGAATTGGTTGAAAGCGTCGGCTCCAAGCAGAAGGTGGAGCTCAAGGCCTCGAAAATCACTTTGGTTGTACAATGCCCCCTCTCCACTCCCTTCCTTTTTGTCTCTTGTACTTTTCTCTTTTCATTCTTCTTTTTTGTACCTGCAAGTAAATGTATGTCAATCTCTTTGGGCTGAACATTATGGTTTTTAGTACGATGTCCATACCAGCTCTCAAGACCAAGCTCTCAATGCTCCTGTAGGTTTACATGGGAAAGCTCAAGATTTTTGGGAGCTTACATGGTGGTGGGTGCAAACCCCACAGTGAGGTCTAGGAGGGTCAGTTAATGCAGGGCATTGCTAGGGTGTATAGGGAATGTTCAGTGAGTGGATATTCCGAATATCACTTTGCATTGCTCTTGTTTCTTGCGTTCATAAAGTTTCTCTGTCTGCTTCTCACACATTCAAAGAATGATGACTTGCCGATAGCCTCTGGGAGAGAAAGTTGTGATCTGACATCCTTAGTGGGCTGCTGCTGAGGCTGGAATGCAGATAGGAGGCACCAATGCTGCCACTTTCCCTATACAAAAGAAGAAAGTGAGCCGTGAGTTTCTGCGCTCTGTAGCCCATCTACGTCCTCGAACTAACACGTTTGGTGCGGTATATCTCCTTGCTCATTCCCCCCTTCTATGGGGTTTGATTGACTTTTTGTTGTTCCTGAGCAGTGAGAGACACACAACCAAACCACAACTGTGGCAGATCTGGACATGCAAGAGATATCAGGATTGGATTTGCAGTAACTGTCAAGATGTTAATGAGGTGCACATATCGTAGGTAGCAAGGGTGCGGAATGCTCTGGCGTACGCCACTCATCAGTTTTTCAAGGAAAACGGGTTCGTGTGGGTGGCCAGCCCCATCATCACTGCCTCTGACTGTGAAGGTGCTGGAGAACAGTTCTGCGTGACCACTTTGGTACTTCATTTGCTTCTGCCAGTGCTTCGATTGTCCCCCTTAAGAGCCACTCTGCTTAGATGTGGAAATTATTGGTTCTTTTGTTGTGAGTTGTTGTAATACAATCTAGCAGCTGTAAGTTATAAGAAGAAATAAAATGCAGTGAGAAGATAATTTCATTATCATACCCTGGTGGGTGAAAATTCTGTGTGTTCAATGTGGTCTGACACCTAGTGCCCGATTCTCATGAAGTTAAGACGACACTCTTTTCTACTGAGTTTGGCCCACGCTTATGTGGATAAGTGTGGAGTACAGATTCCAAGTTCACATCAAGATTCAAGTACACCATTGACAAAAATTCCCAGCACCAAAGAAGGCCTTCTTGATTGGTCACAGGTCTGTCCTTTCAGTTGATTCACAATCTATGCCTCATCATACCAAATAATGTTTGGGTACGTAATAACGGCAACTATAGAACTCTGCAGGGTAGTGTGCCTTGTAATTTTGCTTGTATGAACTGTTTGGGCTTTATAAGTAGTTGTGCAAGTGAAACCTCCAAATCTTGGTCAATGTATTGCAGGATTTTTTTGGGAGACCCGCTTTTCTTACTGTTTCAGGACAGCTCAATGCAGAGATTTACGCCACTGCTTTATGTGACGTATGTCCTCTTCAACCAATTGCCATATTCTGTGTTGCTCTTAAACTCTACGTCCACCCACCCACCCACCACAAGCTAGATGACCGTGCTGTTTGGAGATAATTTCTGTGGTCGATGTTAAGTTGGTTTCTGATGTGGTACATACAGGTTTACACTTTTGGCCCCACATTTCGAGCGGAAAACTCCAATACATCACGCCATCTCGCAGAGTTCTGGGTAGTGCTTCCTGGCTGTGTGCTTGGTGTTGGTAGCAATTGCCACCGTACATGCCGTCCCCTCAAGATAGTGTCTTATCGTACTTTGTTTGCCACTTGTCCATGCATCTCTTTCTCTTTTCCAGCTCCCGGAAGCATTTCGTCGCTTGCTCTATGATTTCTTATTCATGGACGTTGATAATCCTATATTCTGCAGTGACATTATGGCCAAAAATCATCAGATTTTTGAATGGAGCATGCAGATGATAGAACCGGAGCTTGCATTTGCTGATCTGAAGAATGATATGGCATGTGCCACTGCCTATCTCCAGTATGTCGTACGTGACACATTCCAGGGCTCTCTTGTTGGTGCTTGAACATGGGCTTACCAACTCTTTTGGCTTAAGAAACTTTAGCGGTATGAAGTACATTGATATTGTAGGGAGATGGTTGATACTTCCCCTGGGTTTACTACATAGATCACATTTGAATCGTAACACCAACTATGAAAAGTCGAATTGTCAGTCTGTTGACCATCAGCTCAAGGACAGTACCCAGTTTGAAAAGTGTCTAGCACTGGTACTGACAGCCACTCTCTGTGCTCTGCAGGTGAGGTATGTGTTGGATAACTGCAAGGAGGATATGGAGTTTTTCAACCAGTGGGTAGAGAAGGGCATCATCGACCGCCTTATGGTATGCTCTTCCTCCCCACCTCTCTTAATTTGAAATTTTCTCCCTATGCTTGCCTCTTGTGTAGAATTTCATTCAAATTGGGCAAGGCTTCTCTATCACATGAATTTTTTCTCCCTTTTATGTTTGGACCTGGAATGGCAAGAGCAGACCTAACGATTGAGAAGTTAGCAATGAGATGGTGCTGAATTGTTAACATCTTGAAACCACTTCTCACTGTGTGTTTGATGCACATGTAATTGGTCAGGTCAATGGCTGACTAAGCCTACAATACTCTGTGGTGTTCAGAATGTGGTGGAGAAGGACTTTATTCATGTGACATACACTGACGCAGTTGCACTCCTGCAAGAGGCAAAGAAGAAATTTGAGTTTCCTGTAATGACCTGTTCCTATCTCCCCTTGTTGCTGCTGATGTGGAACTCAATATCCAAGCTTCTAAGGTGGTTAGGAGAAGATTTACCTCTCGATGACCTTGTACTGGGCAGGTGATGCCAGAAAATCATTTTCAGTAGCTGCTGCATGGTGATCTTACAATTTGTGGGTACCCACTTCCCTGTAGCAAATTCCAGGAGAGGTTTGCTCGAGCATCTCTTGCTTTGTGATAATAGCCGAGGTTAGTGGGTTGGCAGAAATTTTAGTCGGGATATTCCACAACCTGATTATGACAGAGTGTTCAGGAGAACATGGTGTGAAGGTGGGATGACTCAAAGGTACTACACAAGTTACCACAAGTGTGGGTGCGTGGGTGGGAACGGCAGGTGCAATGGGGATGTGACTTGCAAAGTGAGCACGAACGCTTCCTTACAGAGGAGGTGTTTAAAGGCACCCCAGTCATAGTAACTGACTATCCAAAGGTGAGGCTTATTTTGCACCCACCAGACATTTCCAACATCGGTGTCTCCCTTCAGACACACAATGAAACGAAAAACAATCGTGCATAGTCCTTGAGTGGTCCTGCACAACACATTAGAGTCTTCTGACATACATCCACCAGTCCTATGACTCGTTTGCTAGTGGAGGTATAGGAGATTGAGTTGATGTACTCTGCTTGTCTTAGCAGTCACTTTTCTCTATTCACGTTCGTGTAGAGAACGGACTCGTAGGTGTACTAATTCACACTTCGATAGGTGTCATTGTCTTGCAGCCATACCTTGCATCTTGTAACCTCTCCCACTTGACAAAATGAGGGTGGAAATGCCATACCTCTTCCACCTGGATCTTCACTGGAGCTGACAGTAAATTTTAGTTTCCTTGCACTAACAGAGCATGCATCCTTCTGTGGTGTGTATTGCTATACAGGACATCAAGGCCTTCTACATGAGGGAGAATGAGGATGGAAAGACAGTGGCTGCCATGGATGTGTTAGTCCCAAGGGTATTCTCCTTCCCTAAAGCTCCTCTGCGCCTTGGTTTTTTACTTGGGTTATGTTTATCTAAGAAAGGGGTGTGAGTGTGAGTTGTAGGACATCAACCCCTAGTAATTTGAGGTTGTTGTCCTTGCCCATGGTCAGGTGGGAGAGCTGATTGGGGGAAGTCAACGTGAAGAGCGGCTTGAGGTCCTGGAGGGACGAATTGAGGAGCTTGGTCTGAACAAGGAGAGCTATTGGTGGTACCTTGATCTTCGTCGATATGGGTCTGGTGAGTTCTGTTATGAGCCTGTTACGCAAGCCGCTCTCAATCTGCTTCCTTGATCGTATCGATACAGTGGTGGCATCAGTACAGGCCATATCTCTAGAGGTGATCCACGATTTGCTGCCTGGGGTTGAAATCATGGGTGACACCAGTCCAAAGTGCAACTGGGTTGAACAAATTGGCAATTAACAGTTAACCCAAGTCAGCGATGTCTGTCACAGTACCTGTATGTCATTGTCCAATGACACTGACCAGTGTTATCTTTTTCTCCCTCAAAGTGACGGACTTTCTTATTAAATTGGCTATGTCTGTCCTGTTGGGTTGTGTGCAGTGCCACATGCGGGATTTGGGTTGGGTTTTGAGAGACTGGTGCAGTTTGCTACAGGCATTGAAAACATCCGGGATGTTATTCCCTTTCCTAGGACTCCTGGATCAGCAGATTTCTAATGTACATTTGGTTCTCATTTGTTCAATGAAAGATGTATACTTTCTCCCTTGTTTGTCAACCTCTTCTTTCTCTGAACTGGTGTGAAGAAAAATCACCTGCCTTACAAAGGATATTTGCTGGCTGGAATGATGTTGATAGACTTGTCAAGCATTTGATGTTGATAACCAGGGAGGTGTAGAGAGAGAAGGCGCTCTGGCGTTGGGGGGGTGGGGGGGATATCATATCAATAGGTAAGCATGCTCAGACATACAAATTGTGCATGCAACATACCATGTCGTAAGATTATGTACTTGCCACAGATTACATAGTTTCTCCCATTGTTTTGCAATTTACCATAGTTGACCGATCAGAGGTCTCGATGACGTGGTGGCTTTTTAGCGTTTCTGAACATGTGGGGTTACGCAGGGTAGCGTGCTCTCCAGTCGTCGCGCGCCTGACACACTGTGTACTGCGTGTCCCGCTGCTTACATCTGAGTGGCTGCCACCGTAACCCTGTTCCTCATGGATGAAAATTTCATCCATTGATATTGACTCTGGTCATTCAAAGCTGTAGAGGAACCCGATTATCAGTGGCATCCTTACCCACCTTCAAATGGTCCTTCAGCACCTCTACAAATGCAGCAACGGAGGACGACAAAAGGTTTTCTCAGCGTGACAGGTTTGACATGGTTCAGCAGACAGTTCCAATTGAATTTACCTTATGCAACAGGTGGTTACCTCGGCTCTGGAGGAGTGCAGAGGCACAATCGTCACTCGGCAGGGATTCACATACTGGTCCCTGTCACCGTTGGCTATGAACTAGGTCATATCATTTGCAGGATGTGGGTTCTATGGACGCCCGTTGTGGGGGGTTTACCCACTTGACTTTTGGAATTGAGTTTGGAAATGCCACAGTGATTGCACACAGTCAACTATTACCATTGTTAATCGTTGCATTTACCGGCACAGATGTCAGCCATATTTTTAAGATTGCAATGCAAGTCATACTGTGGTTGAGAAAAGGCAATGCAAAGATAGAGATTTGATATTTGCATTCATAGTTGCATTCATAACTGCCATAAGAAAATCTCGGCAGAATATGCTCAGGGACTCTGGGAGGTTATCGCTGCCCATTGTCCTTATAAACTGTCATAAAGAGTTTTGAGCGTAACTCTCCTAGTTCCTTGAGTGGGATTTCTGACACTGGCTGTGAATCTCCCACCAGCGACATGGAACTGTCTTCATTGATTAAACTTCCTCACAGCCCACTCCTCATTCTTCAGACGGATTGTCGGCGTTCTTCTTGAGTTTATCTAATTCTGTCTCATCGAATGGAAGAAAAGCTTGTATCCCACGAGTAGGTGATATGTCAACTGGACTCAATTTTGGTACAGGAGGGAGAGGAACAAGCACAGACAGGGCAGGCATATGATTAACATCTACTTGCCACTCAAGCGATTACTTGGAAGAAGTTCATTTACCCTCTCTGAATTGTGAACTTGAGAACTGGTCAGTTTCAACTCGTCAATTATGACATGGTTCTCTGTCAGTTAGAAGTATTTCTGTCAGGGATTGATGCTCAAGTTTATGAGTTTTGAGGTGTTTCGACGACATATTCAACTTTCCACTATGCAGATAACCTTCCACTCAATTGAAATCTTCAGGCAGCAAACAACTATAGAAATTCTGATGGTAGTCATCAAACGGCTTTGACACTATTGTAATCAGTAGTGTCCAGTAGGAAAAAGTACACATGAAGACCATCAACAGCCCTTACCTTACGAAGCCAGACAATCATTCAATACTCCATAACAAGGAGGAAGCCCTTTATCAATGTTGACAATTGGGATAACCACGCTCTTGAATCACTCATCCTCCCATAGATACTTAGACTCATCCCTGTCTATACACATATATGTATCCTCTATTGGCAGTATCAGGACTTGAAAAGTTTATGGTGACTGAGACAACTCCTGATACCATACCGACTTGGAGACTTCACGCAGGTGAACGATACATCTCAAGTATCTGAGTAGAAGTCCTAGCTAAACAACCACAACCACAGGCAACTTCCAGAACTGCCTTTCAGCTAGACAAAAGTTCTACGCAGGGGACACGGTGACCGGTGAGGCGCACGCTCCATCATCGCAAGACACGACCTGCCCAACAACGCCATTACAGCAGGTGCCAATGTGAGACTCATAATGAGCTCACGGCGCATTCGTTTCCCATGTGGTAAGAGATAAATTCTCGAAACATCCACCCAAGCATCCAAAAGTCACATTATCATGACGAACAACTACTTGTGCAGGAGTGCTTCGAGGTCCTGACCAAGGGTACTGCCAAGTAGTGTAAATCATGTTTTCGAAGCTCAAGCAGAGTGTAGTACGTGTGGACAGTACTACTGTCAAGCCACAGAGCATGTTACTTACTCTTCAGCACCACTGCGATAACCATGCAGCTTTAGATATCCCAACAGGAACACAGCAGAAAGATCCCTTCAGCCTCAATCGATTTGCGTACAATTGCTGAACCTCAAGGCAGCTTCAACGGGGAAGATAAGCAAGGAGACCTTCAATGACACAATCCAGTCCTATACCAGGAAATACATTCAAAGATTCAACAAGAGGTGTCAGAGTCAAGCAAAGCGATAGTTATCACAAAAAAATAGAAGGGCCGTTTAGTAGGATCTGCATACCTCAAGGCTTGATGACGCCGTTAACCTGCAGTGATACCAAATTGCCGCCGCCAAGCAAGTTTGGAACTATAACGACGACATCGTTGTCAACTACATCAACGTCGAGAGGCTTTGCAGATCCATCTTTCACTTGAACATGCGTGCTCTTTCCGTGAACATCGACGTGCACGATGTTGTTCAAGACGTGGACAGTGTCTCCGTTCACAAACACATCCACAGGAAAGGTTGAAATGTTGATAATCGTTGCAGAGGCATCTGCTTGGACCCAGAGGGCCGCCACGAGTAGCACCAGAATGAGAGAGGTTTTCATTGTCGCCGCCATTGGAGTACTGTTCGCAAGCTGAATTGCCGGGCTGAGGTGAGCTGCTGCGATCTCCCTGATCACACAAGCGAGTCCTGAATATCAATGAGCTCCAAGTGTGGGATGATATAGGCGAGCCTCTTACAAAACTGATTTGCTGCCAAGATGCATGCATAGTATTTATTGGTTATGCAGGCTACCATTACTGCTGACCAACTCGACGTAGCTTTCATAGCGTAGGACCCACTCATCTGAATGCCAAGTTATGGTGAACACTGTAGAGACTGGTGCCATAGGCTGCATTCGAATTCCTATTGGCATCGGATGCTCAAGCACCTTTCGACTCCAATTGCTGAAAGGCTAGGATCAACAAAACGTGGGGACCATTCCTGTATACTTAGTTTTATTCTCCACAGATTCGTTTTTATTATTTAGGCACCTCACCTAGGTAATTTCCAAACATTAGGCACCATGTTATCTAGGTAACATTGGAGAGGAGCCCCTGCTACCTACCGGATATAGCAGGGAGCCAGGACCTACCGAGAGCCGCGCTAGCCGCGAGATGTCATGGCGACCTGCTATATCCGGTAGCATGGGCTCCTCTCGAGCGCTACCGGACATAACCGGTTTTAGGGCAGCGAGCCAATCATTTTAGGGCAGCGAGCTCCCTTGTACGTACCTACCACCACGTTTTCTATCCATTTGGAGCTGTGATATGAAGTTTTCATCCCCGCAGCAGGTAAGAAGGTAGTTAAAATCTAATAGGTCGTAGAAAACCACATATAGCACCCCTCCTCAAATCCAGTAGAAACACGCCACGTCAGCAAGTCTGCTGTAGAAATCGGTTATGAAATCTTTGCATGACTAAAGCGTTATTTGAAAATATGGCTCCCCTCTCCATAGTTGTTAGATCTTATGATGAGCCTTAATATAGTTGGTTTGAGAAAACATTCATCCACTCTTATCAAGTTCTTATCCAAAGGCACCACCACATATCGAAATAACATAATGAACAATTATTTTTGACCTCCCTCAAAGACTATTGTTGAGGTAATTTTCTTTTTAGATAAACATAATGATTTTGAAAATAGATATTACCTCAACAATAGTTTTTAAGGGACGTCAAAAACAATTGTTGTGGTAATTTTCTTTTCAGGATATCGAGGATGATGATGTTCCTAACCTTAACATTCTCTCAGATTCACATGAGATAGGTGATGAGACTTATGAGGATGTAGTTGCATCAATGCATGGCCCTTTGGAAGTTGTGTGGACCAGTGTTGGTATGGTATGGGTATCTCGAGTATCAACGCTGGTATCAACCCTGGTATCAGGGACCAGACTAGCCCGGTCTTAAGTTCTACAATACCAGGTCATATACCAGACCAGGCTGGTATCCATTTTCTCGTACTAGCCACAGTACCAATCCCGCCCCCCCCCCCCCCCCCCCCCCCCAATCTTCCTCATTTGCTCTGGTATGTGTACTATATTAGTTTTTATGTACATACATGTACTTATTTATATTTATTTTATGCTTATTGTATTATTTTTACTTGATATTTGATAAACTTGTAAGTCAAATGGCTTTGGAATGATACCAGAGTTGATATCTCATACCAGCTGGTATTTGTGGTCATGATACTCATACCCATACCAGTATCTGGAAAAAATTACATCCACCATTATATATAGACTAGACTGGTGTGAAAATTTTGTGATGGGGCTGGTACCAAGACCGTGTGGACATGAAATTTTAAATTTAGGCATTTTTGCCTTTTTTTTTTTGGACGTTAAACAATACAATTTAGGCTTTTTTCTACATATTTGGACATTTTGATATTTTCACAATTTTCGAGCAAATAGGCACTTCTGTGTAATTTTTTCCAAGTTTTAGGCACATTTTCCAAAAATGTTCTAAATTTAATTAGGCACTTGATTTTGAATTAACTATTGCCTAATAAGCTAGGTAAAGTACGGTACCCTTACCTTCAGCACTAAATGGAATCTGCCCAAATACCAAGTATCACTAATGTGCGACCGGACACCAGGAAGTTGTTCGGATCCTGCCTTGCTGAATTCGGTCGAATTCGCCATCACCCATCGCTACTCCCGGAGCCGTTGTAAGTTGTCTGTCAGCATCCTTGTACAGTTTGTCTACTCATAAAGTAGGTTCAGCGATGGACTCATAAAGCCCAGCATTAGTATGTCGTTGAGAATAAGGCAAGCACATGTCTGTGTCACATACTTAATTTGCTGTTTGTCACATTGGTATTACTTTCTTTGGGCCAACACACATTTCTAATCATTATCACAGAGAATTAGTAGCCTGACTTTAGTCATGCATTCTTTGCTGCCCATACATATTGCTGCTTGCTCATTATCATTCCCGACCTTCATTTGTTCCCTATATGTAATTAACTCCATTGGGGTCATTTCAATCAATCAATCCATTGCTTGGCCAACAACAAGGCTAGAAGCCTGGAACGACACACCAAATCTTGAAATACCTCTCAAATAACGAGCTTTTGAATCCATTCATTTTGGGTGTAATCGTCTATCCATTCAAGGGTAACCAGGGTAGTACCTATTAATTGAAGTTCTCGGAATCTAGCACTTCACTCGAATATTTTAGCAAAGGACAGACTACAAGATTACGTCCATGGAGCAAAGTGGGTCCAGTATGATATATATAGGTGTAGTGTGCTGTGTATGTATCAATCAATCAGCAATGCATAAAAAAAAAGGCTCCATGAGATACTTGCGTGGAGACAAGGGCCCAGCAAGCTGACTTTTCACATGTGGTAATAGCGCAGTAAATGGGCCCCATACCCCAGAAACTAGTACAGCATACCAAATGTGTTGGTTTCCAACAGTTCAACGACCTTCCACCAACTCCGAACTCTTAACAGTGACCTGTATATGATGTTTCCTCTTTTTTATACTATAAACGAAGTTTCTAACTTCTAACTTGAGTCTTACTAGGTTGCGATCTTGAACTCCACCAATAAACACATTAGATACCTATAGGTCATAAGAGAATTTATTAATTCCGAAGCCCCGAAATTCCAAACCTGACATGACCTCGGAAGCATTAAACTTATGTCATAAACTGATGTTGTCTTGCTCGAACAGAGGGCCATGGTGTCCTACAGTATTGAAGGCAGGGTGTTAATGGCAGCCCCCAATCCTAAATATCAACACCGAAATCGGACCGAACGTCTTGGTGGCCATTAAAGAGAGTCTCAATGCGTAGCTTAAAGTCCACATCTACTTACGGCATTGAACTTTGAACCCCGCCATATCTTCCTAACTGGACCGCCCGTAAAGGTTAAAAGAATACTGTTGTGCACCAAATACACACGGCTAGGTGAAAGAGTGTATATATGCTGGACAGTCGGGACTAATGTTTTTTTTATCATGAGCTGTGCGTTGCTCGGCGGGGCCGCGAAGCATGGACTCCCTTGCCCATTGGGATTCAAGCGCATTCGTGCCAGGAGGATGTTGATTTTTGACACAGGATCCGCAGATCTTGAGTGATGTCTGGAGTTTGTGCGAAAGAATAGGTACTGATAACTTATGGTCCCATTACTCACAGGGTAGCCAGAAGACCAGTGGAGTAGCGTAACACTGTACAACTTGTTAATTAACTGTCACACTGTGATCAATGTTGACCTACTTAAACCTCGGCAAGTTTCGATGGGCTTCTGTGGCTCATTCCTGGCCAAATGAAGAATACCATCCCAACTCAGCAGCTATGATTCTTGCAGCACGATCCATCCTTGCTCACTAAGTCCGTCGATTTCAAACGGAATCACTGTAACTGGAAAGTTCACAGCTTTACAGTGCAGGCCAGATGTCATTGCGGTTGGAAAAGCAGTACATCTTGGACCCATGGATTGATTTCTAGTCCCAATCTGAGTCTCCAAATAAACCGAACCCAGCTTGTTTTTTCGTTTTTCCCTCGATAGTGTCTGAGATCAGAGAGACACGAGATTCAAGAATTGAGGCAAGTTGGGGTAGGTAGTGCGCGTGCCAACCGAATGAAGGCACATTAAGACAGACAGGGACTTTTGCTGCTTTTACTATAATTCTCTTCTGGCCGCCAACTCCCATTATGTAGATCTCTTTAAAGCCGTCAGATTCTATTCCACACGTGCTTCCTTCAATCAACCCCACACGAAACAAGCTAATAAGTCCCAAAAAGCTCATAGCAGATATGGTATACAGCTCCATCAATATGGTCATGTACATGGTCTATGATGAGTAAGGAGTAAAGTAGAGTTTTGTTTAACAGCTCTATCTTGCAAGTCCCATCCCAATACCAGGGGTTCCGGTTCTTAACCCTCGTATTACAAAAGGACATACCAGCCGGGATCGGTTCTTTAATACCTGGCCACACCCTATACACTAGTCCAACATTGAATAATTTGGACAGTTCAGGCAACTCGGGCAGGTCCTAGAGAAGATGGCGTGGCACTTGAGGAACCCTAATCATGCGCTAGTCTCTCGAACTTTTCAGTCCTCACTGGAACAATCACTTTAGAATAGATTAACATAGATTAAAAGTTCGTTGAACATTAATAAACATACAACATTTGTGCTTCGTGAAAGGTTTGAGGAATAATTCTTTACCCGTAGGAGTATACGGGCAATGTAACATACATTATAAGGTGAAAACTATCGCCTAATGAGAGATAAGATAAAGATATAGTTACTTTAACGTCCAGTGAATTTACAGAGCCTACTGCTCAGCTCACAGAGAGAAATTTGAAGTTAAAAGTTTGTTTTGCATCAAGCGGAGGTGAAGTCAAGCGGAGGTGAAGCCAACCGAAGTCAATAAGAGCCTCTTCCCCTTGTAGATCACATGTGATTGCATCAATTTCCTCACCGAGATGCTTCACCCCTGTGTTTGAGCTACTTCGGCAATCAACAAAGGATCAAAACTATTTGGCACGAACGGCAGCAAAAATTGATCCTTTATCACCACGGCCTATGCGGAAGTTGTCGTCCAAAAATGTAGTGTCAATCCACCTGCAAAGCAGCAGACATGTCCAACTAGCAAGTGAAGGTCTTGTGCTGGAAGTCTCACTCAATTTGCACACGATAGTTGCCTTGCAATCAGGTTTGTCATCGTTAACTCAAATAGTGCGTAGCTTGAGCCACCATCTGCAAATGAAAGGCTCTGAAAAAGCCGGGTTGAAAGGGTGGGTATTTCCATCGCCAGTGCAAGGCTGCTCACAGGCACTGGCCAGTGAGTACAGTTCTATCTGTCTGGGCAGGCCTAGGCTATAGCAGCCAAAAAGAATACATCTGTCTTTATCCTCGGGACTCCTGATGATATAAAGAAGGTTGATTGTTTGTTTGTTTCTCTCTTTCCAATCCTACAAACACAAATCATCAAGAATTGCAAAAACTCACCCTTTGGGATTGATCCAGCTCAAGGAGACCGGTGGGAGTTGAAAGCTTCCAAGCTTGACCACAAAGCTCTCAAAGGTGACATCAATGCGGACAGCCCCCTTGTCAGAGGCTGCGGCTTTTACCACCTTCGCATATATTGTCAATAAGCCTGTATGAGCAAGTCCAAGTCATTCTAAGTATCTTAACACAAAGTTACTCATTCAATATAACTGACACTCAAGAAAAAAAATGTGCTACTAGGGTTGGCATTTGCAAAAGTGCCGCAACCACACAACAACGAAACCTATCCTACTGGCATGGTCCCAACCACTTGGTGAGAGAGTGACTCACTCAGAGTACAACACATCGACTCAATAATTGAATGATAGAAGTCCTGCAGGCAGAACTCGTCACAAAAACTAGACAGAGACACCAGGGACAAGGGAGTAGATTCTACCATTAACTCCAAGCACAGTGAAGTCAGCAATATTTTCGGCAGCCCCACCCTCTGCGTCAATCACCTGAATATACCCCATCTGTAATATAAGAGTCCCTCGTGAACTATCTTTCTCTCTCTTATAACCTAAAAGTAATTTTCAGAAACCTCTTTTTACATTGTCTTAGACATGATCAATCAAAGATATTAGAGGCAACAAACTTGCACAATGGTAGTCTTTGATGTTTTATTGCAGGTAGGTCTGGTTTTCCTCTCATATTAAAGCAGAGTCTGCCCTTCCAATCTGCTTTCCTCACTACCTATCTGATGAGTTGACTGACTTGTCAAACCAAATCACCATTTGACAGGTGTGTGCTGGTGGCACAAAGAAGTATGAGTGAACCTGGAAGCTGCGTGTCTGTCGGACGGATCCAAAGGTCACAGGCTTAATTCGTGATAAAAATGGCCCTTCCTCAGTACCTGCATACTTGTCTGATGTTTTCTCTGCAAAAATGTCAATAATATGAGCACAACAGCATCAACTATCAACCACGCACATGTAAAAGATCCTGAGACAGACATGAGTCTCCTAAAAGAGTGCCAGATTCATAGCAGTAACACAACTCGCATGAAATTTATTTTGAATTTATCTCTCTTTCTGGCACTCAAATAATTTCTGTACAAACCATATTGCTTCAGCCTGTGGTACAATGATACGCAGATGTACCATCAATGGGTGCTGTGTAAAGAAGAGCCCAACGGCCAGAAAACAAGGGAGAGTTGATGGGGTCAGCTGTTGGAGTCTGGACTTCTAGTTCCTGTGGCCAACAAGCACCAGATGTTAGGAAACTGTCCCTCTTCCCTTCCCTGCAGATAAGCGAAGCCATGGGACTAAGGACGTAACTTACTTCGAGCAATTCAAGAATATGCTGCCGCTGTTTGTATGTGGCTGCCTGTAACAAGCATCAACAACCAGTTTAACAGGTTATCCGAGCTGTCTTTGGTGTTTCCTCATGACAGATCTTTGATGCGGCAGACGAAAGCTGCCCAATTCCAACTGATCTTGACTATTCAGTGGCATGCTCAACATGTGCTCCACAATCATAAGACATCTACACTATTCAGACAGATTTGGAGACGAAGCACATTGTCTTGGGAAGGAGCACCGTGGAAGAGGAAACATGCAAGTAGTGCAACTTGAATTGCTACTTTTGTCCCAATACCTTTCAAGTCCATTCATTTATTATACCAACAAAAGCCAAAGAAGGACCATAAACGGGGCAGCAAAATGTGTGAAATATGCAAAGAGATTGATTACTCCAAGATATGTATGCCACTAAGGAAACCGCACAACTGACTTCCGCTAGTATTGGAGATGTAAAATGGGACAGAACCTAAGTGGTGGCCACCTTGCCACGATTTGTGTTGGATACTGCCTGCATAACCAGTTTCTTCAACTCCTCCCTTGTTCGCACCGAGCTTGTCACTGTAGAGTCTGTTTCAATGCCATCAATGCCTCCTCTTACGCTCGCCCACACAATTTCTCGCTGCAACCTTTGCTTTGCTTTCTTGGTCTGCAATAGTTTCAAGTCAATCTGGGCAAATTAATTTTCAATAGGCTTCATCCAGTGGTTAAACAGGTCTCTGTCTTTAAACTGGTAGCAGGCCTCAATAGCTTTGGCCAGTTCTAATTGTCTGGCAATATCTACCACAATTTTAGCTTTCATCTTCCAGGTGTAGTTTCACAACCTATAAATGGGGCTGTCTTTTGAGTGAAGGTAAACGCAGAAAAGACACCTATGGTTCGACCTTCTTTGGCTTGTTTAACTAAGCAATCACATACAGAACAGTCAGGGAGAGAAAAGAAAAGGGTTAACTTGTCTGGAAGCTACTCCAAATATCCATTTGCAGTTCTCACAATAAAAAAGTGTTTGTGGGCACATCAGTTGGGGTCTTTGTCATCATTTGTAGGAACAAAGTATGGTCCACAATAATCTTAAGCTACTTGTTTCCAAGAAGTTATGGATGACAGTGCTAGATTCCAATTTTGATGCAAAGTATTTCTGAAATATTTGGGCATGATCCAGGCACATGACAACCTCTAACCAATGTTATGCACTTTGGAACTATAATAAGTGGAAGCAAATTAAATCCTAATAAAAGAGGCCACTAACCAGATGATCACCCAATGACTGCCTGACAGACAACCGTCTGCCTTGTTCAAAATGCTCACTCCATCTTCTGCTTGTTACCATCTGAGTAGCTGTTCTAACTTGCACTTGATGCTTAGTATTCTCATGATTTAGCTGCAACAATGTACAGGCATCAACAAAAGTAAGCGATCGCTAAATTTAGTATAATCCAACGTACAAACTCTGGGCCAATTGGGGTCCCCTGTACTACGCATTTCGTCTCAATTCTCTAACTGTACAATTCAAAGCGTGTATACAAAGGAACAAGAGACCAGATGGGCAGAAGGAATAATCCCTCGCTCTTGCCTGCAATGGAACTACTAACACTACACTAATAACCAGCAACCACACAACCATGGCTGAGCAGCATTGTAAATACGTCAGATTTCAAACGTTGAATCAACAGAGGCCACATATCTTAGAAACCGATGAAGTCGATGCCCTAAAATTTCATTCTCCAAGAGCAAAAGGAGAGAGACAGAGACAGAGAGAGAAGAAGAAGAATAATAATAATGAAAAATTGTCAAACCGCGAAATAACAATTATACTCGCAATGGAAATTAAAGCTTCTTGCATAATTCTGTCAAAATCACGTTCATGAACACTTCTTACATGCACGAAAGCCTAAAACCCAAAAACAGTGATCGACAGAAAGATCCCCACTACATCATCTCCACACGCGAAATCAAAGCCACAAGCTCTCAAAAAAAATCATGCACTGAATGACACTAGCACCCTGTAATTCGGTCACTAAGAACATAAAAATCGTTCGCAGTTTGCACCTTACTCCGCAGGGGCAGCGAAAGCGGCGTTGCAGGCGCCCACATCGCCATAGCTGCGTGTGCCAGCCTCGCTACAGACTGCCCCTATATACGGCGCGTATCTCTGTCTGTATAATTAAAACTTGGCGGTTCTCCAAAACATCAAATTATCTCGTCATCCTTGGTATTTGATCCCGGGACCTATCCAGTATCCTTTCGTGCACTGTTGTACTGAGCAGCCATCTTTCCAATACTTCAGAGCCACAAAAACGCGTACAAGTAAACTATATATTATTCAACAAAGCGTGACACTTCAAATTTGAGGTGAATTCAGTTGATCGATGTTGACATTGCGGAGCCCTCCCCCTCTCAAAATATCTGTTATATTTTCCTTTCTTCGTATCAATATATGAATTAAGATGATTTGTTTGTTTTGTTTTGTTTTGTCACGTTGAGATGTCCCTAACCGCAAGGCCCCAGCCCTGGTGCTTGGTACCGTTGGAAAGCCCTCGACGAGGAGGGGTGCACAGGCTTGGTATCATGATTTTTGGACATGCGGTGTGGGAGATGTCGAATTCCAAGTACTTTTGGTCGCTGGAAGCAAAAATGACAAAGTGGGCATTCCTAGGACAATGGTTGGAGCCTCGAGGGGAGAGATATCAAGGGAAAGGTCTCCGGTTCAAATCTGGTCGTAGGCTCTCTGGAAAAAAAAGAAAAAAATGATTAGATATGGGATTGCACTTGGACTTAGATGACATTGGACACTTGGGCGTGTACACGGGAGATGCACTTGGATACATGAATAGAAGATTGCACTTGGGCTTAGATTTCAATTCTTTACACATGGACCTTGACATAGGAGATGGTACTTGAATACATAGGAGATGGCACTTGGACTTAGATTTCAATTCTTAACACATGGGCCAATGGCGTAGGCTACCCTAGGCCTAGATCTCCCAAATAGGAGGGTCTCTAGATACATAGGGGATTGCGCACTTGGGCTTAGATGACATTGGACTCTTGGGCCAACGGCACAGGCTACCCTAGGCCCCGGCTACCCTAGGCCCCGGCGTTTGGTAATGTTGGAAAGCCCTTGAGGAGGAGGGGTGCACTAGCTTGGTCTCATGACTTTTGGACCTGCGGTGTGAGAGATACGGAATTCCAAGTACTTTTGGGTCGCTCAAAATTCACAAAAAATAGCAAAAATGGCTACAATGGGCAATCCTGGGATAATGGTTGGAGCCTCGACAGAAAGATATCAAGGGAAAGGTCTCCGGTTCAAATCTGGTCGTAAGCTCTGTGGGAAAAAAATGCATTTGGACTTAGATGACATTGGACCCTTGGGCCAACGACAAAGGCTACCGTAGAGGTCGCACTTGGGCCTCAACATAGGAGATTGTACTTGGGCTTAGATGATACTTGACACTTGACACTTGGGCCAACGGCACAGGCTACCCTAGAGGTCGCATTTGGGCTTCGACATAGGAGACATAGGAAATTGCACTTTGTCTTAGATTTTCAATTCTTCACACATGGGCCAAATGTACAGGCTATCCTAGAGGTCGCTTGGGCCTCGACATAGGAGACGCACTGGGATAAATAGAAGATCTTACACTTGGATTTAGATGATACTTGACACTTGGGCCCACGGCACATGCTACCCTAGAGGTTGCATTTGGGCCTCGACACTTGGATATATAGAGGATTGCACTTGGACTTAGATGACATTGGACACTTGGGCCAACGGCAAAGACTACCCTAGAGGTTGCATTTGGGCCTCGACATATGAGACACACTTTGATACATAGGGATTACATTTGGACTTAGATGACACTAGACACTTGGGCCAACGGTACAGGCTACCCTAGAGGTTGCATTTGGGCCTCGGTATAGGAGACCCACTTGGATACATATAGGATTGCACTTGGGCTTAGATGGCATTGGACACTGGAGGTCGCACTTGGGCCTCTACAGATAAGTACTTAAATATGTCACGGACATAGCCCAGAGGAACTTACCAGGAGTAAATACCAGAAGTTACCATGTTATCGGAAATTATCATGATTTATCATAATTTACCATGATTTATCATTATTTACCAAATTACCGGGAGTTTACCAAATTACCAAGAGTAACTTGGAAACTGCTCAGGAAGCTTCATTTGAAAGAAACTTCTCCATCAAGATACCTCTTTTGTTTAAGGAAGTTTCTCCATCAAGAAACCTCCATAGGGGAAAGCTTCTTAAGGAACTTCTTAGTAGCCAATATATATAGGAGGCGAGACTGGACACTCTTCAGTCTCGCCAACACAAGTTCAAGCTACTCTTGTTCCCAGTCCCAGTACTCCAATCCAGCTTCCAGTACTCTAGTCCAGTTTCCAGTATCTGGTACGCCAGTCCAGTTTCCAGCATTCCAGTATTCGAGTCGAGTCCCAGTATTTTGTACTCTTGTCCATTGTTATAAAGATCATCTTGATTCATGTTTACCCACCATGCATTCGATCACGCCGACCTTGATTTCTTGTCTAGTCTTGTACCTCTAATCTGATCTCTTGGTTGTGTTCAGTCATGTTCTCGTCCTTGACAAAATACATAAGATATTGCAAATGGGCTTAGATTTCAATTCTTCACACATCGGCCTCAATATAGAAGACGCACTTGGATACATAGGGATTGCACTTGCACACTGGACACTTGGGCCAATGGCACAAGCTACCCTAGTCAATTTATGAAGCGAGACGTTTGTTTGTTTGTTTTGTTTTGTTTTGTCATGTTGAAATGTCCCAAACCGCAAGGCCCTAGCCCTGGTGCTTGGTACCGTTGGAAAGCCCTCGATGAGGAGGGGAGCACGGGCTTGGTCTCACGATTTTTGGACCTGCAGTGTGGGAGATACGGAATTCCAAGTACCTTTAGTCGCTAGAAATTCACAAAAAATAGCAAAAATGGCAAAGTGGGCATTCCTGGGACCATGGTTGGAGCCTCGACGAGAAAGATATGAAAGAAAATATCTCCTGTTCAAATCTGGTCGTAGGCTCTCTGAAAAAAAAGAAATTATTAGATATGGGATTGCACTTGGACACTTGGGCCTATACCTGGGAGATGCACTTGGATACATGAGTAGGCTTAGATTTCAATTCTTCACACATAGGCCAACGGCATATGCTACACTAGAGGTCGCACTTGGTCCTCGACATAGGAGACCCACTTGGATACATAAGAAATTTGGTCTTAGATTTCAATTCTTCGCACATGGGCCTTGACATAGGAGACGCTACTTGAATACATAGGGGATTGCACTTGGACTTAGATTTCAATTCTTAACACATGGGCCAATGGCGCAGGCTACCCTAGGCCTAGATCTCTCAAACATGAGGGTCTCTAGATACATAGGGGATACATAGGGTACAATCTATCCTAGAGGTTGCACTTGGGCCTCGACATAAGAGACGCACTAGAAGATCTTACACTTGGACTTATATAACACTTAACACTTGGGCCCGCGGCACATGCTACCCTAGAGGTCGCATTTGGGGTCGCTGGAAATTCTCGAAAAATAGCAAAGTGGGAATTCCTGGACAATGGTTCGAGCCTCGAGAGGGGAGATATCAAGGGAAAGGTCTCCGGTTCAAATCTGGTCGTAGGCTCTGTGGAAAAAAAATGCATTTGGACTTAGATGACATTGGACCTAGAGGTCGCACTTGGGCCTCGACATAGGAGACGCACTTGCATACATAGGAGATTGCACTTGGGCTTAGATGACACTTACACTTGGGCCAAGGGCACAGGCTACCCTAGTTATACGTTATATACAGAGCGGTATTAAATATAGAAAAATATGTATTAGGGTTTCTTGGAATAGGGATCGCACAACTTTGTTTAGTGAGGTTTTGAAGTAAGCTCCTTCCATTAGGTCTTTTGCGAGGAATTTAGGGCTTGAGTGTGGAATTAAAATTGTTCACATTCCTGGGATCATTCATGGGACTGTGCGAGCAGCATCTGTGAATGATTTGGAAACTTAAGAATCGGCTGCATCTGTTGTGTTTTTCGGAATCTGGAGGCAGAAGAGGCACGTTGGGTCGAGTGAAGCATGTGAACCGGGTGTGAAGGATCTCCAGGATCTGAGGTGAGAGATTGTACCATGGAGGCTGCGGGTAATTGTGCAGAGGATACCGGAGCCGGTGCTGAGCAGCTTGATGTGGAGAGTTATGCCAGTATCTATACTGGGCACACCAAAATTACACGGTTGCACTTCATAGCTGATCACTGCAACTCGAGAACATTGGAGCTTGAGGCGCTTCGCATGGCGTTTGATGAAATAAAGAAGGGCGATAACACGGGGTTGTTCAAAGACTGCGTTGAAAAGATTAATGGTCGCCTTCGGACTGCGTATACAATGGACCAGGAATGGATCGATATGGTGGACCGCCGTGCTGTTCAGCGGCAAGAGAAGCTTGAGATGGAGCTCAATGGATACAAGGTCAGCCATCTTCCTCTGTTCTCTAAATTCTAGAGAAAACCTAACCAGTCCATTCAGTTGTTTGTGTTATTGAAGGCTCGCGGGGACTTAATCTTTGGGCTATTTTCAAGCATGACGATCCAGGAAGTTGGATTTCTCAGTACCTTTTTGTCAACATAGTGGAATATTTCGATTGCCCATGTGACATGGACTAGTAAGAATCAACCTATTCAGCCTCTACAGTGCTGCATCAACAGTTTCTCGAGATACTATGCACCACAATTAGTTCATCATATGGATTCAATGAACCTGCCCTTCTTTTGAAACGGACTGTAGCTGTGAGGTCAACATAATCCAGGCCAATACTGACTAAGCAAATAACCGAGTGTCACTGAACAAAATCACGTATGTGCTGGCAAGAATGCCAGACATGTGTTACAAGGTAGGAGAATGCAAGTATGAAGATCTCTGGTTGAATTGCGACCAAAACAATGTTATACTAGTGAGAGGACAGCCAGAGGAAGAAGGTGAATGGAGCACAACACCAAACAACTAAATAGGTAGACAAGGGGGTAGTTAATTTGTGAATCTAGACTATGAGCATGAGTTGAATTCTAGCAACTGATCGTAACAGCGTGGGATGATGGTCAGACAAATTTGATAAAGGAGAGCATACGGATGGGCTACAACGACCTTGGGGATTTTCATTACGCCCGGGGTGATCTGCAGCAAGCCTTCAAGTGCTATGTTCGCACACGGGACTACTGTACAACATCCAAACATATAATTGCCATGTGCCTAAATGTGATTCTGGTTAGCATTGAGCTTGGCCACTTTGTCCATGTTACAAACTATGTGTCCAAGGCTGACCAAACCCCTGATGTGAATGACCCTGTTGTGCTGGCAAAGCTTAAATGTGCAGCCGGCCTGGCTCATCTTGAGAGCAAGAAGTATAAGTTGGCTGCTCGCAAGGTTTCATCTCACTTCTCTCTTTCCCTCTGGCACCTTCTATTCCCTTTTGTCTCATCTGGTGGGTGATGTAATTGTCATGTTTCCCCTGACCAGGCTTCTTTGTTTGGATTAGCCCCAATTGACCCTCTATGCATCAAAGTTCTTAGGTCAAGTGGGTATGGATCCTTTGGGTTCATGTATTTGTGTTCTATGGCAAGCAGTCTTGTGTGGACCTCTCTATCTTTTGCATTACAACCTTGTGCTACTTGCACTTACCATTCTCGAAGTAGGGTCCCATTTGCATATGTGGATAATCTTACATTCATTCAGTCATACTTGTGCAGCCTTGGACAGTTAAGTTCCTCCTTTTGCCTCTCTTGTTGTTTTTCTGTTTCAGGTTCTTCTCCTGTTCAGTCTTTGTGCTTACTTTGAAGTTTTTTCTTCAGGGTTCTTGTCTAGTGCTCCTTTTTACAGTGGTCTCCTGTGATTTCTGAAACGGTTTTTTTGCCTCTGAAAAGGTGACAGAAACTTAGTCTGCTTGAACCCACCATGGGGAGCTGATGAAGTCAGTGGGGGGTTTAGTGTTTGTGTGTTTCTCTGATTTTTCCGTCTTTGCAATGTTCTCATTCCCTTTCCCTTATTTGAGGATGAAGTGAGTCTGAAATCTACTGTGCATTTACATGGACATATATATTCTGAACAGATGTTCACATGTGCAAGACAGACAAGGTGATTGACTGTGCTCAGCCTTTGGCTTTTTCTGCAGTTTGTGGATACAAACTTTGAACTCGGAAACAACTACACAGATGTCATTGGCCCACAAGACGTTGCAACGTATGGAGGCCTTTGTGCTCTTGCATCATTTGACAGGGCGGAGCTCAAGGTAGAAATCAGAACTACGGCTTTTCTTCAATCATTACTTTTTCTCCGGAGATCATGAGGAGCCCACAGAGAGGCATACTGGAAATTGAGAGTGAAGGACAGGTACAAACTTGGGTGATAAGAGGGTCCACGTTCATATAATTTTGAGTACCTGTATTGTGACCAAACCCCCTTTAGTACTTGGCTACTGCTGAAGTCTTGCACTGAAATATCTGTACCCTCAAAGACGGATGGTAGTAGTTGGGGGAACCAAAGAGTCTGACCACACAAAACAATGAACGGGCGTAACTAAAGTAAACCTTTCTGGTGTCATTGTTTGCAGAGTAAGGTTATTGATAACATAAACTTCCGCAACTTTCTGGAGCTGGTCCCTGAAGTTCGAGAGCTGATTCATGACTTCTATGCCAGGTATTAATTTTATTCATCTTTTGGGCTGCTGGCTGGGCAATGGTGAGGTCTTTGAGGAGAAAACTGTTCTCATTCTCAATTGAGAAGTGGTGCACTGTTGATAGTGTAGGGAATGTTCCTTCACCCCTCTATTGAATTCTGGAGCCAATCCCTAGTTTTCATCCACACAAAATTATTGGCCTCACACTTGCTTCAGCTCAGCTACAAGCTTGATTGAGTGTTCAGCGAAGAGTGGCATTGATGAATACTAGAAGCATGAGGTGATTTCAGCTCATGGAGCCCTTCACATAAAGCAAATGTGACCAATGTGGGTTGGTTTCACTCGTAGTGGCGATGCCAAATTTTGAGGGGTTTCAGTAAAAGGTGGTTGATAGCTGAATTTTTGCAACAAATTGAGACTATTGGGTGGTGTGGAGCAGCCGCTATGCGTCGTGCTTGGGCTATTTGCAGAAGCTGAAGCCCAACCTACTGCTTGACATCCACCTTTACGACCATGTGGAGACGTTGTATGAGCAGATCCGGCATAAGGCACTCATTCAGTACACGAACCCCTTCATTTCAGTAGATCTTAACACAATGGCCAGTGCATTCAAGACAAGTGTGGCAGGGCTGGAGAAAGAGCTTGCAGCTCTCATCATGGAGAACCAAATACAGGTATATGTCGTCTATCCCTTAAAAGCATGGTATGGTCACCCAGATATTGTGAATGGCTGTGACTACACGCTGGGAGATCCATGGGGACTTTTAAGGGTATGCCATAGCCAATGTTCTCAGGGAACAGTCAAGGAGTACATCTCTTCATCTGTCTGTCCTCTCTTGCTCTCTTGCAATGGAATGTGATGAGTATTTGTGCTTTTGGTTGCAGGCTCGCATTGATTCACACAACAAGATTCTGTACGCACGGCATGCAGATCAGCGCAATGCGACATTCCAGCGAGTTCTACAAACAGGGTCTGATTTCCAACGGGAGACAAGGGCCATGCTTTTGCGTTCTACTCTTATGCGTCACGATTTTGTCATGAAGGGTGGCCGCAAGCAACCCTGAAAAGAAACTCCTGGAGTTTCACAGGGGTATACTTTTTGGACTTCAAGGGTTTAGCCAGCCCTTAGAAGACCATAGATGATGAAATCAATCTGAAGATAATCTCTCTTTTTGTCATCATTTGTCCATACCAAAAGATCCCATGTTCAAAAGAGCCGTCATTCAATCTGACCCTCTTTCTTGCTCATAATCCTGTGGAGCAAGGAGTTACGGGGAGGGTGGGTGGGCTGATGGGATGGCAGGATGAGATCTTAAAGGGGCATCTTCGTACACCAGTGTTTCTCAATTCACTTGATGATGATTATAACCACTGCCGCACGAGTCAGTCTTTGTTTTTTTCCTAGACATAGCTTCCTCCAAACATGGTTGTATGTTGCCAACCAGTCTCCTTTCACACGGCCCTTTCACCTGGATCACAGCAACAAAAACACCTTGGAACACAACATTTGACACTATGGTTTATTAA
Organism: Takakia lepidozioides; assembly: GCA_030704615.1. Taxonomy (NCBI): domain Eukaryota; kingdom Viridiplantae; phylum Streptophyta; class Takakiopsida; order Takakiales; family Takakiaceae; genus Takakia; species Takakia lepidozioides. The sequence continues at coordinate 56,119,624 of CM060732.1, forward strand.
ATGGTGTAACCATATGACCTCTTTTGGTCCTCCCCCATCAATATCCATGAATGTGAAGTGACTGCATCATTCTTGCAGTCTCACTCCATAACATGGAACTGAAATGCCTTGTGGGCTCCATGAGAAGTGGCAAAGATGAGAGAGCAAGATGCAAGAAACTTGTGGACGCAGCAGGCATTGGTGAGTAGATGTGGGTGCAGTAATAAGCAGATTTAGCTATGCCAGAATGCATTTGGTATTCCTCCCTGGGAGTCCTTCGAAGCCACTGAAAGACAGATTAAGCAATCTGCCTCCTGCATTCGGGAAGTTTGGGGCTCAGCCGCCTGGCCCGAAGGATTGGGGGGGAAGGTTGTGGAGTGTTCTCGCCGCTACCTGGCGCAATCTGATTGGGGTTGAATTATCCCATATCGACTGCCCATATTCAGAACCCCGTGGAGGATATAAACCGGGGTGCGCTTCGAGCGAATCATGGGTGGGCTGATAGCTGATGACATGTACCTGGGTTCCTGGGTGCGTAAAAACTGCACTAGATTTTTCTTTGTACTTTTTAGGGCATTTTGAAGCACAACTCCCCAGGATGCACAAGTGGCATGGAACCAGTCGTGCCATTGGGGGCGGGAGCATGGAATGGGTGGTTCCCAAATCTGGAACCTCGCTGCCAGAGGGAGATCAGTGGAACGCAATCTTGTCCCTTGGATAACATATCAGCTAGGGTTGATCTGAAGCCAGCTTGTCAGAGGGTGGAACCAGGTGAGCAAATTCTTAGGCAGCGGAAAGTTCCTGCCCGTGGACTTCCTGCCGTTTGCGGGTATGCCCTCGGGCTCCCGCCCCTTGGGCCCACCCTTTAAACGGCGGAAAAGTCCTCGGACAGGAACTTTCCACTACAGGTGAAGGATTTTGGGGGAAGGTTCTCCCTCTTTTGAGGCAAATTAGGAAGCAGAAGATCGACGCTCCAGGGCGAGGGCGCTGGCGCATTCTGCGTTCCTAATCGGCTGTTTGACTCTCCTAATCGATAGTTTGACTTTTTATTGGCTCATTATGGCCTGCAGCCAATCAGGGCCTCGCAGAATCTGCCCCTGAAATTTCCTTACGTCAGGGAACGCGCCCCCTAGGGCTCATTATGGCACCTACTTCGTCCTAGGTCTCGGCCTACCGGCCTCGCCCTAGTGAGTCACTAGGAGCCATAATGAGCCCTAGGGGGCGCGTTCGCGTTCTCTAGTACATAATCGGCCATCCCAGAATCGGCACCACACCCTGGGTCTGGGTGGCCGATTCAGCCTGAGAATTAGTCTTAAAAAAGTGGCAGAATACCTACTGCACACCTGATTTTTACGGTGCCATTGCACACCGTAAAAACCTAGCTAGTGTAGTTTTGGTGCGCTTTTAATAGCATAAAACCCCGCTTGTCCTGTCAAGCCGTGGAGCCGATGGGCTGGGCCAATAATCTCAGATTAGGGGCAGGTAGGCAAGTAATTTTCTTTTCACACGGTCATAAATGCGGTTTTTACTTGAGCTAAAGTCCTGTAACTCGGGCTTTACGGTATTCAAGATTCCCACGCCCTGGGGCTGTGCAACCTTGAATCCCGTAAAGCCCTCATTGCAGGACTTCACCGAATACTTAATCAGCTGCACAAAGTCAAACAGCTGCTTATGCAAAAGCATAATGCGCAGCTTTGTATGGCTGCTACGAAGTCAGACACGTACCCCCGAGCAGTGATTTTTTTCTTAAATTTGAAAAATAGCACGAGTGGCTACAAGAAATAGCTATATATTTTGTTCATCCATTAAAATGTTGGATAGAATCATCCTCTTATGTACTTTCATCCATTTATATCATCCACATTTGGCAAATTCATCCATTTTTTTCTTTTCCCTTGTAGAAGTTTGGCGATTTCATCCATGAAAAAACTGGGAATTTACAGCAGAATATTCCATTTTGATGTTTTGAGTTCGCCATTTGGCGATTTTTCGCCAAAAAAAAAAACACTGCCCCCGAGCCATCAAATTCTGCTTTTTAGTTTTCCTCAACAAAGGCCTCCAAGTTCCAACACACGCCAGCATTTAGTCTTGTAACACTAACGTGACAACCAAGTTGTAACCCAGTGGTAATGGACTAGGTAGCAGCCGAGACGGGCCTGCTACCTACCATAGTCGTCAAGGAAGGGCCGCGAGCAGCTGACTTTTCGAAACCTAAGTTAATCCTAGTGGTCCAATTTTACTCCAACCCTGCTACTAACCTACCATCTCGGAAGGGGTTGTGGGTTCAATACACCGCTTGGTGTCACAAAGGTGTCCAGTGTCCACCTTCCTGTACTGCCTTCTGGTCAAGAGACACCATAATTCCTCAGGGCCACTCTTGTACAGTCACCTCATTGGGGTGTGTTGAACGCTGTGTACCCGTCTTGCCGTGCTGCCTGCTCAGGTGCGTGGGGGGGACAGATTTTTGGTGTTCTTTTGTGGTGCGGAGAATCCATGGTTTGCTTCATTCCGTCGGACAAACTGGTGCGCACACATGAAAGTTGAACTGCATCCATCAAACAGTTGATACATTCAGCTGAGGTTTAGTCAAGACGTTGCTAGATTAAAGCAAAAGTTAGCGATTGGTAGATCCGGTTAGTTCATCAACTGAGGCCACAAAACTTCAAAGCGAGATGGAGGAGGGACCGCGATCAGAAGGCAAGGAGCACCATGTGAAGGGAGGAGGATTTCACAATCCATGGCCTTCATTCTCATTCGAGTCCACCGTCAAATCCGCGCTATCTTTGTTCTTGTTTGTAAGTATCCACCTGTCTGGACTGTTATACATAGTTGAGGATCAGTGTGGTTCAGAGCTGCAAGTTTTTGCCCAGTTTTCGACAATTGTTGAAGTGGATTTCCTTTGGATACATCCATTGGTCTGTCGAGAGCCTCACCACTTATCTCACAAATTTGACGGACGGAGAGCCAAGTTCTTACAAGCTTTCTGCAAGTTTTACCATCCCGCATGCACTATGCTAAGCCTAGTTGCTCTGATCACAGAATTAATTTTAATAACTTCAAGGCACTCCTAGGATTTAATGTGGTGTTTGTCATTTTTGTTACATGGTTATATGAAGACTTTTTGATGTTATTTGCAATTTGTTTACTGTTGACATAATGACCCAGGAAGATTGGCAAGTGCTTTCGCTAGGCTGGGAATGAGACTGACCAGAATCTTATTCAATGCTGTGAAGGTCGTTCTTGAGTAGTATGTGTGTGGTTTTTCTGTTTGTTGATTGTGTGAAGGACACCAATTGGAAACGGGCCGAAGTGACAGCAGAAGTGAAGGCTCAATTGGGAACTCCATTGAAGCCCAATTTGGAGGCTCTGGCCAAGCCCCCAAAAAATGCTCTCCAGGTACTCTACCAGAATGTCTGGTTGGATGGCAGGAGTATCATTTCAATGCCAGGCCTTAAATCAAATCTTGACCAACCCTGTAAGCAGATGGCCCTGAGTTTCACACCCCAGTGGCCAAACAACCCATGACCTGCTCCAGGAGAGTCAGTACATTGCAAGGACCAAAAAGGTTTACGCGAAGCTAATGTCACAGGAAATGGGCGATGCATCCATCTCTTGAGTTCTCTTCTTTGTCCTTTCTGTGAATAAGCAATGAGAATATTGTTGACTGTGCTTAGAAGTGTCAAGTAAAGGAACCCAATGTTGGGTTGGCTCTGTTTGGTTTGAGTGCGCAGGCAACATGGATAGGACATGCCACATTTTTGCTCCAGTTTGACCAATTAAATGTGCTCACAGATCCAGGTATGTTCTTAGATTTGGCAGTTCCCTACTGCCTGTGGCCTGCTCCTCTCATCTTTAATATTTTCATTGTCCTGATTCGCTTGTCTCTCTTTTTGTGCTCGCTACAAGAATCAGTAGTACTTGGCAGCATATCTGCATCAACATGGCAGGCCTTCCATCTTAGAGAAGTTCTTGATACATAGTTCTTTGGGCTGCTTGTTGAGGGCCTCTCTTTCTTTCTTACCCGTCTATCTCATGGTAGCACAAAGAGATGGTTAAACTTACGTTTATTATCAAAAGATTCATGTGTTGCTTTCTATGTGGGATGCATGTAGTATGGTCGGATCGTTGCTCTCCCTCTTCCTTTGTGGGTCCCAAGCGGTGAGTACCTTATCACCTACACTCTCCCACAGATTCTTAAAGTTGACAAATGTATATTAATGCTAGCATGCTGTATTAGACCCAAGATATGGTAGAGCTACAACAAGTAGTAACGGGATCCAGCCTGAAGGTGGTGTATGCTCATGTACCCTACAAGTAGCTCTGTGACAATGGTTTTTTTCGCATAACCATAGATGCTACACACAAAAGGGTCTTGGGGAAAGTTGCAACGGGTGCTTGGGTCAAGGTAAAGGATCAAGCTCAGATTAGGTTAGAATTATGAGTAGAGGGCCCATGCAAGTATCTCAATTGTACTTTTAAGTAACATTAAAATGAGCATTGAAAGTTGACCAGTGTGGACTCTTTGAAGTGTTTAGGTTCGTGCCAGTGCCTTTTCCTATCAAGGATCTTCCCCCTGTGGATGTTGTCATCATTTCCCACAACCACTACGGTAAGTGTCTGATGGTGTTCTTATTTCCTTCCATTGACATCAGAGACTTCTATCTGTATTACTGTTATGCTCAGAGGAATGCCATTTTGTCTTTTCCCTCTACTGAAAAATAGAGCTATCTGTATATCTGTATCAGAGGAATCCCAGAACTTGAGTCCTTTCTAGTTTTTTTTCTGACAAACATGGAAACTTAGCTTTCTTGAGTTTTGTTCTGGCAACTGATTGACAATTACATTTGTTTAGTGCAAGGTCTATGATTGGACTTGTGGTCAAATAATATGCAATGAGGTTCACTCAAGTGAAGGTGAAAATCTTGTTATGCCAGACCATTTGGATGAGCAAACTGTGAGAGCCCTGGGAAATAGACCTCTTTATCTTGTGCCCCTTGGTGTGAAACCCTGGTACGCGCTTGCACTTCCTTTCCAACTATACATGCAGGTAGATTTTGTTCATCGAATTACCTTAAAAACAAGTGACAATATCTAAGCTAAATTGTTGTTATGGAACGTCCATCACAGTCATTTCATTATGAAGATTTGAACTGTGTACACGATGCAATCTGCTTAAGCCTGTCTTTGGATTTCTGTGTTTGTTCCACACTTTCCCCAGAAGCTCTGTCTATATGGACTTTTATAAGAATTTTGCGTTCTTGGTATGTTCAACTGTGTCTTAGCAGCCCTGGTGGCCCTCTGTGGATAATATAACTTCTTCCATATTTTTTCTTCTTTCATTCCCCTTGCCCAACTCTGTCATTTCCTCTCGTTGCATCCAAAAATAATGGCATTGCACAATTAAAATGTGTGTGGACATGTGTTATTGAAACTTAGCAGTGGAAAGAATGTCATCGATATTGCTGTCCATGTTGGGTCTATGATGCTGTCTCTGGGTGAGATGCTGATATGACAGTCTCTTCCAGGTTCACAAATCTTGGGATCACGAACGTTGTGAGTACCGTTGTCCCTCTCTCATGTCCATTCTGTCTTTGTTTGTTATGCATTCTTGTCCCATCATTTGGACATTATGAAGTTTTCTTTTTGGCCAAATCTTAGGCTAAGTTTAATTACCTGGTGGGTTGAACTCAACGATGAGTTATGTGAAGGAACATTCCTGATAGAATGAATGTTATAAAGTTCCTTTTCTTGCTTTCTTGCTGTGGGGCTCAAGAGTGCATTTTTTGTTTCTCTTACCTGTGCATGGTCTCTTTGCTTTGCAAGGACTCTGCCTTCAGTTTGTCTGACAGCCAGCATTGACATAGGACCATCATATGAGTGCATCTGTGTTTTTGCACCTACACCACTTGCTATTGTTCCTACCTTGTGCCTATTCTCCCTAGACGCAAACAAACAACAATAGCGTTTTTCCCTGCTCTACAAAGCAGAATGGCATGAACCTGTCTTTAAGGCAGTCTCTGAGTATTAGTTTCTTTCAACAAATAAATTGGTGCATTATTCGACAGGTAGAGCTGGATTGGTGGCAAGAGAATCGTGCTACATTTCCAGATGTTAACTCTTCAAAGTCATTGAGAGCCATCTGCACACCTTGCCAACATTTTTCTGGTCGTGGTGCTTTTGACAGAAACAAGGTACAGAAGTGTTTCATGTTTCCACGTTCTAAGTTTCACTTCACTGGTTGTGTAGAGATCAACCATTTAATAATTGTACTTGGGCAGGTTGGGTCTGGGTGGATGCACTGAGATGTAAAGCCGTTGAGGTGTACGGTGCAGACTTTATGGTGCTCATGGGTGCTAGAGGGGCCTTCTAAAAAGATCTATTTTGGGGGCGACACGGGCTTTTGCACTGTTCCAAGGTCTAATGATTATCCAGGAGGTGACCCAAAACTGACTAACCATACAGTTAATGACACAAAAGGTAAACATTCACATCTTCTTCTTCTTACTTGGATTCTTTCTTACCACCTTGAACATAGTTGCTAAGCAATGTGGTCGTTAACTGCTCCCCGTGAACTATAGGGCATAGTCTTTGCAGGGTACTAATCTGGAACTGATCTTAGGGCTTCACCCACCAGGCTGTGTAAAAGTCGCTGCAGGGTTTGGAGCACTGTTGACAACAACTGACATTAGAAATTCACCACTTGCAACAAAGAATAAATATGTTCCAGTGTGGGCATTTCTGTATCTATCAAGGATGAACCAAAGCTGCCAATGTATCTTCCATCCTAATGAAAAAAGTACCAGTAGTGCACTATAACTACCCCAGTTGTGATTACAGGAGCCTTGTGAAATGGGAGGATAAGGAACTGTCTTGTGTGGTTTTTCCCAGTGGATTTCCCGGTGTGCCCTGCCTTTGCGGAGATTGGCAGGCGATTTGGGCCATTTGATGCTGCCTTTCTGCCCATTGGTGCATATAGCCCACGCTACTTCATGAGCGCTATACACTGTTCTCCTGGTAACTTCTACCCCTTGTTTCTCATTTACATTATACCTTCTTTTGTACTACAGCATCAAGTCTATGTCAGTTATTAAATATGCCGAGATCCTAAAAGCTATATATAATAAGGCTACGCGCTGCTCCACATATTAGTGATGACTTCTGATAACAATGTTCTTTTTTATTGAAAAACAATTCTATGTGAAAAACACTAGGAACAATGTAAGAAGACTGTACTTTCACCGGTTTAAAAAGTCTCAGCTCCTAAAGTTTTTTTCTGGATCAACCAGTTACTTACCCTCCACATTACCCTGGCGGCCATTAAAAAATACGCACCTTAAAAAAGAGAGACAGTAACTGTTTGAGGTGAAGTGATACGAAATTTACATGGGCATGGACAAGAGTTTTATTCTTAAATCTTTCCTTCTTATATAGTTCAATTCTCTTTATATTCTAAACTTTAAGTAAAAAATACAACAGATCTTTAAAGAACTACTCTTCTTATTTTTTTAATGTTCTTGAAAAATAAATTTAAAATAAAAACGTATTCAATTTTTGTTGTAAAATAAAAACACTAAGAGCTACATTCTAATTTTCTAAAATATAGACAAGAGATAAATATATAATAATTCAGACATTGACATTTTATTAGCTCTTAATTTTATCGTAATGTATATATGCACTGTATATATGTCCCTCTACAACCTAAGATACCGAGACTCTCTACTGAACTCTTACATACCACATTTTTTGCTGGTGGAGCAGAGGATGCAGTTGCAATTCACATGGCAGTTCGTGCAAAACGTTCAGTCGGCATGCACTGGGGTGAGTAGGCACATTGTGACAAATGAAATCAATTCAAGGCACTCCACCTTAGATAGGCGAGTGCCTGTGGCCCACCTGCTTGACTTCAAATCCTGATAGACTGCTGTGCGTGGTGATACATAAACCAGTGGGCGTGGTCATCAAAATTTAGTACCACCAATGCTGCTAGTGGACGAATGGCCCCATTCTTATGAGGAGGCCTAACAGTGTCACGGGTGCAAATGTACCCTGTGGTTCATAGGAGTCCTACTGACATAACACATTGAGGAGGCACAACTAGCCACAGTACCACCAGCAAGTCGGTTGTCCGTCATATGTGATTCAATCTGTCAATCTCTAAATAGCTGCAAGAGTGGGAATTGATATGTTTTTCAATGGAACTGGAATGACAGGATGGGGTTGAGGGTGGCAGGAACATTCAAACTCACAGATGAGGCAATCCTGGAACCCCCAGTCAGGCTTGGAAAGGTAAGTATGGACTGTAATGTTTGGAAGTCCATCCAGTGATCTCTTTCTTGCAGTGTGATTATGATTCTTTATCACAGCTCTCACCAGTGTATTTTCTATGGGATGTTCTCATAGAAAGCGTAAAGCCCTTGTTGACCAGAACTTGGAAGCACTGACCAAAGGACTGGAATATTCCATTGGAGAGTGAGTGGGATGCTCAGTTGCTTATATCCACCTTTGTTTTTGCTTGTGATAGATCTTAACAAACCAGATTGGACATGGATGTGCAGGAGTTAGCTCGCTTGAAGCTTGACCCTTTGTCATTCATCACTATGAAACATGGTGAAACCAAGTGCTTGTAGCAGCATCAAGACAAGGAATGCATTACTATTACAATGTCTATATGCTCTCTGCATATACTCAATACCTTTCCATCAACCAAACCTTGATTTGAAAATTACAATAGTAAAAACAAGTCCCATTTTTTATTGCTCCTATCGGCTATTCTTATTGTTTAAATTGAAAGTAGAACACCCAGTTTGTACCAGTATTGTGTGGTTATTATGTTTTTGAAATAACCAATGGTTCCAGGAAGGTTTAAAACTATAATAGTGTGTTCTGTGTTCTTTTTGATAACCTGAGATATTCTAATTCCTCAAAGAGAAAGAGAGAAGGATCTTCAGCTGGAGTAAGAGTGAAAAGTAAGTGTTGGAGTTACCGGAGAGGAGGCCGGCAGGTCAACATCAAATCTTCTATCATGAGTAAGGGACTGGGTGCACCTTCTCCTTCCACAACAAATACAAAACTGGTGTTGTGGAAGGAGACTGTTGCTCAACGAAAGCTCAACCAATTTTGCTGCTCAATATGGAGCTCTTCAAGTCTCAATTCCCAAAAGAGAACTTTTGGGACCTATCTAAAGGGATCTGTTTGCAATCTTATTAGATTCTGGTAGCGTGTGGATCTGTCGTCTGGATCTGTCGTCCGTGTCTGTATTGTTCAGTGTTCATCTTGCAGCCGCTCTATCCCATCTCTTCCTCTTATTCAACCCACATTGATTGTCTTCTAAGAGATTCTCACCTATCAATCCTTCACAGTATTTGCTTGTAGGATTTTCTGCACAAATTTTTCAATTGGCGACGATCTTTGGTGGAATAAGATTCTGGGTCAATTTTGTGACTTGCTCAAACTGTTACAGGTGAGGACAACGTGGCTCTTAGTTACGCCGCCTTATGCCGGAGTCTTCTCTCTCTCTTATAGGTAGGCTCTTGAGCAGGTAGCCCAGTGGTTGGGTGTTTGTGCCTTGGTGATCCTAGGTGATCCTGGGTTCAATCCTTCAACATGTGCCTTCAGACCATCCATTGGGCCCTCGATGGCCTGTGTGTTGAGCAGTAGGCTCTGTAAATTCACTGGACGTTAAAGAATCTTTATATTTATCTTATCTCTTATAGGTAGGCTCTGTAAATTCACGGGACGTTAAAGAAACTTCACCTCTTAGGGGTCAGAAAGCCTTACATTGTAAAAGTTCAGACTGGAATTGAAACTTGACTGCATAAAGAATTTGCTTTGATGAAATATGCCATATCTCATGATCTTCATTGGATGTGGATTGGAAAACACATTCTGAATCTCAACTCAAAACTGAACAAATCTTCTGTTTCAAGAATTTTGGAAATCCATAGGGATTTAGGGTGTCTTATTGCAACAACAACAATTCATTGCATCTGAAGGAAACCAAGAATGAAATCCATATCATGTTGAGACTGCAAGTAGCATGTACAAGTCATACTTAAATCCACAGTTTTTGTTATTTTCTTCCTAGAGGTTGCATTTGGACATAGGAGACGCACTTTGATACATAGGGGAACTTGGATTTAGATTACACTAGACACTTGGGCCAACGGCACAGGCTACCCTAGTAATAATAATAATACCCTTGATTGTTCCGAACCGGGCGTAGCATATCTTTACTCTTGACATTTATCTGGTTTGGCCTTCGTCATTTTTTAGCATTATTTTATTTTATATTGACCTCTTTTGATTACATGCACACAATGGATGCACCAATATGATTCCAATTTATCAAGCAATGTTGATGTATTCCCGATGAGAATAGGTTTGCAACTGTCCTGGGTATATGGTCTTTTCTTAACATACGGGCTCACGGGAGCAGACTCATGGCATAGCTTCGCTACGCTTATAGCTTGTAATTGAAACTCCATGGACCAAAGAAACCAAAGCTCAAGGATAGGCAAATGTTTGGCCTACCCCTTGAATGGTAGATGGGATACCAACCACGTGTGCTCTAAGAAGTGGTGTTTGAGCAATGTCTTCTTCATTGGTAGACATCAAGTGACACCAAACTTCCAAAATATTGAGAATTAACCACCCAATTGAGAGACTATGGATGACAAGTTGCACATATTACAATTATTACGACGAGTGTAAGAAGAAGGATATACACATCCACCATCAGATCCTACGCAGTAGATATAAACTGACATTGAAATTACATATGAACCATGGACTGTACCCAAAAATAAAAGAACGCTTATTCATGTTGGTCCGTGCCCAACATCGTCTTTCTTTCTTTCTCTATCTTGGTCAAACTATAGGGTTATTTTTTGAAGAAATTTTTGTGACGTTCACACAGTTTGAACATGACGGTATAACAAAACCAAAGGTGGGATTGGGCCAAGACAAAAATTCGATGTGGCTTTGCGACGTAGGAGGGCACAGTCTGTTTGTATCATTTTATCATTTTTCCAACACAAAAATAAGTTTCATATGCTTCTCTTAATATTTCATTTGTGCTCTTATATTCAACCTCAAATGGCCAAGTCTCGCATGGTTATGTGGTTCTGAGTCATAATGACAAAATGTTTTGTCTTCTTTTTGTGATGTTTCGGATTCATGTTTATTTCGGAATATGTACCTACATGTGGATTGTACTACTACTCTCAAGCAGAGTGACCTCTGGCACCAGAGACTTGGACATGTCTCAATGCAAAGTTTGGCATGCATATCAACTATAACAATCTGGTTGAAGACATGGATCTTACATGAGATCGATCTTCAGTTTTTGTGACGGATGTGTGTATGGTAAACACCATCGCAATTCATTTCCAAATGATCACTACAACAGATCGCGGTAATTATGACTGCCAAACCGTGGTAGTCATGGTTTTTTTTACTTTGACCATGACTGCACCATGTTTTTATATGAAATTGACCTCCCGCAGTCGTTCATACGACTGTAGTCATATAAACGACTATCTAAGTAGTCGTCTGTATGACTACATGGCACCAGAATGGGCGGAAGGCTGGTCAACGACAATTGACCAGATTTAGCTCACTACTGATAGTCATTTCCATGACTACAATGTCCATGGATGAGGTTATATAGTCATGATGACTACTGGGGATTTTGTAATTTGGTGTGTATAATACAATTAAAACAGCATATGATCACATGAATGACTAATGGGTGTATTGGTTAGCAGGTAGTGAACTATAACTCTTATAGTAAAGAGGTTGGAGGTTCAAACTCCTCTAAGTACAATCAAATGGATAAGATGGTCATAAGGTTAGTAGGCGAGTTAGGGATAGCACGTGGCACCTTAGATGGGCTGCCATGTGGTTTGCTTCATTATTATAAAATGCGGCGTCTGACATTTTTTTGAAATTGTTATTTATTTATTTTTAATCAATTGCGCCTCGCCACGTGGCACGGCAGCGGCGACTGCAGTATGGTATATATGACTGCAGTGAGAGATATCATTTGGTTTATCTGACTGTAGTCATCCGGACCGTACCATCCTGTACTCATTGTATTCACTTGGTTTGCACGACTTATAGTCATAGAAGTCATATGTACCATTTATGACTGCAAAATAGAATATACAATCATAAATACCGCGATTTATTGTAATGGATGGAGGTTCTCGAACAAAGAAGGTTTTTGAGCTACTTCGGTGTGATGGCGGTGGTGAGTACATCTCAATGAATTTTAATCAGTTATGTAAGGAGAATGGTTTTGTGAAACAATCAATCACACCATATACGCTAAAGCATAATGGAGTTATAGAGAGGAAGAATCGAACGTTTGTTTGAAAGTGTGAGGTGTACGTTGCAACATATGAGGTTGGACCACGTTTCTGGACATAATTAGTGTCGACTGCAGCATATCTCCGTAATCGACTTCCTAATAACAATATCTGCAAAGACACCAAAAGGTTTGGAAGGGTGAGAAACCTTCAAGTGATCATTTGTGTGAAGGACGAAAACATGACTGAACACAAACAAGATATCGGACTAAAGGTACAAGACTAGACAAGAAGTCAAGGTCGGTGTGACCGAATGCATAATGGGTAATCATGAATCAAGATGATCTTTACAAGAGTACAAGATACTGGAACTCGACTTGAAAACTGGAATGCTGGAAACTGGACTAGAGTACTGGAAGCTGAACTGAAGTATTGGGACTAGGAACAAGAGTAGCTTGAACTTGTATTGGCGAGACTGAAGAGCGTCCAGTCTCGCCTCCTATATATACTGGCTACTAGAAAATTCCCTAAGAAGCTTCCCCAATGGAGGTTTTTTGATAGAGAAGTTTTCAAAGTTAAACAAATATTTCTTGATGGAGAAATTTATTCCAAATGAAGCTTCCTGAGCAGTTTCCCAAGTTACTCTCGATAATTTGGTAAACTCTCGGTAACTTGGTAACTAATGGTAAATCATGGTAATTTCCAGTAACATGATAACTTGGTAACTTCCGGTATTTACTCATGGTAAGTTTCTCTGGGCTATGTCCATGACAGCACCCCCTCATTTTGCGCCGAGTTCCTCGAGGAGCGGTAAAATCTTGGACTTGCTTAGAGTTGGAGAAAATTCAAAATCCGACGAATGGTACTTGCCAAGTATTCGGCTCTTCGTTCTGACTCAAATGATTTATAGGTCCCTGCAACCATCGATAGTGTCCAACACCTTGAACTTGGGAGCACGCAGTGATTTGAGCATTCTGATTTTCGAAGCTGCTTTCAAACATGATTTTGTTGCCCTCTGGGTCCGAAGCCTCAACCTCCAACAGGATTATCAGACTTCGAGTAGGCTCCATTTGTTGTCGTACGGGGTGTAGACGAGGAAGTACGCATCGCATTGGTGGCCTATCATCTCAAGAGCGTCGGCGTGATGTTGAAGGTCGTGAGAGTCGGAACGGCTGATCTGGTAGTTGGCTAAGCGACAATATATCTGGTTCTTGTGACTCCATGCTGCCAATACAAGATGCAAGAGTACTAGAAGTGTAGCTATATATACTGATGTGTGGTGCTCCTCCTTCCTTAGCGTGTATCAGGTACACTGAATGTGGAGTCTTCACCTTGAAGCTAACTTGGCTGACATCATCGTTGTGACGTCTTATTGACGTGGAGCTTGGGGCTTAGTTGGATATCGTTGATGAAACTCTTGGACTTTGTCAGATGCATTGGCGAGGTTAGATAAAGGTTCCCACGTTCGTTCGCTGATGCTGTAGCCTTTCCAATGTATGAAATACTCAAGACGTTTATACTTGATGCGAGAGTCTAGGACTTTGTCGACTTCATAGACTTCATACTCGATTTCTTGATTTGATTCGATTGGTGGAGGTGGTATGAAGACTCTCCCTGGAATATTCGATGGATGATACAACTCCAATAATTAAATATGAAAGACTGGATGGATGCGCATACTTCGTGGGAGTTCAAGCCGAAAACTGACCGGATTTATTTATCGAATAATTTTGAATGGTCCTAGGCGTGGATAATCCAACTTCCTTTATGGTCGCGAAGTTTGTATGTCACGTCGAAGAAGCCACACACGATCTCTGACCTTGAACTGGGGTTGAAGTTGTCGATGTTGATTTGCATACTCCTTGTATTGTTTTTAAGTTTATGTTAGGTGGAATGTAAGCTCCTTATGAATCGTAGCAAGATGAGTACCAAGATTTTCTACAGCATGGCTTCCAACAGTCTTCATGTGGAAAGGGTTGGCTCGAGGATGATGTCCATAATTGGAGAAAAATGGAGTTTACTTGGTCGAAGAATGTGTAATGTTGTTGCAGGCAAATTCAGCCAAGGGCAGAAGGTCCATCCAATTATCTTGGTGATTTATCATGCAACGAAGATACTGTTTAAAATCTGGTTTCCGCGTTCGGTTTGACCATCAGTCTGTGGATGATTAGCTGTAGAGAGGTTGATCTTAGTATCCAATATGTGAAATAATCCCCTCCAGAAATTTGATATGAACTGTGGTCTTCGATCAGATACAATGTCCTTCAAGAGTCCATGAACGCGGTAGATATTATTGAGGAAGAGTCTTGCAGTTTCCTCGCATGTAACCGTCTTATTACATGGAATAAAATGTGTCATCTTCGTAAAACGTTCCACAATAACAAGGATTGAGTCGGTGGTCTTGAAAATTGGAAGATCTGTAATAAAGTCCATAGACACGGACAACCATTGATCCTTGGGAATGGGTAATGGTTGAAGAAGGCCGTAAGGTCGATATTGTGGTCCCTTCGCCCTAGCGCACATGTCACACGATTTTATAAATTCTTTCACGAGTTTCCACATTTGCGGCCACCAATAGTCCCTGGATATCAATTGTTTTATTGAAGCCGAAATGTACTACAGCCGGAAGATCATGACATATTTGAAGAATTCGAAGTCGTGTAGATCCTGGAAGTACATAGAGAAGTCCCTTGAAATAAAGTAAGTCATCTTCGAATTCGAAGTCGTTTGTAACATGTGGGTTGTCTCGAGGTCGATTTAGTTGACTTCGTAGTGTCATAGCAAATTGGTCGCTCTTCAGTGCTTCCTGAATCTCCTTTATGATCTATGCATCGTTATAGGATGACATGGATAGCATACTCAATTGGAGATTTGTTGGTTTCAAGATGATGGATTTCTGTTGGTTGAAAGCTGCATTTTTTTTTTTCGGTGCAAGATACGATCGTCAAAAAATAGCATCGGGTTTCCCTTGAAGATGTCCAGGGCGATAGGTAATAACAAAATCAAATATTGCTAGTGACATACCTCATCTTGCTTAACGTCGATTCAAAACACGAGCACTCATAAAATATTCGAGGTTTTTGTGATCGATGTAGACAGCGACATGATGTTTAGCTCCCTTCAATGATGATGTCACTCCTCAAAAACATCGATGATCGCTAGAAGTTTCTTGTCATACATTTCATAATTGATCTTTGCAACGGAAATTTGCGAAAACTAAAACCAACAGGGTGAAGTCGGTCATCCGTATCGTATTGAGAGAGTATAGCGACAAATAAAGTCCGATGCATTTGCTTCCAAAAAGAATGGTTTAGATGGGTCTGCATATACCAATATTGGAGCCGTTGTAAATGACTGTTTCAGCCTTTCAAATGTCTGGTCAGCCTTCTCGTCCCATACAAATTTGTCATTCCTTGTGAGTCGTGTCAATGGTGCAACAATTTTGGAGTAGTCCTTGATGAAGATTCTATAGAAATTTGAAATCTCATAAAACATTATACATCTGGGACCGAAGTTGGTTTAATCCACTCGATGATGGTTTGTATTTTCTTCTGATCCATAAAGACGCATTTGTCGATAATAATGAAGCCCATAAATTCGACCTCAGATTGTTGAAAAAAATATTTTTCCAACTTGGCATATAGTCCTCTTTCTCTTAATTTATCAAGGACAAAACGTACATGGCGGCCATGTTTTTCTTCATTATGTGAAAATATCAAAATGTCGTCCAAATAGATGACTACAAAGTCATCTAAAAATTCTCGAAAAATATCATTCATCATGTGTTGGAAAATTGTTGGAGCATTTGTAAGACCGAAAGGCATAACACTGTATTCAAAATGTCCATACCTTGTTCAAAAAATTGTTTTCCATTCATTTACTTCTTTTATCCGTACAAGGTTATAAACTCATCTCAAGTCAATTTTGGTGAAAATCTTCGTTTATCCTAGCTGGTCGAGAAGCCCAGAAATTAGCGGCAACAGATAACGATTCTTAATTGTGACTTTGTTGAGACCGTGATAGTTTACACACATGCGTAATGATCCGTCCTTCTTTTTCACAACAAGATAGGCGCCCCTGCAGGTGATTTTGAATATTGGATGAAGTGCTTCGACAAATTTTCATCAATGTATTCACGTAATGCAGCCAACTCCGTCTGGGATAAGTTATAGATTGGGCCAAATGGTGGTTGGGCTCCTTCTCGATTGCATAGTCATAAGGTCGATGTTTTGGCAATATGTTTGCATTTTTCTTCTCGAAGACATCCTTGAAATCTTGATATTGAGTGGGTAATGTTGAAGTATCTTTGCCTGTTGTGGTCTTGATCGGAGTCGCATAAGGGCAGTTGCAGGATTGGGTGGATCAAAAGCGGCACATGTTGAGTCCACTGGAAGTCCATGGAATTTTTATTTTTTTTGTTGAGTCTATTGCTTTCAGTTTATTTTTTAAAGATAGATAGTAGTATACATAACATTTTTAGTAAAGAGTCCCTTCTCAAATATTGAAAACATTCTTTACTAGATATTTTAATCTTTAATTTGAAAAAACATTTAGACGTCAAAATCTAGAGTTTACAACCACTTGTCCATATACCATCTGGCACCTCTAGATTATAGATTTGTATGTCTTTTTAGTAGAAGACGACACCTCAAAAACCCAAAATATAAGATGTTATAGACTAGAGCAAATCAACCTGTTTTTATGTGCAAAATAGTCCATAGCTCTCAATTCCTAAGATAACTAGTCCATATAAAAGTGAATTTGGGTTGGATTTAAAAATGGCACCCCTAGTGTGTTTTCTTTTGTGCCAGTGTATGAGTATACATGATATTTTTTCAGTCCATAAGATTTTATGTGTAACATCTGCACTCCACAGTAATCAACTTTAAAAGTCCATGGCTCTCTGGTACATGATTGTTTTTGCAATCTAACAATTGGTACACATACCTATTGTAGTTAGAAACCTTATACCATATAAATTTAGATGAAATATTGAATTATTGGACAAATATAGGTAAAACCATGGAGGGAGGTCAGTGCAGAAATTGCCATGTTACACAAAAACTGAGACACCCAATCCTGCAAATACCCATAAAGTGCAAATGTCGCATCTCTTTTTGTAGCTTTTATGAAAGCTCTACCTCCAAGGAACATGGGTTGAATACCTTTGATATTTCTACATTTTTGCCTTGCAGAAATTTTTCACGATCGCCAGTCGATGTCAGGATTGTGAAGTACGAACCAGGGAAGTCCAAGGATCACATGATTCGTTGGAGACTGGATGACGTTGAAAACAATATGTGATGCTTGATCTTTAAGCTTCACTTCAAGTGGTCGAGTTTCATGGTCAACATCTCTTGATGCTAACGGTCGTCCATCGATGACTTCAACGGGGGCCGAAAGTTTCTTGTTTACGAATGTTAAATTGTGTTGCTTCGCAAAGTTTTTGTCAATAAAACATGTTGAAGCCCCTGAGTCCAAAAGTGCTTCTACAGAGATATCTTGATTTTGCACTCTGATTTTTACCGGGACTGTGAAGCAAGGTGCAGGGTCTGGAGGTAGAAAGAGACATTTTTTCGATGAGGAATTTGTTGTGTCCAGCCTCATGGTCCTATGACTGGACATCTTCGTTTTTTTACCTCCTCGTATCGAACACTTGAATTGCGCCCCGAGCTTTGAATCTTCTCTTGTTGAGGCAGTTAAATGTTATGTGATCTTCTTCTCCGCAATAGAGGCATAATCCATTCGAGCGTCATCTTTGTTTTTCTTGTGACATCAATGGCTTGAATCGGACAGCATCAATCTGCACAGGATCACTATCGGATATCTGATGGATCGTTGTGTTTGATGCCGTAGTAGCAACGGCATGATGCGTCGTCGACCATCCAGATTGATTCTCTTGATGTCTTTTGAACAACCGATTATCGTATGCAACGACTTGGGTGATGAATTCACTCAGTGTGCTCACATTTGGCATTGTCAGCAACAAATCTTTTACATCATCTTTTAGCCCACATCGAAACTGACTAATGAGGCTCTTCTGATTCCAGTCGAGGTCGCACGCAAGTTGTCGAAATTGAGCAACATAAACGAAAGTAGGACGTACTCCTTGTCGAAGATTTCGCATCTTTGTCTCTACAACTCTATCTCTATTATTCTCTTCAAACTTTGCGGTGAACTCGGACATGAACGCTTCAAAATTGTATAGTAAATGCAAATTCTTTTCTAATAGCGGAGCAAACCAAGATAGGGCAATGCCTGATAGAATGGTGCCCACGAATCCCACTTGAATACCTTCATCGGGGTAACGTTGTGGATGTAGTCGTACGAACAGTTGTACTTGGTGAACAAAACCGCGAAATCTTGATCTCGTCCCATAAAATTTCTCGGGCATGCTGATCTTTGGTTCTCTCGTAATCTATTGAAGAGGAACCGTTGCGGTAGGAGCTGTTGCAGTAGGGACTCGTATGGTTGAAGATCCATTGTTCGACTTCTTTAACTCTGAAATTTGTTGTTGCAAATTGTGGTGTTGGAGAGTCTGAACTCTCCGTTGGCTCTGCCACATCATCTCCTCCTTCTTCATCTTCCAAGAGCGTTGTCAAGATCTTAAGACTGATCAGCTTGTAATTGGGTGGTAGAGGTACGAAATCTTGCATCTGGAGCTGAAGACTCTGCATGTGGCGACCATTTCCACAAATATACCTTCCATTTTAACTAACTAAGGAACAAACTTTAGTCTCGCCAAACTGTCAAGGACGAGAACATGACTCAACACAAACAAAATGTCGGACTAGAGATACAAGACTACACAAGAAGTCAAGGTCGGGCGTGGCCGAATGCATGGTGGGTAAACATGAATCAAAATGATCTTTATAACAATGGACAAGAGTACAAGGTACTGGAATTCGACTCGAATACTGGAATGCTGGAAACTGGACTAGAACACTGGAAGCTGGACTGGAGTATTGGGACTGTGAACAAGAATAGCTTGAACTTGTGTTGGCGAGACTGAAGAGTGTCCAGTCTCGTCTCCTATATATACTGGCTACTAGGAAGTTCCCTAAGAAGCTTCCCCAATGGAGATTTCTTGATGGAGGAGTTTCCAAGGTTAAACAAAGGTTTCTTGATGGAGAAGGTTCTTCCAAAGGAAGCTTCCTCAGGAGTTTCCTTAGTTACTCTCGATAATTTGATAACCTCTCGATAACTTGGTAACTTGGTAACTAATGATAACTCATGGTAGATCATGGTAACTTCCAGTAACATGATAACTTGATAACTTCTGGTATTTACTCATGGTAAGTTCCTCTGGGCTATGTCCGTGACAATTTGTGAGTCTTTGATTGTATTGCTTTTGCTCATGTTCCAAAAGAGATAAGGAAGAAATTGCATGCAAAAGCAATCAAGTGTATCTTTATTGCTTATTGTGAAGAGACCAAATGGTATAAGTTGTATAACCCTGAGAGCAAGTATATAATCATCAGTCGTGGTGTTATATTCAATGAATCCAAAAACTTTCATCATTAAACAGTAGTTTGAAGTTTGGACCATGAAAAAAAGAACTTGGCTCTAACTCATGAAGATAAAATGGAAGAGGAGATTGTTGATGAGATTGTTGAGGATCAGATGGAAGAGGTACAATCTACTATGATTGAGAAACCCTCAAAGGTATCTTCTATCTATTTCATTGACAGTGATGAACCCTAAAGTGTTTCAAATGCACTTAGGAGTAAGGAATGGAGATCTTAAATAAGAAATATAAATGGACCAGCCAAAGGGATTTGATGTAAAAGGAAAATAGATGATGGTGTGTAAACTCCTCAAGTCCTTGTATGGTTTGAAGCAATCCCCTAGGGCGTGGAATGACAAGATTGATGCATATTTCATGGCTGAAGAGTTTGAGAGGAGCTCTGCTGATTATAGTGTTTACTATAAGAGGGCTCATGGAAACTCTTCTGTGATCATAACATTGTATGTTGATGATCTGATTTTGGTCTTGACTCTGTTGAAACACATGCAGAGTGTCAATATTTCAAATGAGTTTGAGATAGTGGTTGTGTGGTCATAACAGTGTAAGTTAATGATTTTGGTCTTTAATGACTTGGCTTTGTTGAAAAAAACAGTGTGATATCTCAAAGAAGTTTGAGATGATGGATCTGAAAGAAATAATGTGATCATCTGTTGATTAGGCTTTGTTGAAAAATACAAAATGATATCTCAATGAAGTTTGAGATGGTGGATCTGAAAGAGATCCAGTACTGCTTGGGGGTATCAGTATCTCGTGTTCGACAAGACCAAGCGATTTACCTGAACCAGCGTAAGTATCTTGAAGATATCTTAAGGCGCTTTGGTACGACTGAAAGTATGCCGGTAAATACCTCGTTTGTCCCAAATTGCAAACTCTGAAAGGAGACGAGTCATAAGAGTGCTGCAGACTTGGAGACAATGAAAGATGTTCCTTACCAGAATGATGTGGGAAGTCTCATGTATGTAATGGTCTGTACTAGGCCAGGTATTGCACAAGCAGTGGGGGTCATAAGCCAATTTGTGGCTAACCCTGGGCAACTCCATTGGGTTGCTTCTAAATTCAATTAAAGACATATTAATGATTTAGTGGTTATTTTAATCTGTATCCGGGTTGATCCTTGCAATCCGTCCACGCGTCATCCGATCAATTCTTTAAATTAGCATGGATTTGTCGAGGCTATGCTAAAAATTGAAGAATAATGACGGGCCATTGGGGTTGGAGATGCCCTGACCCTTAACATGTGCACCCACCCAACTTTATATTTACTAGGGTAGCCTATTGGCCCAAGTCTCCAATGTCATCTAAGTCCAAGTGCAATCCCTATGTATCCAAAGACCCTGCAGTTTGGGAGATCTAGGGTAGTCTGTGCCATTGGCCCATACGTGAAGAATTGAAATCTAAGCCTAAGTGTAATCTCCTATGTATCCAAGTGCGTCTCTCATGTAGAGGCCCAAGTGCGACCTCCAGTGTCTAATGTCATCTAAGTCCAAGTGTAATCCCCTATGCATCTAGAAACCCTACAGTTTGGGAGATCTCCACGTTATTATTTCAACAGAGCCCACTTTGCTATTTTTGGAATCTCCCCTATCGAGGCTTAATATATTGATATATCCACTTTGCTAAAGTTTTGCAAATTTCCTCCGACCAAAAGTACAAATCTCCCACGCGAAGGGCCAATCACTGCTCTAGGAAAGCCCACTTTGCTATTTTTCACGAATTTCCAGCGACCAAAAGTACTCAAAATTCCATATCTTCCACACCGCGGGTCCAAAAATTGTGAGACCAAGCCAGTGCAGCCCTCATCATCATCGAGGGCTTTCCAACGGCACGAAGCACCAAGGCTGGGTCCCGCGGTTTGGGAGATCTCAACGACGCTACAAAACAAAACAAAACAAATAGCTCGTTTCATATATTACTAGGGTAGCATGTGTTGGAATTCAACAGAAATATAGATAAAAGATAAATTGATTACTGAGAACTCTCCACCCACAGGAGCAGAACAAGTTGTGTGTCCACCCTCCGAGCTCTCCCTATTTATACTCAAAGTCTACTCCAGAAATAGCTAAGATAACTGTAGCATAACTCAATGCTTTTATCTCCACTTGCTATTTTGGTACACTGACTTGAGTCACTAATAACTAAAGCTAACTTTAGCTAACTGAGGCTAATCTTTTGTTAACTGTAACTTGTCAGCACTACTATTATTGTAGTCTAACTTGTCATCACAATAACTCTGAGTAACTGTAACTTGGTAAAGAGTTGATTTCCAACACCCCCACTCAACGAATTACCAAGTGAAATACTTAACTTACTCCCATCAAGCCTCAAAAGAGTTCATGCTTTTCAGCACTAAGTTTTTTTTGTTGAATATATCTGCAACCATGTTGTTGGTGTTGCAATATATCAGTTTGACAACTCCTGCTTCAGTCTTCTCTCGTACCAAATGATGATGAATCTCTAAATGCTTTATGCGAGCATGAAAAGTCAAATTCTTCGAGAGAGCAATACACCTTTGGTTGTCATCATATATGATCATGGTATCCCTCTGTGGACGACCACCACTAGAGAAAAATGATGATAACCACAATGCGTGCCTTTAAGATGCAACCACATAATCTTCCTCAGTTGAAGACATAACAATCGTAGATTGCTTCTTGCTGCTCCAGTTAACAACTCCATTTGCTTGCATAAAAACATAGCCAGATATAGAATGGCGGTCATCAACATTACCAGCCCAATCTGCATCACAATAGCCGTATAGCTCTGTGCTTTTGCAAGCACTATCTGAGATACCATATGAATCCACTTGGTTGGACAACCCTTTGATTTCGCAAAGAAAGTAAATATTTTGTTGCAAAATTCAAACTTTGCATTACATAATAATGTTGCAGATTTTAGTATGTAAAAGGAATTATCGTCAAACATGCCAGCATCTGCAATGAGGTCCTCATATTCATCAATCATATTGCCTGCCGACAAAAAGAAATCCTTGATCCTTTGGACTATGAAAAAATAAATAAACTATGGAACTGGCTGGCATTGAAGAATAATAATTTTTCAATATCAGGACCCGGCTTGTATTAAAAAAAGTAACACTGCCCAACATTGGTCCTGACATATTAGCAATGTCTTC
Organism: Takakia lepidozioides; assembly: GCA_030704615.1. Taxonomy (NCBI): domain Eukaryota; kingdom Viridiplantae; phylum Streptophyta; class Takakiopsida; order Takakiales; family Takakiaceae; genus Takakia; species Takakia lepidozioides. Next base: position 56,142,572 of record CM060732.1, read on the forward strand.
CAAGACGTGGTTAACACGAAAGACTAGGTACGAAGAATTGACTAAGAGGGACCTAAGTAATCGTAATGAAGCCCTGAGGCTTTTGTGTAAAGTCTTGAGGTGCCTCCAATTACTCTCACGTTCGAATTCGGGGGAGGCTCTGGATGGTGGTGCGGAGGTCTTGCCTGGAGGCGGGGGAAAGTTCGGTCCAGACACAAAGGTCTTGCGCAGTACTATAGCATTTGATCCCTTACAGCCCCAAGTGTCTCAGAACGCCATGTGGATGGTAATTGGGTGAAAGCATGTTAATGTGTACCACTGACACTCCTGAAAAGGACTAAATTTTGACTGCTGGCGCGATACACTGCGGCGCGTGGACATGACATGTTTGCGATGAAAACGTGATGAAATTTACAGATGATAGTGGGCACCTCGACCCCATCCATCAGATGTTCGTACACCCTCTTGTACACTTCCAATTTTGCTCGTACACCGCTAATTTTGAGTTTACGATACTAACAAAACTTCCGTTTGCCACCATTTGTTGTCCCCTCATCGCATCCAAGCCGGGTTTGGTGTGTTTGATGCCTACTTCAGTGCTGCAGATGCTCATATAATTTTTAGGAGTTTATTTGATATATTTTTAATTCTAAAATAATTTGCAATGAATGATACACTATACTTCATTTTGGCCTCAAATTCAAAATTGGAGGACCTTGTAGCCATTTCAAGGACATGTGGCCTTCTTCCTTTTCAGTAGCTAAACACTTTTGGTGAAAGAACTATGTTCAAATTTTGAGGTTTAGTAGTACCAAAGTTTGGTGCCCTAAGTAATGCGTACCGCGTAGTAAGAAATACCTATGATAATGGGTTTTTTTGGTTTTGCAAGTCTACTGTCATTTTTGCATTCTTCCATACCTTACATAAGCACATGAAAATCCCTGATAGGACCTTCACATGTTATGAGTGTGAAAATGAGTCCTAAAGGACTACAACATTTTGGGACATTTGAACCTTGTGCTATTCAATACTCCTTTAGGACCCCTTAAACTTGTCAAATCACAAAACAATTTATATGGGCATGAAAAGAACTTTAAGGGCTTTCCAATGATATAATGTGTCTGTGGTTTCATACTGAACTCGATATCCTAAATTTGGATAGATTGCGCCATATGTGTTGAAAAACAGTTTGTGACATCTTTTTTGGGTCCTATTAGTGTGCTTTGACCCAACTGCGTTAATCTGCGGATTTCGCTCGATATTCGGGGGAGGTTGTGGATGGTGGTGCGAAGGTCTTGCCAGGAGGTGGGGGGAAGCTCGGTCCAGACACAAAGGTCTTGCGCAGTACTGTAGCATATGATTCCCTGACAGCCCCAAGTGTCTCGGAAGGCAGTGTAGATGGCAACTGCACTCTGCGGATTTTGCTCGATGTTTGCGCACATTTTGGACCAAGCCTTTCTAGATTTAGTACCAAATCTTGAAAGATGAGAGATAGTAGAGAAGAGATCGATGAAGTATCACCCGTGAATGTCATTGCACACCACGCCTTTCGAAGGTGCCAAAAAGTGGAACTCCTGAGGGTCTCCAAGATAGGGCGGTTGAGAGATCTCTGTTTTGTGACATGATCGTGGATGAAGGTCAACCGCAGACAAGTTCCCAGGATTCCAATGTGTATAGAAGACTTTGATGAAGGGCCAGATCTTTGCTGGGGCGTGACATAAGATAAGACAATGTCGATGGATTCTATGATCCCAGAGGAGCAACATGCCTAGAGGAGGGCAGTTTGAAATTGTAACGACTCGCCTACTTTTAGAACTTTGTTTGCTATCTGCAAAAAGAATGCAGTAATCTTTGTTGGGCTGTTTTGATCAAGATCGAGCCCCATATAGCAGGTCACCTTTCCAATTCATGACTTTCCCACAACTTTCCTTTCGAAATTCATGATTTTCCCATCTCAGGTCCCATTTGGCTTGCATAGGATTTGCATTCAAGGGCCTTCAAAAGGACACCTTGATGAAACTTCACAACCAAGTTGTAGCCCAATGGTAATGGGCACATACCACCTCGGAAGTGGTTGTGGGTTATTATTATGTGATGAATCACAAGGAAAAAAAATAAAGAGAATATTAGAGCACATTTGAAGTAGGCAATTCAGACTTATAGTGCGTAAAGGCCTTGGGGCGCTCAAGGGTTTGATTTTTTCCATTCAATAACATTCAAAAAAGTTCCAAGGGCTTCCTCCCCTTTCCTCCGAAAAACAAGTTTAAAAGAAAACCAAATAAAATCCGGGCGGCTTCAAACTGATGATGTGCCCTTCGAAACGTGAAAACGATGACGTGGTCGACATAACTTTTTTTCTAATTTGTCAGGAATCATATTTACAAACATTTTGAATTTATTCGTACAGTCGGGGCAGCTTTAAGAGAAATGTCAGTGCTGCCGTGACAACAACGACCTGGCATGACAATGACGTGACACTATGGCACTCTATTCCTGCTCTACACTAAAACTAGTCTTCGACCATCAGTGGGCCGTAGATCTAAATTAAACAAGGGGATGGGTAAACGAGGAATAAGGTGGAGTATGAAAATGTCTGGGAACGATGGTACAGCTGCAAAGACTTTCAGAGGGAAGAAACAAGAAAACAAGAAAACCCGACCCTCACTGCACAATCGATAAGCTACGGCGACATATTTCGCTCAAAACTCTAACCATAACCAGCTCATTACAAACACATTACTTTCAGTACAAGTACGACTTACATTACTTGATCACATTCTTACTCGAAGTACTCACATTCCATCGGAAAATCGGAAAATCGGAGACCACAAAGCTGCTTATGTCAAATGAAAATAACGCACCAGATGAGTAGGAAAGTGAGACGGGCTCTGCCGAAAATGAAGTTCCATAAAATAAAGCCGATATGAAAGGTCGATAAGATATTATCTTATCACACCAGTACAATTATTGGTGCCATTATCCATGATAAGCACTTATTAGTGAACGTTCAGTTCCCTGAGAGGGCTGCGTCTTATTGTTTCGTGATCTTAGAGATTGCATCCCACGGGATACTGGAGATGATGCACCCATATTTCTGCCTATTCCCTGCCTACTATACAACAGCTTCTCTGTGAGAGTTCTCTAGAGCTGCTGGGCACTACTGTACACAACCCAGTGGCCTTACAACACCATTTTCAACCAAATTCCAGTGGTGCATCTAGCTCTCTTCACCACCTACACTCGCCCTGAAATCAACTTGTACCTGAATTCCAACAATCTTAAAATGGCTCGAGGCAACCTTTCCACCACGATGCAAAGGGCCTAGATGATTAGTTGAGCTTAGTATGTCCACTCAGTTGGGAGGCTGAGCTCAGGAACAGCAGGTTGACGCAACATGGACGGATGGAACTTCCGGTGGGAATTGGACCAACCTTCAGCAGGAGTGGTCATGTATGGAGTTGGTGTTGAACAATTGGAAACCTGAAAATCTGCAGACGGGGGAACATACAATTAGTACTGGCATGAAATAATGATACACATCATGACCCTGAACACAATCAACATCAGCCCTTTAAAGCACAGAATATCGAGGAGAGAAAACATAATTAGTCATGCAACCAGCATAGAGTACACTACATTCAAAACAGATTGTATAACTACCAATCTTAAACGGTAACGAATGCAGAAACAAACAATGAGACGTCACTCACCAGAACGAATGGTGTTCGAATGCACTTGAGCACATGGCCCAGATGGGTGAGAGCGCATGTCTTCCACGTTCAAGTTCAGCACTTGGATTATCCTTGAGGGCAGCAGCACGGTTGAACACACTGTGGTCATCCAGTGGAGCATACACGTCAAACTCGGCCAAATTGTTGTGATGGGAAATAGGAAAAACATAGTATTGTCCGTATATTTGAACACTGACAGAAAAGTTTAGCATACTACAACACATCTAGAGGGCAACAACTTACGGATATCCGTGAGAACTAACCAGGTTTCCTTCTGTAGTCAGAGCCACCACCAACACAGCGAGGGAGGAAAACGCCAGTCCCGCAAGACTCACGGCCGGATCCCCCAGATCCAAGAAAAACTGCACGCATGCCTGATCCTCCGTTGACGGCCGGAACAAGGGGCCACTGAGGGGAATTGCAGTCCGGAATCCTTCCTTGGCGATGGTGGACATTGCCAACCTTCCGTCCACCACAACGATTGACTTGCTGTTGCTGAGGTGCTTGAGAACGATTTTCACGAGTCCATCCTGAAGATGTAGATGCAGATTTCGCTGGTGGATACTGTCGTCATCAAATAAGCAATTTCAAGTTAGTTGGCAAGCTAAGGAATTATAAGCTTCAACGAGACAGATCACAAATACTACCTTGCAGGTTCTCAACGAATGTGGAAAACATGCACGTGAAGACACATCCTTGAACATATTGCTGCCCAACATAGAGTAAACTTGACTCCCCAACCCCACCAAGGATACCAGTCACGACAGCACGCAAGATCGACGGACTTGAAACGAAAATAAGACTACTAGTGTAGCCGAATAATACCTGTCTAGGCGCAAAATTTCGCTCCTCATCTCTCATCCGAGCATTCCAGCTCCGCTGTTGGTGTGGCGCCATCGGTACAGCCCTATCTCTGGGGCTTATGCCGGATGGCACAGTAGTTGGAATAGCTTGACTTCCAGGAAAGGAACGAAGTGGGCCTCTCCCACCAACGCATCCGACCCCTGGCATCGGGGTTTGCGAGGACTGTTGCCTCCACTGCGACTGTGCATGTTGTGGAACTTGCTGGGTAGTACGTGGAGGGAATGACATGTATCTTCGCTCCTCATTCATCTTCAGCCTGACCACCTCACCAGCAGCGGCGTACAGTAGGCCCCAGGCATCGTTCTGCGTAGCAGAGGGCGTTGATGGTGGAGAGGAAACTTGAGATGATACCCGAGAAGATCCTTTGGAACTTGAAGTGCTGGCTGACAACCAGCCTCCAGCCGACCAACTGGTTGAAAGCTTTGACTGTTGACAGAAAACCAAATACATCAGGAAAAATATTGGCAGATATCTACAGGTTCCAACACAAGCAATGACAAATCATAGGGCTTGCAAATACAATGTGTAACCAAAGCTTAGAAAAGAGAGGCTTAAAGCACAAGGCTCCTAAGAAGAGACACGTCCTGAACCCATGCGATGGTGGAATACATCAAGAATGCGATTTTGAACTGACAGAACACAAATCTCTGAAAGAAGTTCAGAAGCTTCCAGGTGTGACAAGACTGCAGTGAAAAGACTAATACACATAGCCCGAAGCATGAGGCAAGCACTAAGTCTGCAGGAGAAAACCTCAGCAACAAAATACCTTGCTCCTATTAACGTCCGCAGCATTTTGAGCCTCATCTAATTCTCCATTCCTCTCAGATGCATTTTCGTCGTCCTCTAGCATCGATTGAGCAATCTGCTCTGCCAGCCCGGCCAAGAGCTCATCGTCCTCATCGCTCTCAGTTGAAGTTGAGCAAGCAGAAGAATCCACAGGTGACGCTGAAGCTTCCGACCACAGTCGAGGAGCAGATACTTCGTGCAGATAGTCGCGTGGAGAGTGCGGGTTTCTATTTACGTAGTGAACAGCTCTTGGAGGGGAAACAGCGCCGACATTTCCATGTAGGCTTGGAGCCAACGATGTTTCCAGCGAGGGTCCATCCTCACCAATGTTAGAACGAATGAGTCCGTGCACTCTGGCTACTTCAAACGCCATCTCTTCAACCTTTCAATACGGGATGGTGCTGGAATTGGCAGCGCTTGAGTAGGGAGGCTAACAACTACGCCACACTAAGAAATTCTCTGGCATCCATCCCTTGGGCAGGGGATAAGCTCCTCTTTGAAGAAGCTAACGCATTCAGCGATATTGCACAAAACCTCTTCGAAAAAAATTTATTGACAGGTCATGGGAGGCATGAACAAGTCTTCAGGGCTCCCAGAAGTAGTCTTCTCAAGTTCTGGCGTCTGCCTAACCTGCAGAGGTAGCACCAAGATCACTCAGAAATATAAGTAACCTTCGGAACCATCTCCCACTTCTCCTAGGTTTCTTGACAATGTCCAGAGTCCAAGAATCGCGTGAGTTCTGCCCTCCCCATACACCGAGTGCTACGTGGCAGAAACGGTTCTTTGTTCACTTGTGGGGAAAGGCCTTTCGTCAGGTTTCAAGTGTGCAGGAGCTGAGATACACAGGAATAGTGAACGGTTCTTCTAAAGCTTGCTCCACTTGTGATACCCTTAGCTCGTTGTGTCGAGAACATATACCTCAATTTCTTGAAATGCATCTGATTTCTCAAGGGGTGAGCGAAACAAAAAGGCTTCTCTATGTCGTGCTCCGACTTGTGCACGCCCGAAGAGACTCCAGACTTTCCCCTTCCCCCGTGCAGCTCTACACGGCACTGGATGAACCCTTAGCTAGGCTCCGTCCACCTAGAAATGTAGGCCTCCTTAAAGAACAGAGAATCAGAAACTCTCAAACGAGCTCCTTACCTGACAAGGAACACCTCCAGGCAGCGAATGACAACGAGCGGAGAGCGCAAGCACTCAGTACAGAGTAACTGAGACACAGCCCAAACTCTCCCCAGCCTCTGAGACCATTACTGTTCTTGATCCTTCAAGACAACTGGATCAACAAGCACTCCAAAGAACCGTGGAGGTAAAGACAGGCTGACGATAACAGATCACGGCCCTCTACAGCTCAATAGCCTCTCTCACTCCTACACAGCTCAATAACCTCTCTCTCCTAATTCGTAAGTTTTTCCAAAGAGCTAACTCTTAGCAGTTTCAGCGAAAACCTGCAGAGTTCCCGAGATATATCTTCCGATGCCAAAACAGCAGAGGCGGGGGATGATAAGAAGAAGGCAGCAGCAGAAGCAAAGCTTACGGCAGAGGGGGGGCGGTGGAAGCCATGGCTGCAGTCTGTGGAGGCCTTCGTTTTGTATAGAGAGCGCAAGAGGGAAGCCGGTTCTTGCGGCCTGCCCTCCTTTTCAACGCCGGCAAACTTTACCGACGTCTCCTGCAACACTGCCAGCCGGCAACATCGACTCTCGATGCGATTCCCGTTAGGGTGGTTCGGGGTAAGATAGTTACTTACCAAACTACTCGAAAAGTCCGGGTTTAGTGAGTTGCTAATAAGCCGTGCTGGGGGTGGCTTAGTAGCCAATGCTTCAGCGGCCCCGTAGTTAGTTGCTATGCTGCGGGGTTAGTTATCTAGTTAGTCGGATTGGGTTAGTTGGCGGGAGCTGGATTAGGGAAGGTTCGTTGGTGGCTTTTTAGTTAGGTTGGTCGGTTAGTACTAGTATTTTCGGATTAATTTAAATTAATCATTTCAAAAAAAAAGGTGAAATAATCAGAACATTTGTCACTACCAATTCGCATTGAATAATAAATATGGTTTTGTATGCGATTCCATAATTCTTAAATATGGAATATGTAATGAATTCTACGAATCGGTAGGTAGAGAAGGATAACGGCAATATAAAACCCCCGGCGGCAGGGTGGCGCATTCAAGAGCCGGTGAGTGACAGATCCGTTCGGGGCCCCGAAGCGGGTCGCAGAACGGGCCGGGCCGGGCGCGGCACGGGCGGCGTCGGGTGCCGTTCCGGCATCGAGTCGCCCGCCCGGCTGCCGCCGCCGCAGCCGTGGGCTCGCGGACGGAACGGATTCGAAGGAACGGCGGCATTGTTTATTTGTCGCTGGCCCGCGCGACACTGCCGGTCTGCCGTGCGGACATCTGCACTGGATGATGAATCATTCCATGGTGTGGATGAATGTTCTCCCACAAGGAACCTCTTCGGAGACGTGCATGTAGCAGATGAATGAATGTCGGGGCGCCCATCTGTATCCCGGGAACGTTACGGCTGGATAATTCTGGCCACTATAAATGGTTAGATTCTATACATGAATCATCGACATGAGGTTGGGTGGGGGTGCGCAAATGAATCTTTCCTATCAGTGGAATTCTATGGCCGATCCGGAAACATCGAAGTTGTTTCCTTTCCGCTCCTACCGTGTGGAATGGATGGAAGACATTCTCCATGCGTACACAATTTCGGAACATCCGTGGGCGGCAACACCGTGTACACATTGTGTTACTACTTGATGTCGACATTGTTGTTTTCGCTTCCTTTCATCGCCAAGTCACTCTTGTGCCGTGATGACAACGTTTGGTATCAATGCTTTTATGGATTGAAAAAAATTTCCGGTTTGTAGCTACGTAAATTACAAGCAAGAAACAAATTTGCCTACACAAATTGATTTCTGCGCTGGGACCCAGATCGGGTTATATATTCCCCGTCCGACATAACCTTTCCGTCCCACTATCCGTCCATCCACCCATCCATTCCCCGTTCGTCCGTTATCATCCACGTCCACTACTTTCCAAAGCCGCTAGATGACGCTGTCTGCGAATGACGGATCGACGGCCACCTTGGGGGACCGCACGGTCGTGCAATATAGCACGCGGACAAACCACGCGGTCGGGAAATCTCCGAGTAGCGCAGCCTAACGGTGAACCACGCGGTCAGTGAATCTATGCACGCCGCTGTAGCCGCACGGTCGCGGTTGGATGGCCTGCGTGACAACGGGTGAGCTCTACCTGACCCTCCACGCTCTGCCACGTGTGGAGCGCTGGGTGGACACAATCACTAGTGTGACCGGGCCCGCGTTTATGACACAGAGTGGACGCGCCATGACGGTGTCATCCAATGACCTCCGTCCACGCTGCATCCTCGGCTTTGGATGGTTTCCGTTCGACATTCATCCGGAAGCCTCGTCTTTAGGGTATGTAATGCGGCGGGTAGCGACGGCTGTCAGGGCGAGTTGATGGCGGGGAGTCTGCCGCCCGCCGTTTCGTATATACCTTACCTAGCCTGCGGCCTCACGTCTAATCGATATGGGACAATTCCATCGCTGCCCTTTATTTCCTGGTCCCCCCCCCCTCATCTGGCAGCCTTTGGAGCACTCATTTATCAAATGTCACACATCCCTGGCAGCGCCTCGTCGCAGATTTGAATTCACCTGGTGTGTCAGCCGCCACCTTTGTACTTGGCTCTGTCATTTCTCAACCTGCCACAAACACTAATAAACCATTTGCACGCATATATATATATACACCTACAATCATTATCGTCACAAATCAACTTACTGCTACTGTCGGACCCACTGCAATATATAGATAGCAGGGGTCCAGCTTTTCTGCTCTCTGGATTCGAGACATGGACTTCTTAACCGGCCGATCTCCCAACTTTCCACTTTCTGTTGCATAGGTCGGAGGTTCGACCCAACGTTGAGTGAGGTCTCACCTCTTTTCGTAGACGTAAACTGCAGAGTAAAAGATAGGCCCAGGGGAAAGTATGTTGGGCTGTGGCACATGGATGGAGGTCCTACCGTACTGCCGCCGGCCGGTAGATCGGGCCAGCATGTTTTTCATCCATGTTAAACTTCGTCGTCCATCACTCGGCCTGCCAACTGGATGTTTCACTTTTGAAGTAGAACTAATAACTAACTAGATACCTAATAGAATAGAACTCATACAATTTTGGTCGCCAGACCACTGGGTCACCGTGGGTTCAAATCCTCGTGAGGCATATTAGAGCTAATTTGGAAGGAGGGGAAAACGAAAGCAACAAGCGAAGGTAATTGCATTCCCAACATTATCATTGCAAGGGAGGGACAGACAGGCAGGAGTAAGTGCAATAATGGGGGCATTGACAGTTCAGATCTCCAAAATCTTGCTGCATAGACTCTGGTACAACATCATTTAAGTTGGGGCCCTGCTGAATTGACCTTCTTCTCATCCCAAACTCCAATGCTTTTTCTACATTTTGACTAGGAATGGATTATGGAAATACATAAAAATATATATAAATAAATGAAAATCAACCTAGAATATAAAAAAAAATCACTGGAAAATATCCATGGGCGTCTTAACGCAGGGCTGCTACTAGATGCGGCTTATTTATGACAGTCTCCCATAAATAATGGATTTGACAGAACAGGAAAACTCTAGTCGCTGTAAACGGGCCACCGTCGAAAGGCATCATATTATATCTCTCCCTCTCTCTTTATATATACTTTTTTTTAAATAAAAGGGGAGGAAGCTCTATACATAATCAAATTAGCGATTAATGTTTATTATTCCGACCTTCGCCTGTGCACTACGGTCCATTATTAACCAGAGTTATTATGATAATGAGTTAGCCTATAAGGGTAATGAAGTAATCGTCCTTGACTAGAGACTGGATGGATTTTGATATTTCAGCGAGTAAAGTTGACATGGATGGATGCAACGGATGTACACATGTACTTATTACTACTCTCGAGATAAGACACCGAAATTAGATAATCATGTGTGATAATAAGTGACATAAATGCTAGAAAGAGCTTAAACAAGTGAGATATGTAGAATAAAGAAAGAAGAAAACTACAAGTTACCATGTCAGTTCTGGAAAAAGGATCCAATATAGGTTTGTGTGGGTAGGTACAGGGACCAAAAGATCAGCAAAATCTTGCGTCTATTGTGGAGGTGCTAACTAATTTAAAGGCTTCAATAATAGGGAGGCCATAATAAAGCTTCCAGTATCCACAACACCCACCTTCTTTTAAATAATCAGTCCCTCAATGCGCCGCCGCCTCCACGCGCTTCCACGACCAACGGCTGCATATCGTGATCTCGTATCGCGCGGCAGAAATGCCACCACGACATACCTCCCGATCTCCGGAGATCGTGTGGATCGTGTGGCGCGGGGCAGCCTGGAATTAGGGATTCGTGGATGAGAGAGGGAATGAATGATGTGACAGGGAATTAGGACAAGGGAATGTGGATTAGGGTTAGGGGAATGAGAGGTGGCGTGGCGAGTTTGTCGGATGCGGTCGCCGCCCGGGCCCACGCTAAATCGCAAGCCTGGCTGCCCCGCCGGCCCCCAACGGCACCGACCGTCTTCGCTGGAAGGCGGGCTTATATAGGATTCCGGGGACATTGTTCTCGGCAAAGGTTATGGGATTATTATTCTGCCACTTTGCTGCCTGGATGGTGTATTTTGTGAAGCCCCACCGATCACATCCCGCCTGGTACTATGTACACTGTGGCAGGTTTCCTTACTAGTATTGTTAGAGGGCCTCAGCCCAGCAACTGGGTTTTATCGCTCATGTTTGACCTTCTTCTCCACAATTAGTCTATAACTCACAAAATTATTCATTTATTTAATTTTATATCTATATTATTTCAATGTCATCCCGTACAACCAAGAAGTTGTCATTGGGGAGTATCAAACTGGTTTTGAAATTGATGCTTAGAGTCTCTTCTTCCAAGGAGAAGCTGACATATATAATGGATGTTTCTAAGGTTTTTCTTTTTTCTTTTTTTTCTTCTTCTTCTCCTGAGGTTCCCACTTTTGTACTTCAATACACCCTCCAAAAAGAACATCATAGCACATACTCACATTCAGTATGGAAAATAATAGAAATCACATAGAAATCAGGGGATTGCCCACACTAATAACACAACTCAGACGTAAAACAAACGGAGATATATGCAACTATGTTGATTATTGGAAGGGCTTGCTAGAAACACGTTTGAGTGATGTTTCAAGAGCAAAAGTCTCAGTTGTGTTAGTGTGGACAATCTCGTAGAACTAAAAAATGTGGAAAAAACGCCGACAAGTCCTCCTTCCATTGGATTAAAACACACATACTTATAATATACGGGCGGCACACATTTCACTAGTGAAAGTATTTCATAGGGCCCACCCCCCCAGAGGGAGTAGTAGCCATGAGGCAGAGTGGCTTTTAGTTACATCGGTTTTGGCCGGAGTCTTCTCTCTGAAAGTATTTCATCCATTTCTTAACAATGTGAAAAAAACGCCTACAAGTCCTCCTTCCATTGGATGATTTCATACATTTCACTAGTACACCCATTTCTTAACGTTGTTCATCAATATGATGGATATCATCCAGCCACGGCTACATTTTAGCAAAAACAAAAATCATAAAATTATCTTGTTTCGCACTACTTTCAAGTTTAAATAGTTTCGTTTTTTTTGTCGGCATGAGCAAATTTTGTTTCGTAATGACATTACTCTAGGATTTTATGAGATTCATTTCCAAATATTCCACTGTGCTAGACATGAGCATACATCAAATAACCATCTTGGGATTGAGAGCATCCAGTATTGTTGTGCTTATTGATGTTGATTTTTTTTTGCCATTCCATTCCTTGAGTAAGTAAGGAGATCCAATGGGCAAATGCCACAATGTTTGTTTATAGGCACTAGGGTAGAATGTGCCATCGACCCAAGTGTCGAGTGTTATCTAAGTCCAAGTGCAATCCCCTATGTATCCAAGTGCGTATCCTATGTCGAGGCCCATGTGTGAAGAATTGAAATCGATATGCTAAAATGAAGTTGGATGTTTGTTTAGTTACAAAGAATCTGTGGTACATGAATGAACTAATGTTTTATAATATTGTAAACTTGAACAACATCAAATATTGGAATTTGGTGAAAGAGTTAGAAGTTTATATTAATACATCTGTATATACAATCATATATTGAAAAAACCAATTTTTTTTTTCCATGAATTTCTTGAGTAGTAATATATCCAATCATTGTTCCAGTAAAAGCCCACTTTGCTATTTTTCACGAATTTCCAACAACCAAAAGTACTTAAAATTCCATATCTCCCACACCGCAGGTCCAAAAATCATGAAATCAAGCCAGTGCACCCCTTCTCATCGAGGGCTTTCCAATGATATCAAGCACCAGGGCTGGGCCTCGCGGTTTGGGACATCTCAATGTTACAAACAAAACAAACAAACTACTTTGTTTCATATATTGATTCTTATAAAAGTTCATCTATGAGATATTGATTCCGTCTAGAAATGTGTCACGGCCAGCAACAACAGACACTTTCATAGAATATCAAAACATTATGAACCAAGAAAAGTGGTCTAGAATGCAAGTTTGTTGTGTAGGTGAAATATGCCTTGGAGGCTCTTAAGTTCCATCTCGCATCTATGGCTGCAGTAGGCCCTATTTCTTTTTTTGGCATCACAAACTCAAGAAAGAGAAAACATCAAGATGACGAACCTAACCAAAATACAAGGTGCGTCCTTATCACCTTCTCAATCCGAGTCGCTTATAGATCCATAGTGTCATGGTTTTAGTCATGGTTAACTAGAATTACCTACTTCTAGTTAATTATGACATTTTGGATATTTATATTTGTATTTTGTGTGTTGGGACTTCATTTGGTCTCATATGTCAAGTGAGGTGTTAAGCCTCACTTAGGACATGGGAATAGGTTTTCACCTTGTGAGGGTTGAGAAGGCTCATCTTCTTGTATTGATAAGAAATGTGAAAAGAGATAAACCCACTCTATCACTTTATGTAAGTCAAGCCAATGACACCTTTGCTAAAGGACTCCACCATACAAACCTCACCCATACTCCATCTCAAGTACTAGAGCTATGGCGGCGAGAGAGGCCTCGGGAGGCTAAAGTGATAGAGTACGTTCATCTCTTTCCACATTTATTATCCAAGGTGTTGTGGCATAGCTTTCTAGGATTGTGTGGTGGACAACGATGTAAGTTGTGGCACGATGCTTAGGGGCATGACAATAGGACTAGGAAAATATGGTTTTTTCTCTATACAATTATGTCTTAAGATTGTAGACCTATGACGTTTGGTGAGCATTCATCATTAAGTTGGTTCCCAACCTGATGGTACCCAAGATACGGCTCGTCCAATGACCCTAGAGTATTGCTTGTGGCCATATTTTTTTATTTCATAAATATATGTTTCTCCCACCTTCTTTCTCTTCTCCTTATCTTTATGCATTACCTTTTGTTACTTAGTGAGTCCATTTAAATATGTCCCCATCATATTAGTCCTATTTAACGACATGATTGATTTGCTTTTGGAATACGATAAGAACTTGGTATAGAACTTTATGCACAATATAAAAATAGTAAAAGATATATTAGAAAACAAGAATATAAATCAGAATCTAGAACAATAGATTAGATGGAATTGGTATAAAGTATCAACCAATTATACCAAATTCAATTCCAATCTCATGAATTCCATGGAATTCCATTTTCGTGTGGAATTCCATCCATTTCCAGTGAGTTGATTCATTCCAATTCCAATTCCAAATCCCATTTACAAAGCTTGGTGATCCTTGGAACCAATGTTTGAGTGGAGATATTAGCAACTAAAAAGACATAGACATATGTTCATGCTTTACAAAAGAAGCATTGATTTGGAAATCATAGCTTGCCAATATCAAGTGCCATGCATTGAGTTCGTTCTTCACCAAACTTATAGATGTATAGACATTTCTACTCATTTGAAGATGGTTTAGGTTCCAAATTTTAATTTTCTAAAGGAGGTTCTACTCGCAAAGTCCAAAGTGAGTTGGCCGAGGTGCAAGAAACCTTGTAAACTGCAGCCCTTACCTTCTTTAAATATTGTCTCACAGCGGTGGTCGAGTCGCGCCTTCTAGAACGGGGCCCACCGCTTCATCCTCCTCATCTTACTTCTGGAAAGCTCTAGAACTAGAAGTAAGGCCTACCCTCCTATTTCTATGCTAGCCTGTACATATGGCCTCACATTTCACCCATTCCAACAATTGCCCTCCCTCCCCATTGGCCTCTCTATTTTTCGACCTTCAGGAATAGCCCCGTCAGAATTGGGACTCTTATAGATGTACTATGAATATTAATGTCACTCATATTGACAATATATAAATGAAACTGGGGCCTCTGTATCTATATATATAATAAAATTATATTAGAATGCTACTTGTGGGGGGGTGTGAAAGCCACTCCCTATATTTTTTATATATCACGTGCGAAAAAGGGTATTTTGTATGGGGGGTATTATTTTTATTTTGGTCATTATCGGCCACCCTATACTTACTTAATTTTGTAAAATGCTAGATTTTTCTATATCAATTATATTTTACTGTTGTTAGCAAATTTCAGGCACGTTATAGTAACAATACAAAACAAAAAAAAATTACAGTAGAAAATAGTTCATTACTTGGTCGAAACAAACTCATCCAAAGCTTGGGGATGAGTAGCATTCAAGCTGTAAGCATTTTGAAATTTGTCAAAAGTCTTAGTAACTGAACTAATGATTGAATCTATGTCTATCCATTTACTATTTGTTACATCATACTTGAATTTAAGGTGCCCTCTAGATTTCGAGAAATAATTTAAGATGACCATTACTGTTGTCGTTGGTTTATTGAAAAGATCCACTATCTACAAAAATATCTATCACCCTAAACTCAAACTCCCATGTGAACCAAGTGACATCAATAGTTGAAGTCCTCAAATCCAAATCTAGCCCACTTGATAAACCAGTAACTAGACGACACGTGTCCCAAATCTTTATCAGGACCCTATTGGTAGTTGTAAAAATTATATATATATAGTATATATTCCATACCCTATATTCATTTAAATTCCAAAACCACGATATATTGGTACCCTTTGTTATTTGTAATTGTTTTCTAAATTTTATCTGCAAAGAATATATTGTACCCTATTTTTTTTTCACGTATTTTTGGAAGTGGCCCCCCAAGGCCACTTGACAATCATGCCCAGCCTGGTCACAAGGGTCGGAGGTCATTGATCTGGAATATGTCATCCTAGGAGTGTATTTTTTAATCAGCACAAAATAGTCTGATTTGGGGCCAAAATCGCTATAAACTTAAAACCAAATGAAATTATAGCTTAACTTGGTGATGGGGCGGTTTCCCCTAAGCCTTCACGCCCGAGGTGGTTAGTTTTCCACGTTTTTAATGCAATTCTGGGGCTCGTCCCCTTTCATATTAAAAAATAAAAAACTTAACACTGACTTTCTCCTATTGCTTATCTTCTGCTAACCCTTCAAAGACGAGCCTGTTTTTGGTGGGCTCCGTCTAAAACCAGACATACCCTCACGGATGAGGGTGTATCTCCCATTGGACAAACATCCGAGGGGATGAACTGTTCCAAAGTCATCCTACCTACTTCATGCACCTGAAGTAAAAATTTCAGGAGAATTGACCATCTAAAGTGGAAGATTATAACAAAAATTCTAGGCTTTTTTTTTTTTTGTTGGATATATTTTCAACATGAAAATTTGGTTTGACCAAGCAGATTGCCAACCTTTTTTATTTTTCATTGATACAGCCTACCCAGATTCAGATTATATGGCACCCACAGCAAAGCCTCCCAAAATTCCAAAAATGCATAATGGTTGCTTTGTATGGGAAAACAGGGGGGCAAAATGCCAATTTCTCTCATGGGAAAAACACATCCCCCCAAATGTGGGGCAATTTGTGAGGGAATCCAAATTCCTCTGATCATGTTGTTGTTTGCCTACCTACCGAGTACCCTGGAAAAAAAATTCCACATTCTAAGCTGTTTGTAGGCAAAGATTGCCAAAAAAACCGAAACCCTACTTGAATCCCAGCTCCGGCCAAAGAATTGCCGGAGCCGGTGGACATTCCCGGCCAAAAAATCCGGCCACGTCATCACAAACCAAGGAAGTCACGGGGCCCTCCACCCTGCGTTTCAGCGCTCTCCCTCCACGACCTGCCAACGGCCACCTGATTGGGCCACGCACCTAAACCCTACGCGGGTGAGAATCTCCCGTCGCCACCTGATTGGGCCACGTGCCTGGCGTTTCGCGCGTGCCGGGGGTCCGCCGCTGTCCGCACGGGCGGACATGCAGCCCCCCGCTGTCACCCGCTGCCGGCAAACGCCCACCCCCCCAATCCTGCCTGCCACGTCTGCCAGTCAACCTGCTGACGGGCCCAAAACCACAGGATTTTGGGTACCCCTCCAGATTCCAAAAAATCCTGACGGCGGGGGATTAGATTTTTTAGGGTGCGATCAACACAGGGGACCGTAAAATTTTATGGGCTACACTTTTCGTTCAGGAATCGTTTTCATCCGACATGATCTGCGCATTTATCATCCAATCGAAATTTCGACCCCCCCATACGGGTCGCCTCGTCCTTGAAGGGTTAAGGTTCCATTCAATTAACCTACAATGGGAGTTCATTTATCGGTGAGCACACGGAGACCTCAAACTAGCCTGTGTAACACAAAACTAAATGAAGTTACAGTTACCATAAAATATTCTTCTTGCAAAAGGTTCAAATCAATTATGTCTATGATGGGTTTGCATTCAATTTTCACTAAGCACAAAATGTCCAAGCATTATTACATAAAAGCAAATGAAATTCTAATTCAACAATTTTGTCTAAGATTGTTTATCTCCAAGTTGCTAGGTCTAAATCAAATTGAGCATACACTGAACCCAGTACGCCAACGAAATAGAACGCTATACAGGTTCGAGGTGGACCGAAAACGTCCACACCCTTGCCCCTAAACCCTGTATCCCATAAAGGGTGGGCACTGTATATCTCTCCCTGCCCTGAACTCGAGCACAGTATACATGGCCCTGAACCTACCTCTGAAACCGAATCAACGTGACCATGCCCATGTCAGATAGCGCGTGTCAGTAGCTTGGCAGCGACCACAATACCCCCTCCTGCCAATGGGAACGCCAGAGGGGAATGGGGGAGCCCAGTTGCGCAGAGAATAATGTGGGCGATTCAGGGGCAAGGGTGTGCACGAGTCTGGGCTGCCCCGCCACAGAACCCACAGGGCCTGAATCGCTCACGGCATCTTTGGTGTTACAGGGTGTATTTGAGCTCAAGGGTAGGGATGCTCTTAGGAGCAATAGTTAGATTATCCAATTGATGAAATTGACCATAACACTCGAGCAAGCCTAGGGGTTGGAAGCTGTTTGTGCCTTGCCTGCGCATGACCTATGTGATCTAGTGTCCACACTATGGGTTATATGTTTGCTAAAGGAAATACAAATCATAGGTTGACATCGGGTGCTGCTACATTAATAGGATCAGTTCATGGTTTATGAGTATATTTTAGCTAAAACTCTATGTAAAACATAAAATATTAATAACCAAACATTTCTTTCAATACTGTAATATTATACACAGCAGTATTTCGCTATCAAAACTACTCCAAGATTTGTGCTCACGCAAGTACAAGGAGTTTCGTTGTCAAAACAAACCCAAAAAAAAACTAAAATAAAATAACATATAAAAGATAGTTTCACGTGAGCGCAAATTTTGAAGGGCTTTCGCAATTTTATCACTTGAGCATATTTTTGTTTCATTGTATCATATTTTTAGATATTTTAGGAATCTATAGAATATTTTAGCCTTGTTTGAATGAGCATCCAACCTCGGGATGAGGAGACAATATATTTTTCGCCTCATTCAAGCGGTGTCATCCTTTCCAATCTAACTCACTATACGTCAATAGACCTCCACTTGAAATGTTGTTATTTTAAACTTCACAATGAAGCAATTGTGTACACAAATTAAAATATAGTCTCTGGACGGAGCTCCCTCTCACCGGGCTCCCCTCCACTCTTTCCCCTGAGTTCGAGCGAGAAGTTAACTAGAAGCATCTCAAACCTTCCAAGAAAGCCTCGAGGCTTAATTATAGATAGACCTTTCTGCTAATAGAAAGATCAATGGTCTAAATCTTTAGAACATCCTTTTTAGCCTCCTTATTATTGGTTTGTCTAGTAAAGACCAACCGGTTGGCAGCTCTTCGCTTAGGTATTTCCTATGTTGTGCACCTAAGCATTGTGCCACAACATACATCGCTGTCCATCACACATCCTAAACATACAATCCTAGAAAGCTATGTCATAATAGTGATAATAAAAGTGAACACAATGGAAACACTCCACTCATGAATCCACTCAATCACATAAACTAAGTCAATCCAAGGGCACCTTTGCTAAAGGAATCCACCCTACAAAGCCCTCACCACACTCACTCTCAATACCTAGAGCTATAGAGGTGGGAGAGGCTCATGGAGGCTCAAGTACAAGAAGATGAGCCCTCCTCAACACTCACAAGGGGAAAACCCATCCCCATGTCCCAAGTGAGGCTTGATACCTCACTTGGCATGTGAGACCAAATGAAGTCCAATATAAATATAAATATCTAAAATGTCTTAGTTAATTAGAAGTAGGTAATTCTAGTTAGCCATGACATAAACCATGACAGCTGTCATGCACCTAAGCATCGTGCCACAACATACATCGTTGTCCATCACACATCCTAAGCATACAATCCTAGAAAGTTATGCCACAATCGCCCCCCTAGCTGTTGATTAGGTCCCTCTAACACCGGATAGCTTACAAGTATCCACCCTAATAAGAACATTGCTTGGTCTTCAATCGCATAAATCCTAGTATCCGAAGTCGATAGATCAAGAGGTCGGGTGCAAATGTAGCCCCATTGTTAGTCGTTTTCCTGTAATCCATGGCTTTCACTGGGGTATCCATGGCATTGAACTTCCACTAGCTAGACCTTGGGTCCTTGTCAACCTCACCATTTTCATGTCCACTATCTTTGTCCAATGCATCGTGGACACAACCATTCTCCGCTAGGAACCTCCTCAAGTGGCGGTGTCAAGCATCTCATGTGCCACCCCCTTAAGCATTTATCACACACCAGCATGGTGGCTGCACCACCAGCATGCCCACATAACATGCAACGCAATCCTGCAGGTACCACTGCAAGGTTGGGATCTATCCCCCCATCCACATGTGGAAGGTGACATAGCGCACAATTACGCACATGGTCCTTCCATACCATGCCATCTCGACCCTCCAGAATCAACACTCCTGAAGGCAACACCTCTCGTACCCGTAGAATCACATGCCCTGAGGGACATCCAAGGTCGTTGGTGTGGTCTGCTGCAGATATGGCATAGTCCCCAGGGCTGAATCTCCAAACACCTGGTTGATATCCGCCTCCACGTATGGTGGCATACCTCAATGTGTCTCAGTGTTGGGCAATAGCAAGGTTCTCAAAAGCCATAGGCATGACTCTCTTGAACAACTCTGCCCGCTGGTCACATGCTTGTGTCCACACATCCAGATCATTAAGGTCAAGAACTACTGCAGCCTCCCTGCGAAAAGATGCAGGCAAATTTGGCTCTCAGCCGAAGAGAAGAAAATAAGGTGAGAAGGAGGCAAGTGACGCTTGTTTGCTGAACCTATAGCCCATAGCCAACCAAGGTAGCTGAAGGTCCCAATTTCCCAGGTGTCCCTTCTGCGAACCGTATTTGCGCAAACGCCTCTTGACTGTCTGAACAACTCTCTCCGCAAGCCATCAGCCTCGGGATGATCTCGAGAAGTAGTGCAGTGGTCTATCAAGGCTTGCTCACACAAAGCCTGAAACTCCCCCAGAACTCTTTCCCCCGGTCCGTGAGTACCTCGGTTGGAGCACCAAATTGACTAAGCATTCGATCTAAGAATGCATACGCAGCCCCCTCACTTGCCTTGTCAGGCAATGCCACCAGTTCAATCCACTTGGTTCCACCATCACCAGCACATACTTGTTATGGCGAATCGTTAGTGGCAATGGGTCTGCGAAGTCAAGACTCCAATGATAGCCCAAACTCATAATGGGTAAAGGATGTAATTGTGGAGTAGGTGCATTGAAAGAAGCCTGCACTCTATCACACACCATGCACCTTGCCACTAATTGTTGCACATCCGTGTGCATGCCCCGCCACCAGTACTGTCTTTGCAACAAACTAGGAGTGCATTTGTTGAGAGCAAGGACAAACTTTAGGTCCTAAAATTAGACTCCCTTTGGAAACATGTTGGTAGGCACAAAACATTGGTGGCCATCAAGGATAAGAAGAATGGAGAGTACTATTTTATGAAGAAAAAACCCTCCATACTCAAAGAGAGAAGGTCTATGCAGCTGCAGGCAATGATTCCATTGCCCAGCAAGTACAAGCTCACACCACTGTTGATAGAAAGAAGAAACTTGTTCAATTTGCTACTGTCTTTACTTTATTACAACATGACAGACCTATGTGTGAGTATGAGCATATGCAAGACTTGTTCGGGTTTTTGAAGGTCAGTAATAACCCAGTCAAGCATTGGTCTGACAACAGTGGGTGGGAGATGGCAAACCACATGGACAAAGTGGTTCTCACTGCCACCAAGAAAGCAATGTTGGCTGCCAAATTTGTGTCATTGTCTGTTGATGAGGTGACAACCATAGACAACCAGTCATGGTTGAGTGTTCATGGTTATATTGTGAAGGATTGGAAGAGGGTCCATATCCTGCTCACACTTGAACGTGTGGTGGAAGGTGGATGTGCAGATACACTAACTCAGATGATATGGGAAGCTCTGAAGAATTATGGTGGCCTTGCTGAGGAGCAAGTGGGGGAGCGCCTACTCTCTCTAGGAGCACATGGTCCCTCTATTTTCTAGGGTATCAGAACTGGGATGACAGCTCAGATTATGAGGGACCATGTCCCATATATGTTGGGCATTCACTGCATGGCGGATAGAACAAATTTGGTAGTGCAGGCATGCTCTCCTTTGCCGTTGGTCTCCAAGTTGGAAGCATTGTTGTAGGCTTTGTACGCTTACTTTGGTAAGTCTCCCAAACGTGCTTTGGAATTCTCCAAACTTGCTGAGATCGTGGAAACTGAGGGTCTTCTTGAAAAATATTAAGACCAGGTGTATGAGCCCTTGCAGCGCGTGGCAGCAGAATACATGACTTTGATTGTGAAAATGGCCATTGATACTAAGAACGAAGTGAAGGCTGTGACAAATTTGGCCTCGTTGTGTGATGTTGAGACTTTGTTGGGGTTGCCTTGTATATTGCCTATGTTGCAGTCAGTACAATATTCATCAAAACACAGGCCAGAGATGTGTTTGTATGTGACTATGTGGCTGCGGTGAAGAGTTGTCAATTTGATTTGTATAAGTTGTACTCATATCCAGTTATTGCATTCAGTCCAGAGGCATTTCCAGAGTTTACAGATGTGTGCACAATAACAGTTGCGATTGGGACGTGTGTGATCTGAATTTAGGTTTGGAGACGCTCTCTGACATGATCAATGGTCATTCCTACATGCATAGTGCAGGTTTTGGCTTGACCCAAACTGTGGGAAGATATGACTTTAACCAAGTGCTTGAATGTGTCAAGATTCAGGCCACAACTGACACTCTTATTGCAGAGTTGGGTTATCGATCTCCCGATCATGAGGTGATGAATGCTCTTGGAGTGGTGTTTCCATAATATTGGATCCAATCAGATTGTGAACAGATTTCCACTTCATTTGACAATTCTGAAACAAGCTTTTTGCGTGCTTAGGTGTGCCAAGAATGATGGATGGAGGACTCAGCCCCTTCTTGGGACTATCTTGGATTTGCAGAGCCATGTTCAAGGTTGTCTCATGTCAAGCAAACATTTGCACCCTTCAAATCTACGCAAAGGTGCCACGTCGAACTTTGTCCCCGCGCTATCATCCTGAAAAGGAAATGTGTGCACATTGTAGAAATCCTGAGAGTGCGAATCGTAGTGCTCAAATGACCTGCAAGCCTATTTCTGAGTTTGTCCTTTACGAATGTCAAGTTACTGAACGTCCTCTCATCCTTTTGTGCTCCCCAACACCATAACGCAAGCTATTTCAGCCAGTTTGAAATATTCAGATATGCGTGACTGAAGCAATGCATTGGTAGAAAGCCGCTGCCAAAGAGTTATGAGTGGGTTAGCCTCACATGACTGCCCCATCACCTTGGAAGCTTGGTTTCTCATAGTCAATTTGAACTATTGCATTTGGCTTGAGGTTCTAACAATTACATCTGACTATATGTAATTGTAATTGCATTTCCATTTCTTTGCAATATATGGCAAGCCATTATTCCTTGATCTTAGCAATTATGGTGCAAGTTTAATTGTGGGCTGCAGGAGCGGCATTGGGCAGGGTCCTTTGGGGCTGAGGTTCAACTCCTCCGTAAATGTCAATGTCAAAATCTGATCTACATTTGTGATATATATGTGTGCTTGGGGGCTAGTCTATATAAGCCTTGGGGGGAGTGCCAAATAACACTATTTGTTATATGTCATTAGCCAGAACTATAGACCTCATTTGTACCAATTAGCCTCTAGTTTTCATATAGAAAGTTCCATTCGCCTATTATGGCTTTCAACTATTTCTCTACTTCGCCTTCTATTGCTCATCAACATCCATTTTGATTGGCAGAATATGATAAGAGTGGAAACACATGTAGCATACCAATTCAAGGAAAATTACCTAGAGTGGCCCACTTGCACTACCCTACACCCAATAATATAGCCACTCGTACCCCTTCTCAAAATCCTTAAAAAGGAACGCTGATTAGGTCCGAACATCGATGTCTTGTTTCCGTTTACTGCACCCCTTATCTCTAGGTCTGAACGTACCTTAGTATAACTAACAACCGCTAATTTATTGCAAATGACCTTCAAGCTGAGAGGTCGTGGATGGATGTTTGTTTCCATTCATTCAAGATTTCCCATACCCATAACAGAAAGCGGGTGACTAGTATTAACTGCGAAAATGTGAGCAAGTTGGGTACTTGCAATTATCCCATATCGATTGCGCAGGGCCAGAATCGGCAAAAAGATATAAAGGCCGACGTCTGCAGATAAGTACGCGCGGGGCGCCGCCACTGCGGGTCAGGGGCCGCCGTACGCCGCCGCGTGAGGCGCGGCGCTGGGGTCCGCCGTTCCCGCCACGGGCGTCCCTCCAACCCCTGTCTTAAAGCGCACTGACGCCTCCATTAAGGACCCCAATTAAGAGGGCCGTCCCTTCACCCCTGGTCGTGCTCCCGCGGGTCCCACATCATCAGAGAGTGGGCACATGGATGAACGAAGGATTTCATCCATGTTTGGCCGGGATTCGGGAAAGAAACCCGGCCGGCAGAGCGACCAAGAACCGTACGGGCAAGGTAACGGAACGGCCGATGTTTCCCCCGGGGCGACAATAACGGCGCCCTCGACGGGGGCGCAGACCGTTACTGTCATCATTCTCGTTGCGCCCTACCCCCTACCACCCATCCGGATTCTTTCTCATGGTCTAACTCTCATCCATCACTACCTCTCCTGTAGGGGATGAACGAGATGGACGAGGCTGGATGGAGATTAAAAATATTAATGGGTTGAATAAAAATAGCATAAATAGACGGAGAAAAACCCTCTTAAAGGTAGTATGAAAAAGAGATGGTATGTAGTTTCCAACAATAAACATCAAATTGGTTAATTGGAGGCACCCTAGGTCTTTTAGATAAGGGAAATCGAAGGCTCAGTTATCCTTTGACAATTTCTCTAAGATTTGATTCTGACCTGTAGGGTCCATATGTCACCTACAGTTGGTCACGAAGCAGTGCCTTCCCAAATCAGCCTCTATGGCACTCTTTCAGATGTTATTTTTTTCCTCTATGTAATCTTGGGACTTTTTCCACTTTTTTATAGAGTTTAAAGGGTGTCCAGTGTCCACTCCCTTAAGTTCTTTTGAACAAAAAACTCAAATTTAGATTATGGACAAATTCTTGCTATATTCAGTTGGTAACTCAGCGAGAACCGAACGCCACCCAGGTAATTCTGGGTTCACATCCTGCCATCTTGTTGGGTGTGGTATAATCTTCCATTGGTGTCCCATGAGCCTTGTGCTGGGCGAGGTTACTTTGAAAGAGGTTATTTTCTCCTCTCGCTGTAACTAAGGGGCACCCCAAAACATTAGGAAATAACTAAAATAAAAATAGAAATGTGTAATGAATCTTGTTTCATTTTAAATAAAGGGAAACAACTTGGGCGACAGCTCACAAATCAGGCCCCTTTATAGTGAGAGGCTTGGTAGCACGTGAGCATCAGGCATGCTCATGAGCACAATGGCATATGCTCACGCTCACCTAATCACAAGGGCATATTTTCGAACCTTCGTGAAATTTCCACATGGAAAAAAAACCGAATGTAAGTAAAGCCCCTTAACCCGAAACCAAACTCTGTTTTTTAGTAGTATCACCAGTATTTCTCAATGCAAAACCCACCGCTGCTTAGTTTGTGCCTATATCACCAAGTATTTCTTGATGCAAAACCCACTGCTATTTAATTTGTGCTCATATCACCAAGTATTTCTCGATGCGAAATTTGCTTTTAGTTTGCATAGAAAAGTACATGGAAAGTACATACTACAAATAAAATTCAATTGTTCTTGATGGATCTCAAGAGTTCCAAACCATTCTCTCATGTTTGATTTTCATGAGTCGTATGGCATAATGAATGGGTCAGGCAACCGACGTCAAAAACATTCATACCAACAGTCGGTAGCTCAGTTGGATAGTGCACTCAGTGCCACCCATCTCCCAAGCAGCGGGCCAGTCCTAGTGCTTGGCACCGTAGGAAAGCCCTCGATGAGGGGGTGCACTGACTTGGTCTCAGAATTTTTGGACCTATGGCGTGGGAGATATGGAATTTCAAGTACTTTTGGTCACCCAAAACTCATGAAAAATGGCAAACTGGGCTTTCTTGGAGCAATGACGTGGAGATCTCCCAAACTGCAGGGTCTCTGGATACGAGGGGATGGCACTTGGACTTAGATGACACCGGACACTTGGGCCAATAGCACAGGCTACCCTAGTATTGATATTAATTATAGAATAATATTTTTCACACAGAAACAAATGTTGTCGTCTGTTTGCCTACAATTGCTTAATCTTTGGCCATTGCCGGCTGGAAGTAGATGCGGAGATTAACTCGAGTCATAAAATGCCCACCCTCAACTTTGAGCCACTTCAATGCAAGCGAGGCTCTACCTTGTTATACTTAGGTGCTCCGGTAGCTTTGGTCGAGGTCCCCTTATCTTTGGCTAGTCCTGTTTGCAGTCCTTGAAGTGCTAGTTACTTACCGTGGCCGTGGGTTTGCACAACCTCTTGTATGTACACCCTACGGCTCTTGTGGGTTTTTCTCTTCAAGAGGAAACCGGCTCACAATTCGGGCCCTTACAAGAGGAGAGGAAGAAATTCACTGCCATTTATATAAGCCATGAAGCATGCACAAGACACCTTCCCCAGACCGACCACAAGAAATCGTGCCACACGTGACAATTGAGAGGTTTTTTTTCCTCCCTTTAATTCAATTAACAAATGCTATGATCTTCTTCTTGCTGAAAATCATTAATGATGGAGAATATTCCCAAGTATTTCTCAATGCGAATTTCATCGCCCGCCGCTATAGGTTTAGGGTTTTTGGCTACACTACTGATGGTTCCGCCCTCACGCAGATGTACCGTACAAATGCACTTGTCCTCTATACCCGCTTATGATTTTATTCCGTTTTGAAAACATATAACTCCTATGACCGAGGTTTAAAAACATATAACTCCCATGACCGCGGTTTGTGCTCACGCAAGTGTGAGCATGCTCACCCTATGCTCACAAAATACTAAACCCCCATAGTGTGAGGAGAAAATAACCCCTTTTATAGCCAAGGGAAGCAGGGAGAAGAACATACCACACCCATCAAGATAGCAGGATTTGACCCCAGATCAACGATGCTACAAAACAAAACAAAACAAAACAAACAAACAAACCGCCTGGCTTCATATATTGATTCTATAGTTTACGTGTTCCGATTTTTCGGAACCTGGATTGTGTCCAGTATTTGAAACCAAGTTTCATTCAATTTGGATGAAATCTCGCTGCCTGTCAAGTTGAGGGTTAAAAACTCATGAAAATATTAAAGAGTAAAATCTTTTTGGTGGGGGGGGCTAACTCAATCCATTTATCCCGTGCGTCATATGCCTCCAAACACACCTTTGGCCTTTTCTTAGCTGCCTCATGACCCTCACTACGATGTTGATTTCGGGCTCATCTAAGACAACAACAAAGCATCGAACCGAAATCAGGCTAAATGAGCGCATCTTTTTCTGTTCCCTTTTGGAAGTGAACTCTCAGAAAACCTGTCATAGCTCATTACAGCTGACAACTGGAGGCACACAGAACAGGTCCATCAAACCCAACAACAGTTAGGCAGTTATGTGCTGTTGAAAAACAGCATTGGGACTTCAGAGAATAACAACAAGTGTGAAGATACGGAATATGTGGAGTTTCTGAGTTGGATGGGTAATGATTGAAACATTTGATGTTGATGACTTCCATTCCAAGGGCCAGAGCATGTTGGAGAAAGTCATGGATGTCCGTGCTGATCGTCTTGGAGGTAGCAGAACTTGCAGTAACTGCGGTTGATATCTTTCCAGATCTGTTTGTTTCTGGGAAGATACTGCAGGATCACGATCTCCATTCATAATTCCATTCAAATGGTCAGCATCTGCATCCAAAGCACATCGAAACCCCAAGAGAGTGGCCAATCAACCCTGCTGACACATTTCGAGTACTTACATTCTAATCTTTTGGCAATCGGACCGCAAGGACAGTCAAGAGACAGTCTCAGCATGGGCTCAGCGAGGTACCACGTCCCCTCGTTGGCATCACACTCTGCGAGACAGAAAGCGAAGAGAGAGTTGGCAGTATTGACCATCTTCAGTCATCCTCACAGGACCAACCACCCCGTCTTCTCATTGAAAGTCACATTACACAGCTCTTAGAAGGGTCCAGAGATGCTGATTCTCATAGCAATCCACCAGGACCAGTGTCTGTCTTGCCAACTCTTCCACACCATCAACATTTGAGAAACACTTCAGAAGTGAGGGAAAAGCATGGGCATAAACACAGACCGACTCTGCTGTTGGGAAACTGAGTAAACAGCTGTTTCACATATGGTCTAGTTGTCTAGTGTGAGCAACCAAGCCCAAACTCCTGACATAAGGAACAATGTAGTTTGACAAATTCTGTCTTAAGTACATTAGTTGAAATTGATGTTGTAAACCCCCGACCTTGTGGTGGAGTTCAATAAGCACAGTAACCCATCCTAATCAATTTAAAGAAAATGCTAATTTCCAATGTATATTGAACCATGACCAGTAGGCCCAATTTGGGTCCTGTAAGAGGCTCCATGATCCCTTCAACCAAAAGATGTAAACTTACAGTACATCGCTTGACAGTGAGATGCATCTATTGATTCTTTTGAGAAACCCCTTCAAGGAGCAGTAGACTTCATTGAGCTCCTTGGTTGCTAGAGTTGTTCTGCTAGACTAGCTTAGGGGGGAGAGAAGTATCTTCATCTGCCGCCGCATCTCCAGCCTTGGGTCAAATAGGCAGCAAATCCTCTGATTCATCTATTGGCCTGTTTGCTGACCCATTCTTATGGCAAGCATGTCCATTGGTGAGGCTATGGATGACAGATATCTTCTCGGAACATGCCCCGTCTTCCTTCTCCTCAAAATGATCAAAAAACGCAGCCCAGGTACAGGGCCACTCATCATTCCATTGACCCCGAATTGCAGTTGCCCGCCACTCCTGGTCAGCAATCATCTCAGGAGAGAGACCCCACTGCTCAAGCTCCTCACGGCTATGATGGACTGCCAGGCTATACTCCCCACCCGCCCCAAGCTGCATCACACGAATCTCACAGTTTTGAGGATTGTTGAGAAGCTCAAACTGCTTAGTTGTCCATTTGAACCAGCGCATCAGAAAGACCCGCATGGTCACCCCATGGGAAACAATCACCAGGTTAAGGTCAGTTGACTTGCCAATGTCCCTGTTTAACCGGTTCATGTCGATATCCCGCCATAGACTCTCTAGAAAACCTGCCACAGTATGGGAATATAGATGTGGGCCTTTAGAAAGTGCCTGCTCAGATCATTAAAGATGTCTTTGGTCCTGTAAACTGCACCTCCATTTGAAGTTCAGTGGCACACCGTACAGCTAGAAGCAGAAACTCAGGTACACAAGATGAAAAACCCTTTCCCGACCAATTGTAAACATGGAACACAATTCTTGTCACACGATCATGGCTCTGATAGGATGGCATAATGTATGCTGGAACAGTGGCAGCCTTACAAGGGAGGCATGAACCTCGGCTTGGCTGCTACAGTTTAGGTGGAGAATGGCTGTTCAATGCATGCTATTTCTCTATGCTTCCTATAACCTTGACGTTTTTCTTGTCCGCAGTGAGCAGGAAATGCTCATAAGATGTTTGCCATAGCCTTGTGGCCATAGACCCCGCACCCAGTTTGGGTGGAACAATGGGGAACAGATGCTTCCTTACTCAGGGGCACACTCCAGTAGTGGGACAAACAGTTAGGGCTTTGCAGATTTCCTCTAGAAAGCCCTTGACACAACAATTTGCTGTGTGTGAGCTGCCCAGCAATTAGACCCCAACAGAGCCAGGACTTCAGGATCAGCCTTGAGATTTTGAAAGCTGGCATACAGAGGTGCAGGGACTCTCTTCTTGATGGTCCTAAAGAGGGTTGCTCTCTGAACACCCCGGACATTCTATCAGAAAATAAATATTGTCTTCAGGCCGCCCGCACATTGGGCATTGACAATCTCCCTTTCCTCTCTACATCTGTTTATTTTTCAAAGGTAGACTCCCCACCCCGAGTTTAAATTTCAGTCTCATGCCAAGGGTAAGTATGCCCTTCAGACCTTAAGGTCCTCACCACGTCAGAAACTGGAAACAAGTTCACGGAGGTTTTATGCCTAACTTCGTTTCTGAGTGATGAGTCGTCCCGTTTTCCATTTTCGAGTTCTGTTCTAGGCAAAAGTTCTGAACAAAATAACAGGATCAAGCAATTATTGAATGTTGCTACAAAGAACTTAGCCACATACAAGAGGAGAGAGAGAGAGAATGTACTCATAAGACGTTGGCCGTAGCCTTGTGGCCATTGACCCTGCGCCCAGTTTGAACGGAACACAAAGGGACAGAAACTACCTTTGTCAGGGGCTGACGCTGGTAGAATGACTTACCTTGGAACAGACTTGATCCGAGGTTTCACTAGAAACCCCTTCACACAAGCATCAATCTGCTGTGTGTGATTTGCCCAATGACTAGGCCCCAAAAGGGCCTGGGCTTTGGCTCAGCCTGAAGAGAGAGAATGTACTCATAAGACGTTGTTTGCCGTAGCCTTGTGGCCATTGACCCCACGTCCAGTTTGAACAGGACATAAAGGGACAGAACCTACCTCAGTCAGGGGCTGAGAGGTAGTAAGACTTACCTTCATAAAGGACATTGATTGGCTCAGCCTGGAGAGAGAGAGAGAGAGAGAGATCCTCAAGCCTCTCAGTTTCAGGTTTCCTAATTCTGCCTATATTGACCAGATCATGTAGAAGGTGTACATATACTCCAGTATAGTGCGCACAAGGTATCATGGATTATTTCACCATCAATTGTCATGATCGTTCACTAGGAACCTTCATGGACGTACCATTCTCCTTGCCTTACCAGCAGACATGTACGGGCAGCTCAGAAAGCAATTTCTCAACACCACGACAGGACTAAGTAATCCAAGAGTGGAGTTAGCCATATTCAAGAGAGCCAGAGGAGTCGGGCAACTCTTGAGTGCTGTTACAAAGAACTTAGCCACAGTCAAGGAAAGAGAGAGAGAGAGAGAGAGAGAGCAAGCTGCACCATAATTGAGTTTACTTGGCACTTCAAAAATCGGGAATGCTCCAAGAAAACTCCGGCAATCAACTTCACACAAGAATAGCACCAGCACACTTACAGTGGGATACAATTAAGAACATGATTTCGGGTCTGGCAGGAAGGAGAGAACACATACTCGTGACCCGATCGAACACATCTGCTGCTGATTCACCCTCAGGAAAGCGGTAGAAAAACCGACCAAATCGGCTCCTAATATCTTTCACAATCTTCATGGTCTCCGTCTCCTGGAAATTCCCGAAGTCCTGCTCCCGAATGCGCGGCTCCTCTCGCACCCCAAGAATCCGCGGCTTCTCAAATGCTCGTCCTATTCCCTTCAATGTGCATAAGGTCCGCCTGTAGGGCGACACGTAGAAATAGACACGCCAATCATCCTTCGCAGTTTTCTCAATCATGCTTCGAATGTCTTGTCCACAGACCTGTGCCTGCCTCAATCCCTCCTCTGTGAGACAGATCTTCGAATCAGCAATGCGGCAGTACTTGCTTGAATCCACGTTGCCCTCGCTCTCCCCATGCCGGATGAGGATTATGCGTGTGGGCCTCTTTGCTTTCCCGTCGTCTGCCATTCACAACTACCACTAGTCGAGAGACCTACTTTCTTTTCCAACTGCCTCCGCTTCACTGCCTTCCAGACGATGTGCTTGATGTATATGTAGAAAAACTCTGATTGTCTGATTCACTTGTTGCAAATGTGGATATGATTGGAGCCCCAGCGAAAGCAATCCTATCCCCTGACTTTGTCTCGCATCTACTGAACGACTGTCACGTCCCTTCTATTCCAGACTGCTGCTACCTAATCGACTTCTAACCTCCCTACTCCTCAGAAGAATTAGAGCCATGTTACTAATCCACTTTGAGGGCGGATCTCTCTCCCTCCGAGGTCAACCATAACCTAATCTCCCATACAGCTTTCTGGAGGCCTGTGCCGCTCCCTCGTTCTGGTCACAGCTCTGGTAATATTAAACAAGCACAGATGACTCATTGTCGTCACCTCCTCCATGGTAGATAAGGAAAATCAAGCGGAATCGAAGCCCTGATGTCCATATTGCAAACTGTTGACCTCGCAGATGAAGCAGGTCCCTTCCTTCCAAAAAAATAAAGATAACGGGATCACAATTGTGGTTCAACGATCTTCTACAGAAGAAGATCCGACACCTCAATAATTTGATAAATGCAAGATTACATAATCAATCCAGGGAAGGAGCGGATAAGAGAAGTGCTCTCCTCATTCTCAGGCTAAGAAGAACAGAGTTAGATCACATTCGCAAGCATCAAGCACCAGCAGTTCAGGCTACGGAGCGAGAGAAGTATACACACAAATTGCAGCCTTCTAGGTGTTCAAACAGAAGTTGCCGAGACCTTCAAGGAACCAGCATGTCATCAAGGCGGGAAACACAAGACACGAATTTGTGCATGAGTCTCATCAGTGCCAAAGACCGACTCTGAACAGGGATTTGCGCAACAACTACACATGTAGTGCGACTAAAGTGTCCCCACATGAGATCTAAATGTACTTAATGTGATTCCAGATTCCACAGCCCGAGGCCAGTCAAACACCTTCAAACTTTTACTCGTGCCAAAATTCTCTAACTTAGCGCCTCTACATCTG
This sequence comes from Takakia lepidozioides, assembly GCA_030704615.1. Classification (NCBI taxonomy): domain Eukaryota; kingdom Viridiplantae; phylum Streptophyta; class Takakiopsida; order Takakiales; family Takakiaceae; genus Takakia; species Takakia lepidozioides. The sequence goes on from CM060732.1 coordinate 56,174,657, forward strand.
TGCATCAAAAGGCTCAGATTGTCGCGTAATTGATGGATCTCCAGACCAAGCAGAGGGCCCCAGAAAGCGATGGCGTCATCTCCTTCCCTTCCACTCTTGTTTCTCTCCGTCGTCCTTCCGTTTACTCGTTCCATTTGAATTTGCTTTAGCGGTTTTAGAGATTCGTTAAGTTAGTCACTAATCAACTCACTAAGCTTGTTGTAATAAGTATCGTTTCAAGAGGAAACAAATGTACTGTATACCTTTTAAATCATGCCATTTACGTCCTTTCTCATTTCCATTTTCTCTTTTTTATTAAAAAACAAAAAAGGGAGGAAGCTTTGTGGAGCAATATTTCCGCTTACCTATTCCCCTTTCCTCTACAAGTTTAATCTTAAAACGTGGGAACCGACATTCTGTCTCCGCATGACAGCGACACACAATCCGCTCATAGCTCCGATTCTATTATCGCAAAAATACACGAAAGACCAGCTGTCCTCAAAACATCAGCCATGACCATGTTCATCTCTCCCTCTCTTGCTCATTGCAACAGCTCCTCTACTCTTTCCAAAAAGATAGATTTTCTTCATGCTGCGTTTCTTATGTATCCTGCAACGCTCCCGCCTTCCTACATGAATGCCCGCCCTAGATTGAGCAGAGCCGCCCCTCATCCTTAATTCCTCCATCTCCCCCACTAAGAGCATCCCCACCGGGGTCCCTAAATGCCACGGCAACGGTAAAAGAGCCCCCGGCCTTGGAATCCGCACCCCCGGCCCGTACTTTGGTGCAGGACACGGGCCCTCGTCAGCCCAGCCGGTACCTGTTGGAGAGACTAAAAAGCCACTGCGTGCATTTATGTGGTAGGGTTGCCAGTGGGGGAGGGGAGTGTTGGGTCCTTTACCGTTGCAGTGTTGTTTAGTGTATCCCCAGTGGGAGATGCTCTAACATGCCATAGTACAACAATTGGTGCAGCTAGACTTCTATGGTATAGAGAAACCGTCAACTATAAAGATGTGCCGAAATGTAAGGGAGACAATTCTTCACAGACAGCCTTGTGAAGGCCTTGTGCAATCAAAACTTGTCAGTTCTTCGCTCGATACTTCTTTAGCATGTAGCAGTACTGCTGCTACTCTACCCACGGGCCTTGTGCTTCCCGCCACCTTGACGTCATAACGATAACGGATGTACAATTACCCAAAAATCATCCGTCAATGAAATTCATCTAGTGACAAAGTTCATCCGTCAAAAATTCAAAACAAAAGACAAATGCGTGGCCCATGTTTTAGCACCAGAGGCCCTCCCCATTGTGTAACCACATGACGTTGTTCATGATGTCTATGCTGGCCTCTGCACCCTTCATCCAATCAAGACCAAGCAACATCTGGTCTCCCATGGTGACAATACACGTTAGCATTACACTCTTGCTAGTAGTTGGGAGGCTGCGAAAATACGTGCCACTGGAGAAGGGGTGTGGCCAGCAGCGATGAATGAACAAACTTGAAATAGTTGGGAGAAGCCACTAGCAGAGTCTTATGAAGAAAAGCAGTCGCGCAAATGTTCTTATATCGTACCAGATGGTCTTGGTGTGGAAAGATGCGGATTGTGGATAAAGACATTGGTGAACAGAGAGAGATCTGATCCAGCTCAAAGTCATCGACAAAAGCTGGAAGGATACTGTCTGGCTCAGAATGGAGAGCCTGCAGGGCGGCAATAGTGTCCATAGAAGGTGGGGCAGGGGCAAATGGTGAGAGAGCGCGAGCTACACGGGAATACTCGTCTACCCGTCCCAACATGAGGCCGTGCCGAAGCCGTCTGTGAGCAGAAGAGCCTAATTGTGAGGAAGTGTTTAGCATGAGCACGTGCTGCCAAGGCTATCTGCGACGCCAGAGGCGTCGAAGATTTGTGGCCTGGAAATATGCGATTAGCGGTGCCCGGGGCGTCGTTGGGGCGTCGCTTACCCCCCCCGAACGGTGTAGTGGGAACATGAACGACAATGCCGCTTCCCTGGCACCCGCACAGAACTAGAGTTGCAGCAGAGAGCCATTCAACAATTGTCTACGAAAGAGCTGGAAAGGCAGGCCACCCCCAGTAAGCGGAAGAATGAGAAGAAAGGGAAACAGGCTTCGTAGGCTACTGGGTCAGGTCCTACTGGTAGCTCTAATCCTGCTGTTGGGGCTGCTCCTGATGCTCGTCCTCAAACGGTGGATGCGGAGGGCGAGCATACCCCACTTCAAGGCAATCAAAGGAGGTCCCATAAATAAAAGGAACGCCCTTACGATGCTCGGCCATGCGTCTCCAAGGTGGTTGGTCCACACTTCCAGAGGAAAACAATTTGTGAAGAGCTTCCTCAGTATGATGGAGTCACGGAAGTCCACCTTCATAGGAGTGAAGTCTCCTACATGGGACTATCTGTGCTCATTTCTGACACTGGTAACACCCACACCTCTTTCACAAACCTGTTTTCTTCAAGCATGTTTTTGGATTTCACCTTATTTTTTAGCTTGTGAATGTGCCACATTAAGCTGGCGCCAACACCAGCTTAATCTGGCCGCCCTTCTGGTTTGTTGATTGGGGTGAAGGGCTTTTGCAAAACGTCTCTGATTTGTTTGTTTGTCCTTCTTCCAGGTGACCAAATTTCTATGCTGGGTGAACGGTGTGGAGCAGGCCTACGCCACTGATCTTGTGATCCGTGACATTCCGGATGGGCTACCTATGCTCGATATTATTCCCACAGATGTCACTTCAAAGTGGAATGCTCATGACCCTCGATATTGGCAGTGGGCATTCTCTTTATGCAACAAGTTCCTATCTGACGCAGACGCTCTTTTGATTTTTCAATCTGAGGACATGGCATCCCGACGGGTTCTTCATAGCTACATGAAGTCTTCGGGGTTCCAAATCATGAAGATTTGGACTTGTATAAATTTACCCTACCTTTAATGTTCCCAGGGCAGAAGGTACTCTCTGTGACCTTCATTGTCTTTTGTCATATGTTCTATCATGCCATTGCTCAAACTGTTTCTTTTGGTACTTGTGCAGACCCAGGTGTTCAAGGCCCTGTGCCTTACTCGAGTGCGGCCTGAGACCACTCCATCCCGTGTTGGGCGTTTCGACATTTGGGGCCAAATCGACCAAGATTGTGACCCAGTGGAATCGGACGTCATCCACAACTATGTGGATTTGTCATAAACTTTGAAAACGGCTGGTGGCATTCCATGGAGAGGTGCCCGGGAGCGCTTGCTTTCATGCAGACTTTGATTGAGACATGCAGCATGCATGGTGGCAAGGTAGTTGACCTCTCCATGGATACAGGTTCGTAGCCAAGCACTTTTCATGTTTCTTGATTGCACTTGTTCTCCTTCTCATTTGGCATCGCAATTGATTTTGTGGATGCATTTTTTCTCTCCTGCAGGGGCTTCTTTCCATGCCTGCAAGTATGCAGGAAGACATTTTTTTGGGATGGAGGGGGACGAACATTTTTCTGTCGGGTCATCGTTCCACTGTCTGAAGGGTCCTCGCATTCGACCCAGACTGACAAGATTGTGCTTGAGCTAGATCTGCAAGAGCCGGATGCTCTGGAGGTGGATTCCGATTTCTCATGTGAGTAAGTGGATGTTCTGTTGTGCTATGTCATTAATACGACGTCGCATCCTTCTGTGTTCGTTTTTTGTGCATTATTGTGGCCTCCAAAAGGCACTCAATTTTCTATGTGACGTTAAACCATTGGGATGTGTTTGCAGGAGTACAAGGACGCCACGGTTTCTCCCTTTCTTTGCTAACCCAAACTTTTTTCCAAGTCCTCCCTCCGATTTTCAATTGCCAATTTATGCGGAGGCAACAGCGATGGAATTTAGTCTCCTCTCATCTCCCCCTCCTATGCTTTATGACAGAGGTGGTTATGTGCAGAGCAAGGCTACTGTCTTCATAGACAGTTCTGCTTCCGTTTTGGACACAAAATCATGTAGCAGTGGAAGTGCTTTTTCGGAATGACTCATTTGTTTTGAAACAATCGTTTATAAAGCACCAGTTTTCCTCTCTTGCTTGTTTGAAATTGGGTCTGTCTCAACTCTCTTCCAGTTTCATTTCAATTCATAGTGTGAGAGCATTCCGGATGCACATCAAGTGCTTGAGAAAATGTCAAAACGACGTGTGGTCCCGTAGACCGCAATGACCTCCGGTTGTGCTCTGCATGGGCACGGCGAAGAGGCTTACAAAATGTATAAGAAATAGGTCACAGAAAGGGGTGCCACCGAACATTGTCACTTTCATTAGCGGAGTTCATGTGTCACCTTGAATAAATGGGAAACGGCAAGCAAATCCATGCTCACCTTTTCAAAGCAAGAATTGCATCATGCGTTGCTTTGGGGAACAACCTTCTTGACACATATGCCAAGTGCGGGAGCCTGTGGGATGCAGGAAAAGTTTCTGACAAAATGCTCAAAGGAGATGTGGTCTCGTGGGACGTGATGGTAGCAAGAAATTCTCTTCATGGACTCGATACGACACCAAGGGTGCAATGTGGGGTTAGCACAACGTTGTGCATAAGGCCTTGTAGAAAGGGATCCACATGATGCTGGAGCTTACGTGCTACTGTCTCAAGTGATGATTCCTACTCAACACATCAGTTTTTCTGCCCGCAAAAGCCTCGTGTCACCATAGTTAGAAAAGCTGGTGTGCCGAGGAGGAATCCTCACCACACATTGGTGCAACCAAAACTGGTTTGCCATTCACTGACGTGCGAGAAGCACGCCCGCGCATGCCTATCATATTTCTCGTTGTTTTTTGAATCCTTCTCCAGTCTTCCCCATGTCTGGAGTCTTCATGGGTCCTTCTTCCGTTGGTTGTATTGGAGTCATGGAGTCCAAGTGATGGAGTCAGGTAGTCGAGAGTGCGTCACAGTAGTTATGTCCATGACTTGATGACCGCGGACGATGCACATGGTAAGTACGTGGCGTTTTTACGTTGGTTGTGCTGGAGACATATAGTTGTGGTCAGGAAGTTATGCAATTGGGAGTGCCTCTGAGGAGTAGTCAGGGCCATGACTACATGATGGCGGTTCATTGCCATGTATCGAGCCTTCTTTGATTGTGGGCTTTTGGCACATTGTTGCCATGTGTCATGCCTTAAACGCATTGCCCACTTGGACATATTTAATGAGAGCTTTCACTTTGTCGGTATTTGTGTGTGTGTGTGAATATCTAAATCTGTCACTATTCTTTGTATTTAAGCAGCACAAGCTGCTTCGAACTATAGTCTCTGGCTTCACAATGTAGTCTTCAGCTTCGCAAGTATGGGGGACACTTGTTGCAACGACCTGTAGTGAACTTGTGTAATTGTTCAAAGTGCTTGCTTACAATGGATGGTTTAAATGAAATGACGTTGCCCAGGAGTTTTAAAAGAAGTGTCTTTTTGCAAACCAATTTGTGATGCGATTTGAATTGGCAGGACTACATTACATCTGATGATGAAGTGGAGGCTAAAACCAGTGTACAAAATGTTGCAAAACGTTGACCAATTGGAGGGAGAAGCGGGAAATGGGCTACAGACCCAAATTGCCCGTATTGTGCAGGATGCTTTTGAAATATTAGATACCCTCAAACAAAATCCCACACCAGTCCCAAATGGCCCTCACTTGGAGAACGACGATGATATTGCGAATGGCGGAAATCCCTGTGGAGTGCATGATGGCGTAAATTTTCATACAGAGGAAGCAGGCGCGCCAAATGGTCTTCACCATGAACAACTCATGCGAGAGTCTCAAATCCCCTTATACGATGGGCGCGGTCACAGCCGATTGACAGGCACACTGATGTTGATCAATTCGTGCGCCACTCATAGATGTTCCCACGCATTTGTGGATGAGTTGTTGTCATTGCTGACGCTGGAGATTTTGCCCAAACCGAACAGCTTGCCCAAATCGCATTACGAGGCCAAAAACATGATCGCCATGATGGGCCTAGGATACAAACTGTGTGTTGTTTTGTGGAGAGCTCGAAAAGGCAGCAATTTGCCCCCAAGTGCCAGAGTCCCCACTACAAAGGCGGGCGTGGGAAGCCAAGAAGGTGCTGTGACACTTTCCTCTTATACCTAGATTGAAACGGATGTTCCGAGCCAAGTTGCTCGCAGAGCTTATGAAGTGGCACAACAATCACAGAAGTGCAGATGGCATGGTCCGACATGTTGCAGACAGCAAGGCTTGGTGCCATATTGACAACACATGGCCGGAGTTTGCATCAGACCCACGGAATTTGCATCTTGGATTGGTGCTGGATGGGGTGAATCCTTATGGCACCAAATCCCAATCTTGGTCCACATGGCCCATCATGGTGCTCAATTATAATCTACCTCCATGGTTGGTAGCGAAGAAATTTTTTGTCATGTTAACACTACTGATTCTTGGAAAGGAATCTGTGACTAGGGAGAATCTGGATGTTTACCTGCAACCACTCGTGGAGGAGCTAGCAACATTGTGGGTGGGAGTTCCAGCCTTCGATGTGGCAGCCAATGAAGGACACCGTGCATTTACTATGCAGGCAGTCTCATTTAAGTCGATACATGACTTCCCCGCCTATTGCTTGCTATCAGGTCAGGTTCACCAAGGGTACGTTGTTTGTCCAGCATGTGGACCTTCTGTGGATTCGAGATATTCCGCAGCTTGCAAAAAACTGATATTCTAGGGGCATCGACAGTATCTTCCCCAAAATCATGCCTATAGAAGATCCGGAGCGAGACATGAGACCTGCTCCACAAACAGTGACAACCACGGAAATCAAGGACCGTGCACGACATTACAAATAATGGATTGATGATGGTGGGACTGTAGGTGCAGAGGACGATCCCTCCAAGCTCCATGGCGTACAACGACTGTCCATTCTGTTCAACTTGCCTTATTGGGAGTTGGGAATATCACACCTGTGTTCTGGGGGGTGTTCCTGCATTGATTTTCTTTGTGCGTAATAGTCCATATTTGCATCACTTGTAGTGTTAACAACATTCATGCAATTTACTGAATTTGTGACACCGCATGGTGCAACGGCTTCTCATCCGCCACACTATGGATACCATGCATTGCGAAAAAAACGTGACGGAGAACATAATGATGAGTATCTTCGGAGAAAATGACACCATGAAAGTTCGGCGTGATCTGGAATTGCAGGGCATTTGCAGGCCTCTGTGGTTACAATGCCATCCCACCAGAGTCGATACATTGGTAATGCCTGATGCGCCATATGTGCTCACAAAGCCAGAACAGCGGGTGTTCCTGGACATTATCACCAATTTGAAAGTGCCCACTGGCTATGCCTCTGCTTTCAAAAAGCATGTGGTCAAACAGAAGCTGAGCCAATTGAAGCCACATGATTATCATGTGCTCATGCAGCAGATTCTCCCTCTTGTGCTACGAGGGTTAATGGCACCAGGGGTCCGCAATGCCATACTAAGAGTGTCTCGTGTATTTCGCAATCTCTGTGCAAAATCGATTGATCCAACCGAGCATGAGGAATTGAAGAAGGAGATGGCACCGACTCTTTGTGTTCGGGAGAAAGAGTTTCCACCCTCCTTTTTTGATGTTATGACGCATTTACTCATCCACTTGGTTGATGAGCTAGATTTGTGTGGGCCTGTAGCTTCTCGGTGGATGTACCCAGTGGAGAGAGCAATGAAGGATTTTAAAGGGTATGTGCGAAACCTGGCAAAGCCCGAGGGTAGTATGGCGGAGGGCTACGTGTTTGACGAGGCATTGGGATTTTGTACGGAGTACTTGTCTTCTATTGATGCTACTAGGCGGAGAGTGTGGGATGCAGGAGAGGAGGAATCAGTTTTGGGTTGGGTGTTGGAAGGTGCTGGCAAAGCACGGAGGTTGACTGCAGAATTGTTGCACCTTGTCCATGACTACGTCATTCACAACCATCCTAGTTTGAGCAGCATGCTGGAGTAAGTGCCCCCCCCCCCCCCGGTGGATGCCTAAAGTTCTGGACCATATGGGTGTGCACGTGTATGCTTTGTATTCATGGGGATGTTGTTGTTCCTCCATTTGCTGCTGGTGTTGAAGTCACACAATGATGTGGTGGTGCGTGCTTGGCAGGTCATACGAGTTGGAGAAATCCCGTGTGGACGCTGCAAATGCTGCTAATCCGAACATGATCCATGCTCTCCCCCACTTTGCAGAATGGCTATTAACGGCTATGCACATGCATGTGTCGAGTGATGCCAACCACGCATCTGATTCAGTCAACCAGGAATTGTTGGACATGTCGAAGCCCCCATCATTCACCGCAACATCATACAAGAGCATGTCGGCTTATGGAAACCACTTCAGGGTTACTTCAGATTTCATGAATTGTCCCTTTATGACATATGACTCAGGTGTGTTAACTATTTTCCAGCATGAATCTACTGGCATTTCAGGTGAACAGGTGGTGGAAAGCGTACGTTATGTTGGCGTCAGAAAGGAGATTCTAGAACTGGATTATGGCCCTACACACACCACGGTGCTTTTGTGTTCATGGGTACGTGCACGACGTGTGGGTTCCCAGCCTGTGTCAATGACTGTGGCTTCACGTTGGTGAATTTCTCCCACTTGTCGCCTCCACTTGAACAGCCCCCAGTTGAGTGTTTTTCCCCCTTGTTCCTTGGCCCTTCCGAGCGGGATTTGGAGAGCTATCTCCTTGGCGTGCAGCTTCAGCGCAAACGCGCCGTCTGCAGCGACTCGTGAATCCTACGCCCTTGCTCACGTCGCTGCGCCAGCTTGGAAGAAGACTTCTTTGGCAGTCTCCTTCCGGGTAGTATCTTCAAACTGTTGCGCGTGTCCAACGGCAGCTCAGGGCGCGGGAGTGGTTCGCCCTCAGGATAATCCACAAAGACACACTGCTCAGGCTTTAGCTTGCGGGTGAGCTGAATGTATGTATACTGCCTCCAAGTCTCGCGGCTGGCTGGTAAGTGGAAACTCAAACTTCTCAGGTGCAAACAAATCTTGCTCAGAATTGGACGCCATGACTCAAAGATGCAAAGCTCACAAATCGCAGGAAAGCTCAGACACACAGCTTCCGTTCCCTAAACACTGTATGCAGGAAGAGCCGCCATTTTGCTATAGTCTGTCTTCCCAATCATTCCCCTCTCCTGTGCAGAATCCACTGTTTCTCAGGTGTATCGTACGACAAAACATTCTTTGCTAATAGTTTTAGGTATCCCGCATCTCCACCAATATTCCGGCGCCAGTGGCTTATTCCCCTTTCCTCTACCGCTTTAATCTTAAAACGTGGGAATGTAGTCTATAAAGCCTGCTTTGCCAAGAGGACATAATCTCACGTAGAGGATACAATGAAGTGAGACATCCAGCACATCAACACTGCATTCATACAAGCACTCAAATTCTGCAAGTACACTTCAATCCACCACCACTAGATGGCGCCATGCTTAAATATAAGTGCCACATGGCTAATCACAAGGATAGGTGTCTATGCACCCATTGGCCGGTCAGATTACAGCCCATAGGATTCACACATCAGCGGCCATGTAGGATAACCCCGATCCTAAACTAGTTGTTGAAGTAAAATAAGATAGCTTAACTAATAATAGGTTCATCCAGCTCATAGTTCATCCATTTCTACCTACTCACATTCATCTTAAAGGGGGAATAAAGGAAGTGGGGGAATCCCGGCCCCATAGCCCTTGAGAGCTTTATTAAAATTATTGAAGGGAAAAAAACTAAAACCCTTAAAGGCCCGTAGGCCCCCATAAGGCCGAACGCACACTAAACCGTGATGATAAAATGAACTTGAGTAAGGAAGACCAATGAGACTCTAGAAAGGGAACTTTCTAGGAGCAGGGCCAGGACCCAATGAGGAGCTTATGGCCCAAATGCAGAATGTGAGCTCGGATGAGATAAAGCGTGAAACGCCCAAGTGGCCTAAGCGACCAAAAGGTAGCAGCTAGAGCAATCAAAGAGGAAAGATACCACTATGAATTATCTATAAGGGGGGGAATGTCGAGGGAACATCATGAAACGGAAGACTATGTATGGTAGCAAAGTTTAGTTCTAGTAGCTACTTTGACATGTTTCCAATTGATATCAGTTTGGTCAAATTCTGGGGATGCCAGCGGTGTTGCCATTGCAAAGGGATCTATTTTGCCCAAATACAGGAGGAGTCAACCTGAGAGCAACAACATATGATGCCTTGTCTTTCCTAGGTCTTTATGAAAGTGTCGAGGAGTGAATGTTGACGTTCTAAAGTCCTGTCAATATCTGCACGCAGCCACTTTAGCCGCAACGGTAAGATAAAAAAAAAACCTTAGTCATCAACGCAGTCACTTTCGAGTTAGCATTGTCCAATGTCCAGCGAGAGCGGGCTTTCCCCAAGTGCCAGAGATAGACATTTGCTTGCTTTGGACTTTGCCCTTCGATCATAATTCAATAGAAGGATGACCGAGGTAAATGGCATGTTGTCCCGGGTCCTATAGAGAGCTTGTACTAGTGACCATATCAGCCTGGGTGCCTCGCAATGGATTAGACAATGCTCCAACAAGATTAACGCTTCCTGGAAGTTCATCTTTATTTTCCAAGTTCAATAATATAATATTTGACGCCTCCCGAAGGAAGCGTAAATTATGGGGTCTCTTCACCCCGACTTCCGTTTCGAAGGTCATTACAATAGGGACTAGGGACAAGGACCCTTATTTTCCAGGAAAGAAAGATGTCTTCTGACTCAATCTCCATTTTCCATTATTTTATTATTATTACTTATTTGTTCTCCATTATTTTCATTATTAATCATTATTATTTTTAATTGAATGGGACAGAGAAAGGAGAAAAAATAACGGGAAAAAACCGGGAAAAAATAATCCGTTATCCGAGAATCCATAAAGCAAAGCAGGGGACTAAAAGTTTGCTTAGTAAATCCGACCACTGTATTTTTACTAAATTGTATTTTAATTAATTTTGAGGGTCATGGTGCTTACGACCCAGCAGGGAATCTAGTATAAGCTAGAGAATATATTTGGCATCTACTGATCTCGGGACACATACAAGTAGATGCTTTAGAACATTTCATATTCTATTAATGGATGATCATCTTCACTCATCCGTCAAGGTACCCGATTCAACGAGCACTAATCCTGGATCCAGGTGTCAGACACACATTGGGCTGGTGGCGGACTTGGAAATGGTGAACGTGTCAACAATGGATGAAACTAGGCTCAGACCCGTGTGGACGTTAGGTAGCCACTCTGCCAAGTGGCGTGCAGGGATTGGGCAGAACTTTAAGATGTATTCCGGGCCACCGGAGGATTGGATCAACTTATCTCCGGCTGGAAATTCTGGGTATCTAAATATTCAAGGAATCCCCCATGGACAGACAGTTGAACTAGTTCTTCTGACCATCTCATCCACAGTCATCCACATATCGAAGTAAGGCGAGACACGTAAGCCTAGATCAGAAATCTAACAGTAATTAGTAACTATTTACACAACTAATTGAGATTGAAAGTGATTAGTGAAAGTAACCACACTGTGGTACCCTCCCCCTCTCTCGCAAGGATTTTGTGAGCATTTCGTGAGGGATTTGAGGGCGTTGAGGGACAGGATCTGATGCCAGAAATCACGATTGTGAGGAGCTGATCTCCGATTCTTAGTGGCGGAGGCTATCTATGGATCTTTCCTTTTGCGGGCCATGTTATGGAGATTGTGGGGAAAGATCTGGGCGTGCCGTGGTGGAGGGTGTAGTGGATGCTGTATCTTGTTGAGGTTTCTGTACGCCTATGCAGCTCTCTCCGGTGAGTTGTCCATGGAATCCTAGTGGGTTTATAGCGCCGACCGATGGAATCACACACCCTCTGCACCAGCATTGGGTGTCTTGTAGTCGTTGGCGACAAGAGATCCCTCTCTTTTGTGCTTTTCTGGGTCTCCATTTTCTCCTAGCTTGGTTGCATGGAGTCTCTTGCTTTTCACACACTCATTCTGAGCGTTTGGTCTACCTTACTCTGAGTTGCAGTGTTTGGAGGCATATTTGGCCTTTCTGAGCTTTTCTATGTTTTTCTCCCCGTGGGTTCTACATGCACAACCTGTATGTGCCCTAAACCTAAAGACTGCAAAAAAAATTTAGTTGTGATTGCAACCCCTAGGTTTTAGGTTACCGAAGTTCAGGTCAACGATCTGGCGAGGTTACGAGACAGGAGAGGGTACGGGATGCGCTGGAATGCTTTGAACGGGAATAATGTTAGAGAGTGAGAGCAACTGATTGCCTGGCTGATGAAGCAAACTGTAATGGATAGCTGCACTCACACATTGCTGCTCGAATCACACGACACGGAGTTAGACTCAAATATGGCGCTGGATTTAGGGTTGGATTTTAAAGGTGACGAGGTCTCCATGGATTCCGCTGTCTGGAGTGGGTTGCCTGAGCATTTAACTGAACGCGTGCTGGCGCGCCTGCCAATCCAGAGTTTTTTTCGGTGCCGCGTTGTCTGCAAGGCTTGGAATTGTCTCATGTACTCTTCCAGTTTTATTCAGGGTTACGCGGAGGTGGCCTCGCACTGGCCGTGCTTCCTTTTCTTTGTGGATGATGAGTGCAGAGCGGCCTGTGCGTATGATCACACTCTGAACAAGTGGTATCGGTTTCCGCTCCCACGATTTCCTCTAATATTCGATCGGTTCGCAGCTGATGGGGGTCTGGTCGTGTTTTTCAGCTATGGGTGGCAGACACTGGTGGTATGTAATCCTCTCACAAAGTGCTGGCGGGAGCTTTCCCCCATGCGGAAGAAGTTGCAGGTTCTCGACACGCTGGCTATGGTGGTGGACAGGGACACCAAGGCGTACAAGATTGTGGTGGCTGGCAGGTTCAAGACCAGGAGATTTGGAACCCTCTGTCGAATCACAGAGGTACCACTCTTGTAAGAATTTTTGAATCTAGTAGTCAGACAGGTCTATCCACTTGGAGACTAGCCCTGCACTACTTGTCTGTTGCTCCTCCAATAACACCGGTGAGTTATCAGTACTGTGTGGTGTGATAGTAGAGCTGATCACTGTCGATACCAGTGGTCTTGTCTGTAATCTCAGACACTTGGAATCAGTAGGTGCGACCTATTCCAAACCCCCGGAGCCACTATTGTGTGATTGGACACTGTCAATGTACTCTGCTAAACTATGGAGTATTGTGAATTTAGCTTGATATATATCCAGCTCACAATTTTGCTTCGCAGAACCCAATTCTGCAAAACCCAAAGCCTTACCAAATAACTGGGATCGGCCTACTATGGCAAGGGCCTACAGCAGGGCTGCCTGAATATCAAAGAGGTAGGGTGCAGGAAGTTCCTTCCCTCACAAATCATCACTCCATTTTCCAGTAGAGGTGGTGATATACATTGAACAGATATTGTGAGGTAACAAATTTTTGTCAGACTGTTTGGCAGACCTAGCACATGTCATACTTTCAAGGAGAGGTGCTGTAAGGGTTGGTCAACTGCTTTCCCAGGAGCTGACAGCAATGTCTACCACTGCAGTTATTTCAGTCCCACCGAGAGACTTGGACATTTTTTAATAATGTTGTGCTTTATGCACACTGTGTTGATAGGTATACAATTCGGCCACCAAATTGTGGACTAAACAGGGGAAAATGCCAGCACCTTATCAACCAATGCAAACGAGCACTATCCATTGCAATGGGGTTCTCTATGTACGATGTCGTAAGCAAGATGGATTACTAGTTTATGATCTGCAAAAGGGGCAATGGAACCACATTCAGTCTCCCATGCCTCATTCTAGTAAGTGCTTTGGCCTCGTTGAATGTCGGGGCCGAGTCTGTATTGTGGGAGGGCAGAGGGAGAACGATCTTACGCTGAGCATCCGGATATGGAAGCTTCAACATACGACTTGGGATTGGAGAGAAGTGGATCGAATGCCCAGCGCCTTGTTTGAAGACATTCAAAGTATTGTGCAGTACCACAAGGGCTTGTTCACATGCTATGGCTGTGGTGACTTCATTCTTCTCACCGTGCATGATTATTTACCCTACAGTCCATTCAGGGTTCTTGTCTATGATTTGTCAAGGAAAAGATGGCATGAGTGGGCGAGTGTGCCACGCGCTGTGGAATTTTGGGTGTCAGATCACCTACTTAGGGAGGGGGCTTCCTTTGAACCCCGGTTGGATGCTGTAGTCTAACTGCTTTCTTGTGGGGAGGAACATTCATTTAGACCTACTGGGATTCCTGCCAGTCGTTTGGGTTGAACAAAGTCTGGTGTGTCAGCTGAAGTCTCTTTCACCCAGTATGGTTGTGATCACTGTTTAATAATATCGACAGTTTACCATGGGTCTGTCAAGACTGTTTTCGAGGAAACTGCGGCTCATATATAGTGGGTTGTATGCTGCGCTGTGGAGATCACATCAACCTACATTTTGAGCAATGGGATTTCTTTTGCCCACTTGCTGGACACTGGGGCTTTGGTTGGATTAACTTGGCAGGTGGTAGCAGAACAGCAGTGAGAGAGGAGGATACTCTTGCACTCTACTGACAAACAAGTGAGCATTTTGTTTGGGGTCCATGGTGACACGTGGTTACTCCAGGGAGCTTCCAGATTCTTCTTTACAAAACGATGTATCACTTTCAAGAGATTGGATATTGGCTCTCCCAGGAATGGAGAAGATTGGGGCGATGGATTGTAATCTTGAAATGAGGAGATAGCTCAACCTTTTATGTTTCTCTGTCTAATCTTATCTCTTAGCTACTGGCATTGCAATAGTGTACCTGTAATATCTAGACATGTGCAGTACAGCTGTATGGCTTAGGACCTCTTATAAGGATCAAGCCTTTACAGTTGTGGAGGGTGTGTAAATGTTTCCCAAAGGGAAAAAAGAGACTTAGTGTCACACAGGCACACGATATTAGGACACCCTTTGGTATCATATGCACCTGACTGATTGAATCTCTAGGCAATAAGCAGAGGAAGAATCAAGAGGAAGAACCATATAAAGGGGATGCAATTCAATGTAGAAAGGTTGTCTTAGCATTTGACTTGGTTCTTGCATTTCATGTGTCTGTTGAAAGGATTGCAAGGAAGGGAAGGAGAAAGGGAAGGGTACACACAAGCCACAGAAACATCCTTAACATCTCCCTGAAGTTTATGTACAGTTAAGGTCCATGTAACTTTTCCTGTAAGTGCAAGTAGTTGAGATCATTGGGTCCATTGCAAGGATTCACTGGGTTAAGCTAGATTTGATCATGTTTGGACGTTCCAGTCTAGAGACATCGCTGCTGTCTCTAAGGGTTGTTTGGGAGTAACCTGCGTTGAAAAAGTTTAGATTCGCAGTGAGAGGGCTACTGCACCTGGCAAGAGGGGTATTGGTCTCTAATAATATTGAATCCTTCCTCTCCTAGTTTCCTCATGAAGTTGGCATCACTATTAAGATCAGGAACAAAGCATGGCCTAGCATTTGTCAGTAACTAACCTTGCTTGGCAGGGAGAAACATTACTTCCTTATCATTCACAGTCCGCATGCATTCTATTGATACACGTAAAACTGCTCTCATTCAGAGGTGGTGGTGAAAAGTTCTTGCTGATACATAATCTCTCTTGCCAATGACCAACCACTCATAAGAAAAGGTTCAGAGCCTATTTTTGTGACAGGGATATTGTGCAGCTATATACCAATCCTGCTAGTGCAACCAATAGATTCATTCAGAATCTATCTGTAGATTGCAATCTCTCAAAAGGCATGAACTTGTTGGGAGATGTACTTGACCATTCAGTCTTGGCTAAAAACCTCAAAATTTGAACGAGGGAGCAAGAGGGGGAGGGTAGGGTCAGTGACCAGATCCTTCTGCAGAAAGATTCTCAATAACTTGGAATCTAGGATTCTACAGTTAACAAGCATGTAAGCCATCTATGAAGCAAGTAATAGTTCACCCTGCCTTTCCAGAAGAATTAAAGATGCGCATCTTCTCAGCCACCACTGCTGCCATGGCCACCACTGCTGAACCCATGACATCAACCAGGTCTTTCTTCGGAGCCCCAAGTGCTTCCATATAGGCACCTCGGACTTCCGTATTCACATTAAACTTGCGCACTCCATGCTGTATGCAAGCCTGAAAATCAGTGCACACAAATGTTACAAACCTTCATGGCAATATTTTGTCGTCTACTACAAGTAGGAGGTGTTAGAGAGCTTAGCTAGTGTGGTAATAATATGTGAAGGCTTCAAGGAAAAAAGGAAACTGGTGTTCACGGCTAGGTAAATTGATGAAGTGCCATCGTGACTACAGTGATTGCAAATATGGATGGTTATTGCCCTCATGACATTGCTTGCCTCAAAAACATCACTACTGGTAGTACTTTGCGATATTAGTTTCCAAGTGGTGATATTACGACTATTCGAGTACCACAGCTACTCCACACCCAGTGATGATTGCAAGATAAACAATAGATTCGAGGATACATAGGCCAGAATACCTTGACGACATCTGTGTTGAGTCCTGAAGCTCCATGCAAGACGAGCACAACCTTATGCGCCTTTGCTTTCCTATGCAATTCCTGTATTTTCACCAACCAGCATTTGAGACTTTACGTACCCAAAATGGTGTCTATTTCCTCTGTCATGGCTGTGAGTCTGATAGGCCCTCAATCTAGGGTGCATGATCACATCAAGACAATGCTAAAAGAAAAAGATCTAGAAAGCCAGAATTGACTACAGGAAGCAAGCCAGAGTACTGGCACAGACATTCAGCAACTTACATGTCAACGCCTATTCCCTCTCTTCATGTCATCAGGCTCCCCATTCTGCTCAAACAGGGTCTTTCAAGCAAGGCCACATTCTCGAAGTCGCATTTGTAGTTTTATGATTCTAGTGACTGGTTTTTGGGGTCCTCATTTTACTATATTGTTTTCTATTTTGTCCCATAAGCTCTTTGACCTTCTTGTTGACATTCCCTAAAGCTCCATGCCATGCCACAATACCAAGACTCTGTAATGACGGCTATTTGAGTGCAGAGAGAGAATGCTGCTGGTAGTACCTTCAAAAGCTCAAGATTCAATTTAGGTCCACTGGTAGGGTACTTGCCATGGACGTTCCCAATGCATACAGCCAGGGCATCCACCTGTGTTTCTTCCAGGAACTTACTGGCCTGTGTCAAGAGAGGCCAGATACTCAAAAGCAATCCTTCTAGCAAAAAGCTCATAACTATCATGGATTAGAAATGAAATGAAATGAAATGAATTAGTGCTTTATAACGTCCGCGGAAAGCTCATAGAGCTTATGGGACAAAATGGAAAGAAAAACATGAGAGAAAACAGGAAACAAGAGTCAGAGATAAGAACTATTGTTCGAGTGATTGTCTAAGGGTGAATGCCTCGTGCAGGTAGGCTGCCAAGCATTTCTGATCTTCATAGCGGAAGACTTCGGTGAGAGATTGGGCTCCACGGAATGGACAATGGAATCTCCCGCAGATCTCATAGTATAGAGAAGAAGAAGTGTTCTTCAGTTTCAATTTCCTGGTTGCACCCTGTGCAAGCTGGACAGAGGCGGTCCTCCCCCTGCAGGTTTTCCCATCTGCCAGTCTCTATCCGTAGGTTGTGGGAGCCCACCCTGAACCGCCCCAAAGCCCTCAGGAGAGACTCGGAGAACCAAGAATGTTTCTCGATAGAAATGGAGCTTTGTCGTGAGGTTGGGTAACTTCCAAGTTCTCCTGAGTAGCTCCATGAGCTCCTTTCTAATGAGTTGGTTGCGGTCATGCTTGGATGTGATGTGCACCCCTTCTGGGTTCACTGGCAATAGTGAAGCAATAGAGAGTCCATGGCGTTCAAAAAAGGTATCCACACGAGCATACCAGGATTGTTTGAAACCTGCATTTTTGAGTCTAATAGATGTCGCAAGGGCTCTGGCCACAGGCCCCTTGGGGGGGGAAGGGCTTGTAACCTATGCAGGAAAATTTTAAGCCGGAAGAGGGCCTCAGATCAGAGAGGACCCTAAGACCTGAAGTATGTAGCTGTTCAACATTAAGTGTTCAACCAGGTGCAGTAGAACAATTATTTCTAATATTTTTTTACTCCAAATGGGTGCACTTACTCCATGGGCAAGCACAGTTTTTAGGAGATTTGAGTGGACGTCATCTGCAAAATGCTCGGTGCCTTTTGTTCCAGATCATCAGCTGAGCTCATCAGACGCACAGTGAATCAAGACATTCAAAGTAACTCACCTGGTTTGGATCAGTAAAACGGGCCTCATATTCTTCAACAGAAAGGCCATCCTCTGTTCCTGACAAGCGTCCCAACTCTGCCTCCACTGCCATTCCCTTGGAATGAGCAGCTATTGCAACTCTTTTGGTAAATAGTATGTTGTCACCTAGCGAGAGATGGGAGCCATCAACCATGACTGAATCAAAGCCCTGCCCACAAACACATTTTCCCTGTTAGACACATTTTGAATAGACAGTAGCCATACTAATTGCAGAACTGTGCCAAAACTGCTAATGGCGATTGCACAAACACTAAGAGGAAACCAAACCTGCAGCAAAACTTGTGTAAAGTGTTGAACAACATAACTACCCAGTTCTACAGCAAACAAATACCAACTCAAAGTTCCCATCACTCCTCACCAGCTCTAGAGCTTCCATGATAGCCTCCTCCTCACTGCCATGATCGAGGTGCACTGTTATTGGAACCTGCTACCCCATAGAGACAAAACACCTGTTAGTTGGGGACTCGGGGATAGCTTCACTACCTTGGATATTAATGGGGCACATACATGTATCTAAGTTCTGGCCAATTCATAGTAACGTGAAAGGCTCAACAGAGTGTATGGTTATGAACACCTTCCTTGAGCATCTATGCAACTTACAGAACTTTTGAAGACATTGCACACACATCACTGATTATACTATATAAGAATTTGGAAGAGTGTCAAGGAGAGAGACAATTTGAAATGTAGCAATTCATCAACATTAAGGCAGTAAGGTAGAGATGTTTACCGCGGCACGCTTGGCAGCAGAAAGGCAACAAGCCACCAACGGTTTGCCTCCATGAGCAAGTGCTCCTGGATGGATCTGCTTGTGGAACATGTTACAGTTAGAGAAAAATATGCGTGCTCTCTCCCCCCCCACATTCTTTTGGGTATCTTGTCCCAGAAGCTTTTTGAACTTTCTGTCGATGTTATAGAGTTATAAAGATGTTATAAAGAAGAGCCGACGTTATAAAGCACCATTTCTTCTCTCTTGGAAAGTCCGTGTGTAACAGACTTCAGGACCAACAAACAAGGTCAAACCCAAGTACATTAACAAGATCCTTGCCCTTAGTGACAACTGCATCACTATGCCTTCTTACCTCTCAGATTAGTTCTCCATGTCTCTCACAGGGGCATTGGAACTATTAACTAGTTTTGTAGAAGCTGATATTAAGTGTTGATGTGGCCTCTAACAAATAATGAGGAGGAAGGAAGACTCTTGCCGAAGCAAGTGTACAACTTATTGTGTCACTTCATACCGAGGGACTAGTTACTGGCTTTGGTTTGGAAGATGGACACATTCTAATGGCCCTCACCATCATGCCCAACCCTCTCCAAAAGGACTTCAAATTCCTTAGGTACGTCACACACATGAAGTAAACGGTTGACCTAGTTACCACTCTTTTATAGTTGGGCCAGCCATAATAGGTGACATCCAACCTACACCTAATTGAACCCACGACCACTTGTAAGGCAGCCTTGGAGTCCTCTTCGGTGGGCCATCTGTTGGATGTTGACATTTCTTATCATATTAGGCTTGGAGAAACATGATATCATAATCCACAAACATGAAATTTTGTGAGTCTTGATTGTATGGCTAGGGAATTCTAAAACCAAACTTGCACAATATCACGAGTGATTGATTCTTAACGATTTGAATTAAATTTTTAATGGTCATCCACAATTTATCTAAGGAAAAAATAGATACAACATTAACAGGAAAGAAAGAATATGGTTTAAAGTAATAATATGTATTGCAGTACACCCAGGTTTGATATGTAGATGAATAAAGCTTAAACGACATTAATTGTACACTGTGGTCTCTCCCAATTGATCCCCAGGCACCTCCACCAAAATAGACGCAAGCTCTACGTCTAAACTTTCATTTGTCACATAAGTGCTTTGACCTTCCCCGTGGGCATTCTATATTTTCCTTCTGCCAAAAGTTGTGTCAATCCTTGGCGATCCAGGGTCGACACTGTTGTCTATTTCAGGACAGCCAATCCCTCACTGAGGTCTTTTATCACGAGGATCAGAAATGTGTGGCAGCATACCTGCATGAGGTTTTCTTAGAGAATCTCTTGATGAATAGTTGTTTTTGGGCTGCTTGGTAAGAGCCCCATTGTCCTTCTTGTATCCTACATGTCAAGAGAACTTGGAAGCTACCCAATCTCACGACAAAGCTCCACTTCTATCGAGAGACATTCTTGGTGCTCCGCGATGATAGAATCTTGAGACCAAATTACCTTTCAGCATCCTTATCTCCTTCCCTCCTGAGGGCATTGGGGCGGTTCAGGGTGGGTTCCCACAACCTACGGATAGAGACTGGCAGATGGGATAACCTGCAACGGGAGGACCGCCTATGTCCAGCTTGCATAGGGCGCAGCAAGGAAATCGAAACTGAAGAACACTTCTTCTTCTACTGCCCTCTATACTACGAGATCCGTGGGAGATTCCACTGTTTATTCAGTGGAACCCAAACTCTCACTGATGTCTTTCAGTATGAGGATCAAAAATGCTTGGCAGCCTACCTGCACGAGGCCTTCACCCTTAGAACATTAATTGTGGTTTCTGGATTTGTTCCTCTCTCATGTTCTTCCATTTTGTCCCATAAGCTCTATGAGCTTTCTGCGGACGTTATAAAGCACCATTTCATTTCATTTGTCCCGTAAGTTCTTTGAGCATTTCATGGCAGAGCAGTGGACATTTCAGGACTTCAGAGTGAATTCATCAAGCATGCTGCCCCTACTTTAGCCCCTTTTATAGCTAACCTCTTCAATGAGGTAGTGCAACGGGGCTTTCCAACAGAGTGGACAAAGAGCATCATCCACCCACTCTTCAAGAGCGGTGACAGGCTCGCACCAACCAACTATCGTACTATCATGGTGTCCTCGGTACTTGCTAAACTGTTTGGGGCAGTAGTGGCCATGGAACTGGATGATTGGGCTGAGTCCTCTCGCATTCATGCTGAGGGACAGGCTGGTTTCCGTCGCAACAGATCCACTATTGACCACAACTTCACTCTTCAGGTTATGGTGGAAAGTGCACGCTATGACAAAAGAATGGTCTATGTTTGCTTCGTGGACTTTCACAAAGCCTTTGATTCAGTTCCTCGGGACCTTCTCTTCCAACGGCTCCATAGAGTGGAAGTCCCTCCAGACATCCTTTGTGCCATCTCTTCTATGTATGAGATTGTCACTGGTATGGTCAATGTCGCTGGTGAATTCTCAGCCGAGGTCCACAGCAGCATTGGAGTCAAACAGGGCTGCCCCCTTTCACCTACCCTGTTCGGGATCTACATTGACGCCTTGGAGAATTACATATAAAAAAACCATGGGGTTGGGGTACCATTGGATGGGGGACCAACACAATCGGATCTCCTCTACGCTGATTATGTTGCCCTTTTGGCACAATCCCCGGTCTTCCTGCAACGCCATCTCAAAATTTTGGAACAGTTCTGCAAAGACTATGGGATGCAAGATTGTGAAATCATACCGGTACCTGGGTCTGGTTATCCACTCCCCCAAGTTTCACTTTGCAGCCACTGCCTTAGACAGATTGACTAAAGGTAAGGCGGCCTCCGTCCGCCTTCAGGCCAAATGCAAGCAAATACATCTGCCTCATCCCCCAACCAAAAAGTGGCTGTTTGACACCGTCGTCAGCCCTGCTACCATCTATGGTTGTGAGTTCTGGGCACCTGGTGTCCCTGTCTCCTGGTGGGAAAAGAATTTGGAACCATTACAGTCATCTTTTCTCCAAGCAATGCTTGGCGCCAGCAGCACAACTCCATCTCAGATCCTAGGTGCAGAGTTCGCATGTGTACCATTGCAATCCGAGGCCCTCTTCCGGCTTACAATCTTTCTCCATAGATTACAGGCCCTTCCACCCAAGGGGCTCGTGGCAAGGGCCCTCACAACATCTATGAGGCTCAAAGCTGCAGGTTTCAGGAACTCCTGGTATGCTCGAGTGGACAGTTTATTTCAACGTAACGGACTTTCTACTGCTTTCCTATTACCAATGAATCCAGATGAGGTGGACATCACATCCAGACATGACTGCAACAGACTCATTAGGAGAGAGCTTATGGAATTACATGTCAAGAGAACTTGGAAGCTACCCAATCTCACGACAAAGCTCCACTTCTATCGAGAGACATTCTTGGTGCTCCGTGATGATAGAATCTTGAGACCAAATTACCTTTCAGCATCCTTATCTCCTTCCCTCCTGAGGGCATTGGGGCGGTTCAGGGTGGTTTCCCACAACCTACGGATAGAGACTGGCAGATGGGATAACCTGCAACGGGAGGACCGCCTATGTCCAGCTTGCATAGGCCGCAGCAAGGAAATTGAAACTGAAGAACACTTCTTCTTCTACTGCCCTCTATACTACGAGATCCGTGGGAGATTCCACTGTTTATTCAGTGGAACCCAAACTCTCACTGATGTCTTCTACTATGAGGATCAAAAATGCTTGGCAGCCTACCTGCACGAGGCCTTCACCCTTAGACAATCGCTAGAACATTAATTGTGGTTTCTGGATTTGTTCCTCTCTCATGTTTTCTTCCATTTTGTCCCATAAGCTCTATGAGCTTTCCGCGGACGTTATAAAGCACCATTTCATTTCATTTCATGATGTTACAGAGTTTCTTTTGTTCTTTCGGAGGGGGTGGATATTGCGTCCAAACAGGACCACAATAGATGCATCAGAAGAGAACTTATGGAACTGCACGCCAGGCGTACACGGAAACCGGCCACTCTAACAACAAAACTGCAATTCTATCGGGAGACATTCTTGGTTCTAGGTAATGGTAGGATCTTGCTGCCTAATTAGCTGTCTGCAGCTCTATCTCCCTCCCTTCTAAGGGCATTTGGGAGGTTCAGGGGGGCTCCTACAGTCTGAGGATAGAGACTGGTAGGTGGGAAAATATGAGAAGATTGACTCTGCCCCACTTGCGCTGGGAACTACGGGGAGATTGAAAGTGAAGAACATTTCTTCTTTCACTGCCCTCATACTATGAGATCTGTGGGAGATTCAACTGTCTATTCTGGGATACCCAATCTTTCACGGAGGTCTCCCAGTACGAGGATCAGAAATGCTCGGTAGCTTACCTGCATGGACCATTGACTCTTAGACAATCCCTTGAGCTTTAGTTGCTTTTGGGCTGTTTGTGGTCCCTCTCTCTTTCTTGTTTCTTTCTTCCTCTTGTCCCACGAGCTCTTTGAGCTTCCCACGGACATTATAAAGTACCATTTCATTTCATTTCTCCCTCCCATTTGAGCTTTCTGTGGACGTTCTGAAGTATCATTTCATTTCATTTCATTTCTCCCCCATTTCCAACCACCAGAAGCTGACAGGAGTAAGAAAACTTATGCCAGAACCTGCAAGATGGCAGGGCTCTTCTCAGCCTCTGCGGCAGCCACCACAGCCATGACTCCTTCTAAATTGTAGACATTGAATGCTCCAAGAGCGTATCCTCCTTCTTCTGCTGCCTGGAAATGCCAATAAAGTCACTCCTTTGATGAGATCACGCTTGTATGATCAAAGTGGAATAACATCCAATCTGCCAATACGACCAAATCTCCAGGACCGGACAATTGATGGTGTAATGTTGTGAAGGAGGTTGTTTACCAGAAGAAGGTCTTTTGTCATTGGGGGAGCTGGCCGTGACCACAACTTAACTAACTGGGCAAGTGCATCAGGCCCTCCCACGTTGCCTGCACCATTGGTACATATAAATGCATTGGCTTCATTCATCTTGGTAGCTAAAGCTTGGGCTAAAAATTGCAAAGAGCGAGATATTGTACTCATGATAGCTACTACAACACTGTTCTCACACACGAATCTTAAGTTAACCTGATATTCCCATTGCCCATCTTCTTACATTATCAGACAGTTCAAAACATACCAGGAAACACAATGTAAGGGATGCCCGGATGTCGGCTGCCTGGTCCTAGGCGCCACAAGGGCACTCCTGGCAAGGCTTGACCCACGACTTCTGCCCGCTGTGCTCCCATTGCCTTTGTTGCGAGGTCAGATGATGTTATCCCTCCCTGCATGGCACACCCTGGTCACTACATCGAAGGCCAAGCAGGAGGGTCCATGACTGCAATGCAATGATATCTTGTATCCCAACAAGCAAGACTCAAGATATCAAAAGAAAGGGAAAGCTCTTTGAGCTCTGCACAGAATGAAATGAAATGAAATGGTACTTCTAATGTCCGCGGAAAGCAGGCTTATGGGACAAGAGAAAACATGAAACAAGAAAGAGAGAGGGGCCCTCCAGAAGCAGCTAAAAAACAGCAAAACTTTATGAACTTCATAGCTTTATAATGTCCATGAATTTTTGTATATCTGCAGGTGGCCTATGGAACACAGTAGAACAGAGAAACTTTAGTTAGACTGCTCTATACTGCTGGTGCTTAATCTCACAGCTCTTCAGTTTCCTGCTCTCCAAATCTCTACTCCCCATTACATCATTTAAAACCGTAATCACTCCCTTTAACGTTGCAGGCTGAAAGTTGTTGAGGTCTTAGACTGCACTGGCTCCGACCTGCCATGTAAGTTCCAACTCTACTCACTTGTACCGAACATCGAATTCTTTGGCCAAAGTCAACATGAGGTGTCTACCTTGGCAAGTAGATAGCGGGGTCGCGTCTTTATGCGAGTTACAATCTCTACTAGAGCAGAACTCACTTTGCTCCCAATATCCAGATTTCCCGTCACACCTGGCATCCCATAGCATTAGTACTGGAGCTGTACCACTTTTCTAAATAATTTGCTAACCAAGATTACTCAATCTAACCTATGTGTGTGGCCACACAATAAGTTAACCCGAGATCATTCAACATTTTCCACAAAAACTGAGTGGCTTTCCAGTACCAGTTGTGGCAACAGTTTTATCCGTAATATAGAACATGGTTAAGTATCCAATATTTCTGGTCCAAAGTCTAATGTACTTTGGTATGTTGAAGAGCAAGCTAAATAAAAAGAAGTACTTTGCTTACAAAACTTTAAAGTAGATGTTAGAAAAGACTCTCAACAGTGGCTGTATATAGGTGGTCACATTGCACTCAATTGAAGGGCATGAAATTTCAGGTGACGTACTGGAGCCCAGCAGAAGTTGGCGGCTGGTCATGATGAGCGTATCCTTGCCTGCACCCAGCAATGAGTCGGCCACTCTTGCGCACCGGGTTATCTCCAACTCTCTCTCACTGGCCGACCCCGTGGCCAATGCACCCACACTTACCTGCCATCACAAACCTCCCTTACATAAACACGTCAATCTGCTAACTGGAGATTGTGAAAACATTTGCAATGGGCTACAGCCTTCTTCGCCAAGAATCTAACTTAGTGAGGGGTTTTCTAAAGAATGGAAGGATACAGTAGAAAGAACTGTTCCTACGATCCAAGACAGCCCTGATAGACTCCAACATCTAAAGGGCTATAAGACGGTGGGAGTATGGTATTGTCAACGAGCTAATTAAGCATGGCGGCGATCCCATGGGAGAGGCCCTTACCCTTCCCTTTAACCTTCTTTGGAAGACTGAAATGATACCCTTCTGCTGGAGAGAGGGTGTCATTGTCAATCTGTGTAAGACAGGCAACAGAGGAGAGTATGCTGCCCACCTACTGGGATATTAGTATGTCACTCACAGTGATGCATTCGAGAAAATCCCCACAGTGTGCGTTAAGTTCCTCAACCTGCTCAGAATGACAAGAAAGAGTCAGAAATGGTTTGGAAAGCTTTTGCCTTGATGCAGGCGTCGTGAACTAACATAACTGGTTTTAGACATCGCCACACGTGGTACTGCAGACAAAAGGATAGATTTCATTGCAAATAGAGTAGTATGGGGGCAGGGACGTTGAAGAGAGCAGAATATCTACTACCATTGTTGCAACCTGTATATATTAAAGATCTGGCATTTGTAGGTTGGCTCCATCCTTTGAGATTACTGTAGCAAGCTCTTCACTAGAGACTCATTAATCGAAGACTCCGCCATCACCACCACACAACAGGAGAAATGAAATGGTACTTATAACGTCCGCGAAAAGCTGAAAGAGCTTATGGACAAAATGGAAAAAAACCAAGAGAGAGGAGACAAAACCAAAGCCAAAAAGCAGCCCAAAAGCAACTACTGATCAAGGGATTGCCTAAGGGTCAAGGCCTCGTGCAGTTAAGCTGCCAAGCATTTCTGATCCTCATAATGGAAGCCTCAGTGGGTAGCTTCCAAGTTCTCCTGACATGTAGTTCCATAAGTTCTCTTCTAATGAGTCTGTTGCGATCCTGTTTGGATGTGATTTCCACCCCCTTCTGGATTTGGTGGCAATAGCGAAGCAATAGAGAGTCCATTGCGCTCCAAAAAACTGCACACTCGAGCATACCAGGAGTGCTTGAAACCTGCTGTTTTGAGCCTAATAGATGTTGCGAGGGTTCTTGCCACGAGCCCTTGGGTGGAAGGGCTTGTAACCTTTGAAGAAAGATGTAAGCTGGAAGAGGGCCTCGGTTTGAAGTGGCACGCAAGCAAACTCTGCACTCTGAGATGGTGTGTTGCGCCTCTGGCGCCAAGCATTGCTCAGAGAAAAGACGACTGCAACCGTTCCAGATTTTTCTCCCACCAGGAAACTGGGACACCAGGTGTCCAGAACTCACAGCCATAAGTGCCGGCCGGGGTGACAACAGTGTCAAAGAGCCACTTTTTGGCTGGGGGGTGGGCGCAGATGTATCTGTTTGCATTTGGCCTGAAGGTGGATGCAGGCAGCCTTGCCCTTTGTCAATCTGTCCAGGGCAGTCAATGCAAACTGGAATTTGGGAGAGTGGATAACCAGACCCAGGTATTGGTATGATGTCACAATCTCGCTTCCTGCGGGTTGAAGATGAATCTGCAGTCCGCCTGGCCATTGAAAACCATGATCTTAGTTTTGCTAAGATTGACCTGCAACCCCTAGTCTTTGGAGAACTCTTCCAAGATGCGAAGATGGCGTTGTAAGAAGACAGGAGATTGTGCGAAGAGGGCCGCATCATCAGCATAGAGGAGTGCTAATTGCATTGGTACCCCATCCAACAGCACCCCAACTCCATGGTTTTTTGAGATGTAACCCTCCAAAGCATCAATGTAGATCCCAAAGAGGGTAGGTGAGAGAGGGGGCAGCCCTGTTTGACCCCAATGTTGCTATGCACGCTCTGTCCTTTGTACGTGTGGCAGGTGAACTGACTGGAGAATTTGTAGTTGGTAGTGCCATTGTAGATGACAAGCCCTTGAACCTCACAAAATTTGAGTAGATGGTGACCATAACTTGTAATTTCACTAGAGACATCCACACTTTGCCTCTCCAAGGCCGTATGTGAGTGTTGAATGTGTAGAGAGTCCGTGGGGTCGAAGGTTGGCGCCTATAGTGATCCTATACGTGCATTGAAATCTCCAACCAAAAATTTGTCCGTTTGTGGGGTACGGAGGCGAATGATCAGTAGACATGGAGCACGTATTTCTACTCTCAGAGAAAGACACCCCTCACTTACAATTTGCAAATTTCCACACATTGGAAAGAGGGGTCATCTGGGACGTCTTTCGATGGAACATATGGCGAATCTGTTCTCATTTGACAGCCACTGTGTGGAGATGCATCCTGGGAAAAATAACATCCCACCGATAAAATGTTTGGTTGAGGATTGTAGCCCTTGATGTGACACCAGATGTACCTTGCCAGTGGGTCTTTGTATGGGAAGGAAACGCATGGTAGAAGCCAGTCAGCAAAGTAACAAGCCACTCCATTAGAGCCTTTGAGACCTGTGTGTTGACGAGTCTCTGACTGAAAGCTATATCTGAGAATAGAAGGAGGGTCATTTCCTTCATACTGTTAGAAGGGCGACGATGCTGCTGTCGAATGATGACCCTCCCATCTCTGTATACAGCATGGTGCCCCTGTGCACGAGCCTGCTTGAATTGAGAAAGTTGAGCCCGCATGACATTGTATTGCATAGGGGTCAAATCATCATTGAGGTACATTATCTGTCCTCTCAATTGAGGACTCCGTCTAAGAACCCTCTCCCGGGCACCTGTATCTTTTAATCTTATGAACAAGATCTTGTGCTCCGGAGTTCCTGCACGCCAAGCCCGTTCAATGTCACTCGCTCCCCATGGTAGAGCAAGGTTTTGTTGAATGAGGGTGGTGGGTGGTGGCCGCGTCAAGAGGGTTTTGCAAGAGGGTTCTGCAAGGGTACCTTGTTGACCAGTGAACCGGATGTTCAGAGCTTTGAAAGCTAACTCAAGTACGGTGGCTGAAACTATTTCTTCCAACGTATGGGAGCTCTTGCTGGCCTGTGTTATGCTGCCCTTGACAATGTTAGCCTAAGGGGAAGCCTCTGCCTTATGGTCCTTGAGCTCCTGAGCCATTGTAGACGTAGTTGCCTTGTGGGTCTCCAATTCTTTAGTGAGGGTTAGCAGTTGCTGATGAATATTCGCCACGAGGGGACGTCTCCGAAGCACGACTGTCAACCATTTGCTCCATAGGACCAAGTTTGTCCGTCAGAGTCTTTGTTAAGTCGATTTCCAGTGCGCCTAGTTCCTTTTCCACTTTGGCCAAGCGACCCGAGAGGTCCTTCTCTGTGAGGGACCTCACTTGACCCTCAAGCTTACAGATGCGAGTGTTG
The DNA here is from genome assembly GCA_030704615.1 of Takakia lepidozioides. Taxonomy (NCBI): domain Eukaryota; kingdom Viridiplantae; phylum Streptophyta; class Takakiopsida; order Takakiales; family Takakiaceae; genus Takakia; species Takakia lepidozioides. Next base: position 56,203,487 of record CM060732.1, read on the forward strand.
GTTGTCTTTATGTTGAGCTGTTTCAACAGACCATCAAATTTGCTGTTGCTCTCCACAACAGATGCCTGCAAGTTGGTGACCTCTATTCGTAGGTTCTCCATGTCATTGTCCCAGGCTGCAAGCAACTGCTGTAGTGTCTCCTCGGAGATGAATCGTGCTTGCAGGAGAGCAAATTGATCCTGACTTTGTTGGATGTCAGCACTCCTCGTGGTGTACTGGCGCAGGGTGAAGTATGCTAAGAGGTCAGGGCAGGACGGAGGAGTGGAGAAGAGGATGTGGTAGGTGGTGCACGGGTTGGGCTGAGGGTGTAGGCGAGTCTCCATCTTCGTCATCAGTCCTTTGACGTTTATACGAGGACATGTTGGAGTGGAGTTGGCGCTGGCGCGCCAATGCGCATGAGTGGAGTGGAGCGCCGACGCGCTGATGCGCGTGGCGAAGAGAGAAATGAAATGGTACTTTATAACGACAGAAAGACGAAGAAAGAATGAAACAAGAAATAGAGAGGCCTCCACAAGCTGCCCAGAAACCACTATTGCTCAAGAAAGAGAATAAAAGACATAGAGTGAGGCCAGAAGCAGCCCAAAAGCAGATTCTGCTCTAGGGATCGCCTAAGAGTCAAAGCTTCGTGCAGATAAGCTGCCAAGCATTCTGATCCTCAGAAGGGAAGACTTCTGTGAGAGTTTGGGTTTCATGGAACAGACAGTGCAATTTCCCACGGATCTCATAGTAAAGAGGGCAGTAAAGGAAGAACTGTTCATCAGTTTTGATACATCGGTTGGGCGCGGTGCATGCTGGGCATAGGCAGTCTTCTTGCTGCAAGTTTTCCCACCTACCAGTCTCTATCCGTAAATTGTGGGAGCCCACCCTGAATCGCCCCAATGCCCTCAGAACAGAGGGAGATAAAGGTGCAGATAAGTAATTAGACCGCAAGATTCTAAAGAAAGGCTTAGTCAGTCTGAGTGAGGGTCCAAGGGACACAAGTGGAACAACATAGAACCAACCACATATCCACAATAGGGGGAGGGTTCAGAAGTCAGTAAAAGAAATGAAATGATGAAATGGTGCTTTCTAACGTCCGCGGAAAGCTCATAGAGCTTATGGGACAAAGAGAACGAAGGTGCCCTCGAACCTGAGAGTTTAAGGTAGGAGGAAGCACACCTGTTTAGTGGTTTTGGGCACATAAGAGCCCACTACCAAAAGTCCACCATTTTTTCCAGTTGGGTGCCCATACACTCCAAGGTCCTGTGGTGTAAGGGGTGGCTGAGGCCGTAGACCAATCCGTGCTGACACAAATGCAGCCGCTGTGCGACACAAAAAGCACCTCCCTTTAGCTTCTGCCTGTTTGTCAAGCGACATCCACTGATTATATTCCGCAATCGCAATGCAGGTTTGCCATTCACTATCTGTTGATTATATTGGGTAGTGCTGTCCGCACACCCCAAATCAGCAAAGCACTCCTTGGAAGCCACTTTGCTGGCAGAAAGTATGTTACATGTCCATGTCCAATATAAAGCTATGTGCCCATTCCAACGTGTATGTTTTTGCACCCTTGAGGATTTCGTATGCATGGAAGTAAAGCTCCTTTATGATGCATGCTTGTCAGTTCACATATATGGAGGATGTCAACCTATGGGGCTTGAAAGAACATCCTCGTCTAACTATGAAGTATCAGAAACAATCGCTCAAATTATGCATCTTTGCAAGAAAGTTGAACTGTGGAGTAGACTCGACTTTGGATGGGATTGTCTTTCTGGAAATTTTCCAATCCTGATGTAGTGCATAATGACCTTTTAAGTGTGCTAAAGGGAATTGAAACTGAAGAACACTTCTTCTACTGCCCTCTGACTACGAGATCCGTGGGAGATTCCACTGTTTATTCAGTGGAACCCAAACTCTCACTGATGTCTTTCACTATGAGGATCAAAAATGCTTGGCAGCCTACCTACACGAGGCCTTCACCCTTAGACAATCGCTAGAACATTAATTGTGGTTTCTGGATTTGTTCCTCTCTCATGTTTTCTTCCATTTTGTCCCATAAGCTCTACGAGCTTTCCGCGGACGTTATAAAGCACCATTTCATTTCATTTCATGATTGGAGGAAGTCAAGTCAAGCTAACCCAAGTTAGAGCTGGTGGTGAATTTTCCTAGGTTCAGTTAGCTGTAGTACAACAGCAGTGGTCACTTACTTCAATCATGCCCGCTGCAAACACTTCAACGTCTCGATTGCTTGCTGCATTGACCACACAAATGGAGCCCTGACAGGAAAACGGTAAAAACCACTGATCAAGTTGTGGACATAAATGAAAACTTGTACAAAATCTTGACCTACAGCTACTTCCTAAAGTGCCATGTGCACCTGTTTTAACTGACTGCTTGCATACTTCAACAATGTTGAATGCCTTTTTCCCTCCACAATAGTGACTAATATGATAGAATGTACTCATAAGACATTGTTTGCCGTAGCCTTGTGGCCATTGACCCCGCACCCAGTTTGAGCGGAACATGAAGGGACAGAACCTAACTCAGTCAGGGGCTGACGTCGGTAGTAAGACTTACCTTGATAAAGGACATTGATTCAGGTTTTCCAGATATCCTCTAGAAATCCCTTCACACAAGCATCAATCTGCTGTGTGTGGTTTGCCCAGTAACTAGGCCCCTAATAGAATAGAGATGTCTAGGCTGCCTCATGACAAACGTACCTTGGGAAGCGCACAGAGTTGTTGACAGACAGCTGCTGGACCTCCCTTACGGAGAGTATCAATGGACACAGATGCAACATTCTTGGCCAATACTCGGCCCCCGGTTTTCTCCTCAACCCACTGCAGTTCGCCAAAAGATTTCAATTTATGTCAGGTATAGCTACCTTGAGCTAGATTAGACTTGTTGAAAGTGATCTAAGAATCAGAAAAGCTTCAGAGAACTACCTCACGAAGATTTGATGCTTGGTAGCCAAAAACTGCGTCATTTGCAAATTCAGTCTGCCCTGCAGGCACCAGCCTGTAATGAAGTAACCCACAGAGAGGTAGTTTCAGACTGCATGCAACAGATGTGCATCGCTTGATACAGGAAGGTGAAATGTTTAGTATCAGCCCTCAGAACTGATGACATCACAAATTGTGCTCAGGGGCATCAGTTGCACTGCTGGGCCTTTGGAACATTGCAATGACAGCTTCTGTTTTGACACAAATTATGGCAAGCAGGCCAAAAACAAAGGGATATTTTCCACATGCTCGAAAACCCTGAGCTTGTGACTGCTGGATTAGTGAGTAAAGAATTCAAGTTCAGATCTCGGCATTAGAAGGGAAGAAAAACATAATCAGAGGGTAGAAGGCATTAGAAAACCCACATGTCTCCATCAGCCACATAGTGAACATCATTGATGGTGTAGCGGCCACCTTCTAGAAAGAATGGACAAATGAGCCATGCATCTGTCTCTCCTATTATGGTGGAAGCAGCATCTGCCTCCTGCTAGCCAAAAGCGAACCTTAATAGGAGAGTCGGAAGGAGACACAGCAAAGTCCATGTGCCAACTCTTAGTTGGATGCTAGTTCAAGGAATTAGCTTTGTACATGCAAAAACAAGGGAAAAAAAATAGAAACTTTATAATTTCACAGGGGACCCACATAAGAAGAACAACTTTTATGGCGTTCAATTGAGCCCCAGAGATAACTTTGAGAGAAGCGGATTTTGCACTTCAAGCCCAGAGAGTCCTACCTGCGGAAAGTGGCCTCGCAGGGTTGAGTCCCCCCGTAGAACAATAGTATAGCCAATGCCTCCCGCAGCTGTTGCTGCCTTATCCACATTCTTGCAAATCTCTTTGGTCAGTGTGAAGGCCTGCAGACCCCTTCTAGCAATCCCTGTCACTGTGTTGCATCTCTCTGGATGACTGATGGTTACACATTATCATCATGCACAAAAACTAACTTAATTCCATTGTACACCCTTGTGAGGGCCACCTTTAATATAGGCAAAAGTAGAGCCCACCCTTGAAAGGAGGCAGTAGCCGCAAGGTGAAGTGGCTCTTTAGTTATGCCGGCTTTGGCTGGAGTTTTCTCTCTCTCTCATTTCATTTCATTTCATTTCTCTAAGCAGGCAAGACCATCTCCCTGTTTCTTGTGTCCATAAGCTCTTTGAGCTTCCCGTGGATGTTACAAAGTCCCTTTCCTTTCCTCTCTGTTCTCTGTGCTCTATGAGCTTTCCACGGACGTTATAAAGCACCATTTCATTTCATTTCTGTCCCTTGGGCCCTTTGGGTCTCCCACAGACGTAATTAAGAAAATTTCTTTCTTTTTGGGCTGCTTTTTGGCTCTGGTTTTCTCCTCTCTCTTGTTTTTGTCCCATAAGCTCTTTGAGCTTTCCATGGACATTATAGTGTACCATTTCGTGTCATTTCTTTGAGCTTTCCTCGGACTTTATAAAGTACCATTTCATTCATTTCTTTCTGGTGGGTTATAACCGTATGGAAAGCTCAGGCCCTCCAGCCAAACACACATAGATGGGTGAAGACCAACTGTTCCTGTTACAACTTAGCCTTCCCCTACTTTAAAACTTGAAGGACAACTGAGGATACTGAGAAAAGGGATAGAACATAAATAAGCATGATAATTGACGTAAAGTCACCTCATCACTACTGAGAGCTCGGGAGTTTGTTAGGATGAAGAAACAATCTGGTCCAGAACGAAATTCATTCTGTAATGTGTCAAAGCTCCTGCCATCACCATTCGACAAACAGATATCACAATTCTAACTTCATTTCTCACAACTCCCTCTCTCCCACCCTGCCTCCCGTCATGGTTCATTCAAGGGCATGAGATCTATGACCACAAGATCACAGAAACACTGACTATAGAGGAAATCTATATCCCTTGGGCCCTTGGACATCCCACAGATGTTATAAAGTACCATTTCACTTATTTCTTTCTTTCTTTCAGTAGAAGAAGAACACTTCTTCTTCTTCTACTGCCCTCTACTGTTTATTCAGTGGAACCCAAACTCTCACTGATGTCTTCCACTATGAGGATAAACAATGCTTGGCAGCCTACCTGCACGAGGCCTTCACCCTTAGACAATCGCTAGAACATTAATTGTTATTCTTGGTTTCTGGATTTGTTCCTCTCTCATGTTTTCTTCCATTTTGTCCCATAAGCTCTATGAGCTTTCCGTGGACGTTATAAAGCACCATTTCATTTCATTTCATTTCCATTTTGTCCCATAAGCTCTATGAGCTTTCCGCGGACGTTATAAAGCACCATTCATTTCATTTCATTTCTTATCTAGTCCCAGAAGCCCTTTGAGCTTTCTGCTGATGTTGTAAAGTGTCCTTTCATTTCCTTTCAAACTAAAGAACGCTTCTTCTTTTCTTGCCCTCTGTATTATGAGATCCGTGGGAGATTCCACTGTCTATTCCGTGGTACTCAATCTTACACTGAAGTCTTCCATTAGGGGGATCAGATTATACGACTCTCTATCTCTACTAATTCCCAAGCTATGTCCAATGCTATCTCCATGTCCTCTACCTCCACTTTGAGCTGAGGCCATTTTCCAGCTTACAATCTTTCTAATGAGGTTGCAAGCGCTACCACCCAAATGGCTACCAGCCCAATGCTGGGGTCTCCATGTTCTTTGAGGGCCACGGACTCTCCGTTGCTTCCCAACTGCCACAAAATAGGGAGGGGGTGGAAATTTCCTCCGAGCAGGACTGCAACAGATGCATCAGACGAGAGCTTATGGAACTTCACGTCAGGCAGAAATGGAAACCAGCCAATCTTAGAACAAAACTGCAGTTCTGTCAGGAGACATTTCTTGGTCCTCCATGACGATAGAATCTTGCGGCCCAGTTACCTGTCTGCAGCCCTATCTCCCTCTCTTCTAAGGGCCTTGGGGAGGTTTAGGGCGGGCTCACATAGTCTGCAGATAGATTGTACTCATAAGATGTTGTTTGCCGTAGCCTTGTGGCAGATAGATTGTACTCATAAGACGTTGTTTGCCTTGTGGCAGATAGAGACAGGTAGGTGGGACAACCTGCAATGTGAGGACCACCTATTCCCTGCTTGTGCTGGGAATCAACAGGGAAATTGGAAGCGAAGAACATTTCTTCTTTCATTGTCCTTTCTACCATGAGATCTATAAGAGATTCTATTGTTCCCATACCCAACCTCTCACAGACACTTTCCATTACCAGGATCAGAAATGCTTAGCAGCATACCTGCATAAGGCGTTGACTCTTAGACAATTCCTTGAGCAATAGTTGTGTTTGGGCTGCTTTTGAAGGGCCCCTCTTTCTTATAAGTACAATTTCATTTCATTTCATTTGTTGTTTCATTCTTTCTCTTGTCCCGCAAGCTCTTTGAGCTTCCATGGACATTATGAAGTTCCATTTCATTTCCTTCATTCTCTCAAACACATGCACATGGACAAAGATTCAACAAACTTTTTTTCTCGAACTGACCTACCATTCAGTTAGTACTGTGACCCCATGAACAGTCTGTGTACCCGTGGGATCGTCATCCAGGACCACCAGTACTTTGGTATGTCCCTCACACTCAATCTTACGAACTTCCTCCACAGGGTCCTCGGACCACTCTTCTGGAAGAGCCTTCAGAGTGCTATCCCTTTCTAAAGTTGGCATTTGGGTGGTGTTCATCTCACTGGAGGGAAGAATGCTTGCTGACTTCGGAGCCTTTGGTGCTGCAACCGTGATCCCTGTCAACTTCTCAAAAACCTGAAGAGAATTGAAATACAAAGAAGAGAATCTTCAGAACCCAAAACTGTTAGACCATTTGTACAAGATCACATAGCTAATCAGGGCCAGGGTAGCATAACATCTGGCACAAGCTTGGTTATTGTTTGACCTAGAAGCATTTTCTCAATGTACCTTCACAACTGCAGCATCATCCTCCCGTCCCAAACCAGCAGCCGATCCTGTAGGAATAAATAGAGAACAAATCGGTTGTTTCAATTTGTTTCAATGTCACTTTTCAGTTTCAGTAATCCTGCAATCTTTGCAAACTTGACATGTGCCTTACCTTTCCACTGATGAGATCGTTGCCAAGTACCGATGTCATCCATTTTCAGGAAATTTAGCCTCGTGGTCACAAAACTGTCTCAAATTTAGCAAGGACAGATACCTATGATGAACTGCTGGAGAGAAGCAGCACAGAGAGGAAGAGGCAGCTGCAATCTCTTGGCCTCACCCGCAGCGATCCCCTGCAACACTAATTGGAAACATTACACTGTGACCAGCCTGCACTTTAATATGTTCTTTTTGATGTAACCATTTGGCCATAAGGATGAGCATTTCGAACAAAAGACAAACAATAGGGACAGGAGGGAGTGGAACAGTGGGGGAGGTGGGTACTTGGAAACTCCATAGTCATCATGGTAGTTTTGCAATGGGAACTTTATAGTGTCCGCAGAAAGCTCAAAGAGCTTCTGGGACAAGAGAAAGCAAATGAAATGAAATGAAATGAAATGAAATGAAATGGTACTTTATAACGTCCGCGGAAAACTCATAGAGCAAGAAACAAGAAATGATGAAATGAAAAGGTAATTTATAACGTCTGCAAGAAGCTCAAGAGCTTATGGGACAAGAGGCAATGAAATGAAATGGTGCTTTATAACGTCCGCAGGAAGCACATAGAGCTTATGGGACAAAATTGGAAAAAACAAGAGAGAGGAGACAAAACCAGAGCCAAAAAGCAGCCCAAAAGCAACTACTGCCCAATGGATTGCCTAAGGGTCAAAGGCCTCGTGCAGATAAGCTGCCAAGCATTTCTGTTCCTCATAATGGAAGACTTCAGTGAGAGATTGGTTTCCACGGGATAGACAGTGGAATCTTCCACGGATCTCATAGTACAGAGGGCAATAAAAGAAGAAGTGTTCTTCAGTTTCAATTTCCTGGTTGCGCCCGGTGCAAGCTGGGCATAGGGGGTCCTCCCGTTGTGGGTTTTCACCTCTACCAGTCTCTATCCGTAGATTGTGGGAGCCCACCCTGAACCGCCCCAATGCCCTCAGGAGGGAAGAAGATCAAGGCGCCGAAAGGTAATTGGGCCGCAAGATTCTATCATCACGGAGAGAGAGAGGGGCCACAAGCAACCCGAAAGAAGGAAACTTTATAACGACCATGGGCAGCTCAAGGAGCTTATGTGACAAAGAAAAGCAGAAAAGAAAATGGAGTCCCCAACAACCACCACAAAAAGAAGACTACAAATCACCTTCAAGAGATTCTCTAAGGTGGAAAGCCTCATAGTAGATATGCCGCAAGACATGTCTGATCTTCGAAATGTAACACCTCTGTCAGGGATTGGCCCTCCCTATAAGGCAGTAATAGTGGTCCTGAATTTCATAGCCGACGGGACAGTGGAAGAGGAAATAGTTTTCCATCTCAACCTCCAGCCTGTCTTGTCAAGTGCAAGCAGGACAAATGAAATGAAATGGTACTTTATAATGTCTGCAGAAAGCTCAAGGAGTTTATGGGGCTAATAAAGACTGAAACTTTATACAGTCCCCAAGAACCTATGGACAAAGTACAACAGCAGGTACCCACTTAAAAACGAGATTTAAGATTTATAGATATAAAGAGGATGTTGGGGAGAAGCCAAGGAAGATGCGTGTTGACCCAAAGAGCAAGACAGGGGGCATTGGCAATCTTACCAGGTCCTTAACAAAGATATCAAGTGCTGAAAGTGGAGTGTAGTCAGCATCAAGCATATGGGGCACCCGGTTCACAAACATCCTGGTATAGTCATAAGCCAAAGTCACGATTCGAGGTTACAATCTTGCCTTGATTCTTTTCCCCTTCATATTATTTAGTGCCTTTAGCCATGCAAATAATACTACCAGCTACATTTACCAGCAAGCCTTCTACTTACCACGATCTGAAGTGGTCTTTTGGGAGTATTCAAAGTTCATTGACCAGGTATTACTCTCTCTGTAAGTTTCTTTCTCCCTGTCCTCTAGGAAGCCTATTGACATTGGGTGGACTTGAAACGGGAGTACATTAATGTCTCTGTGACTAAATGCCGGCCTTGTGACCTCGTGTCCTTGTTTGTTTCGACCTGAAGCGCTTTGCTTCAGGTAAGGTAGTGCATTGGATTTAGTTGGAAAGCTTGGGGCCTTTCCCTCTTTAGAATATGCCTACACGGGCCATTCCCTGCAACTCCCTGGAGTGTGATCTCTGAATGGTAACAAGCGGACTCCTACCGCTTGGGGGCAGCCCCTCCACCCAAATTGGGCAGTTGTATGCTCTGTCTAGCATACTCGGCACTTGGGCTCGGGTTGGTTCCTGTGCTTAAACTTATGGCCTGCGAAAACAATCAAAAATTTAGCTCCTATCAACATCAACACTCCTCAGGGTGATCCCTGGGAATTGGTTACTTATGCCAAATCTAGGGCTTCATGTGTAGTTTTTGGGGTGAATCCCAGGATGGACGATGTGTCCTTTAAAACTACATGCTCTAGCTTAGGCTTGGATTTCATGGCATGGTACCATCTCGAGACTTGATAACAGGGGTACGTTGAAGGTTGCAATGACCAAAAGTGCTTCTAATAGAGTCCCGCATCAATTCAATCTCAAAGAAGTTCGTCCCTTGACTGGCTGGAGAGCGGTCTTAGACATTGGTGATTCAATGGGGCACTCTAGGAAGACAACCAAGGGCAACAACTTCAACTTGAGAGTTTCTAATCGGTTTGATGCTCTGGATGAGGTTGAATCCAAACAGCCAGAAGGACAAGATGCCCCTAAGTGTACGGAACCTGAACGTCCTGAATCTGAAGGATTTGGTACTCTGAATGGTTTACCAATCCTCAAGGTTTACACAAGACGAACAAATTCTATACACGGGGTAATTGTCCCCAAGCCATCAGATGGACAATCTGCCCCTAAGTGTGCAGAGCCTGAACGTCGTGTAACTGAAGGATTTGGTACTCTAAATAGTTTACCAATCCTCAAAGTCTACACAAGACGAGCAAAATCTATACACGGGGTAATTGTCCCCAAGCAGTCTGACGGACAATCTGCCCCTATGTGTGCGGAGCCTGTGCGTCGTGTAACTGAAAGATTTGGTACCCTGAATGGTTTACCAATTCTCAAAGTTTACACAAGACGAGCAAAATCTACACATGGGGTAACTGTCCCCCCTTTGCAGAACGGTTGGCCGTCCAGGAGCAATCACAAGCTACCTAGACGACAAACAATTCACACGCAAAGGGCTGGCTTGCGGCTGGCCACTTTCAACTTCTCAGGGTTGACCAACCAAAGGAAACAACTTGAAGTGGGACAAGTTCTTCGGACTAATGATATTCATATCTGTGCTGGGCAAGAAACATGGGAAACGTCGGATAAACTGGTTGGAGATGTCATTGGTTATAAATGGGCAGGTAAGATGTGTACTCTCAAGGCAGCCTCTGCCAAACGCGGTCAAAAAGGGGTTGGATTCTTTGTCCGTGATTTCTCGTTTGACAATTGTGAAATTATCAACAAGGGTTTGAGGTACGAGCATAGTATCTGGCTAAAACTGAATTTGAAGGGCGGCATGAGTACAAAGGACCTCTTTGTTGGTTGTGTTTACATGCCCACAGAGGGGACCCTTAGTGCTGACGCAGACAAGGCCTTCAAAGATGTAAAGCTGGACTGTGCTTCGTTCCTTGCCAAAGGTCAGGTGGTACTATTGGGGGACTTCAATGCCCGGGTGGGCAAAGGGATCCATCAGGACGATATCATTGGACCTTTTGGTGAGGACGAGCTGAATTCTAATGGCAGACGGTTAATTAACTGTCTAGAAGAGCTTCAGCTTTTGACCTTGAATAACAGGACAAGAGGTGACCAAGTGCAGTGGAATCGTGAGAAACCCCAAACTGGGGAACGTTCCATTGTGGACTATATCATAATGGACAAAATTTTGTTCCCCCAGTGTGCCAATGTGTTGATCGACAGAACTGATATTGGTACCTCTGACCACTTCCTGGTTTGGACTGAGATCAAAAGGTGTTTTCCCACCACCAAGAGATCTGTGAAACGTTCGATTCGGAAGTGGCGCATAGAAAAATTCCACAATGAGGAGGTCAAGGCTGAGTACGTCCAGGCCTTGCAAGAGGCTCTCCCTCATTTTGTCCAATCGCTCCAAGAACTTCAGTCACGCTCTGTTAACGCAAGAAATGAAGTCGAAAGAGCAGTGGACTCTTGGGAGAGTTTCGTTTCCTCCGTGGCTGACAAGATCATTGGGAGGAAACTAATTGTCTGCGGTAGAGCAGTTAATTGGTGGACTAATAAGATTAAACTCAAGATAGCTGAGAGACGAGCCCTCTATAAAGAGTGCTGCAATTTGGAAACCAACAGAGAATTGTGGGCGAGGTACTACCAGCTCCGTAAAGATATCAATCAGCTTGTTAGGTCTCAGAAGAAATTATACTGGGACAAGTTATACAGTGAAATAAACTCAAACCACCATGGTGGTAATGACAAGAAATTCTGGTTGGCCCTTCAACGTTTGTACAAACCGAAAAACAGTCAGCAAGTACAAGCGCTGAAGACTACTAAAGGTGCAGTGGTGACTTCATCGGTTGTCATTGTCAAACCTTGGAAACTCACTACAGTATCCTTGGCAGAACTTCTAGGTCTAACAGTGAGGGGTCTTCTGCTGAATGGAGGGACACAGTTGGAAAAACTGTTCCTATGATTCAAAACAGCCCTGATGAACTGGAGTATATTTCAATGGCTTATAATGCTCCCATTAGTTCTTCTGAGATTGTGGAAGCAATTGAACATTTAAATGGATATAAAGCTGGTGGACCTGATGGTATTGTCAACAAGCTTATCAAGCACGGTGGCGATCCCATGATAGAGGCCCTAGTTCTCCTCTTTAACCTTATCTGGAGGACTGAAATGATCCCCTTTCGCTGGCGACAGGGGGTCATTGTCAATCTATACAAGAAGGGTGACAGAGAAGAACCGGGGAACTACCGTGGCATCACGCTCCTCAATGCTGTTGGCAAGACATTCTGCAGAGTTATAAGTACTCGTCTCGAGGTTGATCTGGAGTCTAGAGGTTGTTTCCACGAAGGCCAAGCTGGCTTTCGGCGAAACAGGGGCTGTGTGGATCATATCTTCACTCTAAGCCAGATTATCCAGGGAAGGAAAAAAGAAGGGAAACCCACTTATGTCTTTTTCCTGGATGTCAAAAAGGCTTATGACACAGTGTGGAGAGTTCCAGGCCCTATTGCCGTTCAGGGACTTAGCCATTTTCGGGCAAAGTCCCTAGACTGGCTGGCCCTGAAGTGGAAATTCGGCGCCATATTCCAGTTTTAGGCCCTATTGCCGTTCAGGGACTTAGCCATTTTCGGGCTAAGTCCCTAGACTGGGTGGCCCTGAACTGGAAATTCGGCGCCATTTTCCAATTCCAGGCCGTATTGCCGTTCAGGGACTTAGCCATTTTCGGGCTAAGTCCCTAGACTGGGTGGCCCTGAAGTGGAAATTCGGCGCCATATTCCAGTTGTAGGCCCTATTGCCGTTCAGGGACTTAGCCATTTTCGGACCTCATTGTGTTTTTCATGAATGCAGGTACTGTAAGTTCTCCCTTTTGGAGAAAGGTCATCTGTCTTTCGAGCCACCATTCTTCCTGGCATGGAGGAACCCTGGGGCTGACTCCATGTACACTGACGATATTGTGAAGGAGTGGCATCTGGAACATTTGCGTGACTGCCCTTGGTATGTGGACCTTCCGCCCGGCTCGCTCGACCCATCCGAGTTTCAATTGAAGCTGGATGCTGAATTCCGACGAAACCGGGCTCCGCTGCCTCCGTTGGGTGCAAAAGAGGCTGGTCTTGTGGGATCAAGGGAAAGATGTGGAGAGTTGTCCACAACTTGTATGCTCACACCAAAAACTGTGTCACTGTTAACGGACAGAAGTCCAACTTCTTTGACACAGACCAAGGTGTAGCTCAAGGATGTACTCTCTCCCCTCTGCTCTTCAATGTTTTCATCAATCAACTCCTCGAGGATGTGGAAAGTGAGGGATTTGGGTTAAGGGTGGGTGATACCACCATACCAGCCCTTATGTTTGCGGATGACTTCACAGGCATAGGGGAGACTCCAACCAATCTCCAGGAGTTGATTGATTGCGCGAAGAGATACTTTGATCTTTGGGGGCTAGAGGCTAATGTCAGCAAATGTGCAGTGGTAGCATTCAACGACAGAGGAGAGAGAGGAAGTGATCTTAAGTGGCAGTGGGGTAGCCAAGAGATCCTGGTCCTCCCTTCCTACACTTACCTGGGCGTTTAGTTCTCTAATTGTAATTGGGATGCACATATCCGGAAAGTTGTTCAAACTGGCAAGGGCAATGGTCTGGGGCTCACTAAATTTTTCCACTGCAGAGGGGTCAACTCTGAGGTTAAGAAAACCATGCTTTGTCGCGTTATTAGACCTGCCTTGGAGTACGGATCTGCTATATGGGTTGATAACTCCAACCAGCCTAAGTCTCTAGAATCCATTCAAGTGGGGGTGCTTAAGGAGTGTATGTCAGCATGCTCCAAAACAGCCAATGTGGCTGTTCGGGGTGAGTTTGGCATTCCGTCCTTAAGCTCCCAACGAGATGAATTCAAGGTCAGATGGTGGGGTCAGCTGCAACATATGCCCAACACCAGATATCCTAAATTAATCGACTCTATATCTTGGAAACAGGACCGCCCTGTCAAACAGGCTAAGTCCTGGCAGAAGAGAGTAGAAGACATCCTCAAGGACCTGGACCTGGATCCGCAAGTCTTGACCCTGCTGGATAAATCTGACTTAGAGGCTGTAGTGTCCTCAGCCATGTCTGTTGCCATGAGATTGTCTGATGAAAATGAAGTTAGGCAGAAAACTTCCCTGGACTTGTTTCCAGTCTGTGACATGGGGGAGGACATCTTGGATGACCTCAAGGGTCTACCCACTCTCGGCACTAGACTGAAATTTAAACTCAGGGCAGGAAGCCTACCTTTGAACAGCAAACAGAAGCAGAGAGGAAAGGGAGAGTGCAATTGCCCGTTGTGTGGGCAATCTGAAGACAGTATTCATTTTCTGATACACTGTCCGGGGTTCTCTCACCAAAGAGACGCTCTCTTCAAATCTATTAAGGGAATTGTGCTTGTACCCCTGTTTACCAACTTTGAAAGTCTCGAGGCTGAGCCAAAAGCCCAGGCCCTCCTGAGGCCTAGTTTTTGGGCAAATCACACACAGCAGATTGATGCTTGTGTGAAGGGATTTCTAGAGGATATCTGGAAAACCCGGATTAATTCTTTATATGGAGGTAAGTCTTACTACCAACGTCAGCCCCTGACAGAGGTAGGTTCTGTCCCTTTTGTTCCCGCTCAAACTGGGCGCGGGGTCAATGGCCACAAGGCTACGGCAAACAACGTCTTATGAGTACAATCTCTGTAAGTTTCTAGTGCTCACCTTTTTTCCTTTCTGGACTTGTTCCTCTCTCATGTTTTCTTCCATTTTGTCCCATAAGCTCTACGAGCTTTCCGCGGACGTTATAAAGCACCATTTCATTTCATTTCCTTTCTGACTTTCACAAAATCCGGATGGGATGGAAATTTCGTCCAAGCAGGACTGCAACAGATGCATCAGACGAGAACTTATGAAATTTCATGTCTGGAAAACATGGAAACCGGCCAATCTTAAAAGTAAACTGCAGTTCTATCAGGAGACATTCTTGGTCCTCCATGACAATAGAATCTTGTGGCCCAATTACCTGTGTGCAACTCTATCTCCCTCTCTTCTAAGGGCTTGGAGGTTTAGGGTGGGCTCCCACAGACTGCGGACAGATTGTACTCATAAGACGTTGTTTGCCGTAGCCTTGTGGCCATTGACCCCGCGCCCAGTTTGAGCGGGAAAGACTGCGGACAGAGACTGGTAGGTGGGACAACCTGCAACATGAGGACCACCTCTGCCCTGGCTTGCACTGGGAAAAACAGGGAAATAGAAAAGGAAGGACATATCTTCTTTCACTGTCCTCTCTACTATAGATCCGCGGGAGATTCTTTTGTCTGTTGTCTATCGTCTATACCTAATCTCTCACAGACATTCTTCCATTATGATCATAAATTTGCAGCATATCTGCATGAGGCATGGACTTTTAGACAATCCCTTGAAGAATAGTTGTTTTTGGGCTGCTTGTGGAGGGCCCCTCTCTCTTTCTTGTTTCATTTTCCCATAAGCTCTTCGAGCTTTCCCTGGACGTTATAAAGTATCATTTCATTTCTGTTTCTTGAACATCCAACATGGCTATTATGCCTGAGAGCTCCTGGGTATTCCTGGCTCCTTGATTCTCATATTGTATTTCTAGTACGTCAGTACAACATGATAATGCCATAACTCATGTATGGAAGACGAAAGGCTAACTCATCCACAAGCACAAAATGTGCAAGTTACAAGAAAGAAGAATGGTCTTAGGAAGACAACTAGCAACAAGACATCATGTTCTTTGGCATGCAAAGGTGAAATGAAATGAAATGGTACTTTATAAGGTGATAAGTCACATACCAAGAGGTTCCAGCAGCATTAGAGATGATGTCATAAAGGGAGCGTGTATCAAGACCTTGTCGTGCACCAAAAGCCATGCCTTCAGCGGCAGCTGCAATGTGCACACCTGCTAGCAGTTGGTTCACCATCTTCACTGTACTGTATGCTCAACAAGCCAATGGTTAATGTTTATGAAGATACAACAACATTAAGCATTTCAATCCCAGCTAAGAAAAGATTTTCATAACCTCAACAGGGAGGCACCAAGGACCACTGGGCAACAACAAGAGAAAGAATCTATTAAGTCCAATGTGGCATACCCTAAAAGGCACAGTCCGTGCAAGGCCCCCGACCCTCCTAGGTTGGTCATCGGTTTTCACCTTCCAAGGTATGAAGGCTGTACTCGCCATTGTGTACAGCCAACCCTTCGGTGAGACGGCCATGTTAGCATATTGGCTGGCATTGAATCTTGCTAATCTTAGCCTACACCTAACACTGATCTCACATGTGGGCATGATAGCAATATCAGATACCCTTCCTGCCTGATATTCAGGTAATTGAAAATCTCCTCTACCCCTTTCCGCCGGGACTTACCACTGGACGGTCTTGCTTTCAAGAGGTAGAGTCGATCATCTTAGGGTATCTGGTATTGGCATGCAATTCAACCGACCCCACCATCAGACTCTGAGCTCATCACATTGAGAGCTCAAGCGGGGGTACGCCAAACTCACCCCGAGCGGCCACGTTAGCTGTTCTGAAGCACACTGGCACCCTCTCTTTGAGCACCGAAAGCTGAATGGATTCGAAAGTTTTAGCATGGTTGGAGTTGCCATCCCACACAACAGATGTGTCCTCTAAGGTAGGCTTAGTAACGTTTCAAAGCATGGTCCTTTTAACTTCAGTATTAATCCCTCTGCAGTGCAATTTTTTGTAAGACCCAAAGCTTAGCATTCAGCTGTTTGAACCACTTTTCGTCCATGCACATCCCAGTTACAATTGAAGGAAAACTCAACATCAAGCTATGTGTAGGAAGGAAGCATAGGGATCCATGTCCCCTCCTCCCCCCCCACAATTGTTGAAGTCCACCACTGCACATTGCTAACATTGGGTTCTAGCCTCCACAGGTCCAAATACCTCTTCGCACAATCAATCAACTCCTGAATATTGGATGGGGTATTTCCTAGGCCCGCGAAGTCATCCACAAACATAAGAGCTGGTAAGGTGGCATCACCCATCTTTAACCCAAATCCCTTGCTTTCCACATCTTCAAGGAGCTGATTAATGAAAACATTGAAGAGCAGTGGGGAGTGGGTACAACCTTGAGCTACACCTTGATCAACGTCAAAGAAAATAGACTTCAGTCCACTAAGAACAACACAACTTCTGGTATTCACATACAGGTTGTGCACCATTCTCCACATCTTTTTGCTGACCCCAGAAGGTCACAGTCAGCCACAGCCCATCGTGTCATAGCGTCATAAGCCTATTTTACATCCAGGAAGAAGACAAAGGAGGGGTTTCCTTCTTTTTTCCTTCCCTGGATAGTCTGGCTTAGGACAAAAATTTGGTCAATGCAGCCCCTACATCTCCGGAAGCCCGCTTGACCTTCATGGAAAACACTTCTAGACTCAAATCAACCTCAAGATGGGTGCGTATTGTCCTACGAAATAGCTTGCCAACCGCGCTCAGAAACATAATGCCACGGTAGTTCCCAGGCTCTTCTCTCACACCTTTGACACCGTCCCTCCAACGAAAGGGTACAATTTCAGTCCTCCAACTAAGGTTAAAGAGGAGGGCAAGGGCCTATACCATAGGATCGCCACAATGCTTTATTAGCTCATTGACAATGCCATCAATCCCACCAGCTTTTAGCCTGTCTAGTTCTTCAGAAATCTCAGAAGAACTAATGGGTTCAGAGAGAGGGCAATAGGGAACAGATACCTGCCAGCTCCAGCTCCACCTTCAATAATGTATAGTTTTTCACTCATTGCTGGCGAACACACCCCCACTGAAGAAATCAGTATATAAATACAATCAAGTATGCCACCCTAGTCTGAAAATCAGACACTATATTAGACACAGATGAAGAAACGAAATGAAACGGAATGGTACTTTGAATGGAAGAGAATGAACTATTGTTCGAGTGATTGTCTAAGGGTCAGTGGCTCGTGCAGGTAAGCTGCCAAGCATTTATGATCTTCATAGTGACAGACTTCAGTGAGAGATTGGGTTCCACGGAATAGACAGTGGAGTCTCCCACGGATCTCATAGTATAGAGGGCAATAGAAGAAGAAGTGTTCTGTGGGTTTGGGCATGCTACAAGGGATTTACCTCCACAAATTTTCTCAGTTCAACTATTGACTTCCTCCATATCCCTATCATCGCAAGGGTACCAACTCTATAATGCTAAGCCACTTTGGTGGGTGAAACACCAACCCATGCTAACTATCACAGCTACACAAGGGCCTACTCCTGACAACGGTGAAATTGAGCTTATAATCTCTAGACCTGCTCTTGGCAGTTGACATAAAGAATCAGGTCATGTACCTGAGAGAACGGCTCCCGCTCGATTGAGAGCATTATCTGACCCAGCCGCCATAATCTGAACCTCACATCACAGCCAACCCAATAAGTCCCTGTTTTTAAGTCATTGAGCTAACTCTTGTTTTATAAATGGGTTGAATGGGACTCTTAGAAGCAGAAAGAGAACAGTGAGGATATCTGTTCTCTTGGGCAAACCCACCGTAAGGGTCCCATTCGCGGCTTTAGTGACACCACCTGAGACTGGAGCATCCACCAACAACAAATCTCGTCCCTCCCCTGCCAGTAAACAGACATTAGACACACTAGGAGAATGTACTCAATGAAATCATGCTTTGTTGTATACAGATGCCATACACTTCGGGTGCTTCACCCACAAGATGTAGTTCTGGATGGATCTGACACAATATGTCTATGTCAAAATTCTGCACACTAAGTCTCTAACCATATTAACATGGAGGAACAAGTACAGCTGAGAGAGTGAGAGTTTGGTAGCCAACCTGCCAGGCTGATTTCAAGCCGTCTGACATAGTCAGGTGATACAGTGGAACACAACACCACCACAGTCCCCCTTGCCAATGCTGCAAGTATCGGCCACACTCATAGATTTACTTGCAAATACTCCATCTCCAGAACAATACGAGTATTTACCACAAGTTCATATTGTGAATGTAATAATTGCATTGAGCTCATAAAAAGTAACACTCTAAAGGAGAAAGAAATGTCTCCTCTGAATAATACCATGCGACGCCTTTCCATACCACATTATACTGGTATGTAAATACCATACCCTGGATACATAGTACATCACTGCCATACAGCATTTCACATCATGTACATACATCCAGTGTCAGACTGTTCAATAGGTCATCTGGACAAAGTCGACGTAAAAGAGCTGGTATAAACGCTGGTGCCTACCACTAGGGCCAGGCTCACTCAAGAAGTGGACACTCCTTACTATTACTACTCTGCTCTTGCATAGACTCTCAAGCTCCCTGGATACCAGCTTTAGCAAGGCAATGCCACTGGCCACAGCTGTGCTTACCATGTTGCATAGCCTCTGAGAAACTAGAAGAAACCATACCTGAAACAGCTCCCTGATGTCCATAAAGAACGCTCTGCGCCTGGTCTTGGTTCGTGACCATCAGCACCACCACTCGGGCACCTGCACAGCCATTTGTAACCAAGATTAGGTGGCTACTCGAACATGTGGTTAGCGTAGGCCATGGTGACATTTAGTCTGTAATTGAGATGCTACCACAAACATTGCTTGAGTTCATATCACAATATGTTAAGTATTACCTTGCACTGCCTCTTCGGGACAAGAGCTGGCCAATCCACCAGCTTTCAGAAACCTTGACATGGATGGCTCATAAACCTGCAAATATCAGCATCCCCACCCTGTCTGCTCTATTACAAGCTCTTTATTGATTGTGACTCTCCTTGGGTCTTAAATTTGTGGCTAATTCCTGCATCAAAGTGAGACCTTTCTGAGATAATCTGGAGGGCCAACAATCTATTACGAGGTAGGTCCTGCTTCAGGAATGGTAGCAACCCTCATTCTCCTGCGTCATTCCTCCTTTTCCTTCCCTTTTCTGCTCCATCCCCACCCAGACCCCAGGTCTATGGCCACAAGGTTTTGAATGAAGTCTCTCAAGACTCTCATCGTTCTAAGGAAAAGCCTCCTCTCCAAGAGGGGATACTTATTACCCAGCCATGAAAGGGGGGTCACTGGGTCAACCTGTCATCTTCAGTTGGGTACCTAGGGAATTTCGAGTCCTTGGGGGAGGTTTGGGCAACCGCATAGCCCTGGTTAGAGACGTTAGAAGGTGTCCACCTTCCAAACGGAGGGCAGTAGCCCTTCAGGATGAAGCAACACCACAATTTATGCTTCTTTGGCAGGAGTCAACCTTCTTTCAAATGAATTGAAATGATACTATAAAACGTCCACAGGGAGAAAGACAGGCAGAGCTCAAGGTCAAGAACTTACATCGTAACCACAGACAGTAAATCTCTCATGCACAAGCCAGGAGGCCATGCCAAACCCCATGGCTCCTAACCCAATGAAGGCAACCTGTTGTGGTTCAGTTGTTCCTCCCTGTATCTGCCCTGCCATAAGCCCTGGAGACACATCTTTGGCATCCAATTTTGGAGTAGCAACACTTAAGCCCATGGCCTTCTCCCAGATCTGTAAAACAAAGTTCAAAGGTAATTGAGCCCCAATAGCAATCAGGCTACTCATTTCTACCTAGATTAAGTATTTGGATGCAAGCAACAACAGGAAAGGTCAGTTCAGAGCACTACTGCAAACTCCCTGTTAATGCCAGACCTTATAATATTCATGTTTACTCTCCCTAATTTTCTGATGTATCTAATCTCCTTGAAAGGGTGTGATCAAGGATTTAATACGGAAAATGTCCTCATAAGCCATAGCCAGCATTAGCAAGGAAATGAAATGATACTCTATAACATCCGTGGAAAGCTCAACGAGCTTATGGGACAAGAGATTGCATGAAACAAGAAGGAGAGAGGGACCCTCCATGAGCAGCCCAAACACACTTACTGCTCAAGGAATTGTCTAAGAGTACGCATCATGCAGATATGCTGCTGAGCATTTCTGGTCCTCGGAATGGAACACCTCTGGGAGATTGGCTATCTCAGAATAGACAATAGTATCTCCCACAGATCTCATAGTGGAAGGACACTAAAAGAAGAAATGTTCTTCACTTGTATTGTCTCCCTGTATTGTCCCTGGCGCAAAGCGGGGCACAGGCGGACCTCACATTGCAGGTTGTCCCACCTACCAGCCTATATCCGCAGACTGTGGGAGCCAACCCTAAATCCCAATGCACTAAAAAGAGAGGGAGATAGAGTTGCAGACAGGTAATTGGGCCGCAAGATTCTATTGTCACGGAGGACCAAGCATGTCTCCCGATAGAACAGCATTTCTGAGTCTGATAGAGGTTGTCAGGGCCCGGGCTGGTAGCCATTTGGGTGGTAGGGCTCACAACCTTGTTAGAAAGATTGTAAGCCGGAAGATGACGTCGGCTTGAAGTGGTACACATGCAAATTCCGCTTATAAAATCTGTAATGCTGTTGTACCTGCAGCGCCGAGCATTCCTCAGAGGGAAGATTGCAGTGGTTCCAGATTCTCCCACAACAGGGACACCAAGGGCCCAAAACTAACAGTCATAAGTGGCAGCAGGGGTGACGACCAAGTCAAAGAGCCATTTGGTGGGGGGGGTGGCCCAGGTGTATGTGTTTGAATTTAGCTTGAAGGCGTATGGAAGCCTTGCCCTTCGTCAATCTCTCAATAGCAGTTATCTCTGACAGTATTCATTTTCTGATACACTGTCCGGGGTTCTCTCACCAAAGAGACGCTCTCTTCAAATCTATTAAGGGAATTGTGCCTGTACCCCTGTTTACCAACTTTGAAAGTCTCGAGGCTGAGCCAAAAGCCCAGGCCCTCCTGAGGCCTAGTTTTTGGGCAAATCACACACAGCAGATTGATGCTTGTGTGAAGGGATTTCTAGAGGATATCTGGAAAACCCGGATTAATTCTTTATATGGAGGTAAGTCTTACTACCAACGTCAGCCCCTGACAGAGGTAGGTTCTGTCCCTTTTGTTCCCGCTCAAACTGGGCGCGGGGTCAATGGCCACAAGGCTACGGCAAACAACGTCTTATGAGTACAATCTCAATAGCAGTTAATGCAAACTGAAATTTTTTTGGCCATTGAAAACCATGATTTTGGTTTTGCTGAGTTTGACATGCAACCTGTAGCCTTTGGAGAAGTCTTCTCGGATGCGAAGGTGCTTTTATAGGAAGCCGGGGGATTGTACAAATAAGGCAACATTGAGAAGCACTGTTTGTGCTGGTCCCCTTTCCAAAGGCACCTCACTCCATTATTCTGTGCAATTCAATCCAAAGCATCTATGTAGATTCCAAGGGAGAGGGCAGCCCTGTTTGACCCCAATATTGCTAAGCACATCTGCTGAGAATCCCCTGCAACGTTGACCATGCCAATGATGGTCTCGTACATGGATAAGGTGGCCAATATGATGTCTGGAGGGACCCCTGTCCTGTGTAATCTGCCCAGAAGGGCTGACTGAATCTAAAGTCTTTCCGAAGTCCTCGAAAGAAAGTAAGATTATATCGTCCACAGAGTGCAAAGGAAGCCTGGGACTCAAGTACCCAGGCCTAACTCCTTCCAACCATTCAGCCTGAGTCCCCAGTTTTCTATACCCCCTATGCTACATGATCTGGTGTGTAACGCACATCACTAGTGAGAGCTGACCAGACAAGGATATGGAATTCGTATTCACCTTCACAATGGCAGCATCATCCTCATGTCCATAACCGCACACAGACCCTGTAAGGCACCACATTTTACATTGAAGGGCATGACATCATGTCTGGCAACAAATCACTGTTAACTCTAGAGAGGGAAGTAGTATGAGAGCAATGACTCTGATACGCTATTAACTGTATCCTTGTTGTTGCATAGTCTTGTTCCATAAGCTTCTTGGGCTGCTTCTGGATATAACATATTACTTTATTTCCTCTTCGTTCAGGGTACAACATGCACTTCTAAATGTTGCAGTACTGGAGGGCAGAGGGTGTAACAATTACCAAGAAGAAACTGCTGATGGGCTGCTGATGCAAGAGGGAGGGGAAAGCGGAGCACTTTGGCCTCTTCCAATATGATGTCCTACAGCCAACCCATGCACCAAAAAATTCATCCAGTGTCCCAAATCAGGAAGCACACACACCAAGGGACCCATGCAATAAGGGCCAGAAGTCTTACAAAGTCTTTGATAATAATATCCAGGGCAGATGCCGGAGCGTAATCTGCATCCAGCATACGAGGCACCCGGTCCACAAATGCCCTGTCCATACTCAAGAAAGAACCACATATTTTCCAAAGCCATGAAACTGAAAAGATTTCCATCACAATGACACCTCTGCAATATCCAAACTGTAGTATGAGGTAGATCTTGGTTTGTTCTACCTTGTCCCATGGACCCTCATGGCCATTTGTGGGCATGAAAAAGTATCATTTCGTTTATATTTCTTCCCCACTTTGTCCCATGACATTATAAAGTTTCTATGACTCTTTCTGTTCGTCTTTCATTATGAGACAGAGAGAAACGCTGGCAGCATACTTGCATGAGTCTCTCCACCTCAGAGAGTCTCTTGATGTGGAATACTTGTTTTTGGGCTACTTGTTGAGGACCCCAGTTCCTTCTTTTCTCGTACTTTCTTGGCCCACAAGCTCTTTGACCTTCTAGTGGACATTATGAAGTTCCACTGCTTTCCTTTCCTATCTTCTTCTTCTTCTTCTTCTCTTCTCAGTGATCTTTTTTTATTGTGTCAAGCATAATTGCCACTTGATGCGTCAATCAAAATCTACCTGTCCTCAGCTGGTATGGTTGGAAATGTCATACCAGGAGCTTCCTGCAGCATTTGATATGATATTGAAAAGGGTACGAGTGTTGATGCCTGCCTGTGCACCCAACACCATCGCTTCTGCTGCTGCCGCAAGATGGATCCCACACAGCAAGTTGTTCACTAGCTTCACTTTACTGCCACCAGCAAGGCCATTATGAGACTTTGGCTGGCTGAATAAGTCCTTAATACATTTCACAATAAGAAAGCCTATTCTGATGACCATAATGAGAAGGCTTGAACAAGCAAAAGCAAACAGCAACACACCAGCACCAACTCCTGTTACATATCCCAATATATGCTACTGGTCTGCTGAGGTAATACATGTCAGTGCATTTCTACCCCTGGAAGGTGGACTGCAACTGCATCTGAAGGAAATTTGACTAGTTTTAACTTCTCAGCAGCTGTTCTCTGCTCTCACAGTTCTGCCAGCACTGCAGCTACATGAGGAACTTGGAGGCAGATAAACAAACACCGTGACAGTTGGTGGCTTTAGTGATAACTCGTGATGTATCCTAAAAACAAGACTTTGTATGACAACACCTAAGGTTGTTAGATCAAGAAGAAACATACCTGCCTGAACCAGTGCCGCCCTCAATAATGTACAATTTATCACTCAATGCTGTCCAAAACACACAGTTTTCTTCAGTGCAGGGCGCTACCTGACCAAACTGATTTCAGCAAACATAATGACATGCAAGGGTTCCACCTTTCCTAAACAAGACTGATGTTTACATCAGCTCGACCTTGCCTGAGCTAGGCAACCCTGGGAATGCTCTCTGGACAAGTAAATGTCTCTACTTAGGACAGATCCAAATTAAAGTTTGGGGTTTAAGGGTGGGACACATTCTCAGAGGTACATTTGGACATATTCGTCAAGGAAGCTGAAGCAAATTACATACCATTAAGGACAGGCCTCGCTCTTTCTATGGCGTGCTCGGGCCCAGCTGCCATAGCCTGCAGAATCAAAAAGTCGGATTTAAGCTATGGCGATGACGAAGTCACTTGGCTAGTGAGAGAACAGTGGAGTTGTAGGCCCTAGTTGTAAGTAGTCTGGGTGTTCCATTCTGGGTCCCATAAGGTCTCCAAGCTTCTATGGACAGTTCATTCAGACATTACAAAAGTAACATTACATTTCTGCACCCCAAACATTAGAATGCCCCAACTTGCATTTTTACATATGACTGGAATGATATGAGGTTCACCGCTATATTTTCCATGACTAAGATTTTTTTCATTTCCTCGAATTCACCAAGAAGGAGGTTCACAAGGTATCATACCGTCAATTTTCCAGCAGCAGCTTTTACTGGCCCTCCAGAGATGGGCGCATCCACAAGTAAGAGGCCCCGCTCTTCCGCTGAGAAGTCATCGGTTCACATGACTAAGCATAAATCACACCTTCTTAGGGGATTGAGGTAACATTCAGCTCCACCAAACTAGGCTCTCTAGCGTTAGGAGAACATTGGCTAAGGTCTACTATCGAGTAGGATGATGTCTGAAAGTGTACTTGCTATTTTGCAAAGGCTCTGCCGTCCTCACTATACAAGAGGTTTAACTAATCCTCTCTGACTAAACTAATACAAGGCCTGCAAAGAGTTACAAATTAGACAGATGGTATATATGAAGCAGTTGATGATGCAACACATGCCTGACAACCGTTTCTCCAAGCTTTGAACGTAGGCAGGAGATACTGTAGAGCAGACGATGAATGTAGTCCCGTCAGCTGCCACTGCAGTGCATTTTCACAGAGATCTACCGTCACATTGCATGCAGAAGGCTTCCAGATTCTTTCATCGCGTAGATGAAAGGGGAAATATAACAGGCAAAAGAGGACAATGGCCCAGAAGAAATGAAATGAAATGAAATGGTGCTTTATAACATCCACGGAAAGCTCATAGAGCTTATGGGACAAAATGGAAGAAAACATGAGAGAGGAAACAAAACCAGAGCCAGAAGAAAGAAATTACATCCATAAGAGGACCAGAAATGAAATGAGGGTGGGAGAAAGAAAGGTCAATACCTGATACAACCCCATTTGTACCATAAAGAGCATCATCAACTTGGCTGGAATTGACCACTGCCAGCACCACTAATGCTGCACCTGCTCTCATTCAATGAGACCATAACATCTTTAGCACCAGCATATCCCCAAAACATTTCCACGATGCAAAAACAACTGTCAGAAATCAGAAGTGGAGACTTCCAAGTAATCAGCTCTGTGAAACCCTTTCTACAGGGATGCCCATTACCAACACATTCAGACAGGACTTCTTGAAATAGGGAGTGAAATACTCCATTAAAAGAGAGGAAACTTTTCAGCTGGCTGTTGTTCATTAGATGATGCTTTTGCTTCCAATGATATGGCTATGTTTTCCACATGCAGTGCCTTTAATGGATTACAGGTGTCTTGTTCCAATGTCCATGGCGCCTAGTATTAATGATTACTGCATTAACATACTGCACCTTGTCCACAAAGACCATTCCCATACACAGACCACACGTCCCAAAAATTGTTATGCTCAATTGCAAATTCCGTAGAGAGGAGAGATGAGATGTGCAATGGAGCAACGAGCAGAGCGGAATTGGATATCATTGCTCCACCACCAACGTGGTATGGGGCAAAACTCAAATTTCTCCCACATGAGGGTACATTTATTGCACACATACACCACAAGATTCAGCATAGTTTGCAATTGCCAGTCTCGGGCTCCATTTTGGGGTCAACCGTCCTACATTTTGGTGCCTTTGATGCTTCACTACGGCCAAATCTTCATAGGACATTGACGGCATACCTTGTGCTGCCTCTGCAGGGCTGCTGCTGCCAGTGCCACCAACCTCACAAAAGCGCAACATTGCAGGCTCATAGACCTGCATACACAGATTTGTTCCTCATCCAATCTCTGGCTAGAATGAAGGTACATGTTGACACCCAAATGCAGGCTATGAGATAGCAACAAGAGCATAATCCCTAGAGGATACTAACCTGCTGTAGTCAGTTAAGGCGTTCACATATCATGGTGCTACTCAACCCAAAATCTCTGTGCACAGCCAACGACTACAGCTTCACCTGTCGACAGAATTAACCCTAGAGCTACTTCTGAAGAGTGATGTTTAGATACCGGCCTTGTCATGGACTGGGTGTTTATTTTTAGGACTAACTGTGCCATCCAGTAGAAAGCAAGATGTTGCTGTCAGCACACTACTATATGCCCCTACCTTACACAAACATGACAGAGGGGGCAGTGGTTCCATTTCCACATTGGTCACAAAAGATACAAGCAAAACTTTACAATGCCCATGGGGGATTCGAGGGCCCATGGGACAAATAGAACAACAGGAAGGAAAGAAGAAAAAGAGAGGTGTGGAATTGCATGATAACTAGCCCTGGTGGAAGTCCTTGACAGAGCAGTTTAGCGGACTTCATTAGCACAATCATTATCACTACCTATAATCCGACATGTTACCATCCTTTTCTAATTTTCTTTGGCAATCAAAATTTTAGCTCCTATCAACATCAACACTCCTCAAGGTGATTCCTGGGAATTGGTTACTTATGCCAAATCTAGGGCTTCATGTGTAGTTTTTGGAGTGAATCCCAGGATGGACAATGTGTCCTTTAAAACTACATGCTCTAGCTTAGGCTTGGATATCATGGCTAATTGCCGGCAACCGCCAATATAGGCGGTCGCTTAATTTAATAAAATATTAAATTACAAGCAAACGCCAATATGGGTGGTCGCTTGATTTAAAAAATAATAATTTTTAAGCGTCCGTATTTTTGGGCGGACGTATTTTTTCAAATAAATTAATAAATTTTAATAATTGGCCACGTCTGTCTCGAGACTTGATAACAGGGTACGTTGAAGGTTGCAATGACCAAAAGTGCTTCTAATAGAGTCCCACATCAATTCAATCTCAAAGAAGTTCGTCCCTTGACTGGCTGGAGAGCGGTCTTAGACATTGGTGATTCAATGGGGCGCTCTAGGAAGACAACCAAGGGCAACAACTTCAACTTGAGAGTTTCTAATCGGTTTGATGCTCTGGATGAGGTTGAATCCAAACAGCCAGAAGGACAAGATGCCCCTAAGTGTACGGAACCTGAACGTCCTGAATCTGAAGGATTTGGTACTCTGAATGGTTTACCAATCCTCAAGGTTTACACAAGACGAACAAATTCTATACACGGGGTAATTGTCCCCAAGCAGTCTGACGGACAATCTGTCCCTATGTGTGCGGAGCCTGTGCGTCGTGTAACTGAAGGATTTGGTACCCTGAATGGTTTACCAATTCTCAAAGTTTACACAAGACGAGCAAAATCTACACATGGGGTAACTGTCCCCCCTTTGCAGAACGGTTGGCCGTCCAGAAGCAATCACAAGCTACCTAGACGACAAACAATTCACATTCAAAGGGCTGGCTTGCGGCTGGCCACTTTCAACTTCTCAGGGTTGACCAACCAAAGGAAACAACTCGAAGTGGGACAAGTTCTTCGGACTAATGATATTCATATCTGTGCTGGGCAAGAAACATGGGAAACGTCGGATAAACTGGTTGGAGATGTCAATGGTTATAAATGGGCAGGTAAGATGTGTACTCTCAAGGCAGCCTCTGCCAAACGCGGTGAAAAAGGGGTTGGATTCTTTGTCCATGATTTCTTGTTTGACAATTGTGAAATTATCAACAAGGGTTTGAGGTACGAGCATAGTATCTGGCTAAAACTGAATCTGAAGGGCGGCATGAGTACGAAGGACCTCTTTGTGGGTTGTGTTTACATGCCCACAGAGGGGACCCTTAGTGCTGACGCAGACAAAGCCTTCGAAGATGTAAAGCTGGACTGTGCTTCGTTCCTTGCCAAAGGTCAGGTGGTGCTATTGGGTGACTTCAATGCCCGGGTGGGCAAAGGGCTCCATCAGGACGATATCATTGGGCCTTTTGGTGAGGACGAGCTGAATTCTAATGGCAGACGGTTAATTAACTGTCTAGAAGAGCTTCAGCTTTTGACCTTGAATAACAGGACAAGAGGTGACCAAGTGCAGTGGACTCGTGAGAAATCCCAAACTGGGGAACGTTCCATTGTGGACTATATCACAATGGACAAAAATTTGTTCCCCCAGTGTGCCAATGTGTTGATCGACAGAACTGATATTGGTACCTCTGACCACTTCCTGGTTTGGACTGAGATCAAAAGGTGTTTTCCCAACACCAAGAGATCTGTGAAACGTTCGATTCGGAAGTGGCGCATAGAAAAATTCCATAATGAGGAGGTCAAGGCTGAGTACGTCCAGGCCTTGCAAGAGGCTCTCCCTCATTTTGTCCAATCGCTCCAAGAACTTCAGTCTCGCTCTGATAACGCAAGAAATGAAGTCGAAAGAGCAGTAGACTCTTGGGAGAGTTTCGTTTCCTCCGTGGCTGACAAGATCATTGGGAGGAAACTAATTGTCTGCGGTCGAGCTGTTAATTGGTGGACCAATGAGATTAAACTCAAGATAGCTGAGAGACGAGCCCTCTATAAAGAGTGCTGCAATTTGAAAACCAACAGAGAATTGTGGGCGAGGTACAACCAGCTCCGTAAAGATATCAATCAGCTTGTTAGGTCTCAGAAGAAATTATACTGGGACAAGTTATACAGTGAAATAAACTCAAACCACCATGGTGGTAATGACAAGAAATTCTGGTTGGCCCTTCAACGTTTGTACAAGCCGAATAACAGTCAGCAAGTACAAGCGCTGAAGACTACTAAAGGTGCAGTGGTGACTTCATCGGTTGACATTGTCAAAACCTTTGAAACTCACTACAGTATCCTTGGCAGAACTTCTAGGTCTAACAGTGAGGGGTCTTCTGCTGAATGGAGGGACGCAGTTGGAAAAACTGTTCCTATGATTCAAAACAGCCCTGATGAACTGGAGTATATTTCAATGGCTTATAACGCTCCCATTAGTTCTTCTGAGATTGTGAAGCAATTGAACATTTAAATGGATATAAAGCTGGTGGACCTGATGGTATTGTCAACGAGCTTATCAAGCACGGTGGATCCCATGATAGAGGCCCTAGTTCTCCTCTTTAACCTTATCTGGAGGACTGAAATGATCCCCTTTCGCTGGCGACAGGGGGTCATTGTCAATCTATACAAGAAGGGTGACAGAGAAGAACCGGGGAACTACCGTGTCATCACGCTCCTCAATGCTGTTGGCAAGACATTCTGCAGAGTTATAAGTACTCGTCTCGAGGTTGATCTGGAGTCTAGAGGTTGTTTCCACGAAGGCCAAGCTGGCTTTCGGCGAAACAGGGGCTGTGTGGATCATCTTCACTCTAAGCCAGATTATCCAGGGAAGGAAAAAAGAAGGGAAACCCACTTATGTTTTTTCCTGGATGTCAAAAAGGCTTATGACACAGTGTGGAGAGATGGCCTATGGTTCCGCCTCTGGTCTTGTGGGATCAAGGAAAAGATGTGGAGAGTTGTCCACAATTTGTATGCTCACACCAAAAGCTGTGTCACTGTTAACGGACAGAAGTCCAACTTCTTTGACATAGACCAAGGTGTAGCTCAAGGATGTACTCTCTCCCCTGCTCTTCAATGTTTTCATCAATCACCTCCTCGAGGATGTGGAAAGTGAGGGATTTGGGTTAAGGGTGGGTGATACCACCATACCAGCCCTTATGTTTGCGGATGACTTCGCAGGCATAGGGGAGACTCCAACCAATCTCCAGGAGTTGATTGATTGCGCGAAGAGATACTTTGATCTTTGGGGGCTAGAGGCTAATGTCAGCAAATGTGCAGTGGTAGCATTCAACGACAGAGGAGAGAGAGGAAGTGATCTTAAGTGGCAGTGGGGTAGCCAAGAGATCCCGGTCCTCCCTTCCTACACTTACCTGGGCGTTGAGTTTTCCTCCAATTGTAATTGGGATGCACATATCCGGAAAGTTGTTCAAACTGGCAAGGGCAAAGCTCTGGGGCTCACTAAATTTTTCCACTGCAGAGGGGTCAACTCTGAGGTTAAGAAAACCATGCTTTGTCGCGTTATTAACCTGCCTTGGAGTACGGATCTGCAATATGGGTTGATAACTCCAACCAGGCTAAGTCTCTAGAATCCATTCAAGTGGGGGTGCTTAAGGAGTGTATGTCAGCATGCTCCAAAACAGCCAATGTGGCTGTTCGGGGTGAGTTTGGCATTCCGTCCTTAAGCTCCCGACGAGATGAATTCAAGGTCAGATGGTGGGGTCAGCTGCAACATATGCCCAACACCAGATATCCTAAGTTAATCGACTCTATATCTTGGAAACAGGACTGCCCTGTCAAACAGGCTAAGTCCTGGCAGAAGAGAGTAGAAGAGATTCTCAAGGACCTGGACCTGGATCCGCAAGTCTTGACCCTGCTGGATAAATCTGACTTAGAGGCTGTAGTGTCCAAAGCCATGTCTGTTGCCATGAGATTGTCTGATGAAAATGAAGTTAGGCAGAAAACTTCCCTGAACTTGTTTCCAGTCAGTGGCATGGGGGAGGACATCTTGGATGACCTCAAGGGTCTACCCACTCTTGGCACTAGACTGAAATTTAAACTCAGGGCAGGAAGCCATCAAGAGACGCTCTCTTCAAATCTATCAAGGGCCTGTACCCCTGTTTACCAACTTTGAAAGTCTCGAGGCTGAGCCAAAAGCCCAGGCCCTCCTGAGGCCTAGTTTTTGGGCAAATCACACACAGCAGATTGATGCTTGTGTGAAGGGATTTCTAGAGGATATCTGGAAAACCCGGATTAATTCTATATATGAAGGTAAGTCTTACTACCAACGTCAGCCCTTGACAGAGGTAGGTTCTGTCCCTTTTGTTCCCGCTCAAACTGGGCGCGGGGTCAATGGCCACAAGGCTACGGCAAACAACGTCTTATGAGTACAATCTAATTTTCTTTGGATATCTAATTCTGTCAGAATGTTGCTGAAATGATTTGCAGAGTTGGAGGACAAAGAATCGACAAATGGAAAGCCCACTGCTTAATGGAAACATTCGCCAATACAAAGGCAATATACAACATATGATGGCATTCAGGAGGAGTACTCACATCAAAACCATGGACATTAAAGCCTGCATGGAGGAGACTGGTAGCCATGCCAAAGCCCATGGAGCCCAGTCCCAGAAAAGCCACCTTGGCCTTCCCCATAGCTAGTTCCTTTTACCTTATGGCAATAATGGGGGTGAATATCCACCCTCCTAAGCCCTGCCGACACAACTGCCCACAAACCTCCTTGTCAAAATTGTCATCCTGGAAAGCAAAGGGACACATACAATAGCTTGGTGACCGATATAGGAGAGGATAGTACAAGTTCATCTCTCCTCCTCTGACGCTCAACTCGGGACTTAACGTTCTTCCCATGAAGAATGAAAAGCCCATCGCGCAGTGTTAGCCATAATAATGTCGTTGATCAGTAATTAGTTCGACCATAAATGGGGGCTACCATTGTAGATATGATCTGGGCGATTACCCAGGAAAACCAACCTGGAAGCTTTCTGCAAGGATTTGATTGAATGAGATCGATGAGGAGACACAAATATAACCTGACTCCAAATGTTTTCTGCTAGCTTCACAAAACCATGTAATCATGTGGCGCACCTAATCTTTTAAATGATAAAACCGTTGAAATCAAAATGTCAAATCCACACTGAAGTACACAGCTTCTACTTCAAATGCTATAAAATGTGTAAATTTAGTTGGTAGTTCAAAGCATTTGTGCCTGGTATTCAAAGTGACTAATTTCGCATGAATTCGAAACAGGAACGATTTTCCTCTCGCTCTCTGAATCATCCTGTTTGTCACGAAACGGATGAGCACTCGACTCAAGTAGAAAACCCTGTTCTTTCAACAAAGTACTACACTAACAGAAATACTGCATTCTCCGTTTCTCAATCACAATCGACAGCTGGAGATGGTGAGCTAATGACCATCCATCAAGGTTCATTTTATCCCAATCTCACCTCAGAATTGCTGAGCCCAAACTGATCCCTGAAGTAGTTAGACCACTGGCCGCTGCGAAGTAGGATTTATTTGGAGCATATCCTGTAAATGTAGGTCATATGCAGAGACCACATCGAGTTCTTCCTACCCCTTCCCTCCCTCTCTGTCTCCCTCCTCGATCACTTCCTCCTCCTTCTCTCTCTCTCTCTCTCTTTCTTCTCTCGCTCACGCCCCAGAATGCACACTGTTCATGCTGGGTGGCCTGCCTGCGGACGTGGCAATTCCCGGCGAGCGAGACCAACTCTCTGCCATGCGACACGTGTAGACATGAGTTTCGCCCAGGAAATCCTGGCTAAGCTACCGCTGGTTAGTCTTTGTTGGAGCAAGGGTATATTATGGTTTCTCTTGACAACCAAGTTGTAGCCCACTGGTAATGGGCACATAACTTACCACCTCGTAAGTGGTTGTTGGTTCAATACACCGATTGGTGTCACAAAGGTGTCCACCTTCCTGCTGGAAGGGCAAGTAATGTAATCCTTCGGGGTCAAGAGACACCATAATTCACACTTTCTTCAAGAGAGACGTCATAGATTATTATTATTATGAATTCTCTTGACCCCCAAGAAGTACTGTCTTCTAGTGTTTGGTGGACACTTTATGACATCCAATAATAATAATATTTGGCAAAGAAGCGTACATTATGGTGTCTTTTCACCTGGAAGGATTACGGCCTTCCGCTAGGAACGTGGACACCTTTGTGATACCAATCGGTGGATTAGGTGGTATGTGCCCATTACCACTTGGTTGTCATGACATCCAACATGTTTGAAGTTTGAACCAATGTTGTTTGGCAGGGTATAGATCCATCTAGGTACCAACCAATGTTGGTCTGGTCTATAGGTGAAACATTGGTATAAAGTACTGGTTATGCACTAATATTAGACATCAGACCAGACATCAGACCAGTCTGGTTCCAAAGCCATCTTGAATTCACAAGTTTATCACATAGCAAGTATCAAGTGAAACCAAATACAATACAAATAATGAAATAAATATATATAAGTACAAGTATATAAGCATATGTACACATAAATTGGTATAGTACATATACCAGAGTAAATGAGGAAGGCGGCGGGGGAATATTGGTATTGTGGCTGGTATGAAAAATTTGATATCAGCCTGGTCTGGTATTTGACGAAGTATTCTCCCACCCGAGGTGAGAGCAACTCTATCATAGCAAGAGAAAATACCAGTGTTGGGCGGTTACCCGCCTGGCCCCGGGTAACCGCCGGTTCCGGTTATGTGGAACCGGACCGGAACCGGACCCGCCTGTGCAGAACCGGAACCGGAAATTGGGGATTGCGTGGGAACCGGAATCGGCGGTTCCAGCTACGACCACATGTGTGGGAACTGGGTTTGGGGACTCCAAAGCGGTTCCGGTTCCGGTTCCACCCATGGGCTGTAGCCCTAAGTGTCTCTACAACTCATCCAGCTCGCTCTCTCTCGCATACATCTTGCTCGCTACTCCAGTCCAGGTAAGGTTTGTGTTCCATGTCTCCATCTTCTACTTTATTGTTTGATTTCTCTCTTGCTCTTATTTCATCTCCATCTCCATTCTCTTTCCCTCTTAGGTTGATTGATTTAATGTGTTGTTTGTTTCTTTTCTTCTCAGTTTATCGCACAAGAAGGGGCTGATCTCTCTTCTGCTGCTGTGGCAGGTGGTGGACACAAAGGGAGGGAGTGTGAGCAGGAGGGCCCCGCCAACCAGCCGTCGCTTGTTGTTGGTGAGCATCCACCATGTTCTTGTTTTTTTTAATTTTTTGGTTCAGCGGAGCTAATGGGCCCCATGCTCTTGTATTGTGGTAAGTGACGCATTGGAGGGAGGAAGTGCCAGCAGGAGGGCCCGCGCAACCAACCCCGTCGTCAACCAGCCCCTTGTTGGTAAGCATCCACCACTTTTGGTTATTTTACTGTTTTTAGCTTTAGTTCACCATGAAGCTAATCAGCTTCCTCCTTTTCTACTATGGCGTGTGGTGCAAGAGGTAGGGAGGACGAGTAAGGAGGGCCCACCTGCAACCAGGCCCCTTGGTCCATGGTAATCATTGCTCATCATTCTTCTTCTTTTTCTTTTTTTTTTCCTGTTTTCTTTTATGATATACCAAGGGGCTGATAGCCCCTTGCTCCACTATGGTAGGTTTTACATTGGAGGGAGCACAAGCAAAGAGGGGCCCACCAACCAGCCCACATTACCCACTGGTAAGTATCTTTCCTTTCTTTAAAATTTTTTAATTCTTGATACAATTGGGGGTTGATAAGATAGCCCCTTTGGCTTCTGTTATAGCAGATTC
This sequence comes from Takakia lepidozioides, assembly GCA_030704615.1. Lineage (NCBI taxonomy): Eukaryota > Viridiplantae > Streptophyta > Takakiopsida > Takakiales > Takakiaceae > Takakia > Takakia lepidozioides. Next base: position 56,238,263 of record CM060732.1, read on the forward strand.
TGCATGAGAGGGAGGGAGCCCAAAGTAGGGAGGGACCTGCCAACTAGCCACCATTACCCGCTTGTAACTCCCTTTCATTGAGCTTTATTTTTTTAGTTGTTTAAATTTTTGTTAAAAGAGGGGCTGATTAGCCCATTGCTCTTGCGCTACGGCTGATCGTGCATGGGAGGGAAAGGAGGGCAAGTAAAAAAGCACGTCAACCAGCCCCTCTCATCTTGTAGTAAGCCCCCACCCTTTATCTTAGTTTTTTAATGTTATTCTTTCCAATGTGTGGTACAACAAAAGGCTGATTTGCCCTTCCTCATAGTGATATGTTGCACTCGGGAAGGGAGCAGAAATAGGAGGCATCTTGACCCGCCAACCAGCCCCCGCGTGTACTTCCCCTTCATTGTTCTTTATTTTCTAATTATTTTAAGTTTGTGATATAAGAGGAGCTGATTAGCCCCTAGCTCTTTTGCTATTGTAGATCGTGCATGGGAGGGAAAGAGGGCAAGTAGGGAGGCCTGCCAACCAGCCCCCGTTCCACCACACATGTAAGCATGCCCCTAATTTAATGTTGCATATTTTTTTTTTCCTAGAAAATTGGCATAGCAAGGGGCTGATCAGCCCCCTACTCTGTTGCTATGTAGATCACACACAAGAAAGAGGAGTGCGAGTTTAGAGCCCGCTAACCAGCCCCCTCATCCTATGGTAAGCCCCCACCCTTTAATAGCTTAGTTTTTTATTTTATTTTTTCCAATATGTGGTATAAGAGAGGGATGATTTGCTCCTCCTCTCATAGTGAAAGTTTGAACTCGGAAAGGGGAGCACAAATATCAAGAAGGCTTGACAGCCAGCCCCTACCTCTTGTGGACAATCACCCCACTTTAAAGCTTTATAATTTTTTAGTTATAACTCTTCATGTTGTGGTACAACAAGGACTGATTTATTTATATGTGGTGGGGGCATTGCAGATCATCTCCCAAGGCATGAAGTAGCCAAGCTGACCACTAAAGCATAAGACTGGTCCACCCCCAACTTGCTAGGTAGTTTTTGTAATTTGAAAATATAAATGTACATGTACTAGATAAAAAAAATAACGTAGATCTAAATGTAGGCCATGTATGTAACATTCAGCTCAATATGAAATAATAAATTGAGCAGTGCGGTGTCTCTCCCCACACTTTCGTTTTTGCCATCCATATACCATTCCAAACTTTTGTAAATATATGAGTTGTGCACAATTATTAAATGCCTTTTGGATTCTTTGTTTGCATTGTTTTTACACAGGAGTTGTTCCACAAGCTTTTTATGTCATGGAGCCCAATATTTTCGATGAACTAGAAAGGGAAGTTGTTCCTGACGTCAATGTTGATAATGAGAGAGCTTTGGTGGAGTGTCATGTTGCGGAGGATGCTCATCATGCAGCCTCATTTATATCAGCTCATCAAGCCTCGGCTGCAATGTCATCTTCCACAGTTTCGCCATCACACACGGTGTTGGATGTGGAGGCGCAGCTCCCAGTACTTGAAAAACAACGGGATTTTTGGAAGCCCCACAATCGCACTGCTTCGACATGGGCATTCTATGCAACAAAAGACTCTGCTCCAATGGACATAACAAATCCACAACAAATAAGGTGTGTTCTATGTCATCCTGTTGGTGTCACTCCTGCAAGCAAGAAGGGCATTGTGACCTATAATAAAACCAATGGTATCTCTGCCCTTCGAAAGCATGTAGATCAAGAACATGACATTGTTTTGCGTAGGTGGATTGAGAGGGAAAATGAAGGACCTGAGAAGGCCCATAGGCCAGCAAAAAAGAGGCCCGGCCCCACTCCTGGAAACCTAGTTTTTTTTTTTGGGAGCTCCACTCCATACAACCAAAATGATGATCAACAGAAGCAATTCAATGAGGATTTAGTCTTGTTCATTGCAAAGGAGTTGGTTCCACTGTCTTTGGTAGAATCCCCTTGGCTAAGAAGGATGGTGTTGAGGCAAAATCCTCGGATTGTTTTCCCTTCTCGACGGACATTTGTGAATGAGGCCATTCCAATCTTGGCAGAGAAGACGCAAGAGCGCTACATGTCCCCATCTCTTCAGAGTTGTGCTACTTGCTCCGTGAGTTTTGATTTGTGGATGTCAAGAGGGGGAACTGACACTTTTGTCATCATAGCGCACTTTATTTAATGAACAGTGGGAGCAATGTCATGTGACTCTTGGCATGTTTGAGACACCTGACACATCTGGGGCTGCCATGGCACATCAAGTCAACAATCTTCTTGTGAAGTATGGCCTCAATACTCGCATTATTGCTTACGTCAAAGATGAGGGAGGTAACTTGGCAACTTTGACCAATGCTTTGAATTCGGTGGTCTCATGTGCGTGTTTGGGGTTGGATTCTCCATTTGTGGGTAGCTGTTTTGGGCATGCAATGTCCAAGTGTTGCCAGTATGCGCAGATATGAGATCGGTTTCTACAAAAAATGCCCAATCAGAGTTGCAAAAAACCATTACTTGGACCAAAAAAAGTGGCAAAGGGAGACAAGAATGGGCAAAGGCATGTGTGGACAGCGGCATTCATCCCCACAAATTGAAGACTCCGGTGAAGACTCCGGTGAAGACACGGTTTGCTTCCAAGGTGATCCTCTTCCAAGAGACTTTGGAGTTTAGGCAAGCCATAATCACTTGTTACTCTAGGCAAACCTCATTGGCACTGCAGTCTCGCATACCAAATCCACAAGTGTGGGTTATTGCCCAATCAATTTCTACAGTTCTAGGGCCTGTGGTTCATGAGTGCATTATGAATCAATCTGGGGGATTTTGGTTGTTGTCCGATGCTCTTAATGCAGCCATTGCCACAACAATTCGCATGCGAGGAAGTAGTGCTCCCAGGGCTGCAACTGTGGATCATTGCATGAGGGATTTCTCAACAGAGTTGATATTGTTGGAATGGCGGATGCTCGAGAGGTGGTATATGTCTTGGAACCATTTCTTTCTTTTTTGGAAAGGTTTCAATCGCGCAAAGCTCACAATATGCTCGCGCTTATGCTTGACCCACGTTACAAGGGGTTGTCATTGGTATCACAATATGTGGGCAAAGAACGTGCTTTGCATATTGTGTCCCAATATGATAGCATGGTGTTAGAGCCTCTTTTGATAAAGTGTTTCAAGGTCTTACATCCGGATACTCCGGCCCAATCACAGCCCACTTCCACAATGGACGAGATGTCCTTATTTGGTGTGCATGACCACAATGAAGACATGACATTGACAGTAGTGAGAACAACTATCACATTTCAGAAGGACGAAGATAATTGAGGGTGAGTGCGTGGCTCCTTTGAAATGGTGGAAAGAACACGAGTGTCTCTTTCCGTATGTGGGATTTTTGGCACGGCTAATCTTGGGCATAGTTGGATCTCAGATTGAAGCTGAGAGGGTTTTTAGTATTGCAGGTGTCATAACAAACTTGAGACGGTGCAGGTTAAATATTGAAAACCTTGATATGCTTGTGAGTGTAGTCAAGAATTGGCCAAATGATACTAGAGTTCGTTGCTTTAGTACTTCCATGAAAGAGTTTTTGGATAGGGAAGAAGTCCTCTTAGATGAGAATGAGGACTTGATTGCAGAGGCAAACCTCTTTGAGGTAGAATGATTTGTCTTAGAGACAAATTATTGTTCAACATATTACACTATACTCCTTTGATTGGAGTTTGTTTATTTGTCATTTTTATTGAAAATTTCAGTGACATCCCGTGTACTTAGTTTGTTGTATGCTATATTGACAAAGCATCATCCAAAAAACACAAATTTATGTAGTTTTTTTTAGTTGTGCTTTTGCTGCACCATAAAAGGTAACCATAGAATTACACATGTTAATTTTTGTTTTGTATTTTGAATTAAGATCCTTATGTAGTTAGTTTGTTTTAGTTGTTCTTTGCTACACCGTACGAAAACTTATAAAATCTCTGGTTTTCCGTTTTTAATGGAGACCATGCGTATTTAACTAGTTATATATACCATAGAAGACAATCACAAAAAACATATAAGTTTATTTACTTCTGTTTTACTAATAAATTCCCTGGTTTTAGTTGAAAATTCTCAGTATGACCAATCAGATCAGTTCATCTAATTTTCCAGAAGAATAAAAAAATTAAAAGAATTTAATATATTTTTTAAAAAGAACCGAAACCTAACCGGGAACCGGTGGTTTTTTTCCAGCAACTAACCGGTAACCGGAACCGCCCCCATGTTAAAAAGTCAGAACCTGAACCGGACCGGAACCGCCTTAATAAAAATAACCGGATCCGGATCCGGAACCATCTCTTCAAAAATTTGTGGAACCGGAACCGAAGGTTCCTTCACAAAGGCAAGAACCGCCCAACACTGGAAAATACCCTGCTAACAGCACCTTCTTTTCTCTCTGTAAGTTTCTAATGTTATTACCTATTATAAATAAATATTTCAAAAAAAATTAGGAAAAAAAAATAATGTTATTTAAATATTGTAATATAAATATAGAAATATATATTACAATTTATAATTTTATAATTTTTATTTTCAGCTATTTAATAATACAAAAAATAACTAAAGTTAGGAAAATAGACATAATGTGGAATTCTTTAGCTATCCATGAATCATAGATCAGCATCTATATATATCAGCAACCCCTCCATCTTGCGAAAAAAGTGAACCGTTGTGCAGAAACCAGTGTTATGCGGGTTCTGACCTTTTTAAGGAACCCGCCGGGTCCGGGTGCGGGTTTTTTTTTCGGAGCCAAGTCCGGGTCCGGATCCGGGTTTTTGAAATTTGGAAAATCCGGGTCCGGGTTCGGGTCCGGGTTTGTCAACACGGACTTGGGTTAGGGTCCGGGTAGTTGTTGGGAAATATTAGCGGGTTCACGGGTTTGGATCCGGGTCCTAATTTATTTGATTAAATAAATTAGAAAAATAAGATTAATTAGGGATAAATTTATTTTTGGCTGGAAAAAACTTTAAATCCTAATAATGAATTTTATTTTAAGAGACATTCCTTCAAAATATACCATGAATATGAATATGTATACCATGAATAAGAATTAAATTAAGTTTGAGTTCCATTTTCTATTTTTCAATATCAATGAATCAAGTTTATCTCTATTCTCATCTTTTTATCTCTATTCTATGTCGAATTCCAACATTGGCAAGGAGGGGGAAAATAGGACCCTTATTTATTTACTTAAACTTGGGGGCGGGGCGGGAGGGGGAGGAGCTGCGAGACGACTCCCAACGGTCATCTCGACCTTTCCGAAGCTTGTTTCTGACCCTGCTCAACCCCGTAGCCACTGCAGATCACTCTAGGCATCCCCACCCCATGCGCAGATCTCCTTTGATATATTTTTTAAGTTTTTCCATAGTTTTTTTCAAAGATTAGTTCCTTCAGCTGTTCATCCTTTCAACCCTCGTCCTTTCATCGCTTGCATAGTTATACGCATCATCCCTAATCGGACAGCGCCGTCTCTAACTTAAGGAGATCACCTTCTCAAAGACCTTTCCCACTTTTCTCCCCTATTCCTCACGTTAGTTCTTCGGACCCCACTTCATCAGTTTCTTCCAGTGCTGCAGTGTTCTTCCTTATTTGATTAGTGCAATGGCTCCTGGGAACAACCAGTTTCGCAGCAAACAATCAATGGAGGCTTGTCGGGGTTTCCAGAATGGACAGAGAAGACCCAACATCTTATCTGGGACAGGCTTCTACCTCGCACATCAAGAGCGTTCCAGGACTGCTACGACCAACGGGTCTGTAAGGAACGCCCCCCGCCCCCCCTCCTTTCCACTTCAGTCCTCTCTCTCCCCCCAACCCTTCCTTAAATTTCCCAGGCTGGATTCACCTCCAACAGTTCCAAACTGCTCAACCCACCCATTTTGGAAACTCCACCTACACAATGGGTGGAAGAAAACATTCTCAATCAAGCCGACTTGGACAGGGACTATCCAATGATCAATATGAACATCCCAGATTTACAAAAAAAGGTTACAACCATGGAGGAGTCTGGTATCCTCATTCACTTTCCAGGGACAAAAGTGGATAGAGCTACTGTTAGAGACTGGGCCATTAAACATCTGGGCGGCCCTGGAGAACTGCATCAACAGTTTTGCCATGAGAAGGGTCGAGGTTTCTTTTCAATCCTGTTTGAAACCCAAGAAGCAGCAAACCAGGCCTTGCTTTTCAACCCCCACACAAAGGGATACAATGTCAACATATTCCCTTGGTCATCCAAGATGGGAAACAAGAATGGTAAACTTTGGGGCCCACGCATTGTCTCTGTTCCTTACATCCCAGATCAATATCTGATTAACTTGGCGGACATTGCGAATCATTTTGGATCATACCTTGGATGTTTGGAGGTATTTGATCCCCAAATGTGTACACAGAACTTAAGGCAGGACCCAGCTTGGAGATCAGTGACTATTGCATCACGCCTTCATGAGACTGGATGTGCCAAATTTGTGTTGATGATGCCAAATGAGGATGTTCTGCCGCAATTCGTGAAACTGCCAATAGATGAAGAAGGCAACTATTTCACGATTCAGCTCATAGAAGACACTACCTATGCAGCTTGCTTCAACTGTGGTCAGATTGGTCACTTTAAAATCGACTGCCCCACAGCCAAACGCAAACGACATCAGCCCGTTGTCCCCTTCAACCTTCAGCAGCAGCAACAAGGGGTACCCTCAACAGCGGAGGCGAATCAAAGGCAAAAAATGAACAACCACACCGTGGGCTCCATGCTTCCACCAAATGCTCATGCTGCCCAGGCCCTTCAAAGGGTTCCCAACGATCCTCTGCAACTGAGATCTTGTCCACAACATAATACTGCCAAAGGAGATAGCAGCAAGGATCCAATGCAGGCAGAATTACTGGCTCATCATCATACGAGGGGTTCTATTTCCAAAGGGAAGGCAAAGCAGATTGAACATCAACAACTGGTGGCTACCGAAGAAGGGAAGACAAAAGTACAGGATGGACAACAGCCGAGATCAGTCAGACTGACACTTCTAACCAGCAACTCTTTTCCTAAAATTACCACCGGCATCGCATGCAACTCCACCTTTGCCAATGTCAGCCTCCAAACCTGCTCATTCCCTCACCTGGATCTAAAGGGTTGCTCAGCATTGGAGATGGTTGAAACACCAAAGGCTTCCTGTGTCACTCCCCTCATATTCCGGAAAAGTATTCCCCCAGCTATTCTAATCACATCAGATGATTTCGAATGTGTGGAATCACTTTGGATTACTACTGTAGACATCAAACACTTCCTACAATCAAACCCTCCCAACAGCAACCCTGAGATTTTGTTCAAATACAAAATTCAGGAGTTCTTCCACAAGTCGCAGCCCCACTATTTGCTTTCACCATTTACAAAAATCTCGTGGGGAGCATATCTGGAGGAACACCCAGGGCTAAGTGTCAAACCCTCAACCCATATTCTTGCCCTTGTAGAGGAGCAGAAATCTACTCTGCACCACCGCCAACAGAGGCAATTTGGACTTACCAGGAATGGCTATCTGCTCCGGGAAGAAGCCACAGATTGCAAATCTGTAATCAGGACACATTAGTCAGTGGGTTCCAGCTGCTTCAAGCTCACTTGGATTCCGAGGTTGACCATGACAATTACAGAATGGAAATTCAAAGAACCAGGAGTACATCAACAAAAACAAGCTATTCGGATCCCCAAACGTGTCCTCGGACTCTTAGGAATCAACAAACACCTCAACTCAGGAGGAAAGCAGCAACTTCAACCCTGCAGTCGAAAGTCTACAAATATCGCCTCCAACAATACCGGTCTCCACTCAACTCATCGCCCAGGCCAGCTCGCAAGTCACCTCTCCACCTAGGGTTTTGACACCTACCTCTCTACCCTCCCCTATTCAGGTGCCCATCTCACCCTCACCCTGTTTCATTTACCAGCTTCAATCAGGAAATACTAACAGATGCTGGATGTTATGTAGTAAAAGTAAACATCTCAGCCAGAATAAAGATAGGAGACACATCCTACCAGCATGCAATTTGCCTGACAGCATTCCCTCTGGAAATCTGCCTTCGGATGGTTCTCTTCTCCAAAGATATCCAGAGCTCCAGCACCTGTTTTCAGCTGTTTTTTTCCCGGATGGGGTATCTACCCAGGCTGTTACCATATCCTCTGTTTCAAAAGAGCAGTTTCAACCAATACCAGATAACCAATATCCATGCAGAGCTAGGGGTGTATTCATAACCATCCTCAACAAAACCCGAAAACCCCCGAACAACTTCATCTGGGTCAACTCAGTGCGACCAAAAGATCGTAGGGTAAAATTCGTTTATCATACCAAAGGGCTATCAAACCTGGTTTCCAGTCCAGGCCCTCCATTCCTTCCCAATGACCTTTAACCTTCACTCCAGGAACATTAGGGGCCTTGGATCAGATCCTTCCTCTCTCAAAAGGCTGAGAATCAAAACTTGGATGGCTCCCTTCCTCTCTGGTGACTCTATAGTATTTCTACAGGAACACAAGCTAGACCAGACCAAAATCGACAACCTTTCATACTATCTATGGCCTATAACAAACTCTCTTTGGAAACCAACCTCTTCAGGCACCAAAAGAGGGACGGCGATATTATTATCTCCTTCTTTACAACCCTTTCTCGCAGCAGAAGATATATGGATACCTGGCAGACTGCAGTTCTGCGCAATAACCCTACCCAACGCAGCTGGCTCGATTGGGTTAGTGAACATTTACGCTCCAAACTCATCTGCAGAAAGGTCAGAATTCTGGAGACTTCTCAATGCAAGAATGAAAGATCAACTAAACATAGACAGCTGGATTGTAACAGGTGATCTTAATATGGTTGAGGTCCAGGAGGATAGGCGAGGGGCTGGAACCTTCACCCCAAATTCAGAAGAGATGGACCAATGGTTCAACTGTGCTCAAACACATAGTCTCAAGGAGGCAACACCTATTTTTGGTCAAGCTTCCAATATCACCTTTACATGGTCCAACAATAGAACCCTCACCGACCTTAGCATGGCTCGTCTTGACAGAGCTTACCTTTCCCTCAATTTTGTTCAATTCTCTAAAAGAGCCCAGCAGGAACCCATTCCCTTGGGATTTGACCACGCACCAATCACCCTTTCTATCTCAATCCCTCATTCATGCCAACGAGGTAGAGGCCTCTACAAGCTAAACAATCTCCTCCTCAAATTACCCTCCTTCAAACAGGGTCTTTTGCTGGCTTGGTCTCAGGCTGGCAACCCAGACCTAAATCCAACTGAGCTTTTCCTGGCCAAGCTAAAAGCGGTCAATACAGAAAGCCAAAAAATGAGCCGGGAATTGGCACTCATCCGGAAGAGAAGGGTTAAGGCATTATCTAAATGCCTCAAAGTATGCCAATCTGCATTGGAATCCAGGCATTGCGATGAAGATACTTACCAAACTTATATCCAAGCCAGGAACAATCTAGACATTCACCATAAATTCCAGGAAAGAAAGTGGAAGTTACAAGCGGGGGTTAGCTGGTCAACAAAAGGGGAAAAGATGACAAAATACTTCTTTGACAAGACCAGATTGAGAAGAGTTCACAGACCATCTCTGAACTTGTGGCCCAGCCATCCGGAATCTCAAACACAGCACCTAAATCGATGGCAACCCATGCTGGGGACCATTTCCAGCAACTTTTTCACAGTGACAGCATCTCCCTAGAACCGTCTGATGAATAGACAGCCTGTCTGATTCACACTCCTACCATGCTTTCTCTGGAATATGCCGCGCAACTAGAGGGAGACTTCTCTGACTTGGAACTAGAGGAAGCTCTATCTAAGATGCAGAACAACAAATCGCCTGGTATAGATGGCATTTCTGTTGAATTTTATAAAGCATTTTTGCCAGAGATTTCAGGGGACTTTACAGGCATGGCCAACCATCTATTTCAGCAAGGTCAAATGCCACCTTCAATGGCTCAAGGGGTTATTACATTGTTGTACAAAAAGGGGGACAGAACGAATTTTTTGAATTATCGCCCTATAACCCTTCTGAATGTCGCCTACAAAATCATTGCCAAGGCTCTCGCCCTTAGACTGCAACCTCTTCTTCCTTCATATTCGGCCCAACCAGACAGGATTTATTAAAGGCCAGTATATTCTGGATAACCTCCTCCTTGCACAGGAAATTCCAGACTATGCCCTAAGGACCAATCAAGCCATTGCCCTTCTTCTCTTGGATTTTGAAAAGGCTTTTGACCGGGTGGAATGGTCCTATTTGCTTGCAGCCTTGCTAAAATTTGGGTTCCCTCATTCTTTTTGTAAATGGGTCAAGGTTCTCCTTACTTCTTCATCCAGTAGGGTTACTGTAAATGGCCACTTGTCTTCTTCCTTCCCTCTTCAGCGATCAGTTAGACAGGGATGTCCCCTCTCACCCTTTCTGTTTCTGGTAGTGGCAGATACCCTGGGGTATATGTTGCAGCAAAACCAATTAATGACAGGCCTTAGGGTCTCAAACTATATAACGGGCCAATACACCTACCTGACTGACTCTATGTTCGTGGATGACACGTTTTTAATGCTGCAAGCAAAGTCAGAAAACTTGGACCAAGCGGGACAGACTCTGCATACCTTTTGCAAAGCCTCGGGATTCAAAATTAATTGGAACAAAACTTCAGGCATGCTCGATGGTGACCTAACGGCTTCCACTATGGGCTCATTGTTAGAGGACTGTCCAGGACTTAGACACTTTTACGGGATCTGTGGGGTACCCTTAATTTTTGCACAGACTGAGACCAACAGGAGCCTTAGGGGTGACAGCAGCGCACTTTAGGGGGGGGGGGGGGGTACACAGCCCGTCACAGCCACAGCAGCTCGTCACAGCCGACAGAGCCCGTCATAGCCAACACAGCTCGTCACAGTCCGACACAGCTCGTCACAGCCAGTCACAGCTCGATACAGCTGACACAGTCCAACACAGTCGCACAGCCAGTCACAGCTTGACACAGCTGTCACGACCATAGGGAACGGATAGCAGGACAGGGAATGACTGTGGGGAACAACATCTGCGAATGGAACATGTTAGTTCACGGGTGACGGTTGGTGAGGGAAACGGTTAGAACACGGGTAGGAAGATAAAGCGAGGAGCGAGGACTGGAAAACATCACTTCTTGGGAATCACTGCGGGAAGAGTACACTTCTTGGGGGGACTTCGGACATCACTGGGGACAGGGCCGAGAGGGCAGAGGCGTATCTCTGAGCAGAAAGAGGGAGAGCACGGAGTAGGAGAGGACGATGTTGATGCTTAATGAATGCAAGCAGTAGAATTGTAATGTATAGAGCAGATTAGAGACTCCATGGCTTCAGCCTGATACTTGATAGATATTAATCTGATACACACTTCATACTCACACTGTGTAGAGAGATCTGAGTGAAGCTGTGGAATGAATGGATGAGTTGATGGAATCCGATAGATTGCTGAAGCAAACTGATACTTAATTACCAACAGTAAGGTAACTAGCTAACATGAATGCGGGAAGGAAAACAAATAGAAAACACCCATGATACACTAGCTGTAGGTCATGACTGATTGTTCTGAGCGGGCTGAGTGCTTAGAGATTTCCAACTCTTCTATCTTGGAGTTTCCGCCTCGGATAGCGAAGGGATGGGTGAGTAAAAGCCGCGCGACATTTGGCGACCATACTGGGAACTGGGTCATGAACAACCAGATGTGACAGGCATCTGGTGGGATCATGGTGGTTGGAGAATTAAAGAATTTGATGTGAATCAAATTCCTTGTGAAACTGAGAAGGAAAGATTGTCCAAACGATTTTCCAGGTTTTGGAATTGCCAGACGGTTGTAAAGAAAACATTCTTAAGAGAGTGCATGATGCTGACCCTGATGGGGTCTGGAGAAAGGAGTGATAAAGATTTATCAGGTGGCCTGTAGAGAAGAGCACGTTGGTTACCAACATTGGTTTATGTGATAGCATTGCTATCCATTAAGCGAGTAGAGTTTGAAGGCTGGGAGGAAAGAAAGGTGAATGTTTATACTCATATGCATGAAGAGCTTGTACTGGTAAAGAATTGGATTCCAAAGGATATTTTGTGGATCAAACTCACACCAAGAACAGCTTTCCAGACTTGTTTGCCATATGGTTATATGGTAACGGAGACTTCTAGTATAGCCAAGGGTGCATTGAAGCTTGAAAGAAACCCAGGCATATACGAGAGATATTACAGAAGAGAGTTTTGGTTATTGCCACATTAAAAGAAATGAAAGACATGGGACATGAGTGATGAAGAGAAGCTAGACGCCAGAGATATTCAGCAAAAAGAGAAAGCTATCTGAAAGCTAATTATCCATATCTTTGGGAGAGAGGAATAGACATAGGGGAATCATCTGGACCTCTCACACCATTAAGATCAGAGAGTACATCACCCATACCGGAAGAACTAGAGTTGGATGCCACTCCTTCTGTTTCTTTGCAAGAAAGATTAAGGGAATTGGTACGGGAAGAAGATCAATCACGAGGTGAAAGATCTGAGGTACATCCCTGGATAAAAGATTTGACAGAAATCTTTGATAAGAGTTGGCATGGAACACCAAAAGCAGGAACTCCAGTTTCTGAAGCGGAAGGTGAAGAAGGAGGAGAGGATGTGGCAGAGCCAACGGAGAGTTCAGACTCTCCAACACCATTGCAGTTGAGTTACATGAGTGAAGAAGAAACCCAAGGGCAGAACTTGGAGGATGAAAAAGAGAGAAGAAATTGGAAGAGGAAGAGTATGAAGAAGTAGACCCAACAGCTGAGGTTGAGACTACAACCAGGACATCCCAACCCGTTGGACCTGGATCAAGTGGAGCACTTGGATCACAGGCCAACGAAGGTGTCGGCTCAGGGGATCAGGCGGGCTGCCTGGATCTGGCTCTGGGGGGACAGGGAGTGTGGGAAGTAGTGCAACTGAAGCTGGGAATACTGTGAATATCGTGGGGCCAGTAGCAGGGAGTGCTCAAGGGCCACCACTTGGTGGAAGATCCACCACAACAACAACAGGTCCTGAAGGACCAGCACCAGCAAGGGTGCCAGCACCTGTCAGTGGCAGAAGGTAGGGCCACAGATGGCGTTACAACCAACACGGGCAAAACACCTTTTCCAATATATTCAGGAAAAGGGGATCCGATGACACATTAGCCAATTTGAGCACATGTGTATAGTGAACAATGAGAATGGCGATGATGCCAAGATGAGATTGTTTCCTTGTTCACTTATCAAGAAAGCAAGTGAATGGTATGCAAGATTCCCTGATAATCATTTCCTAACCTGGAATGGCTTGAATACAGCATTCCGAAATAGGTTCAGGACAAGTAAAACTGAGGATGAAGTGTATGGAAGTTTACAACAGTTAAAGCAAAAGAAGCATGAAACTGTTGAGGAGTATATGGAAAAGATGGAATTGATGATGAAAAAGCTGGCTGCAGTACCAGCACCAGGTTTACAGAAGACTTGGTTTGTGAGTGGACTAAGACCAGAGTTGCAAAAGAAAGTGGATATGTTACCCCATAATACAGTGGAGGAGGCATTTGAAACTGCAAACAGAATTGAGCAATTGGGAATGCTCAGGAGAGAGAAAAGGATGATGAGGACTCTGAGGATGAGTCAGATGAAGAAGAAGAGCAAGAACTAAAAAGGAAGAGTAAGAGAAAGGAGAAGTTGAAGAGGGATAACTATGAGAAAAGATTGGAAGAAATCTTGAAGAAGTATGCCACAGAGGCTGCAACACATTGGAGGAAGGGTGTATGGTGTGCAAAGTGCCAGAATGAAGGCCATACCACCACAGAATGCCACATGAAGGAGAAACACTGTACTATCTGTAAAATGGATAACCATTCTACTGAGAATTGTTACTACAACAGAAGGACAGGTGCAAGAGAACCTAGGCAAGTAAGGGTGCATCAGGTGCAGCCCCAGCCAAGAAGAAACAATGATCAGGACCACTATGGTAGGTCTGGTGGTTATAACAATGGCATGGAAGGGAGAGGTAATTCAAGAGGGAATTACCAAGGAAATTCCAGAGGCAACTATCAGGGTAATCCAAGGGGAATTACCAGCCCGGGAATCAGGATTACAGAAATAATCCAAGAGCAGACCAAGGGCGAGGACCCAATGGTGAAGAACTATGTTACTATTGTAATCAGCCAGGACATCGCAAGGCAGCCTGTTCATTCTGGATAAGACACCAGAATGAGATGAGAGCTCCTGTGAATGAGGGCCCAGTGGTGGCAGCTCACATGGTTAGGCCATGTGTTGTACCAGAAGTAAGTACAATGATAGTAACCAGAAGCAAAGCCAAACTAATACCTCCAGTAGTTGAGGAAGATGATGATAATGAAGGTGGCAGTGATATGCCTGAAGATGATGAGGCTTGGAGAGATGAGAAGGAACTGCACAAGGAAGTGGCAGATACCATAAGGGAAATGCAGAAGAGTACTGATATTCCTGTGGCAGATTCCTCTGATTCTGATGGAGAAGAAGAAGTGAGTGAGGATGAAAGGAAGAAAGAAGATGCAGACATGCAAAGTAATGAAGAGACTTTGGCTGAAGTAATATGCCAGACCAAAGCAGAGATTACCATTGGACAGCTATTGGCTGTGGCACCTTATTGTAGGCACAGGCTGTATCAAGCAATCAATCGAATTGCCCAGGAGACAGGAAACACAGACCTGAACAGCAAGGTGACCAGTTATAATGTGAAGCCGGAAGGGCGAGAAACAGTCATGGACTTTGATGATTCTATGCCAGTAATCCAATTGAGAATTGGAAGCACAGAACTAACTGATGTACTGATAGATGGAGGTTCTGGAGTAAATATCATGACAGACCAATTAAGAAGAAGCTTGGTCTAAGTAACATGAAACCAGCCCCATTTACAGTAACAATGGCAGATCAAAGAAGTGTACAGCCATTGGGATTAATAAGAGGAGTTAAGATACAGATACAGAAGATGATCTTTATGATCACAGTAACTGTGTTGAAGATGGATGAAGTCATGGAGGCTTACTCCTTATTATTGGGACGTCCGTGGCTGAAACAGGCCAGGGTATTCCATGACTGGAATTCTCAGTTACTAACCGTGCATAATGGGATACACGAGATACAAATTACCACAAAGAAATCTAGTAGATTACCTGCTACGAGAAGACCTCGAGGGGTCAGAGAGTATGACTGGAGAGGAGGACTGGATGAGGAGCAGGAAGCTACCCTGTTTGCTGCACACCCAGAGTGGGAGCAGGTTGCAGAGATGCGGCTGGAAAGCCTAAGTTGTTTAAGAGGTATCTGCTGTGGTGTAGTGTCAGCAACACCAACTGAAGAGGAAAACCAGCAGTTACCCATCACATTTCTATGAAGAAAGAGAAGGAGAAATGGAAATCCTAGAGGAACCAGCCACTGTGAGTTTACAGGATGAAGTGGTGACTGGTTGGACAATCACAGCTGATGAGCAGGTGAGGGAAGTGAATGTGGGAACTAAAGAGGAACCGAGGATGGTGAAGGTAGGAGCTGATTTGGAGCCAGAATTCTTTGAAGAAGCTAAGAGTTTGTTCATCAAATACAGAGATGTATTTGCTTGGAGCTATGAGGATCTAAAAGGGATACCACCTGAATCTGTCAGCATAAGATTGAACTGGAACCAGGGTCAGTACCAATCAAGCAGGCAAGGTACAAAATGAATCCCAACTACTCACAGAAGGTTGGAGAAGAGATCAAGAAGTTGGCTGAGGGGCTAAGTTTATATACCCAATAGAGTATAACAACTTGTTTTTTCCCCCATTGTAATAGTTCCCAAGAGAATTGTAACCTTAAAGTTTTGTGTGAACTACAAGAGCTGAATGCTTGTACGAAGAAGATCCTTTTTCCCTTTGCCATTCACAGAATCAGTATTGGACACTGTGGCAGGCCTGAGATGTACTCATCATGGATGGCTTCAGTGTTCTAATCAAGTGCAAGTGGCAAAGAAGATCAGGAAAGACTTTTCATCACAAACTGGGGTGCTTATGCATACAAAGTCCTGCCCTTTGGGACTTTGTAATGCACTTGCAAACCTTTCAGAGATTGATAAGTGAATCTTTTCATGAGTATCTGGATGATTTCATGCAGGTGTTCTTGATGATTTCACAGTGTGTACAGCTCTAAGAATGAGCACTTGCATAAATTGGAGTTATGTCTGGCCAGATGCATGATGAGAGGTCTGGGCTGAATCCAGAGAAATGTACTTTCTGTTTGAACTCAGGCGTGCTTCTGGGACACATTGTGTGTAAGAAGGGACTTCTTGTGGATTTCAGGAAGAAAGAAGGCCATTTAAGCCTCTCCATCCACCACCGTGATTGTTAGAGTCTAAGGAGATTCCTTGGGCAAACCAGTTATTACCGAAGATTTTGTAAAAAGGTATGCACAAATAAGCAGCCCCATTGAGCAAGCTTCTGAAGAAAGATGCAGTGTTTCATGGACAGCTGAATGTCAACAGGCTTTTGAGGAACTTACACTGTCAGTAACAACTACCTTGTGCGATGAACCCTCACTGGCATGTAGTATTTCATGTTCACTGTGATGCCTCAGGACAGCGTTGGGAGCGGTGTTAGCCCAGAATGTTACAGGAACTATAGATTTCCTGTGTACTATGCTAGCAGGTTGATGAACAGTGCTGAAGACCTACTATAGCACAACTGAAAGAGAACCTGGCAATGATTTATGCAGTCAAGAAATTCCGGCATGACCTAGGGAATAAAGTTTATGTTTTATGTGGATCACCAGGCTCTGATATATCTGGTGAACAAACCTTTGATAAGTGGAAGGATAGCGAGGTGGTTAATAATCTTGCATGAGTTTGAGTTCGAAGTTGTTTAACAAGCCTGGCCATTTGCATCTTGTGGCAGATCATTTGTCACGACTAACAACAGGAGAAGCCGCCACAAGAGTAGACGATCAGTTACCTGATGCGAGTTTATTTGTAATGGAGGTGCAAGGAAGTGCAGAGGAATGGTTAGATTGGCAGTGGCCATCAGATACTACCTTACTCATGGTCAATGCCCACCTAGTTATGGTAAGGAGCAGAGGAAGAGAATCGCTATCAAACGCTTTACCTTATACTATGGTAGGAAGCAGAATGTATAAGCTAGGACCTGATGGAGTACTAAAACGATGTTTGTACCACCATGAAGTAAATAAAGTTTTGGAGAAAGTTCATAAAGGAGTGGCTGGAGGTCATTTTGGAGAAGAGACTACCAGTAGGAAGATACTACTCGCAGGTTTACTGGTGACCTACTTTGTTCAAAGATGTACACAAGTATTGTCAGAGTTGTGATGAATGTCAGAGGCTAGGACCTTTGCAGAGATCTGGAAGGATGGCCTTGTATCCTACAATGCCTACGAAACCATTTCAGAAATGGGGACTAGACTTTGTTGGACCGATTAACCCACCAGCCAAGAATACACGGAACAGGTACATAATTACAGCCACTGATGATATACTACGAAGTGGGTGGAAGCTAAGTTTTGAGGGACAACACAGCCAAGTCCACAGCAAGGTCCTGTATGAGAACATACTTACAGATTTGGCTGTCCCTTGGAATTTATCAGTGATCAGGGAAGTCACTTCATTATGAGACCATTGAATTATGACTAAAGGTTCATGATTGTGCATAGGAAGAGTACAACGTATTACCCACAGGGTAATGGGCAGGCAGAGGCTACCAACAAAATACTATGTACTATCTTGGCTAAGATAGTCAATGCAAATAGAACAGATTGGGATACAAAGCTGCTGACAGCTTTGTGGTCATACAAGACTTCATATAAAGTCACCACTAAGTATACACCATTCCAATTAGTTTATGGTATGGAAGCCTTACTTCCAATGGAATTCCTTTTACCTACCATGAGAACGGAATGGGGAAAGAGAATGGAATTGCAAGATTCCATTAAGGTCAGGAAACATGAATTATAGCTGTGTTGCGCCTTGCTGGGCTGTGATAGGCTGTGTCGCTCTGGTCATATATGCTCGGCTTAGCGACAAGTGCTCCACACTCCGTTGGTATCACTGGTGCAGCCCGTGACTGCTTTTGCGTTTCAACATGCAAATCATGCTGCAATGGTTTGTCATGGATACCACTGTACCCTTTCAACTTATTGGCATTGACTCTTCCCAGCATCTCTTTGTTAATGGTTTGTAACATGGCAGTGTTGTTATCATACATCTTTTGTATGACATAAGGTCCTTTCCATGGTGATTTTAGCTTAGAAGCTTTAATCTTTCATTTCTTCTGCAACCATAGAACCAAATCTCCCGTCTTAAAAGTCTTTAACTTGCCTTCATCAAACTGTTCATTTCTCTTCATCTGAATTCTGGTCATATTATCAGCTGCATCAGCACGTACTTCTTCCACATGGCCTATCACAGCCCAGCACGGCGCGACACAGCCTATCACAGCCCAGCGAGGCGCGACACAGCATATCACAGCCCAGCACGGAGCAATACAACGTATCACAGCTTACCACAGTGCAACACAGCGTATCACGGCGTACCACAGTATGACACAGCCTGTCACAGCTCAACACAGCCTACTAGGGTTACACAATCCATGGAATCAGTGACAGGTGGACGTAGGATAACTTCAGGGAAATGGCCGGCGGAAGAAAGGACGAAGCCAGTTTAGAAAGGGACATGTGGAAGTCAGGGCGCAAACCACAGCTGAGAAGGAAGTGCAAGAACAGATGTCATCAAGAAAGGGGACAAGAATGGCCGTCAAAATACCTAATTAGCACGTCAATTCGGATGAATGGCGGGCCCATTAATGAATACGGAAAAGGGACAACAGAACAAACGGCAAGTACAGAAAAGCAAAATTCTTGTCACATGTGTTATCCTAGTAGACAGTCCAGCAGGGAAAGTCCACTAAAGAAAATTAAATCTAAAATCCAGTCACAGCGGTTACAGCCAATCGAAAGCCAAAAAAAAGATCAAGAAATTGGAGGGAATTTAAGCGCAAGAGTCGGCGTCGTTCTAAGTAACGGGCGTCTCGACGGGACAAACCATCAATGCTATAGCTTTGAAGCTATGGAGGAACTAACAGACTATACGCTCGCAATATTACTTATGCAGTGGCATAGGGACGAAAGAACAGAGCGGATCTTTTCTCTTGATCGATGCTTGCAAGCCCCGCAGGCTTACAAGAAATTACCCATAGCTTTTTGTGGCAACCATACGTTTATGCTTCGTGCCCTGCAGGCATTTTTTCAATTGTTACAGCCAAAACATTTATGTGGGTCTAGAATGAAGAGAGTGAGAGGAATGGAGGAAATCAGGATGAAGAGCACCACAATCCTGCAGAAACAAACGATTGCTACTCCACATGCGGTACAGTTACTGAAGGAACTGCGATTGCAAGGATTGCAAAACAAAGATTGGACATTGCACCATAGACAGTACATGTTACAATTCTTGCAAAACTTTGAGCCTAAGACAGAAGCAACAACGGTGAAGGGAGTTGAATTAGAAATTACTCCCCTATACCTACAGCAATTGTTTCAATTGCCAGCAGGTCAGGTGCATGTGGAGGAGCACAGGGCAAGACTGCAAATAGGGGACTTATTCCAAGAAGGGAGTTTCTTTAAAACTCAGGGTTATGCTTGTACCAAGGCCGTGTACCCAGGTAAAGGAGGTAGGCCAGGTATTGAACGTTCTGTTTGCCATGAAACAGAACCAACAGTATTTGAGCAGATCCTTCACAAAGGAAATACTCAAAGCCCTGAGAGGAGAAGAGGTAGAATGGGCGGACATAATGTACAACGCACTGGTAGAGGAGATGAAAAGATTATAGGGTACTGCCGCAAAGTCTCCTATCATAGTATCTGGCCCAATCATTGCTCAAATAATTCTTGATTCTGGCATACTTGATGCTCGAGAAAGAAAGGAGATGAGAGTGTTTGAGCCAGAAACGACTGCAATGGAAGAGCAAGGCTCTTCACACAGTGAGGGTGGACCGGCAGGGCAACCCCAAACTAAGAGACAGAGGCGGGGAAAGACTGTAGTGGCAGATCCATTGGCTTCACGGAATCCGCATGATAATGTTTCCCAAGCTCTTGTGCAGGAAGGGGCACAGCAGCACAGAGAACTGCTATTATTGGACGCGGGACCTTCAGAGAGGGAAGAGGAAGTTACTTCAGTATCATAGCCATCACAGCCAGATGATCGGCCTGTCACAGAGTTACCACAAGTTGTCCATGCAGTTCCACCAGAAATAATTGATTTGGAGAAAGAAAGGTTAGATATTCCCACTACAGAACAGGTGGTGGCAGAAATTGAGAAGGGGGACCTTCTCTATGAATATTCTTGTCTGGTCAAGGAGACAGTGATTCCAGAGGTGCAACAATTGTCCAAGGAAAACCCTACGGTGCATATAATACACACACCTGTGCCGGAGGTACCATAGGTAGAATGTCAAGACACTGCAGCACCGGTGACGGATGAAGTGGTTCAGGAAGAAAATCTGGTGGGACAATGGCCTGAGTGGTTTGTGAGGCATCACACTATTGAGGATCAGGGAGAACAGCAGCAAGCTCACCATGATGACCCTCAACAGGCCATGCTTATGAGTTCCATAAGCAGGACACTTAATTTGTTGGGGACTTATGTCAAATCCCATGTTCCAACTATCCAATTGACAGCTTTGAGAGAGGAACTCAGGAAGGAGTTTGAGGCTCGACTAGCCACTGAGTGTGCAAACAAGGTCGATGAAGAGGTAACTCTCAAGATGCAACAAGACTTGGAGAGTACAGAAACGGCTTTGCAATTGGCCAAGGAACAACTGATTGAAGCAGGCCTCGCGCAAGACCAGTTGCACGAAGCACATAAGCAACAGCTATACCAAATGCAGGTGAAGCATGAAAACAAGTTGCAAGAAGTGAATGCACTACATACGGAGTTGCAGACAGTGCATGACAGGATGGCCATACAATGTGCTACACTCACAACTATGCTTGACCAATCTACAATAGAAATAAACAGTCAAGCGGAAAGATGTACGAAGGCAGAGGCAGAAAATGTTGAGCAAGTGAAACTCATTGTTGATATGAAGAATACAATCTGTCGCAATGAGGATACTTTCAAGCAATACAGGCAGGTTGAAGCTGACCAAGAGAGGCACATCCTGGAGTTACAACAAACGGTCATGGCCAATAGAAATGAAATCTCTGTCGCTAACAAGGCTTGGAAGGAAGCCAATAATCTGCTTGCTGCCTATGCAAATTTGGTTGAACCTCATGCGAAGCGCATGGAGGTTTTACAACAGCAGTTAGATATGTACAAACTCAGAGAGGAGTAGACTCTCAGAAGTACCACAAGCAACTTGGTGGATAACCACCTTATGCAGGTCTGGTTAGCACAAGGGCCAGTGGAGGGCAAAGCACCACGAAAGCTCACCCAAAGCGAGATGAATGAGCTCAGACTGCAAGTGTAGAACATTGCCACAACTACTATAGACAATGTCTATAATAGAATAACGGAGTTACAGGAGGATGTAGACGACCTGCAGACTCAAGTGGAGGACCTCACTTCAAATATCGACAAAAGAGTCTGTGTACCTGAGGAACAGCTAATGGCTTCTTATTTAAAAGCGAGAACTTTAGCTTTTCAGTCTTCTTCACAGGAGGTGCAGGAGATGCCAATGGTACAAGAGCCAGTGCCACCAACACCACAACAGGTCACTGTGCCAGTAACTGACCCGGTGGTTACTACAGCAACACCACAGCCTACACAGCCTGAGGTATGGGGGAATGCTGCTTTTAACCCACCTAAAACTCCAGCTGCAAGGGAGTACAGTAGGGCTATGATTATGCCCTTCAACCAAATTCCCATTGTGTTGGATTTGGCTTAGAAAGAATTTAGTCCTCCGCAGTCATTGGCACATTACTATCAAATCATGCGCATTTGACTGCCAGTGGCAACTAGGACTAAAGTTCTTCCGAACAATCGACCAATTGAGGATCATCACTTTGCACAGTACTGGCATGAGGCAGGTACCATGTTGAAGGAATTAATTGCCTTCCAAGTTGTACATGGATTCATTTATACCAAGACCAAGGAGGTAGCAAGTATTGTCATGGGCTGCGGGTTATACTACGCTGCTTGTTTTCTGGTACGTTATCACATTGAGCAGCACAAGATGCAATCGCGCTTTCTAAGTTATTCCAGTAGGGATCATTGGGTCTTACCTTCAGTGCCACCTCATATGTACCTATATGAGGCAAAAGTTATGATGCAAAAGAATTCTCAAATCCGTTCATGGTTTCATGCGGCCTGGAACAATTTGTCAACACAGAAATTCGGCCCTGACGATATTTTCTTTAAAGGACATGAGGCATGGAAATACTTGCACAATTCACATGTCATTGGTACCCCACTCACCTGGACAGACAAGGAGCTCAGGGTCTTCACCAATTTTACCATTCAGCGTTTACAGCAAGTTTTAAAGCTTAAACTTCCAGACATGGTAGGACAACATTGTATGCCCCAGAGGATTCCACAAAAAGTTCGGCAGTTAAAACACCTGAGAGGCGATGAGGATTCTGATACAACTGTTTCTTCAGGGGACTCTTTTGACATGGGAGAAGACTATGCAATTCAGATGGCAGAGAAGAAGCGACGGGGATCTCCTATGCCTGAAAGATTACCTCGATATCAGCCTCCAGAGGGCCTTACATATCCAGGTAGTGTTCAATCATCTCCGTCAACCAGTGACAGACCTCGGGCTCGTATACAGAGTTTTTCGATACTCTCAACGTCAGAAAAGTGCTCGCTCACAAAGGTTTGCTAGTCCCAATCAGTAAACCGTGAGGACACGGCTTTTTGAGAGGGAAAGGGGTAATGTTAGAGGACTGTCTGGGACTTAGACAAGTTTACGGGATCTGTGGGGTACCCTTAATTTTTGCACAGACTGAGACCAACAGGAGCCTTAGGGGTGACAGCAGCGCACTTTAGGGGGGGGGTTTTACACAGCCCGTCACAGCCAACACAGCTCGTCACAGTCCGTCACAGCCAACACAGCTCGTCACAGTCCGACACAGCCCGTCACAGCCAACACAGCTCGTCACAGTCCGACACAGCCCGTCACAGCCAACACATCTCGTCACAGTCCGACACAGCTCGTCACAGCCCACACAGCTCGTCACAGTCCGACACAGCCCGTCACAGCCAACACAGCTCGTCACAGTCCAACACAGCTCGTCACAGCCCACACAGCCCGTCACAGTCCAACACAGCCGACACAGCTGACACAGCCAGTCACAGCTCGATACAGCTGACACAGTCCAACACAGTCGTACAGCCAGTCACAGCTTGACACAGCTGTCACGACCATAGGGAACGGATAGCAGGACAGGGAATGACTGTGGGGAACAACATCTGCGAATGGAACATGTTAGTTCACGCTTCTTGGGGAATCACTTCGGGAAGGAGTGGGGGAGCACTTCTTGGGGGGACTTCGGACATCACTGGGGGAAATGAGGCAGAGAGCGTATCTCTGAGCAGAAAGAGGGAGAGCACGGAGTAGGAGGAGGATGATCTGTTGATGCTTAATGAATGCAAGCAGTAGAATTGCAATGTAGAGCAGATTAGAGACTCCATGGCTTCAGCCTGATACTTGATAGATATTAATCTGATACACACTTCATACTCACACTGTGTAGAGAGATCTGAGTGAAGCTGTGGAATGAATGGATGAGTTGATGGAATCCGATAGATTGCTGAAGCAAACTGATACTTAATTACCAACAGTAAGGTAACTAGCTAACATGAATGCGGGAAGGAAAACAAATAGGAAACACCCCCATGATACACTAGTTGTAGGTCATGACTGATTGTTCTGAGCGGGCTGAGTGCTTAGAGATTTCCAACTCTTCTATCTTGGAGTTTCCGCCTCGGATAGCGAAGGGATGGGTGAGTAAAAGCCGCACAACACTCACCACCCTCTTGGGGGGTGGATCAGGGTCTCTGTTGGCTCCAGCCTGGCGAAACAACCACCTTGTTAGGATATACCTTTGGTATTAACCTCACAGACCAGCAAATCTTTGCCTCTACATTATCCAAACTAAAGAAAAAATTGACCTACTGGGGGTCAAAGCATCTCTCTCTCGTTGGTAGAGCCTTAGTGGTGAATCAGATTCATTCAACTGGTTTATGGTACTATGCCTCCTCATGGCGCCCTAACTCTAAACATATGCAAGTAATCAGACGTCTCCTCCGGAACTTCATTTGGGGAGCAGAAAGCTCCATTCACAACAAGAGACCACAAGTAGCTTGGTTACAGATCTGTTTACCAAAAAAAGAAGGAGGGATAGGGGTGTTGGACCCTGAACTACAGATAGTGGCCCTCCTTGGAAAATGGACTCCGCGCTTTCTTGGACCAGAAGGAGGTTGCTGGAAATTTTTGGTCTATGACCACATTGCCAATTCCTCGCCACTCAAAAACACCCCTTGGACCCCATCATTGCGCTGGATCACTCAAGGCTTCAACCTTAAATCAGTCAGTTCCACTCTATGGTCCAACATCTGGTTGGCCTGGGGAAGGCTCTGAAAACTGCTTACAAAAGCCCAGCCAAGCAACTTCTATGAAATCAAAAGACAACATCTATTTCTCAATGACATACCTCTAACTGCTCCTCAGAAAAACCAGGCTATGAGATGGTCCAAATGGGACTGCCTCGGGGTCGGACAGGTTCATAACATATGGTCGGGAGATAGTCTCATCTCTCAAGATGCGCTGGCCCTTTTTGTGGGGAGGTCCCGGGCATCTAAAGGTTACCATGATATCATTCAAACTATCCCACCACAGTGGCTGGCCACTCTGGCACTTGGCCCTCCGCAGCCAGCTCCCAACTCATGGGCTTTAGTCATTCTGCAAAACAAGCTTACCATTCTGTTTCTAGATGAACTCAGTCACAATGATATGTCAGTATACACCTTCTCTATTGACACCTTCTCTCTTAGGCTTACACTTACAAACTCAAACCCAGTTCACTTCAATCTCAGGACTCTAACGCCGGTGAGGATATGCTGCTGGACAGCCCCAGATAAAGCCATGGATCCTATACCGCCCCTTACAACCACAACCAGATCATGGCTTCTTTCTAACACCTTTGTCTGGATTCTAGGGAGACCTCTCGCAGAAATGGACATTGACCCCCAAGAATGGTCCTGGAAATTCAACAATGTTCCAGAGCCCTTCTTTGCATACACAACTAAGAAGGGATACAAAGCATTATCTGTGTCTCGACCTATGAACAAGAAATGGGAAGCTAGATGGGGATTGTACAATTTCTGTGATGAAAAGTGGAAGACTATTTGGGGTTCAGTTTGGATTAAATCCCGCCCTTCAAAGATTGCATCCTTTCTATGGCAATTAGTAAACAAGGTTCTCAAAGGTGGGGAATGGCTACAGTTTCAGAGTTCAATTTTATGTGCTTGCTGTTCTACTGTAGTGACAGAATCGATAGAACATTGCCTCCTCTCCTGCCAAGCCCCAGCAAGGATTTGGCCCCATATCAAAACCTTCTATCAAACCTGGAACCCTTCCTCTCTTTCAGACACAATCATTCTCCTAAACTATGATCCAACCACAAAAAACAGAGCCATTAACTGCCCTGTTTTTGAAACCTTAAGAGCATCAGTCTTGTGGCATCTATGGAAACTAAGATGCAAGAATACCTTTCTAGGAGAGACCACTTCCATATCTGCCCTCCTGGCTACTGTATTTCTTGACTTACAAACTGAAGCTAGGAAGGCATGGGCCAAAATATGTGCAGTCATACAGCGGGATGCCAGGAACGCGGAGGCCATCCACATGAACTTTCAGCACACCTGGGGTAGAAAGGGGATCATATGCAGCAGCCCTGTGTAGGACCAATGCTACTGGAACGCTCTCCCCCCAGCAGCCTGGCGAGATCTCCGTGCGCCGCTACACTCTTTCCCCCGAATTTGAAAGGGACATCAACTGGAAGCATCTGAAACCCTCCTCGACGGCTTCCAAGTTGCACTACAGATAGATCGCAATTTCCATCGTGGAGAAGATCAATGAACTATCTACTCTCATTGCCACTCCTCCCCT
This sequence comes from Takakia lepidozioides, assembly GCA_030704615.1. Taxonomy (NCBI): domain Eukaryota; kingdom Viridiplantae; phylum Streptophyta; class Takakiopsida; order Takakiales; family Takakiaceae; genus Takakia; species Takakia lepidozioides. The sequence continues at coordinate 56,264,389 of CM060732.1, forward strand.
GCCATTCTAGACAATCTTAGAAAGTCCATCAGGACACTCCTCTCTCCTAAGCTTCGCTTCAGATCTAGGGCAGTGTGCCCGGTTTTTTTTTCCCATCAAATAATTGATAATAAATATATCAGGGATATAACCCCCTGTTCCTTAAATAAAATAAAAAATAAAATAAAATAAATAAATCTTTAAACATGTTAAGAATAGTAATATGCCTCAAGGGTAGATCACTATAGCATGGATGTGTGGGATCTGGCATAATAATAATATATGACGTCTCCTTTGGGAGGTGTAAATTATGGTCCCAAAGGGCACAACTTTGTGACACCACTCCGGGGATTGAACCCACAACCGCTTTTGAGGTGGTATGTGGGCATTACCACTGGGCTACAATGTGGTGGGGCTGGCTGCTGCGTATTACTGCTCGTCCCCTCCACACATATGACAAAACCTACCAGATCTAAGGTGGACCCCGTATGCCCCATCTAAATTTAATACCCGGACCCTGACCCATTACATTGGCCCACGAGTAGCGGGTTTAACGGGTTCTGGACCCAGCAGGCGGGTCCGGGTCCGGTTCCGGGTTCATTTTAGAAATGAATCCGAGTTAGGGTCCGGGTTTTTTGTGATAGCACGGGTCTGGGTGCGGGTGCGGGTAACCCGGATCCTAACCCGCTGGGTACCCGCCTTCAAAATCCGGACCCGCACAACACTGGCAGAAACCCATAGGAGGTCTGCCCAAAGGGTCAAAAACACCCCCTCTTAAGGTCCTAAATACTTTGTTCAATGAGAAACACCCCCTCTTTAGGTCTTAAATACTTTCTCATTGAACAATATTAGCGTCTTGAATGCCCGCGCGTGTGGCAGAGGGGTCGCGGAGGGTGGGCGCGCCCAGACCCGGCCAGTCTACTGCTGGGTCTGTCGGGCAAGCTAGTCTGTTGGGGCCCACAATATACACATAAAGCATTAGTTAACTTTCTAGCTTTCTATCTTTCAAATCATGTGAGGTTGTACTGTGGCAGATTTGTGGCAGATTTGTCGAAGGGTCTGCGAGTCCGCTCGTTGGTCTGCTGGAGGGTCTGCCCAATCCGCTAGAAGGTCTGCAGCGGTAGATGAACAAGGACTTGGAAAAATTTCAGAATCTGGCCGACCCGGTGAATGGGCGGTGGACCGTACATGCAGGGCCCATGAGCTCACCCCATGGGCCATCCTGGCGGCATTCAAGACGCTAATAGTAAAAAATGAGAGGCGTTCATACGCATTGCACATTGCAAAAATATACCATATCATACCTGTATTTTTGCACATTCGGTATAAAGAAGATGCCATAAATGCCTTTGAATTCCCTTGCCCTAACTCCACACATACACCTACTCTGCCTTTGGAGGCTCACGTAGCAACAATACTGGCATCAATACCAATCTTGTCCATCGCAATACCAAACGGGTAGGGTATATACCATAGTATGGAGCAAGGTATGTATTGCCCCTAGTATGGTATTGCACAGGTATTGGCCACTTTACCTATCAGCCGGGTATGGTCCAGTGTTGGCCGGGTATGGCATTTAGACATTCATACCCGAGGGTTATTTGCCAGTTATGCATACGTGCATAACCAGAAAGTGTAGCCCCAGGGATCCGACTATGGAAGGGAACTGGCGAAGGCCATCCAGGTTGCTAACCGACTAGGGAACCGGGCGACGTGCTTGTAAGGGTGTTATACCCAGAGCGAGATCCGAAGCAAGTATGGATGGCGTAGAGGCGGTTCTAGATAATGCAGGTGCAGGATCCAAAAGAAATGCTTTCAACTTATTTTGATTTCGCCGCCATGCACGAATGCATGTCTGCTCTATCACGCCGCCATTGACATCTTTTCAATCAATTCTATCATCCCTCCATTAAGGTTTCTTGTTTATGTTTTGTGCAATGGCAAACGTGCTGCTTGATTTCATAACCTTTTCCTCATTTGAGTTTTGTTTTTGTAACTTTCTCTTGTCATGGCTCAGCAAGATAGCTGTGACGTGTTTGCCGATGGTGTACATGGTAGACAGGCAAAATCGGGTACTCTCGCTATAATTGACTTAGAGTGCGGAACTTCAAATGATGGAGGAGGCATTGATGTAGCTATCGATATTGCCCCACAGATTGCAGAGTTGCAACAGTCACAAGTTTTGCAAGGATGAGCTGATTTTTGGAAACCCTACAACCGCAGTTCGGTTTGTTGGTCATTTTTTGCTCTAAACGATTCACTTCATGTCGATACTGTCAACCCACAAATGCTGCGATGCATTATTTGTCACTCTCAATCTACAACTACCAACATTATTGGCCAGCGCATCGTTGCTAGAAAAGGCTTGGTGAAATACAACAAAGACAACAGAATTACAACAATGGGCAAACATGTGCACATGGCTCATCCTCATTTATTTGCCATGATGAAAGCACAGGTCAGCAGAACAATCGCAAATGGCCGAGCACAGTTGTCAAGCAAGAAAGAAATGGTCATTGCCTACAGGTTGTGCCATCACTTCATTTTTCGGTTCTACCACTCGCTATTAAAAAAAACAGACGAGCAACAAGTGAAGTTTCTTGAGGACCTCGTGCTTTACATGGCTAAGGGTTACAGATCCTTGTCTTCAGTGGAAAATATATGGCTCAGGAAGTTGGTTTTGAGGCAATGCCCCCGAGTTGTCTTTCCTTCCCGCAAGGCTCTGGTCGACAAAATTTTGCCATCGATGGTTACCAAGACAATGGAGAATTATGTGTTGTCTTCTTTGAATACTTGTGTGACCGGCTCTGCCAACTTTGACTTGTGGATGAGTAGGGGTGGGATAGACACATTTGATCTAGTCATCAACTTCCTCAATGACAAGTGGATCCCAATGCATGTGACAATGGGATTATTCGAGGTATCTGATACCTCAGGTGCAGCGATGGCAATACAACTGCAATCTCTTCTTCATACTTTTGGCTTGACACAACGTATAATCGCCTTTGTTAAGGATGAAGGAGGAAAATTGAGTACCATGGCAGCTGCTCTTAGATCCATTGTGTCGTGTGACTTCCTACAGACACAATCAGTTTTGAGGTCGCATGCTTTGGACATGTTATGTCTAAAGCATGTTAGTATGCGACAAATGATCTGAAAGTCTGTCTTGGTTTGAGGGAGGGTTCGATCAAAGATGCTCAGGCCTGTTTACAGAAGACTATTACTTGGACAAAGAAATCTGGAAAGGGTCGGCAAGAATGGAATAAGACATGCATAGACTTTGGCCTACGGCCTCGCAAGCTGAAGACTCCCGTGAAAACCAGGTTTGCATCTAAAGTCATAATGTTTGAAGAGACCCTTGAGTTTAAAGAGGCCATTATCACATGTTACAATCGGCAAACTCTTACTTTGCAACAAAGAGTTCCTAAGCCTCAGGTATGGGCTATTGCCGAAGCAGTTACAAGTTCTTTGAACCCTGTGGTGACTGCTTGTGTTCTTAATCAATCAACAGGTCACTGGTTGTTGTCTGATGCCCTCAATGTTACCATCTCTTTGTCCGTGTGCATGCAAGAGGAGAAAGCTCAGTTTCATGATGAGACTCAGCCACCTGATTCTTGGATGCGGAGCTTCTCGTACTCCAAAGCTGAATTCGTGAAGAGGTCATTACTGTTTTGCAGCCTTTTCTCAACTTTTTGGTGTCATTTAATGTCAGGAAGTCACAGAACATGTTGGCGCTGATGTTGGACCCTCGTTTCAAAGGCCTGAAATTGGTCACGGATTATGTGGGACGTGGTGCAACTATCTAGATTGTTTCAGAATATGACCAGAAAGCACTGATCCCTCTACTACTGCTTTGCTTCAAAAGATTGAACCCTTGTGCATCTGCAAGTGATAGTGTCTCCAATAATGTTGAAATTGCTGAAGAGAACAATCTTTTTGGGGAGGGAGTATCTGACGAAGAATCCTCGATTACTTGTGCAGGGAGAGCTATCTTTGTTTAGGCGGCTGTCCATTCTGCCAATAGCATCTTCAGATCCCCTGTCATGGTGGCAGGATCATGAGGGACAATTTCCAAATGTGGCATTTTTGGCCAAACAAATTTTGGGCATTCATGGTCCCAATCAAGACTGAACGTGTGTTCAGTATTGCTGGTGTCCTCACATCACTTGGGCATTATTGTTTGCAGGTTGAGAACTTGGATCGTTTGATCATGGTCATCAAGAATTGGCCGGATGACCCTCGGCTTGACTGCAACCTTCAAGACCGTGCCTTGAAAAGTTTTATGGCTACAGATGCTTGTCTTTCCAAGGAGAATTATGGTGCGATAGAAGAAGCAAGTTTCTTTGAGGAGCTGCCTCTGGAGCACGAGAATTAAACTTGCACAACAAAACCTCACTTGACAGTACAAGTGGATTATCATTGTACATGGCCTTCACTTGGATAGTTGTTATCTTCTGGAATCATGTTGTTGTCTATTGTGCATTTAGTGGCCCTATAAACTAGGTTTCCATGGATCATTTCTCTGGGGGTTCAAGGCACCTGCAAGTTGGCCTCCAGTTTTAGGCAGCCTTGTTCTAGTAACAGTATTGTGTTTTGTTGGGTATGTCACTGTCCCCAATGTCTGGACAACAAACCCTGATATGACGTGCATAACATTCTTCAAGTTGTGGGTTGTTCTGGTCTAGCCCGAGTCTTGCAGGTGCAGTATATAATCTCTACTTCATTGCCAGTTGTTGAGGCTAGTCTTGCCGAGATACACTGGCATGGCTGGGTGTGTGGGCATGCGTGTGATTCAAGAAGTTAGTTTAACGTCCAGCAAATTAACATCCAGCAATGTCTGAATATTCTCTCCAGTAAGGGACTTATTATCTTGGTGTAATCAATTTGTTAGGGCTTTTCCATATTTTCCTCTAGAAAGCCCTTCACATAAGCATCAATCTGCTGTGTGCTATGCCCAGAAACGGCATTGCTATTTAGTTGCCTATAACGTAATAATGTAGTTTTGTGAGTTTCAAAAAAAAAAAGTACTTAAGAGCTCTTGTTGCTAGACTTGAGGGGAAAAGTGAGGGAGAATCTGGTGAAACACCACTATTAGTAACTCTGCCTCTCTTTCTCTCTCTGCCGAGATTATGAAGTGTCATTTCATTTTTGTTCTCTACGCTTCATAGAGCCATCCCTGAGTATATGCTCTCTCTTCTCTTGTTGTTCATTTCTCTAACACATTCATTTATTTTCTCCCGTAGTTTTACTTAATTCCACGGACACTGTGCTGGTTGTGTCATGAGTCTTTTTTTGTTTGGCAGGCATAAACCACTAAAAGATGCACGTTTCCTGAGCTTGGTCTATGCTTGTGTACTCGGGGTGGCAGGTGGTGGAACTGAAGGTGCAGCCAACTGCTAAATCTGTTGAAGGACCATGAGCACTGCTAGCTCTTGTCCACATACATGTGCAAATCCATGTTCCCTGTTTCCACTTTCTGTCTATGATTTCATTCAGCATGGCCCGATTACTGCAATTAGCCCGGGTTTGTCTCCGCAGATCCAGTGGAAGAAAGACCATGGTAAGTTTGATCTTCCTTTCACTCAAGGCACTGTTGTATCCTCTCTATTGTCCTTCAGAGGTAATAAATCTCTCTTCTCTCTATGGATGGTCTTTGACATGAAAAGTCTTATGGCAATTTCATGCTTAAGTTGTCACCCAGTGTTATATAATAACCTACTCTGATGGTATAGAATTACACAAAAATACTTTCAGTCTTCATGGTTCATGGCATTCGCATGCCGGGCACTAGGCTAGCTTTCAAACTCAGATTGGGTTGCCTAAAGAGTAACTTGACTTCACGGGGGAAGAAACGATCCCACATTTGTGAAGATTTGTTGATGCCTTTGTAGTTGGTACTCTTATGAATAAGAAGCCCCATTTGGAATCATCAAATGAATTTTTGGTGCACCTTGTTTTGCTCTGTTTGAGCTTTTGAGACAAGCTGAAAGATGTGGCACTCATAAGTCTGCACTCAATTTAGTTTTGCAAGAAAGCCCCACTGGACAATAGTGATGCTTATAAGCCTAATGAGCACATTCAGCTATTAGGGTATGTACTTGATGAAGCTTAGAGTCAGAATGCATGCAGCCCTTGCTTGACATGTATGAAGACCCTGGTAAGTGCCCAAGTTCTGAAACATAAAGGCTAATAGCATGAGGCTGGTTGGTGTGCAGGCCGAGAGGAGGCTCTTCTCATAGCAACATTTGACAAAGGGTTATATCCCCACTCCACCATTATGATTGAATGACTTGTCCCTTTGAAATCATTTTTCTTCCAGTGGTGGTGTAAATCTCATTTGCCTAAGTGTCACAAGAAGGTGCAATTTTGTCAAGTTAGGCATCTGCAATTTAATCAAATACGAGGAAAATTCCAATATCTCCAACTCTCATATCTGGTGAAAGCCCATCACAACCAAGGTTTGTCAATGAGAAAATGATCGTTCTGGTGCTTGCATTCTTGAGAGTTGATATATAGATTGTTGTCAGTGCACACCAGGAGTGCACTTCCCTGTGCAGAGTTGTGTAACTTACAAGATTACATTTTGTGTGTAATTGCTTTAATTTTAAGTCAAAGTACATTGCTTAATAGTCAATGACACAAATTTGATGACATAGAGTTTGATATGGCTAGGCTCTTTGCAGCCAGCTTTGCTCATTTTGAAAGGGTCTTTTCCTGAAACATGTGGCCAGTAATCGTGGTAACCCAGATTTTCCTTTGAGAGATTTTGAGACACTTTATAGGAGAATCCATACTTCTAGAATCATGCACTATTCAAGTAAGCATCACAATGATGGCACATACAAAATAACACGCCCGATTATATTCAATTTGCAGAGATATGAAATACTATGATTCTAGTAGGGTAGTTTGTTTGTGTAACCGCCTGTGACTCTTCAAATCTCTTTATTATTACTATTATTTTTCTGGTCCTCTTGAAATCTAAATATATCCACCGTCCCCTGTTCAAAAAAAACAAAAAACAAACAAACAAACAAACAAACAAATATATATATATATATATATGTATGTCATAGCTGAAAATCAATTTATCCTCTCACAGGCCTAATTTGTCAGCCAAGTGTTTCCCTTTTAAAAAATAAATAAAATAAATAAAACCACTATTGAAATATAGGACGTAGTCTTCCACTTGGATAACCGGCATATTGATAACCGAGACACTTTTTTTGGGGACCCTTCTATTGATAACTTGAAACGACTTAATTTTCGAACCACTACATTATATATAACCGCCTCCATACCACTTTAAATGATGATGCCTTACCCGGACCCTTCAATATGCCCAAAATGTGATACCGGCCAACACTAGTACGGTCTTACCTACCCGGGTTGATATCTGTATTGATACCCGGGTGGACCTATGTCTTTTCATCCCTTGGATGAAAAATTGCAACCTATCAACCAATATTCATTTATCCAATCCAAACTACATACTAAATGGAAGGCCCATAGTCAACTCACCCCATAACCCAGGGACCAGAAAATAATAACGCGCAAGTAGACAAGGCCTTTGATCTACTATTCTCATCAGACTACCTTTCTCTCTGCATAGTAGACAAAGTTCTGCATGGTACAATCGGCCACAAACTGATGATGCACATCATCATGGAGATCTATCTACATGGCGACGCATTTGCGATCATGCACACAAGACAAGTCCCGAGTCCAAATTTTGCTTCATCTATCTTGCATCGGAGGATATCAAGAAAAGAATGTTGGTATATGGTATTTGCATCGAACATACCTTGCTCAAGCCACAGCTCCATACCCGAAGAACCAATATGATAGGTATTACAGCCACACCACAGGAGATTGTTGCTGAAAGACATGCACTCATGTTGGTAATAAAAAGTCTCAACCCCCTACACTCACAAGCGAATACAGAGGCTGCATTCCACGCTATTCTTGGCAATGAGAACATCGCGCAGATACACTTCAGCAAAGTCATTCCTGCCGAGAAATCCAAGCATATCGGTATGGTTCCATTCATCCGCAAGAACCCGACCATTGACACGCAATGATGTAACAAACCACATATACTCGAGCTAGACCGTTATGTCAAATTCAAGCCTCGTACGAACAGCCTGAACGGCTCCGCCCCACTAGCCAAGGAAATACTGGAACGACTTCGTGTTGCCAATATAAATCAGGCTCTAGTGGACACTATCAACTCCATCAACATCAAGCTAGGCTCAAGCTCCAATCACGGCCACGACTCCATGATGTCCGAAATTGACAAACTCATGTTATCTCGATCAAAACCAATATACGAGGAGACCTAACAGCTATGTCCCTTCACAAAGCGCCTAATCCGAATTTATGGAGGAAGGGTAAACACCTTTCTCAGTGCCCCTCCACTCTTGGGTGGTTGAATTCAAACCTAACCTTAAGAGGCTTCATTAAAACCAATCTTTGATTTTATGGGGATCTGGTCAATTTAGCTCACAATGGCTCTAATTTATATATTTAAACAATGCAAATCTTATATAATAAATAATAAATAGAGACATTTCCTACAAGTGGAAAATCTCGGGGAGATTCCAAAGATTCCACTTACATCTCTATGGGAACACAAAAACCTATTGAGAACGCATTCCTTCACGGGGAACCGCTTCAATGGTGGGGGAAACCAGTTCTTGAGGTTAAATGACAGATGACTACTTTTAAGTGTCCACATTCATCCACTTGGATGAGTTACAAGACAAAACAAAATAAAACAAAATGAAACATGCATACCAAATTATATTAACATACTCCAGTGGTGATACCTCATTCTTACCTTTTATTTCTATGAGAATGAGGATGATCTACCACCGGAACCGGTCATCCCCTACTTCTAAACACTACACTATTCGCATACTGTAGCTTAAAATTAAGGATAAAGTATTTTTGCTCATATCCCAATCTTTCATTGTCTCTCCATAAGGCTCATCCTCTATAAGCTCCAAGAAGAAAACAACATACCTCCAGAATACCACCATCTGGGGTTACCATATATATTAAACTCAAGAATTATGGATCATTAGATCAAAAGATGTATGCAAAAGATATTTAAAGAGGGTTAGAAAAAAATCCTACCCAAAAAAATCCTAGGACCTCCCCCCTAAAGTCCAGAGACCAGCGGTCAGTGGGGGAAGGCAGTAGCGCCCGCCGAGGCGCGATTGGCCATGGACCGGCACTGACGGGCCTCCGCAGGCGCCGTCTAGTGGGCGGGCTGCTGGGGCGATTGCCCAATAGTCTGTCCAGTAAAATAATCGAGCGCATGTACGCATGCCGGGCCTGGGCCCGGATGCTTGTCAGTAGTCATTGTTTGTTGTTGGGGCCCGTGCGACAAGCAGTGCTGCGACGTCCTTGCTTGGGCTGACCCCGGCTATTGACCAAATGGCTATGGTGGCTTGGCTCCACCCAGAAGCCCCTACCCTGGGTTATGATGGAACTGACCAGCCTCTAGAATATGAAATATAAAAAACACAAAAAAAAAAAAAAAACCCACCCCCCCTCCCAAAGGTTTCCTTCTCTCTTGCTTGGGGGGTTAGTGGATCTTCCTTGGCCTCCGGCCCAAACCTTCATATGTTGTCTTATATGGACAGAGCGACCAGTTAGTATTTGCTAGCTTAGAAAAATAATATAGTAGAATAAAATAAATAACAAAACCACTTGATGTTTTTGGAATGGAACTCTCCCTCTCTTCAAAAATATGTGCGACAACCAAAATCTGGTGGTCGTAGATTATTTTTAAAAACAATACATGTGATCGCCGAAATTCGGAGGTCAAATGTAATTTATTTAAATAAAATACGTGCGATCGCTCAAATTCGGTGATAGCACGTAAAATATTTTTGATAAATAAATGCAACTGCCAAAATTCAGCGATCATCTGTAATTTAATTTTTCAAAATTTGATGGGACTGTCAACTCTAACGGTCAACGGTCGCACACACTATGAAAATAAAAAATTGTATGTGACCGTCAACATTGGCGGTTGCACTAAGAAACTTTGTGTGTGTATTTTTATATGTATTTTTCATATTTCCTGAAAATGGGTGCGATCGTCAATTATTGTGGTCGCACTTATTTTAGAATAAAAATGAAATACGACCGCCAACCCTAGCAGTTGCACCAATTTGTGAAACAAATTAATTTTTTTGGGCAAAAATGGATGTGACTGCCAATTATGGCGATTGCGGCTATGAAAAAATAAAATAGTACGTGCGACCATCAGTCTCAACAGTCGCACTAACTTTACAAAATAATAATAATAATAAAATAATCTCCTGAACTTTTGTGCGACCATCAATTATGGCCGACGTGCTAATTTTTAGAAAAATAAAAATATATATTTTTTCAAAATTATGTGCGTCGTAATTATGGTAATAGCATATATCAAAAACAAATACATGTGACCGCCATAATTGGTTGTTACACCTATTTAAAAAATAAAAACATTATGTGCAACCGTCAATTATGGCGATCATAAATATCTAATTTTTTCTTAAGGAAAAACATGTGACTGTCATAATTAGCGGTCGCACCTACTTTTTTCTTAAAAAATATACATACGACTATCGGACTTGGCGATCGAAAAAAAAATAGAAAAATAAAAATTGTTGCAGTTTATTATATATATTGAATATTCAATCGACCGTCAATATTTTACGATAGTATATAATTAAAATATTTTTACTGCCAAATTTCAGCGTCGGAACTAATTAGAAATACAAAAATTTAAAGCGACCGTGGTCCCAGCGAATGTATTCATTTTCAAATAATATAATTAAACCATTAAAATATTTGTAGTGCTAGTTGGACTCCTTTTGTGCTATCCACGGTGCAATTGGGCTGCCACCTCGATATCTAGGATAAAAGTTTATTTACTGGTGGCTACCTTACCCGTACTTAAAAACGTACATGGACATTACATCTTTACCACATACCACACATCAGACGCGCCCTTACTATTATACCTACCACTACCCCCATACACCCGAGGAATAACTGGACATCGGATCCACGTATCACTTGCCTAAATACTTTAACAACATGTCAAGCACTTATGCCTCCACCTGCCAATCCCCAAGATATTCCTAATTGGATAGCTGCTCTCTCCAAAATTGGAAGAGATGCCAAAAAAGCCGCTTACAATATTACCAAACAAAAAGTCGCCACCAAATCACAAAAAAATTGTCTCTTTTTTTAACCAACTGCTACGCGACCACCCCAAAATAGCTCATAAAGCCATATTTAATCTTGCCCTCAACCCACCAATTGATTGTCTCAAACACAGGCATGGCCACCTGCTAACCAATCCAACGGACATCAACCAAGAAATATGGTTACAAGCATCCTCAACCTACACTCCCACAGTTACAAACTGTCTACACCCTAGTCTCCACACTGCTAATTGTATGTGTAAAGCTAAACACTATCCATGGCATGATATAGATGGCTTCTCGATTGACAATAGAGGATCCCCAACGGACCGTATTCTAGACTTATTCACAATAGATCTCTACGAATCATATCTCAAAAAACTATCTAAATCTAAAGCCCCGGGCCCTGATCTTATCCCAAATGCCATACTTCAAGCATTGGACCCTTAACTTCATCACCTATTCTTTAAAAAATTTCAACTATGTTACAAACTGAAACGAATTCCACACTCTTGGAAGCATAGCCGCACCATTCTACTCTTTAAAAAAGGTGACCCTACAGATCTTAGTAATTACAGGCCCATAGCACTGGCCAACACCATATACAAGCTATTCACCAGACAATCTCGCCATCCTAGCACACAAACCACAACACCTAAACCGACAAGTTAACAAACTATTTCGATTCAATCTATGGTCAGGCATGGGACTCAGCTTACACAAATGCGCCATCACTACCGCCACACATCACAGTCGGCTCACTAAAGCAGCCATAGCCTCACATTGCAAACTCTATGTACACTACCAAAACACATTTTTCCCTTTCCTGGGACCAGATGAGCCATACACCTACCTGGGTATCCAATTAGTACCCTCCCTCACCTGGCACATCCAAAAAGACTCTACATCATCCAAACTAGCTACCAAAAGTCTGGCCCTACTCAAATCCCCAATTGTCATCCGTCCGAAACTATCAATCATTCAATCCGTACTACAAACGCAAATTCAATACTCATTTCATGCCGCACCCTTCTCCCTACCAGACATCAAAAAACTTGATAAAAATATTATTCAACTCACAAAGCGTGTATGTGGCTTACCAACTAGTACCCCTAATGCCCTCACGCAACTCCCAACTGACAGCTACGGAATCGGTTCTAGCCCCTTAATCATATCATACGCTCGCACATTAGGCACACAATTAAAAGAAGCACTCAACAATCCTCGACGTCTCGGTATCATTTATCAGGGCCTCCTCAAACACGTCGCATTAAAATACAATGGCGTTTACTCACTATCATCATTGCACCCACAAGCCTGCCTACACTCCCCTACTGCCCGCACACTACTCATCCTACGCCAAATGAAAATTAGCATACAAACCGACCTGCCGGATTACCCTAACACCTCGTCACCCCTAGAACGCGCATGGCTCACAAACCCTTTCTTATCACAATTCGACATCTCTCATCCGAAACAAAAAATCCCCATCCTTACATATTTCAAAGAACGTCAAATTACCACCCTCACCCAACTTACCACCGCCTCCAGCCATCGACTTTTAAAACCAGACGACTTCACTCTTAAATTATCCGGAGCTACGACCAAAACCACTCGATACCTACACCATCTCTGAACCCCCTCAGCAACTTGCACCCTCCACTGCGATATCCCATGTCTCTACTATCCCCATACAGTTCAAGACCTGCTCCCCCAGTACCGATCCTCCCCTACTGCCTCCATCTATCAAACACTTAGAACGGCATATGCCGCCAATACCCCCACAGTCACAGAACCCGGCCCCCCCTCTCATCTCTCTAACACACAACATACCGAACTTGACCACAACCCGAATGTGCCATTTAACCCCTCACCTAATATGCAAGGCCCCCCCACCCACTCCCAACCACTCACCACAGCGCCCCCCCCATCTTCTCCACACAACGATGACAATAATAATGCATACATCATTGAAGCCATACTAGGAGTCAAAACCCAAACATCAATCGATGCCTTCGGTGCCACATGTATTGACACCTACTACCACTGTAAATGGGCTGGTTACTCCTCAGAAGACAACACATGGCAGATAACAGATGACCTATTTGGCCCACATGACGATTGTGACCCTGAACACAATCTTGCCCTTCTCACCTCCTTCCATAAACATACTAACACGGACTACTTAACACACATTCACCAACAACACACCACCCCCGCCCAACTTACAGATAGTCGATACATTCACCAGCCGATCTCTGCCCCTAACGTGTACATCTGCACAACTGAGTGTAACCCCGACAAAGATGTCAAGCACGACCAACCTCTAATTCACATGGGCCCCCGCCTTTCCAATATTTACGCTCAACACGGCCGCTTCATTGGACTCATTCCTAATAACAGATTAACATGGTTGTGGGAGAAGTATTCTACTGCAAACTCATACCCACAATCTTTACAACCCCCAAACAAGACTTCGCGACCGAATTATATTGGCTCACAGACCGCTACCTCAAAGACACCCCCCCCAAGAATCTATGATCCCTCACCCGACTAGAAATAGCATGCGCATACTATGCCATACCCCAAGATATTCTCGCCTTGCTTATCCATACATTCCAGCTTACTCACTCACTCATATTATTCCAATCCACTGACATGTCCTATGGACTTGCACACATTTTCCAGCCCGCACCACAGGGATTGTCTCTTTGGAGCTACCAGTAATGCTACCCAACATACCTGGGAGGGTAAGGGCTTTGCCCACCCCCCCTTTGGCCCTCTCGCTTATGAAGCTCTCCAATGGGCAAGATTTGCAGCACACTCCTCTCCTTTTGCCTCCACAATCCTCATCCTCACACAACAAAATACACCTAACACCCCCCACCCTCTCCTACGACTCCTGGAAGGGATCAATCTACTCGCCACAATTGACCCAAATCAGCTTAAGTACGCTCATACCCCCCCTCTTCCCAAGTACCTCAAAAGGAAAGAACCTACCCTAACTCTGATTCTACATGTCCAAACCCCCTTCATACAAACATACTGACACCTTTTTTCCACCAGCTAGACCAGTTGCTAACCATAACTCATAAAATGAAGGTCACCATTCCTTTACCCAACTACACCCCTCCACACCCACACAACCACCACATTTTTTGCTGCATGGGCCCCCCCCCCCCCCCCCCCCCCCAAGGTAATACCAGCAACCCCCCTTCCCCAATCCCCTCAATATATCAACAAAACATCACCCTCAAGTATCCCCCGACAAACTCACACTACACCGATGGATCCCTCACCAAACCTAATGCAGGATATGGAATTTATCACGCCGACAGCGGTCGGGGTGTTGCCCTCCGGCTCCCTGGCCCTGCCACCATTCTAAGGGCTGAGCTCATGGCCATCCACGACGCTCTCTCTCTACTTGATGCTTCCCCCCCCTTACTACATCTTCATTGATAGCCTCACCTCTCTATTTCTTATTCGAAACCACATCTCCCGCCCTTCTTCCCATCATCATCACCCCGACCGCAACCTCATTGCCGCCATTGTCCAAAGGGTCATTTCCAAAAACATCCAGTCCATTTCCTCAAAGTTCGCTCGCACACTGGCATTCATGGTAATGAGGAAGCAGACCTACTCGCTCAACTCGGAGCCTCTCAACCCACAATCGAACCCACAGCCGACCCTTTTCACATCGCCCATACCCATCCCTTCTGGTTCATACACCCCGTCCCGGACCCCCCTGCACCCAGACCAATCCGAAACCTTTTGATCACTCTAACCAGAGAAGCAAACAAGCAAGCTGCAACCTCCCTCAATCACACCAATGTACACATCCAAAAATGGACTCAATCAAATGTATTGCACCATAAACTCTCAAATTATTTCTGCTAACCAAAGCTACCACTGACGCACAAATCCGACAAACACTCAAATTTAGATACGCCCAATACATGGGTCACCAGCGCAAACACATCTTCTGGCCGCATATGTTCCCATCTCCATACTGCCCATTATGTTCAACCACTCACCAAGCTCGTGACACCTGACCACATCTCCTCAGCCAATATACACACCCGACCATACATGGCCTTCACATCACACGACACAACCAGGTAGTCTGGCATCTCCATAAGCTCTTTCTAAACCGTGCTGAAACCAGATGGTTCTCGCTCATAAACGCTGGCACCTACCAAGGTCGGCCACCCGACCACACTAAGCCACCCTGGCTGCTACCGTGCATATGTACCCAATCACCATGCTCATGCCCTGCTAGGCTTTGCCCGGACATACTTCTTGTACAAGGCCTACCCATTAACACCCTACGCCCCACCTCATCATCCCCACAATTCACCATTCATTTTATTAAATTCACATTTTGCCACGATCGTTACCCCAATGACTCGATTTTAGAAAAACGTCAAAAATATGCCCCGCTTATTCTTGCAATCAGATGGTATGGCTGGAAAACTGGGCCATTAACCGTCATCACCGCCAGTACTCAAGGCGGCATTCATAATGCCAGTATCACCGACATAAATGATAACTTCAAAATTCCCACTCTTCCCATTCACAACTGCTTCAAAGCAATTCACCTCACGGCACTCCGTTCACTCACAGCTATTATCACCAACAAACGCCAACTGGAATCCGGCACCTCAATCGCACCCTAGGTCCCTCAGGGTACCCCTGGGTACCCAGGGGTACCACAGACTACTTTCTACGGTCACTTGATGTCCCACATGACACCTTTTTTTTTATAGGACCCACCCTCGAAAGGGGGCAGTAGCCGCAAGACGAAGTGGCTCTTAGTTACGCCGGCTTCGACCGGAGTCTTCTCTCTCTTTTACTTATAAAAAATACACGTAAAAAATATTTAAAAGAGATAACATCTATTTTGGATGTGATGTGTCATACATCTGGACGCGACGTCCAATGTGACGATGAAATATGAGTGTCACGTTACGTCCATTTGTACAGCCCTGGAAAAGATATTAGTCGGATCGAGTAAGAAATCCCTCTCCTCCCCCCCCCCTCCCTCCCTCCCTCAATCACCATCAGCCTGAGGCAGCATTTCGCTCCAATGAAGCGGAACCCCCCTTCCTCAACCAGTGGAGGGGTTAGACATCACGGAATCCTCCCAGGCAAATCTCAGCAAAGATGTATCCCCTAATCAAAGTGGACCTGCAAAATACGACCAAAGAAGTACTTTCTCTACAGGAGCACAACATTCTTGATCATTTCCCAGGAATGAAGGTAAGTAGGACTCAGGCAAGGGATTGGGCAATCAAGAACCTAGGGGGTTCGGGAGAGCTTCTGCACCAATTCTGCAATGATAAAGGCAGGGGTTCTACACCATCAATTTTGAGACTCCGGGAGCTGCAGCACACGCTCTATCTCTCAATCCTCACTCCAGGGGGTTCAATGTTAATATCTTTCCATGGTCATCAAAGATGGGTCACAAAAACGGAAAACTCTGGGGCCCCAGAGTGGTCTCCGTTCCATTTCTCCCTGACCAATACTTGATCAATCTCCCAGACATTGCCAATCATTTTGGACACTACTTAGGATGCATAGGTGTCTTTGATCCCCTAATGAGCACGGAGAAGCTCCGCAAGATTCTAGCTTGGAGTTCTGGGACTATAGCATCACGACAATGGCTGCGCAAGGTTTTTTTTGCAGGTTGGAAACTAACTGAATTTCGTCTGCCAGCTATTCTAGGGCGAAATTAGATCATTTGGCCCCACAAAATTTCTCATTTTGATTTTGGATGGTCATAAACATCCGAAAAGCTCCGCAAATGGGTGTCGTTGCGAACACTAATAAAAAATCATCATCTTTGGTCAAAAACTCCCTTGGATACCCTTGAAATGTCTACGAATCCGCAGGTCCCTTGGATTCAACCTTCCAACCAGGCAAAAACTGTTGTGCGCATACATATCGAGCTTAGTATTCTATGGGCAGTGAATGCTCGTAATTGTGAGCCGCCAAAGAGACCCGACAAGCAGCTAGCGCCACTTTCGTACATGTGCCAAGGTATCGCGTGGGTTGTGGTGTATGCGTGTATACCAGATATCACCTAAACATAGGATGTGAGATTTGCACACCAAATTGGGTGTGTAACTAGCTGTGTAATTAATTCCATTCCATGGCACTTGCTGAAACAGGGGGTCTTCATTGGATTAAGGTTTCGCGCATGAGGTCTAATGGCAACACATAACAACCCCCTTCCCTTCCTGGGCATCCTCAAATTCGGCCACCCAAACCCTCAACACCATTAACTCTGTCCAGACAGAGTTGGTGGTTTTGATTTGTTTTTTTAAGAAAAAATTATTTTGGATAAAATTGGGACCGCGAAAGCTATCACTTTATTTATTTTATTTATTTATATTTATTAAATTCGGGACCTCCAAAATTGGCTGTCCCAATTTTATTTATTTATTTTTAATAAAATTATGACCGCTAGAGCTGGCACGGGTGGTTCTGATTTTATTGTAAAAGAAAAACATACATGGACCGCCAGCTCTAGCAATCCAAATTTTACAAATAAAAACAAATAAAAAAAGACCATCAGCTCTGGCGGTCCCGATTTTATCCTTAAAATAAGAATGAATTTTAAAAAAAAAACATTGAGACCGCAGCCAGCTCTGACGCTCTAGATTTTATCCAATGTTTTTCTTTTTTGATTGCCAGAGTTGGCAGTCCCATTCTATTAGATATTTTTTTTAAAGTAAGGTCCGCTAGAGCCAGCGGTACCGAATTTATTAAATAATTGCTTAAAGGTCGGGACCACCAACTCCGATTTAAATATCTTCTTAAAAATTAGGACGGCTAGAGTGACGATTCAGATTTATTAAATATATTTAAAATTCTGAGGCCGCCAGATTTGACGATCTCAAATATTTTCTGAAAATAATTTTGTAAAATTTCGAACCATCAGATATGACACGGCGGTTTACGTATTATTATATCATGTAAAAATTAAAAATTAAAATCAATTATACAACTTAATGTCAATTTTTGAGGTGACGTGGCTTACGCTAGGACTTGACTTTGGACGTGATGTTGACGTATGAGTGCCATGTTACATCATTTTGTGTAACTAGAGTTGTAAGTTACAGACTAAAAATCTCTTGTCTTTTTCTCACTCGCAGGCTGGGATGACAAAGATTGTTGCGTCTTCCTGTTTTCTCCTCCACGCGCATGCCTACACAAGACTATGTCCTCTCACCATCATGTAAACTTACAAACAAGATATTCAAAATATACAATCAAATGATGCAAATCCAACAAAAACATAGTTGTATCTCTAACGTACACTTCGATGATCATTGTACTCAAAAATAGGATCCAATTACTCAGTGCGAGACTCCAAACCACTCTCTCACCCCACTTTTTTTTCATGTTTCTTCATGTCTGTCTGTTCTACTTTTCAATAGTTGATTGTCTTCATTTCTTGAAAATACCCACACATATTCTCGGTTGTTGTTGTGAGTTAGTCTCTATCCCCCCTCAATTTGATACTTTTAGTAGCATGCATATTATCCAAAATTTCCGCAAACAATGGTTAGCAGATCATTAGAGCATAGGCCCAAACTCGTGGTTTCTTTGTCATAATATTTATCTGTCACATTTTTTTGTGTACATTGTGCCTTACTTTGTGCATTGGCCAACCGTCTGTGAGGATTTAAGAATGTGTACATGTTATTACATTTGTTCTTTTCCTCATCATACAGTTTATTCAATCAAATTTAGATTTCTGATCAATCAAATCAGATTTAGATCTAAATCAGATTCGGAAGCTACGTCTTGATCGTAGTCCATGCCTTTTCTCTTGTCGTATTTATGGGTATATGCACATATATGTTGACCACCAGCAGATGGGTGGTCGCATCATTTTTAGTTTTAAAAAATAGATGTGACCACCAGTAGGGGTGGTCGTATTTTTTTCTTTTCTTGAATAGTGGTCGCACAATTTTATTTTATTTTGTAATAGGTGCGACCACCAGCAGAGGGGTGGTCGCAGCATTTTTCTGTTTTTTAATATCTGTGACCACAAGCATGGGGGTGGTCGCAACATTTTTCTTTTCTTTAATAGGTGCGACCACCATCAAGGGGGTGGTCACAACATTTTTCTATTTTTTAATATCTGCGACCACCAACATGGGGATGGTCGCAGTAGTTTTTTTTATTTTAAATAGGTGTGACCACCAGCATGGGGTGGTCGTAATATTTGTTAATTAATTTAAATAACATGCGACGTCATCGTGCGACCTGGGGCCGTCGCAACATTGGATTCTGATTCGTCGAGCGTGTGGGGCTTGGAGGCTAGAGGGTATATAAGATGGTCACAATGCCCCTCACTTCTTTTGTGGCGAGTGAATGTTCTCCACAGTGTAGCCCAAGAGAAGGGTGCAGACCGTTTGCTGTTGTGGCTTCCATCAGAGCCACTGCAACAAATTGTCGAAAAGCACAATACTACATGGTGCATTGATCCACTTGGATTCATGCCGTAGTGTTGGGCCATTGCATTCTGTTCTACCTTCTATTGCTCTTGACAAATCTATCAAGTACACTAGTGTTCTTCGTTCAACCTTAAGTCTGTGGTTAGGGTTCTGGGTGTGAGAATGAGGGAAGAGTGGATCCATTGGTTCACCGTAGACCCGCACAAAAAGGACGGCGTTCAATGCAATCTCTGTGCATTGAAGTTGGCGGGTCACAAAGATTGCATGTTATATCACCTCGGCCACAGATATAGGAAGAATGCAGGGGTTATTTTGTGCCTAAAAGCCTCCATGCGAGTGAAAAGCCCACTTTGCCCAATGTGGAGGCAATATCCCACCGTCTCTTGATGTGGCTGCGGCTTCTGAGCCAAACACTCCATGTTCGAATCAAAATGCCTATCAGAGTTGTACCCAAGTTGTTAGGCGTCTGTTGTTTGTGGAGAAGCAGGTGGGTCAGGAGCAACACCCGATTGTACGCCAACATTTGTACGGACCAGACCATTGAGACAACAATCAATGCAAGAAGGCTTAAATTTCTAGCAAAGGAGGACTCTGGATAAAAAGTGGACCCAATTTTTCTACGAGACCAATATTCCGTTCAATGTCTCGAGGCTTATTGCGTTTGTGGCTGCTGTCATAGCCACGTCCGATTCCAAGTCCACATACACACCTCCGAGTTATCGCGATCTCCGAACATGATTGCTAGAAGAGGCTATGTCTGACTTCTCCCAAAAGGTGAATGAAAAGACATGTGATTCTCTCCGGAAATATGGAAGCACTATACGTGCGGACGGATTGAGTTCTGTAACTAATCGACCACTGTTCAATGTCAGGCTGGTCTGTCCTGCGGGGGAACAATTTTTGGGATCCGTTGACACAGGCGGAGAGAGAAAAGATGCACGTTATCAAGCAGGGTTGTTGATGAGTTTCATCGATATAATTGGAGGTAATAAAATTGTCCAAGTGTGCACGGACAATGCATCTAACATGGTTAATATGGCCGATATTTTGATGGTACGATATCCCCATCTATATTACCAAGGGTGTGCTGCTCAAATCTTTGATTTATTTTTGGAGGATTGGAGAAAAGAATCATAGATGAAATAACTAGTAAAAAGGGCAAAGTCGGTTGTGATGTTCATCCGTACACATTACATCCCTTTGGCATTGTTTAGAAAGCATGAACCAAAATACAGCCTTAGGAATCCGGGTGAAACCCGCTTTGCCACAAACTTTTTGATGGTGGATTGACTCGTGACTGTGAGGGCAGGTCTGGAGCAGGTGATCATCGGCCCTCAATGGGATGCGTATGTAGGCACCTTACGCGACTCTCGTAAGTCCAAGTATTTGAGCAAAAGTGTACACAAAATTTGCACATTTTGCCCAGAAATCGTTGGAGCGAATGATTGCGCAGACCCGGTGTTGATTGCTTTACGGAAGTTTGATGGAAAACAACCAATTATGGGTAAAACATGGTTGATATTAGAAAACCTTCAAAAGCACGTGCAATCTTTGAGGCGTCATCCATTCACTATGGACGATGATTTGGCGGCAAGGACCGAGGATGCATTTTACGACCACAACCAGATGGTTCGCACGGACTTGCATTATGCGGGGGCCTTGCTGATTTCATCCTTGCTGGACAATACGGATTTGAGAGACGATATGGATGCTAAAGCCGGACTTATACGGGTCATCATTCAACTCGCGCCCTTGAACATGACAGAGCGAGCTTTGTCCGAGTACCAGTGCTTCTCGGATCGCTAGAATCCTTTCTATGACATGCCGGATCCAAAAGCAATTAACATGTTGCCATATGAATGGTAAGATCTGATTGGAGCTAGAGCAAGAACGTTAGCTCCTATTGCAAAGCGTATTCTTGCTCAAGTGTGTTCTGCCTCGTCCTGTGAGCGGAACTGGAGCAGTTACTCATTTGCTCACAACAAGATTCGCAACAGGTTGAATCCTGCCAGGGCTGACAAATTGGTTTATAAACCAATTTATAAATGTCTACACAAATTGTAGGCTACTGCAAGAGAGGACAACAAGTGACACATCTGTATGGTACGAGAAGAATCTGTTGTCTGAAGAATCTACCTCAGAGGTCCAATCTAGCAGCAATGATGACACCGATGTCGCGAGGGACTTCGACTCCGACGGTTGGGATGGGTCTGATGATGTCGGGCAATCCTTCACATGACCTATATGCATTTAATGACGACGATGCTACAATGCACCCATCCTTCGAAGACCTTGTTGCTAATGAACTGCGACATGGTGTCATCCCAATTGCGGACCCCCTTCTCTCACTGGAGCACACTCTCAATAATGAAGTTGAGGTCAACTCTACCCCACCACGAGTTCCATGGACTGCGGGAGATGTGCAGGTCGAATCGTCATGCCCCTGTGAACCGTGCTTCATCTCACGCCGCTCCATCTTATGTTTATCTTTCTCAAGCCGGTCCATCCCATGCTGGTCCATCTAGTCTTTCTTCCCCTCATGTAATTTCTTCCATCGCTACTCCGATCCTGGGAAATGCTTCTTCTGTTGTGGGACTTCTGTAAGTCGAACCATCGGATGACGACGACCGGCCATTGTCCTTTCATCTGGCCCGATGACGTCCGCATGTGAATCGTGCTCCCTCGACCCTTACTGGTCCATTTTATGCCCCTTTTATGTACGTGCGAGTAGCCTTCCTCATACGAGACCTGCTCCAAGGCCACCACGAAATTCGGGACAAGCCCAGAAACGGCAGAGAATTGTGCAACCTTTTGTTGGTGACCGACCTATGAATAGGCCTGATACCCTAGATGATATTCATGATAGGAGTGAAAATCGACCAGAGAGACAATTGAACGTACTCCAAGGACGACTACAGGTCCAACGGCCAGTGGTCTCTGGAAACGAAAGAACAGATGGAGATGATTCCAGCACTGATCATGGGAACGGGGGTGAAGTGAGTGGGGACGAAGATTTTGTACTGTGCGTGAGAACATACCATCGTCGTCGTGCCAGACGGAACTAGGTACAGCTATAACTTCTGTCACATGATGTGTAGTATGTTTCCATGGATATCAATGTTTCAGTTTGGGTACATGCATACGTGTACGGAAATAAAAATGGTGGAATATGTGTACCCAAAAAAGGGTTTGGTGGTTGTGTGTGTGTTTGAGTTTCGTCAGTATCTATACATTGTTGATTTCCTATTATGGTTTCGAAAGCCACAAAGGCCAGGTGCAGCTCCCAACATTCATCTTCCTCTTCTCAAATCTGTGGGGAGTCGATACATGTGTCGTGTAATCCGTAAGTTAGTTGACAATTTAGATAAAAATCCTGAAATCTTCGGAAATCGAGGTACTAGCCATCAATTGTCTGATGTTTCGGAAGGTTCTCGTAAAGCACGAGATGATTTGCATGTACTGAAAAATTTGAACCAATAGACAATGCAAAACAACAAAGACAAAAGTGAAGACTTATCTTTAAGAGCTTGAGTGAAAACTTGCGCAATGGAAATGAAGGCTCAAGGTATTGGTAGGTTGCACGAGCCTCAAGTAATTATTGTTGGATAATAAACTGATGATATTCACTTAATTCTATTAATTATGATTCATGTTTGTTGTTTGCTGGTTTTTTTTTTGGGCCATATCTTTGCAGAGCCCACTATTTACTAATTGAGTAGGTAGTAAGTTCGTAGGTAGTAAGAGGGGGGTCCTTTATATATCCTCTTGGGGCGGTGGGACCCTTCTAGAAGGCCCTAAAGACATGTCAACCCTACAAGACTCCATATTCTAAATTTAACCAATTCCTCCCTTATTTTTTTGGACCCCCTCAGCTCATTCCTTAACTCGGGCCTTCCTATATAAGCGCCCCACTCTAATTCTTGGGCCACAGTAATTCCTGGAGCACTCTAGAATCAGGGCCCGAATGAAACTGCCTATATATACGGATGACATAAATCATGGATTTGAACGGTGCAATATGAATGAAATGATTACGATAAAAATAAAAAATAATTAATATAAAAGTGTGTGAGTAAGGTTGAAGTCATTATGAAAATAAAATGAGACAAATAAACATGGTTGTGTAATATTATATATATATATATATATATATATGGAATATAGTGCAATGGTTGTTTTTGTACGTGATGTTGACGTGCGTCACGTCACCTTAAAAACTGAGTTAACATTGGTTATTTGTTTTTTAAATTTTATCTTTTACATTGCATAGTCTATCATAGTAACACGTAAGCCACCAAGTTATATCTGGTGGTCCGCAATTTTAAAAGATTATTTAAAAAATAAATAGAATCACTAAATTTAACAGCCAAAATTTTAAAAATGATATAATAAATCGGTACCGCCACCGAATTTTTCAAAAATGAATAAATCGGGACCACTAGCTATGGTGATCCAGATTTTTAAGAAATTATTTAATAAAATATTGGCAGTCCTGATTTTTAAGAAATATCAATTTTATTTTGTTATTTTGTTATTTTGTTTTTTGAGATGAAAATGGGACCGCCAGAGCTGGTGGTCCCAATTTTGCTTCGTTTTTTTAATTCCTCTTTAAAGATAAAATCAGGACCACCAGAGCCAACGGTTCCCTTTAGTTTTTTCATGTTTTTGGGGATAAAATCAGGAACTCAAGAGCAGGTGGTCCCGATTTTTTTTTAAATGTTTTTTGTGGATAAAATTACGACCAACAGCTATTGCGGTAAAAAAAACCGCTAGCTCTGACGGTCTCGATTTTAATTAAAAATAAAATGGGGCTGTCAGCTCTGACGGTCCCGATTTTAGTAAAAAAATAAAAACATTGGGACCGCCAACTCTGATAGTCCTGATTTTAATCAAAATAAATAAAAAATCGAAATCGACAGCTCTGACAGGTCCGATTTTTTTTTAAATTATAAAAATTATAAAATTGGGACTGCCAGCTGTGGTTGTATTAAAAATGTAAGAATTAATAGAACCCATCATATTTAGAGAATATTCCCAACTACTCCCATCGTGCGCCCCAACCACATACAACCAATATGACATCAATCAGTCAGTGTGGATATTTAAGGATGGAAGCATTCCAGCTACAAACATTATGGGATAAATAGTTCAAAAGTCCAGTTGAAAAACCTACTGACGAGGCTCACAAGTATACAAAGTGTAGTGATCTAGATGACAAAGAAGAAATTTACAATATGCTTGACGAACACATGAGGGTGTGTATGTTACATGAGCGGTGAACAAGTTTAAGCATGAGCAATAATACAATTTACCATGAGCAGAGCATAATTATTGAAATATTTTTGAAATTTGGTACTTATGGAGATAATTTTGAACTGCTTTTCATGTACTTAAACAGTTCGATTCTTGATCAAATATGACATCGAGCTTACGTTCGGATACCACAAAACAAGTTCGGCAATTACCGAATATGGGTAGTCGGTGCCGATATAAGTCAATAATGTTATAGATGCGGTTTACATGTTTTCTATAATTGCGGGTGGGTTTTGTTTTTACCGAAAATTTCCCGAAAATTTCCAGAGATGCACAAATTGTAATCGTCGCCGATTATTCAGTTTCCGGGAACGGGAAGTCGACACAGACTATAACTATGCCGGAGAATAGGAAGCCGGAGCCGAGACAATGTGCGGCCTACTGGATAATCAAAATGCGGAAGAGTTTAGGGTTTAGGGTGACATCTCCTTATTGTGTTGACCTCCTGCTGTTCGGCACCTTGCCGGGCAATACACTGTGGTGCCTCACCAGAGTAGCTCACTCCCACTTCCACGACGTTTGTTCATCCCTTACAATGGACAATGCCCCTGTTGATGAATCGGCCAGCAATCATGCAGCAGACAATTGTGGGTTTGCAGTGTGACAATGTAGATGGGACAGACGTTGTAGACGATTCAGAAGAAATAATTATCTTCCCTGAAATTGTTCTTCATGCGGAAACAGATGCGAACGAACGCAGCGGTATTTGGTTGTAGTTTCTACAAGCTAGAGACTTTGTTCGCACCCTCAGTGTCTGTTTGCATTCTTTCCACACTCAGTGCATAGATACAAGGATGCAGCTCAATGCCTTCTGACCTCTTTGCACATACGTGCGTTCAGCGCCGATTTGTCGATTTGACGGTCCCGAATATTTTTATTTAAATCTTTAAAAAAATTAAAAAATTATGACCATCAATTTTGACTTCATTGATGTTTATTAAAAAAATCAAAAAAATCAAAAAATTGAGACCATCAGCTCTAACTGTCCTGATTTTTAATAAATAATAAAAAAAATAAAAAATATGGGGACCTTATCAAAAAATCATTAATAATAATTTAAAAAATCAGATCGTCAGCTTTCGCAGTCCTGATTTTATAGAGGAAAACCCCGCCAGATTTGGCTGTAATATTTTATTAATATTATCAATCGGGGACTGCTAGAGCTAATGATCTTGTATTATTATATTTTCTTGATAATTATGGAGCACCACAGCTGTAGTCCACAACATTAAATATATTTTTGATAATTTGGGAATGTCAGAGTTGGCGGTCCCGATTTTATAAAAAAAAAATAACAATTTAGGACCGTCAAAGCTGTCAAGGACGAAAACATGACTGAACACAAACAAAAGATCAGACTAGAGGTACAAGACTAAACAAGAAGCCAAGGTCGATGTGGCCGAATGCATGGTGGACAAACATGAATCAAGATGATATTTATAACAATGGACAAGAGTACAAGATACTGGAACTCAACTTGAATACTGGAATACTGAAAACTGGACTAAAGTACTGGAACTAGAAACAAGAGTAGCTTGAACTTGTGTTGGCGAGACCGAAGAGTGTCTAGTCACCTCCTATATATACTGGCTACTAGGAAGTTCCCTAAAAAGCTTCCCCAATGGAGGTTTTTTTATGGAGAAGTGTTCTTAAACAAAAAAGGTATTTTGATTGAGAAATTTCCTCCAAATGAAGCTTCTTGAGCAGTTTTCAAGTTATTTTCGGTAATTTGGTAAAATCCCGGTAACTAATGATAAATCATGGTAACTTCCGATAACATGGTAACTTGACAACTTTTGGTATTTATTCCTGGTAAGTTCCTCTGGGCTATGTCCGTGATATCACCCCCTCCTCTAGCGCCGAGTTTCTCGAGGAGCGGTAAAATCTTGGACTTGCTTAGAGTTAGAGAAAATCCAAAATCCGACGAATGGTACTTGCCAAGTATTCGGCTCTTCGTTCTTGACTCAAATGATTTATAGGTCCCTGTAACCATCGAAAGTGTCCAACACCTTGAACTTAGGACCACGCAGTGATTTGAGCATTCTGATTTTCGAAACTGCCTTTAAACATGATTTCGTTGTCATCTGGGTTCGAAGCCTCAACCTCCAATAGGATTATCAAACTTCGAGTAAGCTCCACTTGCCGTCGTACGTGGTCCAGACAAGGAAGTACGCGTCGCATTGGTGGCCCATCGTCTCGAGAGCGTTTGCGTGATGTTGAAGGTTGTAAGAGTCAGAACGGCTGATCTGGTAGTTGGGTAAGCGACAGCTCCAATGTATCTGGTTCCTATGACTCCATGCTGCCAATACAAGATGCAAGAGTGATGAAAATGTAGCTATATATACTGATGTGTGGTGTTCCTCCCTCCGTAACATGTATCAGGTACACTGAATATGGAGTCTTCACCTTGAAGCTAACTTGGCTGACATCATCGTTGTGACATCTTATTGACGTGTAGCTCGGGGTTTAGCTGGATATCGTTGATGGAACTCTTGGACTTTGTCAGATGCATTGGCAAGGTTCGATGAAGGTTCCCACGTTCGTTCGCTAATGTCGTAGTCTTTCCAATGTACGAAATACTCAATACGTTTATACTTGATGCGAGAGTTTAGGACTTCGTCGACTTCATACTCGATTTCTTGATTGACTTCGATTGGTGGAGGTGGTACGGAGACTCTCCCTGGAATATTCGATGGATGATACAACTCCAATAATGAAACATGAAAGATTAGATGGATGTGCATACTTTGTAGGAGTTCAATCCAAAAACTGACCGAATTTTTTTGTCGAGTAATTTTGAATGGTCCTAGGCGTTGATAATCCAACTTCCTTGATGATCGCGAGGTTTGTATGTCCCGTCGAAGAAGCCACGCACGATCTCCGACCTTGAACTGGGGTTGGACTTAACGATGTTGATCTGCATACTTCTTGTATTATTTTTGAGCTTCTACGAGGTGGAATGTAAGCTCATTGTGAATCATAGCAAGATGAAAAACAATGTTTTCTACAACAAGGCTTCCAACAGTCTTTATGTGGAAAGAGTTTGCTCGAGGATGATGACCATAATTGGACGACCATGGACCCTTGGGAATAGGTAATGGTTGAAGAAGGCCGTAAGGTCAATGTCGTGGTCACTTCGCTCTAGCACACATGTCGCAAGATTTATAAATTATTTCACGAGTTTCCACATCTGCGGCCACTAATAGTCCCTAGATATCAATTCCATTGTTTTGTTGAAGCCGAAATGTCCTACAGCCGAAAGATCATGACATATTTGAAGAATTCGAAGTCGTGTAGGTCCTGGAGGTACATAGAGAAGTCCCTTGAAATAAAGTAAGTCATCTTTGAATTCGAAGTCGTTTGTAACATGTGGGTTGTCTCGATGTCGATTTAGTTGACTTCGTAGTGTCGCAGCAAATTGGTCTTCAATGCTTCCTGAATCTCCTTTACGATATCTGCATCGTCATAGGTGGACATGGATAACATATTCAATTGGAGATTTGCTGGTTTCAAGATGATGTATTTCTGCTGGTCGAAAGCCGTCTCCCTTTTTTTCGGCGCAAGATATGATCGTCGAGAAAGAGCATCGGGTTTCCCTTAAAGATGTCCGGGGCGATAGGTAATAACAAAATCAAACCTTACTAGTGACATACTCCATCTTGTTTGACGTCGATTCATAACATGAGTACTCATAAAATATTCGAAGTTTTTGTGATCGGTGTAGACAGTGACCTGATGTTTAGCTTTCTTCAATAAATGACGTCACTCCTCAAAAGCATCGATGATCGCTATAAGTTCTTTGTCATGTATTTCATAATTGATCTCTACAGCGGAAAATTTACGAGAACGAAAACCAACAAGGTGAAGTCGGCCATTAGACGTTTTTGAAAAGTCCATAGCTCATCTTGTTTATTGGATTTTGGGTGTCATTTTTTTCTAGAAGTATAAAAACCTATAATCTTCAATGGCTAGGTGTCATATTGAGAGTTTTTTGTAAACTCTAATTTTTAGTTTTTCATAATTTCTCTGAGAGAGTACAGCGCCAAGTGCAAAGTCCGATGCATCTGCTTCTAAAAAGAATGGTTTAGATGGGTATGCATGTACCAGTATTGGAGCAGTTGTAAATGTCTGCTTCAACCTTTCAAATGCCTGGTCAGCCTTCTCGTCCCATACAAATTTGTCATTCCTTGTGAGTCGTGTCAATGGTGCAGCAATTTTTGAGTAGTCATTGATGAAGATTCTATAGAAAATTGCAAATTCCAGAAAACATTGTACATCTCGGACCGAAGTTGGTTTAATCCACTCGATGATGGTTTGTATTTTCTTCTGATTCATAAAGACGAATTTGTCGGAAATAATGTAGCCCAGAAATTCGACCTCAGATTGATGGAAAATACATTTTTCCAACTTGGCATATAGTCATCTTTCTCTTAGAGAGAGAGAGAGAAGACTCCAGCCGTAGCTGGCGTAACTAAGAGCCACTTCACCTTTCAGCTACTGCCTCCTTTTGGGGTTTCTTTCTCTTAATTTATTAAGGACAAGGCGTACATGGCGGCCATGTTCTTCTTTATTTTGTGAAAATATCAAAATATCTTACAAATAGATGACTACAAAGTCATCTAAATTTTTTCGAAAGATGTCATTCATCATATGTTGGAAAATTGCTGGAGCATTTGTAAGACCGAAAGGCATAACATTGTATTCAAAATGTCCATACTTGTTCGAAAATCTGTTTTTCATTCGTCTCCTTCTTTTATCCGTACAAGGTTATAAACTTCTATCAAGTCAATTTTGGTGAAAATCTTCGTTCGTCCCAGCTGGTCGAGAAGCCCAAAAATTAGTGGTAACGGATAATGATTCTTAATTGTGACTTTGTTGAGACCGCGATAGTCCACACACATGCGTAATGATCTGTCGTTCTTTTTCACAAACAAGATAGCGCCCCCGCATATGATTTTGAATGTCGGATGAAGTTCTTCGACAAATTTCATCAATATATTCACGTAATGATAAGTTAGAGATTGGGCCGAATGGTAGTTGGGCTCCTTCTTGTAACTCAATTGCACAGTCATAAGGTCGATGTTCTGGCAATATGTTTGTATATTTCTTCTCGAAGACATCCTTGAAATCTTGATATTGAGTGGGTAATGTCGAAGTACCTTTGTCTGTTGTGGTCTTGATCAGAGTCGCATAAAGTGCAAATGTCGCATCATTTTTTGTAGTTCTCATGAAAGCTCTAGCTCCAAAGAACATGGGTTAAATACCTTTGATATTTCTACATTTTTGTCTTGCAGAAATTTTTCGCGATCGCCAGTCGATGTCAGGATTGTGAAGTATGAACCAGGGAAGTCCAAGGATCACAAGATTCGTTGGAGACTGGATGACGTTGAAAACAATATGTGATGCTTAATCTTCAAAGCTTCACTTCAAGTGGTCGAGTTTCATGGTCAACATTTTCTTATGCTAACAGTTGTCTATCGATGACTTCAACGGGGGCCGTGAGTTTCTTCTTTACGAGCGTTAAATTGTGTTGCTTCGCAAAGTTTTTGTCAATAAAACATGCTGAAGTCCCTGAGTCCAAAAGTGCTTCTACAGGGATATCTCAATTTTGCACTCTGATTTTTACTGGAACCTAGAAGCAAGGTACAGGGTCTGGAGGTAGAAATAGACTTTTTTTTTGTGAGGAATTTGTGGTGTCCAGACTCATGGTCTCTACTGTGACTGGACATCTTCGTTTTCCGACCTCCTCGTATCGAATACTTGAGTTGCGCCCCAAGATTTGAATCTTCTCTTGTTGGGGCAGTTTAATGCTATCTGATCTTCTTCTCCGCAATAGAGGCATAATCCATTCGAGCGCCGCCTTTGTTTTTCTTGTGGTATCAATGGCTTGAATCGGACAGCATCAATCTGCATAGGATCACTACCGGGTATCTGATGGATCATTGTGTTTGGTATCGTAGTAGCAGCATCATGATGTGTCGTCAACCATCCAGATCGCTTCTCTTGACGTCTTTCGAATAAACGATTATTGTATGCAATGACTTGGGGTGATGAATTCGCTCAGTGTGCTCACGTTTGACATTGTCAGCAACAAATATTTTACATTCTCTTTTAACCCACATTGAAACAGACTAATGAGGCTCTTCTCATTCCAGTTGAGGTCGCACGCAAGTTGTCGAAATTCGGCAGCATAAACGGAAGTAGGACGTGCTCCTTGTCGAAGATTTCGCATCTTTGTCTCTGCAACTCTCTCTCTATCATTCTCTCCAAACGTTGCAGTGAACTCGGACATGAATGCTTCAAAATTGTATAGTAAATGTAAGTTTTTTTTTAATAGTGGTGCAAACCAAGATATAGCAGTGCCTGATAGAAGTGTGCCCACGAATCCCACTCGAATACCTTCATCGGGGTAGTGTTGTGGATGTAGTCGTAGGAACAGTCGTACTTGTTGAACAAAACCGCGAAATCTTGATCTCATCCCATCAAATTTCTCGGGCATGCTGATCTTTGGTTCTCTCGTAATCTGTTGAAGATGAACCGTTCCAGTATGAGCTGTTGCAGTAGAGACTCGTATGGTTGAAGATCCATTGTTCGACTCCTTTAACTCTGAAATTTGTTGTTGCAAATTGTGGAGAGCGTTGTGAAGATCTTGAGACTGATCAACTTGTAATTGGGCGGTAGAGGTTCGAAGTTCTTGCATCTGAAGCTGAAGACTCTGCAATGTGACGACCATTCCCGCAAATGTGCCTTCCATCTTAACTAACTAAGGAACAAACTTTAGTCTCGCCAAACTGTCAAGGACGAGAATGTGACTGAACACAAACAAAAGATCAGACTAGAGGTACAAGACTAGACAAGAAGTCAAGGTCGATGTGGCCGAATGCATGGTGGGCAAACATGAATCAAGATGATCTTTATATCAATGGACAAAAGTACAAGATACTGGAACTCGACTTGAATACTGGAAACTGGAGTAAAGTACTGGAACTGGAAACAATAGTAGGTTGAACTTGTGTTGGCGAGACTGAAGAGTGTCCAGTCTCGCCTCCTAAATATATTGGCTACTAGAAAGTTCCTTAAGAAGTTTCCCCAATGGAGGTTTCTTGATGAAGAAGTTTTCTTAAACAAAGGAGGTATCTTGATGGAGAAGTTTCTTCCAAATGAAGCTTCCTAAGCAGTTTCCCAAGTTACTCTCGGTAATTTAGTAAACTCCCAGTAACTAATGATAAATCATGATAAATTATGGTAAATTATGGTATTTACTCCTGGTAAGTTCATCTGGGCTATGTCCGTGACAATAGCTGACGGTCTTGATCTATTAAATATTTTGTAAAAAAATTCGGGACCACCAGAGTTTGTGGTCCAGATTTAATAAACATTCTCTTAATACTTCGGGACTACTAGCTCTGACGTTCTCGATTTTGAGAAAAATGCTTAATAAATTGGGACCGCTAGCCTTGGCAGTCCTGCATTATCAAGCTGACAAAATATCACAGCTGACATGACATTTTTTTTGTATAGGCCATATATGGTTATTCTTTCATATTTTTTACTTTAAGTGACATATTTATTTTATCCCATATATATATATTTAAATTTCCTGCACTAAATGGGATTTTTTTAATTTTTTTTGTGAATTTGTAAGTTCTCATCCCCCCCGCCCACTCCCGCGTGCTTGCTTCCCTACGCGTCCGAGCCCTAGTTCGGGTGCAGTGAGCCTCCCAACCCCCCTGCGACTCTGAAAACGCAGCTTGCAAGGGTTTTTTTTTTAAAAACATTTCTGCTTGTTGCCCCCTTCGCTTGCTCGCTTCTTCGCCCCTATTGCTTGTTCGCGCGTAGAATTGTGCCCAACCCCCCTACGGCTCACCTACTCGTTGTAGATGAGTAATTCTGCCCCCGGGAGCTGTTTTTTTTTTCTTTTGTGTTTCTTCGCCCCCTCGCTTGCTTGCTTCTTCACCCCCTGTTGCTTGCTTGCTTGCGCGTAGGTACCCACCCAACCCCCCTGCGGCTGTCAAAATGCAGCTCACGCAAGAGGGGTTTTTTTTTATTGTGTTTTGCTCATCCCTTGACGTA
Organism: Takakia lepidozioides; assembly: GCA_030704615.1. Taxonomy (NCBI): domain Eukaryota; kingdom Viridiplantae; phylum Streptophyta; class Takakiopsida; order Takakiales; family Takakiaceae; genus Takakia; species Takakia lepidozioides. The sequence continues at coordinate 56,297,432 of CM060732.1, forward strand.
TGCTTGCCTGCTGTGCAGCTCGGCTGCTCGCTCTCTCATGCACTAAGCAAGTGCCGCGCCTACTTCCAATACAGCCCCACTAACCACTATCTAAAAAATCAAATCATGTTTTTTTTTTCTGCCTGTTTTTAATTATTCCATCGCTCTATAGTCTACTCTCCCATTTTACGCCCTCACCGTACTTCATAACTTTTCTCTCTTCTATGAGATGGAATCATGCAGCAGGGTGAAGATAGATGACAGACGGATCAATAATATATATTGCTTTCTGACCGAGGAAAAGAAAAAGGAAGAAATTTCATTAAGAACTTGTAGTGCATTATGCAAAGAGCATCGGTTCTTAAAGACATACTTGGTACAACAAATATTGAAAAACTTGACTGATGGTCCCAATGGGACAAATGTGCATGAGAAAACAATTAATGATTTTGATAGGGTGCGTTGGGAGCGGATAAAGTGCATGTAGTTACTTTTCTTGTCGAGATTCCATAATTGCCAGTAATGGTAGAGGACTTCGCGAGGTTGTGGCTATTTATTACATCTTGTAGCTATCTAGAGTGAGGAACCTACACACCAGTTAGGGGACGATTGTGGCAGACTAGTGGTAACAGGGTAGATTCTAGAAGGTTCTAGATGGAGGAGGAAAGTTCCTTAGAAGTTTTCAAAATAATTAGGAAGGCTCATAGGAAGTTTGACTTAAGGCTTTCAAGTCAAACCTATAAGATATTTATATTATAGAGAGTAGGTCAAATGTTTGAGAAAGTCATATTGTGGAGAATATGTCAAACCTAGGAAGATTGATTTTAAGAAGTTTTGACTTGAGGCTCTCAAGTCAAACCTTTAAAATAATCATATTGTGAAGGGTATATAAACATGCAATGAAAGCCTAAAAGTCATCGAGTTGTTTTGGGAAAAAATTGATAAGCACTTCCATTATAGTCTATGTAGATCATGGATGTTACAATGGTACCACAGCCTAGTATTTCTTGAAGTTGAGAGTAAATACATTTTTTGGGAGAATACAATTAAGATATTTTCTTTTATGGTTGTCAATTTATTTGAGGGATGCTATAATATGTAGTAGTCATGGTGCGTCTTAACGATATGATACAAATTTAATCGACCCATTGTTAGTGATTTTCCTTCAGAGTGTGAATTTAAAGTTATATGTCGTCGTAAGGCAGAGATTAGAGATATAATAGTACAAAGATTTGGAGAGGAACGATATCAAGAAGTGTTACAAGATCCACGACTTGTTGTCTTTTCAATAATTAGAAATTGGAGGGTATATATATGTGTATATACGTAGTCCATAAGCGAGATAGATACCTACCGCCTAATTTTTCCACCGCTAAACATATTCAGTATTAATGTGCGTGCCATTGACAAACATCATCTTGTAAGGTTTTTAGTTGCAGAATTTGGAGTAGAATTCATGAATCTTATCATGAGTTTAAACGTTTCTTTTATATTACCAATAGTCACGAACGGGATGATTTGGGATTGTACGATTTACATATTGTATTAGGATAAGAGAATAAATATAATATACAATCTTGGAAGACAAACACCACGAAACAAGGAGTAGCACGGAGCAAGATGGTGGACAACGAAGAAATAGTGGACAACGCATACGCTATTACTCATCAAGCCAATGACTAGACGGTGTGGATAAATGAGTGTTTACACGACTTACAGAGCTTACAGAATGTTGTTGTCACGACCCAACAACAAAACAATGTGTCAAGTTATTTTACCACTAGTGTGAAACTAGCTAGGAAATAGCTAGCTTTTACATATTGACATTTGGGATTGGCCTAAGTGTCAATCCAGGGATCAAGGCAGATTTAGGCTCTGGAGTGGTTATCTTCACGGCAAGCGCGGGAGGCTCATCTTTCTCGAGTTGAGCCTCACCGCACATAGCTATGGCGCCGTAGTGTGGATTCTCCATGGCGTGGGGTGCACTTGGCTTGACTTGTATTTGAGTGATGAGGTTATATATGCATGAGTTTATGCTTCAGCTTTGTGAGCTCACATGAGCTTGTGCTTGTATTCTTCTTCTTTATCAGTCGAGAAAGATGAGTTCGTATCTGTTAGTGTCAAATATGAGTTGGTTGTAGTATTTGTGGTTTTTGCTTGAGAATGAGAGAAATCAGGTTTGGATGCGAGGAGCATCATCAAGTTCGTGGTTGTTAGGAGTGGAGGCGATGTGGATTACGAGGTGGTAGACCTTGGAATTCGATCTTCAGTTTCAGAGATGAACGCACCATGCTGCAGGTAATTCCAGAGCACCTTGATGGTTTCAGATTGTGTACATGCATGAGCAAGCACGATTGGGAAGAGGATTAATCAAGAGTAGGTTATAGTGGCTTTGGTGGCAAAGCTGAGAACTGGCCTTGGGAATGCGAGCTTTCATTGTGTGAAGGATTGCAAGACCAAGCGAAAGGGCTGATTTGGTTTGGGGCAAATCAGTGCACTTTGTGGAGTATGTTGAGATTGGGTTTCAATCTCGAGCTTTAGCATTTAGAGGGCTCTTGCCATGGCAAAAGCAAGGCTGGAACAAGAGCTAAGAGGTGCGGCAAGGCCATGGAATGTGCACCTAGGGTTTCAAAGCTTGGAAGAAGAGCTCTTGCACCACAAGAGGAGTGTCTTGTGGCTGGAAATGTAAGCCTTAGGGTTTCAGGAGCTTGGCAAAGGCTGTGGAGTGCTTAGTCTTGTCTTAGAGAACATCAAGGAGCCAATGAGCCAAGATAGGGGGCTGATATCACCTCTTGTGTGAAGATGATGCATGTGTGGAGCATGCATTCAGCCCATTGAAGCTTCCATCTTCAAGCTTAGAGGCAAGCAAGGAAGAGGGAAAGACTGACTTCCATTAGGGAATGCATGTGTGCATGCTTTCAACCTGTTGAAGGCTTGTACTTTCAGGTCAAGAAAGGGAAGGGCCCCTGGGTGTTTTTCAGCCCGCTGAAACTTGTATTTTCAGGTTTGTGGGTGCAAGAAAGGAAACAACGGAGCTGATTTCTCTTATGTGGGAGTAGTGCATGTGTAGTGGTTAGGCCTCCATCTTTAAGCTTGGAGAGCTAGAAGAGAAGGTAAGGGGCTGATCTGCTCTTATGTGACAGCTGACACTTGTAGAGCGTGTTCTGAGTTGGGGTTTACAGCCTAGATAGAGCATGGCTCTTGAAGTGGCAGGTGTAGGGGGCTGGAATAGGCTCTAAAACACATTCTATGGCCAAAGAGGCGCGTGTGCTCACAAGGGCTGGAAACCAGCAAGGCTCGGTTGTTTGCCATTTAGTTGAATGGTGGGTTTTGGGAGTCTAAGTGAGAAAGAGGGCTTGGACTGTGGCAAACATCTTCCTCATGACTTAGAGCTACTATTGTTGGTGTGTGGGAGCCGAAGAGAGCAAGAATACCTTGCTGATTTCCTCACAACCGCCATAGCGCGGTGCAAAAAAGCTTAGAGTTCAAGGAGATATTAACCCTAGCTTGGTGTGGCTAAACCCCTTTGGAAAAATGGCTAAATTGCCATGAGTGGCTATGGATGCGACTGTGACGGGCTGTGTGGCCTTTGGGGCTGTGGTAGCCTGTGACAGGCTGTGGCCTGTGGGTTTTGACCCTGTGACCTGTGTAGGGCTGTGACAGGCTGTGCCCTGTGGCCTTTGGGGCTGTGACAGGCTGTGATCTGTGGCCTGTGGGGCTGTGACGGACTGTGACAGGCTGTGGCCTATGGGGCTGTGACCCTGTGACCTGTGTAGGGCTGTGACAAGCTGTGCCCTGTGGCTTTTGGGGCTGTGATGTGTTGTGACCTATGGCCTGTGGGGCTGTGACGGACTGTGACAGGCTCTGGCCCGTGGGGCGGTTACCTGTGACCTGTGTAGGGCTGTGACAGGTTGTGTCCTGTGGCCTTTGGGGCTGTGACGTGCTGTGATAGGCTGTGCCCTGTGGCCTTTGGGGTTATGAGGGGCTGCAACAGGCTGTGACCTATGGCCTGTGGGGTTGTGACGGGTTGTGACGGGCTGTGGCCTGTGTGGGGCTGTGACAGCTGTGACTAGTGATCTGTGTGGGCCTGTGCTGGTCTGTGGTGGCCCGTGTTTGACATGTGGATGGCCTGTGCTGACTCGTGGAGGCACTGGTGGACTGCCTGAGTACTGACATGTGGTCTTGAAGGCCAAATTTCGAAGCTCGTGGAGGGCGGTTTGAGGAGTATCTTCATGATATTTATATGGTCATGCAAGTGAGGGAAGAGAGGAGAGGAAGAGTGTTGGGATGAGGGCATGTTGGGGCTAGGCATTGCTTTAGCTTCTCTTCCTCGTAGTTTTCCACCCTCTCATTAGGCCAAGACCTTTCCGTAGGTGGAGGCAAGAGTCAGTCCGGGTTTGGACTGGGGTGTCATGGTTATCTAGAATTACCTACTTCTAGTTAACTAGGACATTTTAGATATTTATATTTATATTTTGTGTGTTGGGACTTCATTTGGTCTCACATGCCAAGTGAGGTGTCGAGCCTCACTTGGGACATGGGGATAGGTTTTCCCCTTGTGATGATGGAAGAGGCTCATTTTCTTGTAGTTGAGCCTCCATGAGCCTCTCTCACCTCTATAGCTCTAGGTATTGAGATGGGGTGTGGTGAGGGCTTTGTAGGGTGGATTCCCTTAGCAAGGGTGCCATTGGCTTGACTTAGTTTATGTGATTGAGTGGATTCATGAGTGGAGGGTTTTCATTGTGTTCACTTCCATTATCACTACAAGAAGATCACCTTATGCTTGTGAGTGCGGAGTGTAAGGATAGTTTTGCACTTGTGTTGGTGTACACCAAGGAATGAGAGAGCTAGGAAAAGCTCAAGTAGTTACAAGACTTTGCAAGTATTGCAGGGAGAAAGTCTTGTGTGTGTGGAAGCAAAGGTTTGAAAGTTTGAGAAGAAGGAACGTCATCTCTTGTATCTCAAGTGTTGTGACAACCATTTGCCAAGGAAGTGGCTTCTATGGTGAAAAGAATGCATTGAGGGTTTGTAGAAGCATTATTGTGCACCAAAGGTTTGAGAGCTTGGAAAAGAGCTCTTGCATCACAAGAGAGTCTTGTATGTGGAGAAGGTAGACACTAGGGTTTCAAGAGCAAGCTCTAGTTGTTTATGGTGTGAAAGAGAAGCCAAAGAGCGGCACATGCTTGGGTTAGAAACACCATAGAAGGAGTACAACAATGATAGCTTGAAGAGCATTGAGTAGCTCAAGAGAAGCTAAGAAGTGGTTGTTTTATCCATGGTGAAATGAAGCCAAGTGGGGTTTCATTTGGTTGACAAACAAGCAAGCTAAGGCGCTAGAAAGGAGTGCTTTTGCTAGTCTATGAGTTCTTGGATTGCTTTTGGTGAAGCAAGTGGTTGACCAAGCAAGTGGCGCATGTGTGGAGCATGCTTTCCAAGTGCGGCTTCCAACTTCAAGCTGGAGGAGAGCTAGAAGGTGAAGGGAACAAGTCATTCTTTTGTGTATGAGGTGATGCTTATGTGGAGCATGTTTTCAGCCCATTGAGGCTTCTATTTTCAAGCCTTGGAGAGCAAGAAGAAAGGAAAAGGGCTGGTTTCCACTTAGGTGAAGGAAGAGCACTTGTAGAGTACATATTTGAGTTGGGGTTTCAACCTTAAGCTTGAGGAAAGCACGACTCTTGAGCTAGCAAGTGAAGGGACTTGAATCTTCCTCTTTGCATGAGATGGAGATGTATTGATGCTTGGAGAAGAAACACATAGAAGCCAAGAATGGAGCATGTGTGTGGATGGCCAAAGGAGAACACATGAATGAGTGCAAGACTTGCTTGCTTGTCAAATGAGGTAAAAAGCTTGATTCTTGAGCTCCAAAGAGAAGTGAAGCTTGTTGTGTGGCAAATGCATTGCTAGGTGAGATGGAATCAAGCTTGAGGTGAAGAAGATCAAGGTAGTTTGCCTTGGTATCTCATAGAAGTCATGGATGCTTGAGGAGAGCAAGCATGAAGCTCAAGGAAGCCCAAACCCTAGCTTGGAATGCACAAACCCTAGCATGAGATGCACATGGAACCCTAGGTGCATGGGAACAGTCACCAAAGTGTGGGAACCGTCACTGTAGTCTGGGAACCGTCATTGTAGTCTGGGAACGGTCACCAAGGTATGGGAACGGTCACTATAGGCTGTGAACATAGTGACATATAAAGACAATATAGGGCTTTTGGAGGATTTTCAAAGGCCTTTTGGAGGATTGTTTAGGGGATCTTTGGGGTCCTTTGGGGAGCTTTTGGAAGACACTGTGAGGAGCTTTTGTAAGGCACTTTGACGAGCTCTTGAAGAGGTATTTGGATGACTATTTGGAGGCCTATTTGCGGTCCTTGAAGGCCAAGTTTTGGCAAGTTTTTGGAGCCTTTGGAAGGCTATGTGGAGGACCATTTGGGGTCTTTGAAGGCCAATATTTGGCAAGTTTTTGGAGCCTTTGGAGGGCTGTTTGGAGGGCTGTTTGGAGGTCCTTGGAGGCCGATATTTGGCGAGCTTGATGAGTCTTTGGCGACTTGTTGAAGGACTATTTGGGGTCCTCGAGGGCCAAGATTTGGTAGGCTCTTGGGGCCTTGGTGTACTGTTTGGAGTACCATTGTCCAAGCTTTGGGAGTCTTAGTGAGATTGTTTGAGAGACATCTTGAGGGCTCTTAGAGAGTTATTTGAGAGATCCTTGAAAGGTCTTGTCTATTGCTTAAGCAAGAGAGTGTGGAGATAGGGTAGTGGGATGAGAGCATGTTGTGATAGGAATTGCTTTAGTCTCTCTTCCTTGTAGTCTTCCACCCTCTCTGTAGGCCAAAACCTTTCCGTAGGTGGAGGCAAGAGTCAGTCCGGGTTTGGGCTGCGGTGTCTTGCAGGAGCGACATTGTGGAGTGTTTTTGGTGTGGAAGTTACTGTTTTGATTTTCTTGTGCTTGGATCCCCTCTACACATGCATGCTTGACTGTGCGCCATGTTAGTTTTGTGTGGGCGCTTGTTTTCATAGGAGGTTGGTCCGGATTTGATTACCGGTCAATCCTAGAGCGTGCTGTCGGTGGTGAGGTTGGGGTGATGACCAATCAGACCATCATTATTCTCTTATGGTGAGGCTGGGTTGATGACCAGCAGACCATATGAGTGCTTGCGGTGGATGCAGGTGCAGATACAGGTCTATGTTAGAAATCTATTATTCTTGCTTGAATTAGTAGCCGCAACAGGTTCTCCACCCGGTTACCTTGTAGAAAGTGGGGATTAGAGACAAGTTGACAACCGGTTTGAGTGTGAGTTTTCATCATGGAGGTGCCACCAGTTGCTGAAGAGAGTGCCGGTACAAGCACCAGCGATACTAGTGGGTATACAAGATGAGGTGTGCGGTTTAGGCCACCTTCACCTTCAGTGTCTTCTGAGGAAGGTTCAAACTCAGAGTTAGGAGGATTCTCGCCGAGGGTGCAAGCCATTTCCGTGCCATTGTTGTGGGATACGATGGAGGAAATGTATGGAGCTACTAAGGGGCCACGTCAGTACTCTGGAGCTGTGGGCACCATCGAGCTTGATGATTTCATACAGGAGTTTGATAGTTGGTGTGATTTGCAGCAGATGCGCAATCCACAACCGTTTACGCCTTTTATGGCGTGGAAGGGGTTGTTTCAGCACCTTGAGGGGCCGCCTATGGATGACTATCATGAGTTTAGGTGGGGAAATGAGGTGGAGATTGAGGAGTGACGACAATATTGGTCACCTGACTATGTCTCCATCACTAGAGGCACAAGGGCAGCGGCGACACCAACAGCAACACCAGCATCCCCAACTACAAGCACTAGTAGTGGGACAAGTAAAGATGGAGCTGGGAAATCCACTCAAGCTCCTGCTGCAGCACCAGCACCCGTGCCTACCTTTAACCCAATTGTGGAGTTCTTCGAGGAGTTGAGGAGAAACTACCAAGGGATAAGGACAAAGAAGTTGTGGAGCTTGCAATAGTTCCAACGAAGGTCTACTGAGAGTTTGAGGGAGGCTTACACCCGCATGAGGCGCTTGATAAACGTAACCCAAGGGGTTACAGAAGCTCAGGCAGTCCAGTTCTGGTATGGGATCCTGGACAAGGAGCTGAGGAGAAGGGTGCGGGATGCAACTCTCCTACAAGTGAACCAACCCACCTTAGCAAATGTGTTTTTGCTGGCAGAGCGGATAGAGCTCAATATGGTGGAGGAGCGAGTGGTTATGGTAGGGTTTGGCAAGGAGACACAACGAAGTGGGGCTCCTAGCCAACAACAACCACTACCCCAACGTGTTCAAGGCAACAAAGGGGCTCAGGTGAAGCCCAGGGAAGGACAAAGAGGATCTCAGATGCAGAGGTCTCTTCCTTCATTCTCAGGCCAACAACAGTCGGGTATGACTTGTTGGGATTGTGGAGGACCTCATGTCAAGAAGGATTGCCCGGAGAGAGGCAAAGGGTCGGCACAGGCACAGCCTACACAACTACAGTGTGGGCATTGTGGAAAGTATGGGCATGAGGAGGCCCATTGTTATGGCTTGCATCCTGAGCTACGGCCAGGCTAGTTCTAAGGGAACAATGGTGGCCGAGGACGAGGCAATGTAGTCCCGAGAGGTAGAGGAGGCAGAGGTCGGGGTGGAGGTCATAACCAAAACCAAAGAGCACAGGGTCAGGGTCAAGGTCATGACCAAGGCATGGTGGATAGACTTGCCTAGCTAGAGCAACGTCTTGCTGCCATGGCCACTATTCATGTTGCGCCAGCTCCAAGGCTTGAGGTTCAAGCCCCACCTGCACAACCTCCTATGCCTAGGGAAGACCAGATTGGTATAGGCTTCATGTATGGAGCCGCACTTGCAGGGCCATTGCATGTATTGGACTCTGATGCTGCTGTCACTCGAGCAACAACGCGTGCTCCTGAGCCAAGAGGAGCGGATGTGGATTTTCATCCACAAAGGGGGGAAGCGAGTCGTCAGACAAGACTTCCACAATCCTTTACATTGGCTGAGACAGTGCCACCTACGCAATCAATGGCACCCGCTCGCCTAAGTGTGTCAGAGGTAGAGCCACGAATACCATTGGGGAGAGTGGTGTGGCTCGGGAAATGCCAGTGGGTGGTGCTGCAAAGCAATGTGCAACCAGTACATTGTTGGGGGCGGCTATGGCGGTTTGCCAAGCTCCATTGTTTTCTACAATGATCATTGCAATGTCGGGAATTCGGCCAGCTGCTGTGTTCAGACTAGCAGTTAGACTCTGTGAGAGTGGTGATACATCGGCGCTGTCTGCAGAGATAGCAGATAAGGTACAGTCTCTGGATGCTTTGGATTCGAGGGTGAAGTCAACTACAGCTGCGCCATGGCAAGCGGCAGCTGCAAGGTTGCAGGAGTTGCCAGCTAGGCCAGCCATTGAGCGCAACATGGCCTGGGGTAGTCCTGGTGGACAATCAGGATGGTGTGTTTCAGTTAGGTGGCCCAGCCGGGAGGAGGTATAGGCCACTACGGGTCTTGTTGGACTCGGGAGCACAACCATTGATGTTGGGGAGAGCAGCAATTGCAGGCTTGGGCCTTACAGAGGCGGATTTGGAGCCTTGCCCTTTCCAAATTCAAACATCTTTGGGTGGTTCAGAGAAGGCGCGAGGGATTACACGCCATGAGCTCTTCATTCGATTGCAGCCGGATCATCCTACGGACGGCTCAGTCATGAGAGCTAAAGCCATTGTTACGGACGCGATGTCATATGATGTGCTTGTTGGTGGGGCGGTGTTATACCCCATGAGATTCATTCTGGACTTTTGGGAGGAAACGACATCCTACAGGCCGGAATGGCAGTCATGGGATGGTCGACGTGCACTGCTCCCAGTGCGGTTTATTGGGAATGTAGTGGTGGATCATAGGAACATGATGCCCACATTGGCTGCATTCTCAGGGGTGATGGCTTGGGGTGGTGACCTCTTGGAGGGAAATAGCCATGCAGATGATAGGCCACCACCTGATGAGGACAAACAATTGGCATATAAGGCTGATTTGCTTCCTCATGTGCCTGTTCATATTCCACTGTGGGGTATAGTTGGGAATTTGCATCAAGTAGCAGGCGAGTGTGGGCACCAAGCATGGAATGAGGCCTATCCATTGATGAGTGAGGGAGTTCAGTGACATCACCTGGACCTCCTCAATTAGCTCTTTTGGACACAATGCCCATTACCTGGCAACCACCTGACTCAGGGATTTGTTTGCTAGACATGTTTGGAGGCATGAGCACTGGGCTTGCAGGAGTGTTGCAAGCAGAGATCAAAGTATGTAGTACTTGTATGTGGAGAAGGATGAGATTGCACGGCGTGTTTCTATGCGCCATGTTGCTTTGCTCACACATCAGTATCCTGAGTTGTTGCCTCTCTCAACAATTCAAGGGTACCAAAAGGCCTTGCCAGCAGACATTACCTTGCTGGGGGCGGATGATTTGGACCGACATGGTGCCATTAACTTGGTGATAGTTGGATGGCCTTGCCAAGGACACTCTCCCGCAAGTCTTGGGAATGGCTTGCATGATGCACGATCGCATTTGTTTTGGGAGATGTTGAGAGTGTTGCGTGACTTGCAGGTGAGGCAAGTGTAACCTCCAACTTACATCTTGGAGAATGTTCCTCTCATGGGGGATTCTCGGGCCAGGGTTATGGTCAGTGTACATCAGATCCGGTCATGGATTGGACCAGCTGTATTGTTGGATGCAGCTGCCGTGGGTTCACGGGCACATAGGCCTAGGTTGGGTGGCTGTCGTGCACCTAAGCATCGTGCCACAACATACATCGCTGCCCACCACACAATCTAAGCACACAATCCTAGAAAGCTATACCACAATGCTATCGTGCAGTGCTTTTGCTAGTTAAATGAGTTCTTGGATTGCTCTTGGTGAAGCAAGTGGTTGACCAAGCAAGTGGCGCATGTGTGGAGTAAGCTTTCCAAATGTGGCTTCCACCTAAGCATCGTGCCACAACATACATTGCTGTCCACTACACAATCTTAGGTGCACGACAGGGGTGTCCTTGCAGGAGCAACATCGTGGAATTGTTTTTGGTGTGGGGGAGTTGTCGTTCTGATTTCTTGTATTTGGATCCCCTCCATACCTACATGCTTGACTGTGCGCCATGTTAGTTTTGTATGGACGCTTGTTTTTATAGGTGATTGGTCCGGATTTGATCACCGGCCAGTCCTAGAGCATGTTGTCGATGGTGAGGCTGGGGTGATGACCAATCAGACCATCATCGTTTCTCCTGTGGTGAGGTTGGAGGTGATGACCAGCCAACCATAGGAGTGCTTGCGGTGGATGCAGGGGAAGGTGTAGGCTATGTTAGGAACCTAGTATTCCAAACCATAAGCCGCAACAGGTTCTCTACCCGGTTACCTTGTGGAGAGGGGTTAGGGACATGTTCATGACTGGTTGAGTGACAGTTTGTCAACACGAAGGTGCCACTAGTTGCTGGGGACAGTGCCGGTTCGAGCACTAGCGACACTAGTGGATACACGAGACGAGGTGTGCGGTTTAGGCCACCTTCACCTCCTTTGTCTTCTATGGAAGGTTCTGATTCGGATTGTGAATCAGGAGGACTCACACCGGCAGTGCAAATTGTTTCCTTGCCATTGTTGTGGTACATGGAGGAGGAACGAGTGGTCATGGTGGGATTTGCTAAGGAGACACCACGGGGTAATGGTGCTCCTAGCCAACCACTACCTCATCGTCCTCAAGGCAACAAGGGGGCTAAGGTGAAGCTCAAGGAAGGACAGAGAGGACCTCAGATGCAGGGGTCTCTCCCTTCATTTGCAGGCCAACAACGGGCAGAGGTGGTGTGTTGGACATGTGGAGGACCCCATGTCAAGAAGGATTGCCCAGAGGGAGGCAAAGGGCCGACACATGCACAACCTGCACAGTTGCAGTGTGGGCATTGTAGCAAGCACGGGCATGGAGAGGCCCAGTGTTATGGTTTGCATCGTGAGTTGCGCCCAGCCAGTTCCAAGGGAACAATGGTGGCCGGGGGCGAGGTGGAGCAGCCCAGAGAGGACGAGGTGGCTAGGCACGAGGTGCAGGCTAAGGGCAAGCTCAACATGGCCAAGGATGCGGAGGTCAGGGTGTTGACCAAGGCATGGCCAACCGGCTTCAGTAGCTAGAGCAGAGGCTCGCTGCCATGGCTACAACTCAGGTGGTACCGGCTCCAAGGCCGGATGGTCAACCTCCGGCTCCAGAGGGAGGAGATATGGGAGACATAGGATTCATGTGCGGGGCAGCACTACCATTAGTGCAAGTGGAGTCGGTAGCGGCAGTGACCCGAGGAGCAGCACGAGTTCCTGAGCCACGAGGTGTAGAGGTGGAGTTGGATCCATAGCGTGGGAAGGCAAGCCGTCAGGCTAGGCTTCCTTAGTCATTCACATTGGCGGAGACAGTGTCGACACCATCCATGGCACCTAGTTCTCGCCCAATTGTTACCGAGGCGGAGGTTACTATGCCATTGGGGAGAGCTACACGGGCAGTACCACTACATAGTGTTGCCAAGGCTATGGCAGCTAATGTGTTGCTGGGGGGGGGGGCCACATCTGTGTGCCAGGCTCCATTGTTCTTGGCTACCATGATTGCGAGCCGGGGGTAAGACCAGCTGAGGTGTTTAAGCTGGCAGCTACACTATGTGAGAGTGGGGAGGTTACTTCATCTTCTGCGGAGATAGTGGGAGGTGTAGTGCCGGAGGGATCCTCGGATTTGAGGGTCAAGACTGCCACGGCGGCGCCATGGCAAGCTGCAGCTGTCAGCTAGGCCAGCCATTGAGCGCGCCATGGTGACACCTAGAGTTGTCATGTTAGACAACCAGAATGACATTTTCTGTTTGAGTGGACCGGCAAGCAAGAGGTACTGGCCATTGCGGGTCTTGTTGGACTCGGGAGCTCAGCCATTGATGCTGGGCAGAGTTGCTATTGTAGGCTTGGGCCTCACAGAGGCGGATATGGAGCCTTGTCCTTTCCAGATACAAACGTTTCTGGGAGGATCAGAGCAGGCTCGGGGCATGACATGGCGAGAGTTGGCTATCAGACTATGGCTGGATCCCCCTATAGATGGCTCAGTGATGCGAGCCAAGGCCATTGTGACAGACGCGGTCTCGTACGATGTCCTGGTTGGTGGGGCAGTGTTGTACCCCATGGGCTTCACCTTGGATTTTTGGGAGGAGTCAGCTTCCCATAGGCCTGGATGGCAGTCAGGGGAGGGTCGGTGTGTGCAGCTCCCTGTGACATTCATAGGAGGAGTTGCGGTTGCCCAACGGGGCAAGATGCCGACACTAGCAGCATTCACAGCTGCAGTGACGTGGCCTGGAGAGTTGCTAGAGGGCAACGCTCATTCAGAGGATTACACACCTCCAGGAGAGCAGGATGACATGTATGGTATGGCGGAGTTGCCTGCCATGGTTGCTTAGACTCCATTGTGGGGCACGAGCAAGGATTTGCAGCGGGTTGCTGATCGAAGGGTGCAACAAAACCTAGGTGGAGGCTTTTGTACCATCAGGAGAGGAGAAGAATACGGGGATTGCACCAGGACCATCTCAGTTGTCACCATTGGATACCACACCTATTGTGTGGGCAGTATCCGCTGATAAGGCATTTGTCTTCTAGACTTGTTTGGCGTGGATCAGCAACCGGATTGGCTGCTATGTTACAAAGGCAGATGTGTCAGTTTGGCGTTACCTGTATGTGGAGAGAGATGAGACTACACAACGCATCTCCTACGCCATGTTGCGCCAGTTGGTGGCAACAGTACCAACCCTGGGTTGTTCCGGTGTCTGCAGTTCGTGATATCAGCAGGCCTTGCAACATACATTTCATTGCTGGGGGCGCAGGATTGGAAAACGTTTGGCTCCATTGATCTGGTAAGTGGCAGTTGGCCCTGCCAAGGGTATTCATCAGCCGAGCATGGCAATGGATTGCGAACTCGGGTCGGGTCTGTTTTTGGGAGATGGTGCGGGTTTTGCGCCACTTATCACTTCATCAATCTGTATCTCCACATACAATCTTGGAGAATGTGCCACTGATGGGCGATTCTTGGCCAGGGTGATTGGCCAATGTGCATCAAGTCCGGTCGTGGCTTGGGTCATCAGTGTTGCTGGATGCAGCTGCATTGGGGTCACGGGCTCATCGTCCACGGCTATGGTGGACTAATTGATGCCACCCGCACTTGCTCAAAAATGTGGCATGTTGATGGGATGCAGTCGGCCAGCACACCTCACAGTGGATAGCATTTTGGACACATTGAGGCAGTCTCAAGCATGTAGACACGATGACCATGTCGCCTTTGGCAGTGGTCACAAGGTGGGTCAACCACGCGCAGATTACCTACACTGCTCAGCTTCCCAGGATCGCATGCTTTCCTGGATAATGAACCTGACCTCACTGTGGGATGCTCAGTTGTAGCAGTTAGTGGAGCCTAACGCTGACAGAGCGTGAGCGGAGCGATTGGTTTTTACCACTTGTACCCAATGGCGGTGCCGTCTCTTCTGAGGTATCTTGCGTCGTCAGTGTTGGGGCAAGCAATGGATCTCAATTTCTTTACCTGGATTGCTCCGCTTGCTATGGCTAGCAACGCAGAGTGCGGAGTATACTTCCTCGCTGGTCTCTCTGCTGCCTACCGATACGGTACCAAAGAACAGGCATTAGTGGGGGCGAGCATGTGAGACCACGGGTGCAAGCGGCATCCATGGCACACGCGGGAGGTGCTCGAGTTCAGTGGGAGTTGGCAACCAAGGTGGCGGTGATGGATGAGGTGGGGATTTTTTTCGGGTTGAGGAAGTCCTCGAGGATGAGATGATGGGGCAGGATGAGGCCTGTCATTGACTGAGCAGGTAGGAGTACTGCTCAAGAGGTTGTCAACATACAACCACTGGACGCGTCCTCTACCTCTAAACCCACTGGGCTTAATTTTGCAGTTACGACGGAGGACACTGGGAGCCTGACATGGACCATTGTCACCGGGGAGAAATACGACGTATATGGCGGTTTCCTGAGGGCTTATATAGGAATTGCTTTGCCTTCAGTTTGAAGGGACTGGTAGCACTGAAGGGTCAAGAGATCCGTATTGAGTTGTGGCCACTGACATGCCAATCCTTGGAGATCCCCTATAGATACAGGTGGCATTGAGAGGTCTTTGATTCAGATGAGGACTCAGATCCTGGGATGGCAGGTTGGTGGAGCTCTCTGGTGGAGAGTATGCTTCAGCCACAGTGATGCTAGCCAAGAAGGATTCTATGGCTATTGACGGAGAGACGTATGTGCGGTGATTACCGGCCTGTAAATCGTCAGACCAAGTCTGATAAGTAAGCCATGGCCAACACCAGAGGAGATCTTTGATGCCATCATCGGGCATGCTAAGGTCTTTAGCACTTGGATTACGATCCAGATATCACCAATTGCCTATCAATGAGGCGGACAAGCAGAAGAACGGCATTTTGTGGGATCAATGAGCACGGCAAGGATTGCTATATCGGTGGCGGTTCTTACCATTTGGGCTTAAAGAACGCTCCTGCAGAGTTTCAGAGAGTCATTGATAGGATTCTAGCAGGGGTGGACTTTGCTCGTGCTATATAATGACAGCAATCATCTTTAGTGCTAAGTGGAGGAGTCTGGAGACACTTCAGGTGGTATTAAAGCGCTTGATGGCGCACGATTGAAGTTGTCATCCGGGGAAGTGCATATTTTTCCACAACCAGATTGAGTATCTGGGTCACATGATATATCCTGGAGGGATTGAGGGGTACAACAGACTAAGGTAGAGGCCCTGCAGAAATTCCACTCCCCACGGATGTGAGCCGAGTTCGAGCTTTCATGGGGTTGACAAACTATTATAGACAGTTTATCAAGGGATTTATGCCTTTTGCAAAGGCTCTAACCAGTTGACCAAGGTGGAGCTCAGGAGTAGCAGTGGGAAGATGAACGGGAACGAGCTTTTCAAGAGCTCAAGAGCGAGGTTGACTTCGGCACCTATCCTTAGACGACCTATCAGGGGGCGTCCCTTTCAACTGCATATGGATTGGAGCATGCCGGCGCTTGGAGCGGTGCTCACAAGGTGGATGATGAGGGAAGAGCAGTTCGTAGTGGCTTATGCTAGCCACTCGACAACGCTGCAGAGGCTAAGTATAAGCTCATATGAGGGAGAGTGTTTAGTTGCAGTGTGGGCCGGGCACACTTCACAGGGCTATCTATACGGTAATCTCTTCATCCTTGTCACGGATCACCAGCCACTCAAGTGGTTGATGGAGTCAGACAAGCTTACGGGGAGCTTGCACGGTGGGCACTCATACTCCCGGAGTATGACTTTCAGGTTGTGCATTGACCGAGTTTGGTCATCGGGATGCAAATGGATTGAGTCGCAATCCATGCACGAGCCAGCAGGATGACACTGGAGCTCGGTGGCATGGTGAGACGGACGAGGAAATGGTGCCGGGATGGCATGCATTTGTCTTTTTGTGTATCTTGGCATCGGAAGGTCAGGTTGGACCTACAATAGGGATGACTGTAGACGGAGTGTCTGAGGACCCTTAGGCTATGATGAGCCAGGTGGTACTAGAGATATATATGAGGATTCGCGGTGTGTTGGACCTACCTCCGTACTGGAGACACGGCAGCCACTGTACTGCCAAGGAGAGGGATCGGATCCTGCAATGAGCCAAGAGGTTCAAGTGGAGGGGAATACACCTGCTCCGAGTATGGGAGGATGGTGGGTGAGGATTGTTCCTCACCCCACACAGCGTGCACGGTTGGTGCGGCATGCCTATGAGGAGTTTGGGTATTTTGGAGTGCGATGTACACACAGTTTACTACAGGGGCAGTATTGATGGCGTGGTACATATATAGAGGGCAACAGTTTGTGCTAGGTGCATGGTGTGTGACAGGAATGCGTGCTTCATTCAACGCCCCTACACCACAGTTGCATCCTTTACCAATCATGGGATTGGGCTACAGTGGAGTCTGTCTTGACTTCGCAAGGACCGTTGCCACTGACTATGCCCACCACAGATATGTATTGGTGATGGTGGAGCACTTCTCCAAGTGGATTGAGTTGGTTCCATTGCCTGATAAGGCTAGTGAAGGGGCTGCTATGCATTCTTGGATCGTGTGCTTAGCCGATTTGGTGCTCCAACTGAGGTCTACTCACGGACCAAGGGAGAGAGTTCTTGGGCGAGTTTCAGGCTTTGTGTGATAAAGCCTTGATAGACCGCCGCACCACTTCTCGGGTTCATCATGAGGCTGATGGCTTGGCAGAGAGAGTTGTTCAGACGGTGAAGAGGGGTTTGCGCAAGTATGGCTTGCAGAAGGGACACCTAGAGATTGGGATCTTCAGGTGCCTTGCTTAGCGATGGGCTACAGGTTCAGCAAACAGCATCACTTGCCTCCTTCTCACCATATTTCCTTCTCTTTTGGCCGAGAGCCGGATTTGCTGCAACCATTCGTAGGGACACTGCTCAAGTCCTTAACCTTGACGATCCGGACGTGTGGGTACGTGTATGTGATCAGCGTGCAGAGTTGTTCAAGAAAGTCATGCCCATGGCTTTTTGTGAACCTTGCCCTTGCACAACATCGTGATACGTTGAGGTATGTCACTATACATGGTGGAGGATATCGTCCTGTGGTTCGGAGGTTTAGCCCTGGTGACTATGTTTATTTTGCAGCAGACTGCTCCTACGACCCTGGATGTCACTGCGATGTCACTGCAGACGTGTCATTCTGAGGGTTCAAGAGGTTTTGCCCTCAGGAGTCCTGATCTGGAGGTCAGGATGGCATGACTTGGAAAAACCATGTGCGTAATTGTGCGCCATGTCAACCTTCCCAATGTCGATGGCAGAGTTGACCCAACTTTGGCAGTGGTACTTGCAGGTTTGAGTGGCATGCCTCTGTGGGTCTGCCAAAGGGGCAGCCACCATGCTGGTGTGTGATCGATGCTCAAGAATTTGGCAATATGGGATGCCTTAACACACATCTCTTGAGAGGGTTCCTGATGGAGATTGGTTTGTCCATACTGCTTGGGATAGTGGACATGGACATGACTAGAGGCAGCTCACAAGACATGGGAGGCCAAGCTCATAGGAGTCAATACACCGAGATTCCAGCTCAATTCCACAGGTTGCAAGACAGCGATTAACGTGGGGCAACTCTCCACACCCAGCCTCTTGATCTATCGAGTTTGAGTGTAGTAGGGACAGTTGTGATGGACTTAGTGAGGCTATGGTCACTATCACATCTTGTGGCTACCTGGACTTAGAGGGACCTAAGCACCAGCTAGGGGGCGATTGTGTGGACTAGTGACTTGCCATATGGCCAGCATAGTGGGGCACCTAGTCTGACTGAGTTGTGTAGCCTAGTGGTTGGACTAGTGGCTGGACTAGTGGTGGACTAGTGATATACTAGTGTGGTATGCACATGTGTTGTGTGGTTTTTGGGACAGCGATGTAGTTTTGTAGCGATAGGTATGTGCACGACAGCTGTCAAGTTATTTTACCACTAGTGTGAAACTAGCTAGGAAATAGCTAGCTTTTACATATTGACATTTGGGATTGGCCCAAGTGTCAATCCAGGGTTCAAGGCAGATTTAGGCTTTAGAGTGGTTATCTTCACGGCAAGCGCGGGAGGCTCATCTTTCTCTAGTTGAGCCTCACCGCGCCTAGCTATGGCGCCGTAGTGCGGATTCCCCATGGCTTGGGGTGCTTTGGATTGACTTGTATTTGAGTGATGAGGTTATATATGCATGAGTTTATGCTTCAGCTTTGTGAGCTCGCTTGTGCTTGTATTCTTCTTCTTTATCATTGTGTGGACTAGTGACTGCCATAGTGGATAGCATAGTGGCAGCCTAGTGACTGACTAGTTGTAACCTAGTGGTTGGACTAGTGGTTGGACTAGTGGTGGACTAGTGGTATACTAGTGTGTGGTGTGCATATGTGTTGTGTGGTTTTGGACAGCGATGTAGTTGTGTAGCGATATGTATGCGCACGACAAATCTGTTGATGGAGGAGCTTAAACAAATAAACCGCCCCGGGACTTGTTGTTGGCGGGTCGGATACATTACTGCAAAAGACGACCAAGACGTGCAAGGTCGAGCCGTACAAAGGAAGTCACGCCATGGAAGTGCTAAAATGGTGGATTTATTGAATGGAAGTACACGTTTGTCATACTTCCCTACATCAAGCGATTTGGACCACGGAATGTTCATACGCTCTTTTCTACTCGACAATGCTTCAACATGGTTATAGACTTGGGAGAGAAGACTGATCGCGAAAGAAGAACCTTTGCTATGGAACACCTTGGAAGCGAGACTGCTCCACCAATTCAAGGCAGTGGATGTGACTATAACTGCTTGGATG
Organism: Takakia lepidozioides; assembly: GCA_030704615.1. Taxonomy (NCBI): domain Eukaryota; kingdom Viridiplantae; phylum Streptophyta; class Takakiopsida; order Takakiales; family Takakiaceae; genus Takakia; species Takakia lepidozioides. The sequence continues at coordinate 56,316,780 of CM060732.1, forward strand.
AAATTGTGGAATTTGGAATAACGAGGCAGTGTGCAGAATTATATTGAGGTTTTTTTAATCTTCAAGTCCAGATAGAGAAACCTTAGAATGACGAGTGGTCAGACTAGCTCGATATGATGTAATCGGGTAGTTGCAGGATAAAGTGGATAAAAAACGACAGATGTTGTCTTCCATGGAAATCTATGACAAAGTTTAAATTGATGATATTTTCCCAAATAATTTCAAATAATGATAGACAATGGTATATTTAACATTTTTAGTAAATGATCTTACCCCAAACATCAAAGATATTTTTTACTATAAATTTTAGTTTTAATTTGAATAAAATTTGATATATCAAAAATTAGAATTTACATCGATTTGTCTATATCATTTGCTGTAAAATATGACATATTAAAATCCCAAAACACAAATGGATGACCTACTATCGAAAGACTTTATAAAACCAAGTGTATCCCCATATGGAGCGCCGGTGTTGTTTGTGAAGAAAAAAAATTGAGCAATGCGGATGTGTATTGATTATTGAGCTCTCAACTAGTAGACGTCTAAATGTGAGTCTGGGAAACAAGAAGTAGATTATCTTGGGCATCGCATAAGTAAGAAGAGAATTGAGGTGATGAACGAGAAAATAGAAGCTATTCAGCAATGGATAGCCCTTGAAGACATTACCCAATTAAAAAGTTTTTTTGGCCATACCGGATTCTATATAAGATTTGCACGGGCATTCTCGAAGATTGCCCAACCATTCACAAATCTTTTGGGCAAAGAAATGATAGAAGTGGGCTACAGAAGAGGAGTTAGCATTTCAGGCCTTCAATGATCCGTTGCTTTATGCCCCGATCTTGAAATGGTATGATCCGACAAGACTAATCAAGCTCTTGGTAGATGTGTCAGGCTTTAAAAGTGGGTGGGGTGTTACAACAAGAATGGGAAGACGGATGGCACCCAGTGACATATTTTTCTCGGAAATTGTTACATGCGGAACAAAATTACCATACAACTGAACGAGAAGAATTGACTCTTGTTTTGACTACAAAACATTGGAAACACTATCTTGGAAACAAATAGTTCGTGATAGAGACAGACCATAAATCGTTGGTGTACTTGGAGACTAGAAAGATCTATCGAAGAGACAAATTCGTTGGGCGGAGTGACGACAACAATTTTAACATGAAGATTATCTATGTGGAGGGAAAATGACAATTGGCGGATGCAATGACAATGATGCCGCGTATGAACACATTGATAGAGATCAACCTTCAACCCGATTTGTGGAACAAGATAGCGAAGGCTTCTAAAAATAATTGGGAGATCGTGGACGCTAAGAGGAAAGACAAAGTGACAGAAGTTCGAGGGTTGATATTCAATGAAGGTAAACTTTGGATCCCTGATGAACCTGCATTGAAGACATAAGTTTTGTTTGAAGCTCATGATACGGCGATAGGAGGACATGTTGGAGTTGAAAAAACATTCGAACAACTTAAACAAACATTTTATTGGCCACGGATGCGAAACGAGGTGGAGACGTATGTTCGAAGTTGCATGAAATATCAACAAACCAAGTCAACAAACCGCAAGCCAGTAGGTCTTTTACAACCACTACCGGTACCAAACAGACGTTGGGAATACATGAGCATGGATTTAGTTTGTGAATTACCTCAAACCTCATCAGGATACGACACTATAGTGGTATTTGTAGATAAATTGAGTAAGATGATACACATCCGCCCCACTAGAAAATTTGTCACTGCACATGAACTAGCTCGACTATATCTTGAAGCGGTCTATTCCCATCATGGGCTATCTAAACTTCTCATTACTGATAGGGGTAGCCAATTTACTAATTTGTTTTGGAAAAGCCTATTTGGTCTTTTTAAAACCAAATTAACTATGTCAACATCCTATCATTTTGAGTCAGATGGACAGACAGAGCGAGCGAATCGTACAATTGAAGACATGTTTACATTAGAAGAACAAAAGAAGTAAGATTGTTTATTACTTTTGGTAGAATTTTCATACAGTAACTCGGTCAACGCGTCAACCAAATAAACTCATTTTTTTTAAAATGTATGACGAATACCCAAATGTGCCAACAATTCTCATAAAGTTCAAATTACCAAATGAAGAGTTATTAAAGATAGCCGCAACTGACGCATTTGTACAACAAATTCGACGGGGGTACTTTAAGCCAAAGAAAAGCTGATGGTTGTCAAAAATCGCCAAAAGCAGTATGCAAATGCATATTGACGGGATGAAGAGTTTGCAATCGGGGATAAAGTGTGGTTGTCTACAACCAACTTACACATCATTGGATCGCGAAAACTAGGGGCACGATTTATTGGTCTTTTTTCGATCATTAAACATATTGGAGCAGTAACATACAACTGGAGTTACCACATATGAAGATCCACCTGATATTTCACGTTTCTCTACTACATCGTTACGAACCTCGACCATCAATATTAAAAAATAATCAAGAACCATAACCTTTACCAGAGTTGATAGACGGAAACGAAGAGTGGGAAGTCGACCGTATTCTGAAAAAAAACGCAAACGAGGGCGATATGAGGTGTCGGAGTATTTGGTTTTATGGAAAGGATTTCCATTACATTAAGCTACGAGGAGAGGATTGTAACAGGGTAAAATCTAGAAGGTTCTAGATGGAGGAAGAAAGTTCCCTAGAAGTTTTCAAAATAATTAGGAAGGTTCCTAGGAAGTTTAACTTAAGGAAGTTTGACTTGAGGCTCTCAAATCAAACTTATAAGATATTTATATTATGGAGAGTAAGTCAAATATTTGATAAAATCATATTGTGGAGAATATGTCAAACCTTAGGTTGACTTTATGAAGTTTTGACTTGAGGCTCTCAAGTCAAACGTTTAAAATAATCATATTGTGAAGGGTATATAAGCATGCAATGAAAGCATGGAAGACATCGAGTTGTTTTAGGAAAAAGTTGATAAGTACTTCCATTATAGTATATGTAGATTTGGGTGTTACACTAATTTGTTGTGCATATATATATTGTGGGGTTTAGACAATGATATCGTGGTATAACAATATGTGTGCGTATGACAGTCGTCAAGTTAATTTTATGTTTAGTGTGAACTAGCTAGGAGAAAACTAGTTTTTATGTATTGACACTTGATATTGGCTCAAGTGCCAAACCATGGATCAAGATCTTTTATATGACACTTGGGATGTTATCCTCACGACACTCGCGGTGAGACTCAGCTTTCTCGAGTTGAGCCTTTTGCGTCTAGCTATGGCACCGTAGTGTAAACTCCCCACAATTTGGGATGCACTTGGCTGCGTACATCCGTGGACACTTCAGCAAAAAATTTCATTTTAACATTTTTAATACAATCCAAGTTAATAAAAAAAATTGTGCTGGTAACTTGTCACTTGACCCTAAGCAGGTGGACCAAATGTAGATAACAAATAATCAATATCCTCACTTTTCATCGATTATAGAAATGTGCATCCACTAGGTACAACATTGACAAATGGTAAACAATTTATAATTTATATTTATATTCTAATTTATTTGTCATATTATTCGTTGTAGGCTAAGAACTCGATACCAAAGGATTTTGCGGCGGCCGGCAACATCTACAATAACGACATTGCATTTCTCTTTAACATTATTTAAGACCACAACGCCGACCATGAAATGCCGGAGCTAGGATTTGATCCCGGAATCACCCTGGTGCCACTTAGGACTCCAATTATGCAGAAAATAGAAAGTTAAAATTAAAATATATATACTAATTATTTATTTAATCCCTCGAAATTTCAAATGGATGAAAAATTTGCAGATGAAGTTGGATGAAATCAAGCTCTAAATGAAAAATGTACCTTATTAACTTCTGCGTCCCCCTTGTGTTCATGGCACCCTAAATAACCTAAAGGACTGCCGTCAAAAATTCTTGGAGTGCCTATGGGTACCCACAATCTGATGGTTTGGGGTCTCCAGGGTTGATTTCACCACGTGGCAGAGATGGGGATGGGTGTGGGCATTTGGGTGCCTGCGGGGCTGCACCTCGCAAACAGCGGCAAGCCCCATAGCACGCAAAAAGGGTGGCAGCAGGTTGCCCGTCAGTTCATCGAAATTGTTGAGGTGGCCCCTTTCTTCGCCGGGATTCTCTACCGGCTCAAGCCATAGTTGGCCTGAGCTGGTAGGAAATTGGTTTTTTGGCAATCTCTACCTCTAAACAGCTTAGAATGGTTTTATTTTTTTCCAGGGTAGTGAGTATGAAGGCTAGCAACAAGATGACCACATGAATTTTGGGACACATTTGGGGTGATTTGGGGGTCCCATGATAGAAATTTCCATTCCCCCCCCCCCCCCCCCCCCCGTTGGTTTTCTCATACAAAACAACCATTGTGAATTTTTGGAATCTGGCTCTGGATTTTTGGGTGGACATGCTGTAGGTGCGATATAATCAGAATCTGGATAGCCTGTAGCTATGAAAATTCTAAATGGTAGGCCATCTGCTTAGTCAAACCAATTTTTCACTGTGAAAATGGAGAATGGTAGAAAATTTATCCTAGCATTTTTGTTGTAATCTTTCTAATTAGACGGTCAAATCAATGCAGATTTTTGCAGGAGGTGCATGAAGTAGGTAGGATCACTTTCGTAGGATTCCAACCCTCTGCAATGTAGGCTTGCCATGATCTTACGCAGGGTTGGGGGTCGTCCGGGTTAACTACTGCGGTCCCTACAAATCAAGCACCAGCCTTGGCAGGTTTAGAAGCTCAATTGTACCTCTTTGCCAAGTGCTGAGGTGTTTACATTGCGAGATTGTTACATGATCAGTGCTGGTAGAGTCTAGATAAATTCGACCTACGCTAGAGAAAGCGCTTCACTCTCGTTGGGAAGACTTTGAAACCAGATCAGATATCAAACAGCTCTTCAGGGTAAGAAATTCGTTGATGCTGTGGGATATAGAGGGAATATAATGGTACAAACAAGATAAGAAGTGGGACCTATCCGTGGCTTCTTTGTGGAGGATATTACTGTGGAGCTCTTGAGGAGTTATATCCTGGGCTTGAATGTAGGTCATCTTCTTGATGTTTCTGCCTTTGTTTGTGGATCAAGATCCTCAGATTGCAGCCAATCTCAATTCTTCAGTGTATTCTATGAATGAGACATTTGGCACCAGCTTGAAACTTCGTCTTATCCCTGGTGTTCGTACTCAGGTTGATGTGGTGAATGCTCTTCCTTACATTCTTCGAGCTACTTTACATGTGTCAGTTTAGACATTGCCACCAGGTCTGAAATCAAAGAGTTTTACACCAAGAGTAACCAATTGATTCTACACACGCAACCCCTCGTTAGAATCAAGTTTCGCCCCTACAATCAACTAGAAAACTATTGCATCCATAACGGTAATCACCAAGTGTTGAGTGAAGAACAACTGCATTCTTAGACAGTCCATTTAGAGAGAACAAATCTTCTCCACTGGGTCTTATTCAGTAGAAGAATACTGAATCTAAGAATTTCAATAAATTATACATCCAAAAGAAAAATTATACAACTCTGGAGACCTTCAGTAAACTAAAATACAAATCAGTTCTGCCCAAGCTTGACATCCTTGTGCAAAGATGGATTGTGGCAGAACATTGGCAAACAAATCTACGATTCCCTGGAGATTTTGACCCCACTGCGATCTGTGGGCTTCATTTGTGTGAGCTGAGCTATCAACTTGAAAAGTGGGATTGTCCCAATGGCAATAATCTCCAACCGTGCTGTGTGGGTTGCATGTTTGAACAGAGATAGTCCAAAACCAATGAGCTGCACCAGCAGCCGGCAAACACACTCTTAGAACTTGCAGTCTGCAAAGTATATCGTGGCAAGCAACATATCAATCTGAGAGCCTCATGAACTCCATGGCGACTAGGACCACCAAATGACAGATTGCACTACCATATAGATGTGGTACTTCTGATGTTGATACCCACTGCCCATCACACGCAGTGACTCCACAACATATGTATGTGTCTGTATGGAGAGGGAGAGAGAGGGAGGGGGAAGGGGGGGGGGGGGGGGGGGGGGGGGGGGTGGGGTGGGTGGGGTGCACGTGGTTGGGAGCAACAACTTCTGAAAAACTCATCCAACTGAAGCACCGATGGAAGGAAAATTAGCTTACTTCCAAAAGATAGAGCCGTGATGACAAAAAGCCTTGCCAATGGTAGGGCTCTAGATCGAAGAAGGCGTCAAAGAAACGTCTTGTTCCCGCCAAGTTGAGCTGCAGCCATCAGCTCCCAACGTTACTAAGCTGCCTTCGAAGAGCTCAAAGTCCATGCATGAGGCTGTATAAAGTTCACAAACTTAAAACTGATATCCACCCAACTTGCTAATTCCAAACATCTTCAAAGACTACTATATTTATTCTCTTTCCAGAGGAGAACCAATACCATCATATTCTCAGAAATGCCCAAGTGTGTTTCATGTCTGGTGTTTGGAAGAGATTCCTGCACCTAAGTTAACTATTCCAAAATGGTTCCCTTGGGACTTCTAACGAAAAATTCTAACTTTTAGCCTATGAAATGTCGGCCTTGTGGCAAAAATCCACCGCACAGTCAAGGGTGGAGGGTTAAGTTGGATTTGAAACTAGTTCTTCTCGTGTGGATCGATCTGTGGATTACAAAAACTCACCTTCAAAAGAACCTCCATTCCAAAGCAGAAAAAGGCACGCTGTTGTTGTCTATCCAGTGGCCACAAGTCTGCCCACACCCCTGCGGCAAGCTCATCTCCTTTTGGGTGACTCATTGCCTGTGTCAAAGAGTCTGTTGCACTCAAACCACTAGCACTAGTAGAGCCATGGGGGCTGTAGGATCCACCTAGTCTCCGAACTACAGCATCTGCCAGTATGGGTGCTGCAGCTAGTGTTCTTGCCACCATATACCCTGCATAACCCAGTACATTACTAAGAATGATTTCTCTGACACATGCAATCTATGCTTGTAACTGGAGAGTGGTAGAAAAAGAGATATACCCTGAGAGTTCTTGCATGGTAAGAAAGTGACATAACAGACGTGGAATGAAGTTCGGCAGAATTAGAATGCTCATGCCTACTGTGAACAATTCAAGCTGTGGCAAAGGGACCAGAAAGGGACGCGTAGCTGTACCAGTGGAAGGATGGACCATGCCAGCAGTTCCACCAATGCCCAGCACTCTTTGCGGGATGACTGGAAGTGCCCCACCCATTGGAATGACACATTTCCTGAACACATGACACCCATACACGATGATGCTCTGACAACGAGAACCAAAGACAGACAAAAGAAAGAAAAGAAAGGAATGCAGAATCCACCTCTTACTCATTCAGACACTAACCACATGAGCAGAGACAGCATCCTTTGCACAGAGGATCAGAGGTTTGGGAAGGCGACCGAGGATAACAACGTACTCATCTTCTTCAATGCTGCGAACAGCTATGCCCAAGTGCTTGAGGCGTGCCTCCATCCGTCGTTGGATGACATCCATGGGGACTCCCGGCCTTGCCACCAGCGATGTCTCCTCTGTATACTCCAAAATCAGATAAAAATATTCCAAACACATGGCCAACTGAACAAGAATGTGGGCTTACTCCTATTTTCTATGGCGACACAGAGAACAACACCAAATCAGCAATCAGTGATTTTATTAGCGGTCAGATGTTCATGGACTCAAATGGAATTCTCCCACCAGAGGGGTAACACTAGGTCTGTTTCGGTGCACATATTTCCAGAGCATTTACATGTAGTGAAACAGACTCAGCTTGCCAAATCCTTGCCATCATCGAACCCGAACTTTCAACAGTGCAGCTGGGCAAACCATAAAGAGCGTACCTTCCACTGTACCCCATCAGTATCTGTGGACCTACATAGTACTGAGCGACAGGGGGGGGGATAAGAGAGAGGGAGAGATACCTAGAAAGATGTGGTTGGCAGAGAAGGGCATTGCATATAAGAAGGTGGGGAGCTTAGAGTTGTCTGCCATAAGACCCTTGTCAAAATGCAAGTGGGAGTCCCGCCAGTCCATAAACAGCATCTTGTCCAAATCAAAGGGGTGATCATCTACCTGCAAAATATCAGCCCCAAATTTATTTCTTCCTTAAATGCTTCCACCAGACTCTGTCATCTTCAATAGCTTCTCTTTTCTCAAACGCCCCTGCCTGATGAAAAACCCAGCTGTTTTATCCTAACCCTCCCCCTCTCCTCTCGGGTCACTGCACTAGTTGGGCTCAAGCAGAACCCCTCTCTGATTTTCTCCAAACTGCTGTAAATTGAAGATATTGAGCCCAGAGACAGTCATGTTCTCACCTCAGCCACAATGCCATAAGCAATTTGATAACCAGGGTTGAAGGGCTTGTCATATTGCACCAACCGCCGGGAAAAGCCTGTGGCATCCAGCACTATAGCTGCCTCAATAAGAGTGTTGTTGTCACATGTCACATATGACCGATCGTCACGGTGTGAAACATTCATAACCTGTACACTTCAGTGCAGTCAGCTTCAAAAGACCATTGCTGATGCCTAAACCTAAATCACACATGTGAAGGAGAAATGTCAGTTGGGGCAGGGGACTGACTATGGTATGAGCAGCCATATGATAGAAGAATATCCACTTACATAAAATACTCTCTGCAACTTCCCTAGGGTTATCAGATGGCATGATTGTTGGAGTGAGAAGCAGACGGTAGAGCAATTTGATGTGTAATAAAGTGAAATTCATGCACTCTTTTCTGTGCAGTAACTAGCAACAGAAATGATTCTCATGGGTACCCAGGTTGGGTTTCACCATTCCTAGTGTCCCTCAAACGCTTCATTGACATTACAAAGCTGCATGGATTTTTGCTTTGAATAGGGTCTTGCACATGTATGCTGCAATATCTCAAACCAGATCACATGAATTCGAGAAGAATGTGAAAAATGGCCAGGTCAAGGCCCTTCAGCATGTCCTGAGGAATTTGCAATTATCATCAAGATCCCAGGCACTGGGGTACCAAATCAGGGAAAACTGCAAGAATTTCAAATCCATTGAGAAATGACCATTCAAAAGGCTAAGTTACAGACTGAAGGAAGAAATATCCGACCTTTGATTGATGGAACTGAACTCCATGGGAAATGCAAGCCTCGATCATTTTGGACTTCAAGCGCGTGCGATTGACACGGCCGTAAGGCCTCTCCAAAAGTTTCTTCCTCGTGTCATCGAGATACACAACAGCGCTTCCCCAGGTGTAATCCAAGCAGTCCAGTAAATCCATGGCCTCGAATTCGTCAACCCAGACCCCATAATTGTTTGGCCACACACTTTGAGGAGCTGGATCGATACAACACACACTCAACCCTTCTGCAGAAACTCTCTGTGCCACTGCTAGACCCGCAGGCCCCGCCCCCACTACTGCTACATCTACCTGACCGTGCTTAAAGGGGTCGAACCGCGGTAAATCATACTTGAGCTTCTTGGTTATAGTTTCAGGCACAAGCTCTAAGAGCGCACTTGCCCTGCAAAGAGGAAGCCCTGGTTGCGAGACCCACGTGGACTTTTGGCGACAGGTATTGTGGGGCCTGGGCGAGCAAGATGAGGTCTCACTTCTGGTACTAAATTCATTAGATGATATCTGTACCTTTGAGGATTGACGGTCCTTCTTCGAGGTAGGAGAGACGGGGGAGGGGAGTAGACAGATTCGCGAGTGAGAAATGGCCACTCTCACCTCCGCCAAAGCCATAGCCATGAAGCAGACCCACTCACTCACTCATATCCAGCAAGCCCAACAATCTGACACCGCGCTTCCTGATAAGAGAAGGGGTTACCACATGCCTGACGCAGTCCAATCACTCTCAGCTTTCTCACAGTCGTTTCAGTCACGTACACCAGCGAAGTGATCGAAAAATCCACCACAGCTCAAGAAGGGAAGACTCAAATCTTTCTGCCCACCTCATGCATCACAGATTTTAGCATGACCCACCACAGATTATGGCCAAAGATCACTGTTTGCGCACTCCATGCAGATAGACACTGGCTATCTAATGTGTTCGCACGGATTTGTGCAGCATTTGTGTCCTCGTTATCCTAAACCCACGAGAGCAAACATTCAAATGGAACGAGCTGTTGATCGTTTCCACTTACGTTTGTGGCACACGAACTCCTTATCGTCGGCTACTACTCGACGACGGTACGTGAAGCGCATCCAATCTCCGACAAGATCAATCATACCCTCCCTTATGTCATCCGGATCCTTGGCTACTGCGTACTATGTATGGCCTAACTCCGCGCGTGTGAGACCGCTCATTGTAGCTAGCGGAGCAGATCCGACTTTAGGGTTACTCATCATCCCTTTGTCACCTATTACTCATCCATCAATCTTGCCAACTTACTCATCGCATCCATTGTATTTCACCTTCGACAACCAAGTTGTAGCCCACTCGTAATGGGCACACACCACCTCCGAAGTGGTTGTGGGTTCAATTCATCGATTGGTGTCACCTCCCGGTTCGGAAAGCAGGAGTCCTTCGGGGTCGAGATGCCATAGTTTACGCTTCCTTCTGGAGATGTCCATGGACACTGGACACCTTTGTGACACCAATTGATGGATTGAACCCAGAACCACTTCCGAGGTGGTTTGGACCTAGAACCTCATTTTTTTTTTTTTTTCATATTCTTTCAATTGTCTTTGCATAGGAAGCAACGTTCAAGCAGTCGATAGATGGTGAGTTTAGTTCCTGACTTTGGATACCCACCCACTAAACTTGCGATTCGCCTTATCCTCTAACCTTCCTACAGCGATCATAAGCTTCATAGCACAAATGGGGGCGAGTAGCTGCGACTTGTACAAACAGAGAGGCAAACAACATGCAGTGAGTGACGATTAGGTTTGAGGAGGGTGTGTCATTAGGCGGGAGATGTCCGCCGTCATTCGTGGGCAGCCATTACGTCCTGGTAGGGTGCGGCTGTGGTTCAGCGTATGCTTAAGAGTATTAGGGTATGTATGCTTGCATTTGTTTGTGATTGTTTGAGAGGGAGGTCATGGAGGTGTTTGTGCAGGCTTGCGGGAGCGAATCGCCCTCGCAAGCCACGCGCTCTGAAGGAAAAAGCTAGGGAGCAAGGTCCTGCAAGGCAAAGTGCCAGACTGAAGACGATGAAGACTACGATTCTGCATGAGGGCTCTTCTGAGGACGATGAGGACGATCCACTCCTCCCACGCCAGTGCGAGGCAAGTGCGTCGTCGGCGGATGCCACGGCAAGCCGAGGAGAACATGCCCATGCTCATGTCGCAGGACAAAAACGCCCATCATCTACACTACGAACACCTTCTCCGTCTGTGAGTTATAGTTCTTCACAATGACCATGATTCAAATTATGTATGTTTTTGGTAAAATCACGAAGAGATAGGGTATGGTAAGATCATGAAGAGATAGGGTATGTCTGTCAAGACAGGGAAGTTGGACAATGCAGGGGTCAGCCAAGGCACAATCACAAATGATTTCCACTAGACAAGTTGAAGTGCCAAAGGCATGATGTCAGGCCAATGTAGACTTCAGGTGTGTTCAAATTCTTTGCCCCATGAAACCAACGTCCTGGTACTAAGCTACAATGGCTACTTATAGAGATACTTGGGTTACTTATGCACCCAGAATATCAGTATAACTTGGAGGGATACTTCTCGGGGACCCATCAGGTTTGTCCATTTGAATTCTTGCTATGGATTTCAGGAACACCCCATACCTAAGAGGGCTCAAAAATGTATTGGGAGGACATCATTGGGGCCAATCAAATTTGGGAGATTTACTGCCCAAGATCATACTGAGTTTTGGGTAATCTTGTCTTTACAAATGATATGTGCTTCCAGTTTGTTATATTGAATTCAAGGATTTGCTGCTTGCTGCCTATATGTATGTGTAATCACCCACATTGTACTGGGGGAATTTCTTTTTAGGGCAAACACAAGCGCACTGGATCCACGATCCCTGCTGCTAGCAGTGGAGATGGCGCCCACAAGAACGCAGGAGGTGGCCCTAACTCTCCCATCGTTGTGGGTTCTGTGCCACCAGTACCCCCACCTTATTATGGTATGCCTCAGTATCCGCAGTCTGGCACTCAGTATGGTCAGGGTCAATATTGTGCTCCTCCATATGGGCAGTATGGCCAGTATCCTCCTCCACCATATTTGCCACCCCCTAATAGCTATGGGGGTGGGCAGGCCACCGGAATATCCTCCTGCTTATGGACAGTATGGCCAGTATGGTCCTCGGCCTTCAGGCCAACAGCCATGGCCACCAGTCCCTACTTGGCAAGATCCTGCTTTGAATTCTCCTGAGCGCACGGAGGTCTCTGAAGGAGGGGAGGGTGCCCTTTCAAAGAATGATAGAACCAATGCTTTAAGGAGGGCTACTAGCTCAGCCAAAATTGAAGCTGCCAAGGTGAAGGAAGAGAGAATAGCTGCAGGTCTTCCTCCCACGGTGATTTTGACGAACCTCAAAGGAGCCCCGTATGGTCAGACCCGGAATGTATGGCATGCTGCCCTTAAAGGACAGGCTTATCGCAAGCTAGATTGTTCCCTTGCCATCAACAACCAACCTGATGAAGTTGTATACGAAATCAGAGATCACCTGGCTAAGCTATTTTCATATACGCCACACAAGTTAAAAGACTTCCACCTAAAACAAACAATTGGCAGAATAATGAAGAGCCAACGTTATGAAGCACACACTGCGTGGTTGGGTGGTAAGGGGAAACCCATTACTGTATCTGACGAGGTATGGAACAAGCTTGTAAGTTACTGGCAGACAAAGGTGTTCCACAAAGTGTCGGGCAACATGAAGAAGGCAAATGGTGCAATTCAGAATCCTACCAAGACTGGCCGTGGTGGGAAGGCAATGGTGGAAGCACACTTGGTAAGTGGCATCATCACGACTTTGTATTTTGTTCCTCATTGAATTGCTATGTGTATATGGTCAGCCCTTACATTGCTTACTGATTTGTGGCACGGGTTTGTTTGTGGCATGGATTAATTTGTAGGAAACACTATCAGGGTGCCCTCCTACATTATATGAAATTCAAGAGGGTTCAGTGTCACGGTTGTCAGCTGGGAGTGACAGGCGGGTAAGTGTGTTTTCCACGTTTGCTAGAGTGGTTGCTGCATCATAGGTTGCTAGGGTTTTTTTCAAGGCTTTTGGCCTGGGTTTTCTTTCCAATGGTTGTTCATGCTAGGTTTTTTTGGTTTGATTCATACTTGGGCAAGTTTTCATGGATTGGCAGGAGGGAAGTCTCGCATATTCTACAGTAGTTGGCAGGATGGATGGCTTGGACAAACTGGTGGAATCACAAGGACGTGACATGGCAGAATTAAAATTACAGATACAGAGTATGATTGAGTACCAGAAAGCCATTGTGACCAGATTGGGGATTAATCTACCAGGCGCAGGACCAGTGACATCTAGGATGGATACGTCTGCTGTGACAGTATCAAAATGTTTGGAATCCCAATTTCAGACGGTAACTGGTACTCACTCTAAGCCCTTATGTCTTCCTGTCACTGATGATCTTTTGAATTTGACCGAGCAGCAGCAGGATACAGGGAAGGCCAGCTGTGAGGTACACGTGGAAATTCAGCCCTTGCCACGTACAAAGGCAGTAGCAGTCCAGGGGGCAATGGTGACAGAGCCGCCGGGCACACCGGATTCTGGTATGTGCAACTATGTGGGAGTTTACATGGGGAGGAAGAGGCAGACGGGGACAAAACAAACAAGCAGGTTGCTTTAATTTCTCCTGCTCACATGTTGAAGCCAAATGTCAGTTTACTTCCTGGACCAATGAGGAAGCATTTACTAATTCTGGACTTAAATGGTCTGTTATGTGAATCTTTTCATTCTGCTAATGGGCATGCATCCCTTCCCAAAGGTTTTGTGGGGAAGATGTGTGGCAAGAAGATGGTAGTTTTGAGACCACGCTGTTATGACTTTTTGCAAAAGTGTTTTGAACACTTTGAGGTGGCGGTGTGGTCTTGTTGCCAAGCTCGCAACTTCTTCCCAATGGTGGACTATATTTTTGCAGCCCACACTAACCTGGTTTTCCAGTGGGATGCCTTCACTGTGATGAGGATCCAGTCCTCCCATGCCGTAAGGGGTCTGATTCAAAGCCATTATATTTCAAGAACTTGTCTACAATGTGGGCAGACTGGCCAGAATGGACTTATGAGGACACTGTTCTTGTTGACGACACACCAAGAAAGGCGGCAAACAATCCTCCCTTCAGTGGGATTTTTCCAGAGCCATAGAAGGTGCAACCAGATTCACCAACTGATGAGTATCTAACAGAGGTGTTGTGGCCTTTCTTGTGGAAGGCATCGAAAGCTGCCAGTATTCCCAAGTTTTTGGAGTCTCAGCCTGTTTTCGGACAACAACCATACAACACTGCTACTGTGAAGGTACAAACATTCTGACAGTGCTCCAGAGGCAACAATTTTGTGGGTCATTCATTGCATTGCTTTCCTGGATGCTTCTCCTCGGTTTGATTAATGCTAGGTTTTCTTTGCAGCTTTTCATGTTGGCTTTTTTTGTTTGATTCATACTTGGATTTTGTTTCTATTCACTATTCTTGTTTGCTCATTGTTTTCCTGGTTGTTCTCTGGTCTGTGACACAGGAACTTGTGACAAACAAAGGTGATATTGTAGGGGTATCTTCAAGCTCAACAACCTTCTCCTTAAATCACCTGTCTTCAAGCAGGCCCTCCAACTCGCATGGTTCCAGGCAGGTTCTCCAACCCAAAGCCCTACGGATAGATTCTTGGCCAAACTCAAAGCTGTAAACGCTGTCAATCAAAAGCTTAGTCTAGACATGGCAGAAGCCCGCAAAAGAAAGGTTAAAGCCCTTACCAAATGGCTCAAGACACTACAACAGATGAGCGTTTTTATGACTTCACATATGACTATTTTTTAAGTCTTATATGCGTTCATGACTACATCACTCTGTAGTGAAAAAAGCCTTGTCATAGCGACTAGTCTTTAGGACTGCGTTTTGCAAGTCATATCCGTGACTGCTTGCGTGGCACCTGGAGTCCTGCTGCAGAGAGGGTTGCAGTCACAACTATATGACTACATTGTCTGTTGAGCGCTGCCTACATGGAGAGGCTTCAGCGGGATACGTGCGCCACTGCGCAAGCTACACGTCATGCATTCGTCAGGGGATCATATGACTATATGTCTGCAAAGTGATGCCTACATGGAGAGGCGACGGATGGACACGTGCGCCACTGCGAATTTGACATGTCACGACTTCTTGCCATGATCATATGACTACATGTCTGCACAGTGATGCCTACATGGAGAGGCGCTAGCGGGACACGTGTGCTATGGCAGATTTCACACGTGGTGACTACATGACTCGCTCATATGACTACAGGGATGTCTACATGGAGAGTTGTTAGCGGGACACCTGTTGACTTGAGATGCGACATGTGGCACACAGACAAAATATATGACTAGCATATATGACTACGGATCTTTACACGTGGTGAAAATATGGATAAAGAATGTCGTGTCATATACTGCCACGTGTTCTGGTTTGAGCAAGAGTGATGTCACGTGTCATCAAGATTGTTTTCCGAAATAGTTTATATTTTTAATGTTCATATTTTATTTTTTAGTTTTCATTTAATATTTAAAAGAACAGGAGATTGCAACCTTGGAAAATTTGTTTTTAATGGTATTATTTTTAATATTATTATTTAAAATGAAAGTGAATTAAATGATTTAAAATCTTCATTACATGGTGAAATTCCAACATGAAAACAGAATGGATCCCTCCTGCATACTATCAACCACAAGGAGAATGAAAATAGTCAACTACAGGGCAATACAAGCCCTATAAATCACATTACAAAAATCCAAATGAGACCAATGTCCAAATGGACACCTCAAAAGCCACAAGGTCAAAAAATCCATGCCTCAAAAGGCCTAGCCAAAAACAAGCAAGCCCACACATGGGCTGAATTGTTGTAGCTAGTATGTTCTAGTGCTATTAGAATCAAGAACTCTGTTAAACAGTGCAATACTGACTATCCCTTCCGCACCTCCATAAGTTTCAGTAACTTTAGACTCCAAAGTGTTGTCTGGCCAACCACCTGCCCCAACTCGGTCTGTTTCCTAATACCATTCACATATGGTAGAGGGGTGTTACTGACACATGCCTCTTTGACGTACACACAGGTATAATCAAGGGGCACAGCATGGTACCCGTAACCCACCACAGCACCTTGAAGAGCAACAATCAGCCCTACTCCACATTTCTTGCGTTTGGAGTTCACATCCAACAGCCGAACCTCGTCACCCACCCTGAACTGTGATCCCAACTCCACACAAAAAAGAACACGATGTGAAAACCCATGACATACACACGACTAGGACACTCAACATTTGCGAATTAAAGAGAGCCCCAAGGTTGGAAAAAATAAAACAGACAAGACAACGGCCTGGACTTACTCCATTTGCAGTCTCCAGTGGTTGTGAGACCTCTTTTGGGGGGCTACTCGCCGGGTCGACACTCTTGCCCCTCGTTCCTTGGAGAGGGGCGAGGGAGAGGAGCCCGGCTTTCATTCAAACGATTGTGGAGTGCTGCACCTACACAGACGTCAGAGTTCTGGATTTGTCAATGGGCACAAGTTCGTCTCTTCAACATTCGGATTTCATGAGGTGTGATTCAGCTTGCACTTTCACTACTTCCCACCGTTCCATATGTGTATTTAATGTCTGCTTCCTTCATTCTATTCCAATGCAGGTGCTTCGTACCACGCTTGCAAGGCCAGTGCCCGACATCTCTTTGGGATTGAAGGGGATGCTGAGATTTACAAGAACCTCCTGATGGGTTTGGGTGGACACACTTCTCAAAGCCCCGTCCCGCTGATATTGATACAGAGGAGACTTCCGACAAGGAGCTGGACTCCGACTTTGCCTGTGAGTAAGTTCAACCTGTGGATGCTTGCATTGTTGTTTCAATATCGAAAATCACTCTTCTTGAGGCAAAGTTCACACGGCAGACATCCTCTTCGTTGGACTTGTGTATTGCATATTGTGTTCTGAATGGGTTTTTGTCGTCATGTGCAGGAGTCCCCGTGCTTCCACTTGCCCTCCAGGGCTATCACACCTATTTGGACTTCTTTCTAGTCCTCCTCGGTCTTACGTGCTACCTGTCTATGCAGAGGCACTTGCAACAAGCATGACCGTTCATGGCACTCGGAGTCCACCCATCGACGGCCGTGGTAGAAGACGTGGTGTTGGGGCCAGAATCTTTGTGGATGACATAGCACAGGAGGTCGAGACTGATTCTGATGACTGTGACACTTGATATAAAGTTTTCTTTTGGTTTTATTCGGGGCCAAATTTGAAATAGGATGGTTGTGTGTCCTTGTTGTCCTGTTTGCAATGTGTGCGTGGAATGCACATTAATGGGAACAAACTATTGTTGGAGATGGGGGTTGCATGGACTGCTCGGATTGTTCCTTCAATCTATTTAGTGTTCTCTGGACCTCACAGACTTGAGTGCAGCAAATACAAACAAACGACTTTGGTTCGTGTACAGCATTCTCGCATCATTTGGTCGTTGGTCTCCAAACCATTCCTGCTAGAAGAATGGTTGGTGAATCCATCACGGTGAAGTCCACCTCATCAAAGAGCTGTGAGGCATTCTCAAATCTAATGAGCATCCATGATGCTCCCGCACATACGTGGCATGTTCGCAAGGGTGGTGAGTAAGAAAAGATTTCGCAGGGTTCCGCTTTAGATCATGTCAGTGTGCACCTCCTCACGACGTACCCACATAAACTTGTGAGGGCTTGGTATGTTGATAACGTCTGCATGGATGCAATGGATACAATGGATGTAACATATCCACTCTGCATTCCCGGGAAATGGCTGATCAACCCGCGGAAATAGGTGACACCCGCGGAAATAGACCCTGTATGTATGCTGACGTGGCGTGAGCCTGTGCTGGGCTCACGGTTTCCTGGGCTCACAGGCTCACGCCTCCGGGCTCACAGAATAGCACCCCCCGCTTTATTCTAGTTAGTTTCACACTGTGTTTATTTAACTTGACAGCTGTCGTGCGCATACGTATCGCTACACAACTACATCACTGTCCAAACTACACCACACATATATGGACAATAAAGTAGTCTGCCACAATCGCCCCCCTAGCTGGTGGATATGTCCCTCTAACTCCAGATAGCTACAAGATGTAATAGCCACAGCCGTACTAAGTCCTTTATCACTGTCCCTATTGTACTCAAACTCTATAGACCAAGAGGCCGGGTACAAGAGTAGCCCTATCGTTAGTCGCTGTCTTGCAATCTGTGAACTTGAGCCAGGATCTCGTGTGTTCAAGGTCTCCTAGTAGCTTGGCCTGGGGGCTGCTATTTCATGAGCCATGAGCCATGAGCGACATGAGCCATGAGCAGAGTCGTAAGTGTGGAAAAAAACATGAGCAGCACTATTTTCCGGAAATGAGTGTCCGCGGGAATAGGGTTTAGGGTGCCACGGTCATAGGGGGAGAAGGACCTCCCGATGAAGGAGGTTCGGCAATGTTATTTAGAATTATATATTGAAAGGCAATGTTTTGCAAATGGAAGAGTGGTACTGCTCTGTACAATGGGGGCCCATTTCAGCCTACCAGCCACTTGCAAAATCCACCCACACTCCCAATCCCAAACGAAATGAGCAATGACGCATTCTCGGAACGATGGACACAGAATAGAATAAAAAGAGGGCACAATGAGGTTTTTATTGATCCACATGAATTGCATTTGAAGCACGTCTACTGTGCTGATTGTGCAATCAAATCTTTTGCCCTGTGCCTACTGAATACAAGTCACGTTGTCAATGGGACTTCGACTGCTCTCAGAACTAGCTCATGAGTCATGGGGCTCCTCCAGGTAAAGTCGATTGCAGCCGTTGTACCGCCCCTAGTGATGTTCACCACAATGTCCTGCCCTTCAATCATACCACCATCGAATATGGAAATCTTCACGTTTTCGTCGTCCACACCAATGCGAATGTCCCCATACAATGGAGAAGAGGAGCGCACTCCTTCAGGAGAATAGGTCTCTCCGATGGAGTCCACCCACGTCCAGTGGCAGCAGTTCCACCGCAACAGCATAGCAGTGCGCCTTCTTCTGCATGGGTGACCGTCGTAGCTGGGAAAATCGGAATTGAGGATGCGCATGAGCCACGGACTCCTCAGACCAAGATCGTCACCCCGCTCGAAGGCGTAGTGGCCTAGGATATACTCAAAAGCCACCAATGTTTCCACAATCGAACCAGTATCTTCTCTGTAATCTGTGTACCAGATAACAATGTCTCCCGATGTGGCCGAATACATTGCATAATCGATGCCTCCAAATGGGCAGTCGTCCCGGTTCCGGAAGCACGGCATCCTTGCAAAGGAGGACCTGAGGACGACTTGGATGCCGATGACAATGACCTTGCGGACAGCTACGAAGCCCTTAGATTTTGGAAATGATGCGAAGCGGAAGAGCAGTCCGGCCTCCAATAATGGAGCATCTGGGTCCCACGTACCCACCAACGGAGGTGGATCATGTTCATCACGCCAGCGGTGGATGAACCCATACATCTTTCTCATCAACAAGTTATAGTTTGAGATCTGCCACCGAAGTCCATCCCCCCGGATGGAAATTCAGCGCCGCATTTACATCGAAGAGGGGATGGACTTCGTCGTGTCCAGTGGCTATCGGCCCACTTGGCAGTGACTGCCCATAGTTTGCATGGCAGGGTAGGAAACTGAAACGACTACATTCATGCAGCAGCCAATCTTCATGGGTCCAGGATCCTGTAGGGGGGAAATTTAAATGTGCCCTGGAGTGTTTGTGAGGAATTGCAGCGTTAGCTTGAACTTTTTCCAGCCACCGCGCTGCTCCTCCTCCATCCGGGAGCTGCTGTCATTGAGCGTACTCCGCTACTCTTTTTCAAGGATGCCGTGCCGCCGAAATCCAGCCGACTGCCCTTATCATGGCCACGATTATGCTATGTTCAAACCAGAATCAGGAGACATCATTGTCTGGCTCTCTGTTTTCACAGACGCTGCTGGAATCAAGCAAGAGTCTTTGCGTGCAATGGAGTATCTGGAGGGCTATTACCGCTTTGAGCGAGGTGAGGGCGAGGGTCAATGCGGTCCGTGGGTCCTGAAAATTGTTGACCTCGATATACCAAGCTGGAAAGGGATGCCGGACAGATCACGCACGGCCTCGCTTTGGCGCTGGAACTGCTGCCAGTGGACCAGGGAGGACGGCACCGGGGAAAACTATATACGTGCATATCACTCCGCTCTTCCAGTGTATGGAGACATTCGGCTGAGTTGCGAAGACGAATCGCACGGGCACATGAGGCCCACAATGACCTTGTCAATGTATGATGGTGGTATCATTGATGGACATGACATTGTCATCGGCTCCAGCAAGGGCAGCAGAACGACCGAATTGCAGTTTACCTCGAGGTGCCGCAGCAGTAATGAGCTTGTTTTGAGGGGTATCGAAGTTCCGTCGACTTGGTGAAGCCCATGTAGAAGGAGGAAGGGCTTAGTTTTGTCTGCAGTTGGTAAATGTGAGACATCGTGTCCGATCAATAAACCCATCGTACCTCACTTCCGCAGAGTGCCACCGAAAACATAAAATGCGAATGCGGTGCCGCATTTCCGAGATAAACCTCGTAACCAGGCTTCGCATACAAGGGCAGCTGTGCTTCACCTGTAAACAATTTGCATTGCAGCTTTCCCCGCTCCCTCCTGATGTGTAAACTCCACGCTCCTTCTTGCTGTCTGTAGCTCTCTGGCGAAAAGGTTGTCCTTGTACGCACATCTGAAACGTGTCACGTAGTCTTCCAATGTCTGTGTTCCATCCCATTTGACGTACAAGCCGAACGAATTTGTGTGCATTACGACTTGCTCCTTCGCATTCGACATTACCTGCGATTCCCAAATGCATTGTCACGTAGCAGTTCAGGGAATTCATTTCAGAAAAGCAAATCTGGGGAAGTACCTTGAATTACCTGGAACCACCAAGTCATGCGGTTGAGCCACACATCCACTGCAGGGTCGGAAACTTCGAGTGGAAAAGACCACATTGTCCTTATGCTCTCGGATGCATTCCAGATCGACAGCCACCGTGTCTGCCATTTCCGATCCAATGTCAGGAGCTGGAAGAGAGTGGCTATTGCTAGGAAGGAACTTCAGTGCATTGAAACCTCACCTTCTCTTTCGCCTCAACACATGCCGTTGAGAGGTGATGCAGTTTCTCCAATTGCATGGTCGGCTGCATGGCCCGAGAATAGTGTTTTGCAATCTCGGGGATGAAGTCCTTTCCAAGTGCCGGATCTGCAATTGCCACTAGCTTCACAAGCTTTGACTTGTATTTGGTTCTGGACTTGACACCGGCTTCCTTCAAGTGCTCAGTCAATGACTGCAACGTTTTGACCTGCCCCTCACTTTCCATGAAGAAGCGTTTGGCATGGGCCAAATCCAGCTTGATGTTTGACTGCCAACAAAAACATGCAGAAGCGTTACATTCGATTCATGTGGAAAGATTACTGGAAATTGGGGAAGGATGAGCAGAGGGAAATTGGAGGACGACTTACTTCGTATATCACCTCCACCATTCCATCCATAGTGAGACGATACCATGTCCGGTCTGTTTTTGCAACGGCTTTCTGAATGAGCTCGGGCTCCAGCATTTCCGCAAACATCTGCGGATCAGTGAGACCAGTTTTCCTCACCCTGTACAACATATGTGCCATGTGGGTATGCACATACGCATTCTCAGTGACCCTGCAAGGCACACTCTCCAGTTCAGTACACGGAAGCACGGAAACAAACCAGAATGGAAACCGAAATGCGGCACCGCATTTCGAACGTGCTAGGGAGGGTATGAGTATCTTACGAGTTGAGGTCCGCCATGGCATTCTTGAGCAGGGAGGAGTCTGCCGCCTTCACCTTGAGGATGACACACTCCACCATGTAATGCCAGCCAATGTGCTTGGCATGGTTCTGCTTGATGTACTCCCACCAGGCAAGAAGTCGGTGATTCCCGTCCCACACAAAGAACATTTTACCCGACATATGGCCGAAGTCTGGATCACCCTTCAGCGTCGCCTCGAATTCGTCGTTGCGAGTGTGCCAGTGGGTATCCCACGTTGACAGTTCATCGGCAGTGGGTCCACGAGTTTCGCCATCCTCATTCTCAATGGAAACGTAAAACGCTGCCGATCCCAGACGGTACCCTTCTCGAAATGCGAACTTGAGCTTATCCACATCTCCGGGAAGGGCCTGCTTGACGATGGGAAGGGAGACCATGCGACAGAGTGGGATTCGAAGAGTCCGCTGGAATACCCTACTGCCCAGAACTGTGCCAATGCTACTGTGTGTCTCCTCCAACATTTTATCCGCTGCACTTTTGAAATCCTCCGGAGACATGTCTGTAGGTGCCTGTAGTGGCTGAGCAGCTGGAGCATCCTCAACTGGAGCTGCACTCTGGGGCCTGTTTGCGGGCAATTCTGCCATTGCAGAGGCCTTCTCCGGGCCTGCTTGCTCATCGGTGTTGAGGTCTTGCTGCGAACGTTGAGCGGCAGCACCCTCCTCTGGTACCAAATCGACAGAAACGGTCGATCCCATTGCCTTCGCTGCAGCAGAGACGGCCCCAACATCTGCAGGCGGGAAATCCTCCAGGAACTGAGTTTCAGCTCGTGGAAGCGGTTTTGCGGGAGATTGTTTGGCCCGTCGCCCTGATTGCCTTCTGCTTCCTCATCCTTGCAGGTGAAGGTGTCTGCTGCAATTGAATCTGTCTTTTACCCTGCTGCTTCATTCGCGTTGGTGGGGGTGAAACGGCCTGAGCCGGTTCAGAAACCAGTAGAGGGACGGGCTGCTTCTTCTTCGACTTTGCTGGAGAAGGGCCCGACCCCTGCTGGCGATTCTCCATGACCGAAGAACGCGAGTCGATCTCTGGGGCTTTGAACTTGCCCTTCGAAGCCGCGTCTTTGAAACGCACAGGGCTAGGCCCGGCATGAATACCGGCGCTCGGGGATCGGGTGGGTGTACGTGCTGCAGCTAGCTCCACGGACTCTTCCTGCGGCTCTTCGGATTCCTGCGATCCCTCCAGCACGTCCACCTTTCCTGTTAGGCATGCAAACATGTTCTGTATTCAAGTCTCCTAGCATTCAGTCTAAGAATTACAAAAGCAAAATGGGGGGTTCGGTGCTCGATCAGCTGCGCGCAGCCCGATCGCATGGAGCTCTCACTGGTGGCTGGGTTGCCTGAGTGGCCTGCTGCTCGGAGATGGCAATCTCCTCCTGTAGACGCATCTGCTTCCTCCCCTTCGGCATTGGCCTACGTCCGAAGTATAATTTTCGGAGCTTGCGACGAGGTCTCCTGTCTGGTGCACGAACTCCCCCCCTCTCAGGTTCGAGCATAAGAAGAACAGAGACAGGGAAAAGGGGCAAAGAGTGCAGCTGGAAAGGGCGCGAGAGGGGTGACTGAGGAGACACGACAAAAGTAGATGAAACGGCGGTGATGCACCACTTGGGTTCGAAAGGGTTGGACGAAAGTGTCTCCTCGTGGACTTTGCGTCATTACGAAATTCGAATCGTTCAGGGTACGCCTGCCGTCCGAAAAACAAACATCATTATCCAACGGTCAGGCCGCGCCGCCTCATGCCACTTCAGTCAGATAGAGTGCAGACATGTGCCGCAATTTCGTTGCTCCACGTGTTCACATTTCAAGGCATTTTCGTCCCAGCGTCTGATGAGTTGGAGTGAAAATGCGAATGCGGCGCCGCATTTCCGTTAAGTACCATCACGAAGCTACACATCCGTACTTGTTGGAAGAAAATGCGGCACCGCATTTCCGTTCCACCTTCACATACCTTAGTTGTTGAACGGAAATACGGTGCCGCATTTCCGTCCCACAGCTCCATGTATGAGACACAAAAGGGAAATGCGGCGCCGCATTTCCGTTCTGGAATGTCGAAAGGTGCGATTCGGACGGAAATGCGACACAACATTTCAATTCCCGTGGTTCATGATTTTCAATCTGAACGGAAATACGGTACCGCATTTCCGTTCCTCCTTCACATACCTTAGTTGATGAACGGAAATGCCGTGCCACATTTCCGTTCGGGAAAGTATAGAGGTCTCACCTGAACAGAAATGCGGTGCCGCATTTCCGGTCTGGAAAGTTTGAAGGTCTCACATGGATGGAAATGCGGCACCACATTTCCGTCCCACAGCTCCAGGCCTCATATACAAAACGGAAATGCGGCGCCGCATTTCCGTTCTAGAATGTCGGAAGGTGCGACTCGGACGGAAATGCGGTGCCGCATTTCTGTTCCCGTTATTCACGATTTTCAGTCAGAACGGAAATGCGGTAGCGCATTTCCGTTCTGTAGAGTATTAAGGTCTGACCCTGGCGGAAATGCGGTGCCGCATTTTCGTTCCACAGCTCCATGCCTGACATACAAAACGGAAATGCGGCGCCGCATTTCCGTTTTGGAATGTCGAAAGGTGCGACTCCGACGGAAATGCGGTACCGCATTTCAGTTCCGATGTTTCACGATTTTTCATCAGAACGGAAATGCGGTGCCGCATTTGCGTTCTGGAATGTTGGGAGGTGCGACTCGGATGGAAATGCGCTGCCGCATTTCAGTTCCGATGGTTCACGATTTTCAGTCAGAACGGAAATGCGGTACCGCATTTCCGTTCTGGATAGTATGAATGTCTCAAGCGGTCGGAATTGCACTCGGCTCCATGCATCAGATACAAAATGGAAATGCGGCGCTGCATTTCCGTTCTGGAATGTCGGAAAGTGCGACTCGGACGGAAATGCGGTGCCGCATTTCTGTTCCCGTTGTTCATAATTCTCAATCAGAACGGAAATACGGTACCGCATTTCCGTTCCACCTTCACATACCGTGCTTGTTGGATGGAAATGCGTTACCGCATTTCCGTTCTGGAGAGTATGAATGTCTTGTGAGGACGGAAATGTGGTGCAGCATTTCTATCCCTCAGCTCCATGCGTCAGATATAAAACGGAAATGTTGCGCCGTATTTCTGTTCTGGTATGTCGGAAGGTGCGACTGTAACGGAAATGCGGTGCCGCATTTCTGTTCCCGTTGTTCATAATTCTCAATCAGAACGGAAATGCGGTACTGAAAGGAAATGCGGTACCGCATTTCCGTACCACCTTCACATACCGTGCTTGCTGGATGGAAATGCGTTACCGCATTTCCGTTTTGGAGAGTATAAAGGTTTCCCCCGGACGGAAACTGGGTGCCGCATTTCCGTCGCTCTGGTGCATGACCAAGATGTAATACGGGAATGCGGCGCCGTATTTCCGTCCACCAGCAATCGAAAGAATCACTCGGGACGGGAAATCTGGAACCTGAATGGGTTGCATTGTTCCGAAACAACACAATTGCGGCTAGTCTTGATGAGCACAACTTGGTTGTCTGACCGTTTTAACTAACAGTACTGGCACTTGTTAGTGCGAACGTTCCTGTCTGCAGCGAGAATACTGCTGGATCCACCCTCAGGAGAAACTGTCAGGAAATGTTATTTCGTCGCCGAATCGGCCATCATTGTCATACTTACTGGCTATGGAATCACACCTCCCACCTTCATGCATGTAGCTTGAAACAATACTTTCCACTTCAATGTGCGACTTCCAATCGTCGATGGACTCCGCATGGTGCCTGTGAGCCTTGGTCTGTCGCTATACTGAACCTCGCACTTGCCAACTTCGTGCGGTGTTCGATGGCTCCGAATTCCTACCTATAGTTTGCTGTCCTCCGCAACTTGGGAGAGCCTGGATCCCAAACGAGGGAGGACTTTGCAGAGTGACTGAAACTTACCTTTGTTCCAAATTCAAGCTCAAACCGGGCACAGTTTATTTGGAAGAAGAAAGGAAGGATGTTCCTGGACAGGTTGACGAGACCATTGTCGTGCTAGGTAACGACGGAGGTTGCGGAATCGAATGGCACGTACCCCCATCAGACACCATCCTGTACCGAGCTGTGGGAATGCCCATTCCCTTTCCGAATCAGTCGCTGCCCACACCATCCACAAAGGAGTCCGGAAACCGACAGGCGGCCACTGCCAACAGAGAGGTATGCAACGATAATCATTCCCGACCTGGACCGTCAAGACCCTCCATAGCTTCTCGTGTCGACGTATTCGACATTTCCGACGAGGAAGATGATTGCATTGAGGTACCCATGTCCTCCACACGGTCGTTCAAATCCGGCATGGACGTCTCTGTAGGTGCTACGCATGTGCCCTCAAGCATAACTCCAACCCGGTCCATTGTGCAGCTCCTACGACAACATCGCCTCGATGGTTCTCGCTCCGAGCTGGCTGCTCTCGACTATGCCAAATTCCCAGTCAGAAAGGTAACGTTTCTGCCTCCCAAAGTCGATGGCAATGTCATCTTCGAGTTTCCACCTGTTTCTTCGTCAAACAAAGCCTCCGGGATGTTAACAGACATGGATCGAAAGCATGACGGACACCCCTGGTGTGTGACGAAGACCAGTAGCACGAAAATTGCTGATGGTGTTCGTGTACGATATGTCCTCTGTGCGGGGAAGCTGAGGTGCCTCAATCCCACCTGCTTCCACTTTCTCTCCAAAGGAGGGCGGAGAAACGAGACGGATTGGACTGACACAACGCATCATCCATTCATTGTCTCCAGCCAAGCTCCTGCGGGTTCTTTCAAGTGTGCACATTGCAAAGAACCACCGACGTGCATGTCCATGTGCAGAGCCAAGCAATATTACGTAATCCATTTGCTCCCGGACTTGACTAGAGCTTGCATACACGTTGGGGTCCACTGCCACCCCTTGGCGAGAGGCAACATGCGTGAGGCTGTGCAGGAAGCACACGACATCATAAAAGAGGAGGTGAAATTGAGCCCCGGAGCCAGACCAAAGCAGATTCAGCTGAAGGCAGCCCACAAGATTGCTCTTGGCAAATCATGTCTGAAGATGGTTCCGATCGAGAGCCCTTGACCGAAGACGAGATGCGTGACCTCTTGGAGTCCGTCTCGCACGTTTGTAGTCCGAATGTGCGGAATCACATCGTATCTTGCAAGCAAGAGTTCGGCAGGGGGTCGGACATGTACTCAATCCTGGAGGTCAAACGAATGACTGGATATGACTACATCCAAGGTAGCAGGTTTCCAGGGCAAGGCAGCGAATCCGATCGTTGTTACATTTTCAAAATGTCGACGTGTGGGCCTGGGAGTGGAGTCGACTTGGTCACTCGCATGACAACTGGAACTTGTCGAATGCTTGGGTGATGTTTGATCACATCAAGCGAATTACAAACCATCAGTGGTGACTATGGGTGCGCATGTTTATGACTATCACTCCAAGAGGTTCATGACGATTGCAATCTGCGAGATGAAAGGGGAGGACACACAGTCCGAGATGCATCTGTGGGAGGGCATAAACGAGCAGATGGCAAGGGCGGGATTGCCAGAGCCCAATTTCAGGGGATTCATGGCAGACAACGCTCAGGCCAACTGGGCAGCGGTGCGGCGTGTGTACGGTGAGGACCCCAATGTTCCAATGGAGGGGAAAGAGAGATCCTGTGGATTCCATTGGATGCAGAGTCTATCCCACTACACTACCAAATTTGTTGCTAGCTCATTCCAGGCTGAACACCGTGTCCTTTGTACGGCGTGGAAGGATGCACCTACATTTGATGACGCGGAGGTTAAGTTTGCTATCATCGAGGCTTGGTGGAACACGTCAGGTGCAGTGGAGACAACCAATCTGGGAGCATTGCACAGCTGGTTGGGGTGGTGGCATTTTCGGTATCGACAGTTCGGACAGTACATGCGGGAGGTAGGCTGCTGTCATTTTTGTTCATTTGTCTTTCTGTTACGGACATTTCGATTGGTCCCTCACCATTGTTTGTGTCCTTCTAGGAGCGGTGCTTGGATTCCGACACGGACATGCCGAACACGAATATGGCAGAATCGGTCCACTCCTCCTGGCGAGCGTCTTCTGCCGCACATCTGGTGGACGTAGTGACGGCCACAACGGAGGACATCGACAGAGCAATCATGCAGCAAGCCACGTACTACAAGTTCCTGAGCGGCAAACAATGGGGCTTTGGGCCGGACAGGGAGGAATTGTTGGTACGAACAGCTTCGAGGTCCAAGAATCCACTGAAATGGGCGACAGCATTGCGAGAGAAGATCAAAGGGACGCCTCTGCACCGCAGAGGTGAACACCTAGAGGGGGACGTCCGGACTCGCCCTGTGAGGCGGAGGATTGAAGAGGAACCCGGGTGCGAAGAGGATTCCTGGAGATCGACAGGAACATTCGGACAGCACCTCGAGGTCCCGTCATGTTGCCGCACAATGTGTCTTCCAGCAGTGGAAGCCCAAGAAATTCCAGATCGCCGTCGCCTTCAACCGGGGATTTCGTGCGAGAAATTCCCACCACTCCCTTGCCCCAGATTCCGCCCGCTGTTATGCAGTATGGCCAAGCCATTGTGGAGACGACTGTGTCTGCATCACAGTGGATAATTGCTCGCACAAAGCCGTCGTTTCGAGGAAGGTGTTCCGCAATTCGTGTGGATACACGACAACGTTGTTTAGAGATGATAAGGAGGAATCCAGATGGGGCTGTCCCTGCTCCTACTTTTATAGGAAGATTTGTCCATGAAAAGTTTGCGGAGGCGACAACCACCCAGTTCTGGTTCTGCAGGCACGACATTATGACTTGCGTGTATGGAAAGCCCAAGTACGGCATACAAACAATGCCAGAGGCTCCCCCGGTGTGGCCG
This sequence comes from Takakia lepidozioides, assembly GCA_030704615.1. Taxonomy (NCBI): domain Eukaryota; kingdom Viridiplantae; phylum Streptophyta; class Takakiopsida; order Takakiales; family Takakiaceae; genus Takakia; species Takakia lepidozioides. The sequence continues at coordinate 56,345,610 of CM060732.1, forward strand.
GTGGAACCAAGCTGCGATCTGAGTCAGGTTGAGGCCGACGCCCTTACCGCCGCAGGATTTCGGATGGTGCAGCGCACTGACGTCCCCAGACAACCATTTCCGCTTCCACAGCCTCCACCACCACCCCCTGTGAGAGCAAGAACAATGGGACACGACAGCTCTAAGCATCCTACACACCGTTGGGGGAAACCGAAGAGGCGGCGACCTCCCTCAAAAGTGAACGAGACAAGGATGGGGAATGCACTTCGGATGAACTGTACAATCCAGAGCTCGACAGAAGTGCCCCCACCAGGATTCGGGCGTGTGTATCAGATGGCCACGGCAGGCTCAGCTGTTCGCAATGAGGTGTACACCATCACCATTTCAGAATTACCCACCTGCAATTGCACCGACTTCCAGATCATGGCGAACAAGGGGGCATCATACTGCCCTTGCAAGCATTTGTACTACATGTACCTAAAGAGACTCCGTTGTAATTCCACAACTCATCACTTCATACATGCACCAGGGTTGAGCCCCCAGGAGGTTCACACTCTTCTGAATATGGATCCAGGGGACCAGTGAGCTTGGCTTGCGGTCCCAATACAATGGTACGCCCATCCTTTTCGGATAGTAGAACTGTACTGCTGCCAGTACCTCAGACTCTGGCCACAGAAAGGTCCGACATATGTCTTGCCTACCAGTAATATGTTTTGCTCGAACTAAGATATTACTATATCGTTCACTTGTTTCCACGTGCATGTATTTTTGTATGTTGGAGGGTTCATGTTTTTCTGCTTTCCGAAAACTTGCTTTCCTCATTGACCTCCGACAAGGAAATGCGGCGCCGCATTTCCAAGTATCGTCGTAGGTACTGGTAGAGGCGGCCTTCGCCAACACCAAACCGCTCCGAAATTTCGCACGTGCCAATCCTAATGCGGCACCTTATTTCCCAGTTCAGTTGCAAACCTTTCCCGCCGAATACCCGAAGAAGACAGAATTGTGAAGTACTGCAGACTCTATTGGTGCAGACTCCATTGGTTCAATCGCGGCAAAAGGGTCAGCTTCATTCCAATGTTAAGGCATGTAAAACCGCGGAATACTCTATACAGGCCAGTATGCGACGTCCTTTTGCAGTGGTATACTGGATTTCCCGTTGCACGGTCACTTATTTCCATGAGCGGATCTAAAAAACCATGAGCGGACTTGTTACTGACGACATATCTTCGCCGCATTACATGATCTGGAACGTCCAAAAACGGCAAGGTCAAATAAAAAACTATTATTTTAATACTTGTTTAATCTGCCGCATTTCCAAATTTGGAGGAGTCCGCTCATGAAATCTGCGTATCTTAGACTTCGGCTCACCGCTCATGCGGCTCATGGCTCATGGCTCATGGTTTCTGCTCATGAAATAGTAAACCTCCTTGGCCTTGCATTTCTTGTTAGCCTTCCATGGTTGTATCCACTCCCACTATCCAATGCAATGCGGATATAACCAATCCCCATCAGGAACCATCTCAAGAGGTGGAGTCAAACATCCCATATGCCAACCTCTAGAGCATCGTCCACACCAGCATGGTGGCTGCCCCTCTAGCAGACCCACACAACATGCACCTCAAACTTGCAGGTACCACTTCCAGGTTTGGGTTAATCCTGCCATCGACATTCGGAAGGTGACATGGCGCACAATTACGCACATGGTCCTTCCAAGTTATGCCATCCCGACCCTCCAAGATCAAAACTCCTGAGGGCAACACCTCTCGAACCCTCAAAATAGTACGTCCTGCGTCCACAATCCAGGGTCGTAGGAGCAGTCTGCTGCAAATAAACATAGTCACTAGGGTTAAATCTCCGAACCCCAAGACAATATTCCCCACCTCAACGTATCACGATGTTGTGCAATGGCAAGGTTCTTGAAAGCCATGGGCATGACTTTCTTGAACAACTCTGCACGCTGATCACATGCACTGCCCACACGTCCGGATCGTCAAGGTTGAGAACTGTAGCAGCTTCTCTACAATGGATGCAGGCAAATCTGGCTCTCGGCAAAGAGAAGAAAGTATGGTGAGAAAGAGGCAGTGATGCTTGCTTGCTGAACCTGTACCCATGGCTAACCAGGGTACTGAAGGTCCCAATCTCCTAGGTGTCCCTTCTGCAAGCCAAACTTGCGCAAACCCCTCTTCACTGTCTGAACAACCCTCTCTGCCAAGCCATCAGCCTCAGGATGATCCCGAGAAGTGGTGCGGTGGTCTACCAATTCGTGGTCACACAAAGCCTGAAACTCCCCCAAGAACTCTCTCCCTTGGTCCGTGAATACCTCACTGGAGCACCGAATCGGCAAGTACACAATCCAAGAATGCATACGCAGCTGCCTCACTGCCTTATCAGGCAATGGAACCATCTCGATCCACTTGGAGAAGTGCTCCACCATCACCAACACGTCTTTGTTGTGGCAATGGTCAGTGGCAACGGCCCTGCGAAGTCAAGACTCCACCTGTAGCCCAATCCCATGATCGGAAGAGGGTGCAATGTGGAGTAGGGGCATTGAATGAAGCACGCACCCTGTCACACACCATGCACCTAGCCACAAATTGTTGCACCTCTGTGTGCATACCACGCCACCAATATTGCCCCTGCAGTAGACTATGAGTTGTCGCGCGGCTTTTACTCACCCATCCCTTCGCTATCCGAGGCGGGAACTCCAAGATAGAAGAGTTGGAAATCTCTCAGAAGCATCTCAGCCCGCTCAGACATCAGTCATGACCGACCTACAGCTAGTGTATCATGGTGGGTGTTTCCTATTTGTTTTCCTTCCCGCATTCATGTTAGCTTGTTACTTACTTCCTGTTGGTATTTAATTATCAGTTTGCTTCAGCAATCTATCGGATTCCATCAACTCATCCATTCATTCCACAGCTTCACTCAGATCTGTCTACATAGTGTGAGTATGAAGTATGTATCAGATTAATATCTATCACGTATCAGGCTGAAGCCATGGTGTCTCTATTCTGCTCTACATTACAACTCTACTTCTTGCATTCAGTCAGTATCAACACATCGTTTTTCTCCTCTTCCGTGCTCTCCCTCTTTCTCCTCAGAGATGCGCTCTCTCCGCTTCATTTCCAAGTTCTGATCCCCACCAAGTGATCCTCTTCCAGTCCCCGCTCCTCGCTTCTTCCTTTTTGTGGTTCTACCGTTTCCCCTCACTAACCGCCGTCATCCGTGAACTAACATGTTCCATTCGCAGATGTTGTTCCCCACAGTCGTTCCCTGTCCTGCCATCCATTCCCTATGGTCGTGACAGCTGTGTCAAGCTGTGACTGGCTGTGTGAAACTGTGACTGGCTGTGCGACTGTGTTGGGCTGTGTCGGGCTGTGTCTGGCTGTGGCGGCTGTGTCGGCTGTGTTGGCTGTGACGGGCTGTGTCAAGCTGGGACTGGCTGTGTGAAACTGTGACTGGTTGTGCGATTGTGTTGGGCTGTGTCGGACTGTGTCGAGCTGTGATTGGCTGTGACGGCTGTGTCTGGCTGTGGCGGCTGTGTCGGCTGTGTCGGACTGTGACGGGCTGTGTTGGACTGTGACAGGCTGTGTTGGCTGTGACGGGCTGTGTCGGCTGTGACGGGTTGTGTAACGCCCCCCCCCCTAAAGTGCTGCTGTCACCCTAAGGCTCCTGTTGGTCTCAGTCTGTGCAAAAATTAAGGGTACCCCATAGATCCCGTAAAAGTGCCTAAGTCCCAGATAGTCCTCTAACATGAGTGCATCGCACCCCAAAATGCCCCAACTCCTCATGGGCATGCCGCACTAACCGTGCCCGCTGTGTTGGGCGAGGCACAATCCTCACTCGACCATCCTCCCACACTCGGAGCAGGTGTGTCCTCTCCCACTTGAACCTCTTGGCTCGTTGTAGGATCCGATCCCTCTCCTTGGTAGTCACAGTGGCTGCCGTGTCTCCAATGTGGAGGTAGTCCAACATAGCTGAATCCTCATGTATATCTTTGGCGTCACCTTGCTCATTGCTGGCCTTAGGGTCCTCAGACACTTGATCTACAGTCATCCCTGTTGCAGGTCCAACCTGGCCTTCCACTGCCAAGATACACAGAAATGCAGATGCATGCCATCCGGGCACCATCTCCTCGTCCATCTCACCATGCCATCGAGCTCCAGTGTCATCCTGCTAGCTCGTGCATGGATTGCGACTCAACCCATCTGCATCCCGATTGACCAAACCCGGTCGATGCACAACCTGAAAGTCACTCTTGAAGGATGAGTGCCCACCGTGCAAGCTTCCCCGTAAGCTTGTCTGACTCCATCAACCACTTGAGTGGTTGATGATCCGTGACAAGGGTGAAGAGATTGTCGTATAGATAGCACCTGAAGTGTGCCACGGCCCACACTGCTAAGCATTCTCCCTCATATGAGCTATACTTAGACTCTGTAGCGTTGTTCGAGTGGCTAGCATAAGCCACTACGAACTCTCTTCCCTCATCACCCACCTGTGTGAGCACCGCTCCAAGCCCCAGCATGCTCCAATCTGTATGCAGCTGAAAAAGACGCCCCTTGATGGGCGCCGAGGTCAACCTCGCCTTGAGCTCTTAGAAAGCTCGTTCTTGCTCATCTTCCCACTGCCACTCCTGGTCCACCTTGGTCAGCTTGGTTAGAGCCTTTGCAATGGCACTAAATCCCTTGACAAACCGTCTATAATAGTTTGCCAACCCCATGAAAGCTCGAACTCGGCTCACATCCGTGGGGCGTGGAATCTGTGCAATGGCCTCTACCTTAGTCTGCTGTACCCCCAATCCTCCAGGATATATCATGTGACCCAGATACTCAATCTGGTTGTGGAAAAACTTGCACTTAAGCCCAAATGGTAAGAACTGCCACTGGTATAGGCAATCATTCCCGTGCTCATTGATCCCTAGAATGTCGTCTTCTACTTATCCGCCTCCTTGATCGGCAACTGGTGATATCCGGATCGTAAATCCAAAGTGCTAAAGACCTTGGCATGCCCAATAACATCAAAGATCTCCTCTGGTGTTGGCATGACATACCTATCGGACTTGGTCTGACGATTTATAGGCTGGTAATCACCGCACATACGTCTCTCCGTCCAATTGCCATAGACATCATTCTTGGCTGGCATCACTGTGGCTGAAGCATACTCTCCACCAGATAGCTCCACCAAACCAGCCTCCCAGAGGTCCTGAGTCCTCATCTGAATCAAGGACCTCTCCATGTCACTGTATCTATAGGGTCTCCGAAAGATTGGCGTGTCAGTGGCCAATTCAATGCGAATCTCTTGACCCTTCAGTGCTCCCAAGTCCTTCAAACTGAAGGCAAAGCAGTTCCTGTAAGCCCTCAAAAACTGCCGTATACGTCGTTTCTCTCCTCCGGTGACTATGGGTCCAACATCAAGCTCCAGTTGTCCTCCGTGACTGCAACCTTGAGTCCAGCAGGCTTAGAGGTAGAAGACGCATCTCGTGGTTGTTATGCTGCAACCTCTTGAGCAGTGACCACTGCCTGCTCTGTCAGTGACAATGTCTCATCCTGCCCCATCATCCCATCCTTAATGACCTTCTCAACCCGACAAAAATCCCCAACCTCATCCATCACCGCCGCCTTGGCTGCCAACTCCTTCTGAACCTCGAGCACCTCCCACGTGTGCCATGGATGCAGCCTACACCTCGTGGTCCTCACCTGTTCACCCCCACTCGCTGCCTGTACCGTCTCGGTAGACAGAGAGACTATCAAGGGAAGTGTACTCCATACTCTGCACTGCTCAGCCATAGCCAAGCTGATAATCCAGGTCAAGCAATTGAGATCCATGGCTTGCCCCAACACCTGACGACGTGATGCCTCAGAAAGAGATGGCACCGCCGTGGTACCAGTGGTAAAACCCATTGCCCGCTTGCGCTCGTCAACATTGGGCTCCACTAACTGCTGCAACTGGCTATCCCACAAGAGGCCAGGTCAACCATCCCGGAAAGCATGAGATCCTGGAAAACTGAGCAGTGTAGGAAATGCTGCTCGTGGATGACCCACCTTATTGACCACTGCCAAAGGTGATCGGTCATCGTGTCTCACACGCTGAGACTGCCTCCCTATGTCCAAAATGCTATCCACCGTCAGGTTTGGTGGCCGCTACACCCCATCAAATACACGCTTGAGCAATGCAGGTGGCATCAAGTTGGTCCACCACAGTCGTGGGCGATGAGCCCATGACCCCACTGTAGCTGCATCCAGCAACATTGCTGACCCAAACCAAGACCGCACTTGATGTACACTGGCCATCACCTTGGCCCGAGAATCACCCATCAATGGCACATTCTCCAAGATATATGTCGGAGAGTCTGTCTGCTGAAGCTGTAAATAGCGCATGACCCTCAACATCTCCCAAAACAGGCGTGACCTTGAGTCTTGTAACCCATTGCCATACCCAGCTGATGAAAGCCCTTGGCAGGGCCAACCTGCCACTACTAAGTGAATAGGGCCAACCCGCTCCAAATCAGCGCCCCAAGCAAGGAGATGTCTGCTGGCAAGGCTTATTGGTATCCACGAACTGCAGACACTGGCAACAAATCAGGGTACTGCTGCACCAACTGAGCAACATGGCGCAGTGAGACACGTCGTGCAGTCTCATCCCTCTCCACATATAGGTAACGTTGAACTCGTACACCTGCCTGTAGCACTGCAGCCAATCCAGTGCTAATCCCGCCAAACAAGTCTAGAAAAGCATATGCCTTCATCCGGGCACTGCCACACAAGAGGTGTGGTGTCCATTGGCGACAACTGAGGTGGTCCTGGTGCAATCACTGCACTCTCCTCCTCTCCTGACGGTACAAAGGCCTCTACCCAGGCTTGTTGCACCCGTCTATCAGCAGCCTGCTGCAAATCCTTGCTCGTACTCCACAATGGAGTGTGAGCAACCATGGCAGGCAACTCCGACGTACCATGCATGTCATCCTGCTCTGCTGGAGGTGGCACATCCTCTGTATGGGCATTGCCCTCCAGCAACTCTCAAGACCAACTAACTGCAGCTGTGAAGGCTGCTAGTGTTTGGCATCTTGCCCCGTTGGGCAGCAACAACACCCCCAATGAACGTCACAGGGAGCTGTACACGACGACCATCCCCTAACTGCCATCCAGGCCTGTAGGATGTTGACTCTTCCCAAAAATCCAGGGTGAAGCCCATGGATACAACACTGCCCCACCAACGAGGACATCGTAAGAGACTGCGTCTGTCACAATGGCCTTGGCTCGCATCACTGAGCCATCTATAGGATGATCCGGCTGTAGTCTAATGGCCAACTCACACCGTGTCATGCCCCGAGCCTACTCTGATCCTCCCAGAGATGTCTGTATCTGGAAAGGACAAGGCTCCATGTCCGCCTCCATGAGGCCCAAACCTGCAATAGCAGCTCTGCCCAACATCAGTGGCTGAGCTCCCGAGTCCATCAAGACCCGCAGTGGCCGGTACCTCTTGCCTGCCGGTCCACTCAAAGAGAAAATGTCATTCTGGTTGTCTAACAAGACAACTCCAGGTGTCACTATGGTGCGCTCAAAGGCTGGCCTAGCTGGCAGCTACGTCAACCTGGCAGCTGCAGCTTGCCATGGCGCAGCCGTGGCAATCTTGACCCTCAAATCCGAGGATCCCTCTGCCACTACACCCTCCACTAACTCCGCAGAAGATGAAGTGACCTCCCCACTCTCGTAGAGTGTTGCTGCTAGTCTGAACACTGCAGCTGGTCTTACCCCCGGCGTCGCAATCATGGTTGCCGAGAACAGTGGGGCTTGATACACAGAGGTGGCTGCCCCCAACAACATACTGGCTGCACTAGCCTTAGCAGCAGGTGTCAGTACTGCACGTGTAGCTCTCCCAATGGCACAATAACGGCCTCTGTATCTGTCAGACGAGAACTAGGTGCTATGGATGTCGTCGACACTGTCTCCCCCAAGATGAATGATTGAGGCAACCTAGCCTGACGGCTTGCCTCCCCACGCTGTGGATCTAACTCCACCTCTGCACCTCGTGGCTCAGGAACTCGTGCTGCTCCTCGAGTGACGGCTGCAGCAGACTCCACCTGCACTAGTGTTAGTGCTGCCCCACACATAAATCCCATGTCTCCCATGTCTCCTCCGTCAGGATGACGCTGCTGAGGAGGAACATGAGGTGGACCCTCAGGTCTTGGAGCTGGTACCACCTGAGCTGTGGCCATGGCAACAAGCCTTTGCTCTAGTTGCTGAAGCCGGTTGGCCATGCCTTGGTCAACGCCCTGACCTCCACGTCCTTGGCCATACTATGCTTGCCCTCGTCCTACACCTCGTGCCTGACCACCTCGTCCTCTCTAAGGTGCTCCAGCTCGCCCTCGGCCACCATTGTTCCCTTGGAACTGGCCTTGCCACAACTCAGGGTGCAAGTTATAACACTGGGCATCTCCATGCCCATACTTGCCACAATGCCCACACTGCAACTGTGCTTGTGCCGGCCTTTTGCCACTCTCTGGGCTATCTTTCTTGACATGGGGTCCTCCACATGTCCAACATATCACCCCTGGTTGTTGTTGGCTTGCAAAAGATGCTACTGGCCTCTGCACCTGAGGTCCCTTGTAAGCTCCATGGAATTTGGGTTGGGAAACCTTGCCCCCCTGACCACGCTGTTGGGCAGTCCCTTGTGCCTGTTGGCTGGCAGCTGTGCCTCGTGCAGGCATGTCCTTGCCAAATCCAATGGTAACAACTCGCTCCTCCACCATGTTGAGCTCAATCCGCTCAGCCAGCATAAACACATCTGCTAATGTGGGTTGGGCTGCTTGTAACAGGGTTGCATCCCGTACCCTTCTCATGAGCTCCTTGTCCAAAATTCCATATCAGAACTAGATTGCCTAAGCTTCAGTAACCCCTTGGGTCACACTTATCGAGCGCCTCATACGAGTGTAGGCCTCTCGCAAGCTCTCACTGGATTTGTGCTAGAAGTCTTGCAAACTTCGCAACTTCTCTGTCCGTACACCTTGGTAGTTCCTCCGCAACTCCTGGAAGAACTCCACCACCGGGCTGAATCTAGGCACATGTGTTGTAGTCGTGGCAGAAGGAGTAGTAGCACCTTCTGCAGAAGTACCGGCACTACTTGTTCCACTACTAGTGCTGGCCGTGGGAGATATTGGTGCTGATGCCGCTATTAGTCGCGTTGTGCCTCGAGTAATGGAGACGGAGTCAGGTGACCAATACATCCTCCACTCCTCAATCTCTGCTTCATGTCCTCGCCTGAACTCGTGATAATCGTCCATAGGCGGGCCTTCCAAATGCTGGAACAATCCCTTCCATGCCATGAATAGGGTGAATAGCTGTGGATTGCGCATCTGCTGCAAATCACACCAGCTGTCGAACTCCTGGACAAAGTTATCCAGCTCGATTGTGCCCACAGCTCCAGAGTACCTACGAGGCCCCTTGGTAGCTCCATACATCTCCTCTATGTTGTCCCACAATTATGGCGAAGAAAACTGCACATCTGTTGATGAAGCCTCCGGGTCTGTGTCAGACTCTACAGTAGTTGAGGGTGGAGGTGAAGGTGGTCTGAACCGAATACCTCGTCTTGTGAATCCACTCTCACTGCTACTGCCTGTAGCCGTACTCCCCTCAAAACCCTTGGGTAACTCTGTGATGACACTCACAACGTGCACCTCCCCTACGTGACACTATAAGGCTCTAGTACTAATTCTAATAGTGACACGGGTGGGCACCTGTTGCAATTTAAGGGTCATATCCCAGTGGCTCAGGGCACCTACACCTGCATCCACCGCAAGAACTCCTATGGTTGGCTGGTCATCAACCCAGTCTCACCATAGAAGAAACACTGGTGGTCTTGCTGGTCATCACTCCAACCTCACCATCGACAGCATACTCTAGGATTGACCGGTGATCAAATCCGGCCTAATCCCTATCCTTGGGATCCAAACACAAGAAATCAAAACATCAACACCCCCACACCAAAATCCATCTGCAGTGCTGATCGTGAATATCCCAGCCCAAAAACCCCGGACTGACTGGCCTCCACCAAGAGAGGCTTTGGCAACTACAAGTACAAAGTAATGAAAATAGTAAAGAGAAGGAGGGGAAGAGTAGAGGCCCGACCAAGCAAGATCTAATCCTGATCTATGCTATCAACTGCCAGACTTCTCTCAAAGTGCCTCACTTTGCATGATGGTAAGGTATAGGAGGTATATCTATGTCCAGAAACCTGCCACTAACCTTATCCCAAGCTACAGTAGCTTGCTCTAACCAACCCTCCTCCTCTCTCTGCTAGGTAGAGACAAAGCAATACTCCCCTATCTCCCGCTCACTGAATACTAAAGAAAATAAAGGTAGGGTCTGACAGTCTCTCAACTCGAAAGCTTTGAGACGGTTGCGGGTGTCCTCGTTGCGAATGATTGCATCTCCTTCAAGCAGAACAAACTTTTCATTGCTAATGAACCCCCGCTCGTGGTTGTCTTGTGCAGAGCGTGTCCGGCTGCAACCATGTCTGATTACACAAACTTGTGTAGCTCCTGCTTCTCTGCTCCAGTACACCACGGCCTTGTGGCTGAACACCTTGGTCCCCGGGGCTGTCTTTGGCTGTGTTCCAAGCCTAGCTTCCACCCACTTTGGTATTTCACCTACAGCTGCAGAACTGCTTGCTCCAACAGAGTTCTGACTGTCCAAAGCAATATTGAGGCCCTCAACGCCAAGTATTGCAGTTTGTTGTCTATTGCTAATGCCTGACTCCCAGTATGCAATCAACTCGTCCAACTGCTCTCCATTCACATCAGTCTGAGTTCCTTGAGAAACATAAAGCTTGTCCCCTTGTGTGCACAGGCTAAGAGAAGAGACCTGCCCTTCAATTACGTCATCATTTCCCCTAGCCATACAAGGAGGACATCCACAGATTTGTCTCTCATGTAGACCACAACAGGTTCTAGAAACAGAATTGTGGATCTTTCATGGCACACTCACACTCACACTCAAAAAATTCCATAGATTTTTAGCAGAGTCCAAAAAACTAAAATAGATAGGTAGATTTCCCCTTTCTACAGCTATCCCCTCAAAAATTGTGTCAAACGGGGCTCATATGACAAAGATATGGCCAAAGAGGCTCTGTAAATATAATATATGACCTTAAATAGAAAAAAATACAAGGAAAAACTATTTTCAATTGGTTTCCTTTGGTTCCCTGTTCCCACGTTTTTTGCGATTCACTGCAGGTTCCCTAAGAATTCCTTGGACTCATGCCACGCTCATATCTGAAATATGACGATCTTAGATTTTTCAACTCAATCAAGACTGGAACTACCATGAGAAAGGTAATGTCTTCATTGGTATGCCAAGTTCCAAGTGTCAGAATAATAACACCTTGTTGAAGCTGCTGCGATCAATGGGCCACCTTATCGTTGTTGTATGAGATGGATCCCCTGTCTACTGCCTTGTCCCAGATGGAAGCCGAAACACATGAGGGTAAATCTGAGATGCAGCTGTGCATTCAAGCATGATCCGAAACACCTCCATTCACTGCTCGCGGTGTGGTTCACTGTCTCATCTGCTTTCACCCTCACTAGAGATCCACATCTACAGATTATACCTCCCACTAGAAATGTAACACCATTGCAGCTCCAGGGCTCACATTCTCAGGCTCCACCTTCATTTCACGGTTCACCAATGCCTGGAGCCACAACTCAGAACGTGCGACTTGACCACTATAGCCGCCTTCGTACTGAGACAAGGCTGGGCGCAAGCTGGGCATTTACGAAAACCCCTCCGAGAAGCAGATAAGGCTCTCGGCAGATTGCCCGGCAGGTTTTGCTTGTAAATCAATCTTGTTAGCCAGCGATTGTAGGGCCTGCACCTGAAGCTCCAGGAACATCAAATAATCAACGGTCTCCTCCAGCAAAATGGGAGTGTCCATACTTGTTCCACCAGGAATAAGCTTTTGTAGATCCATGATGCGAGTATCACTGACCCGAGCGGTCACACCACGATTGGCATCAGATCCGAATCTGTGGCAGTTCTTCAGAGATCTTACAGTTTTGATCCCCACAGATTTGTGGAGTGCCCTGAGTCTCCTGTTTGATGCCTTGTAGAGGCGTGAATTCTTGTACAAATTCCTTCTAGATCTCCCTGCAAGCCTTTTAAAATTGGCCACCAGTACAGGCTTTCTAGTGACTTGCCAATAACCCCCTTTCCCGCTGCAATCAGACGACGCAATGTGACGGTATGCCCGAAAACTGGCTAACCTCTTCCTAACACCACCTTCGCTCTTCACTGGATGTATCCTGGGTTCCACGAAATTTGAGACAGACATGCACTTACAATCCAAAAAAACGGGCCGACTTGGAGTCACCCACGGCAAAGCCCTTCGTCTCCACTCCACACGGGCAGCCTTGAGACGATGACAGGATCGCTGCAGAAGAATCTAGGCACGAAAAAGAGCTAACCTCTAACTCATCGTTACTTGACGAATCAATCAGGCATCATTCATCCCCAGTAGCCTGAGCAAGCTCTCTACTAAACGCGTGACTCCAACAAAATCCGCTAGTAGTAACTGCAAGTGAAGTATCCGCCGCAAGCTTAATAGCTTTCTGCCGCTCCGGAATGGTTACACATTCAGCTGAATTATTCACAGACCTGTATAATACCAAGTTATATTATAATAGTGCTAAAACAAACATCATATCTAGCTTAGCACTAGAAAATTGGACGTCTGATCTCTCTCGAGTGATTGAAACTAAACTCACACTGTTGACACACGGACATGAAATACAACACCATCACTCGTTAAACTAAGAGTCGAGCCGGGGTACCCCACGCTATGGGGACTCCACCCCACAACATCATATTCTCCCTTCATAAGTACACTCAGATTCTAAGCAGTGAAAGAGCTCGGTCGTGCAGGCTCAACTCGAGAGAGATGAACCGCACGACTGACGCTCTCGTGAAGATAAGATGGTTCAGGTGTCAAGCTAAACTTGACACCTGACTTAACACTTGAACTAAATCCAAGTGTTAAATATAAATAACTAACTTTATTCTAGTTAGTTTCACAGTGTGTTTATTTAACTTGACAAAGTAGAGTGGTAGTTGCTGAAAGAAAGCGAGACCCAATTGCTCCTCACAATCTAAGCACTATATAATTATGGTCAGTTGTCAAGAGCTTTGGTGTCTTTGGTTGACTCAGGCTGTGTGGTATTTTTGACTTACAGAGTGTAATTGACAGCGCATTGGCCATAATTGGAGCAGAACAGTAGGGGCCGCCTTTCGTGCTTTCTGAACAAGGTTCTCTGAAACTGCTATTGATGGTGTTATTGTGATGAATGGTCTGAAAATTGTCATGCAACCGGGGTGACTTGACCCTTTTTGGCAATTTTCTGAGGGGCAGTTCACGATGGAAGCTCAGGTCAGCGATAAGCGAGGTATACTTGCATTCTGCGAGGGCTGTGGGGAGAGATTTATATCGTTGGAGGCAAAATTTTGCGCTCACTGTGGACTACCACGGAATGCAGCAGCGATGGTCCCTTTCCCATGATGATGGCTCCACTCATGAGAGAAGTGTTTTAAAGCCTGTTTCTTTGCCGGCGGTTGTCCCTGCAATGCCATATCTACGGAAGTATCATCCTCGCCAGTGGAGGACTTACAAAAACAATTTGCAGCTATTTAGGGAGTGGTTTAGAGACAGGGAGGATCCTCTAGTGAAGTCTTTCTTCTCAACGAATATGCATCACAATGATTCATCGCAACAACAGGTGAAGAGTTTCATCCGGGAGCGGGAACCAACTCTTGCTGCCTTGCTTTTTGAGCATCAGGGCACGACAGTTCTGATGCGATAGAAGATCGACGATCTCTACGAAAAATTCAAGGAGTTTAAGCACTCCGAGGGAAAAAAACTTGGCTCAGTATGTGTTTCCCCCATACCTTGGCTCGGTCCTGCACCTTTAGAAAGATATTAGGGTTGTTGTTCAGGTTCTCTATTGCTTGGATGCTGATGTAAGATCTTGACTCCTCTTGGCAGGCACTGAACTAAGCTGGTGATTACAATCCCTCCTGCTGAGACTGCTGGGATTGGCACCTCCACTAAGGTTTGTTGCTATCCCTCTTGCTCTTCATTCTTAAAAAATTGTCTGGGCTATTTTGTGTGGTATTGATTCACCTGCTTCACAACTGCTTCACAAGCAGCCAAATCATCTTTATTTTTCCAGTTTGATACTCTCTGATACAACAGACCAGTCCAATGGGGATGGCATATCCACAACATGGTTTACCTCCAGGCCAGCTGCCTCCCCAGCAACAGGTATGACTTACCAGGCATGACTTACAAATTGGTTCTAGACTACTCTTCAGATAGTTATTTGTTTGTCCAACAATGAAATGCAAAGTTGTCGTTGTCCTGGATTGATGTTGTTGTCTATGATGGAGGTAGCTAGATAGTTCTATCTGATAGTTCTTCCTTGTATTAATTGAGGCATAGGGTCCATTTCTGCTAACTGGAGATCTGTCTGTCTTATTCAAGCAAGCTTTGGATGTCTGCCATGGTCAGCTGGCTAAGTTGTCAAAGTTCGCAAGATGGGTGGGTTGGTACAAATATGAGAATCTGATTGTTTGTGTTGCAGATGATGGCGTCAAATGTGGCTCGCATGGGCAGTGACATGGGGGCTGGAGCCCCGTCAATGAGCCAGAACAACTTGCCTGGTAACAACGGGGGAGTTGTTGGGATGGGACCTGGGGGCATAGCTCACTTGGGTACCGAGGTACTAAACACACTACCAAGTCCACTTTTTCCATCACCGACCCCAGCCCAAGACAGCCACCCAGTAACTCCTCTCACTCCACCTCCATGCTCCTCAGCTCCAGACACAGAAAGTTGTTCATTGAGATGTGATAGTTAATGTTGCAGTGTAGCTGTAAATTTTTCGCTGCAATGTTTGACTTTGTCAATGTTTGTGAGGTACGGACAATGCTCAGTCCTTCCTTGTTCTGTCAAAATAAATTAGAGAGGATCTATCTCGCAAGCATAGGAGTTATGTTGTTTATGGATGAGCTTGGAAGTATGGTCATGGGAACTGGATTGTCACAAAGTTAATGACTGAATATGGTCCCACCCTAAGCAACAACTGTTGTTGAAAGAATTGGCTGAAGGTGCTAGGCAGTAAAAATTCAGTGACGGTTTTATGTGGGCACTGACTGTTGCATGGAGAGCAGTGAAGTTAACAAATAATCATTTTGTGGACAGGACATAACGCCAGAGTTGAAGGTGCTGGAGGAGATACTGCATTCTGAGGGACTCATGCAGGTCTGTTTTTAAGAAGAAATCTGGTAACTTGCTACCTTGTGCTGTCTTGAATGTGTGTAACTTAACCCATATGGTTGGGCATTTACTCCAGAATCAAGTGGAGGCTGCAGTGATAGGCACAAGGGGAGATATTGAAGCAACAATTACCCATTTGAGGTCCAAGACTTCAATGAGCAAACCCTCCAGTTCTTGAAGAGGAAAGGAGGCCAGTGCAGGTCAGTGCAGCAGGGCTGATTACCTCCCGAAAGAGCTGCAGGATTCCAAAGAAAAAGAGGTTTAGTGTGGATGAGGAGTATGTGTGGCCAACAACAGCAACAGCAGCAAAAATGTTTGTGACAGATGACAAGTACAAGGTACTAAAACACCTGTCATATGCAGGAAAGCAGACAATTGCTAAACATGTGATGGGTGTCACAACTTTGCATGATGTGATGCCTTCTATAGAAGCTTTTGTTACTCGAACTGTAGGGGTCAAATTGGAGAAATTGAAGTCAACCTTCAAGCAGCGCTTGGCTGCTTTAGACATAGTGGTACAGTGGGCTTTGGAGAGAAGGTGAGATTGGTCAATCTCCCAAAGTTGACGGGTGAAGAGGTTGTAGACCTTTGTCTCGATAATATCGAGGACTTAGGTGCCTCATGGAGTTGAATTACTGGCCCCTATTTTGGCACCGGTAGGGAGTGGTGAGTAGGTTTAGGGCACTCTGACTTCGATCAGCGATTAATTGCCTGGTTTCTAGTGCTCTGTGTTTCAACCTCCATTTCCCTTGCAAAGCAATGCAGATAAGGTAAAAGGTCTCGGTAATGGCTTCCTGGTTTAAAAAGCTCTCTTCTGGAAAATACTTCTGTCTCCTCTCTCTGCTTGCCCTCTAATGAAGAACAGGTGACTGGCACAACACCCATTAGCCAAAGACATCCCATCTGTGTGAGGTACAGGCCTACATAAGCACTGTTGTTATCAACAGTGTGCTTGCTGCTATGATGTCAAGGCTCCTACTAACTTACAATCAGCACTGCATCCCCATGGTTGTGGATTATACGTGAGAGCTATGGCAATTAAATGTAAAGCAGTTCATGGGAAACAAACCAAGAAGGAAAAAAACCTTCTAGGAAAAAAATACACGGGCAAAGATTAAAGGAAAACCTCACGGGGAAAGTATAGAGGAAAAACCAATTCCGCAAAGGGAAAAATCTCAATAGGGGAAAGGTGCATTGGGGGAAAATAAATACACCAGGGAAAAACCCAGATAGGGAAAATGCAGTGGGAAAAAATAAATACACCAGGGAAAAACCCAGATAGGGAAAATGCAGTGGGAAAAAATAAATACACCAGGGAAAAATCCAAATAGGGAAAATGCAGTGGGAAAAAATAAATACACTGGGGAAAATCAGGGAGGGAAAATCAACGGGGTAATTGTTTCCTGTGAACGGTGGAAAGTACGCAAACATTTCCACTGTTGCACAGTTCCCTCTGACGTATAAATCAGTACGAATATCTAAGGGCATTTTGCCCTTTCCCCCATGAGGGAATCGTTCTAAAGTTCCTTGTGCGCGCAAATTCCAATCCGGTGAAGCCAGGAAATACTGGCGTCATCGGCTCTGAAGGATTTGGCATTGTGGAGGAGGTATAACCGTCATGGACCAATGCATCAGCGTAGATTGTGGGAAGATCCCCCAATCCTTTCCTCCATCACTTTGTTAGAATTATGGCGGATATCCAAATAGTCGACAACTCCAAGGTTGATCGTAGTTGCTGATCTGCGATTCATAGGTACCAACATATAGATTGAGATGTTAAACTGTCTAGTGCACACTGGTAAGGTGCTTACCACAAATGGAACTCACAAGCCTTGTGGACCCCGAATTTCCTGGATTTTCTTAATGTCAGACACGGGCCTCAGGATCGGAATGCGCTCTTGAAAGTGTATTTCTCAACAGATCCGAATCCGAGTCTTCTAAACTAACAAGTCAATCTTGCTGTGTTTTGGCCAGGTAGGCGAGGGGGTCACAAAGGTAAAGCCAGGACAGAGGGTGGTGCCGCTATTGTATTTCCGGTATATTGACACGGGTAATGGGTCATGGCAAGAGTACATAGAGCTTCCAGCAGCCGATGTCATTGGAGTTCCTGACAGTGTGCCAGACGACGTTGCAGCTCAGTTTATAGTAAACCCCTGGACCGTTTATGGATTGCTCGAACGTTCTGCCGTTCCTAAAGGCCAGTACCTTCTTCAGACAGCTGCTACTGCTTGGCAGGTATGCCAAACTTGCAACCCTTGGAGCCTAATTAGTGGCATGTAGCATGACAGCGGCATGAGCCGATGTTGTGCATGTTATAAAGGGGTTCCAGTTGAGTTGATCTATGTGTTTTTGACAGTTTGATGTAATTGAAAACATTGACGGCGGCCGAACAATCGTTGCATCATTACTCAAGTTTCGGTCGGAGTCCGAATGTTTTGTGCGTCGAAATCATTTTGGTTGTGTGAGCGCACGCAGCTCATTCAGCTAGCCAAGCACTGGGGTATAAAGACAATAAATGTGGTACGACGTGATGATATGAAAGAGGAACTCAAAGAGTTAGGAGCCGATGTGGTCCTCAACTCTACAACCGAAGGTATGCTCTCGGCCACTTGTAAACTCTACATACTAGAATGAGTATGTAGCGTTAGCAGCGTGTTTCTTGGGATGATGAGAGAACGTTGAACTCCGATTGTCGCTTGTTTCAGATGTTGTGGCACGAGTGAAGGAAATTACTGGTGGAAAAGGGGTGTATGCTGCTGTGGATGCTGTGGCTGGTGAGGAACTAAGGTAAATCTCGCTCTGTCGATAGACCAGTGGCCCTTCTAGGGATCCCAGCAGTAGACTTTCATATGGCAAGCACTTAGAAAAAGGGTGCTCGTGGGTCCCCTTTTCAGTCACTTGCCCTGTTCCCCCAAGTTTTCTCTCTTATATACAACACACTTGGGTACTACTAGTGCAGTATGATAGTACACATCTATATGGTCGAATTCTTAGTTTCATCTTCCCCTCGATGTTCTCTTCCGCAACTCAAAAATATGTACAGTTGTGATCATGTGGCTGTCACTATATGATTTTTGCTACTATGTATACATCGATCAACACTTCAGAAAGGATACAGGTCATAGAACTCAAATGTATGGAGCCGTGGAGGCTATGGAGATACTTGAGACAATAACCACTGTTAAATACGAAGCTCTGAAGGCTGGTGGGTGAGGTTTGGGTGCAGTTGGTTGGCAAATGTGTGAGAGATGGAGGCCAAATCTTGGTTTACGGGTTTCTGTCCCGCTATGATGTTATACTCAACGGCTTTGATCTCATTAGAAAAGTTCGACTCAGCTTCTTTTTATTGCACGAGTTCGGCGAAGGAAGGAGGGAAGAGGTTGCATCCAAAGTGATGAAGCTGCTGGAGGCAAAGATCATGGAGCCCTCAGTCGGCAAGAAGTTCGGGTTAACTGACTCCCAGGCTGCTCTGGTAGAGGCAGAGAAGGAGGCCCGAGGTGGCAAGGTGCTTCTGGTGAACTAGCGAGTTTTGAATTTGCCATCACAACGCCCACATAATCCTCTGATTGTGACTTGGTACATTGGTACTGGATGTGGTATTGCAAAAATATCCCTGGAAAGAGGGTTGGGAAAATGAGGCTCCTGGACACCAGTACCTAAATAAGAGCGACCTTGTCCTGGGAGTCATCCCTTCTCACTGTATTTTGTTATACACTTTGGAAGCCTCTTCAACACATCCAAGCTGTTATATCCAGTGCTCTTTGCACTAGTGTATGCCAAGCCATAAATTGTATAAGTATGGAAAAGGCTATATGCACCTGGCATACTAAACTTTCACACTCCTTTTCAAAGGGCTCCCAGGCTAGCACACACTTCGAGAAGGAAAGTGAATGTAAAGTGAAATGCAACTCTGTTGGGCATTGAAGGCTAATTCTCAGCATGCCATGCTAGGCATAACCTACCGTCATCATAGTGCAAGTGTACAGGAACATGGTACATAGGAACAGTGTACATAGGAACATGTTTGACTTGAATTCACTTTAGATAATGTGCGTCGGCAATGTACTCATAAGATGTTGATTGCCGTAGCCTTGTGGCCACAGACCCCGTGCACAGTTTGGACGGAACAAAAGAGAAGAAACACTATTTTTTCGAGGGACTCATTCCAGTAGTGAGACTTACCTTGGTATAAGGCTTTCCAGATATCCTTTATAAAACCCTTCACAGAAGCATCAATCTCCAAAAGTTGGCTCCCAACAGGGCCAGGGCTTTAGGCTCAGCCTCAAGATTTTGAAAGTTGGTGAGCAGAGGTGCCGAGACAATGTTCTTGATTGTCCTGAAGAGGGTCACTCTCTGGTGATATTCGGACAATGTATTAGAAAATGGATATATTGTCTTCAGGTTGCCCGCACATCGGACAATTGTAACAATCTCCTCTTCCTCACTAGTCTAGTGCCAAGGGTAGGTAGGCCCTTGAGATCATCCTTAAACTCTGGTAGAAACATCCCGCACAGCCGCCATTCAGAGACCTTCGGCAGCTTGAGGTCTTTTGCCTCCTGATTATCTCGGTATTATCCAAAGAGGAAGCTGGTCTTCCTTGCTTCATTGGCACAGCTTGAAGTGGAATTGCAGTTGACTATGCGCGACCGCTGCGATAGTAACACAATCTCAGCTGTCGACATGTACCCCAACCGGGACTTCCACGGGATCTATGGTTGTTTCTGCTCTCATGAATCAAGAATAGTTGTAGAATGGATGCATCCAGAATTCACAGACCCGAAAAATCCCCGAAGAGTTTCAGGTCTATACGTGTTACCGACTTCCCCTAAGGCTTGTGAGGCGACAGAGCGACCCCTTGCAAGGATCTCCAGGGGCGGCACAGGCAATGACAAATGCACCTTCCAGGTCCATAACCTGCAGCCTACATCTTCTGCAGGATGTGAGGCCTTCCCGCGGGACGAGCGAATAAAGAAGACAGACCTTGTGCATGGCGTCTGCCTAGTAGCTCCAGTACCTCTAAACCTGCGACGATAGAGAGACAACACAAAAGCTATAAAGAGAGGAAGACGATGTCCAGAGGGTTGTGATTGCATAACAAGCTTCCAAGCCATTAGTTAGGCTTATTGAGTACTGGTAATGCAGGACCGCTATGATTATTAGCGTCGAAATAGCTACAGGTGGCGAATCAAAAGTTTTCGCAATATCATTGTGATGTATGATACAGGTACCTTCATTCTTGGGGATGTCCGCTAGCTGGTACACGCCGGTCAGGTCCGAGGTTGCCGAGCTAGATGCTGAAGGGGCGTGACGGCGATGCGACGTGCCCATCCCGATCTCATGTTTTGCTTGGTCTGAAGTCTGTCCGAGCACAATTTTGAAGGTTTCCAACTCCTGTCCTAAGATGGCCTATACTTCGTTTCCGTGTTCCAGGCTCCCCATGCATCTCTAGATCTCAATTTGTGACCTCGAAGACCTTCTCTCATCGGTTTCAAACAACTGATCTCTGTCGGTAACAGGGCGCCATTGCCGTTACGTCCATTAACTGCTCACTGTCTGCACGTCTTTACTCACTACACTGTTTACTGTACTATGTAACACATTAAGCGCAAGGTGAAAGTGAGGAGCTTCGATTCTTCTGAAGTCCTGTCTGTATAGCTAACGATCATCCAGCGCTCTGTGTCTCTCTCTTGACTTCAACAGGTACAGCATTCTATTCCCCCTTCTACTCTCCAAAGTTGAAGTTCCATGGTATACCTGAATGTAACTTGATCGTATCCATATGCACACTCTTGTCCACAAACTAGTTGCGTCTCCTGGTGCAAATCAGCGCTACTTTCTCTCTGTTGCACTTCATATTGCATCCTTTAGACTCCTGTAAGAATCTTCTCTCAGAATATGCATGCCACAGGCAAACCTTTGAAGTATCGAGGAATATAAGAGCGAGGAAGGCGACTGTCGGCCCGTCGTCAGATTGTGGCCTATATAGTACCTCATGAATCCCAGTCTCCTTGATATTTGTGAGCAACACAATTACCGAAAAGAAGGGAGTGGACATAGGCAACTGGAGTAGGTGCTTTATAGCTGACAAGACAAAGATGCTTCAATCTCGACAGTTTTTTTCCGAGGAAGAAATATACTTGATAAATTGATCGCACTCTCTACTAATAATTTGCCCTCGGGTCCTCAACAGAAAGAACTGTCTCTAACAATCTTGCACGTTTTGGTCTAACTTCTTTTGTGGGTAAGCTTTTAATAGCCTGTTGCCTGGGCGTTCGAACATCTCATTATTGGTTAGCACGTCACTCTAGGTTGCAGATCAAGCTGCAAACATTGTCACATCTGAGACTAGTACATGTCATGTCAATTCATCTCTATTACTATACTATCTCTATTTTAGAATGCAAGAAAGGTATCAGTCGAGGGGTTCTAAGGATTTACCCTTACTGCTTGTCGCTTGAGAAAGCTCTCGGCGAAGCGTATAAATGTATATACCGCACACTGCCAACATGTTAAGGCTTGAACTTGGAAAGCGAATTGTGCGCAGTTGATCGAAGAAATCTTGGTATGCAGCACAAAAAATGCAGCTCGGCGACAGATCATTTCCCAGAAGGGGCAGTGGACAGTATTGAATGCAGCTAGGACAGGCAAGAAAATCCAGCCAGAAGCCCCAGGCGAAAGAGATGAATGCATTGAAAGAGTTTTTCGATGTGGAGAAGCAATTTGCTCTATATGGAGCATACCATCACAACAAAATCACCGTCTTGATCCACATGTTTTTCGTATGGCCAACAGTTCTCACTGCCATGATCTTACCTGCATATTCTGAGAAGCTGGCTCCCCTCCCATCCCTGATGGAAAGTTTTCCTTTGCACCGGTACATGGTATTCAACTACAGTTTCATCGTTGCTGCTGGTTATACCATCTTTTACTTATGTTTGGAGAGGAAGGCTGGGACTCTGACCGCAGCATCTGTAATGGCCTGCTGGATGGGTGCCAATGCGATCGCGGAGATTTTTCCATTTGAGCAGGCGTTGCAGGTTATTCCTCTTTCTCCCTATTGCTCTCAAACTCATATTCCCTCCTTTTTTCTTGCCAAAAGGGAACGGAACTTATATTCCCTCTCGAGGAGCCTGAATGCCTTTATCCTATATGTGCTGCTCTTTGGGGCAAAGGTTACTAAGGAGGACTTTGGATGCATCATTGAAATAGTTGCGCTTGGTTAAATGTCGGTCCAGTTTTAATTGGTCGACATGTTTTGGATCGACGGATGGATAAAACTGCCTATAAATTGGTATACATATAGAAAAAATTGTTCCTGGGAGGAAGTTCTTCGCTCTGTGAGTGACAAACTCAGTTAATCATGTCCTCCTCCTTTCTGAACCTCTTTAATATCCTCCCCTTTTCACCTCTCCCAATCCAGGGCCCCTTGTGTTTCAACGTGGTTTTCAGCAGAAAAGCAGAGATAGCGTCAGGGTGCAAGTGGTGTGATGGACTTCCTATGGTTGTGTATGGGGTGTTCACAGGTAGTTCTAGGTGCACAGGTGGTATGGTTGACAGCCGAGTTTGTTGCCCATGGATTATTTGAGGTTGGTGCACTTCTCTGTAGTGTTTGTGGCAACGAGGTTGATGTAAGATACAGCTTTTTTGCTGGTACTTGAAATATGATTGTGCAAGTACACTCGAAGCTGGAGTTTCAAGGACTTGCACAATTTCCTGGAATCTGGTGGGCAGTGATTTTTTTCTTAAATTTGAAAAATAGCACGAGTGCCTACAGGAAATAGCTATATATTCTGTTCATCCATTGAAAATTTGGATAGAATCATCCTATGTACTTTCATCCAATTATATCATCCACATTTGGCGAATTCATCCATTGTTTTTTTTTCCCTAGTAGAAGTTTGGCGATTTCATCCATGAAAAAACTGTGGTACGACAGAATATTCCATTTTAATGTTTTGAGGTCGCCATTTGGCGATTTTCGCCAAAAACAAAACACCAGTGGTGGGTGTGCCCATGAGGCTGCATACCTTCAATGTATCTTTGGATGCTGGTGCTTGTCATGGCAAATTCATTTTCTTCTGATCATATTGTACGCATCCAATATTGCAGAAGCGCACACGTGGCATCTTCTTAAGAAACCTTCCTCAACAATTTCTGATGGGCCCATTCTTTATCGTACTTGAGGTATGGACTATTTGAATTTTGAGGTCAAATTTCTAGTTAGAGGGTTTGATGAACAGTGTCAGACAGTAACCATTAGTGATTGGATAGAGTATGATTGTTGCATACCGGCTGGTGGCTCCATGTCATGGAGAACATGTTGGTGTAAAGTTCAGGTTAGGTTTGCCAAGGTTGGTGATTCTCTGGACCATGGCCAATTTGCAATGTAGAGTTGGTTCTTTGACCGCTAACCTTTCATAGTGAGCACCTAGAGATAATTTCCTATAAAACAATTAGACATTTTCTAAATTTTGTTCTTTCATTGATTGCCAACAATAGATTGTTAGTTTTTTTAGTATAGCATCCAGTAGATGGCCCAGTGATTAGGACACAAGGCCAATAAGAGACTCTTGCAAACATAACTTATGGTATAATGATGGGGCCTGATTTGTGGGCCTGGTAGCTAGTCGTTACTAGATTACTACCCAAGAAAAAAATATGTATATATGGTGTCATTCCACCTTAGTGCCTTCCTACCCTAATAACAGCTGTAACCAGGGCAACGCCGATCCAGGTCTAATGTTAGGCATTGGGTGATCTTCCAGATTTCTACAACCCCTTATTCATAATTCCAATAGGGCAGGGCTTGCATGTATTCTATGCATTTGTTTTAGTATGGAATTAACAAGGTGGTGAGCATATGATGCAGATTCTATACTTGATTTGCAAGTATGAGCCATACCCTGGTTTTGAAGCCAAAATACAGGCGTGTGTGAAAGATATCATTCAAGCCCAAAATCAAGGAAGTAAGAAACTGAATATCCCATTGCCTTCTTCCAGTTACACAACAAAAGAAAGAATGAAAGAAGGCTACATGCCATGTTCCAGAAGAGAAAATTTTGGGGGTCCATTTAGGGTTCAGATTTTGAATCTGTTATCAATGTCTATGATTATGTCATCACTTATTGGGAGTGGTGGTGCTTACAGATTCTTTCTTCTCGCGAACCCGCGAGCAGGCTGGATACCTCTCATAGAATACCAATCCAGACACAACAGGAGAGTGCACTCCAAATATCACCATGCACTTCGGCTCTCAGGATAGCTACAAGATCCTATACATTTACCCAAACAGCACTCCAAGTGATCACTGGGGATGTTGGCAGCAAGATCCGGGCTTTCTCAATTGTAGCTAATCATGAAAGACAAAAGGGAAGACTGTGCAGGTGAAGTTGCAACAAGAGATTGTGGGGAGGTCTGTCAATTGAAAACTGACAACAAAGGAACAATCCGAAGAAATTGTTGGACACGGAGGAGGAAGTTTTGGATGCTAAGATTGTCACATGTGGATTAGGGAGTCCTGCTGTAGTAGTGGGTAACCTGTTACTGACCAAGACTTTGATTCAACCTTTGCTTAGGATTTACGAAGTTGACATAAAAGCTTTGCTCGTGAAACTTTAAGGTAGAGCTTAAACTGTGGGGTCTCCACCTTTTCTAGCTATTTCCTTGCAAGGCATAGCCCGGGAGGTGTAGTCATTGCATCATGCTGTATTAATCAAAGTGTGGATGGAAGGAAGCACCAAAAGAAATGGGACCCACTACCATCACTGCTGAAAGAGAGGATGCTATCACAACATGTGATGCTTTGCCATAATGTAGACCATGTAGCCATTGAAGGATAATATGTGCACACTTGGCTGAAGTTTAAGGCTACCGTGGTTGTGTCATAGCCGACACCGTCCTATTTCCAAGATGGAATACCACCAAGCTGATTGCACATTCAAACATCGAATGGATACATTGAGAAGGTGACAAGTGCCTTCGTAAGAGAATTTCAGAGGGGCATGTACTACATTTTACAGGAATGTACACACGGAACAGGTATCAATGCAATGGTAACCCGGTGCCTCTAGCAACTCCCATCAAAATTAGGCTAGTTGACAAAAGTGAAGTGTGCATGATAATATGCCCTTCATCAATTCTAAATATGGAAAACTTACGAAGCATGCATACACTTCCCCTAGAAACTCAAGCATTGGCAGTCAACTCCTGAATCTCTGTTAGGGTAATTTCCTGCACCCACATGAAGAAAAAATATGATCATTTTCCTTCGAGAAACATTTGGCAAACGTAATGGGGTCAGACAAGCAAACCCAATAGTGCTCACTCCTGTGAATCTGGAAGATTCGACAACAAAACATCTGTAACCTGTATTTAATGACTGTCCCCTTTGACCATCGGCTATAACTCATGAGGGAAAATCTCAAACAAAGCTGAAATTGCAATCTGGCTATAGGGACTAAACAGACCAAACGACTGCATCGACATCTTACTTTCAATCAGAAGAGTGTCAGGCCTATAGCTGTCTAGCATCCAGCGATACCATCACACATTGCTTGATGCAAAGACTTAGTCGCGCCTTTGGATACAGGGTTCCAGCAAGAAACGCTAGCACTAAATCTACTTGGACTCTGCACAATGTACATGATATCGACTGGTGGGCTCACACCAACCTCACATTACCCCGCAAGCCTACTCTAACCATCTCAAAACACCTAGGTCTTCTGTGAAAGTTCATAACTATCATCACTGTCACCATCACCATCATGGTCCAGGTGTAGAAGGAAAGTATCTGTACCTGATCTTCACCGGCAAAATCATTATCAGGGGTGAGGAAAAGCATACAGTGACATTCCTTTCTGCAATCACCAAGAAACAGACACTTCGGATGTAACAGTACTATAGAGGCAGTTGCAGCCAAATGTGTCTTGATTCTTCAGCAGCTTCTATTTCTAAACTTACCACACCATATGGGGCCTACATCATCCTGCCTCCATCAAAGCTGAAGACTGTTTCACACTCACTTTCTCTATTGGGCTAATCGACCCTTTTGATGTCCTGTGGACCTAAAGATTATGATCTTCTCAGCCCTACCATCTAGACATTTATGTCCTGTAGTAACACTCACAAAGCCGGCATGATTTTAGGAGAAAACAAATTTATGAACAAAATCCCTAGACATGTCAACACAGGTAGCCTCTAGGTATCTTTTCTCACAGATAACCAAAAGACCCTCGAGAGACACCCCGACATTGATAGTTGTAAAGCTCCAAACCTAGTAACAAGGGAACATACATACCGCTCACGCATAGGGACGCAAGGACAATTCCAGAAACCCTGTTGTACCTCTGCCACCTTGTCATCATAATGCCTGCCCAAACCCCCAGAAAAGATGCCAGTTTCTGACATAAATGACTTGTTTGGAAGCAGCCTCAGCTCTTTATGTGGTGCTACTGCCAAGAACGAGACTAGCTCTTGTGAGGAAGATTATTTCACCAGATTTCTGGTGAAATGCACTTTAGAGAGCCTTTGTAAATGGCATGACAAAGGTGGCAAAATGTGCCAGGAAAAAATTGTTGAAATTGTGGTCTGCCATTAGGAGGGGATACACACACATTTTTCTCATATGGCTCTAATTTCCGATACCTGATTCTCAAAACAACATCAGAATTGCTCTAGGCAACTGACCTGCAGGGGCAAAGGGGGGCTCCTAGTGAGTCTTTGTGCTCCGCCAATCCCTGCAGCCGGAAAAGCAGAAGTATCAGATATGATGGAGTGTCATTCATACCTCCACAACCAGAATGTGTTACCATGATTCTGCTCAGTTACAACAGACTGATAGAGAAATACTTGGCGCAAATGGCACAATCTGGATTTTAATTGAGACATGTGACAGCATGTGATGGCCCTAGCCCATCAGCTGCTACCAAATGGCCAGAGCGCGACTTTTTCTCAATAAGTAAATAGAAAAAAGATACAGGTCTGCTTGCAGTAGCTGTTTGGTCACACACAGAGGAGGAGGCAAGTGCAAACACAGTCATGATTAGGACTCAGAACGGGAGGAGGGGGTGCAGGTTGGGGGGGGAGGGGAAGGGGGGTCTCAGCTTCAGGAGACATGGCTAGAATAATAAATGTGCTGTGGCCACAAACAGGTGTCAAGAACCTGGAAAGTAAGCCCTTGGACAAAGCCAGCTATAGTTTCTTGAATGTTGAAGACCATGCATGTTGATTCAGCCCTCATACTCTAAACCCCGATTAGGCCAGTCACAATCTCGAAAACTTGGGAGGGAGAGAGAATGTACTCATGAGACATTCTTTGACACAGAAATTAAATGGAATGGAATGGTACTTTACACGTCGGTGGAAAGGTCAAAGAGAATGTACTCATAAGACGTTGTTTGCCGTAGCCTTGTGGCCATTGACCCCACGCCCAGTTTGAGTGGAACACAAAGGACAGAAACTACATTTGTCAGGGGCTGACGCCAGTAGTGCAACTTACCTTGGAACAGACAATTGATCCAAGTTTTCCAGATGTCCAGCATCAATGTGCAGTGTATGATTTGGCCAATAACTACATCCAATAAGGGCCTGGGCTTTTGGCTCACAGAGGTACAGGAACAATTCTCTCGATGGATTTGACGATGGTGTCTCTCTGGTAAAGAGTACCCAGGACAATGAATCAGAAAGTGGAGAGACAGAGAGAGAATGTACTCGTAAGACGTTTTTTGCAGTCCTTGTGGACATTGACCCCTGACAAAGGGACAGAAACTACCTTTGTCACCTTGACGCCGGTAGTATGACTTACCTTGGAACAGACAATTGATCCGAGTTTTCCAGATGTCCTCTAGAAACCCCTTCACAAAAACATCAATCTGCTGTATATGATTTGCCCAATAACTAGACCCAAAAGGGCCTGGGCTTTTGGCTCAGCCTCAAGATTTTCAATGTTGGTAAACCGAGGTACCGGAACAATTCCCTTGACAGATTTGAAGAGGGTGTCTGCGAGAGTACCCAGGACAATGAATCAGAAAGTAGATATTGTCTTTAGGTTGGCCCCACGACAGGCATTTGCAATCCCCCTTTCCTCTCTGCATCTGTTTGCTGTTCATAGGTAGGCTTTTCCGCCCTGAGTTTAAATTTCAGTCTAGTGCCGAGAGTGTTAGAGAGAGAGACCCACCTTGATAACCACAGAAGTGACTCCCTTGTCAACACAGAAGAAGGTATCTGATCGCCTAGCATACTGCTCTGAAAACTTACGCATCACCTCTAAGGATTTGTTGGTGGGCTCCACTGCAAAATCGAAGATCTCAATGAGGGTAAATTGAAACATGCAGTGGTACAACAATCCAAGAACCACAATTGGAGTTGATTTCAAGGCTTCCTGCCCATATAATGCAGAGAGAGACCTAAATCCTGATAAACTTTACTCATCAGTGCAATTCTTTCCAAACGCTTGCCATTGACAGAACTACTCCCGGTTGGCCGGCAGTTTCAGCATGAGCGATTGAACCGTATTGTGTATAATGCCATAGCCCTTGGGAACTCAAAGAGTGAACAAAGAGATGCTAACCATGCCCTATGAACATGGACACAGAGGATAACGTTCCACCAATCCAGAGTATCAAATTCAACCCATACAATTTCAAAAGAGCTTGAGCCACAGGCAATTCTCTTTTAGGGCTAGTATTGACATCACAAAAAAAATCTCCTAAGGCTCATATCAGCACTGCTACTGTAGCCTCTGATTCGCAAATTTTGTGACACACTGCTACCATTATTGCTACTGTAGAGCGAAAGGGACAAGGAAGAAGGAATTGCCTGCTGCCCTCACTCCGCATCGTCTCCTTGAAGTAACTGGAGCACAGCTAGAAGACGGGCAGGCCGATTGAGCAGAGAATGAGCTTGCTACAGATGCCAGGGATAGTCCCACCCCGCCCATCAGGCAAGCCATTGTTGGCTCGTCAAACACAGAATTTGTCGCTCTTGTCGCAGCTCACTCCTTCAATGCCTTCAATTAAATCACGTCACCTCTGTGCTTCTCTATGCTCAATAGAAAGAAACACAATTTTTACGAAGGGACCCAATTAGGGCTGGAGGTTCCGGTGCACACACGTGGTTGGAAAAAGGTCCTCTTACTAAAGATAAGGCAACTAAACCCTACAGGTTGATTGGCGGAAAGCAAGATAGGACAAATTTCAACCATCCGATTGAACAGTTTCCCCAAATATCTGCACACAGATGCATGACATAGATTTGGTGATGTAGGAGAAGGTGCACTTCTTCTTGGAGAGGATGTGTTTGATAAACTGCAACGGGGTCCACAGGAAATCTTCGATGGGTTGTAAGAATGATCTCTTTATGGCAGCGGAACCAAACTCTGAAGAGGACCCAAAGCTGGCCCTAGGGTGAGCGCTGTGTTGCTAAAGAAGGGAGATGTCAGATGTGGGCCCAACCATGCTGTGGCAGTATGTGATTGCTGCTATTCTCTCCTGACTCCAGGCTCATTTCGAGACTGGGATTGCCTCCCAGGCAAGTGTACCTCTGTGTCTCCATATTCCTTCCATCCTGCCCCCTTGCCCTGTCACATGTAATTTCTGCCAAGTATAGGCTGCTTAGATGTTTGTATTGGAACTCTTGGACCATCATACTTAATTTGTATTAGTAGAGATGACGTGCCATCTCACTACAGAAATAGGTAGGCCAATGGTTGCCTTTGGGACACATCTCCCGTCTGTTGGGGTGTTATTTTGAACTGTGACCACACGCAATGTAAAGTGAGATGCAATGGCCACAAGGCTGCGGCAAACAACGTCTTATGAGTACATTCTCAAAGTGAGATGCGTGTTATAATACAAAAACTGGTGTGGAGATAGCAGCTCCTGAGGGGTTTGCTGTTGGCAAGATAAAATACTGGTGTGTAATGCACTTCAATCCGCAGATCCAAGGCAGAGAAATGTCATTGAGAGTGTCTTTCTCTAGAGTAAGCCTGTACCATGTTCATTGGCTACTTGATCCAGATGGCGACATGTAACATACCTGACAATGTAATTTGGCTGCCCACAGGAATGTGGACAGATCTGCTGGGTGCAACTTTGTGAAACTATTTTGCATGGTTGTTTTTGAATGGAACCACCTGTTAACATGTATGTCACAACCAAAATGTGTTGCTCCTACGGAAACTAAAAGTATATGTGATTCCAGTTTTCCACCAACTAGACACCTTGATGTTGTATCACACCAAGGTTTCTGAGTTAGTCTGTTGCTTTTTATTTAGCCCAAGATTCTGCCTACAGAGTCTGCTGATGCTCCATTTAACACACGATTATGCAATGTTAAAATGAATTGCAGATCCATGATAGAGTGAGACCCACAGAGATAGAGAGGCAGAAAACACCATCTAAAGAGAAAGAAGACTAGGTGGGTGGTACACACGTAGCCAACAAATGGAAGAAGACCAAATCTCCTACAACTGGGCACTCCTTTGATGAACACGGATTTTCTCAGCATCAATGATTGCAGAGAGGTTTGAGACTGTGCGGTCAAGCTGAGCGTCCGCATTCACTACCACATAGTCAAATTCACTCATCAGCTTCACCTCCTTGCGAGCAGTGGCTACCCTAACCAAAAGCTTGTCCAATTTCTCTGTCTTCCTCTCGACCAGCCGCTTCACCAAGGCTACCTCACTCTCTGCAACGAGAAAGATGAACACTGCATTTTGCCCTAAAATTTTGCGCACTGTTGCAGCTCCTTGTACATCCAATCGCAGCAACACATCTCTCCCTTTGTTCATGTAGTCCCGAATCTGACCCACACTTGTGAATTTGACATCTCTCTCACACAATGGTACGCCCTCAGGTTCCTACAGGTGACTGACAGTGCCATTGAACCCCAATCTGTTCTCACTGTATTGGACAACTGTTAGTGCGACCAATGCCCCATGTATTGCATCTCTATCAGGTAGAGAGCCTCATTTAAATTAACTCTCCTTACTTTTCATGTCAATGCCAGACCTGTCTCTGGCACTCAATCAAACCTGTGGCCAGATTGTTGCACATGGACTGTGTCCAGTAGGGACCACACCCTCAAAGTAAAAAAGCAGCCACAGGCCACAGGGAACATTGAATAAGTGCAGCTCTCTCGCCGGCCTGCTACCTGTAACTTGGTCTAGATGTGTGCGCCCTAGCCCTTTGCCAATCTCTTTCAGCTCCATACATGTGCCACATTCCCTGAAGAATGAGGAAAAGAAAGGACAGACATGGAGGAATTAGGAGTTTGACAGTGACACCTGCTTCTTGGGGACGCCCTTGTAATCACCGTACACCAGTGCGTGCTCCAAAAGCTCTTCGCCGGCAATCATGTCTTCAAACTTGCTCTTGCTCACAAAGTAGTAGTCTATCCCCTCCACTTCTCCAGGCCGTTTAGCCCTCGTTGTAGCAGTAACCACAAAATGTATATTGCTCCGCACCTCTTGCAACCTCTGTTAGAAAAAAATAATGGCCTCTTAGTATCCTCACAGTGTAGCACCCTTAAATCTTCTTTACCCAGTCACACACATGGAAGGGAAAAAGAACCGATCTGTGGGCATGATGTTGAGCCAGCCAGCGTCTTTTGATGTGACGCAATGGGAATACTACCGAATGAAATTCCTCTGTATATGAATTTAAATTGTCGCTGCACCTTTCTCCACTCAGATTAGGGTCGAATTTATCCTGTAGCAAAGAGTTGCCTTCAGGAAGTCTCCCGGAATCCCCTTTGGTACGATCGGTAAACCCCACCACTGGAGTCATCTTCTTCTTCTTCCACCTTCTCTACACCTCCTCCCGATTCACCAATTCATTCTTGCCCTAATAAAACCCATGAATGAAATTGGAAAGAAAGAAATAAACCTTGATAACAGCATCTTTGCCAACGCCGCTCGGGCCGCTGATGACAATCACCAGCGGGTTCGGAAGGGGCGCTTGCGGTCGGGGGTCCAGAGGCGATCCCAATGCCTCCTCCAATTCCCCCAGCACTGGAACCTACATAACCCAATTCACGTTACTGACACAAGGAAACGAATTACTTACGGAACCCTCCCGCCCGCCATTCTGTACGCTTCCTTCCTTCCTGATGCAAAATCCCCACAATCCAACGTTGAGTGGATTTCTTTACCATAGTGAGAAACCACTACTCGTCAAGCAAAGACAGGGGACACAGACAAGAGACACAAGAGACACAAGGAAAATTTTCAACAAGAATTATGAGAGACTGCGCACCTTGTCGAAGGAAGGTTGGCATCTGCAGCACAGCGCAGAGCAGAGCCCGCCCCAGCACATGCCTTTCCTCGCCATCGCCCCCCCCCTCTCCACTCTGTCCCACACACTGTGAGGGCATCCCCGCCTCCCACCTGGCCGCTGTGCCACGTTCTGTACGCCACGCTGGCGTCAAGCAGGAGCCATACACTTTCAGAGAGTCTATGGCAAATTATAGAAATACACTATCTTAGGAGTATGGCATGTAAAGTGTTTTTTCTCTTTTTTGCTCGAATTGTTCGATGCAAGTGTTAGTGATGGTTAGTCCGTCCCATACATCATGACTAAAATGTTTAGACATATAATGAACAGGGACATACAAAACTTCAAATTGTGGATGGTGTAGTGCATTATCTTCTTCCATTTCACAATACGACGACCCAAGGTCGGAAGCTAGTTTAGCGTAGAGCAGGAATAGGGTGCCATAGTGCCTCGTCATCGTCGCCACATCATCATCGCCATGTTATCGTCATCATGTCATATTCGCCACGTTATCATCGCCATGTCATCGTCGCCATGTCATCATCGTCATGTCATATTCGCCACGTTATCATCGTCACGTCATCGTCGCCAGTCATCGTGGCTACGTCATCGTTGTCCAAGTTTTTGGAACCTGCCCGAGATGCCCGAAAATAACAGGTGTCTTGCAGCGCGGGAAGGGATGACGATGTGCTTGAGCACGGAGGAGTTCCACACACCGATCTCATCGGGAGATCCTACATGGTGGATGCTGGAGAACGTCGAGGAGAGATTCAATTCCCAGATACCCCACTTTGAATGAATCGGATGCAACGACACCGGTGCAGCTGGCAACATTCTCGCTTTATACAGATGTGCAGTTGAATAAGAGTGCATGAGGTTCGAAGAACATTTTTAATGTCTCAGGTGTACTTCAGCTCGCAATTACAACCCAGAGAAGCATCTTCTATGGA
Source organism: Takakia lepidozioides (assembly GCA_030704615.1). Classification (NCBI taxonomy): domain Eukaryota; kingdom Viridiplantae; phylum Streptophyta; class Takakiopsida; order Takakiales; family Takakiaceae; genus Takakia; species Takakia lepidozioides. The sequence continues at coordinate 56,379,130 of CM060732.1, forward strand.
GGGGGCATTCTCCCCGCTTTGAGATGACCCAGGCTGGTTTCTCGCAAATGAGCATCGAATTGGAGGGCGAATCTCTAGGAGTACACCCTCTATATGCTTGGCTGTGCCCTGTTCCCAGCGAAAGAGGTCAAGAAATTGACTAAGGATTGCAACGTTATGGTGCAAATGCAGTGTCCTCGCCGGCAATCTCTCACCAAGCGGGCCATCCAGGGCCAAGTCACCAGCATCGCAGCTCCTGGTAACAACCACTATTTCAATCCTATCAATGTGTGCAGATGGAGACATTTGCAGATTATGAGTACACCGCAGGAGCTCTCACAGCTGGAATTTGCAACGAGACCTGAAGATATCCATTTTTTGAGACATTGTCCAGGGTATTCTCACCAGAGAGTGACCCTCTTCAGGACATCAAGAACATGGTTCCTGCAGCTCTGTTTACCAACTTACAAAACCTCTAGGGTAAGCCTAAAGCCCTGACACTGTTGCGGTGTAATTTTTGGGCTGCTCATACACACCAAATTGATGCTTGTGTGAAGGGCTTTAGGCAGCATCTTAAGCAGAGATCTTTCAGTTGAATCACTCCTGCTTCCACAGCAGAAGCAGCAGTCCGATCTGAGCTTTAGTGTGATTGCACTTGAGGACCACATGACAATAAACTGGAGGCAACAGAGTAATGGTACCATGGTTCCAGAGGGACAATGGATGATGTCGTTAAAAGCGAATCCTCGTGTAAGTGCAAGCCGCCCAATTAAGCAACCAGAATATTTCAAAGTGGGAGCTCACTTGAAGATTGCACCAGCTGGGTGTTCTGTTGAAAATCCACTCGTGTATTTTGCTGAAGGTCTGTATAATCCCAAGGATGGGAAAATGTACATGATGGGCTGTTGACCAGTACACGCCAATTGGATGCTACTCCAGGACAATGCAAATTCCTTAGATGATGGGCGTGACTGGTCCCTCAAAATTGTTCTTCTCGATGAGGATGATGGCAACAATACTGCGAGGTTTTATGCTATCCATTAACTCATCCCATCATTTTGGGAGGATAGAACTTTTGGCGATGTTTTGCCACCGTTTTTCTTGTCAAGCGATGGGCAGTTTCGTTTGCTTCTCTAGTTTCTTGGATTTGGATGGCTTGTGAGCTTCAGTTTGTGCGTGAAGCTAATTCAATTAATGGGAAAGCCTCTCAATATATGCAAGTGTCTCTTGTTGAAAGAAAGTCCATAGCTCCGCATTGAATCTCTGCAGTCCTAAAATCCTGGGTACACATCACTAGTTGAAACAACCCAATCGTGGAGCTAATTGTGAATGTTGGTGGATATTACAGAAGGGAACGTTCTTTTAAGGTGGTAATTAAGTTTGCAGCTCGTGCGGATTTACATCACCTCGGCCAATTTTTGGTTGGCCGCCAAGCAGATGCTCCACAGGAAGCTCTTCAGGTGCTTGATATTGTGTTGCAGGAGCTTCCTACACATCGGTAAGACTTGCTCTCCTTTTTAGTGTGTTCTTTCTTTTGTCTCCTTTGCTAACTGTGTGATGCATTCTATCTTGTGTCACGGCAGCTATTTTATTGTGTTTAGCATTTATTTTGTTTTGCTGTTTGTCTTTGAATTGGCAAGGTTTGTTCCGTATAGTGGAGTGGATATTCACACTGGCATGTTCCATTTGTAGTCTGGGGGGGGTGTAATGAGCTCCCTGGCATGTTGTGCTTATCATAATAAACTCCAAATGTGAGGCTTTATCCAGTTGTAGGTGATCTATATGTATTCAGTGACCTTCTTCTATTATCAGTCCAGTTCATGGCATTTCGTGTTAAATAGTAAATATTCCTAGTGTATCTTAGGTGGCAAGGCTGAGTTAATATCTTGTCTCCATCCCTAACAAGTGGTGGTTCTCTTGTTTCTGATTGCAGATACTCGCCTGGTGGCCACTCCTTTTATTCACCAAACCTCGGCACCAGGTAGCCACTTGCAGATGGACTGGAAAGCTGGCAGGGGTTTTACCAGAGTATTCGGCCAACTCAAATTGGCCTTTCTCGAATGAAACAACAGCTATGTTTTTGGTGGAGAGTTATGTAAGGAATTAGAGTAAGCTTGGTGTTGGAGAGGTCATATTGGTTGGAATTGTGGACCCCCACAGCAGATTTACAGGCGGGCCTAATAACGCTGCAAAGTATGGTCCTTTTAACTTCAGCATTAATCCCTCTGCAGTGAAAAATTTAGCGAGACCCAAAGCTTTACGTTTAGCTGAGGGAGAGAGTGTGTGTGTTTGTCTGTGTGGTTTTAATAGGTGTACTCCTTGAGTGCTGCTGCCTATTGACTACTTAAAAATCACAGAGGTCACGAGCTATATCAAACTTTTCACCATTAGCCATTGGAAAGGAGAGCTGAAGAGGCATGGCTTGTGCTTGTATCTGGCCAATCAGTGACTGGGTTGTTGACAGGTGGATCCGATGGTAATACATGCAGCCTCCACGCCCCCGCACAGCACTCTGTGGTGATTACTTAAATTACAACTACTTTTCTCATGGAATTGACATTCTGTTTGATGGTCAGGTTCTTGACTTCATCCTGCAATCCAGGCTCAAGGCTTTGTCAGCAACCCCTTTGGTCGTACATTTGTGTATGGTTATCGCAACATAGCCCTTGAGGTATGTGGTGTGAAGCTGTGCTCTCGTTCTGGTTCTAGGGCTTCAGCAGGCATCAATGGATTACACTGTAAGGGTTGTGGCTGCCAACATAGTCCATGCTCTTGTTGGTCTCATTGCTTCTATATTCATAACCATGGCGGTTCTCTGGTATGATTTGCTACAGGTCATGAAAAATGGGCGTATCGCGACTGTGACTCTGTTTCAGACCAGCCAAGTCTGATGAACTACAGAGATCCATGTTGTAAGAGAACTTGGACTGTAGGATCTGTAAGATATGGTTTTATAAAGAGCTTTGTCCATGTGAATTGGTAGGTGTGGTCTGAGTGTACAGTATTGCCTTGTGGATGGAAGAATTAAGGGTTTGGGGGAGATGGGAAGTTGGTGGGTTGTCCCAACTGTGTAGAGCATAGGTTTGATTGTTTGTTGACAGAGACATCCAGCTTTCAAGTGCGTCAGTAATGTAATTATGGGTTGTCCCTCCCAGGTTTCCTTTAAGGGAAAATGAAAAAGAAAAAGAAAAAGATGAATTCTGAACTTACCACTGCCAAATAAGTTCTTACATTGTTCTTTACTTTTATTTAAATTTCTTAAAAAGAAGGGGAGCAAACGAGCAAACGCCCATAAATCTTTACAAATAGAAGGTGAAACGGTCAAAAAAGAACAAGGGATCGAGGAGAAGAGGTCGCCTAAATCTAGACAGACTACCATAAGATCATATACTCATGTTATATTTTTACATTTTTCTTAGTGTCTGCATACTATATATTTTCAATCAAAAGAATCATTGTTCTCAGAAGTCGTGAAGAAGATCATTTTTTATCCAGACAATTATTTTTTATCAATACAATTATTTTTTATTAGGACAATAAAACTAAATGTTGAGAAACTAAATGATGAGCGACGGAAAAGATATAAACAACCAACTTCCGGTCCAGACGAAAGGGAAAATACAGAAAATTGGGTTCTATTCCTCCCTCATTTCTTAGGCATAGATAGAGGTAGCTACATCAAACAATGAAATACAGAAACCCACCTTTTTTTTGTGAAAATTGAACGTAGTTCTCATAATTCATCGCTAGTAGTGCGGAGCAACGCGAAGCCCTAATTTTGGTAGACAACCAGTATGTAGCCCAATGGGTAAAACGTTGGATGTGGTTGTGGGTTCAAATCACAGTCTGGTGTGTCATGAAGGTGTCCACCTTTCAGCTGGAAGCAGTAGCCCTCTTGGTGAAGAGACGCCATAATTTACGCTCCATTCAGGAGACGTATATATATATATATATTTAGTTAGTTAGTTTTGGTATCACATGTTCCACCACTACCAATCCCCAGACCCTCCCTACACTAACCGCAGTCGAGTAGGCGGTTCAGTGGAGCCCAACCCACACCGTTGCCCATCGCAATCCCCTTTTAATAATTAGTTCTTATATCAATACCCTTAGTGCGCGGATCAAGGGCTCGTTAGGAAGTCATCGAGGAGATACTCAGACTCTTTTGACATCGCAATAATCCTTGAGTTGTCTGATCAAGAGGAAGTAATCACAAAATAAATTCCAGCAAACACATTGAGGTTGACATTTCGTGAGTACTTACAAAGAGAAAAAAAAAAACCACATCATAAATATGGTGAATGGTGGAAGCCAAGAAGTGGAAGCGCTGGAGGATCCAACGCATATATTGCAAGAGCGGGAGAGTTGATTGAAGAGCCAAGAAACTACACTGAGGCAGAAGGAATACTAGTAAAATGATGCAATGAATGAGGAGTTTGAGTCTTCGATTAAAAATAAGACATGGATATTGGGTAAGTTGCCTCTTGGAAGAAAGACCGTTAAATGCAAATGGATTTAGAAGATGAACAAAAAGTCAAATGGAGAAATTGAATGATACAAAGCACGGCTGGTTGCCTAAAGCTACTCCCAACAAACAGGTATTCACTATGCTAAAACTTCCGCACATGTAGTCAAATACGACTCGATATGCACAATCTTGCAATAGCAGCATCAATGGATTTGATATCAAGACGACATTTTTGAACAAAGATCTTCAGGAGGAGATATTTATGAACCACTCGGAAGGATACATCAGGAAAATGCATGAGAGAGAAGTTTGTGTTCTTAATAAAAGCATCTATGGCTTGAAACAAGCTTCGAGAGTGGACCACTAGGTTCGATGAGTTTATCAAGAAACACGATCTACAGCCAAGTACAGTAGATCCATGATACCACAGTAAATGAGAACTCACAACCATGACGACCATCTTTATAGACGATGATTTAGTTTGCAATGTGTCGCAAGTTTTGATAAATGAGATTTTGGACTATCTCAGGATGGAATTTGAAGTGACGATAGAAAAAGTTGATTGCTGTGTTGGGTTGCAAATTACAACAAACATGTCAAATCGCACACTTTATGTCAGCCAGCCTATGGACATCGCTGACATAATAAAAAGATTTCGCTTTGAGAATATACACCCGATGTCTATTCCAGCCGATCCCAATGTAAAGCTCAGTTTGTCTGCAAATGAGGAGATTGATGAAGAAATATGCATAGAAGAGGTTTCATACAAGGAAGCAATAGGTTGCCTTATGTTTGCCATGAATGGAAGTCATCCAGACATTTCCTATGCAATGAGTAGCATGGCCAAATTCTGCGGTAATCCAAGGGGAATGCATTGGGAGGTTGTCGAGCGGATTCTCAATTTTGTGGGCAAAGCCATCTGCCATCTGGATTAGCATATGTACATGTAATACTTACTATAATAGCTAGATCCTGGAATGTTCCTAAAGTGATGGGTGATAGTTGATAGAACCAGTATGGGAACAATTGTTTAGTACGTTGTGATATGTTTACTTTTCTATTAGAGCTCTTCCATATTTGCCTGGGAAATTGGAAAATCCCATTGTTGTCTCTTAAAGTCCCTTGCGACATTATGCATTTATATAATTTTCTCAGCTTTTTCCTATAAGAAATTGTAGATTCCCCCATTTCCTTACTAGAATCCAAGTTGTCTCTGTAGAGTCTACTCTTTCCAGGGATAGACTTTGGTATACTTTGTATACTAGTATTCTTTCCTAGTAATGAAGGGATTTCAACATTACCTACATAGCTATCTCTGTGTATCAGGGAAATTTAATATGGTTTCTATGGTAGCACCATGGGACAAAGACACAAGCTCCTCACTCTATGTGCATGACCTACTTTTGGGTCAGTGAAAAGATTATCAACAAGATGTTCAACTTACTGTCAGAATTCTTAAGCCTGATATTCTTGCTTGCGCACATTCATTTCTGCATTCTCAAGGATTCTCAGCACTTGAACTTCTCAGGGATTGAGACCGAGGGGGAGAGTATCCACTAATGCGATTTTGGGGCTCAGGAATAGAGGAATTTATGAGGTGGACTTAGATGGGCCTGCTTATTCGGCTGTTTCAGAGCCATTTATCTCGATTTTTCCTCTCCTTCTCTCTAGCAGCTTACGTACATGATCCACTGTTGTGTTTTTGGATCCACTGTTCACATGTGTAGATACTAACCCTTCCGCTCTAAAGACTTCATGAATTTCCTCTTTTCGAGTGGGCCTAACAGACAAAGTGTCATCTCAGCCTCATCTCAGAAACGGGTCGGTCCGCGTGTGGATTTGTGGGATTGAGGAAGCAAAGTCCACAAGGCTGCACATTCCTCTCGTTTTTTTTACAATGTCTTTTATTTGTCATACAGCCTATTCAGAGCTCTAAAAATACATAAAAGTGAAATAAGACAGAAAGTTAAACATGTGGGAGAGGTTTAAATTTACTTTTGGGTAAAAGTTGAGCCACACTTGCGGAGTACGGAGGATAAATAGATACAAGTGTTCTCATTCTGGCTTGTGTTCATGCTTTGCTTTGCTCTAAAGCTCTCTACTGCTCTCTGCGGGTGTGCGTTTGGCGTTGCTCTTCTCTTTGGTTTGGATAGAGCAAGGAGGGTGGAAATCAGAGGTTGAGGAAGTTGGGCGTTGGTCTGAACTCTTTGGTTTGGAGAACAAGGCGGTTGATCATGAGGATGGCTTCGAGTTTTGTGTGTCTATTTCCGCAGTAGTTGCTGCAGATGGGAATCTCCATATTACAGTTTTTAAGAAGCCGAGGATGAAGGTGCAGAAGAGGGCCGTGGATCTGAACGAGAAGGAGTAGCCCAACAAGTTGGATGTGACTTCGGTCGGGGAGAAAATGGGGGCGTGTACTCTTGCTAATGTGTTTTGTGTAAACTAACGTGTCATGCGGATGTGCTTGAGACTATTGAATGGACTACACGTATGTTTGTGAATATGTTGTTATTGGCTATTGGCTAGGGCTTACTTAAAGTTGGATCCCATCTCCTCTGCAATGCTACCCCTACGAGTGTACTTCCCCCAATTTAAGCATGTAGAGGATGAGATGATATTCTCATAATTGCAAAAGAAGTTCTAGTACATGAGAAATCATTCACACTAGGAATGATAACTCTTGTACCTTCTATCATACCATCCCTGATCAATGGCTACCCATCTAGCTTGTGACCTTTGTCGTAGGATATGGAAGTAGACATTAACTGGAAGCACAAGAAGAATCAAAACTCTAAAATTAATATGCACTTTAATTTTAGCCGTTCCGCCACAAGAGATAAAACGATCGTTGTCATGTTTTATTGTGGATGATTTTTGGTTTGTATGTTATGCTCTCAACTCATATCTTCTTATGGCTTTCTGTTTTGCCTATTTGGTTCCTCTCCTTTGCGTTTGTCTGTCCTTTTAGTATTCTATAGGGTTTTGTCTGCTCTTGGTATTATTGATGGTGGAACTCTAATTTATTGGATTTTCTAGATTTATGACGCTTAATAGTGTCAAAGCTGGCATGGTTCATAACTAATTGATTTCTCAATGAACCATTGTAGTTCTTAGCTATCTGTTGTGGAAGTTCTCTTGATGCCTTGAAGGGGAATGAATGCCAAGTTCTAGTGTAGAACAGGAATAAGGTGTCATAATGCCACGTCAACATCGTCAACCACGTCATCAACATATGTTTGTTGAAAGCTGCCTAAATTGCTTGAAAGAAAAAAAAAAAATTGACCAAGTTTTTCTAAGGGCATAAGTTTGCTCAGAAGTACTCACTATGGTTGTTTGTTGTTCTCTGGTGCAACAAGAAGGGGTGACTCAAGCAAAAGTTTCTCACATTTGTTTGCATTTGCAATGCATGTGTTCCTTTTAAATGGCAACAAGGTCTATGCTGACATCATTGAAAGCTAGAAGTGGATCGTTTTACAATGTGGCCAAACTAAATGTAATGACTTGGAATGCAATTGTAGGATATGTCAAACATCATTGTCATAGGGAGGTCTTGCAAGTATTTCAGGAGATACAAAATGAATTCTCAAAGCCACATAATATTACCTTTATATGTTTTATTTCTACACTGTAGCAATTTTGGACAAGGTGAATGAGATGATTCCCACTCTGCGCTCTCCTCCATTAAGTTGGTTGGGTTTAAGCTTGCATCTCTCGTAAATCTTGATTTTTGTCAAATTGAACTTTAACCAATTTTGTTTGGTGCCATTGCTTCACTGAATATGTTTCGATTTCAAAATTGAATAATATTTTTTAATCTTAATATCTATATGAATTGTAGTTTTCTTAAAATCTGTCACATTATTATATAAATTTAAAACTTGAAAAGATAGAGAATTGTGTAAGAACAAAGAAGGGAAAAAAACTCTGGCCGAAGCAGACGTAACATATGGTGTTAAAAATACTATAAAAGCAACCACCTCCAGTTTGAAAGATTAACATTTTTTAATGGCCATGATAACCCGGGCAATGTTGGAAGTGGGAAGATAAATAACCCATGTTCATGAGTTATCCTCCGTGAGAAGAAGGCTTATGGCCACCTTCGCACTCAAGGGTTTTTTTTTTTCCCTTAAATAATGCAAATAAAGCTCCAAGGGCTTCCTCAACAAATCTCACGGAGCCGACTACCTACATCCGGCGAGAGTATTGTAAAATCATACATTTGCATTGAAATTTTATATTATTCTTTTTTTTTTGTACAATATTTTTTACTAAAATAAAACAACCGATTGACTAATCGCGTTGGCTATTGGGGGGTAACTCACCGTATTTTCAAAACCATATGAGAATAAATATAGGGTGCAATTTATTTTCTTGAGATAAATTTTAGAAAAAAATTACTTAGAAAATATATCATTTTCACCCAGTTTTTTTTTTAAATGGTCACAAAAAATCCAAAGTTTTACCTAAAAGGTTAATATAGTAAAGGGTTTTATCTACAATATAATGTATCCATCCATGTGAAGTTTCTCATATATTGCATCGAGCTCTAATCCATCATGATGAAATCAGGTAGAGGTCACCTGAAGTTCAATTATGATTCCAGTGATACACAGTGGATTGATGTTGATACCATAATCTCAACCATCTCAAAACTTGTACTCTTTATATCCAAGTGATGATGTGGCTTTGAATGAGTTTGTGGCTAATGCAAATTAAACTTTTTCTTGGGTCTGGCATTCGACTTATGTTATATGGAATGTACTTGTTTGAGTACATGTTTTTGAAATTTTGTAATTATTTAGAATGATAATTTAAAATAAGGTTTAATTCATTGTTGCAAAAAAAAAATTATAATGAATAATAAGGTGTTAGAAAACAAAGACTTTTACAATATTACCTAAAAATAAGGTTAAAAAAAAGGCAAAATATTAAAAATATAGTCTAATATAATTATACCTTTGTACGCACGTGATATGAAAAAAATACATTTAGTGACCCCCCCACCCCCTGCGAATAGAGAAATCTACCTCTTGAAGGAGGTGTTAGTAGAGATGAAGGAATTTGTCTCATCTTATAATAAAAGAGAAGCTAAGAAGAAGGCACAAGAAAGAGTGATGTAGAACGCTCCGCGTTTCGTGGTGAGGGGGAATTGAACTTAGCCGTTTGCTAGCCTCCCCTCTCCGCCAACGGAGCTGCTCCATCAACCCCTTCTCCATTCTCCGTTGTTCTTCTTCCATCTCCCTCTATTCGTCCCTCTCCGGTGGATGTGTTTCATTCCAATATCCCTTACGTGTAAGCTCTGCATGGTTTTTGCGAGCTCTTTCCAACAAATGCCTTTTCGCCTCCCCTTCTCTCTTCCTTGGATGGCTTCATCCCGACGGTGCTCTCTCTGGTGATCAGTGTTGCGCTTCCCGCTCGCTCTATAGGGTTTTCCAATACCCAGCTTGTCTCTTTCCTTTCAAGAGACAACTTGTTGGTTTCTGTGTAAGTTAGCTTACTGAGTCGCTCTCCTCGCTTCCCGCTGTCGCTTCACTGAAGTGTCCCAGTAACGTTCAGTCACCTTCTCTTCCGCGTGTAAGATGCCCCAGCAGCGGTTTATGATGCCAGCCTAGCTCTGGTCTGCGGTGCTGAAGATAAGTGCCTCTTCTCAGTCTTCCCCCCTCTCTCCTCCCTCGCTCCTCCTGCTCGCTGGTCTTGCGGTTACCCTCTCCCTTCTGTTCCTTCCATGTTGGTTTTTTGCGCTTCATGGCCCCTAACACCAGAGCGGGTTTCGGTGGCCCCCTAGAGGCTCAGTATTTCGTCCTTGCAGACAACATAGAGACCGGCATAGAAGTGGAAACTTTAACATGATTCCTAGAAACGATCTTCTAGGTGCTGCTCCAATTTCTCCTCCTGGCAGACAGTCTGGTCAACAACTTATCTTGCGACATGGAAGTCATAAAAACCACTCTAAGTTACTATCCGAGCAAGGCATTTTGCTCCACTTCCCTGGGAGAGTAAGAGACCGTCAAATTGGGCTAAGATTTGAACTATAGAACATTTGGGAACAGATGAAGGCCTTACCCAACACTTCTGTCATCCGCTGGGAAGAGGTTTCTTTCCATAATGTTTAGTTCTGCTGAGTTCGCCACGAAGGCCTTGAAATTCAATGTCCGAAGGTCTAGCTTTCGGGTGCACATTTTTCTTTGGTCGGTTGATTGGGGTCACAAGTTGGGGGTAACTTGCAAGCCAAGGGTCATTGCGATTCCATTTCTTCTGGCAACTACCTCCGCTCCCTGCCTGAGATAAATGCCCACTTCGGAGCGTACATTGGTACAATGAACGTCAATGACTTTGATAATGGGGATCTCGTTAGCATAGATTCTGATGCTAACTTCGACCATACGTGGGATTCTGGAGTTCCTAAGATTGTGGTATGGATGCCAGAGCAGACCAAAATCGATGCTTCTCTCAAGCTGCTGACGCTGGACAATTCATTTATAACGGTGTCGGTGTTGGAGGAGTATCTGAATGTTCTCTGTCACTTGTGTCATAAGGAAGGACACTTCAAAGTTGACTACCCCTTAAATAAGAAAGCTAAAACCCCTAATTTGGCTTCTCCTTCTGTGGCAGCTGTTCAGGATACAGGAACAAAATTGAGGATGCAGGAAGCGGTGGCTTCTCCTAGTGTTGCCTCCTCGCTTGAAAGACCTCCTGCAAAAAAGCCAAGGGTGATATCTTCTACCCCCTACACCCCTAAACCCTTTTGTGTAAGGGAATTTCTAAGCTCCCCGGTGCTTATGATTGCCCGTTCCAGGATGGAGGCAGTCATTACAATCTGGCTGAGGGTGAGTTGGAGAACTTGGGTGCTTTTTGCAGCATGCTCAAGTCATTCCAAAGACTGGGCATCCCGGATGATCATTCGCCAGACGGTCCCGTCTCTGTGGGTATCCATGTCACTCCAGTTGTCTTCAGATTCTCATACGGCTCCCCAGCCATTCTAACCACCGCCAACGATTCATTGGTTCTTGGATCTTCCCGGAAGATGTCCAATCCGAAATGGACATTATCCTGTCCAAGATTCATAGTATCTTCTTGGCCTATCTCCCTCATCTTACTATTTATGCTGAGACTCCTACTTTCTTTTGCTCTTTCCTCCACCAGTCATCTTCTGGCAATTATAACGTTCAGCTCCTTCCTACTATTCGATTCTTGGATCTGAAACAGCAGGACAGCTCCTCTTCCTCTCTGACCTGGTTGACTAGGAAACAGATCCCGATTGAGTTTGGTGATCTTGGCAATAAAAAGTTCCTTGCGGCTGTGTACAATGTGGGCATGTTGCTGGTTGAAGAGATACAATATGCTCAAAGGAATTTGCGCTCAGAGGAAGATCCTCCCTGCAATGACAAAATCTTTACTATTATAGATTTGGCTATTACTGCCCCTTCCCCGGTGAGCTCGATTTCTCTCTCTTGCTTTCTATCGTCTCTCCCCCTCTTCACCACTGTTCTATATTGTACTGGTGATAATCTGCAGATCTCAGATCTCACCAGGGTTTTCTCTATCTTATGTCGTTTCAAGGGTATTTTGCTCCCCATCTGCTTCCAGTCAGGTCTTCTCAACTGAACCTGCAATTCGTTGCAGTTTTGTTTTGTTGGAGAGGTTGTCACTTTCTCTTGGGTATTTGGCTGCTTTGTCTTAGATATTTCTGTCCTTATATCCATCTCCACCTTATTGTCGATGTCTCCTTCCAACCATCAAATCATGGTATGATCTCCATGGGCTGCCAATACTTTAATCCTGTAGACATGACTTGGTCTCTACACTCTTCGGAACATTCGGGGTATGGGTTCGGATACCACCAGCCCAAGAGAAGAAGGGTTAAACTTTGGGCTTCTTCCTTTCTCTCCTCCTCCGCGATAATCTTCCTTCAAGAAACTAAGCTTGATGATAGCAAGATCAGCTCTATTGTAATAGTTTTTGGCCCCCCCATGTGGCATGGTGGAACCCTACGGTTTCATCTTCACGTGGTGGGACTACCGTTCTGGTCTCTCCTCCCATTGCTCCCGCCATTAAAGACTTCAGATTTGGATTCAAGGTCGTGTGCAATGTGTTTTCACTGAGCTTTCTTCTCCCTTTGGTGAAACTGCTTTTATTAATGTCTACGCTCCCAACCTCTCTCTTGAAAGGGCATCCCTATGGGACAATATCAAAGAAAAGGTTATTGAATTTCCACACATCCTTAATTGGGTTCTTGCTGGAGACTTTAACATGGTGGAAAATTTTGGAGGTAGCCTATACTATATGTGCACACAAATGCATGCATATGGAGGAATGTATGCGTGCATACAAATTTTAGATATGCATAAGAACAATTTTATATGCACAACACTTAAATAAGGGTACCCAAAAAAAAAGAAAAAAAGATTGTGATTCATCTTAGGGTCCGTAGTCAAAATATCAAAAGATGGATAAGAACATTTTATATAGAATATTTTATATTCATTGTATTACTATTCCACATGGGTGAGTGTAGGAATGGGAGAGGAACATGTTGCTTTTATGGCTTTCCAACATGAGAAAAAAGGTCGAAAAATTAAAAAGTGACGAGGCACGGCTCTTTATTAGATACAAACGGTGAAGGTACGGGCTCTTCCAATGGTGGGAGTCTAGTTTGAAGTTTAGAATGGAGCAATGCTCAGGGAATGCTAGGGAGCTTGACAATGTGATGAAGATGGTCCGCCTGTGCATTTGGGTAGTAAATGGCGATGGCCCGCAAGGGAATTCAATTTTACAAAAAAGACTATTAATTGGTAATCGAACCCGCAATCTTATAACTTAATAAACATAATCCTTACCAAACCACCACCCATTTAATCTTATTATATAGGTTTTGCAGTATTTATATATCTATCTTCTGAAACATTTTTATTTTACAAAAACATAATGTCCATCAGAGATAGAACCCACAACCGATCGGGTATCAAGCCTAGTTCATACCACTACACTACCCATTCAGACTTGAAACACCAATGAAATGAAACAGTAATGAAATAAAAATAGTCACCTTGTGTGTACATAACATGCCACAATACTCATAAGGGTTGATCTTACTAATGATGAAATTTGATAGTGCTGAAGTGCACGTCGAACTTGCATTCAGGTAAAGGGATCTATGAAATGCAATAGAGATCTATGTACAAACTATTACATAGATAAATCAAATGACATAAAGATAACATGAAATCTGATTTTAACACCATGTTATTTGCCCCATTTGTTTTACCTTACACTAGAGAGAAATACATGTATCATAAAAAATAACCAAAAATTCGGACTAACAATGAGGACAATGTATTGTATATGTAATTTCTAATTACCTACATAACATCATCAGCTGATACTTCATCATCCGTGTCATAAGCCTGTGATTCAGAGGCATACACATCCATGAAAGCCTCAACTCTACGCAACCTATCCACGGATTGTCCAACAATAGCTGCTCTTCGGTCAAACAATAGATCATTGGAAAGACCTACATCACGTTGTTGATATATTGAATGCAAAGCTTGGGACTCGGCATACGAAGATAGATAAAACGATGAAAGAGGACTTTGGGGTAGACTATCGTAGATGGTCCGCACAATCCCATCACTGCATCACACATACATGTATACTTATGTTAACAAATCAAATGGGAATGGTTTGCTTTGCAAATAATATAGAGATTGCAACAAAGGGAATGGAGGCGAGACATACTCACTAGGAAGTACTGCCGAGATGAAGACCAAGCTTGCGCGCCACCTTAGGAGCGGGGGGTTCCAACAAACTCACAGGACGTTGAATGGTTGGAGTTACCACAGATGAAACCAAAACATGTTGAGTATTTTGAAGTGCAGAGAGACGTGCTGCATACAACGTCTGGTCCCCCTCAAGACCAAATACGTGACGTCCAAACTCGCGGGCAGCAATAAATGTAGAACCTGCAGGAAAAAAACATGCAATGATGATACTATATCGGATAACAGTTAATGATCATGAATCAGCTCAGAAGATTTTAATTACAAAATGGAGACCGATGCAAACCTGTGACAGCTGTGAGATCCAAAATGCGGAAGCCAGGAGGTGAGCATGTCTCCAACAACACTTGCATGAAGGCGGGACTACGGTCTCGCGCACCCCTCCAGGCTTGTTGAGGAGTTTGCATGGGTAGTGCAACATCTGGAATGTGGTTGTAGATGGCATCCAACTCAACAGGGTCTGCAAGGGGGTCCACAACTTTGCCAGACTCACACAGTTTGAATAGTCCTCCTTGCTTGGTGAGGACAGGGACGTGGAAGAACATGGTCTATTAGACGTGCCATTTCCACAAAAACAGTGCACCCAGATAGTAGGAAGATGAAACATCAAACAATGAGATATTGAAGAGGGATGATTATTACCTTTCATGTCTGAGTGTGTAGAGGGGTGGTATTGATGCAAATATATTTCCTTGATAATACGGAAATAGAGCTGCCCCTGGAGTAAGAAAAGAGCTCCAATGCAAAGGAATCATCGGAGCCCTGCAAGAACACCAAGCATCCATTGTCATCCAACAGGTCATTAGCAATGGAGAATGCATACTCCCAATACCGTTTATCAAAAGCATTCCAGGGAGGAACCTGTACACCATCCAAACAGCCCTGTACAGGCATTCCTATTGGGCAGTCCACGATGATCATGTCCATAGCCACAGGCACGCTTTTTCCATCCACAACACTAGACCAAGTTCCTGGCAACTGCAAACAACATACAGAAAATGTAGGAGTCAATAGCCAGATGATGAGGATATAAAAACATCGAAGAATTCCTTACATTCAAGTTTGTTTGTTGGGGGAAACTCACATTTTTTAAGAACTCCATGAGCTCTTTCAAGGTCGCATCAGGAGATGTACTTGAGGCCTCCACCATATCAATGAAATGAGTAGGCATGATCTTCATGCGATACATGCTAGGTGCACCACCAGAAAATGACACTGCACTGTAAGGATATTCGCCTACCTTTGGCTTGTTTTCTCGAGTAGTAGGTGCAGGCACTACAACCAACTGATTTGAAGGATGTGAAGAACTACCAATAGGACCAGCAATAGAAGCCACACCTGCATTGATATCCGCACCTTTTCTTTTTCGTGATTTGCGTTTTGGTACACCCACAACGGCAGGGACCACTTGGGCTACAGCGTCAGCGGCCTGTGTAGCAATCTGTTCTGCATGCTCCAGATCAAGAATAGGGACTTCAGTGGAGATACCCCCTTCCTCACTCACTGATTGCCTGCGAACACATTCCTTATGAAGTCCCATTTCTGCATAGGGGATAGTACCCTTGGGCATATCCAAGTACCAACCCCCCCCCCCCCCTTCCCGGTGTTCCACACCCCAATCTTCCTCAATTGCAGGTGTGTACATGGAAGCTTGTTGAGCACCAAACTTCCAGGCCATCAGAAACTTGGGCTCAGCCTTAAGTCGATCACTCGGTACAAGCACAAATCTCATGTACCTAAAATACAAACACATTCAAAGTTATTGTGGAGACAAATATTTATGCAACATGTTCAACAATTGAACAAGCACATTAAGAAACATGTATATCCCAATGTACTAGAAATACTTGAAGCATAGACATTTTTGACTTACAAGGTGTATACACTATCCATGTACAATGCAATGGAAAGATGGTACCTGAATAAAATCCGTCTCACCACCTTCTCCCCACCTGTTTGTTGTTCCCAATCATTGCCTCTGAATGGCCCCTTTGGCAATGAGAACTCTCTATGAAACAACTCATTGAAATGAGTCATCTTCCATGTATCCATGTAGTCTCCCAGACTCTCACTCTCTCCTTCCTCCAAGGCAACATGAAATTGGCCAAGCTGAGTGGTGTACAAGGCAAACTGAGCCAAGGCAACCTTGCGAAGCTGCCAGAAAATACAGTCAATTAAATAACTATGTTAATGTGTCATCAACAAAATGAATTAATTGCATTGAGAAGATAGTGATTGTATATGTACCTGCCACCAAAAAGTCCTTCTATTCAGCCAAGGATCAAGTGTTGGCCCACTGATAGGCCCGAGTGGAAAAAAAAATTACGGTCGTGAAGTGTTTGGTCTTCATTCCATATATGTAGTCATTCCACCTTTTCTTCAGGATCCACCCGGGCGGTAGCAATGTTCACCATTTTCTCTTGGGTCATTTCCTCTGATCCTGCCTTTACACGTGACCAATGCAGTTTAAGTTCTTGGAGAAACCCCTCTCCAAGGGTTGGATCAGCAATAGGAAGCAACTTCATAAGTTGACTCTTGTGTTGCTCCCTTGCTTTCAATCCAGCCTGTCTCATTGTATCTTCAAGGCCCTCTTGACTCTTTGGCCCCTCAGCAAGTTTGTAAGCTTCCCCCACCATGCGTTGGGCCTCAACAATACTATGCTGCCAAAAGAACCAAAACAGTTCATAACATGAACCAGAGGTGAATATTGTCTATGGATGCAAAGAATGAAACTTGGTTAAGACATAATGTTACCTTGTACAAAATCTCTGTCATTGCATGGACTATCAGGTTATACCAAGTCTTTCCTGCTTTCTTGATGCATTCGTCGTATTGCTCTTTCCTCAATACATTCTTCCATTCAGAGACAGGTGTAAGGCCAATCATATTGACCTTGCAAACTAAGTGCACAAATTTGGATGTAACATGTGCCCTCTCTGTTGCCCTGCACATATAAAATATGATCATTAGAAAGAAGATGTGTATATGTACATCCATTGAGCAAGAACATGACAACATTGAACATGAAAGTAAATGAAGAATAGAAAGGAAACTCACACATTCACTCCATCCATTATGGACCTGAGGGAACCACGATTTTCAATGTCCGCATTGAGTACCCAACTTGTCACACAGACATGTCTTGACAAGTTGGCCCCATGAACTTCATTGATATAGGGATACCATGCTTGAAGCCTTGATTCCCATCCCAGACATGAAACATCTTCCCCCAAAGATGATGCAACTTTGGCTTGGACTCAAGATACTTCTCAAACTCATCATTGATT
Source organism: Takakia lepidozioides (assembly GCA_030704615.1). Taxonomy (NCBI): domain Eukaryota; kingdom Viridiplantae; phylum Streptophyta; class Takakiopsida; order Takakiales; family Takakiaceae; genus Takakia; species Takakia lepidozioides. The sequence continues at coordinate 56,396,643 of CM060732.1, forward strand.
GTTTTCCAATGACTATCCCATGTAGAGATGATATCAGGACCTACATCTATAGTAGATCCATCAATCCCCTCAACAGAAACATAGAACACGGCTGCTCCTGGATGGTATCTAGAATAGAAGTCTCCTCTAAGCTTTTGGCAAGGGCGGGCCTAACAACTTGAAATCATGCGACACAATAGAATGTCCATAACTCCATCCTCAATGAGGAGGGACCTGAAAGTTACATTAAGATCTTGTTTCTTTTCCAGAATAATTGTCTGTTTGGCATCTAGAGAAAGAAGATCACTAGATGTTGTATCCTCTTCATACTCATCTGCCCCCCAATTCCCTGCATCAATGTCGTCAATAATGGTTGCAAGTGTCCCGGCCTCCACAGCTTCAATTGTAGTAGTAATTTCCTAATTCCATAGACCAAAACAGTTCAAGATGTCAGTGTATGAGAAGAGCACATGTGTGAATGTATAATATGTAAAAAGAGCAGTTCAGTGTCATGGTTGCATGAAGAAAACAAATGAATTTGGACAGTCAACTAATTCCATGAATATCCTTGTCTTTCAAAGCTTACAACTTGGAGCAGAATACAAGCCTGAGCATCCCGACAGAGGACCTCCGACCACCTACGTCGGCGCATCCATGGAAGGGAGGTTGTAGCCAAACATACATGAGCACCTTGAAAGATCAAATTAGGCCTATGGAAGCATGTGGAGTTGTGGAGGTGGCAATGTAGATGCTTTGAGATACTTGAATACTGTGATCAACCAAAATAGGGAAGGTTCCCCAAGCGTCTGCGCCGACGGAGGTGGCAGCCTCGACACTTGGAGCTTAAGTAACACAAGGAATATACAACAAAAAAAACCAAGCTCCAAGTGTCTCCGCCGGCGGAGACGCTTGCAGGAGGTTCCTGAAACCTATGAGCTGAGCAAAAAAAAATGTACTCAATGGGTATGCGCCGGCGGATATGCCAGCGCAGCCCGCTCGGAGCATCAACAACTTTTGAGCATGCGAAAAAACAAAGGAGATGGAAAAGGGAAGAACTTCGTGAAACATTTGAGCAGCCCTGCTTGCACAGGTATGCGCCAGCGGATACGCCAGCCCAACCCGCTCGGAGCATCAGCAACGTATGAGCATGCAAAAAAATAAACGGGATGGGAGTAGAGGAGCACTTCCTGAAACATGTGAGCATCCCAGCTCCAACGGTATGCGCCGGCGGAGGTGGCAGCCCAGCCCTTCCAAGCATCAGAAAAAACCAAGGGGAATGAGTTGTCTCCACCGGCGGAGACGGTTGTGTGTATGTGTGGAGATTCGCAAACTTGTGAGAGTTGAAGTGACTTAGGCATCTGCGCCGGCGGAGGTGCTAGATTAGGAGCAGCTTGGTGGGGCTTATGCGATGGCGCATATGCCTAAGTGCAGATCATGAAAAAAAACAAAACTACAGCTTACCTTCTCCGTCCGCAGCTTGCCTCTACCACCACCACCACCAGCAACGCCTCCCCCTCAAGTGTCCTTCTTCCTCCCCATCGCCGCAACAGCTCGTTGCCTCGGGGTGGTATGGTATAAGGCCGAGATGCGGCGCCTCCGTCTCCTCTTCGCAACGGGAGTCTCCAGGGTGTAGAGACTAGAGACGTGTTAAGTGCTTGTGTAGTTTGTGTGTGTTTGTTTGGGGGAGTGGCAAGGGATAATGTGCAAGTATACTAGACTACGTTAGTGTAGTAATGATACCGGGTTAGTCATGTGGTAATGGCAACAAGTTTAACTGAATAAAAATAGTTTATTAACAAAAAAGTAGAGGTTGTTTCATTGAATAGAGCATGGCTTGGTGGTAAGGTTGTGGAGTATTTTCCACTAGGTTGCGGGTTCAAACCTATGCCCGCCAAGGAGAGCGGGGGGGAAGGGGGGCGAGGGCGTAGCCAAGGCCAAATTGGCCAAATCTGAAATGTGAACCTTTTTTATACACTCTGGCGTTAGTGCTTTTTGGACTACATGGGTTACACGTGGATCCTCAGAAGATGGTTGTACGATTGACATGTTACTTTGTGGCGGCGCCTTCATAATACAATATAAAGTAAGTGATAAAGTAACTAAATATTTTGTTATGGGTGTCTTAATCAATTTATTGGTTTTAGAGTCAATTGTCGCCACAAATACTTGTACTCATTACTCATACATGAGTAATCAAAGAACAAATCAACATACATGTCATGGGATTTGATTGTAAATAAATTGTGTCATCCAGTGTGTTAGTTCATAGTTGGACGATTAATCAACGATTGGTTGTAAAATAAATGGAAACATGTAGAGCATTTATGTTTCATATGCTCATAAGAAGAAGGCAGTACATTGGATTCTAAGATCTCAACAATGGCGCCGTCGTCTTAAAAATAGGGGATAGTCCATTTAGTTGTTTCTGTCAGAGAATAATATGGATGGAGCACATGCCTCAAAAAATTTGGACCTTCTGGATTGATGATACACATAAGTAATGTAAGCCATTTAATGTATTTGCATAAGGTCTTGCAAGATGTGCGCTTTCATTCATTTTGCATCTTCTCTCAAACTTTGAGGGCATTACCAAATGTCTACACCAAAATATGCATTGCTTTCATGTCCATCTGATGCAAAAGTGGTTCGTTATCCTTGCAATGGAAACAAGTGCATTATCCCAGAACCTTGGTTATGCAATAGATTCAAACTTGTTCCGGGTTCAGTTTTTTTGGAGGATGATGGAGATGATGATGCCTCCACAGTGTTGCTTCCAGTTTTCAATGACGGCCAAAAGCAATGGGAGTTGTTTCCAGACACTTTCTCCAAGTACCGTGTCACAGGTACGAGCTATACACAGTCACATGATGAGAGGCACACTTCTATTGCAAGAAAGAACGATCAAGCTGCAACAAATGGGAGTTGTAAATTGAAGGAGGAGGTTGCAGATTCGGCGAGCTTGGGGTCTCATAATTCGGATTGTGTTGAGGTTTCTAAGAGTGTATTTTGTGGATCTCAACCTTCCTCATCTGCTCATACGGTCTTGCTTCATGACATGAAGCCTCGGAAAACTCCATTGGACAACACCACGTCTGATTGTTGCGAATCTGCGAGGGGTTTATCTTCATCTCCACGACTAGCAGGGGAGGCTACATCTGTATTTCCTTCTGGTGTGTTGTCCATTTTGAGTATCTTGGCCACTGCTCAGAGGAATGGATCAAAAGGAGAGCTTTCTACCTTGGACTATAGTCACATTCCAGTGCATCGTGTTCGGTGTCTTCCTCGAGCTTTTGATGGAAAAGTGATCCACGAACTCCCCCTCGTGGTCAAACTACGTACGGACCGTGGTTCACAGTCCCTCCAAGGCATGGACCGCAAGTTTGATGGTCATCCTTGGTGCAAGACCAATACCTACAATATGTCTGGTGTTCCAGATCATGTGAAATGTAGTAAGGTTCTTTGTGTTGGAAAGCTCATATGTCAAAGCAACACTTGCCCCTTCTTCAAGAAAGAAGGAGAACGGAATGACCGCTATTGGGAAGGCAATGCAAACAAGGTGTTCATTGCAAGAGCCCAAGTTCCATTCAACCAGTTCAAGTGTAGTTTTTGCAAAGAAAGACCTTTCTGTGAGGCGCATTTGTGGGGCAAGAATGTACTATGTCACAAGTTCCCTTCCAACATATACACATGTTGCAGTTCACGTTGGGTTTCATAACCATCCATGTGCCAAGGGCGAGAATAGAGAGGCTGCGGAAAATGCATCAAGCATGATTCAAGAGCACGTTAAGATGAAGCCATGGTCGACCCCGGGAGCTATTTCCTTGTCAATGGCCCAGAAGCTCTTGATTGATCGAGTTCTTGTGGCTAATGGCACAGAGACAGTACGTCTTGAGGGAGAGGCTTTGGAAGATATTCTTGAAGAGTTTGCCCATGTTTGTAGCCCCAATGTGAAAAACAAGGTCGCATCTGCACGTGTCAATTCCATCATGTCCATATTGGAGTTGAAGCGTCTGAGTACATACCATTTCATTCACAACAATCTCTTTCCAGGCCAACATACTTCTCATCTCCCCCATGTTTTCAAGATGTCTGTTGCTGGTCCCGGGAGTGGTGTTGATCTTGTGCGTCGCATGAGTGAGGGGGATCTACGCACAAGTTGGGTAGTATTTGACCATGTCAAATGCATCAAGGATTGGACAACTCTTGCGTGTCATGTCTATGAACCATATGTCAAGCGAATGATGACCATTGCCATTTGCGATATGAAAACAGAGGATGCAGATGCTCAGGTGTTATTCTGGGAGATGATCAATGAACAAGCAAAACTTGCTGGCTTGAACAAACCAAATTTTGCTAGCTTCATGGCGGATGCACCACGAGCGAATTGGGCTACTGTTCGAAGGGTTTATGGATCTGATCCCAATGTCCCAATGGAAGGTAAAGAAAGAACATGTTTATATCATTGGGCTGAAAGCCTCCGAAGACACACCAACGACTATATCTTGGAGGATTTCCGTGAAAGGCACACTCAGCTCTGTTATGAATGGAAAGATAGTGCTACCTTGGAGGATGCTACAACCACATACATTGCAATTCGGGCTTGGTGGCTCTCTTCAGGAGCATGTACAGAAAAGAGTCTGCCAAAACTGGATTCATGGCTTGCATGGTGGCACTACAGATATCGAATGTGGGGCCAATGGATGAGAGAGGACATGGATGTGGAGGCAGATGCAGATATGCCTACCACTAATTTGTCTGAGGCAGTCCATTCTGCTTGGTGGAAGACAGCAGGCAATGGGAAAAAAATGAAGGTGGATCTATATGAGGCCACCATGCATGACATGTCACGAGCTCTTTTGCAGCAGGCAACATTTTACAGGCACACCACAGGAAAGACATGGGGGACGGGGCCCGACAAAGAGGAGCTCATGTTGCGTCAAGCAGCTAGATCTAATAGCCCAGCAAAAATGGGTAAGGTTGTACGTGGCATAGTAGCTGGAACACCCATGCACACAAGGGGGGTTCAATTGGAGGGAGACAATCGCACTGTTCCAGTCAAACGCAAGTTAGGCGATGAGCATGGTGGGCCAAACGAATCTTGGAGGTGTGATATGAATGTAAAGACTGTTCCAGTGCGCGCCACTGGGATGCCCAGTCCACACCAGCCATCTAGGTTTGTCAACTCCAAATCAAGTCATGACATTCCTGGTTCTTCGACTTTCTGTGAGACAAATCCACATGTTGATATCCCTCCTCAGCCAATGCAATGGGGAAATCCAGTGAGAGAGACACAAGACTTTTCCGATGCATTGTTCAGGATTCAGCGGACAGGTCCTGCTTCCATGGTTCGTTGTTCTACCTTGGTTGGAGTTTCCAAGGATAAATGCAAAGCACTCATCAGGAAAGGTAAAGGAAGTCCTGCACCTTGCTTCACTAGCAAGTTACTAGCACCGAACATGAAAGAACCAAAACTGCAAGTTTTTTGGTTTTGCCCCACAGATGTTTTGTCGTGTGTTGGAGGGACCGTGCCATCCTATTGCTTGGGAAAACCGGGTATACCTAACGTGTGGCCTGTGAAGGTTGGAACCAACCTTACACAAGAAGAGGTGGACAACTTGACCCTTGCAGGTTTTCGACTAGTCCATCCTCCCAACGTTCCTGATCCGAACTTTCCTGTGGGACCACTTCCTGTGGGACCACTTCCAGTGGAACAACATATTCATCAAGGTGTTGTCCTTCCTGTGGGTAAGTATCCCACTACACGCTATGGGGTGCGCATTCGGCGTCGGGATCCGACTCCTCGACACTTGAGTCGCCAAGAGTCAGCGGAGACTCTTATTGTTGAGGTTCGTGGATTCAGAAACGTGCCTCAGCCAGGTTATGGGAGAATTTACCAGCTACAAACAGAGGGATCTACCAGAGCAGGATTGGTTTACAATGTATACATTGGTCAGTTTCCATCTTGTGATTGTCCCGACTTTGATGAGTTATCTGTCAAGAAGAAAAAACAAACATATCTACCTTGTAAGCACATGTACTTCATGTACAACGTGCATCTAGGATGCGCCGGGGCTTATGAGATCCACCAACCTTCCCTTAGCCAGTTAGAGGTTAGGGCTATGCTAAAGAAGGACCCTAGTTCAACTTCTTAGTGACACATGAAATGCACAAAAAAAGAACCTCTAACTTGTGCCGTTCATTTTCATGCATGTGACATGTAATTATCTTGTTACTACTTTATTCCAAACATGACACATAGCATTTGTTAGTACAGAAGTTCATATTTTGGTTAAAATGGAACTTGTGTACCTGTCATACAAGTTTTCAAATTATAGAACTGCTTGGCATTACAAACAGACATGCAATGTGGTGGTTCCAAACATGACACATATGCATTTGTTAGTACAAAAGTCCATATTTTGGTTAATATGAAACTGTTTTCCTTGAATACAAGTTTGCAAACTATTACTTTGGCCAGGGATCTTGTATTCTCTTTAGTTTAAGGTGGTGCATTAGTTGGGTCACATGCATCTTTGACCATTGACTACTGATTTTGTTAGCTAAGATTTTTTATTTATTTTTTCTATATACATATGATGTAACATTTGCATATGCAATAAATACGTCGTATTCTATGTTATATAACTCCACTGCATACAATCTACTATGTGTGCATACAAATTTGTCACATGCATATATAATAAGGGATTTTGTGCATGCATGCACGCAACCTGTGCATATGGAATAGCAACCCCCAAAATTTTGCAGATAGACTGGCCCATTCCTCCCAAGCTCTCTCTGATGATGAGCAAATAGCATGGGACATGCTATGCTTCTCAGTTGGACATTGTTTCTGCCAATGGGTCTGCTTGAAATTCACTTGGTCAAACTTGAGATCCCCTCCGCATCTCTATATGGCCCGTCTGGACAGAATTTATTTACTCGCAATCGCCGCTTTCTTGGTCTTGTTGTTTGCCTCAAGGGCCAATCCTTGCGGACTTTGATCATGCACTGGTGTCTGCTGAATTTAGACCCCCTGGGCTGCATGTTAAAGGTCATGGGTATTTCAAGCTGAACCGGCCTAGCATTCTGAAGAAAGAGGTTTGTGTTCAATAGCTGGGAAACACTGTAGTCTTCTTCTGGTTGTGGTTTCCTCTTTCCTTCTGTTTCTTTCCTGCATAAGCTTCAAGCCACTAGAAGATTGGTTCAATCTCTTTCCCATGCTATTGCCTTGGATAGATCTTGTAGGCAGTTCAGTCTTTGACCAGATGCCTAATCCTTTGTCAAAGCATGATTGTGAACTTAGGTCATCAAGGGGCTGTGACTATGGAGTCCTACCTTACTGCTAAAAAGAACCTTGCCTCACTAGCTGCAGACAATGAGAACTTTTCTTGCATCAAAGCTTATGTAAACTGGTCCTTGAAAGGCGAAAAAATGACAAGGTACTTCTTCTAGAAAGCTAAGCAAAGGAGAGAAGCTACGTCCTATCTTCACACCCTCACGGATTCAAATGGTAACTCTATTTCTAAGCCTAAAGAAATGGCAGCTGCGACAGCTTCTCATTTTGCCAATCTCTTTGTTGGAATTTGGAATTAGTGAACCAACCCATGTGACGACCTCCAGATTATTAGGAGTTTACTGACAGTTTTTGTAGCTAGCACGTAGATTATGGTATGGACTGGAATGATCCAACGAGTCTTCTTGGTTTATCGTTGAGTGGAATCGCTCAGGTCCATTCATCTGGACCTGACCGTCCATGTGGTTCTCGTTGGACCGAACATTGTATATATTCTCTAGCTTCCTACGAGACTAGTAACATTCTTCATATAAAATTCTTACATGGTATCATAGCCCTGTATCTCTAGGTAAACCTATATGTAGTCGTAGCAGACCACTTAGTGTTTCCTCATTAAGCTCTTCACGATGACTTCGTCTCTCGATGTTACCAAGGTCACATTTCTCGAAGGTGGGGGCCCAGAACTACATGGTTTGGGCTTTCAAGGTGGAACAAATCCTACGTGAGAAGATTTGTGGGATGTCGTGTCTCCTGCTAGCAGCCGGGAAGCAATCCTCCGCTCAGAGAGAAGACTCCGGCCGAAGCCGGCGTAACTAAGAGCCACTTCGCCTTGCGGCTACTGCCCCCTTTCGGGGGTGGGCCCTATAAAAGGAAAGGTGTCCTATGGGACACCAATTGACAGTAGAAAGTAGGGGAGTCTGTGTACCCCTAGGTACCCAGGGGGTACCCTGGGGGACCTATGGTGCATTTGAAGTGCCGGATTCCAATTGGCGTTTGCTGGTGATAATAGCTGTGAGTGAACGGAGTACCGTGAGGTGAATTGCTTTGAAACATTTGTGGATGGGAAGAGTGGGAATATTGAAGTTATCATGTATGTCATTGATGCTGGCATTATGAATGCCGCCTCGAGTACCGGCGGTGATGACGGTTCCTGGGCCAGTTTTCCAGCCATACCGTCGGATTGCAAGGATAAGCGGGGCATATTTTTGACGTTTCTCTAAAATCGAATCATTGGGGTAGCGATCCTGACAAAATGTGAATTCAATGAAATGGATGGTGAATTGTGGGGATGGTGAGGTGGGGGGTAGGGTGTTAGGCCTTGTACAAGGAGTATGTCCGGGCAAAGTCTGGCAGGGCATGAGCATGGTGATCGGGTACATATGCATGGTAGCAGCCAGGGTGGCACGGCGTGGTCGGGTGGCCGACCTTGGTAGGTGCCAGCATTTATAAGCGAGAACCATATGGTTTCAGCACGATTTAGAAAGAGCTTATGGAGATGCCAGACTGCCTGGTTGTGTCGCGTGATATGAAGGTCGTGTATGATCGGGTGCGTACATTGGCTGAGGAGATGTGGCCAGGTGTCACGAGCTTGGTGAGTGGTTGAACACAATGGACAGTAGGGGGTGGGAACATATGCGGCCAGAAGATGTGCTTGCGCAGGTGATTCATGTATTGGGCGTATCTGAATTTGAGTGTTTGTCAGATTTGTGCGTCAGTAGTAGTTTTGGTTAGCCAGAAATGATTTGAGAGTTTATGGTGCAATACACTTGATTGAGTCCATTTTTGGATATGTACTTTGGTGTAGCCGATGGAGGCTGCAGCTTGTTTATTTGCTTCTCGGGTAAGAGTGGTCAGGAGGTTACGGATGGGGTGGGGAGGTCTGGTATGGGGTGTATAAACCAAAGGGTGGGTGTGGGCGATGTGGATAGGGTCATCATTGGGTACAACTATGGGGTGGGAAGCGCCGAGTTGGGCGAGTAGGTCTGCTTCTTCATTACCATGAATGCTAGTGTGCGAACGGACTTTGAGCATATGGACTGGGTGGCTAATGTCAACGGCCCTCTGGACAATAGCGGAAATAAGGTTGCGGTCGGGGTGGTGATGATGGGCAGAGGGGCGAGAGATGTGGTTACGGATGAGGAATAGTGAGGTAAGGCTATCAGTGAAGATGTAGTATGGCGGGGCGGGGGGGGGGGGGGGGGGGTATCGAGTAAAGAGAGAGCATCGTGAATGGCCATGAGTTCAGCCCTGAGGATGGTGGCAGGTCCAGGGAGCCTGAGGGCAACGCCTTGACCGGTGTTGGCGTGATAAATACCGTACCCTGCATTAGATTTGGTGAGGGATTCGTCGGTGTAGTGTGAGTTGGCCGGTGGGTATTTGGGGATGGTGTTTTGTTGATATATTGCGGGGATTGGAGGGGGAGGCGTTGTTGGCGCGACCTGTGGGGGCGTGGTATCGCAATGTTCCAAACTTTGTTTGTTCTAATCCGGGGCAGTGTGGCGGGTACGTGGGTGTGAGGGAGGGCAGTTGGGTGATGGAACGGCGGCCTTTAGTTTATGGGTTTTGGTTAGTAATTGTTCTAGTTGATGGAAGAAATGTGTCGGTATGTCTGTATGAAGGGGGTTTTGGACGTGTAGCATCAGGGTAAGGGTGGGTTCTTTCCATTTGAGGTATTTGGGGAGAGGAGGGGTGTGAATATATTTAAGTTGGTTTGGGTCAATTGTGGCGAGTAAGTTAACCCCTTCTGGGAGTCGTAGTAGAGGATGAGAGGTGCTCGGTGTGATTTGGTGTGTGAGGATGAGGATTGTGGACGCAGAAGGAGAGGAGTGCGCAACAAGTTTTGCCCATTGAAGAGCTTCGTAAGCAAGGGGGCCAGGAGGGTTGGCAAGGCCCCGACCTTCCCAAGTGTGCTGGGTGGCAATACTTGTGGCTCCAAAGATACAGTCTCTGTGGTGTGGGCTAGAAAATGTGTGCAATGTCATTGGGCATGTCAGTGGGTTGGAGTAGTATGAGTGAGTAAGCTGGAATGTATTGATAATTAAGGTGAGAATATCTTGGGGTATGGTATGATGTGCACATGTTGTTTCCAATCTAGTGAGGGATCGGGGTTTCTTGGGGGGAGTGTCTCTGAGGTAGTGGTCAACTAGCCAATATATTTCAGTAGTAAAGTCTTGTTTCGGGGGTTGTAGTGATTGTGGAGATGAGCTTGCAGCAGAGTATTTCTCCCACAACCATGTTAATTGTGTATTATGAATGAGCCCAATGAAGCGGCCATGTTGAGCGTAGATATTGGAGAGGCAGGGGTCCATGCGGATGAGTGGTTGATCATGCTTAATATCTTTGTCGGGATTACATTCAGTTATGCAGATGTGTACGTTGGGAGCATAGATGGGTTGGTGTATATATCTGTTATATGTAGGTTGGGTGGGAGTGGCATATTGTTGGTGGGTGTGTGTTAGATAATCGGTGTTAGTATTTTTGTGGAAGGTGGTGAGTAGGGCAAGATTGTGTTTGGGGTCGCAATCGTCATGTGGGCCGAATAGGTCAGCTTCTATCTGCCATGTGTTGTCTGATGAGGAGTACCCAGCCCATTGACAGTGATAGTATGTATCAATGCATGTGGCCCCAAAGGCATCAATGGACATTTGGGTTTTGACTCCTAGTATGGCTTCAATGATGTAAACATTGTTATTGTCGTCACTATGTGGTGAGATGGGGGGGACAGTGCGGTGGTTAGTTGGGAGGGGGTGGGGGAGCCTTGCATACTAGGTGATGTAGTGAATGGCGTAAGCAGGTTGTGGTTAGGTACTTGATATGGGGGATCGGGTTGTGTGTCTGTAGGAGTATTGGTGGTATATGCCATTTTGAGTGTTTGATAGATGGAGGCAATAGGGGAAGATCGGTACTGGGGGGGAGCAGGTCTTGGGCCGTATGTGGATAGTAGAGGTGGGGGAGAACACATTGGAGAGTGTAGGCTGCTGAGGGATGACAAAAGAGGGTGCGAAGGTGGTGTAGGCATCGATTGGTTTTGGACGTGGCTCGGGAGAACTTAAGAGTGAATTCGTTTGGTTTTAAAAGTCTATGGCCGGTGGCGGTAGTAAGTTGGGTGAGGGTGGTGATGTGGCATTCTTTGAAATAGGTGAGGATGAGGGTCTTTTGTTTGGGATAAGAGACGTCGAGTTGCGATAAAAAAAGGCTTGTGAGCCATGCGCGTTCTAAAGGTGACGAGGTGTTCGGATAGGCTGGCAGATCGGTTTGTATGCTAATTTTCATTTGGCGTAGGATGAGGAGTGTGCGTGCAGTGGGGGAGTGTAGGCAGGCCTGTAGGTGCAAGGATGATAATGAGTAGAGGCCATTGTATTTTAATGCAAGGTGTTTGAGAAGTCCCTGATAAATGATACCTAGGCGCCCAAGATCGTTGAGTGTTTCCTTTAATTGGGTGCCTAATGTACGAGCATATGAGATGATTAATGGGCTCGAACCAATTCCATAGTGGTCAGTATGGAGTTGTGTGAGGGCATTGGGAGTGCTAGTTGGTAGGCCACATACACGCTTTATTAGCTGAATAATACTTTTATCAAGTTTTTTGATGTCCGGTAGAGAGAAGGGTGCGGCATGGAATGAGTATTGAATTTGTGTTTGTAGTACGGATTGAATGATTGATAATTTTGGTCGAATGGCAATAGGGGATTTGAGTAGGGCAAGGCTTTTGGTAGCGAGTTTGGATGATGTAGATTCTTTTTGGATATGCCGTGTGAGGGAGGGAACGAGTTGTATACCTAGGTAAGTATATGGCTCGTCTGGTCCTAGAAAGAGAAACGGTGTGTCTTGGTAGTGTATATAGAGTTTGCAATGTGAGGCTATGGCAGTTTTGGTGAGCCGACTATGATATGTTGCGGCTGTGATGGCGCACTTGTGCAGGCTAAGTTCCATGCCTGACCATAGATTGAATCTGAATAGTTTGTTAACTTGTCGGTTTATGTGTTGTGGTTTATGTGTCAAGATAGCTAGATCATCTGCATATGCTGCAGCGGAGATGTCACTTGATGAGGTTTTGTATTGGTATCCGAGCTTGCCGCGAGCTAGCCATCTGAGAAGGGGTTCTAGGAAGATAATGAATAGGTAGGGGCTTAAGGTGTCACCTTGGATAGTTCCACGGAGGATGGGGATAGGCGGGGTGGAACCATAGTATGCACCAAAATATTCAGTAGTATTGTTTGTGTAGATGTTTCCTATTAGTTGGACGGCATTAGTGGGGTAACCAAGGTCAAGCATGATAGCAAGTAGTCTAGCATGATCTAGGGAGCCGAATGCATTTTTAAAATTGATATATAAAAGATAAATATCTTGCTTTGTAAGTTTAGCATCTTCGAGTGCGGATAGAACATATTGTATTTGTCGTGTTATGCTGCGTGTAGATCGGAATCCTTCTTGGGGGTCACTAAGAATTTGGTGTTGCTCGCCATAACTTGATAGCATTGTGGTGAGTGTGCTAGTGAATAGCTTATATATGGTGTTGGTCAGTGCTATGGGCCTATAATTACTGAGATCTGTAGGGTCGCCTTTTTTGAAGAGTAGAATGGTTTGACTGTGCTTCCAGGAGTGTGGGATTCGTTTTAGTTTGTAACATAGTTGAAAAAAATTTAAAAATGAGGGAATGTAGTTGAGGGTCTAATGCTTGAAGTATGACATTTGGTATAAGATCGAGGCCTGGGGCTTTAGATTTTGATAGTTTTTTGAGGCATGATTCGTAGAGATCCATTGTAAATAAGTCTAGGATGCGGTCCGTTGAGGATCCTCTGTTGTCAATCGAGAAGCCATCTATATCATGCCATGGATAGTGTTTATCTTTACACATGCAGTTGGCAGTGTGGAGACTGGGGTGTAAGCAGTTTGTAACTGTGGGTGTGTAGGTTGAGGATGTTTGTGACCATATTTTTTGGTTGATGGGTAGAAGCATGGTACGGGCCATCCAAAAGCGGCAACTTGCAGTCCATAAAAAATGGACATATGAAGTAGAAAACGCAGCACGCGGGAACGAAGTCGGAAAAAGTTGAATTTATTGTAGCCGTTGATTGTTTTTTTACATCAAGTTATTACCGTCGATTGGAGGTCGCCTTCATCGGGGGGTGGCTGGAAGATGGCTGGTCGCGTTGGGCTAGACTGAAGTGCGGGGACGACGAGCTGCCATGTATGACGCGCGATGCGCAACTAGAAGCTAGCCAGGACGTACGAGTTGATTGGGATTGGGAATGTGAAGAGATTGGGAAGAGATTGGGAATGTTTGATCACAAAAGTTTGCTTACCATTTTGTAAGATTTTTAGGGTTTAGCTTGTGATTGTTTCATCAACTCTACGCATGCGTGAAGTTCATTTTCATTTCTGTGTTTCTATGGGCGCGCTTGGGTGGTGGTAGCAGAGGAAGCGGGCGATGCGAGCAGAGCTTATAAAGTGCAACATTGTGTGTTGCTGCCATAGCAGCAGAGGGCACGAGGGTAGAGGAGTAGAGGAGGAGCTTGGGCGGGGGTGCTCGGTGTGTGCCATCGAGAAAAGCACTTGATTGTTGCCTGACTCTACCCTTGGTAAGTTTCGTTCAAGTTCGTGGCCAGTCGATTTGGTGTGCGGCATATCTGGAATTAGGTTCCTGCAAGCATGAATGTTTCTGTCGTAGCGCCTGGAAAGAGATGGCAGATTGCCATCCAAATGATGATCATGACTAGTAACTTTCCACTTGAACTCTACAAGTACGAGCCACCGCTGCGATCTTCACGCCTGATTCTATACTTCTTGCATTGTGCATTTGAACACAGGTGGTTAATTGCCTTTCTTGAATCTTGACAGTGATGCTTGTTTTGTTTATCATTCTCTATGGTGTGTTCTTTGTTGGGTTGGTATTTCTCCATTTTTTTCCCTGACCAGAGAAGGATATACTTACGTCTTGTTAGTGAGTCTAGTTGAGCTAATTTTTGGAGCTACTTGCTAGCAATTCATGTTGTAAAACCCTAAAAATTTAGGCTGCACAGTCATTCATACATGACAGTTTGTATGTGACCATTACGGTGAGGGTACCTGCACGATGATTGATCACAAAAGTCTGCTTACTATTACCTTTGTGAGGGGCTCACTCCAGTAGTTGGAGCTACCTTGATATAAACAATTGGTTGCATCAATCTGTTGTGTCTGAGCTACCTAGCAATTAGACCCCAACAGGGCCAGGGCCTTAGGCTCAAAATCGATACTTTGAAAGTTAGTGAACAGAGGTGCAAGCACTATACGGTCCTGAAGAGGGTGGCTCTCTGATGAGAATACCCGGGACACTGTTTTAGAAAATGGGTATTGCCTTCAGCGCGCCCACACATCGAGCATTGACAATCTCCCTTTCCTGTCTGCATGTGTTATTTGTTCAAGAATTGACCCCCCGCCCTGGGGTTAAATTGTAGTTTAATGCTGAGGATAGGTAGGCCTTTCAGCCTAAGGTTCACCCATGTCACAAACTGGAAACAAGTTTAGGGATGTTTATTCCTAACTTATTTTTGTTCAAGCATTATTCATGCTTCGGACGTGGCTTTAGACACTTCAGCCTCCAAGTGAGCTTCATCCAGCAGGGTCAGTTCTTCCTGCCCAAACTTCAGGTACTTGAAACATCTCCTCTACATTTTTCTGCCATGACTTCAAATTGTTTAACAGGACGGTCTTGCTTCCAAGAAATAGAGTCTGTCATCTTAGGGTATCTGGTATTAGGCACTGAGCCCACCATCTGACCTTGAACTAACTCATGACTTTGAGAGCTCGAGGGTGGTGTGCCAAACTCGCCTTGAACAGCCGCATTAGCTATTGTAGAGCACGCTGACATGCTCTCTTTGAGCACTGAAAGCTGAATGGATTTTAAAGTTTTAGGCATGGTTGGAGTTGCTCTCTCACACGGCAATGCCTACTCCAAGGTAGGCCAACATGGTCGTTGTAACTTCAATATTAATCCGTCTGCAGTGGAAACATTTGAGTGAGAATATCCAAAGTTTGTGTTTAGTTGTTTGACCTGTTTTGTGTATGTTCATCACAGTTACAACTGGAGGAGAACTCCACAGCAAGATATGTGCTGGAAGGGAGCACACAATTGTGGCATTTAATGATCGTGGGGAGGGATGAGGGGATCTGGCCTAATCTGGCCTACCATGCAGACTTGTGAACTGTTGTCGCTGGCTAGTTTCAAGTGAGACTGCATGCCCTTTTTTGTCAAGTTGCATTTGTATATGGCTTGTACCAAATGTGGTCGTTGTTATAAAAGGGACGGCCGTCAAAAGGGATGAAAGGCGGGCCCATTAATGAATACGGAAAAAGGGAAACGGAACGAACGGCAAGTACAGAAAAGCGAAATTCTTGTCACATGTGTGATCCTAGTGGACTATCCAGCAGGGAAAGTCCACTAAAGAAAATAAAATCTAAAATCCAGTCACAGCGGATACAGCCAATATAAAACCAGAGAAAGGATCAAGAAAATGGAGGGAAAGTGAGTGCAAGAGGCGGCGTCGTTCTGAGTAACGGGCGTCTCGACGGGACAGACCATCAATACTATAGCTTGGAAACTATGGAGGAACTAACAGACTATACGCTCGCAATATTACTTACGCAGTGGCATAGACACGAAAGGACAGAGCGGAGCTTTTCTCTTGAGCGATGCTTGCAAGCCCCGCAGGCTTACAAGAAATTACCCATAGCTTTCTGTGGCAACCATACGTTTTATGCTTTGTGCACTACAGGCATTCCTGCAGTTGTTACAGCCAAAACAGTTCTGTGAGTCTTAAATGAAGAGAGTGAGAGGAATGGAGGAAATCAGGGTGAAGAGCACCACAATTCTGCAGAAACAAACGATTGCTACCCCACAGGCGATACAGATACTGGAGGAGCTGAGATTGCAAGGATTGCAAAGCCTAGATTGGACATTACACCATAGATAGTACATATTACAATTTTTGCAGAACTTTGAGCCAAGGACAGGAACAACAACGGTGAAGGGAGTTGAATTGATGATTACTCCCCTATACCTCCAGCAATTGTTTCAATTGCCAGCAGGTCAGGTGCATGTGGAGGAACACAGGGCAAGACTGCAAAATAGGGGACTTATTCCAAGAAGGGAGTTTCTTTAAAACTCAGGGTTATGCTTGTTACCAAGCTGTGTACCCAGGGCTAAAAGAGGTAGGCCAGGTATTGAACGTTCTGATTGCCATGAAACAGAACCAACAGTATTTGAGCAGATCCTTCACGGAGGAAATACTCAAAGGCCTGAAGGGACAGAGGTACAATGGGCGGACATAATGTACAAACGCACTGGTGGAGGAGATGAAAAGATTACAAGGCACTACCGCAAAGTCTCCTATCATAGTGTCTGGCCCAATCATTGCTCAAATAATCCTTGATTCTGGCATACTTGATGCGCAAGAAAGAAAGGAAATGGGAGTGTTTGAGCCAGAAACCACTGCAATGGAAGAGCAAGGCTCTTCACACAGTGAGGGTGGACTAGCAGGGCAACCCGAGACTAGAGGCAAAGACGGGGAAAGACTGTAGTGGCGATCCACTGGCTTCACGGATTCCGCATGATAATGTTTCCCAAGCTCATGTGCAGGAAGGGGCACAGCAGCACAGAGAAATGCTATTACTGGAAGCAGACCTT